>CM057821.1:32367486-33862486 GCA_030067965.1 Latrodectus elegans
TTACAAGTTCTGGAGTGATATTTATTTCGCCATTTTGTTCGTCTCCTCTGTCTCCAATCCATGCGTGTTTGTTTCACATTTCAGTGAAACTAATTTTGTTAAAAATTACTATGCTAAAGCAAAATGTGGACTAAATTTAAACTACAGAGTTATTTCGGCAAAAAAAGTCAGTTATCAATGCTGCAATATAATTTCTCATAAGACAATCCTGGCTGCAAATTGCCGAGTTGGCAGACGAATGGTTAGCGCTCTTACCTTCTGTTCAACAGTTCGTGGGTTCGAATCCCACCTTGGGCATGGATGTTTGTAGTGGTTCGGAATCCACTTTAAACCGTATGTCCCGGTCTACTCAGCCCTAGTGTGCAGAAAATGACCGTTGAGCAACAAACAAGCCAAGCCTGGCTACAAATTAGTCTTGCCATGAAAAGCTTTTTTTCCGTCAAAATATTATTTTTCATTTATTTGCAGAAAAAAAAATTTAATGCCCGCTTATTATTATGTAATACTTTTTACTCTTTTGATTTAAAAAAAGAATATACATGATAACGGCTTGATTTAAGAAAATACAGTATAGTTAAGAAGTATATATAAAAACTTCGAATTAGAACGTAGAACAAAAACTTCGAATTAAAACGTAGAACAAAAACTTCGAATTAGAAAGTAGAACAAAAACTTCGAATTAGAACGTAGAACAAAAACTTCGAATTAGAACGTAGAACAAAAACTTCGAATTGAAAGTAGAACAAGAAGTTCAAATGCTGTTGCCACTAAAAAACCATATATATACAGTAAAAATCATGTGTGGCAACAAAATCACACAAGAAAAATCAAATGTGGCAAAAAAAAAAAAAAAAAAAAATCCGAAGAACAAGAAAAATTAAAATAAGCAACACTGTAATAAAAACAAAGGACGCAAGATTTGGCGAGAAATCTCTATGGGGGGATATACTTTTACCGATTTGTATAAAAAAATTATAAAAATATTTTATTAAAAGTTTAAAACATAAGGTATTAATGAACTCAATAATTAAAAGCGTACAAAATCTTCATAACTCAAACTTTGGTTTTGTTTGGTCTATTTATTATTTACAATAGTGTGATGAGTTTTCATATTAAAAAAACAGAACGGTGTGTGTGTATCTCGAAAGAGCTTCCTGTGATTTCGATTTAAGTAACGAAGTTGATACATAAGCTAGTGATGTCTCATTTTCACTTTTATTTTGGGTTCCATTAAAATCCATTGAATATAAAATTACACTATATGTTTTCCCTTTCAAATCTATGTTCTTAAGAATTTTTTAACTGATTTTGATTTTGTTTGATTTGAATTTGATACTTATATAGAATTTTATAATGCCTTTATAAGTCCCTTGTACTTTATATCCCCTTCGACGTAAAAATTAGGTATTTTAGTCAATTAGGCACAACTGCAATCCTTGAGTAATTAAATCATTTTATTAAAATTATAGTTAAAAAAGAGTGTAATGGTATGTGATTTACGTATTTAATAATCTTAGTTTTTTTTTTTTTTTAAAGGAAAAAAAAAAAAGAAATTTACTTTTTAAAATTATATTTTCAGCCAAAGCCTGAATTCTCGAGTTATTGGCTTAAAATCCAAAGCAAGTTATCACCACAATAAAAGTTGTCTAAATTTTTCTTACCAAACATTAAAAGTGAATTAAGTGTGAATCAAATGAGCTCTTAACAATGACTTCTAAACTTCCTCTTTTTGCATTGCTTCTTCTACGGAAATGTGTTTGAATCAATTTTCTTCGTAATTTTTTAAGTTGTGCCATTTTAGAAATATTTATACGACATAAGTTTAAGCAAAGATACGTAGGGTTGTTGACATATCTAAATTTTTAAAATTGAGTGACAATGATGAATAAACTTAACATTCGTGGACCATATGAAATTTTGGATGGAGAAAATTAAATTTAATAAACATCTATATTTGTATAATTTTAATAAAAATTGAACAGCCTCTTTGAAAAACTTTCAAGCAATGTAATAATGAATGTAATATATTTTACCGATTATCATTTAAGTTAATTGTAACAATAATTACAGAAAGACATATTTGAACGTATGTGCTTTTCTCACCTCGTTCGCTAACAGCATGTGGGCCTGAAATAAAGAAAAATATAAATTAAAACTTTAAGCACTTGCAAAACACTTAATACATTTAATAAATTTTAGTACAAATATATAAAAAACTATGAGCAGATTGGCTGAATAAATAATAATTTTATTCAATGTAAAGTTTAAAAATGGTACAAAGTTAATTTTTTTTAGAAATAAAAAGATTTTATTATATTTTTATATTATCATTTTTAATGATTTTTTTCAAATTTCATGGCAGAGTTAATACAGGAGAGAAAGTTAATATTCAAATTGTGAACAAATCATTCATTAAATTGTAATTAGTCTTTAAAATAACCTGTAGTAAATCTTAACGGCAACTAAAACTGAAATATGCTTTTTGATATAGATTTTATGCCTGATATTTTTTAGGTATGCTCAATGGCACGGCATAGATGCTGTATAATCCAAGATACCAAATTCTGATTTTTTTTTTTTTTTTTTAGCAATGAAGTAATGTTTCCAAGATGACGTATTGTGACGTGCGTCATGATGATTGAATATAAGGTCACCAAAATATAATTTTCTGCAAAAGGTTTCCATATTTATGACGTAATAAAAACCAGGTTGCCAAATACATAAAAAATTCCGCCAAAAAAATCACCAAACTCAAAATTTGACATCCTAGATTATACGGCATCTGTGCCAATGAGGCACTATACCCAACATCGTATTATATAGCACTATAGGCAAACAAAAATATCGTATTGGTCGGAGAGATATAGTAATTGAATGATTTTTTACGACAATGGACCAGAAGCGACTTGATCAGCCACTGCGGTTTTCTCCTGGGCCACAAAATAATGGGAAGATGGAGCAGACAGAAAAAAGGCTCTTCAACGATAACAGCATACCTGCCAACTTTCGAAAAAGTATTTCAGTAAAACTTTTTCTTTTCAAAATTACATATTAGATATATATTTTCGTAATTTAATTAACTAATTTATTACTTTAATTAATTAATTTATTACTAATTTAATTAACTAATTTATTAAAAGTATTTCAGTAAAACTTTTTCTTTTAAAAATTACATATTAGATATATATTTTCGTAATTTAATTAACTAATTTATTACTTGAATAATTAATTTTATGTTAATTAATAGTAAATTAACTAATAAAAATGCAGATGTTAAGAATTTAATTCATCTAAAGATTTAATAATTAAAGCCATAGATTCCAGAATGCATTCATAATACACTACAATTTGTGTGCTTACTGAATATTAAAATACTTACAAGGAAATACTTTGCATCCCACAATGACACTAAACTGCACTCTGTTGAAATATTTCTGCTACACACAATAGCCTTTAAATCAATTAAAGTTAATAAAATAAAAATTCTGGGTTAAAGATTAAAAAACTCCATACAAAATTTTCTTGATTAAATACATTTCTTTAATATTTTATACAGTAGAAGAATTCAATGATGTAACTGTGGCTTTAGCCTTTTCTAACAAACTCTTACTGAACTCTTGCTCATAACAAAATCCATCACTTAAAGATTTCACAATAAGCAAATTTTCTAAATTATTATTTGATAGCGAGTTTCTAAATTCATTTCCGATTCTTTTTCACTAAACTAAAAATTCTTTCACACTCTGCATTGCTATGGGGTATCACTAATAAAGATAACATAAATTTAGATATTCTATCATATTTGAAACTTTTATCTACACTCTTTATTTCACCAATTTGAAACCACAGAGAATCAATCTTTTCATTTTTCAACTTAGATAAGTCTTCGGTTTGCAATGAAGAAAATTGATTTTCTAGCTCATCCATATCCACATCCTCAGATTCACCATCATTAACTGGCAGCAAAAATGGAAACTTTTGAACAAAGTACTTTACACTGGAAAATTTGGCTTCATCTAGTTTATTCACATCTGGCAACTGCAAATGATGCAAAAGATCTTGTTTCATTGGAAATTTGTTTAAAATATAATCACAAGAAGTTGTGAAATACTTTCCGAACATCAGAAAAAAATTGCTTTTTTCTTCATCAGATAATATTGCCACAACATCAGATGTACTATTTCCAATGATTAAATCACAAGATTCTTTTTGATTATCAAAAGAATGATAATCCACTTCTAACAAAGGTACATTTCTGAATCATGGATGGATTAACAAACTTAGTTAATAGTTCTTTGAACATACTATACATAATATCTTTAAGTTTATGAATTTGTGGATGACTGGACTGTAATAAAATATTATATTTTTCAAATATCTTTATAGTGTAAAGCAAAAACAAACTATAAGCTTTATTTAAGGAAGATGATAAGAAAAGAAAAAGTTTCTCTTCTCTAGACATATTTTGAGATTTCAATTTATTATCTTTACCAAAAGATTTCTTTGTACTATTCTCTGACTCCATTTCACATCTTTTCGTTTTAAACTTGGTTTGATGCATTGCATATTCACTTCAGAATTTTTGCTGCTATTTTTGGTATGCTGTAAGATGCCAAATTTTCAGAATAAGTACATTTTTCCACTTTAACGATATCATGAAAATATTTTAAAAGTGGATCCCATTGACCTACGAGTCTTTGAAGACTTTTTGTAATGAAAGCCAACGTGTACAAACATGTTTAAGAATTTTTGCGTATCTTTGTCGCACAATTCTTGAAATTTTTTTCAGGCTTTCTTTTCTTTTTCGAGCTCCGATTGAAATAATAATAAATGTCAATTATGATTTCATCAACTTTAATTGGCAACATGCACCTTTCTCAGAGAGGCAAGATTTATCAAGTGACAAGAGCAACCAATAGATATTAAATTTTCTTGCTTTGTTCTTAAATAGGTTATCACACCTTTTTTTCCCTTGCATTACTGCTGCATTATCAGCACCAAAGGCTATGCAATGCTTAAAAGGATATTTAATCGTTCAAATTCATTTAAAATTAATGTGCTTATATTTTCTCCTGTTGCATCCCCTGATAAACATGGAAGTGACAATAAGCAGCTTTGAATAGTTTTACGAATGGGATTGAAAAAGTTAACAACAATGGGATATAATTTTGAATCGCTATCATTACTGCCATCACAAGCAGCAGAAAAGGTGTGAATTTTGTAGGAGTTTAACCACATTTTCCTTTTGTCCGATGCTAATTCCTTTATAATGGCAGAAGTTTTGGTTCGAGCGCATCCATAACGCTTTGCAATTTCACTTTTAGGAAACATTTTCCTGAAAAGAGGACCAGCATGATCAGAAACGCTGAGTGGTATGTTGTGCTCAATCAAGAACGAGATGAAATATAATTCTGACCGAGTGACTTCTTGAGTATCATTTTTAAAATAAGCATCCATTTTAGAAGTGCTTGCTGTACTTTTTGCTTCCTGCACATGTTATGGCCCTTTGACATGACGAGAAATATCAAAACGACCGCCGTGAGATATATTAAAATAACAGTTGCAAACTACGCAATGAGCAAACTTAACTCCTTTAGCTGATGCTTTAATGCATGGAAATTCAACACTATAACTAGTTTTAAAAGACTGAAAATAAGATTTATTAGGTTTACTCACAGCCATTTTCACAAATATTCAACAACCACGTGAGTCACGATACAGCGCAAATGTTTGCTTTCACCCAAGAAAGCCTCAGAGTTAACTCCGCCCATCTGCAACAGTCCACCAATCACAGTAGTGAAAATGAATGGCGCCGAGTTTTGATCAGTAAGACTAAGGAACAAGATTATACCTCTACAATTTCTTTTCCCCGTCTATAGTTTTTAAAGCTGGAACCTTCCTCTCCCCACCCCGATAGGTTTGACATGTGCATCTTCAGACCGCTCGAGCCTCTGCGACCACAGTCTCGGAAATCAGTTTTCTCTTCTCGGAAATGGGTTGAATGCGGTGCAAATTTCCGTTTCTCATTATGGCTTGTGAGAAAAGATCGCCATTATGTACTAAGATATAATTTTTTTTTAAACTTTGCCCAGTAGAATCGAAACGCGTAAAATAATTCATGCTATCAGTAAAAGCGTAAAACCTGGCGAATTCGCGTAAAATTTACGCACGATGCGTAAAAGTTGGCAGGTATGTAACAGTGTTTTTGCTAGTTTTTTGCATCATTTATCAATTAGCATATATCCAGTAGTATCAAAATATATATACTATACGTAGATGGTTCGATAACCTTGAGCTGAGATCTTGAGTGCAACTAAGATAATTGACACTAACTTCTCAACATAACAATGCCTTCGGAATCGAAGCTGATCTTGAGCATGTTGTACAGTAGAGAAATGTCACCTTAATAATTTTGCTTTCCTCTAATTCTGATGACAACCGTATTTTTATGTAGATGTAAACATATCAATGATACAGTATAAAATTTAGCAATGTTCAATCATTACACCAAATGAGATAATCATTATAGTGATTTACTGTCAATCTGATCGTTTTTTTTTTTTAAAAAAAAAGCTGTAAATCTTTCTAGTCAACATTCATTCGTCCAGTTTTCCAGTTTTAAATTCCATGACTATTATTTAGCTATATATTGCTTTTTCAAATGACTCTCGTATTCTTTTACGAGGCATATTTAAACTGTATACGCAGAAATATCAAGAGAAAAATTTTTCCAAAATGGTAATCTTTTCTTTCCTTAAATGCATTTTGTGAATTAAGTTGCAATCTTTTGTGACTTGCGTGTAGGTTGAAATTATAAGCATCAATAATACCCTTGCGGTAAGAGCATGATGAAAATTTTATATTTTATGGATTCTTCCTTTTTTTTTATTTTGTCTACTATGCATTGCAAAATATGATTGAACTTTTTTAAAATCATGTTGAAATGATAAAAATAGATGCAATCCAATTTTATAAATATAATTTAATTCTGATTACCATAAACTATTGTACAAATTGATTTCTTAGATTATATACTTAACTTACTTTTCTGGTATTGGCTGCTAACTTGACTATTTGAAATTACTAGAAAGAAGAAAGGAAATTTTAAAATGAAAATATTTTATCAAACTTAATCTTCTATTACTGAAATTTATCATAAAGCAACAGAAAAAATTGCAAATTTTATATAATTTATGTTAGGAACACCAATGAAAGTAATCAATGAGCACTGATTTATTTTACTATTAATAAAAACATACTGCTTTTCAAGCACATTAATATTTTCCATAAATACCATTTTTTTGAAAAACTAACAATATAAAAAGAAAAACTAACAATATAAAAAGAAAAACTAACAATATAACAGAAAACTACATAATCCTACATTTATTTTTTAAGGAACTATGTGATAAATATGGAAAATTTACAATAAGCAATTCTCCATTTCTGATATAGAGGTAAGAAATCTTGTTTTCGTAATATTTTTTTTTAAGCCCAAATCTTAGAAGATTCTCGTGTCTCGAAAGAAAAAAAATTGCATATACTGACGCACTTCATATTAAAATAGCCTAAAATTACTTAAAAATTGTTAATTACACAACTTAATATTATTTAAAAAAATTTGAAAACAAATTCTTATACATCTAAAGATGCACTTTAAAATATTAAATTAACGTAAAAGATATAAATGAAGCTTGTCACCAGGTGTGAATGTAAGTTTGAACTATTTTTTTTTTTTTAACTAGTAAGATTATTTATATTTAGTTTAAAATATAATAATTTTATTCCAAAGACTTATATATGTTTTGATTCCACACATTTAACGAGTACACACATATCGCATGTACTCGGTGGGTCTTTGGCAACATTGGGAATCCAACACCGTCCTTTCGGAAGGAAGACTGATACCCTACAGCTAGGCTGCCACGGCCTTATATATGTTTTTACCAGAATAATTGAAAAACTTATAAGCTGGATTCTAAAATTTTTAAGAATTTATGACTCCCAATAATATTATATTTTAAAGAATGATATTTATATTCAGAGGAATACGCTTTGCAATTATGTCAGATAAAATATTCTGTTGAAATGTGGTTGAATTAGTGAAATGACCAATTTAATTTAAGGAAAATAGCTTTAACTAACAATTCACCAATATTTGCCGCTAGCAGCTGAAATTATTCATCAATTTCTTCAGAGCCACTAAAATTAGTTTTCTAAAAATAGCAATAAAACAGTTGCAGTTTTTAAATGAGAATTCGTACGAATCTATTTTTGGAAATAAATACATTAATGTTCCAGATTCAAATATTTGAAAATTTCTGGGCATCACAACTATGAATTGGATGTGAATTTAATTCTTAGGTAAAATATTAGTAAATACATAAAAAATAAATAACAGATTATATATATATATATATATATATATATATATATATATATATATATATATATATATATATATATATAAAGCATTTTGTATGGAAAGTTATTGATATAAAAATTTAAGAGAATTCCTTCTAAATTATTTAAGAGAATTTTTCAAAGCTCTGTGCTTCGGGTAGAAAATTCCATGTTAAAAATTATTATTTATCCATCCCCTTTTTGGAAAAAAATAAAGAAGACTTAAATTGCACAATTAATCAAAAAACGAATTATATCTGATTGAGTAACCAAGAAATAATGTATTTGGATATAATATAATTTTTAGTTATGTCATTGGGGAGAAATATATTTAAATAAAAGTTTTAAATAAAGTAATTTCATTGATTTTTCACACACACACAATAATAGTAATATTATATTTAATAATATTAATTATTTTTAATATTAACTTAATTAAGAAAAATATAGTAAAGAGAACATTTTTATTAAAATATATTCTCTTTATGTTTAATATTATTGATGAAAAATGAAGGGAAATATATGCATTAAAATGCAACTGATATTTTATGCATAGGTAATGATTTCCTTTGTAAAGACATTACATGAATGGAAAAATTGTTTTCCATATCAAATATTTGAATATTTTTTACAAAAATAGATAAGTATTATAAAATTCTAAATTTGTTTTTTAATTGAACAACTTCGTTTTTAAACTGTAAAAGTCATAAGCAAACTTACATTTGCAGTCTTCGAAAACATTAGCGGGTGACCAAACTCCAACTGTAACGGAGCAAGTAATCTCTTTCTGAGCTGTTCCATCTGAAAACTGGTAACCTCTTGCACAAGAAACTTTACAGGACCTATTATTGATATTTTGTCATCAATCATTAATTGAGCAACAACTATGTATTCATATAAAATTATCATTTTGATATACAAGGTGAAAAATACTTCGATGGTAAGTGACTCAGAATGCGGTTTCAATATTGGAAACACTCAAAAAAATTATGTATGTCATGTTCATTTCATAAATATTTTTAATAAAATATATCCTAATTAATATTGGCACTGAATCAGTTTAAGCCTTTTAACTGTCATGCCCGAGATAATCTCGGGCTCAGCACTGGTGTTCGAAAATATCTCGCCCGAGTATTACTCGAAGCAATTTTTTTTTAATGCATCGTATTGTTATACCCGAATATATATCGAGAGACGTTTATTTTGGCTTCATCTCTTTGTCAAACCCAACTGTATCTCGGGAAAAGTTAATGTGCGCTTAATTTAATAGATGGCATCACTTTACTGAAGATTTACTGAAGAGGTTAGAAGATAGAAGTTCGTTTGTTCAAAGTGGGCGGGATCTTTTTGTTGTAAAATGGCGACCAATTCTTTGAAACGTTATATAGATGATTAAGATTCTTCAACTGAAGATGATTAGTTTTAATATTAATTTAATTTTTAGTAATAATTAATTTTTTTCTCATTTTTAGAGAATAATGCTGCACTAGAAGCGAAGTTTACAACTGCCATGGTGAGTGGCAGCCGCCTCAAGCAAATATGCAGTGGCTACAAAACTAAAAATTTTACCCATGTACTTCAAAATATCAACTTTTAACAATTTTGTACTAAACAACATTTTATATTTTCAATAAAAAAAATTTCACAATTAATGCGCAAATCATCAAAATAACTTGACAGTTACAGGGTTAAGTTAATCGTAAAAATTTTTATTCCGGAAAAAATTATACCAGTTATTTGGAAAATTCAACACGATTGTCTGTATACCGTGAGTAGAATAACTTTAAAAATTAGTTCTGAAAGTACAATTGTCAATCCAGTTTGCTTTTTGGCAAAAAAGTATATGGTTCAGTGCTTGATTCGGTCAAACAACGCCGTTTTAGCAATAAATGTGTGTATGTTAAATAATTATATTCTCATCTCCTTCCATTGTTGTGACAAAAATTGCTGCAAAAAAATCACTCATATCCTCATGAATTTTTTTAATCAAGAAACATTGCCGACAAATGAATTTAGAGAATTAACAATGACATTATGATATTTCAAATATAGCATTTGTGTGATAGAAAAAACAGTACAAAATCTAAATTTCGAAACAGAAATCTCCATTTTGTCTAAAAAGTTTAATAATATAGTGAAAAAATAATACAATTTTTAATCAAAATATTATCAATGATTGGTTTCGTTTTCACTCGAAGTAGACTAGTAAAGTAGACTAAGACCTACAATTCATAGTGTATTCCTAACTGCTAAAAGCACCCATGTCTGTGTTTGGAACTTACAAACTATTGAACCAATAATCAGAACCATAAAAATTTGACTGCTTGTTTAGTAGTTTGCCAAAATAATTTCTGTCTGATTTAATAAATTACATTGCGTGTCAGTTGGTAACGGTAACATAACTATTTTAGCATATAATTTTCTCGTATTGGTAATACATTCTGTTGTTGTTGTCTCTAATCCCAGATGGTGTAGCTAAGCTAAATCCTCTCCATAAAACCAAAAATTCTTATAAAGTCTAAAAGTAAAATCGGATTCTCCAAAACCTCGTTCACAGTAAATTTCAGACAGTCAAGAATATGTCTCAGGAAGGCCTCACCAGCCCTGCACCAGTGATACTACAGAAAGACTTTCTGGCCCTGTTGAAAAGAAAGGAACTTAATGTGGCCAGTCAAAAAACGTGAAAGAGCAGTCTGCTGTATCCTGAGGATATTGAACTGGTGCCATCAACGAAACACATTCTAGATTAGTTAGTTCTCAAAAATCACTCTGTACAGTCACCTTCATTTTTAGTTCCTTAAATACAATAAAAGTTTTCTCTTTGCTTGTTATGCCATAATATTATAGCCAAAATCTAGACTATCTAAATCACATATATTTCATTATTAAATATAATCTTTCTCTTTTATATAACTGCTTTTGTAAAGTGATTGCAAAGCTCAAATTTTATTAATTTTTAAACATTTGATGAGAGTTTACTAGTTATATTCTTCGCATCGAATAATAATTTAGGAACATTTTTTGTTGCAAAGTGCTTTGATAAAATCAAATACTTTTACTTTTTTCTCGGAAAACTTAAGACAGCAATTAAATTTCTGTAAATGAGAAATGAGTGTATGCTTTCTTTTTAAACAAAGCTATTAAATGCATTTTTCAATATTTGAAAAGAAGTGATATTATCTATGTAACACTCTTCTTATGTTTCACATGTTCAACTCAGAAAATACCTTTATCTTTAGCAGTACTTGTAATTCCTAGTTATATATATACACTACTGGCCATTAAAATAGCTACACCAGGAAGAAATGCAGATAATAAAATTATATTTATTGGACACAAATATATTATACTAGAAATAACAAGTGATTAAATTTTCAAAATATTTGGCTGGATATATACATCCTGAGAAATCAGTACCCAGAACAACCATCTCTGTGGCAGTAATAACAGCAGTTATACGTCTGGGCATTGAGTCAAACAGAGATTGGATTGCATGTACAGGTACAGATGCACATACAGCTTCAACACGATGCCACAGTTCATCAACCATAGTGACTGGCGTTTGGTGACGAGCCAGTCGCTCGGCAACCATTGACCACACGTTTTTTATTGGTGAAAGATCTGGAGAACGTGCTGGCAAGGGCAACAGCCGAATATGTTCCGTATCAAGGAAGGTCCGTACAATACCGGCAACATGCAATCGGGCATTATTCTGCTGAAACGTAGGGCTTCGCAGGGCCCGAATAAAGGGTAGAGCTACGGGTCGTAACACACCAGAAATGTAACGTGCACTGTTCAAAGCACCGTCAATGCAACAAGAGGTGACCGAGACGTGTATCCAATGGCACCCCATACCATCACGCTAGGTGATGGGCCAGTATGACGATGACGTATGCACGCTGCCAGTGTGCGTTCACCACGATGCCGCCAAACACGGATGCGACCATCATGATGCTGTACACAGAACCTGGATTCATCTGAAAAGATGACGTCTCGCCATTCGTGCGCCCAGGTTCGTAGTTGATCACACCATTGAAGGCGCTCTTCTCTATGACGCAGCGTCAAGGGAAGCCGCAGCCATGGTCTCCGAAATGAGAGTCCATGCTGCTGCAAGCGTCGTCGAACTGTCCGTGCAGACACTTGTTGTCTTCCAAACGACCCCGTTTCTTGATTCACGGCTCGTGACGTGGTTGCACGATCCATTACGGCCATGTGGATAATATGCCTGTCTTCTCGGCTGCTAGTGATAGGTGGCCGTTGAGATTCCGCATGGCGTTCCGTATTACCGTCCTGAACCCATCGATTCCATATTCTGCTAACAGTCATTGGATCTCGACCGACGCGAGCAGCAATACTGCGATAAGATAAACCGCAATCCCGGTACGCTACAATTCGACCTTTATCAAAATCAGAAACGTGCTGGTACGCATTTCTCCTTCTTACACGAGGCATCACAACAACTTTTCACCAGGCAACAACGTTCAAATGCAATTTGTGCATTAGGAACCGGATAAACAATTTCCTCATTTAAACACAATATAAGTGTCGCTACTGGCGCCTGCTTTGTCTGAATGCGCTGAAAAGCTAATCATTTGCATATCACAGCACCTTCTTCCTTTCGGATTAATTTCACGTCTGTAACATGTCGCCTTCTTGGTGTAGCAATTTTAATGGCCAGTAGTGTATATACATATATTATTATTATTTTAAGAATGTAAAATGTTATTTCAGGAAAACCTTTTTAAAAATTGAATTGGAGTTATTTTTGTTCAATTTGAATTCTAATTGATTGAAATGAATGTTCCTTTTTATTAAAAGGAAGCGTCAGCAAAATTATTAAACATATAATAATATACATACCATAATCATGTATTGAAGAAACTTTAAAACATTTCATGCAGATTTGTTAAAACGAGATATATGGAAATGTTTAAAATATTATGAAAATGAGACAGATTTATCGTTTTCCAATTAAAGTATTTGATATTTCTCTACTATAAGGAAGCATCAGTTCATTTAAAATGATGTTATCACACACACACACACGCACGCACACACACACACACAAAACATCGATATGTATCTGTTTTAAACAACATGTTGTTATTGTTGCTAATCTCTCATCTGCTGTGACGGTGCCAGACCAATGAAACAAAAGTCCGATGGAAGTGGACAATTGTGAATATTCTCTCAGCCCAGTCCAAAATGTGCTGAGGTGATGACTGTTCTTGCCGGCATTTAGAAAAAAGATTAAACTTCTTGCTGGCCCAGAATATGTGAGACCTTTCAAGTGCCCACTGGCAAGTCGGGACTTATATGTTTGCCTGCCAAAAGGGAGAGATGGGGCTTATTACCTTTATAGACGTACTTTCACCTTCGTAGTGCTCTGATTAAAACGAAAGACGTATCCTTCTGGCTTAATTTCTCATAGCCGTCGGCAAGTGAACTTGGCTTGTCCAAGGTTCATAAGTAACAACAACAACAAAATACAACTCCATAGCATTTTCTGTGTAAGACAGATTTAATACGAAATAAAAAAACAGACTTTCACCAACAATGTGAGAATCACCACAGATTTCAATTATTTAAATAAAATTTTTTGGAAATAATCTTTTATTGAAGTTTTTGATTTAATATAATTAATTTAAATTATATGTATCAAGCAATTTTATTTTTTTGTATCAACAAAATTTTTATTCATTTTTCTTTTACAGTATGTGGAAACCACTTACCATTTGCCATTTCTTAGTCTACAGTGTCTGGGCATATTCACAGGTATTCGACGTGCATCACAATGATCTGAAAAAATGAGTTTTATTATATTAATCATCTATACGTTTTAATTGTTATTACTTTTTACTATTAAAGTACATTTCTGTTTGAGTTGTAAAATTCAATTCATATTCAAATTTACTGTAAATATTTTTGCTTTGGAAATATTTTATGATTAATTCTTTTACATTTAACTTATTTTTAATTAAATGATGTAAACCTAACATAGTTTTTTTAAAAAAATACTTTTGTAATTTAGCATCTATAATTTTGTTTTCATCTTCATAGCTGCATATTAGTAAAAATGTAGGTCATACAAATTCAAAACTTTGGTAACGATTATAAATTTAATAATACTCTTACGATTGCTGCCAAAGCATTTTATTGTGAATATTTTTTTTCCTATATGAAAGGTAATAGAAATAAATAAGTTAATTTGGACAATATGGCAAGAATGTAAAATATTGTCATATTTATTATATATTTGCTTCGATTTATTGGATTTTTTGAACTATCCCATCCAATATCTATTCTTAATTTTATGTTTGGACTATCATTTTGCAGCAGAGATTGAAGAATAGTATACTCTTTCATATAAAAAATTTAGACATTTACCTATTTCCCGCACACATTTTGGTACGGTAGGAGGATTCCACATTCCGTCTACTGTGCACCTGAGCCATGACGTATCGGGAGGATTCAACGTCATGCCTTGTGGACAAGTCAGGTGACAATCGGTAAAAGAGCTTAAATGTTTGCACTCTGGGATAACATTATTTCTTCTCAGGTAGTTCGAATCGCAAAGGGATACAGCTAAAAATGATAAAGTTTAATCAATTTAATTGAAATGCATTTGACTGTAAAATTATACGCAATGAAAAGTTTTTATATTTTTCATGCCTTTACTGTAATTTTTATGTTTTAATCAATTTAAGGTAAAAAAAAGATAATTGTTGCAAATATTAGAATACTTGTGGGTATCAGTGGAAAACGATTAATTACTTCATTGTGATGGTGAATTTAAAAAAAATGGCTTAGTTACTTAATTTCTTTATATATATATATATATATATATCAGAGTATTGGGTGTAAGTATGATATCCCCTTCTAAGTGATTTCTCGCCAAATCTATTTTGTTTGTAGTGTCGCCAATTTGAGTTTTGGTTTTTATTATAGTGTTGCCAAATTCAGTTTTTCTACTTCTCAGATGTTTTAGTTGTCATATTTTGTTTTTCTCATGTTTTACATCATTTTTACGTCATATATATGATTCTTTTCAATGCCAACAGCATTTTTAGTTTCACTTCGCATTTTTAGCACAATTTGTATATTTGCCTTGTTCATTTTTTTTTATCGGATGTAAAGCGCGGCTATTTAAATCCTGTTTTTTTATATTTATTTTTTTTCACTTCGGATGTAGTGCTAAATATAAATATTGTTTTTATATTCACATTTTTTATTTCGTAGTGGATATAATGCCGGAATTTCAATATTGTCCATTATATTCGTTTTGCTTTTCATTGTGGATATAGTGCTGGAATTTTAATCCTTTTATATTCGTTTTGTATTTCGCTGTGGATATCGTGCCTGAAATCAAACTCTGACTTATATATTCATTTTGGATTTTGCTGTGCATGTAGAGCGCCGGAAGAAAATTGAAAATAAGAATTTTATTTTCATTTTCTGCAGGCATAGAATTCCTAGAATTGTGTGTAAAATACTTAAATTTCCAATAATAAACGAAATTATCGAATTTGTTTTTTAAAATTATTCTAGATTTGTCTATCTTTATGTAGTAATGAGTTGTAATATTCTATCTTTAATCACTGAAATTCATTATTTTATTTACTTTTAACTAGATGTTATTAACTGTAATCATTTTTGTTATTTCATTTCCTTTAATTTTAATTCTGAAATAATTTTAAATAGAGTATTTAATTAATTCTCATTACCATTACTGTTTTCTTTTATACTGTTATGTTAAGCAATTTGAAATCGGGATGGGGGGGGGGAACACCGCTTTATTTACATGGTTGTTTTTGTTTTTTTATTTAGCGTTAGGACTAGTAATTCGAAATCGGGGAAAACTTCGGTTTCTTACAACAGTTGGCACCCATTCTTGGCGACGAAAAAAGTAGCAATGATCGCCAATAGAGGGGGATACCCTACTAGTTCAGAGTATTGATTTTAATGAAGTGGATAAGTAAAATCTGTAAGAGAAAATAAAAATTGAATTCACATGTCCGCTGAAAATTCAGTGATCATTTGCAGCGGGAATTTCATGGCATAAAGTGTTTGCAATGGATCATTAACTTGCACTAAAATAACGTTTATTCAGAAAATATTCTGTAACTAATCCAGTTGAATAAACTTATTCCCGAAAAACTAACGCAAAATTGTTCCAATATGATAAGTGTTAGTCAATTATCAATCATAATCATAAGAATTTTTAATGTGATGCTCGCTTATTATTGTACTACGCTTCTGGGTTCGGGTTGGTTGAGAATCGGTAAAACAATCTTCTAAAAATCACAAGACTTGTATTCGTAGCAAAAATTCAACTAAATACAGAAAATTCCATTTTAAAAATTACAATTACACAGATCTAATACAGCTAATGGAACAGGAAACAGATTCCAATCACATAAGTCACAGACAGACAACAGTTTCTATGCCCCTATGAGTTTCATGAAGTTTCTGGAGAGTTCTAGGTTCTATGAAGTCTCACATTAATATTGGTCTTAGAGCTACGTGGTGATAGATTTTTCCAGAAATATTCATTTCTGGTCATGTCACCAAGAATCTCGCCAAAATGTCGCGAAGTCGCAAAATCATTACAAATGTCGTTTTTAATGTAGAATACACAAAATATCTGATAATTTCTGATGGGTCTAAGATGTTTTTACAAATACAAATAATGTTTATAAATTTATAACAATATGGTGAAAAGAAGTTGAAAAAATCATATTGTATCACATACTACATGGTGTACAGTAGAAGCTGGTGATAATAGGAAGGAAAGTAAAAATAAGACTATACATATACATAATATTGCCATGGTTTTCGAGTTTCATTTTAAATGCAATAAATCAGAATGATATATTATTGCCTGCTAACCAGACTTCAATAATGTAAAAGGAATTTCTGACTAAAAAAACTATAATGGCGAAGAAATAACTTCGTCAAAATTACAAACAAATGTGTTTAAATCATTCTCAGAACTTTTTCGTACTGTTTACCAATAACGAAATTCACTATCATTGAAATAAAATTATTTATCTCAAAGAAACAGAAACATTTTTCAGCTTAAATTTCAAATGGTTAGTGTGTTTTAAAGTAAATTATTGCTACGTCGAAAACAACACAATTCCAACTCCATTCTCCATTTCATTGATACCTTATTTAACGGATTAATATTTGAGAAAGAGGAATATTTTGTGACCAAAAGTAAAAATGATTCATAAAATTTTAGAAATAGTTTACTTACGATACTGGCATCGGCTTCCTCTATAATCTTTAGTGCAAGAACATTGATTATGTACAATACAAAAACCTCCATTTTCACACGGCGGGTGACATTGAACTGCAACAAAGAAGCATAAAACGGGTTGAAAATTGGAAGTAAATGCTGTCTCTTTTTGGTTATAAAATTATTGTTTTTAATTCGTAAATAAGCTATTATATAAAACCTATTTATTCATAAAAAGACGAAATTCATTATGTGCTTTTCTCAACATACACATTGTTCCTAGAAAATTTGTGAAATATTAATAGTTTTAATTATATCTTTATATATATTTTTCTAACTCTATTTATGTAACAGCCTAATATATATTTATATACATATCATCAGGGCCATGGTAGCCTTGTGGTTAGAGCATCGGCCTTCCATGCGTAAGGGTAGGGTTCGATTCCCAATGCAGCCAAAGACCCACCAAGTACATGCGATATACGTGCTCGTTAAAACTGCGTAATCGAAAGTTTTGATGGTGGTCATTGAGTAGTTACCATGGGTACAATAGTCTGGAGAAACTTTCCTGCCCCTTCAGATCCGTGTCAAAATTAAGGAAGTGGATCCTTTGGTGCTGCCATCTATCGGTGGATTTAAAGAGCAAAGATGTATTCTCAACCTCGTGGTGCTCTGATTAAAACGAAAGACGCACGCTATTGATTTAAATTCGCATAGCAAAGGTATAGAGAGTTTGGCTTGTCCAAGTGTCATAAACAACAACATATCATCAATAAAATGTTTTAAATTTATAAGTACGTCGTTATCTAAGTATAATTTTAAACCAGAATATATTTTTTGAAAGAAATATGATATCAAATATGTATTTTATACAGTTTCCAAGCAATATTTTTTAAAAATTTTTCATAGATAATTTTGCAATATTAAAAATATTATTCTTGATTTCCTAAAATTAAATAACTTTTATCGAATGAAATCAATTTTCTCTCTGGTCATTAATTAACATACATTTTTCAAAATAAATCAAAAAGCAAGTTTTCCTTGTGCTTCCTTTTTTACTGATGTACTATCTAATGTTCTCTTTTATTTGAAATTATTTATAAATCGATCCCCTTATGTATTTGCTTAAATAAAATAATTCGACAAATTACACTGGATGTTATCAGCACGAAAATATACCTTTGATACTTTGATATAATTTTTAATCTAAAAATATGCAATTTAGAAACTTTAATTTCTATTTTTGAAATCAATAAAACATAATGAAGTCTCTATCACTGACGTCTGAATTCCAAAACAAGTTTCAGTGCAAAAAATGGAAACTTTTGACAGATTTTTCCGAAAATTAAACTGTAAACAAGTTTGTAAACAGTGGATAATTTTATTATTCGTCAAGTAATAAGTGTGTTTACATTATCCATTTCTTGTTTAAGCTAGTTGAATACGTATTTGTAATGATTTGTTCTCTTTTTCAAAATTTTGTATAGATTATCAGTGGTAATCGCAACTCTTAATTTCACTAATTGCTTAATATATATTATTAAAGTATAGCTTACGTTAATTATGAAAATTTTACTTTCTTCCTATTCCATGAAATTTTAATATTTTAATTAAATTGTAAGTAACATTTTTTTTTATTTATTTTTTTTTTACCTTTTTGTAAGCATTTAAATAAAAATTGCTTTAATATACTGTATACATTATGAACGTCTATTGAGTTAAAATTATTCTAATTTTTGAATAATGTTCTGTGTTATTTAGTTTTGAACACATTTAAATTAAGTTAATGTTCACATCTGAAAGTAAAATTTGTAAATTACTTTCTTGTGATATTTTTTAAAACTATATGAATTATTACAATTTATCAGACTTAAGCGGTATTCCTCCATAAATCGTAATAAACTTTCCTAAAACCCTAGAATATATTGTCAAAAAGATACATTTCAGTTAATGAATTAATGAAAGCAATCCCTTCCCATTGCACTTTATACGCCTTAAGAATTACTGTCAAATTATTTTCTTATGTATCACCGTTTTCCCAGTGAGTAATAGTAATTAACTCAAAATAACATTTTTTCTTATAAAGCTCATTCTTTAAATCTCTATATCTTTTAGGAAGTTTAATGAAGTAAGTGTGTGAAATACATACTTCTATTGTACTTCTTAACAATAGCAATACGACTGCCAATTGAAATAAAAACATCAATTTTCAGTTTTATTTCTTTTATATAAACATGTCTGGACTGCTCAATGACTTAATACTGTTGTAAGGCATTTTTTTAGCGCCAACTGCTTTCTGCGAAGGCTTTTCTTAGATAATATATCATATTAATTTCTCGCTAGAGTAAAAATCTGGAAAATTCCCAAGAACCTACCCTGACAAACCTGCTTGTCTCTCTCAGAAACGCAACATTCGTCTCCCTTTGTTCAACAGTGGCTAGAATCTATCCCAGGTACTTCATATCTGAAGACCAGAGTCCTTCCATTATTCTCTGGTGAGTTTAATCCAATAATCTTGTCTAATTTATTATATTTGTAATGCTTCCTTCAAATTTCAGGAAAATTTTGCGAAAAAGAAACATTTTTTTAAAATCATTATTTTATGTCATGAAACATTGGATGAGGGATGGTGACAGAGCTGAAAGTTCGATATTGAATATGATCTATAGCCTCTCAAAGAATTTTGGGATTAATTTTCATTTTCAGTGGGTCCCTTCACGCTTGGGCGTTGGCATTACTGGGAACGAGATTGCTGATTCGCTGGCTAAGGCTGCCCACTTAGAATCTTCACAACCTGATTTGCCATCCAACTTTAATGAGGTTTTTAATGGGAGTAAAAAAATGCTTATGGCCGTCTGGAGGGTTCCACCTACTCATAATTGGTATCCTAGAAAACGCCCAACTTCTGTATTGCTTATTGAGGGAACTAGAGACTAACAGACTTGTATTTCACGCTTCGCCAGTGGTCATCTAAGGAGCCTCAAATATGTGCATGGCCCAAAAACTTTTAGTCTATGCGCAAAATGTAAAGTTGAACATTACTTGAGCAGCTTGAATTTTGACTTGGAAGAAGCTTTTTCAAAGCCCCTTATGTTTTTGGATTTCCTGGCTGTTTATGGAGTTGGTCTAGTATTGGAATTGGACTGTCTGTGATTAGTAACAACAACAACAAACATAGCACAAATTAGGCTCACGGAACCTAGTGGGGAAAAGATTCATTCGGGTGCCTGAAAGGCAACAATTTCTTTACCTGACAATATAAAAATCATCGTGATTAAAGGGTCTATACACGTAATCCATTGACTTCGTGCGCAAGTTGGGTGCCAGATTAAATATTAACCTTGTCAAGTTTCACAATAAAAAAACAAGCCTTATTTTTATTTCGACATGAAAGTTTAGATTTATCAGCAGTAAAAAAAGTAACTCGTTAATAAAACAACACAAATTTGGTTATTCAAATCATATATGAAAGAAGGAATTCTGAGGTAGCATTTTGCTTTTGAATTACCACATCCTATCAGTTAAGAGTTAAGATTAGTATCTTCTGCTTCCCAGTCTGTCTATTAACCTTGAAGATACTATAACCTTCAGTCTTAAGTGTGGTTGGATGGGGAAAAGTTGCAGCTTCTGTTAGTCATGAGACCACAGCACCCAGGGAAGCTCACTGGACAATGGTTTTAAAAGTCAGGAACAATCTGCTCTCACCCACTTTCGAAGTGGTCACCTCAGAACATTAAAATTTTCTGAGGGCACCAAAATTTTCTAGATTTGTACCAACTGTTACCTGAACATCCTAGGCCAGAATATATCCTTATCCAAGAATATATGTAATATTCTTGATTTATATAACGGTCCTTTGATGGTGCTTGATTTTTTGGGCCAATGGCCATACTGTGATGAAAATACCGGTTCTCGTTCGAAGTCAAGCATCACCTTATGAACTTAAAACTTATATAAAAAAATTTTATTTATTGATAACAAAATATCAAGAATTCATATAAAAGAATTCCAACCCAAGACATCTCATTTCTGAGGTATATTAAGAGTTAACTCGTGTACATATATATAATGCATTAAATAATAAACTAAAAAATTAATATACTTATAATATAATTTTAATATTACCTCACATAACATAAATTATAGTGTTATATAAATTATCATAAATAATGAAATTAAATTATTTTGCATCTACAACAAGTGTAATTACTGTTTGATATTTAGAACCATTCTAATGAGAAATATAGCTTATTATTAATGTCGTCCTAAATGAAATAAATAGTTGAGCAGCTAATAGATATTTGATAATAAATTAGTAATCAATTGTAACTACAATGAATTATATACACTTAGATATACACAACTGCACTTGCACTTACCGTAAATACCTTATATTTCGTGTCTTATATATTATTATACTACAAATAACTTTATTTTATATTTTCCTCTTATATTGTATTGTATATTTTATATCCAAGAAAGCCTGTTTGTTAAACCAGGTATTTGTACTTTTATCACTTGTAATAATCTAGAATTGTGTTTAACCAAGATATTAGAGACCCAGAATTGTACATAATAATTAACTGCAACTAGAAATTTGTTATTGTCTTAAAACTTGTATCTAATATTATACAGGCTAAATACTGAACACTGTTATTCCCCACTGTATACATTCCTCTTTTGTTTAAGTTTTCTAATAAAGAAAAATGTAGATAAATATGATGCCATACGAAAAAGATGCAGGAACCGGATCTGCCAGGATGCGGATACTCACCAGATCAACAGCCCACCAATTTAGGAATTAATATTAATTTCTTTAATTCTTAAATTTGAATTTCGTTTGTTAAGACTAACATCTTTTAGGTACATTATTAGTCATACATTGAATAGGAGATATGTGCGGTGAGCACTGGTGCTCCTATTATACATGACAACCCCTCGTTCATTGATTTTTTGGAAATATTCAACGTTATGGACATGGTCATAGCTGCTGCTGGCCAAAGGGGGATTACAATAACATCTTCAGCTAGATTCGACATCAAATTTATTTTCAAAAGATCTGCAGAAAATGGTATGTCTCTTATAAACACATTTTTTAGTTAATTTATATGTGTTTAAATATTCAGTCTCTTATAAACACATTTTTTTAGTTAATTTATATGTGTTTAAATATTCAGTCTCTTATAAACACATTTTTTTTAGTTAATTTATATGTGTTTAAATATTCAGTCTCTTAAAACAAAATACTTAAAACTTCAAAAATAGGCAGGTTAAAGTAATAAAGATTTTAACTTACGAGAGCGACCTTTATATCCGGAAATTCTGGAAAAGTAAAATAATGGATATTAGAATCAATACAAAATTAAGAGTGTAAGAATCCAAATTAAAAAAAGTACATTTATTTAATATTAAGCTAATCTAATCTCTATAGGATTGGAGGGGTGGATTCCCCGGACTGTGTTTTGTGTGACTCTGGTTAACCAATGACTTTTGCGCATTTATGCAGTTGTGTGGTTCTTTCTCAGTATGAGGGCATTGTTGAAAATTATTGGAGAGCCCGTGAACTAATGGTTTAGGCGCTAATGTTCGGCATTTGTAAATAATAATAATATTAAGGTAATAAAATGAAGAAATATGTGGCTGAATTGATTATTAAAACTATAATTGCTATAAAAGATATTACGTTATTTAAAAAAAATATTTAGAACTAGTGGGTATTTAAAAGTTTAGGAAAATACTAATAGTTATAATAAACTCAAAATTTAGATGTAAAATATGTAATGTGCTAGTGTGGCATTTATGTAAAGTCAAATTATAAATGAAAATTATTGTCATAAGCAAATTGTTTTTTAAAATTAAGAGCTAATTCTTTAAATATAAGGCTAGTACATTTGATTTTTTAATGACTCGTTTTTTATTCAATTAAAACAAGATTCCAAGGGAAGTTTTTTTCCAAATTTCTTATGATCATTATGAGAACTTCGTTTTCACGATTCCTTTAACTTTTTTTTTCTCACAAAATATGTGTTCACTAGTAAAGCTCGAAAATTTTTAATACTGGTAGTATCCAGATAATCTCCAGATTAACTAATTTGCAACATTAATGATCAGAATAAAGATTTTTTTTTTTTTATGAATTTTACCATATTTAATGAATACATTATTTGCTTCAATATCGTTGTTGTCGTTGTCTTGTCCAGTAACATAGTGCAATGGAATCAAATTAATCCAAAAGGGACCAAGACCACTCTGGCCACATCTATAATTTCCGAGGAAAAGTGGAGTTGAGTAAAGGATTGAGATGGATCCTGAAGACCTTTGCCAATAGGGCAGAACAATCAAAGATATGGTTGGGAGAGAATTCAATGTCTGTGCAGTCAAGACAGCTTCTGTAGCTGCCATGACCAACTAGAGATATTTTCATTCTCTTGAGGTGTTTAGTCCTCAACTTGGCTATGGTTGTGGAGATAGCACGACTACAGTTTAGAGCAGAGATACAGTGCTTCTGAGCATGAAGTAGTCTTCGTCTGGCTATTGCAAAAGTATCAGTGAGGGTCAGTTTGTTGGAAATTGAAGGTTTTCTCTGGCTTTTTAGGCAAAAATGTCAACTTTCTCATTGCCATTGAAGTCGACGTGCGTTGGTATCCATCGACGATTGCAAATCCTTTGGATTATGGTTATTTTGTTCAAGAGCAAAATGATATCTTGGGGAAGTTTGAAGTTTCCTCGTAAAATAGCTTAAATTTTAACGATATGAAGCCCTAAAATGACTTCAATATCTTAAAAATTCAGAAATTAGTTATTGAAAAGTTGATTCTAGAAATAAACTTACTGACATTTTTGACTGGTTGTTGATCCTGAGAATAAAGCTTTTTGTTGAATTGATGATTAATTAATTCTATCAACTAATTTGTTATTGTTTGATTTTGATTTCGCTAACTTAATTCGCTACGTACACAGATAACACTATAGTTATTTAAACATTCAGAAATACTGCTGTTGCTTCAGAAAAGATCTAATTTTCATTTTAACGAATGTTTAATTTGCAATAATTTAAATAATTTGAAAAATGGAAAAAGGGTCGGATATAAATTTATCATCTACGTTAGTCTACACATTACCTGGATATTCTACAGCATAACTGATTTTCGATCTTTAGCGGTTATATATACAACAGACTTAATATTATTTATGTTTATGTTTATTCAGCTTACTTTTTATATCATATAACATATATCAAATTTTGTTTGTATTAATTCAAATTTAAAAAATAAATAATTTAGTGTATACGATTTAAATGCAACAGATATTAAAGTACAGTCTTTGAAAACAAAAGAACTATTAAATATCGATATAATAAGCCATGCTGTATTATTGAAGAACGTGAATAAAAAGTTTCTTTTTTTCATCAGAAAATATTGTGTTAGAATTTGTCTATTTATGGCACAAGAATGAATTTATTTCTTAAGCATTGAGATTAACATTACTGATCAGATGTCAGGTATTTTTATGAATAAATAAGTATATTGAGGTATAATTTTTTCATGGGTGATTACTCCTTCTTTTCACCTTTTTTAAAAATGATTGTAAGAATCACTTCACTGTATCCATGACCATTTCGGAATTAGAATATATGCTTACTGTATATTTTAAGTACCACAGATTAAATCACAACTCATGTGACAGACAGTAATATCTCATAAAGAAAAACCATTCATACAAAATAAATTAAAAATGATTTAATATATAACTGAAAGTGAAGATTAGTGCCACGAAAAAGCTGTTAAAATAATTTCTGTTATGTGTGAAAGAAAAAGTATTCTTAGAATAAACACATATATATTGCATGCATAAAAAAAGAAACTGGAGGAAGTTTAAAGTTATATAAATGCTTTAGTTATTTAAGCCAATTTTTATTGTTATTGAACCTAATATCAGATTTATTTAATTGTAAGATTTATAGTGGAATACCAAATAGGAGAAAATCTTCATGCACACATTTTTGAAATACACCAGAAAAAATTTTGATTGATGAAAAACTAAAGACCAAAGACAATTTAATTAAGTTCAAAAATTATAACGTAATAAATTTTTTTACGTTAATAAATAATTAACAGATTAATAATTAAATATTCTGAATTTTACATGTGGTATTTACTTATTAAATGAGACGATAAAACAAACAATAACTAATATTTTATCGTAGGGAGAATAAGCTAAAGAAATGACATTCGTCAATTCCCCGCTCATCCTAATATTTATCTTTACTTCTAGGTAAATGTAACTTTTTAAAAATTGTTTCACCAGATCGATTTCGTTATATACATATAATCATATTAATTTTTTCATCCATTATCATTGGTTGAAAAATTGTATTGATTTACATCAAATTATTTGTCTTTTTCATTTTATGAATTATTCTTAAAAGAGTTTTTGAAAAATATTATTTATAAATAATAATAATCTAAATTATAATGAATTTTAAATGTTACCTGGGACCAGAATTGTTTTTCAACGTCGCTTGAATCCACTGTATTTTAGCTAAACTTAAAATAGTTAAAAATATCAAAATTGTGTGCTTCTTACTTTCTCCAAACATTTTCTTTTTTAATATATGCTCTGATATTTACAAACTCGTATAATTGATGAAGGTTTTACTTAGTGCGATAAAGACTTCAGGAAACATTTCCGTCTCTAAACGATTTCCTGCATTATGATAATCATATTCATACAAGTAAATATTAAGAACTTCCGTTCAGATAACTCTTCTCATGAAATGTAATTAAATGTAAAATAAAAATCTCAATTGCTTTTTTTGAAGGTTAACTAATTAGAAATGTTTTTTTATTCATAAATAAATTATAAACTAAAACGAAAAAAGTAGGTAAGATGCTTTAAAATTTTAATTTTCAATCTATTTATAAATATATTAATTTTAATTAATTTTTCAATGTTTACTTACTAAAATTTTATTAATATATTGATAAAAAAATAAATAAATAAATAAATAAATAAAACTTTAGTTTGATGCTTAATAGAGGTATGTTGCATTTTCCCCTGGTAAGGAACATAAACAGTAGTTTTTACGAGTAAATAAATTTTGTTGCTTCTTTTCCCCAAGGAGATAATGTGACATGATGTATCTCATGAAAGATACTTATTAAAATCAGAGAGCAAATGTTAAAAAAAAAACCTTTTAACTATGACTTTGAACTCATTTACCATACTTTTTGTTTCTTTATTTACGTTTTGATTGTAGAAAGTTCAAATAATATAGTGAAAGTTCAACTAATTCAGTTTATCAATTACTGAACCAATAATCCAACCTATAATATTTCCTAATACTACAAGCAGTGTCACAAAAAAATACAAGTTTTAATTCCTGATCATATTTTAATTTCGATATCTCATTTTGGGAAGTTAGGAGACTCCTAATTATGTAATTTCTATGGTTTGGTATTGCCGTGTCAATTTACCAAGCATTTGCTCCCATTTTAGAGAAAGGGATATGTAAAATTAGAATGATTGTTTGGAACATGGGTTTATTTTAAGAATTTATACTAAAATAAAAGTATAAAATTTTAACTTAATTAGAAATAAATTAATTTAATTAATTCATTAAAATAATAAATTTAATTTAATTAAAAGCATATAGGTTTTTGACTGAATAATTTTTTACTTTCTCTGAACATGTCTGAGAAATGGATAAGTTTTACATTAAAATATTTTTTCATTATTATTTCAAAGATAATTTTATTCATTTAATATCATTTATTTAGGAATTTAAGCCGGCCAACTTGTATAGTGGTCAGCGTGCTTGACTATGGGTGGAAGGTCCTGGGTTCGTATCCCAGTTCAGGCATGGATGTACTTTCTCTCTTTCTATCCTGTCTTTGTCCTTTCCTTGTGTGTGTAAATGAAGTATGAATGATGCCTACCCTATAAAGGGGTCCCTATGGCATGTATATGTGGGGGCGATGGTGGCCCACCCCCTGTGGTGCACCCGGAGCAACGCCTCGGTGGCTAAGAGGTCTCTGTTTCTGGCCGGTTCCTTGGGTTACCAGGGAACAATAGATTAATAGACTATGTTGCAGTTGTTACTGTCTGCCATTGGAAAAGAAAATTAGGAACTTCCAAGATTATTACACAACTTTCATTAGATTAAACCTTTTGGAAAAAAGGTTTCCTCCTCCATTTCTGTTTGATTAATATTTGTAAAAAAAAGAAGAGTATTAACGTAATTCCTACTAATGTTTATAATGATAAATTTCTGCTTAATTTAGAAAAAAATAAAGTATTTTTAATTTTGTGACTTTAATTTGTATTGTGAATAAATGGGAGAAAACATTTTATGATTGCGTGAAAGTTTTTAAGCAAATTCATTATTATTTTTTAATCCAATAATGATAATAATAATATTTTCTATTTCAGTTTATAAACCAATACTTCCACATACAGGCCTTTATAACAACTCTGAAATGCACTGCTAAATTATTCTATCATTAGTTTCTCTGAAAATAGATAAAAGTGATACAAGACTTAACATAATGTACGAGTTTTCTTAAAAAATTGGATTTCTATTTTTTCTGAAAATTTCATATTGATTCTAAGATACATGCAAAGCAATAAAGATACTCGAATAGTGAGTGTATCTTCCTCACTCTTTTTATCGAATCCTGAACCAGATTTAAGAACATCTTGAAACTTTCAAAATTTCCTGCATGTAAAATTAATGAAAATAGAAATCAGAACATACTTTTTATGCTTTTAAGTATAAAGTTAAAGATTAGCTTTAAATATTTTTTCAAAAGCACAATAAAGAGTATTTAAAAACAATTTAATTTTGAAATCGTTACAATTAAAAATAAGATTATAGCTGAATAAAGTTTAAAATTTATCAATTTCTTTGAAAGAAATTTTAAGATTTAAATGTTATATGAAAAAAAATATTATTAAAATTTATTAAAAAATAAAACAATATATAAATGAGGACAATTTATTTATTAACTAATGACCTTTTACCAATTTTTTAAGACTTACTTTTTGTAAACAAAAAAAGGGATAGATGTTTTCCTTATAACTATACAATTTTTCTGCAAAATCATAAAAAAAGTAACAAGAAGGGCATTTCCTTTTTCCTCTGATAACACCAATAAAAGAAAAATAATTAATTTATAAGCAATTCAATTTTTTTAAGTAATCCTTTTTTTCAGTTACTAACAATACAAGTAATCATGTTAGAATACCTAAGACAAAATTATTAGCAACAATCATTATTTGAGAGGATAACTCATTTACCTTTATTAGGTTTTGCAAAGTACATAATTATACAAAACACAAGTTTTGCAGTTTGACAGGACATTTTTATAGATAATTAGACACATTCATGAGGAACAAGGGAGAAAACCCAAACCTTTTCTAACAAAAATATACCACTCCAACAAAAAGCCAAAAACAAGTATCTGTCTTCTCTAGGGCTGACCATGGCCTAGAGGCAGAACATCCCTCTTCATTAAGAAAATTCCCAGTTTCGACCCCAGCCATTCTTAAACAATGAAAGACGAATGACGTGCTTCTGCCTCAACATCTGTTGGGTTGGGTACTATGTTGTTTTCTTGGTTTTCTCCTTGGAGACACTTATATACAGATTATTATCTACGTTGGGGACACGTCTTCCCTCCGAAAACAATGATGTTGCGGTTTACCATTATAATAACCATAATAATACAGCCTTTAATCGTTATAATAACCACTAAGCTGTGTCAAAATGTTTATTTCGGATTTAATCCAATAGCTAGTATCAGAAGATAACGAAGTTTTAAGGATTTAATAAAGAAATAAAAGCTTCTTTCACAACAAAAAGGAAAAAAAATCGAGGCTCATATTGGCTTGATAAATTATTAATTTAGGCCATTTTTACAACAGTTTCACAATTTTGCAATTTTTTACAATGCATATTTGCAATTTCTTTAGCAATTTTATAATTTTATTAGAACAGACCACATTATCCATATGAGCTAATTTCTATTATCATTCGAAATAGCAAGATTGTACACTTCGCAATTGATGAAATATTATTAAGTTGTTAAGAATGTGCACTCTAGAAAACTTTGTGATCGTGGCATCAAATGCTGGAGACATAAATGTTGCTGTTGCACTAGCATGCTTCCCTTTACTTAGCCCTGAATTAGGTTGTACTAGTTAGATAGAAGCAGCCTGGTGAAGTCTTCGGGATTTTGAAGAAAGGACCAAGCAGAAGCTGCCCCCAATACTTGGCCTACCACCCCAAAGGTATCATTTCACTTGGAGGATTTTGCGTCCAAGCCTAGTTTTAACGTGCCCCAACCGTCATTAGTGAACATGACGGATCTTCAGTTAAGCCGGGATTCGAGATCACTACCTTCTGATAGTGAGAGTGACGTTCAAGCTGACCAGGCCACCGCGGCCGCAACATAAATGTAATCCGCGAAACGCAATTAAAATTTTTGAGAGAAAGCATTGTTTATAATTTGAAATATTCCATTTTTAATAAAAAAATTACGTCTAAGCTCAAGTAATTACCAAATATATTCATAAATTTCGCACTGTAGATGTTATGGCATAATGTAGACTAATTAATAAACTTTTACAATTATATACATTTTTTCTATTACAACACTTTAAAATAAGCAACTCATACGCATAAATAATGAATACAAATTTTTAAGAATGATAATGGAAACGTTTCAACGATCAAGTCTATTGATAAGTTACAACAAATGAACTAATATAAATTGCAAATTTCGTTTATGTTAAATTTTTTTAAACGAGTATCTTTTGGATACGGAAAATAATATGTAATGTTATTTTTTTATTAGTTTACATATTAACCAAATGAAAAGCTAATCATAACTTTATTCCTTAACATATTGATTTCTTTAAACAGATTTCAAATCAACATGCTGTTCTTCACAAACCAAAACTTTCCTTCCAAATCACTCAGTAAGTTAGTCGTAAAATGTGAATTTACTGGAAGATAAAATAAAATAAATATACTCTCTTTTTCTCTCTTGTGTGTGTGTGTGTGAAAATTCGCACATTTATTTCTTAAAAAATTTTATCTTCACAGAGTTATGCATGAATGACCATAATGCGTATACTTATATTGCAAATGTAAAAATGTAATTAATATTTTAGTTCCATCTTTAAAATAATAAAATGAAGATGAATAAGGAAAGATTGTAAAAACTAATTCTCCTTCTTTTCCCACTTACAACAGAATTGTTTTGTTTTTATTTAGTGATAGTTCTGAAAATTCGTAGTTTCTAATAATAAGAGAAATGCTAGAGATAAATATATATTTATCACACTTCCAATATAATTTTGTACGACAAAATTATTTTTGCACAAGGAAAATTATTAAACTAACCAGACGTTCTTCGAGAGAATCTGTCTGAAATTTTCCCGTTAAAACATATTCCATATTTAATATTTTTGAACAATAATCTACAATTTCTATAAGAGCATTTATAGTATGTGTTAATGCTAAGTGAGTTTCTGCACTTAATTTTCCTGTATCACTTTTACAGCTTTTCCAATTATTTAACCATAACGAAAATTTTTTTAAGGAGATTAAGCTTTTATCAATAGATGTATTAGTAAGTGGTTTTTGATATTCATTTCTTTTTGCATTCCCTTTAAAAACACTTTTTACATTAACGATATCCCACCAAGTGGTTATGTGATTTATAAATACAGCTGTTTCTTCATAGTTAAGTAAATCGAAAACAGGTCCTGCTGTTTTTATCCCCTCTGAAATATGACAATTAAAAATTTGAAGCACTAATTCTACATTTTGCCTTTCTAAATTTGATGGACAAAGAGATTTAGAAGAGAGGGTGTGACAATATTTGACAGTATTAATGGATTCAATTTCATGCAGTTTCCTTAAGGTGTAAAAGAAAGCTGTTTTTAATTTTTCATCAGGAAATTTGAAATCAAAATTTGGATAGTAAAATGCTACTTCTGAATTTTTCTGGTTAAGCCAGTTATTCCTTATATTTTTAAGCAAATGAACAGAATCTAATACAAAATATAATGGTCTATTTGAATCAATGGGATGATTATATTTAGTTTTTAGAGAAGGGGGGTCTGAAAAAAGGACATATAGCTTTCCTATTAACAGCATTGTTATCACTGCATATGCAAAAGATATAAAAACCAATTTTTTCTAAGCCAGTTATTACATCAAAAAGAAACTGGTGTAAAATTTCTCCTGATATTGTTTTTATTGGATATATATATGTACAACATCTTTGTAAGTTGAGCAAACACTTTGACTCATAAATGTATAAGCTGTTGTTGATACAGCATCAGAGTTCACAGAATATGCTAATAAATTACTACCTTTATAATCTAATGAAACTTTTATTTGAATTTCATCCATTAATAAAACTATTTTTTTGTCATTTTCATTAAGGTAAAAATATTTGTCTCTAATATATAAAAGAAAATTATTCTTGTTCTGCTCTTTCAAAGAATTTGCTATATAATTGACGAATAAACGTTTCAATGTTGCTGGATGTGGAAGAATTAAATACGAGCTTTTACGTACAAATTAATAACAGTGGGGTGATATAGAAAAAAGCATGGAGCATAAATTTAAAAAGTTAGCAAATATTTTCTATGATTTAAAGAATATTGCAACAGAGAAATCTGTTCTTCTAAGCAATCAAATAAATTTTCATTACTCTCACAAATAATTTTCAACTCACTAATAACAGATTTACACAAATCAAATAAGTTATTCTTATCCTTAATTTTTTCCAAATTTTCTAATGCTTGTAATACATTATCTAAGGTGTGAATATCATTTATAATCATAGGAAATTTAAAATTATTTATCTTATTAATTGGAACACCTTTAATTGAACTTACCAAATTCAAATTTTCATCAACTGTTACTGATGATTCAAGAACAGGAACTTTTGTAGGACTTATCAATAAAAACATAATGATATTGGTAACAACAGTCCATGACGATGGAAATTCAAACTTTTGTTAACAGTTCTTGAGTTCACTTAAATCCTTAAAGTAAAATTTATCCCTGTAGTCCTTTTCACTTTCTATATTTTCTTCTAAGGCACATGTAAAGTTCTGATTTTCAATTCTAATCTTTTTTGCGTCTGGCTCCTCTCGGTGATTCTTGGCTGTCGTTAAGTATTTCGGACAATTTGGAAATATGGAGGGAAATGCATCTAACTTCAATCTTGGGTGTCGTAAGGAAGCGCAGTTTTTCACCTGTTTTCTCTACATATACCTCTGAACATCTCAGGATATCACTCTGTGCAAAGTGATGCTTGCAAATCTGAAAAAAAAAAGAGAAAAGAAAAATCACTATTAATATAAATGTAAAACCATATATATTTAGTTGAATTCTCTAAGACACTTTTAAAAGTTGTTTTGATAACATCATATATTTCATTCTGATAAAGTTCAAGCAATATTTATAATTACTATTTTAACTGGTAAAAAATGTTAAACTTGAATTAAAATTATCTAAAAGTTAGAATTTGTGATTTATTTTACAATTTAAATTATGTATATCATGTAATTAAAATTATATCTAATTCCTTTTTCCACTTCATATTATAGATTAATATAATGAGAACGTAAATAATAATTATTTCCTCAAATATATTGAATAATTACTGCTACATCTATTATTTCACATATGTAAAATGTGAAATAAATCATTCTTCAAATATTTTATTCCTAAATTAATTATTAATTTATAATATAATTATTCACATGTAGAAAAAATGTCTTACTAAACACAGTAAAACTTAATATACTAATAATGATAAAAAAATAATTAATTTGATTAATTAAATAGTGATTATTTTAGTGATTAAATAGTGATTAGATTTTAGTAATTATCAAATCGATTGAAACTTTTACAAATAGAGCCAAATGAACAACAGAATGAGAATTATTTTGTAAGATGAAAAACGTACAATTACAGTTGATTGAAATAACATTAACTTTAATATTTCTTATCCATGCCACAAGCATGTGTTTTAAATTTAAAAAAAAAAAAGCATTTCATTAAAATTATAGAATATAGAAAAAAGCATTTAATTATTATTATTATTTGAAATATAAATAACATAAGACTTACACTAGAATTTTTTGTCACTTTTAGATTTTCTTGAGGAATAACAGCCAGCCACTTCTTTAGCATGTCTTTATGCTTAGGAAACCTAAAGACAGATACCTTTGATTCTCAATCGTAGTTCGATCGGCAATGGATAACTGAACACTTGAAAGGCATTTTCATGAAATTTCTTGAATTAATATAATACTTTTAATGAATATTTTAAGACAAGGCTTATCACACACACGTGCAAAATCACCTCCGTACAGAGACTGAAATGAGTCGTCGAGCAGGCGACAGGAGATGGAGAGAGAAATTTGAACTTTAGAGGGTCTTTTGTCAGCCTTCTGTGGATGACTCATTCCAGAAAGAAGTTTTGGTGCGCAGGCCTTGTCTTTAAGGCAGGCAGCAAAACTGTGCACCGCGTTGCATGTGGATGGTGTTTCACTGGTGTTTGTTTTGTGGATCCCTGGTGTCTGGTATACCAACCAAACACGAAACAATCACGTCATTAATAACGTCACTACAAACATTGACCAATGAAAGTTTATTTACAGCTTAACTTGCATTATTATTATATTGCGAATTTGTTAATATTTTCATATTTGAAAACATAATCATTCCCAAAATAGCTAAGAAATATTGCATGTAATACTTTGATTTAAAAATCAGCAGCAAATATTATTGCGGAGGAATGTTTGGAAGAGGAAAAAAGGGAGAACAAAATTTAAATAACATAAAACTCATTTCAATATTGTCCATTCAACTTATTTAAAATAAAGTTAACAATATTTCTTTGAAAAGAATTTTTATAAACTATAAATAATAACTAAATTGGAAAATCATTTTATAAAAATTTTTTTTTCTAGAAATACTTATACATTTGCATTACATTAAAAATACTAATTTAAAACATAATTACATGTTATTTCAGAGTGTTTCATAATATTAAAAAAAAATACAAATAAATTTATTTATCATATTGAAATTCATGTGTTTAATGCATTCATAAAAGTATTAATAAATTAAAAACATATTATTTAAATTAAAGTTTCTATGGTGCTTTAATTACAGATTAAAATAAAGACGCTTTATTCAATTAATTTTTATCATACTAAAAATACTCAAAATATTTTTCTAATTTTAAAAATCATTTTCAATGAAGATTTAATTAAATGAAAATAGTTTTTAAAAATCTCGTGAAATTTTACCAGAGAATTGTTTTTTGAAATTATCAATTATTCAACGATGATATTTATATAGTTGATTTTTTATGAATTTATCAACTTTGCTTTTTGGAATTATCAATTTTGTAATTATCAAAATTGTTTTTTGAAATTATCAATTATTCAACTAAGATATTTATATAGTTGATTTTTTAAAATTTTGTATTAAAATAAGTATCACGTAGGTTTCACAAGCACCTGTTATCAATTGAAAAATATATAATCGAATAAATAAGTATATATTATAAAACAAAAAATAAAATTCTAAAACATATTGACCAATTAAATTTAACTTGCTTTTAAAATATTCAATGATAAATTCTTCGATTTCTACAGAAAATTTGAATTCCATGTTCTTATATAAACAACGTCAATCAGGTAAATATACACTTGCCGTTCGGTTGTGAATGAAAAAATTAAACATGCTGAAATACTTCGTTTGGTGGAAAGCTCCACCTCAATTTGGTTATACGTGACGTCATTTCGTGGATGATTGGTGGATGGCTTGTGGACAGCTGGTAGTCATCCACCGTGTCCGGGTGACGGTGACCAAGTTTTCTGCTTGCCTAAGGGGTGTTGTTTGTACTGACCCACTTTCCCTCACCCCTATTCTAAGAACCCTGAGAGTAATTTGAGGTAAACATCTGTTAGGAGCAAATTTAAAACTCTCTTTTTGGCTGTTTTTATGGCGTTAGTACTTTAATTTTTCACGATATAACGCGCCAAATCTAGCAGACTCGCTAACTTCGAAGGATTGATTGACAAACAATTTCAACCAATAATAATGTTTGGGATACTCTCCTCTACAAGCTTTGAGAACTAACACCAGATGGGGCGACAAGATAACAGAAGTTCTCGCGTAGGTCTGGAAGACCCTTAATAACTGCCATTTTGGTCTGTAATTACTTAATAAACATGTTCAACTACAAAAAAAAAATTCGAAAGTATATTATTTGTAATAACAAATGATGAATATGGTTTCGAACAAAAACCAATATTTCTCAAATCTGTTTCAACAGCGCGAACGCTGTTTTCAGCATGTTGTTAATCAACTTAAAGTTAAATCAGATTTAACTTTAAATTGATTTAAAAAATGGGTACTGCAAACGGAGTATCAGATTTCAGAAGAATGCTTATCGAATTTCTTACCTTTTCATGAGTAGTTCAATCTGGTCAAAGAATGCAAAAATGAGCAAACTTTTCTGATTGCGGACCAAAAATTGAAAAAAAGGCAACTTATATTTTTCTAAACTTTTAAAAACAGTATATAAATGTTACAATTCAAATATAATAATAATGAGATAAATGAAATTGTGATTTCATTTTCAAAAGTTCTTATATTGAGATTAAAAGTGAGATCGACTGATTCTAAGGAATGGGACTGAAAACTCAACTGCCTGTTTACTTCAGAAATAATTACTTTTAAAGTTCAACATTAAAAACTCTTATTCACATATATAAGATGAAGTAAACATAGGATTGATTTTTTGGGCGTGAGATATTAAATTTGGAAAACTTATTTTCGATATCGATTAGCTAAATTCGAAATTTGTCATATATTTAGAAAAGACTCATGAAATGATTGTAACTCAATCAATTCTATCAGCAAATTTGATCACACCGCTCATACTTTAAATTAAAAGGCACAGTAAAAATATCTAATTCTGTTTGAATTGTACAGAAATCTTGAAATCTGAGTTCAAACTCAAAATTCAGTTTAATGGAATTATTTTCAAAATTCTTAAGTTTCTTTTCATTTACTGAGGGTATTGAATTTAAGCTCCAGAAATGAGATAATCTTTCTTAGCTAGCTGCCCAGCAAACTGATTAAGCTTTCGTTTAAAAGTTCAACAAATTATTTTTTCTCTTTCATTTTGATGTTCAAGTTATTCGTATTACAAATAATATTTGTGAAAAATGCTAGATCCGAAAACCATTCTGTATCTTCTAACATTTTACATTCCGCAGAACACTGTTTCTCATGAAAGAGCTACACAATGTCGTTTTTATCTACAACTTAGCTCGAAAAGTCATAGTCACTATATCACCTTATTTTCATGTAATACATAAGAGTTTTTAGATTGCATGGACTGAAGAAAATCACAAAATTGCCTGTCTCAAAAAATATTTAAAAGGTCCACAAGATCGAATAGTATTCATAAGCTTCACAACTACATCAATCACAGGTTTTATATTCAATAAAAATTTACATAGAGCATCTTGATGTACAACACCATGTAGAAAAAAATTATTGTTCTCGAAATAGTTTTGATTAAAGAATCCCAGAAATGCAATCTTTTTTCCCTTTCATATTTGGTTCTTCAGCCGTCGTAATATTACATGCACTATCAAAGTTAAATGGCCTTCCTGAAATCCAAGAAAAATATTAGATACTGTTGTAATTCTCTTAGAACGCATGCACCCCAGTTCCTCGGTAATATCAAAATTTTTATATATACCTTTTATAAATGATAAAAAGAATTTTGAAACTGTAATTTGTAAGCGTACAATCTCAAAATTCTTCTTCTTGTCTGGACATAAAACATCACAAACTTAAAGCATATGTTATTTAAAGAACTCCCCATGACCGAGACTTTTATTGCTTTTAGCAATATTATATACTACAATGTAAATGCATGTGTATCTGTGACTTGGATACTGTTTACCTTCTTGAAAATAATTTATAGGCCTGATGATATTTTATAAAGACTTTTTGCATTTTGTTTTCTTTCATATTCGGACATTGCTTCGTAATTGGAATTCTTATGCCCAGATATGAAATAACATGATATGTTTTACTCTTTGGAGACTGCTATAGTTTCACTGCAGTTAAGACATACTAGTTTATCTTTACAACTGTAAAAAATATTTCCAAGTCCATTCATCATGAAAAATACGGCATTCTGAATCAATTTTACGTTGTTAGTAGACACTTTGGGGTTGAAATATTTTACAAATAATCCAAACAAGCACTATGTTTATACATATACATGTCTTCTCCCCGAGAAAGAGATAAAACTTGCTGGCGTTAAACTACAGCAATAACCAATTAAAAGCTTGTGCTTTTAACACTTTACTGATTGTATACTTTCTGTGTCTGCTGTATCTGTCGAATTATAAAAATAATAAATAAATAAAATAATAAAAAATATAAATAAAAAATAATAATAATAAAAATATAGAAAAATATATAAAAATAAAAATAGGGAATGTAAAAAGATTACCAGTCCCTGGGAAAAAAGGAATAAAACAATAACATTTGAACAAAGTAGAAAAGAAAGTGGATGTATAATATATAAATATATATTACTTTTAATTTGCCTCGGACTGATAAATTGAAATTCTAGTCGCGGACCATGACTCCGGTTATGTTTTCCCCATTCCTAGAATAGAGAAACTTTAACCGTAGTGATATGAAATAGAATGTGAGTAAATTTCAAAACAAACAAATCAGAGGAAATTTAATGGCGGGATTTTTGTTGATTAGAACGCTTAACTCTATAAAATTAATATAAATCACAATTTTAAGATGTAATTAAGAGAAGGTTTTATATAAAATCATGAGTATTAAGGTACCAAAAAAATAAATTGAATTATTTTTTCTTGTTTTATTAAGTTCAAGAAAGATTTTCATTATTTAGATTTGCATACAAAAAAATAAAATTTCTAGTTACTTTAATGATTGTCATTTTAAACTTGCAATTTGAAAATATGTTTCCTGTAATAATAAATAAAGATAAATTAAAGAATATTTTTCATTTAATTCTATTTTAGTTTGGGAAAATGTTTTTACTTATGTTTTATTCTAAGATTCATTGAAGATTAAGATCTTAACTTTGTTGGGCATTGGTTTGTGCATAAAGATGAATTTGTGATTCAATTCTTTTAATTCTTAAAATATTTCAGAAAATTCGATTATTACCTTGAATCTTCTGTTTTTATAATAAGTGGTACCAAGGTTTCAATTTATTCGTGTTCGACAGAAATTTTCTGTATCTTTTTCATGTATAAATGAAGCAAATATGAGTTAAATCATTTTGAATACAAAAAAAATGGCACAGGTGCCGTATAATTAAGGATGCCAAATTCTGAGTTTGGAGATATTTTTGGCGGATTTTCTTATGTATCTTGCAAATTCTTTTTTATTACGTCATAGATATGGAGACCTATAAGAATTATGTTGAAAATTCTATTTTGATAACCCTAGTGTTTACATCCATCGGACAGGATATGTTGTCTTGGCAACATTTTTTCATCACCAAAATAATTCAAAATTTGGAATCATAGTTTATATGGCACCTGCACCCAAAAAACTGAGACACCTAAATGTAAATTCCAACTAATTAATGAAGATTCAAGTTTTCTGTTTTTTATTTTTATATACTTGACAAGCCGAAGACAAGAAATTGGAATATTTTAAAAAGGAAGTCTTTTCATCAGCAGTGCACTCACTTTAATGGTTTAATTTTCTATCAGTATTTATTTCAAGGGGAAGTTAAATTTCTTTTAGATTAAAACACTTATGTGATTTTGTAAAAATTCATTTGAGATTTCTTTGAATTGATTATTTTAGTCAATTTCTCCATTTATAGTGATAAAAGTGCTTGTGGTTTTGACAATTCTGATTTTGGTGATAATCTTAAATTAAACACATCATTTGTATTTGTTACTTTTAACTTATGACTAAATGCAGACATTCTGTCAGAAATATTACATTTGTAAATTTTTCAATTCTTTTCATATTTAATAAAGAACATTTAATTAACGCCCCAGCTTGTGTGCATTAAGTAAATGTTATTTTATATAAGAGTTTTACACAAGTTATGTAATATATAACATTTGTTTCACATATTCAAGGCCTAAAAATTATTGAATAAATCGTAAGCAATATATCCAATCCAATTATGGATTTTATTCCATAAGCTGTATTGATTAGAAAGATATTTTGTTATTTAAGTCTGTATATGGGTGGCCTGGGGTCAGCCAAATGATTAATGCTTTGGATTTTTGTCAAACAGTTCATGGGTTGCAGTCTCAACTTTTGGCATGGATGTTAATAATTATTAAAAAAACACTTTAAGCTATTGGTCTTAGTCTAATTAGTTCTCATATTCAAAAACTGTTAAACAAGAAACAAATACGTATATATACTTTTCAACTTTATATTATCTTATCAACTTATAAGTTTATGTTTTTAAAATTTTTATAAGTAAAAAAAAAATTAAAAAAATATAATGTAAATTAGCAATAGCGGAAGCTAAAGTCATTAAAAATTCTGTTTTCTATAGGATCAGAATATACATATTATTTAGTTGCTTTTGTTCATTAAAGGTTTATTTTAGTTGAAAATGTTATTATTTTTTTATCAGTTTTACCAGATTTTTATTAATTTGTTAAAAATCTATAGAAATAGTTGACATCATCACGAAAGAAAAAAAAAATGATCTTTGAAAATACAAATGTTTTAGAAACATCATTGAAATTTAATCTAAATTTAAAATATTATAATTTAAAATCTATGAAAAATATAACTCATATCTGATTATTTAAGCAAAAGTATTTTTAAGAACTTTTGTGGAAACTTTAACATTGATTCTTTAAAATTAATATATACTAATTTTTATTCTGTATTATATAAATCTACTCATGCATATGAATGGGAAATCTGCAAGTATAATTACTGATTTCAATGTTTTATCTACTCATGCATCTGAAAAATCTTTTTTCAACACTAAAATATAAAACTTAAGAAATTATTTGCAGTTTGATAAGATTCCATAGAAGATAATTATCTAGTGATTTGAGATATGAGATAATCTTAATTTTAGATTACTTGATGCAGAAATGTAATATTTTATGTTGTGTGTAACTTACAGAAGCATTCCACAAATTAAATTTATAAATTTAAGACTATGGTTCAGTGTAAAAATTAAAGATTGTATTGCCAGATATTGAGAGCCTATTTTAGGGGTGCGAAGGACTTTTATTTAATTTTTTTTAGATAACTAAAAACAAACAACCAACACACACACACACATTGTGCTATGGGTTTAATGTTTTTGAGAGAACAATTTTGCAATGTAACTTCTCCCTTCCAGAATTATTCAGAATCTATTATTGGTGTTGATATAGAGATTAGAGTGATACCAATTAATTAAAATAAATTTTATCACCCTGAATTCAAATTATAAAGGCTGTGTAACTGTCAAGTATAATCATGCTTTTCATTAACTCGTGTCTGATGTTCTGCAAAAAATATTTAAAATTTGTTTGGGGTAGCAACTTAGTTTGTGCTTTTACTGCAAAGCTAGTTCATCTTCCCTAAGCACTTGTCATAAGTACAAATTCCTGATGAAATGTATATCTGCTTTTCCCCCTAACTATCATCTCAGAGTAGTATCATCTCGATGATTGATTGATTTACTGTGGGTATGTCCATCGATTCATATCACATGAAGAAATCGACACATGTTTGCAGTTTACTTTGTGAATGTTCTTTCTGCTCAGAAATTTTTACTAGCATTTGTTTCAGTTTTTTACCACAATTCGAAATTATTTTTCAAATACTTTCAATTTTTTTGCATTAAAAATTTCATATAATTCTAAGTATTTTTATCTAATGTTTAAAAATAGAAAAAATGCATGATAGGAGTTATTATTGAAGGCCATATTCTATTATATTCTGAATCTTAATATATTTATAAAATTCATTTGAATAAAACGTGACTGTTATACTTTTTTCTACATTTTCATAAATGAATGGAATTTGTATTTATACTTTAATTGTTAACTTGATTGACTTGTAATATATGACTTTGTGACAAATTTAAAATATAAAAAATACATAAAATTTGAAAAAGTTAAAATATTTAATTTTAAAAATGGCTAATTTTTCTTTAAAATTATATAAGTATTATAAATTGACTGAGATTGTTTTAGCATATTATAAATAGATTCAGTATATAATAATATTATAATTAATAATATTTATTAATTCTTAATTTTGCAATGGGTTTATATAGTATTCTTCAGATTTAATTTCCTTAAAGACATTATCAATATTCAACCATATATTTTATTGGTAGAGTAATAAATCTCTCCTTTTAATGTCTTAAGTTTGAATTAATTTCATACCATTCTTAATTTTTCATAAAAAATTGAATACACAGTAGAAATTATTTTAAGTATTTGACTGCATTTATGAATAATCAGTCACAAATAGAAAATATTAACTTTAAAATATGACTTTCATCATTTAAATTTAATAGTAATTTATTTTTCTCTTTAATATCATTTGTTTATCTTCCAAATAATATTTTGAAATTTTTCTTGTCACTCTATTATTTTTATGTAAAATTTGTTACTATTAATGAGATCAAAACTAGGAATCACATGGGATACGCATTCAGATTATGTATATAATTCCTCTTTGTATTTCGAATCAGATATGGTTCTTGAAAACTGGCAATATTTCCTAATTTGCGACTAGCTAGCAGATCTTAAACTTCTGGAAATAAACATAAATGAAATAACATTTATACATATATGCCAAAGAAAAAAATGACAAAGTGTTAAATATATTTTTAAATATTTGTGTATAACCATCTGAAATAAATTTATCGAAACATTTTTGTCTTTTTCATGGATTGAAAATGTAGAATATTTCATTGGGAATTGTTTTTTAATGGAATTATACCCATGGTATTACTCTTATTTGTGCTACAATTAAACATTCTCAGTTTTCAAAGGAAACTTGTACTGATCCACAATATCCATTTGTTGTGAATCTAATCTAAATCAATCTTTTTGTTAACTTGGTATAATCATTAAGATTAATCGATGCTTTTAATATCTTTTGATACTAGGCTTCAATATTTTCAATTTTCCTTCTTCAATATTTTTTACAGTTATTACAGTTTATGAATACACATTTATGAAACATACTTTATAAATGAGCACTGTGCTATGTTTTTTCCCCATTTGATGAGTTTTTGAAATAACATTAAGTAACTTTCACGTTAAACAAGGAATTTAAATTTTCAATAAGAAAAGTTACTTTAGAATGGTGAAATAATAATTTAAGACACATAAAAAAGGATTCTTTTACAGTTTAAAACATTAATAAAAAATAATGTAGAAATTAAACAAAAATTTCTTTCTTGTAAGCTAGTTTAATTTTACAAAATTATATTTTATGAATATCTACTACTTTAGTCAATATTATTAAAAAATTTGATTAATCCAATCAAAATTAGCTAGATATTTTTTATTTTATAATGATTAAATGAAGAAACAAAAATTTTAATATGTTTAGAACAATTTTTTTTAAAATTCTTTCATTAAATTTAGCGTTTCTAATAATTTGTATTATAAAATGTATATATTTCACTAAAAGAAGAATAGTTAAAAAATAAAAAAAATAACTGTGTTAATAAATGGAAATATTAAAATATTCTTTGTAAATATTTATTAGAATAATATTGTTAAAGCGTTAAGATTTCCAGAGTTTTTATTTTTAATTCTTTTTTTGAAAGATATATTCACATGGAAGATACATTCATTTCAATATTTGTCAAAACAATAGGAAAACCCTTAAAGATGTATAGTCAAATATATATATATATATATATATATATATATATATATATATATATATATATATTATTTATATATATTATATATATATATATATATATATATATATATATATATATATATATATATATATATATATATATATATATATATATATATATATGCTTTCTTAATTAAACTTTATTTCCAATTATTAATGGAAATCATTATACTTAAAAATTTATATATTAAGTATTCTGAACACAAATTTTAATTGTACTCTACATCTTATATATCTCCTTAACTCTTTCCTGGTTAGTCAAATTAGTCTTTTTTAAATTATGAAATTCTGAATGAATGCTATTTTTAATAAAAATATTTGTACTTATATGTGTTGAGGCAAAATTAAAATAAAGATTTTTTATTCTGTTACTTTTGTAATTTTAGAAATTATTGCAAGTTAAAAATATTTTGTTGATTTAAAAAAAACTACAATGGTTTAAATTAAGTAACACTTAAATAAACTGATAAACTTACTAATTGATTAATATAACTATTTTTGAAATCACAACCATTTATTTATTTGCAGTAGTAAAGAAAAATAGTTTTTCTATTTTCATTGTAGAAACTGATGAAAACAATTAAATTTTAACACTGAATTAAATAAGTATTTTATAGTTTAACCAAGCACAGTTTTTTACTTTTAAAATTATTAACTGAGTGATCCTCAAAAAGTGTGAACAGAATATCTTTCTATTGTCTATCAACATATTAAATAAGCTAAATGCTTGAATATAAATCTGTTTCAATTCTTTAATATTAACAAATAAAATTGATCAATATATTGGCAAAAATATTTGCTGATAATTTTGCTTTGTGAAAACTGTATGTGTATATATTGTAATGTACTCAGTCTGGATAGGCTGACTTCTGGGTAGGCAAGGGCCGTTAAGGAATCAGGCTCACATAGTTTAATATTCTTGACTAAACATTTATTTACAAATTAACAAGATTTTGTACAAAAACTGCTATAAATTGTAGGTTCCAGGAAAATTGATGTATTTCTCACTTTCTGGACCATTTGCCACACATTCGGATAGGGAAAAAACTGCTATCTATTACTGTGGACCAGATTCCTAAATTCCCTACTTGGGAACACCATCTCATACAGTCACTTGATAAGGTTGACAATCCTCTCTAGATGGCACTGGAGCATCAAGGTATTCAAAACTCGTGGCCTGGCGTCAGTCTCTCTGATCTCGATTCTCTCTCAGACTCCTCGTTCCATCGCTGGGACTTGTCTGCTCCAGGACCTGTTTCAGAAAAGTCTCAGGAACACCATACATATGTCGAAACTTGCCACTGCTCTCACAAGGGCCTGCTATTTATTTACAAACTTTCCTCCAACATCGGGCCTCCAGTAATCTCTAGATCCATCTTCTAATGTCACATTTAGACCCCAGCCACTCCACCAATTCTAATCAGAAGGAGTGAAGAATCAATAAATTGTTTGAATGTATCTGGCCTATTCACCAGGTGATTCCAGTTCAATTTGAAGAATTATATTTGTCATGAGGGACTTAATGGTCCTTCACGAATCCTGTTTGCCGTTCCCACATCATCTTCTAATCAGAACTAATTGACTGTCTTTGGGTACTATGTTGTTCCTGGAATTCAAACGTGGGAAATCAATCTTGTTTGACAGCTGCAAAGGTGTTAATGTCCATTGAAAGTCTGGAAGTAATTGTGGCTTTCAAGCATTTGTTCAAAAACGGGGACATTATAATATAAAGGAATACTTTATTAATAATGTAAATCCTGATTTCACAACAATCTATTAAATCTGTGGGTTGATCTGGAAGCTTTGTAATAAAACTAGTTGCCTCTTCCAAGGACCTTGGGATAACCAGTTAATACACAGAAATTTTTGCCCAAATATTAGCCTTTGAAGGGGTTATTACTTTTTTTTTCACCATTTTATACCTCTATTTTACATTTATTGTCTTATTTAATCTTTTAATATTATCTTTTAGAAGTTTGTGTCGATAAGCTATGACAGAATCATGAATATGGATCATAATTATTGTATAGTAACATTGTGTTACATCAATCAATTTCATAAAAGTTGTTGATGTCTTTTGATATCAACAACTTTTATTAAATTGATTGATGTAACATTGATTGTGGGGTTGATTGATGTGTGATTTTTTGTGTTTCTTTCATTTGTTTTCTTGTTTTACTTTGTTACTAATTTTTCAATAATTATTTGTATTATATTTATTTTTAAATATAAGCTTTTTTAGCAGTTCTAGATTTTTGTTAATACTTGAATGTATTCCATGTAAAATGCGCCTCTTAATATTTTAGGTTCCTGTTTGCAATCCTTTCTACTTGCATACAAGAAAACCTGAAATAAATAAAATCAAAGTACAGGAATCAATCCATAATCATTGGGATATTCCTTCTAGAGTAGATTTTCCTCAAGAAATCTTGAATAATTCTATGAAGTTGAAATCACAATCTAATTTTTCTTCAAGAAAAGGTATATTTTAAATGAATCTAAAAAAATTAAATTGATATTAAGTTTATTAGTTTTTATGTTTTCAGACTTCAAAATGAATTGAAACAATTACATATACCTATTTTTTCAATCTGACTTGTTAGCCATATGTTTAACTTTGTGTATCTTCAAACATATAAAGTTAAGTAACAGTTGTCATTGTCTCATAAACAATTCTTGATTGATGTGAGTAATATCTTGTGTTAAGAATTATTTCAGTCATTAGGAAGTCCAATATTTTGATCTTCATTAAATAATTGTATGTGTTGATTAAAAAATTTCTATATTTTTTAAGTTTACTATGTATTATATATTTGATTCTTTAATAATAAAATGGGTAAGACCAAGGCAAAATTTAAAATCTTGTTTTCATTGATAAAGGATAGTGATATAGTAATCTACTGAGGGGGAAAAAAAAAAAAAAAAACTTTTTGTTTTTTTTATTTCAAAATCATAATATTCCACTTTCCTAAGTATTGCATTCTAATTAATTTTTAAGTGTCAAATGTTAATTTTTCATTAATATTTACCATACTTTCACACATATTATAGGAACCTAAATTCTAAAGTGTAGCAAATATTTGAAATAAATAAAATATTTTTGTTTTTTTTCCAAAAAGTGATTTCCTTATTCACATGGACTGTGACTTTGTTTTAAATTGATTGAAATGATTTTGTGTTTGAACTCTTGGTTCAAAGTATATTAAATATGGCAGGAAAATTAAATATTTCTTGTGGGTGAATCTACCCCAAACTGAAATGCTACTAAGATAAATTTACTAAGCTAATTTGATTTTCTTAGCTAAAATTATGACTAGCTTTCTTTCCTTCTCAGTTATTCACATCAAAATGAGTCTTATATTATTTTTCTTCTTAACTGATATTTAATTATAATAGTATTGTAAACTTAGGAACGATAATGTAGTTGGACATTTCTAACATGGTTATTTGTATTGTACTATTTCCTTCCTTTTTATAAATGTAATTATCACTTGAAATTATAGGAGAATATATATTTTTATAATTTTTTTATCTGTTCATGAGCACATTTTAATGATAGAGGAATATATAGGAACAATTTAAAAATATATATGTTAGTTAAAATCATTCACTTTAAATTCGTAACATGAAAATAATGGTTTATATGGTTGAAGAATAGCTTTTCATTTATAGAATAAATCTGAATTGTAGACAATTGTAAATATCAAATATTGGAATCCTCTTTAATGTTGGTCATAGTTGAAGTTATTTTTTTTTTTTTTGCAAAAAAGGATTATCTGCCAATTGAGCCTAACAAAAAATCCAATAATATAAACAAATTTAATTCATGTTAATTTTATAAGTTGTAAATAATTTATTTTTAATTAATTATTACTATTTTTCTCAAATCATGTTTTAAATACAAAATAAAGGAAGAAAAATTTTTTTGCTATAACAGAAAAAACATTTTATTAAAATTATTAAAAAGTTTATTGATAAAAAGTCTTTTTCATTGAAACAATAACAATTTACAAAATTAAAGTTGTAAATCCTACTAATAATTAGCTTCTAAAAGTTTTATTAATAAACTTGTAAAAAGATTTAAAGGAATAAGTGAGAGAAAATTTAAAAGGCAGACTCAAATATCTTTAAAAATACAATTATATACTTTATTTACATGTAAACTGAAGTGACTGTTATTTTAATAATTTTTCTATGTTGATTTTATGTATATTTTTTATTTTAGGAGAATTATTCTCTCTGTCTCAGAATCATTCTTATGAAGACTTTCATGCAAAACTTATTAGATATGGACCTAAATTGATTAAAAAGAAATCAACATCAGAAATAAATGTCATTCCAGATGAATTTTCATGCCTTAAATCTACTCATCCATTAGTAGAAACTAAACAAAAATCAAGACATTTCTCAGTTACTAGAAGGAGGAATGATAATGTAAACTTTAATGTTAAGGATATTCAAACGCTGTTTCCAAAGAAATCTAGTGTGTGCTTAAAATCACCACCTCAAGCATTACCAGATTTTGAAAACTCTCTCATTTCAAAGCCTGAAAAATGTAAAACACGCAGAAAACTATCTAAGGAAAACTTATCAATTAATGATACAATTATCAGTCTGGCCAAAACATTTTCTACTGAATTGAATCAGACTGCTTCTGATGCTCCCAATAATTTCAGCCTAAAATGCAATAATAGTGTTAAAATTAATGAATCTTCCAAAATTGATAGCTTAAAAGTTTCAAATATATTAAATTTTTCTGTGGACTTTCACCTGAAAACTGATTGTGATGAAAATAGATCTAAATGTATGTCTACAGAAAACAAGGCTTGTTTTACAATCTTTAATGGGAATTTAAAGGTAATTAACTCTTGAAGTATTATAATTACACATTTATTAATTTTTATTGATATGAAAAATTGTAATTCTTTGTGATATTTATATTAAATTTAAAAATTTATATTGTTCACTAAATCAATTTGAAGCATAATAAATTTGTTGATTTAATTTGATGTATATTAATATTTCATAACAAATATTTTGAATAAGTAATATTTATTTATATATAATTATAGTAATTTATTACAATAGGTTCTTGACTGTACAAACTCGTAGGGAACATTAAAATAATTCATAAAACCAAAGTTAGTAAAATAAAAAATAAGTCTTAGTTCTTAAAATGTAATTTTTCTTTTGTAACTGCTTTCTAAAAATAAATTTATGTTAGAAAATACTATTTAGTATGTTATAAGCATTAACACATGCAAAATAAAATTCATGTTTGAAAACATGTTGTTTTATGTTGAAACTTTTATGTTGATAGGAAATGAGAAAAATTAATTACATATATTTTTATTCCAAAACCACATTTTTTAAAATATTATTTTCTATTTTTTTAACCATAATATGTTTGTTTCTTTTGTTTCAATTGAGATCATGACGACATAACTTTATTTCGATTCTTACTCACTGGTTTAAAATAGTCGTGACGTCAGATAACGTTTCATCTACATCACATCATATTGAGGCGACATCATAAACCTGTCATTGGTTTACTGCCTGCTTTCAAATTGCATTTTTTGAGTGGAAACAAACAAAGCAAAGTGCTGCCAATTTGAATTTTTGTTGCTTTTTTGGATATTTTAATTGAGGTAGTTGAGGTGTTTAAACTAATTAGTTTTGAATCATTCTTTTATAGATTTCTTTTTATAAAAAGTTAGAAAAAATTACAATGTTGGTTTTTTGCAAACTAAAGAACCAATACTTTGTTTTACTATAAAGTTATAAATAAAAGTTGTACTTATTAACTTTTTCATATTTTAATTTTTTTTTTTTTTTTGCAGTATAAGTTTGTATAAGTATGAGAATACCTTTGCTTTATATATTCTCATCTATAGTTAATTTCATGTAATTTGTCTAAAATAATTTAAAAATAAACGATAAACAAATGTATTAGTTTTTTTAACCATGTATTTTATAATAACAGTAATGTATACATTTTTTATGGCTTATTATTATAATTTTACTTCAAAATATAGTAAATCAATTTAAAAATTCATTTTAAATTGTCAATTTTTAACAATGTTTATTTAAATATATTTAAATTTGAAGATTGATGAGAATATAAAATTTCTTAATTAATATTCATTATTTTAAAAATATATCTATATAATTAATTATTATTTATTAATTCCAATTTACATTATATTTAATGCTAGCAGTAAGTTATAAATCTGAAACAATTATCAGTTACTTCCATTTTAAAATATATTTTTTATTATAAATATATAGTAATATTATAAATGTATAGTAATATTATAAATATATTATAAAATATAATAATAATGTAATAGAGAGAATAATCACATCAATTGAAATAGTGTTTCTAAAAATTTCATGTAAAATATTCCATATGTAAAACAGGTTTTGCACCCTGCTTATTTGTGTATTTATTTATTTTATTATATTATTTATTTTATTATTATTTATTTATTTTCATAATAAAATGAAATTTTTTTATCTGATTGTCTAATTTTATTACTTATGTTTAAAATTCTATTTTATTCATAAAATTTACACATTTTTATCGTTTTAACAGACAAATCTCTTCATAAGAAATAAACTTCACTAGAGGAACAGATAAAAATAAAACCACCAATTAATATTATTTATTATATTAATATATTATGTCTTAAATATGATATTTTTAATTCAAATTTATTTATAAGCAAGTATTTTTAACCTCTATGCCATATATGCAATACAATGTTTAAAAAACATTGCATTTTTGTTATTAGTGTTCAAGTTTTTTGGTTTTTCTTTATTTGTAGACATTTTATATAGCTTTTAAAACTATAGTTTACTTTTTAAGAAATATATATTGAATTTAAAGAAGGTAATACATTATCTTAAGAGTGCTAAAATTTAAAATAATCTGTTATATTTTCTTGGGTTATTACATGTCACTATTAGCATATATTTATTTTATCTCAGTGCATGATGAAATATATTTCTTTATTAATAGTATTTTCTACTTTTATAGTTTTTTAATTCTAATGAAGATTGTATGTCTAATGAAATTGGCAGAGGTAGCAATTGGATTCAATCTCTTCAATGGACTGCAAATGAAGCAGTTCATGAAAAAACAAAATTGTCAAACATTCTACCGTGAGTTTCATTTGTTTATTTTTGCTATTATAGTTACAGATATGTGAAATATATGATATGTCAAACATTCTACCGTGAGTTTCATTTGTTTATTTTTGCTATTAAAGTGAAAGATATGTGAAATATTTGCTCAAGTTGTTTTATCATAAATCATACATTTCTGACATTTTTTTTCTATGAAATTTTAAAGTTTCATGCTGAAATTCTAAAGGTTTTTTATACTTTAAATCGATAAAATTATCACCTATTATATTAAATATTCACATTCACTAAATATTCACTGTCAATTTTTACTTTTAAAAATTATACAACTCTAATTTAACAAAATTGCTGTTTTAATAAATAACATTGATGACAATTTTTCATTAAAAATTACTATTTATTGCTATGATGATGTGACAAATACTTGATTCTATTGCAATTAATTTCACTTCAAAGGCTATTTTTCTTAAAGAAATTTTTCAGAATTTATTGCCTCTTAAAAAATTAAAGCAAGTTTAAAACTATTAAAAATATATAAAAGACAGTATAAGTATGTTTTAGTTATTATAAAATAATGTACCTATATAAATATATTTGTAATGAATCAAATGTTAGTTATTTAACTGTAATATTTTTAAAAGAGGTGGATTTGCTGATCAGCTGTTGAAATTACAAAGAAGAGAGAAATCTGAAATAGTTCTTCAAGATCATCAAGTAAATGCTAAGAAAAAAGATAATGGAAATGGTAATTCAATATTTTATCCATATTACTTAGGTAAATAATACAATGCACAAATTACAGTTAGATAAATAATACAATGCAAAAATTTAACATAATTTTATGAATTTTATTGTTTGTTGATTATAAATTCACTTCAAATTCTCTCAAAGAAATGTTTTTTATTTACAAAGTTTTTTGAAAAGGATTAAATTGTTAAATAATGCAATACATATACATATATTGTGTGTCTTCTATTGATAATTTCATGATTTCTTTTCTCATATAGGACTATAGTACTCCAGATTTCTGTACTACTATATCAAATTTGTCCAAATTACTAAATATACAAAATTATCCTGTTACATTATAAGAGCACATAATTTTTACTAGCAAGTGTAGATTATTGTATATTAAATAATTGTATTTAAATAGAAATGTTTTAAAATTTTATGTAATTTAAAATAGATATTTATGAAAAACCTGAAATATTTGTGGAATAATTTTTTGTTATTCATATGTTTTTTCATTCTTAAAAATTTTGGAGTGTTGAATCAGGTTTTTGCTTCCTTATTTGGCAATGTATTATTGAAATCTTAAAGGATGGATTATCTTCATTTTTTTTTCTGCAAAATTGTAAATGAATGTTATTTTATTAATAATTATAAATTTATTCTTTTAGTTGATAAAAAATAATCGACTAAATAGATTTTATAGTAATATAAAAATTTTGTATTCAAATTATTTAAGTGTGATTCTTAACAATGTGGATATGTTTAAATTAAGTTAAAATTAGAGTACTTATAAAAATTCAGTTGGAAGTAAAATATATTAATTGATTGTATCATTAATATTTAAAATATATTTGTTAATTTTGAAAATATATTCATTAATAATAATTATTATAGGTTTTTATTAAGTATTAAACTACTTATTAGTTTTATAATTATAATTTTTTTTATATTGCCTCTGTTCTCAGGTTTTGTTCATGTGTTATATTTTGTATTATAATTTATAAACATTATAAAAGGTTATTGAGATAAATATTTAATAGTAGTTAATAAAATTTTACTTGTGTCAAAAAATTAATGACTTTTGTGCACTGTGTTAATCTGTATGGTAGAGCTTTTCCTATGACTCATGAAACTACTGTGACTGCTGTTCTAAACTCTGTTCTATACTACTAAGAAATACAAGAAAAGAAGTTAAATTAAATTTAATTTCATATAAAAAATAAAATATTTTTTATGTAAAATTGAATTTTTTATGTATGAATGTGATTTTTTTCGATAGAGTAAAATGTTCTATAGCTACTTATATTGAATAATTAAGTCACGTTTTGCCATGTTGCATGAGTGGGATCCTGTTTTGCCATAACTCTTTCATTGGTTATTTCATTATGACCTATAATTACATATTAAGCCGTCAAATTTTATACTAGCTATAACTTTGTTTTGAAGTGAACCACTTTTAAACTTTGCTCAACTTGTATTCTTTGAGATATGTTTGCATTTTTCCCCTTGTCCTGAACTTTTTTACTGTTAGTTGGTAAGAGATTTCTGAAATGCTTTTTGATTATAATAGTACAGTTCTAAAAATGATGATTATATTCTCATATGGAATATTTATGACATATTCAAGGAACTTTTGCTATGAATTTTAAAATTTTTTTTAGGTTTATAAATATATGCACTTGCTAGTGCACTTCCAGAGAATTCAAAATCTTTGAGATTTTCATATAGATACTTGGTAGGAATGAAGTATGCGAATTTTTTTATAATGTGAATTACACATCATTAGAATACTATCATGAATAAAATGTAAAAGCACATTTCAACATGAATGAAATACCATGCAAAAAATGACAGATCTTACACCATTTGAAAAGAAATTAAAGATTGGTGTCTATTTAGCAGGGATCTCAATTTCAAAGACAGTAAATCTCACTGGGTTCTCAAAAGAGCCAAATCATAGCTTTTCAAAAGTATGGACCAGGACTCATAGTCCATGTCTAGAAGACAACAACAGTTTGAGCCGTTTTCCAAGAGTGATTGGTGTCATTTCAGATAAATTGTGATGAAAAACAGGGACTCTACTGTGCTTCAAATGGTAAAATTTGTCAACCAAAGCTCTACCCAACAGGTTACAACTCATACCATGCTCATAATTACAGAGGAGAGGAATGCATAGTTGAGTGCCTGTGAGAAAACTGATCATCTCTGCCCAAAATGCAAAAATTTGCTTTTAGTGATGTTGGAAAAAAATTATATTAAACATCTGAGGATGGGTGGTGCAGTGGCCTGGTTGGTAGAGTGTCATTCTCATTATTGGAAGGTAATGAGTTTGAATCCTGACTTAACCGGAGATCTGTTGTCCTCCCTAATCGCAGGTGGGGCATGTTAAAGTTGGGTGTGGCCGCAATGTTCTCCAAGTGAAATGATACCTCTAGGAGTGGCAGGCCAAGTATTGGGGGTCTTCTGCTTGGTCTTTGCTTCAAAATATCGAAGTCTCCTCACAGCTTCTACTATCTACCTGGTAGAGCCCAACTCAGGGCTAGATGCAGGGAAGCATGCTGGTGCAACAACATCTGAGGATAGGAAGTATTTAATATGGTTGAAGAAATCTTCAATTGTGCTACATTTCATTATAAGCTAAGACTGTCTTAACCTGCCTCCTCCAATGGAGCCAATCAGGTGCTATGGTCTACCATCAGTTAATTTGTAATGTTGTAAAATCTGCTTTTACTCAGTTCAACCATTTATAGCAAGGTCTTCCCCTTTTTCTGGTACCCTCAACATTTGCAAAGTCACCTTTTAGCAGCATTCCAAGTTGTCACTTCTAAAAATATGCTGAGCCATCTGCTGCAATAAGACTTTAGAACTTGGATAATATTAATTTGTTTATATATTCTATGAATTTCATAGTTAAACAAAATTTCCTATTTTTCATTTTCTCTAATTAGGTCTTAAATTTTTTCTAGTAGTTTTTTTTTTTTTTCAAAAATGAACTTTATTTTGTTTCATATTGGCCAGCATTCACTACCATACAGTGTGATAGGTCTGATAAGAGTTGAATGAAAATAAATTTTTCCCTTGAAATTTAAGAATTTATACTTTTTTTATATCTATAATTTATAAACTCTAAATAATCTGTTGTCAATTTTAAGTTTAATATTATCATTTGAAATGATTCTACTGAGATACACAATCACTCAAAAATATAAGATTTTACCTGCAGTGGGCGATAATTAAATGCTCTACTTGTTACAGCCATGATTTTTCTTTTATTCTCATTAAGGCTAGTTCAATGCTTTTGGCAACAGACTTCAGGGAAATAAAAAACTACAACTACTGTTTACTCTTGCTAATAATGTCAATATCATCAGTGTATGCCAGTAAAATCTGCATAAATCTGTAAACAATGATGCCTTCAGATTCAATCCCAGTATCCTTAATACCATTTTCAAGGGCGATATTAAAAAACATGCAAGCAAGGGCATCACCTTGTCTCAACCCTCTTTCAATGTAAAATGCATATGATAAATCAAATATGACTTTTTTAAATCTTCATTTTATTCTTTTTACTGTCATTCTAGAGAGATCAATCAGTTTCCTTGAGAATCTAAATTCAAGCATTGCATCAGTTTACCATGATAGAGGCAAACCTAAAATCAGTAAAAAGAATAAAAAATGCCTGTTTTATTGTCCACTGATAATTGACAATAATTTGAGTTACATGTGGTAATAATCTGATATGTGTGAAATACAGGAGAAGATTTTAAATGCTACAGTTAGGGGTTAATGCTTTTATAATGGCAACATTCCAGTCTCTCTCTCTTTTTAAAAGTGTTTCATGGAGCCCTCTTTCCATTCAATGAGTCTGTTTCCTAATCCATTCCTTCAAAATAATTTTATATGAATAAATTAAATAACACTTATTAAGCACCATGGAAGATGTCTAACAGAGCATGGTAGTGGTGCCTTGATGCTCTTCAAGGGTAAATAAACTGCCACGAAATATCTAGATAGGCAAATCAAGTGCATCCCTGCAGTGTTGCGTGCATTTTTACTCTAATAGAAACAGATATTTCATAGACAGTAATGCAACTATACATGGTATGGAATTGCTAGAATTTGCTGAATATTAGTCAGGCCTCCAATACCTTTGTTCACTATAGAGCCTAAACCTTAATTCCATTGAAAATATATAGGATATGGTGGAAAGACACATTAAATTGTATTTTCTTCCATCTAATTTACAAGATCTAAAAAGATGCATAGCCAATGCATGGTGTTTTTTGGATATAAATGTACTCCAGAGGTATGTAAATTCAATATCTAAATGAATAAAAGTTGTTATCCATGCAAATTCAATAAAGTATTGATTTTGGGTTTTCAATTTATTAGTCATTATATATATATATATATATATATATATATATATATATATATATATATATATATATATATATATATATATATATATATATATATATATATATATATATATATATATATATCTGTGTGTGTGCATATAGTTCTTTTTTGTCTTGTATTTCAAGGTATATATATTTTTTGCCTAAACATATTTATTTACCTTAAAATATAAATTTATATAATAAAAAATATATATAAAATTATATATAATATATAAATATTATATATAAAAAATATAATAAATTTGTTGATTTAATAAATTTTTTTTATATTGGATTGCTCCAAATTTTTTTTTGGCTTGATTAAATGGATAGTATTAACAGAAAGCTAAAATTACTCTTTCTTGGTAATCCAATATGAATGATATATGTATGTAATATCAAGTTATTATTTTTAAGCTAAAAGGACTATTCTAAAGTGTGTTATTTTGGTTATATTATATTTTTATTTGTGTTATATTTTTGTGAATAAATTGGTTTTGAATTCCAAAATAAAGTATAATTGCTGTAATATTTTACCAACATATTGCTAATAGTAGTATAGATTCCAAATCTTTCAGAAGAATTTGATAGTTTAATGAAATGAGTATATAGATTATAAAAGAACAAAGAATATTTGAAAGTTAATAAGTTTCTGTCTTTGTTTAGTTATAGTAAAGATAAAATTTCTCTAAGCTTATGCAGTTCCCATTCTTTATTAGTATTCAAATTACTAACGTATATATTTAAATTAAAAACTTTGTTTTTTTTTTGTTTTTTTTTTTTTTTTTGCAGATTCTGTGTCTGTCATTGTATTATCTTTGCTGCACATGGATGATATTGCTGTTACATTATGCTGTAGTTCAAATAACATTTCTGCTGGCTGGAATAAATCAGGAACATATTTTAATGAGGAAGCAAAAACTTATACTCTCAAAGCATTTGAAATGAAAGAAGAAAAATGTTTTGATAAATTTAATTATTTCTTAGTACTTTTTCAAAAAAGTCTACTAAACAAGTTGCATTTAAAGATTGGAAGTTGCTATTTATTATTACAACCTTGGTGAGATAAATATTCAATAGGGTATTTATAAAACATTGAAAAAAAATGCATGTAAAAAATACCATTATAGAATTATTCATTATGCATTGTAATTATAAAGCAATGTAGTTTAATTTCAAATTATAAGTTTTCTCTGTTTTCTGTTTTACATTTAAAATAATTTTACAATTATGTTTAAAAGTAGCTAGACATTTTTTCCTGAACTTTATTAAATAAATTTTCATTTTAACAAAAATGCTTGATTTAATTTTTTTTAATTAAAGAGAAAATATTTTAGATCTAGTTAACTAGATTTATATTTCAAAGCTATTGAAATTTCTTTACTAAAATGATCTTATAATGCTGGTCTTGAACTTGAATAACTGCTGTAACTGAATGTGGTATCATATTTTTTAACACCTTTGGAAAAAATAACAAATTTCTGAAATGGACAATTTATTTTGATTTTAAGTCTGACAAAAAACATTGATGTCACAAAATTTATACTTAATTCATTCTAAATTTTTCATTTATAACAAGTTTATATTTAGAAGCTGAAAAAAACCCATACTTTAAAATTGGTTTGTGCAGGGAATTATGAAGAATTTGAAATTCGCTTCATGTTCAAATTTAAAAGTGGCCTTACAACACTATATGGAATAACTGCTTCAAATGTCCGGTTTTATCAATAAAAAATAAGAAAATATAAAGAAAATTCATTTTCATTTCAATGATTATTGTTAGTTGAAGTAATTAGTTTTTATAACGTAAGAGGATAAATGTAAAACTCATTGATGTGAAGTTTGATATGATTCTTACGCTTAAAAAATTGAGAATATTATAATGAGGAATTCTATAAGTATGTACTCTACAAAATAAATGTGAATCTTTCCTTACACAAAATTCAAAGAGATATCAATGTAGCAAATTTATTTTTACTTTTTAAAGAGTAAATAAAATGTTATGATTTTATAAAATTCATGTATATAATATTAGCAATCTAGCATTATGAAAAATCTATAGTAATTCATAGCTTTGCATATTTGTAAAATATAACTTCATTTTCTCAGCTACTTTAATTTACAAGAAAAACAATTTAATTTTACTTTAATTTATAATACTGTATTTGTATATTAATGCAAAATTTGAAATTTTTATTTAGTTATATTAAATGATGAGAGCCATGAACTTCAGCTAAAAAGGTTTGCACTTAGCTTTATTACAATTGGGATTACTTTTGTTGTCTTTTTCGCATGATGGAACAAGCTAAATGGATTAAAAAAATTATTTATTTAATAATGCATGTATGGAACTTTTAATTTACTGATGAATGATTATTTAAAATAATGCTATACTAATTTCTTTATTACATTTTAAAATGTAAGATGGATCATCATTATTGAATCATTATTCTTACTTTTAATAAAATTCTTCTTATCTTGATTGTTAACTAAAATTAGAAAAGTTATTTTAAAAATCTCTCAATTTTAAAGATATTATAACATTAGAAAAGTTTCTTTTGAAACTGTTGCTAATATTGTGAATTTACATTTGTCTTTCCATAAAGTTTTTGCTCTTCAATTGCAAATTTTTGTATTATTAGCATTTATAGTGCGTAATATACTTGCACTATATATTTATGGCATATAATTCGAGGAATATATGTATAGTAAAAAGTGAAATATGTAGCGAAATCTTTTTTCCCTATTTATTATTTCTTTTTGAAATCTCTTGAGTTCATTTAATTTACACTAAAAATAAATTAATTTTTATTCAAGAATGTGGTTATTCTGGGCAAAATTACATTAAGCAACAACCATTCCATGACAATGAAACAGCAGACTTATTGGCTAATGAGGGTGCATAGGAACATTGTAATACCCCTGATTCTTTAATCTACTCTGAACTTTCTTTGAGGGCTACATGATCTGACAGTGCCTCTTGGAACATCCTTCCAGTGCACCACTGGTATCAGGGAGTGAGATCTGGAGGGATTTTCTTCCTCTAGTGTAGCAGAAATGATCAGACAACCATTACAAGATATAAAAGTGGATATTTAAGATCTTAGTGTTACAGTAACAGGAATAAAACCTTTCCTATCTGTGTGTGACATGTGGCAGAGAACAGGCGACTCCTGATTATATTTTGGATTGTCTGTGGCTTACCAGACTAGATTTATAAGAAACTCAATCATGGTTTTGGACTTTTTGAGAGAGTAAATTCATAGACCTGGTATAGCTTTGCTGAACTCTGGAGTAACAACAACATTGAAAATAATTGAATCTGAAACATAAAACATTATTTTCTGTTTAATTTTTATTGGAGATAAAACAATATAGATACTTCACAACAATGCTTATTATAGTATTTAAATTTCCTTATCAAATGTGATCTATTTTAAATCTTGGATATATCTCAATATCAATATTCTGAATTTTATCATCAATGTAGATTTAAAATATAATATCACTTTAGAATATCTTTTTACAGTGGCTGAATTCAGTCAGAAATTGAGTTCTTTGGGACTAGCATTAAATCGTTTCTGAATATTGTAGTTTATAGATTGTAAATATTTAATTTATAAAGTTTCATAAAATAGGTGCTCATTGGCTGTCAACAAGCAAATCTATTTCAATCATAACCTCATTTTTAATTTCAGAAAATTTTTTCTAAAATTAAAAGTATTGCAAAATTTATGAAATCTGACAGTTTCATAATATTCTGTATCTAACTATATTATAATTGACTTTTTTTCCATGATTTGCTTAGTTTTCAGTTAAATGTTCTTTTTATTTTTCAGGCATTACATTGAGCTGAATTTGTTACAATATCCTGTCATTTTGTGCAAGTATTTTAAGAATATAACAACCCACACAAACTCCTCAATAATTGATGAATTTAAATACAAAAATTTTACAAATTTGGAATTAAATTGGAAACAAAACACAGGCAAGCATTAGTATTTATTTTTATTGTTATATTAACAAAATGTTTAATATTTTATATTTATAAATGTATTTGTTTTAAAGAAAATCTTGTTATATTAAACTCTAAGGGTTCCTCTCCCCATTTAAGTCAGCTATAGCTGCAAAAATTTCAAGTCCTGTGATCAATTGAATCTTCTGAATTCTTTATTAAATAATAATAAAAAATAAAAGAGCCCATTATACATTTCTAAACATAATATTTAAAGTGATATGAATAAAAGTAAAATAAGGAAAATAATTTTTGAAAATATTCTTAAATTTAATTTATTGAAAATTTTCAAAATAAATTTAAAATAATAATCAAAATACATGAAAGTATGAGTTATACTTTGAGTCATGATAATATCCTCAGTTTTGATGAAGGTATAGTGGAAATATTAGTTAATTTTGGTGCATGAATGAAATGATTTGAATACATTTAGTAATTTTGGAAGAATATATGAAAAATGACATTCTGAACATAAATAAAAAAGAAATATGCATCTAAATATAACTTAATATACTTTGTAAGTCAGCTATATTTTTTAATGTAAAAAATGACACAAATAGATTATTTTACTGCATAAATCAAATAATTTGTCCTTGCCAAAATTATAATTTTGATGAGATGAATTGTGAAATGTAAATAATTAGAGGGAGATTACTTGATATTTTTGTATTTGAAAACCTGATTATTGGACTTAATTGAAATAAAGAAATTAAATATTTGACAGAGCATGTTAATTTCCTTTTTGTATGAAATTTATATACAAATATACTCATTCAAATGCCTGATTTAAATTTATAATTATGGTATTTATTTCTTATGTAAATAAAGATAAATGCATATTTACTTCAGGTAATTATGTAAAAGTGTGTATTTAAAAATAAACATTTTTATTTACTTGCTGTAATTTTGTTTTTCTATAAATTTAAAAAATAAACATATCTAATACTGACTTGAACATTTTAACTCAGTTATTATCATCAATATTAAATAATTTGTATCTATCACATCTAATTTGTAACATTTTTTTTTTGCTATGAATTTATAAAGCATCTAAAATTAGAAGAATATTTATATTAAATTCCTATTTATAAAATAGAAATAATATATAAATTTAAAATGTATAGCATCTCTTATTTATTTAGCAATAAAAATATATTGCTTATAGAAAATATATAATAATAGTAAGATTTCAACAATAAAAGTGTATTGTTGAAATCTCACTTTTTCAGCATTTTTTACAATAGATATTTTTGATATTTTTTAAAAATTTACTTTTTTATTTATTTTGAGATATATGGGCATTAATAAGAAAAAATACAAATTTTGAAAAATGTATTTACAATTCAGATTTTTAAACTAATAAAACTGCAAAACTATATTTTTGTTTATTAAATTTTTAAAATATGTGATGTTATGTATGATATGTTTACTTAAAATAAGCTGAACGTATCTTAACAAACTTTTTCTTTCTGGTGTTTAGATTTCAAGATTTAATAAGGAAATTATGTTAGTTGCTTACTAGAAAGGAGTAAAAATTTCCTTCCATATAAAAATACTTATTACTTACTATGTTTTGTATTATGTTTGCCAATAACCTTTAAAATATTCTGTTTTTTTTTGTGTCATCATAAGTAAAATAATTATAAAGTTGATATAGAAAAAAATGGAAATAGAAAATTTATGAGGAGAAGTCTATACTGGCATATTGTATTTGAAAAAACTTGTTATTTGGCCTTGAAAAACTACATCAGAAAAATGTTTAATTCAAAACTGAATTATAAAATATGTAATATAGAAAAATAAATAAAAATAATTTAGATGTGCTATTGCTAAAAGCAAATAAATGGGATATATGTTATTGAGCTTTGGTGTTTATGTTATATTTATTGTCTTTAAATATGTCATGTTTATTGAATTTTAAATTTCTAACTTAATTACAATGCACTTTGAAATCAAAATATTATAATATTAATATTATAAACTCAGAATTTTAGATATGCTTACCTACTCATTTATTTTCATGATTAATTTATAATTTATAAAGTTGTTTACATACTTGAAAGTTAGGTATGTAATACATTTTTTGAAATAAATCTAAATATTAAAATAAAATTATATCTTGAAGGAAAATAATGTTTAATAAAGGGAAAGAAATCATTTAAAACTTTGCAAAATTGCCTTTAGCTGTAATCATTAACTGTAGTTTGATCTGTGGTCTTTACTACTACAATTTTCTTAAAGTCACTAATGATATTTTTTATTTAAAAAAAAATTGACAGTATTTATTTTTGACAGTTTAAACTTAATAGATTTCACATTTATCACTGGTCTATTTTGTTTTCAAGATTTCCTTATCCTTGTAGCTGAAAAATTTTACTTCAATCCGTTCTGTTTTTAATTAATTTTAATGTATAAGCCTAAGGTTTTAAATCTGAGAAGGAAATAAAATCTTCATAAAAATAATCTTTTGGTAGTAGAATAAGTGTTGAAAGATTTGTTGATGTCTCTATCTCTACTAGTGCAATCTTCTATAGTTCTGTAATTTGTACCTCCATATTATATTTTGATAAAAGATATGAAGCGGTTATGTATAAAAGATTTTTAAATTACTATGATTAAAGGATAAAATTGTTAATGATATTATGATATAAAATAATTGAGGTGAGAGATTTGGTTTCTTTTATTTGAATCAAGACAAGAAAAATCCAACCATAATTTATACATATTTTTCATTTTATCAACACAAAGCTGATTTTATATTATAACATTATATTGTAATATTATAAAAATATAAATTTTGGTGTTCCGTATCCTTGATCTAGAGAAGCTATTTCACATATTCTTTTGTCATGAGCTTTATTTCTTCTGTATTGACTTATTCTGGTTTTGATTGGATTGACCTTTTAACAGTCCTCTTGTTAATAATATTTTAAAGATTCGTGATCTTGTGGACTTGATCTAGCATATAGTTCATAATTCCAAGGAACATAAACAACATTAAAAGTAAAATGTAAAAGTATTGTTTGTGTATAGTATTATGAGTATTAACATCATTTATTTGATTTTCAAACTGTCTACTTTTTTAACGTAAGGATGCATAATGAGTGTATATATACACAAAATATGTGTTTTAATATATGTATTGTAAATAACAAATAAAATAATAAAACTTATTCTAGAAGCAATAGGTTTCTAATTTTTTTTAACCATTTCTATATATAGGAAATATGTTAATACACATAAGAAGTGTTAGCACTACATACAGGAAATATTAACACTCATAATACTATACACAAAAGATGCTATTACATTCATATACTTGTTGTATAATAACTTAGCTCATAACTTTTTTTTGTTCATTAATTTTTTCAAAATTGATTTAGTACTTTGCATCTATTACTTCACTCTAAAAACTGTACTAATTCAAAACTGAATGACAAATTGACTGAAATTTATTTATTACATCATGTGAACATATTATTTCCTGTCAAATCCTTTTTCAAAGTGTTTGAAAAATCATAATCATTAAATTCATTGAGTATTGAAAAATAAGTGTTAATTTTTTTTCCTGAAACTTGGAAAAGAAAAGTTTTTGAAATTATGTATTATGTAAAATTATGTAACATGAAGAATAATTTTGAAAGAAAACGGTGGAATACTATTAATATCTTATGGGATACTACCAAAAGCAATCTACTTTTTTAAGAATTACTTAAATGTGTTTGTACTAAACTTCAATCTTGATTTTAAATGAAAAATATGTGAATATATTGTGTTTAGTTCCTGTTAAAAATTTTCCATTTATAACTATTTTATTTCCTTTTAATAGCTAACTTAATTTTAAAAGATATAAATGCAAGATCTAGAACAGAACCAATTGATCTACTTTATTTCAAATGGGGAAAAAGTGTAAATTTGTCTGCTCGAATTCAAAGAATTTGGAATCAAAGTTCTAGGTAATAAGAAAAAGTCTGATTATATTTTCCTCTAATTCTTATGTGTATATTAAGTTTATGTTGATTAATTTCAATGATTGCATTGCTAAAACATTTGGATTCAGTGATTTAAAAATACCTTTAAAGTAATTATTTTACATTATATAATTTTTAATGTATCAATCAAGTTTGTAGATTTTAAATATTTCTAAATATTGGCATAATTTTTAGTTTTGTTTTCTTAATGATTCTAAAGGAAATTTTTTCAGGAAAATATTAAATACAAATAAATCCATAGAACTCTTCTGTATTAAGTTATGATTTCTTCTATTTCAGTATAAAAATATTGGTAATGAAAAGGTAAAGCATATCATTTTTGAAAACGTTGAGATTTATCAGCACTTGTCATGTAAAAATTAATTTATTAATTCTTTTTCAGTTTCTGTTTACTAATACTTGTTTCTTGTGTTAATTATCATTTCTTGTTATGTTTAATGAAGATAGGATTTTAGAAAAAAAGTATCACATTGTTTCTATCTACACTTTTTTCATTGTCTTTTCTTTGTTATTTTCTTATTAAATTAAGTTGTTGAAATTACAGCATAACTCTATTTCACTAATGTGTGTTGTGATAGGCATTTAAACTATTTTCATTGAGAAGCTTCATTTTTTCATTCCATATTAAATATATAAAATGTCCTATTATTTGCTCCTGATTTTGTAGGATCTAATTTTTTTCTTATAATTACAAAAGTTAAAATAGAAATATTGAAAATTTAATGTGATTTAATGAGGATTTTATTTAGTTTATTATTGTAAGAGATTTTATTTATGGTTCGAGTTTATTAGAAAGTTTTTACTTGCATTACATATTAGATAAAACTAGGTAAGCTATAAAAAGGATACATGTAAAGGTATTGCTTTTATTCATTGTTGATTCTAAATTATTTTAAATTTCATTGAATGCTAATTAATATAAATAAACTATTCTGAATAACACATCTAAAAAATTATCTTCTGCAAGGCACATGCTGGAAATTGAAATCAAGTTTTAAACACAAGTTGGTTAACTTATTCTCTCTGAAATTCTAATTTGGGATTTGCTAGTAATGAATGAAATCTGAATAAATAATTAGTTTAAAAATGATGTAGTTTTAAGAAATTTTTATGAAACTAAGCTAATGTGAAAATAAGGCTTTAATTTAAATATATTTTGCACTTCCATTTTTTACACACATAAAATATTCCTCATATCAAATATTTTTTAATTATCAATTTAATATAAAAATACATAACCTTTTATTTTGGTTCAGTATTTTGCATTTTTAATTATCTGATTGTTTTTTTCTGTGGAATAGTCCTTTGTGATCATTTACATGAAATCTTAAAATTCAAAACTTCCTTCAGAAAGTTTTTGAAGTGAGAAAACAACTAAGATTGAACTGGAAGTTGGAAAATTCTCATCATGTCACAACGTTCAGCTGAAGGAAGGAAGTGCATGGGCAGAATGAACCTATCAATTTAGATATTTATGAGAGAAATTGCTTAATTGTAGAAGCTGTAGCTTTAGCAAATATACATAAATTATATCCAAAAAAAAAGCAGTCTTTACACATGCTTATTGATAGCTCCATGTTGACTAATTATATCAATGTTGACTCTGGTGTCTTTTGTTTTTCACATTCAAAACTTCTATTGGTATAAAACAGTCCTCCATGCTGAGATTTCAGCTATTCAAATTGATCGGTCACAGCTCCAGTGACAAATTAAAAATTTCTCGAAGACTGTTATACTATCAGATTCTATAGCTGCTGAACATTGCTTCATCTCCTGCTTCAGCTGATATTTCAAATATTCTTCTGACCTTTAATTGAAAAACTTAAAGAGGTTGCACTGCAATGGGTTCCAGTACATTGTGGACCAAGGTAATGAAACAAGCCGATTCTGGCGTAGAAAACTACCAAAATTGTACAAATAGCAGATAAACCAATTTCTTTTTTGTACAGAAATATTTTAGAGAGGATTGTTGAGAAAACATAAAGGAGGGGAAAAAAACAAGAAATGGATCAATAAAATCACAAATATTTTACTTTGACCAAGGTACAGATCTTAAGATTCAAAGGACGGACCTGTTGACATTTTTCACCTCTCTCTTTGCCACGATTGTCTCTTTATACAATTATATCATATAAGATTTCTGTCAAGTTCTCTTGGGCAACTGTGCAATGAATGAAAGGAAATGGACATGAACTATTTGAGTCTTAGTCTTCCACTGAACTTGGGACACTTGTGAGAAAGATACTGGGGAGCTCGGCACAAGACAAATGATTATTGTAGTTTCAGTTTTGTTGTTTGAGTTCATGTTGATTCTTTTTTATAGTTTTAATGTTTGTTATTTTGATAACAGTTGTCTTTTAATTTGCTGTTAGAAATGAAAAAAAAAATTAACATTTATATCACTGAATATTTTTTAACTGTTAATTATAAAAGAAACTATTTTGGATATAAAAGGTATAATAGTTTTTAAAAATTCCTATAAAACAAATTAATAGAAGTTACTCTAACTTATATCTTTTAAGCATTTTTATATTTAGTTAACCAGTGATTCATTTCATCCATACAATTTTATGTTGATACAAATAAAGGATAAATAAATTTGTTTCAAAATTGTTGACAAAATATATGTATAATTAACAAAATATTTGTAATTAATGCATGGTTTTCTCTTTTTATTATTTAAGAGTCTTGTTTCTACTTCAAACAAAAGATGGTGCTTTCCATGTTTTAACTATTTCAGTGTTAAATATTCATCATAATTGGCAAATCTGCATTGAAAAAGGTGAAGGAAAATGCTATATATTTGAAAATTTAAGAGTTGCTCAAAGATTTGATGCGAAAAAGTGAGTCTTTATGATAATTCTCAGAATTGTACAGTTCATTTAAATAGTATTACAAAGAGTTTATTTTTTATTTAATGGATGTTGAATTATTCGGAATATCTTATTAATTGATATCAGGCACATATGTTTTTATGTTGTTGAAATTATTTTTTGTTTTTCATTAATGACAGTGATAAAGTTAAAATAGTTTCTTATGAGTGTATATATACATATTTCAGTCAACAATTAGCATGTTGTTATTTTTCATCAATACTAAATGTTTCAAATTAGCATAAATTGCTCTTTATCTTATGAAAAAATTTTAAATCATTTATTTGGATTTACATTATTTTTAATGAAAATCCTTTTCATAACTGAACAACATTGTGATTGTTGAGAAACTTTTAAAGAATAAATATATATTTAAAAATATGTTATTAGCATAGAAAATGCCCAATAAGTAATATGGCTTCTAATTGAAAGTAACTTTGTCTTTGTCCAATTAGCCCTTGTAAGCAAAAATGACTGTTAAACAGCAAAACAAAATAAACTAAACTAGTTAAAACTATTATCCTTAATTTAATTATGTGACATTATTCTTTTGTTATGTACACTTGTAAATGTTATGGTGCAAAATAAACTATTTCATTAGCTGTCATAAAACAAATGAAAAATTTGTCTAACAATTCACTTCAACAGCAAGAAAGTTTTGGTGACTTACCCTCAGTTTGACTGCACTATGTCAATTTTATCCACCATCAATTAAGAGATATTTTTAAGAATTTTTTATGTTTATATGGATGCCTCCAAGCACAGAACTTAATTTCGTATGCATTTTGTTTTAATTTTTTTTTTAATCTTCACACTAACATAAAGCAATTTCTTCACCAAATACAATTTACCAATTTCAATTGTGAATAACATGAGTTATTAAAAATGTATTAGTAATGATGAATACAAACAGCATTTTTCATTTATTTTATATTTTGATTTTAACATACACACTTTTAAATAAAGTAAAAAAAAAGATTGGACATTAATAAAAATTTGATCCAATTATATAAACTCTTTAAAATGAAGAAATGTATCTTTAATATTTCTGAAGAATAATCACATTAAAGATGGCATTGTAAATTTATAAAAGTTTAAATATTCAAGACTTTATATCTTGCACTTATATATGAACATATATAAGAAGTCATTGAAACATTTTTGTAAATCAAGGACTATTTTTATTTTCCTTAGAAATTTTTTAAAAAAGTGTTATATATTTGAAATGTCTACTTTATATACTTTTGAATTTACTAATGCTAATACAATATTTTATTGTATTTCGGTTACTTCAAGAAAATGATGTGTGTGTTACAGGTATGTATATATAAAAAGAAAATTTGAACTTTATATTATAAAAAACTTATTCTTTTTTAATGACATGTTTAAACTGCTAAAAGTAATAGTATATTTTACAAACATTCTTTCTCACACTGCATGCCATTTATCAAACAGCCACTGTTAATAAGTATTACAAAATAAATTTTTGTTGCTGTTTTGGCAAATGAGGGACACAGCTTTGAAATTCTTACTTTAAATCATGAGTTTTTGTTAATTTGAAAGAATTTAGATTTCGTATCTTTTAACTTATATAAATTCAGAATTCTCATGTAAATCTTTTTTTTAATACCTTATTTATATTCAATTTACATTAATAGTAACAAAACAGAAAAAGCGTGTGAAAATATGCTGCTAGTTTATCTACCAATTGCAGTATTTTTAGTTAACAACAGAGTCAAAGTTGGAGATAGTGTTGGTTGGTTGATATAACTGCAAATTTAAGTAAAAATGACAAAAAGCTTTAAAATGACTGTTTGGAAAATGATACTTTCACCAGTATTTTCCAATTAAGTGATTGCAATAAGAAATGTTTTGAGCAAAGCTTTTGAGGAATATTCATTGTAAAACTAGCAGCTTTTTAATCCTTTTTACAAGCTTTTTGCTGCCATTGTAAAGATTAGTTCTCTAATGTTTTATTCTCATACGCAAAAGATCAATTTAATATGTAATATTTTGGAGTCAATAAAAATAAAGATCAAATGTTTTCAAAATTAAACTTTTTGAGATATTCATCGATCTGATTATATGCATGAAATGTATGCCAAAGATTCATTGTGAAGTCTCGAAGATATGCAACTCATACTTCATTTTTAGTGTATTGTTGCACTAGTGGCTTAATTTTGTTATAAAATAAATTTCATAAAGAATGGAGGGTTAAGATCAAATTAAACATATTTATTCTTATAGTTATAAATTATTTTTACTATAGTTGAATGTGATTTTATTATAAATATCTAATTTAGCACTTAGCTTTCATTTATTTACATAAATGCTTTGAATTCTGTTGTTGTAACTGTTTCATTTCATTCTTAATGTTTAAACTACAATAGTTTAAGTACATTATTTTTCAAAATATATTTTAATTATTTATTTACATTCAGGTATTCACATCTTTTTAAATTTCTGACAGATGTGTTGAAGAAAAATGCTGTAAGTAATTTTCTTTTGATTGCTTTGTTTCATGTTTTTCATTACATTAATCTTGTGTATTCTTACATGTTTATATACCTTGCATTATAATTTTTTTTCCAGAAATTTAAAAGAAGTTGATTTTATGATTATGTGTTTTTTTAAACAAATCTTATTATGGTGAAATATTAAAATATATAAAGGCATTAAAAAGTTTTATAGAATAACAAATAAAGTTATTGTGGAGATTTTAAATTATTACTTATTTTGACATCAGTATTCTATAAGCAATAATGACTTACTTAAATATTTTTAGTCAAATTATAATTTATCAAGGTTTATAGAGTCACAAAAAATGTCATAATATTTTGCATTTTGACTTTATAAAAAAATCACTTTTCTAATATTTCTCTTGTAATTACAAAAAAAAAAAAAATGGTATTGTGTGTAATTATACACCATAATTGATATCTGTCCACATTCTAAGATTTATTTTATATTTTTAGAAAATATTAAAATATAATATTTATTAGTTTCATCATTTTGCACACTTTTAGATGTATAATTAGCATTTTATTTGATTATATTATAAGCTATTCATATTTGTAATAACGATCCATATTAAATTATATTAGTCCCTGAAGAGTTTTTTACATAATCATAAATTAACTGTAACATTTTCTAAAGTTGAAATTAAAGATTCTGTTCTTGACTGATAACATGAGTTTACTTGCTTTTTGCTATCTGACTTTGGCAAGAAATTAAAATTTTCATATACTTTTTGAAATATAAGTGTGGAGATGTGCAAATTTAAACTGGAAACTGCTTGAACAGTAAAACTACCTTCTTTAAAAAGTAAAAAAACTGAAGGTAAAAAGTTCACTTCTTCTGATTAAGCAACAGGAGATTTTTGATGTATTTCTGCTTTGGATAGGAAATTTGTTAGCATAGCCAAAAATTCTTTTTTCGAACAATAATGGTACCCATTTCTTAATGCCTGCTCTTAGAAGAATACAGTCATTATTTTGCATATTTGACTGTGAAAACCTGCCTATTTGACAATTTATTTTACAGTATTAAAGTAATTAATAATAAATTATTAATGATTACTTTGAATTTATAACTCTTTCAAATAATATAAAAAGCTCCATTTTTCCATATAATTTTTTTACTATAATTTATTTTTCAATTGTAAAAATTTACTTTCTTTTAATTTTGGATAAAATATGTTATTTTGACATTATTATATGTCATTGTGTTGAAATAAGATTCTTTTATGTATTGAAAGCAATTTCATCTAAAATTTGAAATTTGACTTTCAATTTCCTTAAATCTGATATATTTAAAAAAAAATTTTTTTATATAAACACCATGATTCATAAATAATATCATGTACTATTTATACATAACTTATCCTTTACAATTACATTGTTTTCTCTTAAATTGCTCATTTTTTTTTCATATTTTAGAACACTAGTATGAATCAAGAATTCATTTATCAGATGGTTATTAATGACATTTCTGCAATTCCTTGTGAAATAAAAGACACAAGCTTTCCTGTTTTTATTCCAATTAATTTTCAGCAGCTTGCCTTCATTCAAAAGGTTTGTAAAAAATATTCAACTGATGATTTTTCCACATACTTTTTATATGCTAATAATTATTATATATTTTAGAAGGAAGCTTGTTTTAGTTTATATCTCTGCTGAGGTTTTATGTTGTATTTAAGATTTATGTTTTCCATTATGTTAAATGTTCGTTGTTTGTGATGTCAAATTTTTTAGAATAATGTAATTTATCAATTTTAAGGCAATATTTATAATAATAAATTCTTAATTTTAGCGTTGCATTCAGAAAAAACATATCCAGATGAAACAATATTGGTCAAAACTATTCATTTCTTAAAATTTTGTTACAAAATTGAATTAAATAATTTAAATAAAATTTTTTTCAACAAAATGATATATGAATATTAAGTGTAGTTTAAAAGTTGAAAAAGAAATTTTGTTTAATGTCTAGCAGCAAAATTGAATTCAGATTAATGAAATGTGTTTTTTCATACAGTAAGAATGAATTCAGATTCATTAAGCATGCATAAAACTTAAAAATTAAAAAAGAAAGCTAAAATTTTCAAATTTAGTTAGTCATGTGATGAATCGTCATTTATTATGAATTTTACAGAGAAAAAATGAAGCTAAAGCATATCAATCAAAAGGATTCCATCAGAAGGAAGTAGTTTCTGTATTAAAGCACATACAATTTTTTGTTTTGATCTTTTATTGATAATTTTGATGTTAGTGATCCAAACTGTTGCAACACTCTATTGATGGGTTAGCGTAAGGATATATGTAAGCACTGTTTGATGAAGACGTATTTCAATCTTAACAGAAACTTGTTGAAGAATTAGATTACAACAATTAACAGAATGATAACAAAACATAATTTATAATCATTTACATGCGATGAGAAATATTCCGAAGTTAGGAAAATGGAAACCATTTGTACTGAGCTAGAGCTGAGCTAAAAAAATAGCAATGCAGCAATATTTTTATTGAAAACTATATAGAGAAATGAAAAATAGATATGTTATGGCAATCCAAAATGAGAAAAACATTATGTGAATCATAGTAGAGTACCCTCCTCAACAATGAAATTAGTTACTCATTGCGAAAATTTTCTCTCTCTGTGCATCTGGTGGAATATTAGTGAAGACTCTGTTACATACTGCTAGAGCCATATTTAAATATAACTTCTAAATTTTATAAGCTATAATTTCTATGATTCAAGCTGTAAATGAGAGGAAAATGTCCATCTACTTGCCATACAGTTTAGTCTTTATGTTAGAAAATTGGTTAATTAAATGTTAGTAAAAATTGCCTTGGAAATTTTGTAAGACCCTGCATTTAGTACTGATATGATATTGTCCAACAATTATTTGTTTCTGTACACTTCCAGATTTTTAATCAAGTGGGAACAAAATTAATGATATCAGGGCGTTAAAAGACACATGATTCTAAACTGCTCACATTTGTTAGGCATCTGACTGAGGTCAAAATGTGTTAAGTAATGGTGTATAATATATTGATGAAAAGCATCGTTCTCAGTTCAATATTTATTCATTTCTCTGAAATTTGTTTCATAACTTTTTGTCACCATATAAATAATATAATATACATAATAATTATATATATGGATATTTATTAAATCAAAATAAATACAATACTAACAAATATATATTTGCCAACCTAACCAGTGCAAAAGTAGCTAAATATAGATATTCCAAGAATATAAATAAGACAAAAATTTGAAATATGTAACCAAAACAAATAAAACAAAATTTTGCAAACCAAAGGTTAAGAAATTAAAACCAAAGTCTTCATCAGGAGCGATATGGTCATCTATGCAAATTAGACAATCATTCTTTTCAAGACATATATGAAGAACAATGGTCTAAATATCTTTCTGAAATTTCCCTGGAGAGTGTTTGTAAGTAAAAGAAAGTTGCATAAGAATATTTAATAATAATCATGAAAACATCAAAGTAAACATATCAAAGCAATTTATATAAATCCAAAGTAAATAAAGAATAGTAATATACATCAATATATATTATCAGTGCATTGATCTGTACTTAATTATACAAAATTAAAAGAATCGGACTAACTCACATATTAAAAAATATATTTGAAATTAAAAATAGGGAACCATCTATTGGCTTTTTATTGCTTAATAGTGATAGCTCTTACCTTCATATGTGTCTGCATTAAAATCCATTTAAAGAAGAGCTACTTTTTTGTGTAAATCAATGATTTCAGTGATTGCTTTAGTAATTACAATTATAAACCAAATTTTAAATTTCAACAGAATTAATTTTATTGCTAGTCTGTAATCTTCACAAATTTTTGTAAGAAAGGACTAATTTTAACATATCTATGCAAGTTACATTAAACATTCTCCAACATATTTTTACACTTAAAGCACTTTCATTTTTCTTTATAAAGTTATACTTTTGGAAGATAAAAAAATTTTGAGGTAAAGAAACTACATACATTTATTATATACATTATAATACATTTATAATTTGTTTTTTAAATATTTGATTTAATCAAATATTTGATTAGCTGGTTTAAAATATAAGCTATATTTGTATCAGAATTTATAATTTGTGAGTATATATTGTCCACCATGATAGAGAGTAAATATAATCTATTAAAACAATTTGTGACAGAACACATTTTTTCATGTTACAATCATGTATACAAACAAATTCTAATTACAACATTTTCATTTGTGCATATTGTTTTTATTATATATTCTCATATTCTTTTATGTTACTCCTTTCTGTTCATATTCCTTTTTCATAATTTTTTATTACATTTTTAAATAGGCAAATCATATTTCCAACACTGTAATATGCAAGCTTTTTTTATGATATTTCAAAAATAAAAATGTGAAATATAGTTTACTTTAAAGTATAAATGAAATTGTGTGTAATTAATTTTATATTTCATAAATTGGTTCTTAAAATTTGTGTTTGGAAAAAAAAAAAACTCTATAAAAAGTTTCCAATTCATGTAAATTCATTTCATGTGAAACAATTTAGAGAAATTAATTTATTTAATTCATTAAAAATACTTTGATATTTAAAAATTAGATGTGTTTTAATGCTGAACTCTAACTGAAAATCAATGTAATATTTTATCCTAATGAGTAAACTGTATAAATTTAGATTCAAACTCATCAAGTTTCATATTATTTTACAAACTTTCACTTCTTTCTTGAAAAAACATCATTTGTGTGAAAATGCATTTATATTTTATGTCTCAATCATATTGCCAAAATATTAAAACATACCTTGGGAATTAGTAAATTCCATCTTTCATCTTAAATATTGCATCTTGAAATGTTGAATTTATTTATTTTAAAAAATTTAAATAATTTTTAAATTGTTCATAAAAGTACTTTAAACTTTCTTAGAATTTGATAGAGTTTAAAATTATGTCCTTGTAGGAAGTAATATAAACAGAGATTGACTTTAATAGAAATAGCATATATGTTACTTGATACTTTTAGTTGTGATCCATGACTATTTATTGGAATAATAAATATGTTTCTTCTAAAGTAAACTTTTAAATTGTATATTTAATAGTATTTTAATTTGTCATTGATTTTCTTAAATTGTTTTCTAAATTAGAAATTATTTCAAATTGAATATTTTAAATTGTATGAAGTATTTTGTATTCATCTCTACCTTTTAATGTTTTAAAAACTATTTTTGAATTTAAAAATGTTTTAATTCTTTTTTTATTTTAATAAATAGTTTATTTTTCAGAAATCCTGTCAAATTGTACGTTTGTCATGTGTTGCTAGTATTTTACTTCAGTTCAAAAATACTTTATACATTACTGACCAGTCAATATTTAATTCTTCCTCTGATTGTTACATCAAAGTTTTACTGCAAAAAGTTAAAACATTTAGTAAAGGATCTACTATTGAAATAAAAGATGCACTCTTAAAAGAAGGTTTGTTATATTTATTAATAAATTCTAAAAAAAAATTATGCTCTTAAAAATAATTTTTTTTCTGCTTTTGGAAATTTTATTGATTTGTGAATGCATATTTATATTGTTCTTGATACAAAATTTTAGAATTAATTGGATCTGTCATGATTTTAAATATTGTAAATTGCATTTCACTTAATATGGCTAATTAATCCAAGTATTAGCGGAAAAAGTATCAGATCATCTTAAAAAGTTTACTAAGAATTTTACTAAATGTTGCATAATATCAGAAATCCTATTTGATATAGTATTTAAATTGTGTGTAGAGAAAGAAAAAGTTAAAATTATTTCTAGGAATCGAATCTTTTCAGAAATGAAAAGTACTTTGGGAAAATCTTTCATTTGAATTATTTAAATAAAAAAAGTATCATGTATTCCGTATTTTATTTTGCCATATTTTAATTAATAAATATTTCTCTTTAGATGTTATTTTCAATTAGTGGGTATCAAGAATAATTATCAATATAATTTAAAATAATATTTCAGTTTTTTTAAATTTTGAAGCAAGAAAATATACATTTGTTTATAAATTTGATTACTGTCCAATATTTTGAAACAAGAAATATTGGATTGTAATAAATTTATATCAGATTTATATAATATAACTAACTACTCTAATATATTCTATGAAAATTGCAAAAATGTTTTGCACATAATATTGTATTTGTAAGAACATTTACAAATTAAGCTGTTTTGGTTTATTTAATTTGCTTTCTCATTTGAATTTTTTATTTTTTCAAAAAAGTCAAATATTTCAAGCATTTTTCTAAAAATACATTGGAAGTTAATATAGAAGTCTTAAATTTATAGATATTTCAAAATTTTAACTAAAATTTCATCATGTTGTAAAATGTTGAAAAAATAAAGCAATTATTTAATTGTAAAATATTCAGCATATTTACTCCATGTATATTGATTTATACATTTGATTATAAAATTGGATTTTTTTAAATTCACAAACAGAATTTTAATAACAGAAGAAAATTAAGTAAATGAAGCTGATTTTATAAAAAATGATAGAAAATTCCATTTCTGGATTTAAAATTTCTTTTTCTTCTGTAAATATTATGTAATATAATTAATTATGTATTTTGTGTAGTCTAGTAGCTTTTTAAGTAGGTAAGAACTTGTTTGTAACGCTCTGTAAGGGGATTTTGTAAAATCTATTTTTTGAATTTTCATTATTTTGCAAATAATTTACTTGTTTATAATAGGGTATTTTTGAAACATATTCTTAATTTTAACTTTTTCTCTTAAATTTCTTTTACAAATGAATAAAATTGCTTTAGACATGAAAGGTGGTTTTGGAAAGGAATTTAAAATACAGATATTTTACCATTAGAGGAAGATTGGGCATTCTATTTCACCTACCAAATATTGATAAAAGAACAACTAATTTCCCATTGGTTTTATTTTTTTAAATTAAATTAATTATTTTCAGTTAACAAATTTCTAAATAATCTAATTTCTGACTATTGTTCTTATATATAACTGAAAAACCTTACATTTGTCAATGTCTTTACATTTACAATGCTCCATGATTAAATTACCTATGGACATAATTTATTTTCCTTTGTGTAAAAAATTGTACTTTTGTGATTTATTTGATTTATGACCCATTATTTTGACGATTCTAGTTCTTGTTACTTTTTATTAGCTTTTATACATATATTTTTATTTCTTCATTCTTATATATTTTGTAAATTTTGATATTATATTTATGCTTTTCTGTGTACATAAACTCTTTTTACATTTATGAAAATTAAACATTGAAAAGTAAAATAAGAAAATCAACAAAGTACAGGTTTTATTGACATTAAATATAGTGAGAAAGAAGCAAATACAGTTATTTGAGAAATCATACAACAAATAAAAATGTGCTGAAAATATTGAATTTTCAAATATTACAAGATAATGTCATGTTAAAGTCATTACTAAATGAAATATAAAGTTGGAATAGATTTAAAATAAATGACATTAATGGTGTCTGTCTGAATTCCTCATGTGTACACAAAATTTATGGCGCAACCATGTCTTCTGAGAGTTTAACTATTGCAAAGTTATGAAACAAATAATTCTACTGCTAGGCAGTTTTTAAGTCTGGAAAGTAAAAAAATTGTATGTTTAAAAAACAAGGGCATCTTAAATATTTTAAGTGACATTCAGGTTGGGTGAATATGATAGTTTCTGTTATATGTACAATCTTCAAGCAATCGTCAGTTTTATGACAGCTTCGTTGGGACATGCATTATCATATATTAAAATTAAAGCAAAACCAACTATTGATGTGTATAATTTTATAAGAAAATTTTTCATCGGCACCAAATTGGGAAAGTACAGGGGTGCAGCTGTACTTTTATATATTTGTGTTTAATCTGAAGAAATATAGATTTGAAATGGGAGATGAAAGAATAATTTTGACATTTCATTCACTATTTTATTTCCTGGTTTATTACACTTTTCTTAACCTGTCCAAGAATGCACACTTGTCTGACAATTGCATCAAAAGAGCTAATTTTCTTACATTATTGGAAGTGACATCACAGTGTGTTTCACCAAGCAACTAGTGTGTGAGGGTGTGAACTGGTTCTTGACCCTTGTTTGAATAAGAACGATTTTCTTTCCTTTTTGTTCTCTGCTGGCAAATATAATTTTACAGATATTAACCATTTATATTAAAGTGTTTATAATGATCTCCATCAATCATGCACTCTAAAAGCATTGTTTAACAATTATGAATTTTTTACCAAAATCTCTTAATATTGTTGAAAATCTTATTGTTCTTTTGGATTCTTTGGAGGAAATCCACAAGTTCACAAAAGTGAAGATGAATCATACTGGATTTAAAAATATACCACCTCAAGATTCTCAAATTAATTCTATATTGTTGACTGTAATTCATGAGACAAATCTTGCTAATATACCTCAAATTGTCAAAAAAAATATAACTGAATTCTTATAAACATGAACTTTCTCTTTTCCCTCTAAATAAAAGAAATCGAAAATTTATAAAAGAATGGTATAATGTGTACATATGGTTAGAATATAGTAAAAAAGAGATTTTCAAAAATTTTGTTCATAAACAAGATATGAAATTACAGTTTTCCCTTTTAAAGATTAACTTCTGAATTTTCTTTGCTTTAATAAGTTTTTAAAATGAGTGCCTATGTATATATATGAACTCATATGACTTATAAGCTAGTGCTAATTTTTAAATTCTACATATAGGTTTTAAAGATATTTATTTCTAGTTTTTTTTAATTGAAGTTTTGTACTTGTTACTGGCTGTAATTTTGCTGAGCTGGCAGCCGAATGGTTAGCGCTCTTGCCTTCGGTTCAACAGTTCGTGGGTTCGATTCCCACCTTGGGCATGGATGTTTGTAGTGGTTCAGAATCCACTTTAAACCATAGCTCCTGGTCTAATTAGCCCTCGAGTGCAAAAAATGACCGTTGAGCGACAAACAAACCAAACCTGGCTATAGTTTTACCTAATTTAAAACTATTTTTTTTATGTATATCCTTCTGTAATAAAATAGTTAACAGAAATTTTTTTCAGTGTATGTAGTTAAATATGTATTATTCTCAAATTTCTCAAATATAAAATTCCAAGTCTAAAATTTTTTCTTTTGCTATGATGTTATTTGAATTAAAGTGTGTATTTATTTTGCGTTATTAATTAACAAGCCTCTTTTAACTTTATAAATATTTATTAATAAACTTGATTTATTTTAAATTTTTAATACATTAATTGCCTATTTCTATTTTATGCTTTCTTTAAACTGTTTTATTTAAAATAATATTTACATTAAATGGTATTTACAAAAAATTATTATTTTGTATACAACTTTAATATTTATATCAATTATCATATTTAGATACTCTTCTCTTGGATCAATATAGTCAACTATCTTTATTACACCAGCAAGAGCCTGAAGTATATTCTCTTTTGGATCTGAAAATTCCTTTAAAATGTGATTTAAAAATATCAGATCTTGCTATCATTGGTGGTAATATAATTTTATCATTTTATCACTAGAAACTTTTACTAAAGTTTTTATTAAAAGTAATAGTAATACTTTAAGAATATTTAATGTCTATTTTAATAATATTTTAATATGAATTCTGAAATTAAAGATGAATTTATGCTTAATTTTCTGAAGTGGGAATTAAAAAAATTCAAATTCTTTACAGGAAAATAGAAACAAAAAATAAAAGCAAATCTCCCATTTAATATTAAAAATTCTTAATTAAAATGTATTGTTTACATAAGTTAAAATGATGCTGAGGAAATTTGGAATTAAACATAAATAAAATTTGTTTGAGAATAAATATAAAAACTCAAATTATATATATATATATATATATAGATATATATATATATATATATATATATATATATATATATATATATGATTGTCCAGATTGTGACTTTAACTATTATATTATTCATATCTCTATATCAATGAATGATATATTAAACTTAAATCATTCTATTTAAAATCATATCTGAGTTTTATTAATTGATTAGTTTCCTAAATAATAATAAAGTACTCCCTGTATCAAAAAGTATAACAATAAAATATAATATTTTTATGTTTGTGGAATATGATTTACAGTATTGAATTATTAAAATGAATTTACATTTTACTTAAAAACAATAATAAAATAGTATTTTATGTTAAAATATTAGTAAAAGAGAATAAAAATCATTCACAATATCGCATTTATAATTTCCTGGTTGATTCAATGATATTTGTGATATTTATTGGTCTCTGGCAAACCAACTCTTCAATTTTTAAGCTTGTTATTGTATGATATTAGAATAATTAAATGAGTTTAACTGTATTAAAGTTAAATTTAATAATATTTCTTCATCCAAATTGTTTCCATTTACTTTGATCAGGACAATTAATACTTTTAAATAGTTACTGTCAAGAGTGTTTAAAAATGTACATATTGATTGAAAATTTACCATTAAGAGTCTATACTGCATTATATTTTATTAACAGTTTATATTCATTCATTGTAAATAAAAGTATTGCATGCAATAACTGTAAAATTATTTTATGTTCTTAATTTTTCTGACAAAAATAATTGCAGTTAATTGTGTAAAAAAAATAATTGAACAAAAATAATTGCAGTTAATTTTACATAATGTGAAATCTTCAAAATCTGGATTTTTTTTTTCTGTCTGAGTTTTAAAGATTTTGCTAAACTGATCTAAATTAAATTTTAAAATAGTTTTAAAAATTGCTGCATATGATCTTTTAAAAATACAATCTTTTTATCTGGAAATATAATTTCGGTATATTTAAACCCTGATATCTGAAACAAAATTTTTGCAGACTTCCAGATACTTATTATATATTTTTTTACATACAGTGAAATAATTTTTTATTGCTGAAACACATGAATCTGTAGCATTTCTTTAAAAAATGATAGTAATTTTAAATTTAAATCAGTTACAAAAAGTACATTTAACAATCTGTTTTGAATTTCTGCTTTGGTTGAAATATCTTCTAAAAGCTGTTCTACTGAAATATAAATTTAAATCAGACTATTTTTAATGGTATACACTAACATATTATTCATTAAATTTTTATAAGGTGTATAATATGTTGATTTTGTTACATGAGATTCTTTTCCTGATTTATGACTATCTTTACTTTGACTATTCAAAGTGTTTTGCTTATTCAATTTTACTGCGAATTTTATTGTTGTTTTGAAATCTAAATAAATTTAAGTAATTATCGTGATTAAAAACTCATTATATTTTAAGACATTCAAATAGTTTAGGTTATTTCTTAATTAAGAGCATTCGACCTTTTTTTAAATCTGTTTACTTATAGTTCAGTTTGAAGATTCTTATTTAATAACAAAAAAATAATATTCTGAAATGGAAAGGATTTTTCAGTATGCATATTTTTTTATGTATATGTGTATAAATATTTTTATATCATTCCTTTTTAGTGTCAAAGCAAATTTCCTTAAAATAAAAAATTTCAATTTAAGATGAGTTTTAAATAGATAAAATTTGTAACCCATTTTTTCAAGTAGATAATTTATATGCTTTTTTATCAATCGTAAACTTTGTGTGCTGGATTATTTACATAACTTTTTCTCAACTTTAAGATAAATGATGTAATTCAAATTTATAATCAATGAAGATTTTTAAAAAATACCATATTGCTTTAAATTATTTTATTGTAAAACATAATTAAGGGCTTTTAAAAGTCTTACAACTTATGTATTATTTTTATTAAAAAATCACTTTTTAAATATCTTCTATGCAGAGAAATTAAAATAATTTTTCTTTTGAATAATTTTCAAATTGTATTTGTAGTTTTGGTATTTTGAAAAAGTAAGGAATTCAAATTTTTGAGTGATTTATAAATTTTTTAAAATTTAATGATTATAAATATATTTTTTTAATTTTACTTTTTAAATTTGCTTAAACATTATTAAAAAGCTTATAAATTATTAACTTGTATTTTAATCTATAATCTAAATAATTATACATTATTTAACAAATGTGAATTGAAAAATTATTTGTCTAAATATTGAAAGTTGGAATATTAACTTTTGTTATAAAGTCTTGTTTGTTTAATTTTTTCTCTATTTGATTATCGAAGGTTAACAGTAAAACTTATAAGCTGGTGGTAAAATTGCTTCATTCGCCTTTTGAGAGTTTTTATTTTGAGTGTTGTTATAGGAATATGATTAATTATTAATTTTCTATATAATTTTGCATTATTTCATTTTTTACACCTTTATAGTAAAAACATTAGGATAATGCTATAAAACAAGTCTATGTCATACTATTTAGCACAGCTTAGTAAAATCGGTCTATAGCATTATTAAATATTGGAATTCTATAATCTCTTATTTCTTTATATAGCCAAGTGTATTTCTTTATGCGTAGATGAAAGTTTATGATTTATATAGTGTGATCACTTCCGCAATGATTTTATTTTTATCGCTAGGGCAAGTGATTGCCATTGATGAAAGTGAAGCATGTACTTGGCTGCAGTGTAATTTTTGTTTGCAAGAGAATTTGACACAAGATGGAAAGTATGACACTAAAATATCATAAATCTGTTTGATTATAGCACTTTTTATGTTATATAAATTCTAAAGTATGATTTTTAATACAAGTAGAAAATTCCTATTATGTATTTTTATCATTGATATTATTTTTACTTTTTAAAATATTTTTATATATAATGTGCTTTATTTCCATTATTAGCATTAATATATATTGCCATTTATTTCCTAATTACATTATTATTAATGCAAAATGATTGAATTAATTCTAAACTTATGGTGTTTGTATTATTTACGGTGTTTGTAGTCCTCAGACATTTACAATTATATTAAATCAGCAGAATTCAGTGACCAATTCAAAACATTAATTTTATTTTATTCACTTTTTTAAAATCTTAAATATATTGAAAGATATCCATTTTGTTGGTACAAGAAGTTTAGCCTTCCTAATGAATAAATATTTTAATTTCTGCTTCCTTAGGTTTCTATGTACATTTTAGAGTGTTTGCATTTTTAAAATTCAATATTAAATAGTTTTTCCACTTGTATAATTTCTGCTTTGAAGCACTACCTGTATAATGATAATTACTGTTTTGCAAATTAATATATTTGAGTATAATTGTTACTAGGAAAGCACTATATATATATAATATTATAATACAGTATACTTATATTCTTATCATAGTTTAATATGTCCATGTTTTAACAAATAATAATCTGTTTAAAAAATTATCTCAATGGCAAGGATTATTTTTGTCAAGATACGCTTTGCTAAAAATTTTATTCCATATTACCAAATACTGCAAAACTTTGTCATAAATAAATAAATTTAGTAAAATAAAGTTAATTAATATAAAATAAATAATTTATTGTTATTATAATAAGTCAATTACTCTTAGTAAACTGCTATTTTAATCTAATCATTTACTTTTTTGTCAAAAATATTGTATTTAAAATATTGATTAAAATATTGATATAGTGAATAGTTGCTCATTTACTAGAGTAATGTATCCGTTTCTTTCATGTTTTAAATGAAACATAAAACTTATGATTTCCTGCAATATTTGTTATTCCTCTAAAAGCAAAATAAAATTATGTTTTTTCATTCCATTGATACTATTGTTACAATGTCTATTTCTATAAGAATAAAAAGCATTTCTTTCTTAAAAATGTTTTCAGTTGCAAACTGTTGTTTGTTTTCCTATTTTATGTTCTTGTCAAGTTACTAATTATGTACATGTTGCATATTTTCTTTTAGTCAAGTTATCTTCTGTGAAGATTGTTCCTCAGTACTCACAAAACCTCTCTTAAATGTGAAAATGAGTGTCACTATTTTTTCCTCAGAGTTACCAGATGTTTTATCACATGTTCAAGTACATATAGATTTAGTTTTCTTTTATATTTTTGTATCTATTTTCCATTTTTTTTTTAAACTTTCTTTTGTGTTGTAGCTTTTATCTGAAACAGCTAAACGAATACTTCAATTAGAGGAGGATATTATTCAGGTAATTTATTATTTTTACTTAGTTATTTCACAAATAAAATCAATTTCAAGAAAATAAATTTTTTACCAAATAAATAAAATGAATAATGGCATTTTTCCTTTACTTGAAATATAATTTAGTTATTATGATAATATACAGTATTATTTTAATATTAAAATAAATAAAATCTATATTCTTAAAAATGAGACACTTCACTAATAATATGTAAAAAGTTTTTAAATATTCATTGATATATTTTTATTATCGATTTTACATAAAAACTTTTATTAAAGTTGTTTTTGCTGAACAATTTTTAAAAACAAAGTTTTTATCTATAAAAATTTAAATTGTTTAATTCAATGAATGTTAATTAGCATTTAAATTAAAGCTTATTAATTTATTTAGCATTTCTTCAATTTTCCATTTCAGGAAGCCAAATATGTAAAGATAATTTATAGTTTTTTATTTCACTGGAGTTTCACACCATTTTTAAGAATTATCTTTTTAAAATTGCATTACTAAGCTGTTAGAAGAAATAGATTTTAACAAAGTAACAGTTGAATATAGTTTTATATAAATATATAACATATTATATATATACAATTAAATATTAATTTTATGTATATATTATTAAATATTTAACAGTTAATTATAATTTGTTTTTAATTTTCAAGGTTTTGATATAATAAAAAAAATATTAATAAATCCCAGTAAAAAAAATCTATAAGGTAGTATTATTTTATTATTGTTCATTACAAATTCTTCATTATTAGTACAATAATTAGCACAACAAAATTTAAAATAAACAATTATTTCTGTAATAACTATTTTTTAAAATTTGATATAGCCTAGCAGATTTAATACCTAAGTTATTGTAAACCATTTGCATATATTGTCATCTGGAAGGATTGTTATAAATAATGGATTGTATGACTGGTTCTCAGATAGCTTTCATACGTATATTGAGTGTATTGACACATTGTATTTGAGGAAATTCAGAAAATTCACAGGCCTCCATTTTAATGGATCTCGATACCGAAAACAGAAATGCAGCCTTAATCTTCAGTATACAGAAATTATTAAATAATTCAGTATTTGAAAATTCTGGGATTAATCCCAGAATTTTCACATCTGAAATGTGCAGTTCTATCTCTTGACAGTAGGGATCCTTGTATAAAGCTGAAAATATTATCTTTAGATTATTTTAAGGAGATTATTTAGATTTTTATATTTAGTTAAGTATTTAATATCTTTTTTCAATTAATTTTTGCTAATGATATTATCTTAATAAAAATCATAAGAATAACGTATAAAAGACATATAAGAATAACATATAAAAGTCATATAAATAACATATAAAGACATCTAAAAGCACTCCTTTTCTTTGAAAATAAGTCTGAAAAATAGGGTACATCCTATACAGCAGTACTCAGTTTTTGATTATATTCATTTCTGGAAATTTCCTGTATTCAAAGTTTTGTAATTTTTTCTTGTTTCCGTGCACAATGTAGGAATATAACTGTTATGTAGAGTACTGAGAATATTCATGCTCTGTTATTGACGATCACAGCTGCATTCATGTATATATTCTAATTTTTGTGAACGACTCTTAAGTGTGTGAAATTTCAACTTCTCATTTCTCTTGCATTTGTTGGCAAATTATGGCAAAAAAAAAAGTTGTCTCTAACACAGCATACATTATTAAGAGCTGTATGTGATTGCATATTGTAAAGAACATGGGAACAGGGCTACAAAGAGGCAATTCATGATAATGAGGAAATGAAAAGCAGAATCAGGAACCATTGGCATGCTCTCAAATAAAACAGGACAAGTAGGGGATTAATAATGCACTAAGTGGTATATTAGACAATTTATGGTTTGAGGACTCAGATGCTGATAAGAAAAAGTTTTAAGCTATTCGTCATTTATCTCTGAAGAGGAGTACTTTTATTTTGAAAAGAAGAGGAAAAAGTGTTTCCCAGATAGATTGGGTATTTAATGCATCTTATGTGCCAACAAATATAGTACATGTATATATGATTTTGGGATTGAAAGTGCCACCAGAGGGCCATTTACATATTTGCTGTCAGACATATGCAGAAGAGAGGGAGAAGAGAATGACGAGGTGATGGACAAGAAAAGACGCAAATTGATATTGGACTAATTCCGAATTATAACTAACTAAGATGTTAGATCGTGATTTAATATTCATTTGTAAATATGCAAATAGCTTTTTCTTGTTTTGTCCAGAAAAATAATTAAATCATTTAAATATAATGTGTTATTATTCCTGATAATGAAATGAGAAAATTCACATTATCATGGTTGGGATATTTAAATATACTAGTAGTGATTGCTTTGAAAAAACGACTTTTAACAATGTAAAAGGAAATTATGCATTTCTTATTTAAAAATATTACTAAGTTATTGCATGGTATGTGTAAAAATTTGCTGATTTTAAATTCTTTTTATTACTTGTCTTAAAATTTAAGTTTGATAGCTCGTATGTTTGAATATGGAATTTCTGAATAATATTTAAAATACACACAACTGCAACTGTTAGGTAAATTCTAAAAAGTCTGAAACTATTAACATAAAATTATTTTACTTGATTTTGATGTTCAGTATATTATTATCTTTAAATATTTTGTCCATCTTTAAAAGTATCTTTTTTATATTGAAAAAAAAATAATAAATAATTGGGAGAATTGTAATGATTTGTAATAGTTTTGTAATTAGACAATGTCTTTAATTTTAAATCAAAATTATGTTTTAGGATTATTCATTTGTTTATGTGCAGTTTTTAGTTTCTATATTTAGTTAAATAATTGAAAAAGTAATACTTTATCATGTCACTCATGGTTTTTTAAAATAAATTACTACATATCTTAATTGAGAAATAAAATAAAAATACTTGACTCAATTTAATAATTTTAATAAATCTTATACTTTATTCCACAATCTAATATTTAAAATTGTATAAATAAGGATTTTTTCACTAGTTTGTTATTATGTTATTAAAAATATATTAAAAACCTATTTTGATAAAACAATGCAATAAAATGACACAGATATATATGTGTGTATGTATTGAGCTTTAATTTTTTATATCCATGAACAATAAAAAGTTCTACTATAAACATTGTGCTAATGAATCTGTTTTTTTATAATATTTAAAGTTTAATAATAGCAATATTTTCTGAAACTTAAAATCCGAAACTTAGTAATCAGTGTGTGCCAATCTTAAATTATTTCTAATAAATGATTTATACTGGCAACTGGTATGGTGAGAGCAGTAGAAAGAAATATATTTTATTTGTCTTGGAAGAATTTTTACAAACTTGAGATTAGTTGAAAATTAATATTTTCAAAACATTTAAATATAATTTTTAAATTTGATGAAAAATTAAAAGAATACAATGCTTTTTATTTATTTATTTATTATTTTTTTTAAAAAAGGAGAATCTAGTGATTTGAATTGATTAGAAAAATGCTTTTAGTTTATGCTAGATTAGTTTGCTTTGAATTGATTAGAAAAATGGCAGTTTATTTCAAAATAAGAATCCTTTTACAAACTTTTTAACTTTAATTGATAGAAATCTATTTTAATCAATGATTTAGAAAAATGTATTCCTTATCATTTGAAGATTATATGTTGGCTTTAAATCAAATTCATTAAGATGCCAAATTGCACTTCTATTAAAATGCATTTTGTCTCATAATATTTTCATATAATATGTAGGCTTTATTCTAAGAAATAATGTTTTGCCTTTTCTTTCTTAGCCCCAGTGTAGTGTTAAAGATGTTTTGGGTTGTCAGGTGAACTCATTATTCTGCTATATTCAAGGCTATGAAGTCAAAGGAAAAAATAAAGTATTTTATTTAAGTGAAATAGACCCTACTTAAATCATTCTGTGTAATTTGACATTGAAAATAAATATTTTCGTGAAATCAAAATATTAATGAGACAATAAAATTGCTTATTGTAAAATTTGTATATATTTTTTATAAGTTGTTCACTGATAATTTTGTTGTGTACAATGCATTGTTCTATATTGTATGTATTTTTCCCATGTTAACATTAAATAGCTTAACTGAAAAGCAAAGCAATTTTTCAATTTATTTTGTCATCATAAACACATTTCAAAATTTCTTTAGTATATACATGAAATTTTTTTGAACAATATTAAAATGTATGAAAAATATATGTCAGTTAGTGCATCATTGTCCCTACATTGTTTTATTTGTCTCATGAATAATATGTATGATGCTTATCTTTCTTCTTGAAGTATCACTGCTTTCAAAAGACATTTTCTTATTTAGAGAAATAAAAACTGATTATAATATTCTACTTGAAAAATCATTGATATATTGTTTGCCAGAGAGTTAAAATTTTTAACAAATTGTAGTGAATACTTTTGCTTCTATGATTTTTAATCAAGGTAAAGAAGTATAATTAGGACTTTTTTAAAAATAGATTTCTTTTTTTAAATTTAAGCTATAATTTTAATACTTTATAAAAGTATCGTAGAAATTTAAACCTATTACAGCAAATTTCTTTCTAAAATGTTTCAATTTTGAACAATTTGTTTACATTTAAAGATTGTTATTTGTAATTTTTCACGTTTGTTTTGCATCTGTTTTGAAAGTAACTATAGTTTTTTTTATCTATAGAGCTCAGTTTTATACTTTTGGGTATTTTTGTATTTCATTCCTGTTGATCTTGTCTATATGGTGTAAAATTTGCTTGTAAAATTTATTTCATTTATTTATTTTTTATTTTACTGCCTAAAAAAATCTATAGTTAGATTAAATTAAGTAGTAAATCTAATCATCAGAATAATGTATTTAAAAAAATTAAATTCAGAATTGCTTCTTAATAGAAATTTTATAATAAATTTGCATACTACTTAAAGTTAACTTATAATATTTGAAAATTAACTACTTTAACTAGCAAAGTTTATTATATTGCTATATATATAATATTATATTGATTTATTATATTGCTTGATTTGTAATCATTGTAGTTTTGTGTCTCAGTGACATTGAGGTTGTTTAATTTAAAAATCTAAATGAGTGATGTTTTCTCATTAACATATTACAAAAAACAATAAATTAAAATAATATTTCCATGACTGCTTCTCACTAGGAATTGGTACAACGCTTTGGCACATTTATCATGTTATGCCAGTGATTCTCTACTTTTTTTCTAGCATACTTTTAATGGTTTCAAAATTTGCCAACACCCAAGGGAAAAGTAAATATGAAAGTTGTTTATTTACTTAGTTACCACGGTGTAAAATATGTATTACAAAAACAATAGTATGTTTATTATTTTACATGTAATAAACCAAGCATAATACTTGCTTTGCTTCTTTTTGTTTGAATCATATAAATCTGGTTCAATGAATTTATTACTGACATCTGACTTGCTCCATGTTTACTTCATTTTGATTTTACCTGGGAGAAATGTGTGTAGAGTTTTAAAGATTCTGTCTATGATTTGGACACTTCAGCAGTTCTTCTTTGAAAAAATTACATTTGACCTTTTTTTTTATTTTGCAGTATATTGAAATAAAAATTAAAAGAATTTAAAAATATTATTTCTGATCACTTTCTGACTTATGTTTTGATTTAAGTGTGAGAATATATTTCACACAGTTTAACACAGGAAAATGTATTATTATAAAGCGTATTTTAAATTTAACTTAATTTTGAACTAAGAAGATAATTTAAATAAATACAATGAAAACAGAAGTAGAATTTATAATTATTTTTTCTATACAATAAACCAAAATGTGCAAAAATCTATTAAAAAAATTTTTCCTTCTGACTAAAATTTCATCGTCAAGTGTAAAGCATGAAGTCCTATTTAACTCACAACACTGTACACGTTACAAAATAATGCAGTTAACAGTGACTTAAAAGGTTATTTTGAATTATGAAAGGAAGTCTCATTATAGATTAACTTATAACAAATTGAATCAGTTATAAAGGGCTTAAAATTCCCTTTTTTTGCTAAGTTATTCAATTTCAAAATTACAACTCTTTTCATTTAGATTCTAATGCTTTTTTGTTTGTGACATATCGAATAAGGTAAAAACGCTTTTCTTGGGAAAAAAAAAACTTTTTCAGAAATAGTAAATATCAATAAATTTTAAGAAAAGTTGCACTGTGGGAATGTAAAAAATAAAGTGGATCCCATGCGTAGATATTCTTTCTCTACTCCCAACAGTTACTTGTACATCAAATTTATAAAAAAAAAATCTTGTTCTTTTTTCTTCAAGTGAGAAGAGTTCCTTTGCGAAATGTCTCTTATCACGAGCAACTTTACAAGTAGTTCAAGTCAACGTTAACTATATTTTAAATTCATTAAAATCTTAAAATTTTGAAAGAAGACTTAGATAGTTTTTATCTTAAGTTAGCCTGAAACGGTTATCCTGACTTAAGATGCACTATTCTGTGCAGCTGTTAAAAATTTAAAGGACAAATGGAGTCGGGGTTTTATTTTTATAAATTGTGGTTTTTAAAGGTATAAAAAAATTTTCCTACAAAAATTAATGAAAGTTGACTGTATTTGTTCCATCACTTTATATTTTAAATTTTCATAATCATTACATAAAAATATATCTAACTTTTTTTTGAAAAATTGAAGTGGATGTTTTCTAAAAATGTTTTTTTCCCTGTTAATTGGTAAGAGCTGTGTGCTAATCATTCAGCATAGTTTAAATGCAGAAAAGATGACTGAGGTTTTACATTAAATTCTTAAATAATTTTAGTGAAAAAGTGGAAAATTTACATTTAAAATTATTCATTTTCTAGTAGAACAAATATGACTGATAAAATAATGGAGAAAATTGTTTTAATAGAATTCATTTTTATGGTAAACTGTTTACAGTTAGTTATTTGCAGTTATCTGCTGATACTCATGTTTGATGTAATATATTAGTTTCAAGCATATTTAGATATTAAATATTATGCATCTAACAATTATTCTGAATTAAGTTAATTGTTTACATCTTTAAAATGGAAATGAAAGTATCACGTAACGAGCAATTTTAAGTTGTTTCCTGTTAAATACTGAGTTATAAAATTCCAAACGCTCTATTGCTTTTGCTGTAAACATTTACCAAGTGTAAATTATTAAAAGGAAATTCTGATTATATTAATAAAAATAAAAAGACCTATATAATTTTTTCTATTAGAATTGTTTCCAGTTTTATAAATACTGTTATAATAATATTTTTTAATTTGATTTTGAATACATCTAAAATGGAATTTGAATGTTTATATAAATGTACATTAAATAAAAGTTCAAATTACCAATAATTAGAAAAAAATATGAGTTTAGTCTCTTTAAATCAAATGTTTTCTTTTAAATTTTATCCTATACAATATTTTATTCCTTCATTTAAGTAATGTTGTATAATATAATCTCTGACTTCAAAAATGTAAGAATGGTTGATATGATTTATTTTCAAAAGTTTGTAAATAACTAATAATTAAATATTTAAAAAAAAACATTGTTTGATTAATAAAAGCATAAAATATTGTTTGTGAAGAAGGGAAATCTGAGATGGACCTTTGTTGCATGCACTCTGTATTAAAATTTGCTTATTTGTAAGTAAATTCCAAAGTCAAAGATCTTGAGTATTTCTATTACTTGAATGAATATTTCATAAGATCCTGAATTTTAAATATTGCAATGCTAAACTCGAATTCATGTGTATTAAACAATATCTGATGTTTTTTATAAATAAGCAAAATTATTTTTTTTAATTTACTAATATAGTGCAAGATTACGAAAGCTAAAAAATTAACTGATTATTTTAACTTTTTAAAATAAATTAAAATCAAAGATTATACATTAATATTTGATAAATAGTTTGAAAAATTTTAAAAACCTAAATGTTGGAATTACACTGATTTATAATTTTTGTGTTATATCTTTTAAGTTAAAATATATTATTTTAGAATATTTTCCGAAACTTGAAAAGATTCCTTTATTATATTTTCTTAATCAAAATTTCCCATTATATATATATATGTAGCTAGTAGTAATTCGAAATCATATTTCAATTGTAATATCTTTATCCATGAAGTTCAGAAATGACTAATCAAGTATCATTTATTTTATATGAAATTACATTGTGTGTAAATAGTTTATTTATAGATACAATAAGGAATGGAATAAAATGAACGAAGATACATGAAAATAAAGTGTTTTTCTTTTATATAAAGTCAGTTCAATTATATTTGCATAATAATGAAATCGAAATCAAAATATTAGTTTGTTTTCTCTTAATTAGCTGATGAATATTTAGGATAAATTAATTTTATGAAATATTGTTTTTAACTACCAGTATTATATTCCTTTTAATTAAAGGATGTAAAATCTTTCTCTCTGGCTAATATTTCAACAAAGGTACTAAATTTATAAAGCTCATTTTTCAAAATTCGTTTGTTTTTCAAGTTTACTTGAGATAAAAAAAATTCACTTATTATTTAATTGATGAAAATTCACGTATAAATTGTGTGTGTGCGTGTGTTAATATACTCTTCTATCATCTTAAAATATATATATATATATATTAATATGAGAATTCTAATGATGTACATTTCATTATTTACTTTTTTCATTATACACACACCATGCACATGTATATATAAATATATTATTTAGTGAATTAATATTAGAAAAAATTAGTTTTGGTTTATTGTATGAAATATTGCATTGTTTCTTTTTTTAGTGAAATAATTGGTTAAAACCCTATCTTAATTTCATTAAACTCGTTCTTGTTCATGAAAAGAGAAGTACATTAATTTTATTTTTTTAAGCTCGCTCATTTTTTCAGTGTACTCTCCAAATTTCTCTCAAACCACCACCTTACATTTGCAAATTGACAAGTTTAAGATTATGAAATTTACTACCTTGAAGAAAAATAATTAACTTATAATTTTTAAGGGATTTATAAATTTAAATTATTTGAATTGAAAAAAAAAAAGTGTTCGTTTCTGTTTTCAAATTATCGCTTATAATTTGTAAAGGACAATGTTAAACATGCATGGTAATTCTCAATAATTTGGTTTTAAAAATTATTATTTGTAAATGAATCATACTAAACGCTCATATTATTCATCTTAAATAAAAAAAATTATATTTCATTGAAAAAATATTATATTTAAAGTAAAAGTTAGAGTACATATTATAGACATCGTGAAAATTTAATTCTAAAATGAACAAATTTTTAGAATTTGAAAACTTTAAAATATTTGAATCAAAAGTGGAAGAAATGTATCCGAATCGATTTGAAGAATCCAATCAAATAATCCGAAAACATATGGAAACATTCAAGCAAACAAAAAATTGTGTAACATGATTTTATAGAATATTGTGTAGCACTTTTAACGAATTTGATAATCAGGAAATTTTAATCGTTTCATTGTTTTTATCATTTTTGTATTTAAATGTTTATAAAAAGGAAGTCTGTGATATTATCATTTAGTATTGTTTGCTCTTTGTCAGAAAATTAAAATATTCTGTAATTATATTTTGTTGTAATGTATTTGAATTATTTTATTTATTAAAGAGAACTCTGCAATTTAATAAATAAAATCGTCTTATCAATTTATATAACAGAAATAACGATACAAATTTTGACAATTTATTTTGATATATTTATATTTCTTTAATATTTTGTATTCATTTAAAGGTGAGGAGTAAAAAAAAAAATAATTATCTTTCATATTTGGAGAACTTCATTGATATTCATTTGAAAATCTATTCAGACAAGAGAAAAAAGTAACTCTTAAAGCGAAAGAGTGACCAAATAATATATGTCCACACTTATCTTAGCTTAAGGCTATCACGTTGATTGAACCCATAAATTAAAAGTGACAGAAATACGGCGCATTTGATAACAAGGGGTACTTTAGTTAGCTCTCAGTGCATATTGTATTGTCAAGCATAAATTTTACAGAAAATTTTATGCCATTTAATCTACAATGTATATGTAACTAATCTAATTATAATCTAATTCTCACAGTGCCATTAGCTACCGAGCTCGAAATCGAATGATTAACATTTGGTCCGTTAACAACTGTGGTCTGGAATTAGAAGTTCAATCGAGTTCTCAATAAGTTTGATATTATATTTATTTAAAAACTAATTCAATATAACGATCTAAAAATTTATGTTTTATATAATTTGATTAAACCCCTTCCCCTTATTGGGGAAAAAAGAAATTGCCTAAAGCCAAATTAGGAATTTATTGGTAATGAAATTCAGTTAAAGTCTTCTAAATATATAGTGTTTCGAGAGAGAGAGAGAGAAATTTTCATTTAATTAAATCATTGAAATATCAAAAAAACTCGCATATTGTGTTCTAATTAAACCATAGCTTTAAATCTTCATTTGTTTTAAACATGGTTCCAAGACTAATTATTTGTTCATTCATTAGACTTCAATATTGTTGCTGAGTGTGAATTTTAACATTTTTCTTTTTAGCGCACATGAAATGTTTCATTCACTGTTTTTAAATGTTTTTCAAACTGCTTAGTTCATTTGATTTTGTAAGATATAAAATAGATTTTCAATTTACAATTCACTTGAATCCACAAGTTTTTCATTTTTTTTTTTTTTTCTGTCCACTTGCTCAATAGTTGAGTTTTTCTGATTATTTTTTGTGGGCAAGCATCTTTTTGAATTTTGTTTCTCAAGATTTTAGCGAAATGTTTCAAGGAGTATTATTACTTGATAATAGATCATTTGAAAACATTTTGGTAGCCTCAGATTTTATAAATATGGTTTCAAATGCAAATTAGTAAAACATTTAAGAATATAATTAAACGATGAAATTTTGATTTTTAATATATTACTATAAATCCATTTAAAATTATTCGTATTTCTATAATTCTATTTTATTTATTTATTTTTTTTGGGGGGGGGGTAATATTAAAATGGATTTTTTTTTCTCTCATAAAAGTTCGCTGTCAAACAAACAGATGCACTAAAAAGCTTATTCTACATTGTTAAAGTCATAACCCAAGAAGAAACTTATAAACATTTTTAGATAATGTGTGAAAAAAAGTATACCTATAATTTTATTTTAGAATATTTTTAACATAATGCAGTAAAAAGCTATTAATATTTGCTGCTCAGAAATGATCCCATGTTAATGCGTTGCTCAAAAGTTAAATAAATTTATAACTTTAAACCATAGCTTTATATAAAAGGTACTACAGTAAAACTCCAATTATCCGCATCGCTTTCAAAACAAATTAGAGTGAAGAAGAGAAAGAAAAGTGAAAAGGCTTAAGAATAAGGGATACTGATGTATTACTTGTGGAATTAAAAACTATTCTTTTGAAAATTCCTGAATTCAGAAATTAATGCTGAAGATATAATAAAATGTGGATTATGAGTCAGACCCTGAATTCCAGATTGCAAATGGTAAACTATAATTAACTAATGGAATGTATCGAGGAAGTTGATCATAATGTCCAAGTTGAAGCAGCTGCGGGACCATCAGCGCTAGCCACTCATTTGCCTGCTCTGAAGTAGATGGGGCGTCACCCCGAATGTGACCACATGTAAATCCTCACTGTCAAGCAGATCCGTGACTTGGCTACCCAAAAACGGATGAAAGCAATGAAAAAGCTCACTTTAACCAAGATTTCCAACAAGTAATGACTTTCAGTTACAGCTATGTACATAGATACTGTACTAATGTGAATTGCATTTGTAAATTATCTCAACATGTAAAGGTGTTGCTTTTTCATTTAATTTATTACAAGTTATTATTATTATTTGTAAAAATATGTAGTTTTTTACTCTCATTTTCAACCTGCAATAGTTAATTAATTGACCCATTTTTCGAAACAACCCAATTAACCGAAATTTCAATTGTACTAATGGGGTCCTATCCCAATTGATTCAGATAGTTATAAAGTTCTATTGTATATAAGACTTAAAAAAATTGGACAGCCATAGCATCTGTTATTCATAACATGAAACTATACAAACATGACAATTATAAACAATGTGTTTAAATTTTTATTTCATTGTATATATATAAGTAAATTTTAAATTATTCGCACCTTAGAACTTAGCATATTGTCTACTACTGGTGTTGAGATTGTAAAAATAAAATACGTTGTTAGTCTTAAGCGTAGATAAATAGTATAATTTTTGGAATCAAATACCACGTACAAATATTAATCGACAAGTATATAAGTTACAACACGATGTATGCATAAAATAAATACTTATTTTTTTCTAATAATAAATTTAATAAAAAAATGCAGTTTTAGTTTATAAAGAATTTAAGCCTTCTAATATAAAAGTCAAAGCATTTAGGCATAACTCTAGTTTTATAATGCTTAAATTTATAATTAAATTGAAAGTTAAGCAAAATGTTTAGTATCTTGTGTCCTAAGAATATGGCTTAAGTTTTGCGTTGTTGTGATCAGAAAAATTCGTTACTAAATAGGTGAAATATATATATATGTGTGTGTGTACATTGTTTTGCCAATTTAAAACCAATTAATTATCCCTAGATTCTACATTTTCTCCTTTTTAATATTTTTTATTGCCTCGTTGAAGATCTAATTTAATTAAAAATGTTTCATTATAAATTAGAGAACTGACAACATGCGGAACTTTGAGAAAAATCTCCTTCTCCTCAAATAATTTAAAAACAGATTTATACTATTCATTAATTTCCCCAATTAAAATAATGTCTATTTTTAAAATAATGTCTATTAATATTTCTAACGATTTGTTAAAATCTAGGATTTTCAGTAAATAGCCTTTTTCAATGAAAAGAACCTTAATTTTTATAGTTTATAAAGAAAAGTTTCTGGAGTGAGCTCTTTACAGTGAGAATTTTAGTAGTGTGGACATTTTCGAACGTAAATGGGAAGTTTCCACGAACAACATTTTACTTCTATTATAGCGATTTTTAATATTGCTTATTGTAATTCTATTACAATTTTACCTATTTTTGTGAAATTTTATCATAAAATGATGCTGTTAAATCTGTTTAGGAATTTGAATTTAAAAATAAATAATTTTTCAGAAGTATTTTGTCATATATATGATTTAAACATACAGTGGTCAGATATAAATATACAATGAATTATTGCATTTTACTGTTGGATTAGTCGAGACCCATAATCGACGATCGCTTATTATAAAATTTTTCGTTCAAGAAATATTTAAAAAGTAGATGATAGACAAGTAAAAAAGTTCACCGTTCTCTAATAATTTTTTTTGTTTTGATTACACTTGAATTAATTCAAGATGAATAAGTTCAAATGATTAGATAAACTACAAAGTAGTTAAAGGTAAAGAAATAAATTTTAACTTGTAAGAGTTGTTTAGAAAAATAAAATGTTCTGAAATATATTTTTATAGAAAAAACAGAATTTTTTTAAGTGTCCGTAGCCTAGGAACTCTTAAATTTCCATATGTATGCTAATAAATATAAATCTTTTTGCATAAATGATAAGCTGAAATTATTGAGTTCTTTTAATTTTTCTTTTAAAATTCATGTTATGAGCTTTTTAATATTTCATTCATTTGCAAAATAGAAAGAGATTTTATAATAAAAGAGACTTGAATGATCGAGATATTTCGAACATTATAATGAGATTTGATTGATTTTCTCTCAAGTACTCAATTTAGTTCCTTTAACATTTTGTAGATGGCACCACTATTAAAATATTAATAAGTATTGACCTCAATTTTTTGTTCTGAATTAATAAAGTGGCGTTTAAACCCTAAATCTGCCCCTGGCCTAAATGATATCTAAGAAAGGAAATTTTGAACCCAGTGTCTTCCACCTGCGCAAGTAATTTAGAACATGCTGTGAAAAAATACAATAGGATATAGTGATATGACAACTATTTATTTTAGCTAAAATATTTGTGTAGCTATATTTCTCACGAATGAATATGTGTTCTACTTACGTGATTCAGATCAAAGTTTAAAATTTTATTAAATTATGAAAAAAAATGGAAATTTAATATTGGGGTACACGTATAAGAACTGGTTTCAATCAATTGAGAGAGAGAGAGAAAAAAAAGTTCCTTATGTGTACATATGTTCCAAATTGATTTAAAGAACTCTTTAAAAAATCAGAATTAAGAGTATAATCTATGAGAATTGCACAAAATATTTTAGAAATTTTAAAATACATCTGCATAAATTCAGGAGAAAAACTATTATTTACGTGTTATTACCAGTTTAATCATTGATCAACACTGAAACTGAAAAATTCAAGAATTGTAAAGCAGTGCTAAGAAACTTTTAAATGCTTAATGTGCCATATGTCACCTTTTTATTGCTTTTTCTCCATTGTTTTATCTATATAGAGGCGTGGCCACCTTGTACAACTATATAAGCAACGTAGCGAAACCTCGTGTTGTCAATATAAAGAAAGCTATTGATCAACGATTATGGCCGAAAATATTGTATCGCAAAAGTGTCGATTTTAATGCCTGTATAGTCCAGAAAAGAAATTGTTGATATGCAATACCCTTTTCCAAAATATCCCACAAATGATTTATGGGATTTTGGTCCAGGTACAACCAAACACTTGACTTACCACACCATATAAGAAATAATCTCTTCTAGATGATTGGCCAATAAATGGAGTTCTATATGTGGTCGGGAGGCCTTGCTAATTGGTATTCCACTGATCTTCAAAAATGACGCATATAATATTTTAGAATCTTCTCCCTCTAGTATTTTGCTGTTACTGTCCAAAATTAGAAGTTATGCAAAAGAATACATCAGTCCAAGTCTTCTTCTCCATACTAGAAAGACAGAGGATTGCAGTAATGTGTGTGATGCCAAAGTAATTGGTGTCCGATGTTTGCAGGATGCGACAAAACATCTTTAAGTTCTCTCCAGATGAAAACTCGTTGAGAATCACTTTGTGTGCTGAATCTCGACTCGTTATTGATGAGGACAAGGCTTCTACTTCAAAGTGTCCAAGAAATATTCTCACGGCTTATAGATAGGTGATCTGTAAATTAAAACTGCTTGAGGATAGATATACTCCCAATCTCCATGCATAAAGGCCTCTCTTAAAAAGTCATCATTACATAGTTTGTTCCGACATTTATATTCCAGATGCAACAGTAAAGTCTTGAGAGCATTTTAGTAGTCATATTTTTAAGGCGCTTTGCATTCAAAGACGCATAGAGATTCTCTAACAAAGATGTTATTTCTGTGAGACCTTATCCAGTCTTCCTAACGTTTGGACCCGATTCCTAAAACTTATTGTCATAATCTAAAAATTTTCATTCATTATTCCTGTAACTATCAAGAAAATTCAGCTTGTGGTTGTTAATTTCTAACATACCAACGCCTCTTTCACGCAATTCTTCGTTTAAATGTTTCCAAGAAGTTCATTTTAATTGCGATCTATTCGGTTAGGGTTGATTTCTTTAAACTGTGAAATTTTCCACATAACTATGATAATTTAAAAATATTCACTTTTCAGTTTATAATTCCCCTATTTTTTTAATGACACTTTTCATTAATAAAAAGACGCAAAACGCACATTATATGTATACACACATAAGGTTAACAATAAATAAGTTTTCCATTTTAGTGAGCTCTAGAATTCATTCCATTTGACACCACATAATGGAAGTCCAAGGATCTAATTTGCCTTCTGAGAGGGATTTTTTTACATAGTGGTACCTATTCACATGTCCCGTAAAAGATTCTCTAAAAATTATCAAACGTCAAAACCAACAAACATGCATGTAGAAAGGAGAAGAGTAATATCTATCTCGTGTTGTTCAACAGTAGCTGAGATCAAGCCTGAAACCTTTTATATTAAAAGGCAATGTCCTAACTTTTAGCCACGGTGTGGTCAAAAACGTTCTGCCCGAACTGGGATTCGAATCCAGAACCCTTAGGTTAGAAGCCAAATGGATGTGAGTTTGAGTTTAGTACCATCTTGTGTGTTCAAATGAGATTATAAATTTAAGCTATGGATAGTTTGAATGTGGCGGTTCACTTTTATTAAATTTAAAAAAAAAATAGTGAAAAATCTAACGCTAAGTATGGATGTATGTAATATGCATAAAAACAGTTAAAATATAACTGATAAATAAATAAAGAAGTTACACTGAAACCACTCAATATATTCTCCATCATGATCAGCCACGTGCTCAAATCACAGAAAGAAACACATTTTCGATCCTTGATTGGAGTGAGTTTACAGAAATATCCAGAATATGAAACCGAATCCTTCCTTCAAAACTGGCATAGATGCCAGACATTTACTTCAGACACATGGTTTTTAAGGAAACCTCAGAACCCAAGATCGCAGGGGATGATATCTGACGAACGAGGAAGTAATGCTAATGGAAAATGTTGGCTGATTACTCGTGCGTTTGTGATATGTTGCCTTAAGAATTGACTTATACGACTACCAAAAAAAAAAAAAAAAAAAGAGAGAGAGAGAGAGAGAGAGAGAATGTGAAGAAAAGAAAATACTGCATAAAAGCTGTCCTAAAGGCATTCAGATATGGATTCTACTTGAAAATTATCAAAAAAGGTCTATTGATGAAGTTAGTCATGAAACACCACCGTACTATCACTTTTAGAGGATACAAGAACTTTCACTTGATACAGTTTAAGGGTTTTCTACTGCCTCGACAATTGTGGATGTTCAACTTGCCCATTGAGAAAAAGTGGGTTTCGGAATTTCGCAGAAGGATTTATGTTTAAGTGATATCAACTATCATTTCACAAGAAACTGCAATAAAAAGGTTTAACGTATTTTCCCGTCCTGTAATAGGCGCGCAAGATGGGTGTATAAAAATACAAAACTCATTGTAGGATTTCATGCACAAACCATTATCTAGGAAGTAACTATGAAGACATTACCGTACCAGGGTGTGAAGATAAAGATGCAAAATCTGTTGTAGGATTTCATTCATAACCACACAAGCACAGGAAACAACTGAGGTACAGTAATATACGACGTTTGAATGCTTGTAGCTACAGTTTGGACTTAGGTAAATTGTACTACACTTCAAAGAACGCCAAGTTGCCCAATTGTTTCAAATTTTTGCATCATCTTGGGTAATGCATATGGAAACATTCATAGACTTCTTCATATCTGCTTCATACTATGGAACTCTTTTTCACTTTCAACAGAGTTCTGCTGGTTTTGGTAGAGCATTTTTTCTAGTCGCGCTTTTTTTTTTTCTTGCAAAGTAGCAATAATGTTCAGAGAAGCAACCGATACCAATGAGAAAATTGCGTTGCTTTATCCAAAGTATCTAATTTTTTATCAAATAAATATGAAGTGCATCGCTTGAACTATCTACAGTTCAAATTTTATTCCATTTGGAGACCAATAGAACGCATTTTAGAATTATCTAAAATGGACAACTTATTTCTCATGAACTTTTAACACACATACAAATAATGGCAAAAACTATGTTTATAACATTAATTTTTTTATACCAATGGGGTCAATAAAATATTTTTGAATATACCAAACTATTTAATTGCATTTTACAAGAAAAATTGATGTGTGATTTGAAAATTAAAACAAAAAAATTATTATGTTGGTACCAACCAATAATGACTTGAGCTTATACGTCGAAAAAAATTCTACATTTAGTAGCAAATCAAATAGTTAATTCTTGGTTGACAATTTTGTAAATCATATCCACATATATTTCTAAGGAATTGTAAACTTATAAATAGCTTTTAATAACAAAAAAATTTAAGTGAATAGTTGGTGTTTCAATACAAGAAAGATAACTAAGATTTTCCTTGGATGATATGATGTCAAGTTAATTTGTCCCACTTTAGTTGTTTGATAGAGATATTTTATGATAAACGCACTTCTTGCTGTGATTATGATTTAAAAATATTGATTTTTAACTTGGCTGCTATTAGTCAGCAAAAAGAGGAAATAAACGCAGTATCTAATGATATTGATTTGTAATAAACCACAACTCTTTTATGCCATTATTTATTATTTAAACAACTTTAGAGAAATTTTTAAAATCTTTGTTGTTACATTAATCACATTGATGTGAAATATATATTTTTTGTATTTATAATATTCTGAGTTCCCTCCTCTTTTATTGCCAGATTTTTTGTATTTAATTATCATAATAGTTATCAACACACTGTTTCTTAAAATAGGTGTGATATTTATAAAAAAAAATTGATTTTGCTAGATACTTAAATAATGAACAGTGCTTATTTATCAGTTTTTTTAGGAGAAATTCTATGTTGTAAGCTTTTAACTTCTAATTAATTAACATCTAAATTATAAGCAAGGATTATTTGTGCAGTTAGTTAAAAAAATTTTTTTTGTAGTATCATATACATACTTATTACATTGAAATAGAACCTCTCTATTTTTCATATGTATATTGGGTGATCTTTTTTAAAGTGACAGTGTTTGGAGTGTCTTGTAGCGCGATCGAAATGGCACTTAACTTGGTACTTAGACTAATCAAAACATAGAAAAAAAAATTCCGTGAAAAAAAAATGTTCCAAAAATTATTAATTAGGGTATTTTGTGGCGCTTTACAATGTATAAAATGGGAGAAACGAAAAATACGATCAAATACAATTGTATAGTTAAATTATTAATATTTATTTACTGAATTAACTTTCCCGGTGAGGAATTAGACCACATTCAACGTGAGCACCGTTCTCAGAAATAACACCGTGTATTCTGTGCACCACGTTTTCCACAGGCGTACGTAACATCCCACGAGGAATATTCCACACTGTCTTCGTTATGTTGTCTTTTAAAATAGATGAATTTGATACTCCTTCAACATAAATGCCCGTTCCGGTAATTTCCACTGGTGCTCGTACTACAGATGAGATTTTTTTGTAGGAACTGTCTACTACTTGCTTTATACTATTACTGGGACTGTTATCGTATTACTGGACTTGCCCCTATTACTGGGACTGTTATCGTACAATATTTGCATTTTACTTTGATACCCGTGTTCATGCTAACTGTTGTTATTCTAAGCTAGAGAAGCGCCACAAAATGCCCTAATGGCGATTTTTGGAACTAAATGTTTTTTTACGGAATCCTTTTTTCCTATGTTTTAATTAGTCTAAATACCAAGTTTGGTGTCATTTCTTCTATTAGATCGCGCTACAGGACGCTCAAAACACTTTTATTTTAAAAAAGACCACCCTATATATATATGTATAAATAGGTTTTATCATCTCTCAAAGATTTTATCTGTATTAAAAATAACTTTTATACGTTTCTGAAAGTCTTACTTCAAACGATAAATCGAAGCTTCTCGTGTAAGTAACAAGAAGAGATAATTGCTTTTTGCTTTAATTAAGTATTGAATTAATGATTAAGTAAATAATTAATTAATAACATAAATTAATCGGCGGATATAATTTTACTATGAAATTAACATTTAACTGAGTATATATAATTTCTTTTATTTAAAGAAGCACTTAATTTCTGAAAATACCGCAATGTATTGTCAAAAATAGAATAGGTGCAGTTACAGTTCTCATCCGATTTTAGAATTTTTTAAACCACTGTCTTCACATTATAAAAAAAAACTTTTTCTGATTAAAAAAAACTTTTTATGTCTTTTCAGAAATCAATCAGCAGACATGGCGTCACATAATTAAAACATTTGACAGCAAAGAAGCAATATTATAATAGAAAGTAACTAATTATGTATCCTAAAGAAAACTAATTTGATACAGACGAGCGCGAAAAGATAATTTTCTTCAATGAACTTTTCTGTTAAAATATTCAAAATTTTCTTTTGATTATTCCTACATAAATAAACTTGTAAATAAAACGCATTAAAAACAAGAGTGTTAAATATAGATTAGAAATATATGGTGATTCACTTGGTGTTGTTATCTGATAAAAATAAAAGAAAATTCTTCCCTTTTTTTTGTTATGTCCTTATATAAATGACACGTGAAATTTTGTTGTCGATTATGGAAATTCAGCAGAAAGATGACTCGTCTGGATGACTGCCAAAAGGAAGTAACTGAGGTTGGAAAGGAGTACAAAAATTTCCGTCTTTGGCATGTTTTTGCAAACGGCGAAATATCATTTAACCAAAATAAAACTAAAACCATTTTTGATAAGAATTTTTGAGTATAGATCTTATTACCTTATTACAGAGTCACACATTTACAGAATTAAAATGAATGTTTCTAGGAAGGAAATTTTGTTTTGGAAGAAACAAATCCCACTCCAGTAAAGATGCACATTCTATAAACGAAGAATCATCAAAATTTAGATTTGTTGATTAATTTAGAATAAAAGTTGCAGAAAAGAAATTCTTCTTTCGAATATCTAGTTGAAATTTATTAAAATCATGGGTTAATCAAAGTTAATTCCACGAGTTTCAACGCCTGAGCGAAAAACAAAAACGATGTGATTTTTATCCTCTAATCTAATCTCATTCCCTAGTTAGATTGAAAACATGCAAGGAAAAAAGTATTTGTTTTCTAAACACGAACATAATAATTTAAATGTCTTTTTGTTTCGTACATGTTTCGTCTCATGCTTATATTTATTTTCACAACTTTAATTAATTTGCATTCTCTTTGAAGTGTTATTATGTTTCTTGTTTTGAGTAGTGTATTGTTTCCTGTAAAGTGGCAATCACGTAGTATGCCACTTCCATGAGATTTTTTATATTTTTTCCCTTAAAAATGGTAAATCTTGAGAAAAAAAATGGTAACTTTTCGAAAGTTTAGAATTTTAAATACTTTTTTCTATAGAGCAAGATAATCGAATTAAATGTTACATGCAAAAGAACTGAGATTTGATCATTTAATGAAAGTTTTAAGTGATTCTATTAGTTTCTATTAACATATGTTGTTAGAACTATAGAAACTTAAAGGGATTAGAGCATACAAATGCATCAAATATTGATTTCATATATTAATTTGTGGTTTTGTTATTGAATCGTATACAAGAATTAAAAATTTTATTTGATGAAACAGCTGCATTTCTTAAAAATTCACCAAAGAAAGGGTATTAAAATAATATATGGCAAAAGTTTTGTCTAACATTTTTAAGTAATAATGAAAGCCCATTTCACTGACTTTCGCCATAAACCAAATGAGAAACTACAATTTTGTTCCGTAACTGATCAGTTAAACCATTCCTTTAATATTAAAATTGTTATTTCTAAACTAAACACAAAAAGTTGTGATTTTTTTTTTAATTCTCTTGTTTAAGGCCAGTTAAATAAAATTTTTCTTACTGTGAACAAAACGATTAGTTCAGAACAAGTAAATTTCTTTCTTAGCTCTTTTGTAAAACAAATGCACAGATTTTGAGTATTATAAAATTGCACTAAAACTATTGGTTCGGATGCAGTTGAAGTAACTCATAAAAGTGTTCAATGGATTCGATGGCCTTGCCTAGTACTTATGTTGTATTTCATTGTAATTTGACAAGTTGAAGAGGTTCAAAATATAAAAGTGAGATTAATTTAATCAAATATATTTATATGAAGTTAGATTAAATCTTGTCAAATGCTTTATGCAAAATGAGAAAATAAATTTTATTTATATGAATTTCATGATCGATGCGGCCTGCCATGTTTTTTCCCAATACTAAATCACTGAAAACACAAAAACTTTATTGGGTAAAAGGCATCACAACTTTAATCGTCAGCTGTAAACTGAGCGTTATACACTACCATTATTTCTGAAAATATAAAAAATTAAAAATACTTAAAAAATATAAACTATTGATAAAAAAAATTCAAGAATTCGTCATAAATATAAAATGAAATCATAAACAGAATGTTAGATAGTGTACCGCACTTCGGGGTTCGTGTCGATTGAGAGTTGAATAAAGCAACCAATTAATGAACACAAGACTTTTATTCGTAAAAATTCCACTAGATAAATTCCAGCTGTAACAATCAAAATTATACAACTACAATTCGTCAAATGCAATAAGTAACAGCTTCCAATCACAGGTCTCAAATACCTCAGACAGAGAACAGCTTCTCTAAACTAGCAGTCACGACTAATCGTCTTCACTCACTGACTGTCTTCACAAAAACTCCTTCACTTCTATGTCGGGCTGCGGTATTTATACCTGACTTGGTGGAGAAATCTACCAGTTTCGCCAAGGTTCTGGAATCTTCTAGGCTATCTCGCTAAATATTGGTTCTAGAGCTTAGGTGATGCATATTTACAGATGTATCTATTTCTCGCCAAGTCACCAAGAGTCTCGCTAATTGTCGCCAAGTTTTCTCGCCAAAACATCGCCATGTCACCAAATCATTAAAAAAACCCGCTTTTAACGTAAAACACGTCTAAATACCGCAATTTTTGTCCAAAATGTGAGTATTTCCGATATATCTGAGATATTTTAGGACAAATACAATAATTATTTATAAATTTGTAACAATAGAATAAGATTCCCTTTAAAACAAAACTTGGCGTTGCGTATCCACAAAGAAAAAAATGCAATCTTAGGTAGCCAATATTTTAGAGATAATAACATCTTTTGATAAAATGCAGTCCTGTTTCTTGAGAATATTCAATAATTATAAAAGTTGATCAAATGCTTTATATGTATCACTAGAAAATCCAAACAAGTTCACTGAAATTTCAGGGAATGTAGTTCACCAAAAATTATAGGTCTGATTTAAACGGATAAATTTTATTCCATGATATTCGATAGTACATCAGATTATTCTCATAAATATAATATGAATGAAGTATTAATATCTATAATGATTGAGAATCAAGAAGTACAAGAAGTGTAGTTCTTTTATAAATTTCATTATGACAAAAAATATAACTGAATGCTTTAAATGATACTAAATAAGAAAGACGCAGGTAGACACGATCCGATGAACTATAGAAGTCAAGTTTATGACAACTTTGCTATGCTGTCACCTGATGGTTGGTTGTTTGGTCGGGTTTTATGGCACAAGGTCCAAAATTGGACTTGCTGCGCCAAATACTATCACCTGAAGGCAGGTGTGCAAAAACAAATAAAATATATAAATCTGAATGCCGGATTTAGGCACAGCTCTTACTGAAACTAGTTTGCCTGAAAATGATTTCGGAGAAGGTGAAGTTAGTGCTTTTTTGTTTTTTAGGACACTGATACACTTTTCTCAATGTACACAAATTAGAGGGAGTTCTGATTGCGGTTACAGGCAAGAGTTTGAAAACATTCAGGATATGTGAGTAGTGGTGCTCAAGAAATGATGCAGTAAATATGACATGAAGACATTAAAAAAGAAATATTGGCAACACTAGAGAAGTTAACAGAAATAAATGAAAGTTTGAACACTCAGACAGAAAGTAAAAACTTATATAAACATAATTTTTTCTACGTTCTTTGAGTTGTTCAATGATCTTATCCTAACATCTCACTTGAGTCACAGTTCCTTTCTAGAAAACATACAGGTCAGTGTGACCACTTAGTGAGATCCCTGCCCTAACCATTATTCTCCCAACTCGGTAATTGTGTCTTTCAAGGAACTGGATTGATGGTATCTAATTCTTTGTTCCCTCCAGATCAGCAAATGTCCTGAATCCCATGAAAATCTGGACTCGTCTGTAAAAAGAACAAAAGCCCATTGCTGTCTAGTCCAAAAAACGTGTCCTCTTGCCCAAGATAAGTGTACACTTCTCTGTCATCCGATGAGGGGATGCACACAATTGATTGACTTTCATAGACACCTGAAGAGTGAAGACGCCTTCGCACCACACTAATGGGATATTGTTCTATCTGATACTACAGAGTGGTCTGCAATAGGTTGCTGCACAGAAATGCTTTTCCTCTTTCGGGTCGAAAGAGCTATAAAACGATCCTTAGTTGGTGTTGTAACTCGTGGTCAGCCTGGAACATGTTTTCTGGACACAGAAACTTCAGTTTAATATTGAGTTCAGAGACGGTGGACCACACTATGAGACACATTAAGATGCCTAGTAGCATCAGCCTGTGACGCCTCTATTTCCATCAACCCGACCACTTGTCATCTTAATGAATCGGACAAACGGCTTCTCTCAGGCTTAGGGACCTCACTCAACGAATCTACTAAAAGAAGTTGAAATCAACAAAAGTTACACGATTAATTATCGAAGCCTTACGGTTGCATGTTTTTTTTTCTCACACAAATACCTCTTCTTTTCTATTAAAAAAAATGGTAGCTAGCGTTTTTGCATAAATTTAAATAAGTTCGTTTTATCATTTAAATAAACTATACATTTTATTGTTAACGTAATTTCTTTTTCAGGAAGCATCAAAACAAGTTGCTTCTAACTTTTGGTGGCCATTGTACTAAAACCTCAAAAGTTAGAAGCACTTTGCCAAAAATATCTCAATTCAAGAATATTTTTTGATTCAGAAGACTTATTCAAGCATGTGCATAAGAATATATATACATATATATATATATATAACAGTAGTAATAATCTTTATAAGATTCTTTCTTTATTACTCTTTTTAACACTCTCTATTAATTTGCGGTAAATTATTTAAGTTCACAAGAAAGTATTTTCTGATACTTCCATTTAAAATACTAAAATTTACTTAAATAATAAAGTTAATCCATCAAAAAATGTTTTAACTAAGTAACTGGAGTAAAAAATGGTAATTATGTATTTATATATATTGTACATAAAGAAACACACACTATCGCAATCACATGTTGTTTGATTTCATTTCTTGAGAAGAAAAAAATCTCCTTATTTGAAAAACATTTTTAGTTTCTTTTTACAACAAGCAAATTTAAATATGCATGTTTCTCTCTTTTCCCATTAGTAGTTAAAAATAAAACTAAATCCACAGTTTTCATGCTTAATTTACCGTAAAACTCATTAAGAATCATTTGAAATATCTATATCCTATTAATATGTCACGCTGAACTGGTTTGGAAATATTACTACAAATAAATATTATAAATAAAGGAGCCCAGAAAAAAAGTAATGATCAATTCATCATTAAACTTTTTATGCGCATTTTTTAAAACAAAATTGAGCTTAATTTCCATGAAGAATGAATATTTCTTTGGAACTAAAATACAAATTTTTATCTATAGCTGGACTCAGAAATTACAATTCTTGAGGTAGAAAATATAACCATTGATGGCGTTACAGAAAAAATATGGTTTGTTCCATGAGCATGAGCTGAAACATGCACAGAATCTGAAAGAAAAAACACATTTGATAGTTATTTATATATATACATATATTCATGATGTATAATGACTTTTTTACCTTTTGAGATGAGGATTGCGTGCGGACATCTAAACAAATGTAGCCTGCTAAATATATAGCACCATAACCGTTATTTCATCAATACAACTATTTTAAATTATTGAGATGATTTGCAACATTAATTAAAAATTCGAAACAAAGTATCAATTTTCGGTTAAATAATATTTTACGAAAAATAATTATTTTATCCAGAATCACACACACACACACACACATTTTCCTTCTAATCCTTTGCAATTCATTCTTCTGACCTTAAAAAGTTAGAAACAGTAATATAATTCCATTGAGTTTATATCGAAAAAAAAAAAAAAAAAAAACATCGTTACCGGAAGGTTGTAGATTCTTCATCCGACCCAACCGAATATTCATTATGTTCGTTAATGACGGCTGCTGTCTGTAAAACACCTCGTAGTCGAAATGTTCTCGAAGTGAAATGATACCACTGGAGATGAAAGGCCATGCCAAAGGGTCCTCTGCTTGGTTTCAGCTTCCAAATTAGGAAGAACTATTTTTCCGGAATGAAGTTTGCCTTTTTTTCCTGAGGGTGTCCATATTATACTATGAGCAAAAGCAACACCACTCTTCTCTTTGGTCTGTTCTAAAGAAGTTGGTCTTCCTCAGTTACTAAGTAACGAGAAAAACCAAACCAAAAACCGAAATTTTAAATTTTAAAAATCTACTCCATGCTTATCATCGACAAAAATGCACGCGGTTCCAAACAAATATTAAGATCACTATTTACCAAATCTAATAATTCATAACATCCTCTGAATTATCATCTTTAATATTTTTCTCGTACATTTCACAAAACTAAGATAATATGTTACGAATTTAAAGTTTTTGTCCACAATATCTCTTAGTTTGCAATTGAATGATATTTCATTGTTGGAATATTTAAAACTTAATTAAACAAGAAACAAAGTTATAGCGCAAATGACTTTACTTATAATTGGTAGCTTTATGTTAGAAAGTTCAAGAATGATGTTGTTACAAACCAATTAATTGCCCTTATCCTTTTGTTTTAACACGCAAAAACTTTTAAAAGTCCTTTAAAATATTATTCATTAATTTTATAAAAATGTGCAACATCAGTTACATTTGTTGATTTATTAAAATTTAAGAAACAAAGTTATAGCGCAAATGACTTTACTTATCATTGGTAGCTTTCCGTTAGAAAGTACAAAGACGATGTTGTTACAAACAAATTAATTGTCATTATCCTTTTGTTTTAACACGCAAAAACTTTTGAAAGACCTTTGAATTATCATTCATTAATTTTATAAAAATGTGCAACATCAGTTATACATTTGTTGATTTATTAAAATTTAAGAGAATATTTTGAAATTTTCAGTTTAAATCTGAAAATTAAAATCAAATAGGATTTTTTTAGGTGAAAGCAGTTGTTTTAATGACGAATAAAAAACCTACTGGATACAAAACAGATTTATTCTCTTAAAATTGATTCAGAGTTATAACAATAAAAAAAACTGATTTCACAAAAACCGTATTACACTTACACACGTCATAATAATAATAATAATAATAATAAATAAAAGAAACCTCTTACATAAAATTATAACATTTTTTTTCATTTCAGCAAGTATTTCAACTATTATACGATTTCATTCATCCTAAAAAATGTTTTTCTGAATTAATTTGTAGACTAATGAGAAGGTGATGTGATTATAATCAAGTAATTTAATTAAAAATATTTTAATTTGCAATCTTTCCTCAAAAAACATCACTGGCACTAATTAGTCAGTGACTACTTGCTCAGTTCACCAGAGACTAATAGCCCAATGACTCGTTCGCATATAGTCATTAATCTGAGGCTTCTCCTGAACATAGTTCACATTAGCATGGTGAGCTTAAATTAAGTAGAGAATAAAATATAGTTAAGGATTTAATATTTTTTGGAAGTACAGGAAAGTTATTTTGACTCACCTGGATACTCTGTATTAATCGATATTTTACGAAAGTTATTTTATTTCTATATCTGCAAAATAAAATGAGTTTGATTTTGATGGATGATGTATTTATATTAGGTTGGGGAATAAGTTCGTAGCGTTTTTACCAAAGACTTTCATTTAAACAAAAAATAATAATTATATCAATAAGTTAATCAAATATATATACACACTTGATGTTTACAACCTCTTCCCATCTCTCCCTCAATTTGTTAATGCCGTTCTGCTAATAATCACCTGATCTGGTGTCGAAACAGTTGTTGAGCTAGTTTTTAAGGACCTCTTGGTGCACTGGGAAATGCTCGAAAAGAATGCCACAGTCAGCAAAGAGCTCTACATTGCCAAGTCACTCTGCGTGAATAAAGCTATTCAACTGAAAAGTGCTGATCATGGTCAAACCATACTCCTTCACGACAACGCCAGGTCCCATGTTGCACAAGTTGTCAAAGCCACTCTCCAAGAGCTCGAATGGGTCCTTCATAATCCACCGTATTCTCCGGACCTTACACCGACCGATTACTATCTTTTCCTCTCCTTGTCAAACCATATGAAGGACGTCACCTTCGATAACAAAGAGGTCTTTAAAATTGGCTCAACAACTTTTTTGACATCAGACCAGGCGATATTTGGCGGAATAGTATCAACAAATCGGTCGAGAGGTGGGGAAGAGGTTGTAAACAGCAACGGCGATTATATAATTGATTAACTTATTGATATAATTATTGTTTTTTGTTTAAATGAAAATCTTTGGTATAAACGCTACGAGTTTATTCCCCAACCTAATATTTGTAAAAGAGATGCTTGAAGAATTCCTCACAATTCTTATTGTTCATCGTTTTGTATTATTGTTGCATGATTAGAACTATATCCTATTTCCTCGCACAGAAGATCATCTTTTACCACAGTTCTTTGGATGTTTTAATCCCCAGCGATTTATGTAATCCAATTCTAAATGCAATTCATTTTATCATCAGAGGTCCAAAGCCACATATAGGGTACTCATGGGAAGGTTGCAAATATATTTTCTAGATTAAACTACAATTTGTAAAGTGAAATATATTTTTGTCGCTTCGTTTCGTCAGTGGATTGAATTCATTCTTGAAAAGTTTTTAATCTTTGAAAAGGAAGAAAAAGCATTTTACGATGATTGCTGTCTTTGACGCGAAGATCAATAACTTTTTTTTAATATAGTGTTTGGTTTTATTCCTCATATTTGTTATCTAGTTTTGTCGAATAGACTTTTTCCCAAAGGAACCCTTGCATCTTTCAAATCGTTTGTCACACTGGGATTTGCAATGAAAAACGTTTTCCGTCTTTGGTACAAGAAACAAAGTAAAAGAATTTGGAATAAAATGATCCATCAAATTTTGTAAAAAAAAATTTTTTTTTAGTGTTTTTTGTAAACAAGTAAATATGGAGAAAGTATTCACATATATATTTTCAGCTAAATTTTCATGTTTTGTTATAAATTTTTGTTGGAAAACATATAATAATTTTTTTTTTTGTTTTTAGTGATAAATTTTAAATTTCTGATAAAAAAATAAAAGTTTGTTTGGCAATTTCTTCATGTGTAAATTTTTCAATAATAAAGAAAAACTTGTATATATGCATAAACAAAAGATTTTCATACATGAGTGGCATAACACACAGACATTTGCGCATGGACTCACTTATACATACATATATATGTATATGTATGTACGTATGCACATATATGTGGAATTAAGTACCAGCATGGTCAACATTATCAGAGGGTGTTGGCTACGTTAGCAAAAATGCATGGATTTTCAGCATTAACAAAGGACAACCTTGAAAATTATCTAACCCCTAAAAACCATACAAACTCACGAAATCATAAAACTAAATCTAACAGATAATCAGCATATAAATACAGGTAGAAATATAAAATGTCTATTACCACACAAGTAAAAATGTTATTAAAATAAATTCAAATCCTTGTGGAACCGCAATATTTGAACATCAAAAGTCATTGACCAAATGTACATAAGGCTGAGCTAATAAATTACAAGAAGAGTCACTCAATTTTTGAAGATCTCATAACAATCTTGAAATGCTACTCGGATTTTTCACTTCCATCCCTTTCAGTATTTATATATTACTGTTTAATTTAAGTTGGAATAAATACAGTCAGTTTATGAGTCTCTTTAAAGTTATTCCCCACAGTAATTGTCTTCTAATGAACAGTTTAACTTTAAAGTGTTTGATTTATTTAAATTTTTCCTTGGAATGGAATATAACATCAGGATTTTAGGGATTTGTAATTGACAACAAAATGGCATATTTAAATATCTCAATGCTATTACGAAAGCTTTGTAAAGTATAACTACATTTTACCAAATTTTCTTTAAATTTTATAAATAAAAGCGTTTTTTTTATAAGGCTTTTTTGACACATTTTAGGAAAATTTTATATGGATTCTCTCTAATTTAAAAACCAAGTTGAGAGAATTATTATACTTTCCATCGCTTTTTTTTTATCAGCAATAATGTTGTTTAGCCTTGAAATTAATGAAGTATTTAGGATTATATTAATTAATCTGATTTCATAAAAGCAATAGAAATGCTACCATTAATTAATCTGATTCAAATGAAAGTAATGAAACGTAAATATAAGTATTAAAATAGTATGAAACACAGTATATAAGAATTTATTACATATTGGTGATATACCAAATGCACAGAAAGAAGCAATTTTCCCGATTTACAATAAAGTTAATCACGTGTTTTAAAGCTTTACATTTTATGTTTTTATGATCCGCATTTATCTTTGATCATACTTATTTATTGTTTGGGTTTTAATTCAAAAAAATTAATCTGCAGCGTTTTTAGTTTTTAACTAAAGAGTTGAAAAATTATAACTAGTACTTCTTCTAGTGCACGTATTCATGAAGGAAATATTGCTTTTTCAATCTTTTAAACACAAACAATTTTATACAAAGATTTTTTATGAGAATTGGAATAAAAATTTGGTAAACATTAATAATAAATAGAAGGGAAAATAACACTAAAATTATACTAAATAATTTATAGCCATTACTAAAAATGATTAAATAATTTCGATACATACATGGATTTGTGCAAAAATTAGTATTTATCGTAGTTATCAAAGTTGTTTGCCATGTTATTTATGCCATACATTTTTCTTTAAGCATTCATCCTTTGGCGACTTTATGAAATCATATTCCACTACTGGATTTATTGTTTATTACAGAAATATATAAAATTCCTGTTATTTGTTGGCATTTAAAATCACCAAACATTTGCTAAAAGAACAATATATTCACTTATAACATATTCTTATTCTCAGTTATAACTTTTATGATGTTGATTTCTTTTATGTGTCACATGATTCAATGGTTTTATAGAAATGTTTCCAATTATATAATATTATGATATTGAAATTTGAAATATACAATGAATATCTTAAAAACAGATAATTCTTATATTCATTGATCATAAGTTAAAAAAAAATTTCAAATTTTTTTTAATTTACTCATTATGTGTGTGGGTATTAAATGATTTTTAAACTAATTATTAACATTTAATCTTAAATTTTATTCATTTTTTTGCTTAAAAATATGCCTGTAAGAATTAGAGACTTTTGAACGAGTGAATGTAGTGATGTGCAATCGGTTCGTGACATCATTATAATTGCAGAGAAATTCCTGTAAGATAAAAACATGCCTGTGAGAATTAGAGACTTTTGGACGAGTGAATGGAGTGATGTGCAATCGGTTCGTGACATCATAATAATTGCAGAGAAATTCCTGTAACATAAAAACATGCCTGTAAGAATTAAAGACTTTTGGACTAGTGGATGGAGTGATGTGCAGTTGGTCCGTGACATCATTATAATTGCAGAGAAATTCTTGTAAGATAAAAAAAAACATGCCTGTATGAATTAGAGACTTTTGGACGAGTGAATGGAGTGATGTGCAATCGGTTCGTGACATCATTATAATTGCAGAGAAATTCCTGTAAGATAAAAACATTCTTGTGAGAATTAGAGACTTTTGGACGAGTGAATGGAGTGATGTGCAATCGGTTCGTGACATCATTATAATTGCAGAGAAATTCCTGTAACATAAAAACATGCCTGTAAGAATTAAAGACTTTTGAACTAGTGGATGGAGTGATGTGCAGTTGGTCCGTGACATCTATATAATTGCAGAGAAATTCTTGTAAGATAAAAAAAAACATGACTGTAAGAATTAGAGACTTTTGGACGAGTGAATGGAGTGATGTGCAATCGGTTCGTGACATCATTATAATTGCAAAGAAATTCCTGTAAGATAAAAACATGCCTGTGAGAATTAGAGACTTTTGGACGAGTGAATGGAGTGATGTGCAATCGGTTCGTGACATCATAATAATTGCAGAGAAATTCCTGTAACATAAAAACATGCTTGTAAGAATTAAAGACTTTTGTACTAGTGGATGGAGTGATGTGCAGTTGGTCCGTGACATCTATATAATTGCAGAGAAATTCTTGTAAGATAAAAAAAAAAACATGCCTGTATGAATTAGAGACTTTTGGACGAGTGAATGGAGTGATGTGCAATCGGTTCGTGACATCATTATAATTGCAGAGAAATTCCTGTAAGATAAAAACATGCCTGTAAGAATTAGAGACATTTGGACGAGTGAATGGAGTGATGTGTAATCAGTTCGTGGCACTATTATAATTTCTGGGAAATTACTTGGGGTTGACTATGACTAATAAATAGAGGATATGCCTTATTTATTTAATCATTTCTATGTGAATAACAGGAAATTTAAAGCGTTAAATTCACAGAGAAATCTTGCATAGGTGGTTTTTCTTTAACAGTAATGTTGTAGACAGTCATTGAATCTCACTATCTTTCATTGTTTTGTTTTATATTGTCTTATACGTACCAATGAAGTTCATATCAGTTTTATGATTACATCATTTCAATCAACTCCGTTAGTAATATGCCTACATGGGAATTGCGATTATGGTATCTTTGTAAAAATACTTTCTGTTAGCTTTATTAAACAACTGTTCTGCTTCAAATCTTATAACATTTGAGGAGTGTCTTAAAACTGCTGATTTCTACACAGACAGTAAAAATATCTGGATTGTGACCAATAATCGTAGTTTAACTAAATCCTCCAAAACTGGTCTCGTATTGTTGACAGAACTTCGATCTCTGTTCCTCTTCTGATGCAGAAACTCTTATCTTGATATAATCTACAATGAATTCCTTCACACGTTGGCCTTAGCGATTGAAACCTTGGCAAAGGAGGGAACTTTAATGGCTTTAACATCTAGTTCCCTGACTTTTTGGAGATCTGCTCAAAAGTCAAATCTATCATTGCTTCATCTTGATCTTCTGTCCCAACTCGTGACTGGTATGGTAGCAAGCAACCAGGGAATGCTATCATTTTTAAGGTAATCGTGTACAGCATACAGCTTTATTAAAACTCAGCAACCAGGAAGTGCTGTCAATTTTTTAAGGGTAGTCGTGTGCAGCATGCAGCTTTATCAAAACTCAGAAACCGAGAGGTGCTGTCACTTTTTAAAGGTAGTCGTGTATAGAATACAGCTTTATCAAAATTCAGCAACTAGGAGGTGCTGTCACTTTTTAAGGGTAATCGTGTGCAACATGCAGCTTTATCAAAACTCATAACTAAGAACCTGAAATGTGGATTGATCACGGAAATAAAATTTTGTAAACAAACACATGTATAGAAAATGCAAAATTACACATTTTTCCCCTGGTCATCTGCTTTCCGGTTTAAAAAGAGAACTTGTTTCGAAGTTCTCCACTTGTTTTAGATTTTTTTGATCAGTTCATGATTTCATGGTTCTTGTTTGCCATAATGGCTTACCAAATAGAATAAGAAGCAACAACAATAGTAATATGCATATAGAGAATTTTATTTAAATTTTTCTCAAACTTGTCGAATTCTACGTACTATGTGTCATTTACAGGAACATGTTTTCATCTTACCATCCAAAAATAAGTACCTATAAGTAAATTATCCCTTAATTGAAAAATTAAAATAATCGAAAGCAAAAAAATTACTGTTCAAAATAAGGAAATTAATCTTGAAAAATGTGACTAATAATTGAGGTAGCTTGAAAAAATTGTTTCCTAAATAATAGGTTAGAGTTTAAGGCAAATATGATATGAATTATTGGTATTTTTTTCGTTTTTTAGGTAAGTATAATATTTATTTTCCTAGGAAGACCACACAGAATAATATGAAGATTTCAAAAATTCAAGCCACAAATGCTGGCCAAGACCAAAAAAGCTTCCTCACTTACAAATCTAGGTCGTTAACATTGACCTAGAGAGAGCAACAAAAGACTTATATGGTGTTGTCTTGGAAAATCATAAGATACACCACGTTCTCTGATATAAGAACTTGGAACAAACACATACCCGCATAGACGTTGTGTCGACATTTATTGTACTCAGGTCTGCTCTGTCTTACGTCCGTTACTGTGGTTTCCCATGGTGTTGCAGCTGACACTGGACACAGAAGTAAAATTACGCCGTCTTTTCAGAAAAATGTTAGTTATGCGTACACCATCATAGAAATAACTGTGTGTAGAAGCATTGGAGACAAATGAACGTCACCAACTTAAATTCATTATTGGCCTTAAAAAATTAATTTTTCGTTAATGGGATTGTCTTATTACAAATCGATGATTTTTCTCATCAAATAAATCTTAACATTTCAGAAACGTGAAAATTCTAAAAATAGGATGTGATTATATTTCGTAAACTTAAAAATAATATTTAAGGTATATGATAATACTTTACATTGAAATATATATTAAAAAATTCTTACAGTACATAGTTTATGAAATAAAAATTTGCTTAAGAATTAAAATCAAGAATTTCTCATTTAATCATTCAAAAATTCAAGCCTCAAATGCTTGAATTTTTGAATGATTAAAAAATTAAAAAAAACTAAATTTATTTTCTCACAAGTGATTTTAAGAATTAGGGAGAATTTTATCTAATAAAAAATATTTTCTAGAAGAAAGTAAAATAATTTTAATTTCAAATATCATTAAGTCATATTTCTTTCGATTTATTTCTTTTCCTTAACTCTTAAAATTGCATTAAATAAAAAAATGAACTAGTCAAAATTGTAATTGCAAATAACTTAAGATTTTTAAGAAAATCCATCCTTTTCTATTTCATTAAATAAAAGTGGCTTATATTAATAAAAATTCAGCGAATGTGTGATTAAAAATATTTAAATGATTGATGTAGTCATCAGACAATTTTAGAAAGTTCATCTGACTTTTCTTTTTTCTTTATTTTTTCTTTCACACACACAAGACGATAGCTGTCCTTTTATCATATCAGAGAGGAAAGGAAGATAACCTTCTTTCCAAAATTTCACTTTCTAGTGTATGCATCTTTGGGTGACCTACTATGGTAAGAGAACCAGTTTCCTCTCTCACATTTTTTTTTCTGGAATGTCGCACTGAAAGGAGAAGATTCGCTGGAATTAAGAACCTTTTTTTTCCTTGGAAAAACAATATAACACTTCTACATTACTTACATGGGTTACGCCATTTGCGATTTATGCTACTTCACTTACTTTTTCTTTCTTCCATTGAGATTAATTTAAATTCTAGGAAAAAGAGTGGAATATAGAGTTATTGATTGCAAAATATCAATTGCAATTGATTTGTATTCAATGAATTGTAATCTGTATCGAAAAATTAATTTTACATATTAAAAAATCAAGTTAAAATTAATCCCCTTAAACTGATGTAAAAATAGATGAAATTTCCAAAAAAAAAAAAAAAAATAGATGAATTATTTTATATTTATCAATATTTGTAACTTTGGAAGAATTTGGATTTTTGCAAACCAAAAAATTTAACTTAAAAAAAAAATAAAAAAAAAAATAATTAAAAAAAAAAAACACGATTGAAAAAGAATTATTTTACACTTATCAATGTTCGTAACTTTGGAATTTGGATTTCCGCACACAAGATTGCAAACCAAAAAATTTAATAATAATAAAAAAAAAATAAATAAAAAAAACTATTAAAAAGAAATATTTTATTTTTATCAATGTTAGAAACTTTGTAATTTGGATTTCTGCACACAAGATTGCAAACCAAAAAAAATTAATAATAATAATAAAGAAAATAAATAAATAAAAAAAACTATTAAAAAGAAATATTTTATTTTTATCAATGTTAGAAACTTTGTAATTTGGATATCTGCACACAAGATTGCAAACCAAAAAATTTAATCAAAAAATCTATTGAAAAAGAATTCTTTTATAATTATCAATGTTCGTAACTTTGGAATTTGGATTTCCGCACACAAGATTGCAAACCAAAAAATTTAATAAAAAAAAGAAAGGAAAACTAATGGAAAAGAATTATTTTATATTTATCAATGTTCATAACTTTGGAATTTGGATTTCCGCACAGAAGATGGCAAACCAAAAAATTTAACATGATATGAGAAGAGTATCAATTGTTAAGTGCAAAAAAAGGATTGGAATAAATCCGTTATTAATGTAAAGCTCTAAAACTCTTTTAATATAGAAAATACTTCTTTTGAAATGTATTGTAAATTTCACGTAATTCATTTCAAGTGACCAATGAAGAAGTTAGTTTGATATTTCATAAATAGTTTGCTGGAATTATTGCTATGAAAATGTATTCACAGTGAACTGAAAAAAATATGAAAGTAAAAATAACATATTTCTGAGAATTACATTAAAATGAAAGTATTTCCAATCTAGCAGCTCAGTAATGTGTCTTTTATTTTTTTAAAAGTAATTTAATTAAAAAAATATTTAAAATCTTTGTTTTATAAGGAATGAAATTACCTGCGCAACTATATCAAAGATCTGTCACAATTATTTTCTTTAAAGCGATTTTGAATGTAGTAAAATTTTATGCAATCATTATGCATTTCATTTTAAAATTCTGCGATAATAAAAAGTGATGACAAAGTCTTTCATATTCCAATCAATTTTTTATTGCATTCACATTTTTTTTTATCTGCGCGTAAATGTGCTGAGAATAGCATATTTTATTGAAATTCAGCAAATACTAAGAATAACAAAAATGTTGAAGTTAATTTTTTTTGAAGCGCTTGTGTCATTGGTGGCCAACAAAAATATGCTATTGATCATTATTTATCAAAATACATATTATTAGTTCTATTTCTTCCAAATAATTTTGCTCGTAAGCATTTTTATATGCGCATTTCCGATTGGCTAAATAGGGATCATTTGTGTATCCATTCCATTAGTTTTGCTGGAATTATGAGTATATCTACACTTATCAAATTTTTTACCAACGGTAGAATATAAGAACTTTGAAGCAGAACCTAATTTGAAACCAAATTCTCTTATAATGTTTGTGGTTAGTAACTAAAATAAGTGTAATTTGTGCTCTCTTTATTTTTATATTTATTATTATTACTTTTCTTTTATTATTATTATTACGAATTTATCCTCTTAAGAGATTGAAAGTTCTTTGAGACCATAGTAACATGATTGATAAAAGAACTGATCTTGAGAGATTTCTTTTCTACATAGTTTAAGACTATCATGTTGGCAGGTTTATTAAAAAGTCTATAATGTAGCAAACCCTGCCCATAGAGTTTTAGCCTTCGTTAGTACCCTGCCCATAGCCTTCGTTTTACATAATGTAAAAGTTCGGTGAAGAGTTTAAAAATCGACATTTTTTTTTCTTTAACTTTGTCATTTGATTTAAATAGAAGTTTTAGGAAGTAAAATGTGGACAACACTGATGCATCTTAAAATATCGAAGTTTTTTCTTATTGATTGATATTTATACTTCTTTATAAGTTGCTGTCTATAGTTTATAAAAATACCATCCAATCAACATCATGGAATTAATTCTAGTACAATGAATGACACGTTTAAAGAAAGTTGAGCTGTTACAGCAAAGCGATTGAATCCAAAAGAAACATTTGGTATAAAATATAACTATACACCAATTTAGGATTTTATTTTAAAATTACATAATTTCAGTCAACATGTATAAGTGATATTTTTAATTAAGTAAATGCTAACGATGCATTATAATTATCACAATTATTGGGAAATTTGACAAAGATATGATTTTCCTATTAAGGAAGGAAACGAAATCGTACAAATTGCTGTTGCTATGACTCAATCAAATAATATTCAAATATAATGTTGGTTACTTTAGGAGATAATATATAAATACAACATTTGTTCGAATTGTTAAAGTCCCATATATATAAGACTAACTTTTAAAAGTTTTTGGAGTCAAACTAATGAGAATTTGTGGATGATTCAGTAATATTATAGTGTATTATTAAGGGTTACTTACATATTATCATCTCTACTATTTTATAGAAGAAACGAATGTTGCGATTTAGTTCCATGTATTATTATTTTCTGATCGCATAGCCGAATTATTTCATTAATTCTGGTTTTATATTTTAATTTTTAGCATCTGCAAATTTTAAATTTATGATTCCTTTCGACAGAACCAATATAAAAATTAGTTTATGAATTGTATAGAACTTGTGTAAAATTCCATAGTTCAATAGAAAAAAATGGCGCTAAAAACACTATTTTTTAAAAACAATAGAAAATTATGTTGGCGATGTATCAAATATAGACTTAATACTTTAATAAACCATTTGTGTTTCTTTAAGCAAGAATTTAGTTTTAACACTTCTCTGCTTTTATAAGATGAAATGTCAAGCATTCGGGACTTATTAACAGATGTCGATTGTATTTGTCACAAATGTTTTAATCCTTTTAGGTTTCCCTTTAAAGTAACTTGTTTTTGCTTTCATTAAATAAATGAATTTAAAGTACTTTTTATACGTTACGATATGAAACAAAAAAAGGATCGATGTGAAATGATTTTGTGTGTAAATTCGGCGTTATATTTACACCAATTTTCCTGGTTGATGGAATTTTACACAAGTGTTCTTTATATCTCGTTGTTTCACTAAGATATGAATTAGCTTCTCTGTTTTTAATCACTGAACTTTTGAACAAAATGATTGAAATTTGTAGCTCTGGGTGATAGGTTTTTATCGGTGAAAATGAGCAATAAAATAATTTGTTTTTCGACGCAGCGACAGTGTGATAGCAGTTAAAATGTCCCCAGGGCGTCAGTTCGTGGCGCGTTCGAGATGCCAGAAGGAAAAGCGAAATGAAGGACAGGCGGCATGCTCCTTGACGTGGGTGTTGTGGGGTCAGAGAGAGGTGGAAACTTCCGCCGACCCACATTCTCCTCACCTTGTCCTGCTCTGCTTGCGGTTTGATCTCAGCAGAGAAATTTCTCTCTCTCTCTCTCTTTGCAGTTGAAGTTTGCAGCATCAGAAGAAAAGTTTTCTTTTTGTCGAGTAATCAAACACAAACATGCTTGTAAAAATGACAAATTGCATGGTAAAACAATTCAAGCTCGCTCTTTTGAGGAACTGGGCTTGAGTTCTGTGCCGAAACACGGATGTTGAAGTGTGATATTTCTTTAAAAATGATCCAACTTAGGATTAGGATTCAGATTAATAGATAAGAATATCGTTTTTTCATAAAGATATTCCTAGAAAATTGTGTTATTGTGAAACTGCTAAATTTAAATCAAAATATTATATATTACCAATTGATCACCCAGAATCAATGTAATAAATAGTTGTTTATATATATATATTATATATATATATAATATATATATATATATATATATATATATACACACACACACACCACACACACTAATAAGCATGTTTTCGAATGATAGAGAAAACTGAGGGCTATTGAATTTTTTGGGAGTTATGAATAATGCAAGTTTTCCAAATTTATATTCTAATTTTATGTATGTCATTTAAAAACCTTTCGAACTTTTAGTAACCAGTGCTTCTAAGAAAATGTGTTGTTTTTTCGGCTACTAATATGTTTAAAGACTTCAAATACGGGTTTTCAGTGAATCAAATACTGTTTAACATAACTATTGAACGTGAAATTGCAATATTTTCTCATAAAAACATATATTAGAAATGAACTATATTATTTGAACAATGACAAAAATGAGCTACATATTTTATTAAAACGTTTTTGTGTGTTTTAGATATATGAAAACAATATTCGTTGATATATGATGAAGTAAACAGAATGATCACACCTACTTCTAATTGAAGTTCTTTCTTATTTTTTTATCAAAAATATTTTACTCTATCACATTTATTTTCTGATAGCAATGGTCAATCCAGTCAGAAAAAAATGTGAAAGTGAAAAGAATTATCCTTCAAAACAGTTTAAGCAGTATTACAGTCTCAAAGTGGAACAGTAAGTAAAATAAATGTTTTTTTTTATTTCAATGCGTTACATTTTCAGCTACTTATTTTTTGTAGACCCGAATTCATTAAATACTATTAATCACTTCTATATTGAACTACAGATAATGATGTACAAAAAATGGATTGTTTTAGTCAAGTACAGTAAATTTAGTTAGCATTTCCAAATTTAGTAAGATTATTGAATACGAGGGCTAATTAGACAGCTACATATTTTCTAAAGTGGATTCCAAATTACTACAAGCATTCAAGATTGAGGTGGAATTCGAACTTATGAACTGTCGAACTAAAGAGCAGAGCTCTAATCATTAGGTTGCCAGCCCAGATTATTAGCTTCAGAAAATGGCAATTTGAAAAAAGAATATTTAAAATGTTATTAAGTTAAAAATTATCTGAATTAGAAAGCTTTCACTTGTTTTATTGCTAAAAAATAACCGATATAATATTTGAAGATAGAACTTTTTGTAGATGTCAATGAAATAAATATTAAAATGAACAATCTTTCATATCAAATCAACCTATTTTAGAATCACCAATAAAGCACCAAATCAAGTTCACGTAATGAGAAAAAGATAATTTACAGTAAAATTGCATTTTTCTCATTATGCGAATTTGAACAATATCAATATACATTCTTATATAGTAATTATTGTATTTGTGGTTAAGGATAACATAATACCTGGAATAGTTTAGGATACATCATGGTTTATACCCGAGAACATAACACGTTTATTTTCACAAGAAACAAGACGCGGAGTTGACACCTGAGTTAACACCTTCACCGTAACTGGCCATGATCCTGGGTGAAGGCTCATTGACATGAGTTTGGATTGGGATTAATTACAATATAAATGCCTTGTCAACTCAATCATGCTTCTAGAACCTTCTCCTTTCTAGTTGGAACAGCAGCTCTCTTACGGTGAATGATATGATAATCTATGTTTCTTAATTTTTTGATGTGAGACATGTTGAATTTTTTAAATTTTTTCATGGTATAGCATAATGCTTTCAACTATTAAACAAAACATGCTGGCTTTTGTAGATTATAACTTAGAATGCAAAATGTGTTTGTAGAGTTTTCTGAAAAATTTTTTTTAGAAAAATGACTGTGTTAAGTATTAACTTCCACTCTTGTGTCATCAGGTTATATGGATGGGTATCACCTCAAGCTCAATCCATTATTTTAAAGTTTTTTAAAGGCAATTATATGGTCGCACAAATACCAAAGACAAAAGCATAAGATCAAAGAAAACATTTACTTAGAGTTATTCAAACACTGTTTTGGATCACAAAACAAGGTCTGACATATTTTAGATAAAAACATTGAATGAGTTGTGAAAAATCTTGAAATATCCCTTCAATAATTAATATTGCAGTAGAAACACCTTCCATCCACATTCCAATACATTTTTGATTGGCAGCGCATTTGAAAATGTATAAACATGCTTTCTGCAGTGAGCAAAAACAATCATTCTTAAAAAATGGTAAATATAGTTATTTCTTTTATAAAAATAGCAATATTTATACTATTGAAACATAGAAAAGGGATTCACTAAGCCGTCCATATTTTTTCTACTTTCTAACTCTAACTCTGTAGCGCGACAGCCCATGTGGGTCAAGGCCTACAGTGCCCATAATTATTTTCATAACCGAGGACGCTGGGGTGTGAAGTAATGTCCCAATTAGGTAGTCAGCCTAACGTGAGACCCCCAGTGTTTAGCTCCCAAGCATGCTTGGTACTCAGTTTATAGACCCACAGAAGGCATGAAAGGCTGAGTCGACTTTGCCCAGTCCGAGGATCGAACCTCGGACCTGTGCCTTTGCAGCGCAATTGAATGGTTACACATCGATTGAAATTTTAAAGAGGAGACGGCGTCACAGTACTCCGCCACTAAAATGAGAAGTATTCCGAAGTGGTATTTTGTCATTTAAATTAATTACATAACGGTATAATTAACTTCAAAGAGAATTCACAAGTTAGTATTATTTGCGATTTTAATTAATTACAAATATAATACAAATTTCTAAATAAAACAGAGCTGATGGTTTAAATTAGCCGGCAACTAATAACCGGTATAAGTTTCGCTCCATTGCCTGCGGACCTTCTCAAATGAAACCCAGACATAAAAATTTGAATGACAAACAGAAAAAGGATTTTATTTAGGCAGATAAAAATTATCAATATTCATACATGCATAACCTTTGCTTATCACAGCTTAAATGGTAACATAAAATATAATAAATCCATCATAACAAGCAATTATTCTTTTAATTTAATTTATTTAAAACAGTGTCTAAATATATTTATTTTTATTTGAGTTTCATCAGTGGTAAAAAGCATAAAGATTAGTGTTCGGTACTTATTTGATTAATCTTAAAAATCAAATCAAAGCTTCCAAGACGGATAAAAAACTCCAGATCTATTTGCACGTATTGTTGATCCTGGATATCATAGAAGTTAAGAGCGCATGAGATACGAAATGTACAAAAAATAGAAGCTTAAAAAATGCTGAAAAAAGTCAAAGTTTCTCTGATTTCTTTTTACTATTATTATTATTAAGCCAGAAAACGATCTGAAACATGTGATATTGTGCCCATCTTTACTTTGATGAGATAATTTTTTTAGGAATCACAAGCAATGTTTGCAGTATCTCATTTACAATATCATATTGTTACAATGAGCTTAACAAGAAAAACACGGATATTTTGTTTCCTTTTAAAATTCAGCATTATCAAATTCAGATAAAAAAACAATCTTTACATACATAAGAAGTTGAAATGTTTATATTGTTTAGAAAAGAATGGTTATACGAATAGTAATGTTATCATTTGACGGGGAAAATGGTAATCTATAAACTACAAGAACCTAAAAATATCAAAAAGGCCCTTAGATAAGTGTAAAAATTTTCAATTAAAATATAAACTAATTCTTCTTTTGCAATATACTTTTTGTACTAGGTTAACAAATACTGGCTGAGATGGTAATTGGATGGTTATCGTGCTGCCTTTTACAATTCAGTCCGCGGATTCATTTCACACTTTAGAAGCAGATGTTTGTAATAGCTCAAATCCATTTTTAAACAGTGCCATCCGATCAAATTCTTCCACGTATGAAAGTTATTGTAAATATGTAAACAGACCACATGAGTTAAAAATTATTTTTATTGACAGTGGTACAAAGAATTCCATTTTTATTATTTTATGTGAGTAATATTTAATTTGTAATAATACAAATTACTTTATTGTGATAAATAGTTTTTTCTTACTATGCATTTAAAACTTCATTAAGTAATTATAGATATTTTATTTAAATAATTAGACATTATATTTGATCTTAAATATAAATTTTGAGTTCATGAGTAAAATACTAAAATGCTACTTGCTTGATTTAAAGAATATGTTTGAATGAGTTCTTAATTTTGAAGCAAAGAAATCCCAGTTTTCATTTGGGAATTATGAAATTTGGGGATGAAAATTAAATTAACTTATGAATCGTTTTTTTTTTTCATCAATGAATTCTACCAAACAACGGAAGAAATAATCTAAAAGAATAATAACAAATTCGTGCAAAAGAATGAAAGTATTTAGTATAAGTTATTTAAATCTTAGACAAAGTACTTAGAGAGAGAGAGAGAGAGAGAGAAGGAAAAAATGAAAAATAATTTTGAAAACAGTTCATCTATTAAAAATGGAAATGAACCAAAGTAGAAACTAGTACTAAAATAAAAGAGTAAAAAGACAATTAGTTTTAAAAAGATTTATATTATTAGTTTTAAGAGTTTAGATTTTTATCTGTATCACTTATTATAACGATAAATTTTAATTATACAAAAGAAAACAAATTTTTGTAATCATTTAAAAGTTTTCGTAAATTGTTTATTATGTCCATACATTGGATACAGAGAAGCCAAGATAGCGAGAATGTAATTTTCTTCCCATTATATCAGTTTTTAAACTATATATTTCTAAATGAATATAATATATATAAACTATATGTTTAAACCATAAGCTTCTATATAAAGAAACTATATGTTTCTTCCCTTTAGGTAGACAGGTGTAACATATAAAGATATAAACATCTTATTCTTTTATACTCATCATCTTCAATATTGATGATGAATATAAGGGAGAAATACGTAACAACATGCTACTCATTACTAACTAGAAATATATATCAACAGAAATAGTAAAAGCTCCAGGCCATCAAAGACCTTTTGATTTCTGCCTTGGTTTCAACCAAACATCTGCACTGTTAAATGTGCTCAAATATAACCCACGTATTTAAAAGTCTGCAAAATAAAATTTAAACTGCAATTCTTTTTCTGTGAGATCTGCAATCTAGATGACAATTGAATAGTCAACTCATAGACCATCAGTTGAAGAATTCGTGAATTGAATTGCAATCGTTGGCATAGTTGCTTAGGACATCATTATCAGAGTAGTCTATCGCGATCAAATAAGTTGATGAGTCATCGTTTATAGAGAAACTGTCACAGAGGGATAACCAAGATATAGTGGTACTACTATGCATTTCCTATTGGGTTGAACCTTTTTCTGTGAGATCTGCAGTCTATAGATGACAATTGAATAGTCAACTCATAGACCATCAGTTGAAAAATTCGTAAATTGAATTGCAATCGCTGGCATAGTTGCTTAGGACATCATTATCAGAGTAGTCTATCGCGATCAAATAAGTTGATGAGTCATCGTTTATAGAGAAACTGTCACAGAGGGATAACCAAGATATAGTGGTACTACTATGCATTTCCTATTGGATTGAACCTTTTTCTGTGAGATCTGCAGTCTATAGATGACAATTGAATAGTCAACTCATAGACCATCAGTTGAAGAATTCGTGAATTGAATTGCAATCGCTGGCATAGTTGCTTATGGCATCATTATCAGAGTAGTCTATCGCGATCAAATAAGTTGATGAGTCATCGTTTATAGAGAAACTGTCACAGAGGGATAACCAAGATATAGTGGTACTACTATGCATTTCCTATTGGGTTGAACCTTTTTCTGTGAGATCTGCAGTCTAGATGACAATTGAATAGTCAACTCATAGACCATCAGTTGAAGAATTCGTGAATTGAATTGCAATCGCTGGCATAGTTGCTTAGGACATCATTATCAGAGTAGTCTATCGCGATCAAATAAGTTGATGAGTCATCGTTTATAGAGAAACTGTCACAGAGGGATAACCAAGATATAGTGGAACTACTATGCATTTCCTATTGGGTTGAACCTTTGTCGTAAGTGCCTATTTTCAGCAGTTTTCGTAAAAGATAAAATGTTGATGTTTTTCTATGTTTAAAGATTTATGTTTTTCTGACCACTGAAAAACATAAAATAACCATAGGAATTTAAAAAAAAAATAATTTTAATTTTGACTATCTCAATGAAATGCATTTTGCAATCTCTTGATGGACATTTTTCATCTGAGAAACACGCGATTGAAGCTGTTGTAATTCATTTCCTTTTATAAAATTGTATATATATATATATATATCGAAACAATCTACAATAGAAAGATTATAAGTGTGTGATTGCAATAACTTAAAACATTATTAATCTGAATAAGCCTAAACTATTGTTGCTCTTCTTGTAAGCGAAGAATTATAAATAAATTCAAATAATGTATGCTGTGAGTAAGCATCGGTATTTCTACGCGAGTCACTTGATTATGTGATTCAATTAATGATGGAATAAAAAATAAAATCCAGCAACATATTTCAGTGTAACTAGAAATTAAAAATAATTTAAAAAGGAAACAGATTTCAGATTACATGTAAATGTATTATTCGGCACACGAGATATTTTTTGATATCAATACCAAATGCAACTAATAAAAAGCCCGGATGGTTATTAATAAACTGACTAAAAAGAATAGGAAATCAAAAAATTAAAAAATGCATAAAAAATTAAATGCAGCAGTAAATTTTCATTACTTACCTTCTTAATTCAAAAAGAATTTCAACGAAGTCTATTATTGAAATATGTAAGAGTGTGTTTAATTCATACTTATTTCTTTGAAGAAGAAGGCTTTACAATTGAGAAATTGTTTTTGAATAAAATCATCTACTTTAATCATTATCGCGTCCAAATGTTTGATTTCAAAATTCTTATTTTCTGAGTGAAAGGATATAAATGCTATTGTTTTCTGAGTCTGGCAAAACATTAATTGCACGAAAACAACGGAATTCCGTAAAGGAAGCTTTGTGTTGAATTATGCGTCGATGTTACTCAACACAAGTCGCTTGGTATTAGTCAATCGTATTTATTTACGGGGAAAATTTTTTGCTTTGGTTCAAATATGAAATCAACCATTTTTATTTTCGTGCTTCCTGTGTTATGCTTCACATACATCTTTTACAAATGCAAGCAAAAATCTTAAGTTGTATCTTATAAGAAAAATCTTAAGAATATTTTTAGGATTTTTTTTATATTTTTAAGCTAATCTTAAGAGTATTCTTAAGATTCCCACTCCCCATTTCATTTTAAAAATTTTATAAAAGGCCTTCGAATATGATAAATTGCATTTTTATATCACATTATATAGGAACGAATATTTATAGGATTCTAGAATTTTCAGAAATTTAAATTTGGATTCAGCGCATCTTAAAAAATTTGTACTCCTATAGGTTGCATTCCTGTTTTAGTCAAATTAATTTTTTATACTTAATAACCCTATATTTTTTCTATAAATTTATTTTCTCAAATATTTTTAAAAAAATTGAATCAACAATTAAATACATATTTATTTATTTTGATGTCATTTTCTAAGTATATAAATAGAATGAAAATTTATTTTCAATTATTTTTCGCCCAGTTTCTTCTTCTTTTTTTACATTTTTTTATAAGAAAATAATATTTATTTGAGAAGTAACTGTGACTGTAGATCGAAATAAGTAAAAAATCTGTGATGTCTCGCATTAAAAAAAAGTAAAGTAGTACTGCACTAAAAAAAAACGTCTTCAGGAGTAATTTTGTTTGTTTTCAAAATTTGTATCTTTAAATAGTAATTGGGACATAAATTTGAAATGAATTACTTATCTTTACTTTTCTGATCAATGCCAAATATTTCTTAATCCAAATCTTAGATGAGTATTGAATCAAATTGTTGAGAAAATGTTGAATATTTTTTTACCATAAAATAAAAAGAAAACAGAATTTACTTAGTACGTTGCAGTGACCAAGTACTTTAATAATAATCAAATTTTCACTATAGTGTAATGATGAACATTAGGTCACGATTAATTAATAGGCATAGGTTTTCTCACAGTACAAATTTTGTGTAGATCAAGATTTTGTCTTCGAGAAAGAGACACACTGCATTTAAATAACATTTTTTCCTGATTATTGGACATTTTATGTACATTTAGGCTCTATTACTACAAAACACATGACTAATGGTACCTAAAGCAACGAGCTCCAGTGCCTCAGTAGATTCACACCGCTTCCTTTTTAGATTTGCAAAGGGAATTATCATTTACAGTGATTGGGAGAGTGACCACACGTTCCTTCAGTAAGTTGCTGGAGCTCCAGGGGTTGGAGACGTGTCCACGTTAATCTGCTAAGTCCAAAGTCCTTCCGCTGGAGTGGCTTGGATATGGAAAGGAGGGTGCCAGCTCAGGTGAGACCTCGTCACTTGACCTTGGTGACTGGCAAGTATTCCAAACCCGTTAACCTTAAGGTAGAGTTCGGAGCTCGCCTGTACCATTGTGTATGTTTACGCCCCAGTAAATAAGCCATTATAGCTGCCAAATCGGATTCATACTTGTAATTTAGAAGGAAGGACGAAGATACTGAAAGCACTTTACAGATTATTAAATGTTAAAATACATAGAGAGAAATAAAATTGAATCTGATTTGTATAGGGGAAAATTTCGGGGAGCGCATACATATTGCCAAAACAATGTAAAAAAAAAGATAAATAAGACACCTGAGTTTACTAACTTAACAAATTGTGAAAATAGTTTATTCATAAACTAAAATTATGCTATTTGCGTTTATTCAAATCTTAATCTTAAAAGCATATCAAATATTACTATTTTTTTTATCTCATCCCCAGTTATTTAGCATTTTATAATCCTTCCAGTATAAATAAATTCAAAAGTAATTTAAAATAACAATGGTAGTAGTAGTAGTATTGGATTTGCAACAAAATACAAAACATAATTTCATCCAAAATAATATATGATTGTACGAAAATATATCTCCACAGCTAAAGGCATAGGAGAGTTAAAAATTTTATTTCTTTTTATATTCTTTTGCAAATGAAGTATTTCACCAAATTTCTATTAACAATAGTAAGAAATAGTAAATTTAATTAAAGTTACTATGGAATACTATAACTCCGAATTAAATTTATGTTAAATTATTATGTTCTGTTTTTATGTATAAATTTTTATTAAATTTAGTTATGGATTTCGGTGAAATTCTCGACAACCAAAGCTTAAGTATCGTGAATAATATACATGAATCAAAGCATTTATTTTCAAAAGTTCAATGAGAATAATTTTATAAATTTCCAATGAAATTGTTCAATTGAAGTATATATATGTGTCTAGTGATCAGCGTGCCTGACTACAGATAGGGTGGTCCTGGGCTCGAATCCCGGTTTCAGGCATGGATGTACTTTCTCTCTCTCTCTCTCTATCTATCCTGTCTTTCTCCTTTCCTTGTGTGTGTGAATGAAGTATGAATGATGCCTACCCTATAAACGGGTCCCTATGGCGTGTGTGAGGGTGCGATGGCGGCCTACTCCCTGTGGTGCACCCGGGGTAACGCCTCGGCGGCAAAGAGGTCGCTGTGTCTGGTCGTTTCCTTGGTATCAGGGAACAATATATCAATAGACTCTGTTGCAGTTGTAATTGTCTAAAATCTGCCATTGGAAAGAAAAAGTATATATCCGTTAACATTATAATCAAAATTTAACTTTCTAATTTGCAGTCATCGAATCACTTACTTAATTGGTTTGCTTAACTCGCTTCCTCCACACTTTTTTGAACACGTAAACTAATTATATCGAGACACCGAACCGACATCGACAAAGTGGACACCGAACCATTCTGAATATCCACAACCGGAGAGAGGAAATGTAACCCATGTTGAATTAAAAGCAACAGTCTAGCCATATATGTATATAGATTAGATAGATAGATAGATATAGGTATGTATGTATCTGTATTATTTGCTCTTTTTTTATTGATTCAATTAACTATTTATTTTTAATTTTTTAGCTTTTTTTATATAAAAAAGTCAGGAAAAAGCAGAATTTGGGAATATTTTATTATTCGGATTGAAACAAGTTTAAGATTTAATTAGTTGTATGCAGCATTTGAATAGCATGAGTTTATTTAAAATGTACATTTAAAATAAGCAAAACACGTGCATGCGAATTGAATATCACAAGCAAATCAAAAGTAAATAAAAGAATTCCATTGCGAAACAGTGTGTATCATTACTAATATATAACCGGGGAAGGACGATTATATATATTTTATATGAAATTATCGACCATGAAGTTGTTACGAGGCACTTTCACTCAGAGTCTGTCATCAATTTTTGCCTTCAGAAAACGACGAGAGTGTTATATTCTGTCCCGAATGAAAAACAAGAGTTGCGTCACCATTGCTGCCTTGAGGAGAGGACGATCTCGAAGTAAGAGTGAAAGTCGCGCAGGAGGGGATCGTCCTCAAATTGCGTCTAGCTAAAAATCGGAATTTTCATCTATACATGCATCAAACGAAACTATTTAATTTTATATCAGAAAATTGTATACAAAGCATTTTTTATCAGGAAATAATTTTTAAAAAGCACCTTATATGTAAAATGAAATAATTGATGAAATGTATGAATATTATAAATTCTTATGTCAACAAATATTAGTTTTATTTTATTTAGAATAGCTTTCTCTATTAATTTACGACAATATGTGTGTGTGTGTGAGATTTCTAATATCAATCCTCAATATCTACAATTTGAACTGTGATCTGGTGTTGATTTTGGCAATATAAATATAACTTTCTTCTCCAAATTACAATATCATAAAAGTTTCATTGTCCTTTTATAAAAGTCAAATTATATTGTTTTCCTATTTTTTTTTATTTATATTCTATACAAAATAACATGGTTGATAATTATTGGAAAAAGAAATTAAGCTATTTCATTTTCAGCATAAAAGATAAGTCAGCTTATATATTTTTTTATTTGTGGTTCTATATATTTGATTTTTTTATTAATCATATTCCTATTTCACCAGTTCTCATCTACATATCTTCCATATTTTATAAAATAATGCGCAATATGAGAAAAGTTAAATAAATTTCCAATTTTGGATTTTATTACTTGTGGTTTGCTTATTAACATGACAATGCAGCTTTGTGATCAGCAATTGAATGCAGTTTTAATTGATACCCTATGAAAATAGTTTTTAAAATAAGCAGAAATTAACACGCATGAAAGTGCATGCTTCCTATGTCCAAACTTGAAAATGATGTAAATTCGAAAAGTGAAGCATTTGTTAAAATGAGATACACATTTTTCTTCAACTTTTTATAAGGGAAAAATAATTAATTTTTATCATCGTGATAAATTACTGAGATTGTTAAGTATAAAGAAACAACTGCATACGTTTTTAAGGAATCTTGAGAAAAAATAGAAGATTTTCACAGTCACAGCAATATCAGTGTTTCTGTCCAGAAGAAAATAAAAGAGTGCTTCTTTCTTATTATAATCAAAATTATGAATTAGTTATGCGTGCATTGTGCAGATATAACTTTGCAATATTTTAAATATCCACAAAATCGATCTATAGCTTTTGCAATATCATAAATATCCACAAAATCGTCCGTTTGTTGTCGTAATTGTTAATGCCTTCTTAAATTATCATTAACATTTTTCTTATTTATTGAAGTATAAAACTAAGCTTCACCTCACTTTTTTTTTTTAACTAACTTAAATATATAGTCATTTGTTTGTCCATCAATCATCTTAGAAAAGTACATCGGAGTGTGGCAATTCAATATGTGGTCGACCCCTTCTCTGCATGTGCCTAGGCCAAGGTAAAGGAAAGGAGGAATTCCTTCCAAACGAGTTGGAGAACACTTTCGTTCACGAGAACTTTAAAAACCAGGTCAGCCAATTCAACAGGTTGGACTCCCCGCACAGATCACGTGACGGAAGGCAGCCTAACCCCATTTCTTTCTCAGCACCCTTTCCTCTGAATCGAGGGCCCCACAATCAAGGGTCCTCTCTCTGTGCCCAATTATTGCAACCAGTCTCTCTTCTCTGCCTTACAAATATATCTCCTAAAAGATTCCTTCATCTCAGTGAATTGCCGCTCTATTTAATTTAGATCTTTAGCTCTATTAATCTTATTTCTTTTTTCTTGTATAGATTTTTAAAAACGTGTCTTTGATTGGCAAAAGTTGGGACGCTTGATTCCATTGAAAGCGAAATTATCTCTATTTCTCATTATTTATTGTGAGATGATTTCTAATACTCAGATACACTGAAAGTATTTTTATCCGAATGCAAAACGTGCTTTTTAAACATTAATTGATTATTTCTCCATTCCATTTTTGTACATTACATTTAAAATTATTCGAAGGAAAGAAATATATTCTGAAACTTGATTGGGTAAACATAGTTCATGAAGTTTTGTAGCTAGTTTTTGCATTCCATTCTTATATATTTGCTGGTTACGGATCTTTTTGGAAAAGTAATGAAATATCCCTCGAAGTGACTTTTGCAGATAAGATATTGGTATTAATTAGTACTTCAATATTATCTGAAATTTATGCTTCATTTTTTATATCTATAAATGCCTCCTAGATAATCTAATTTTTTTTCTTCCTGATATGGCAAAAACATGCAAACTGCAAAACTTGCATCATAAAAATTTCAGTTATATGATTTAATTTTATTATAATTTCTCTCACAAACTCCAGTGAACTAAAAAAAGTGAAATGAATGGAGGAAAAATAATGGTATCAATTATTAAATTTTCATTTTTGTCGACGGTTTAGTGAGATGTAAAATATTAATTATAAATGGAATTGTATAAATTTTATGCTTGATTTTAATGGGCCATGATTCCTGGACAAAGGTTAAGAATTAAACATCTACATGTCTTTCTCAAAACATTTAAGAATATTACTGAAAAATAACTCTTTTGATATACTAATAATCTTATTTAGAACTGCGTGTGAAAGTGATAAATAGTACAATGATATGCTTCATTGTTTTCATTACATGAGAAACTAAGTACAGATTATTATAAGAAAACATACCCACAATTACGTACTTATCCAATTTTAATTAGTCACAGATTGAGTAATTCCTGGCTTACGCTCCTTACTAAGCGACAGTTACTGTCTACCAAGGTCTAATTGATATTTAATGTCCTTCAATCAGAAAAAAATTGAACCATAAAACAGAACAATTCAGGTAAGAATCGCATTTTTTTAAGATTATAAAAATTCTACTTCCAATCAAAAAAATTCAAGATTGGTACATTTTTGGAAACATTCATGGTATTTGTCAGTTACCATGAAGTGATCCGGTTTGGGTATATATCTGCAAAAATACCACTCAATATTAAGTTATTTAAAAAATGATGTTAAATTTATAGTGTTCGTTAAAATAACGATTGGCACGCTGGCTTGACGCCATTTTTTTCTTTAAATCATAAGCAATGCATTGGGATATACTTCTTAAATGTGCGGCTTGGAATTGGGGGTGTTCAATTTTTGTAGAAATCGAACTCTTGTTATTTTCCTTAATCCATTCTTAGACTACCATATTAAAAAGCTCCATGGTTGTTCTATATTTGTATGGCCCATTCTCTTTATCTCTTATTCCAAAGTACACAGTTTGTTTGCTTTGTAGAATAGATTCTTATAATGATTGTCGACCCCATTACTTACTCCTGGTTTAAAATAGCATAACTTTGTCGTGGTTTGAGTCTCCGACTGATGCATAGTCAACAAGATATACATCGGATAAAATGCTATTCATGTATGTTAGGGTACTTGCACAAATTTCAATTCTTCAAAGCCCATTTTTTTCAATAAAAATGCATTATGACGTATTTATAAATAAATCAATGTGCGTTCAGAAATGTCTTTAATAGAATATAATTCTTAGTCAGGTTACTTATTAAAATTACTAAATAGCTAAATTTTATAAATGATTGGTCCATTGAAATTCCTATTTGAAGCCTCGCAGAAAAGGCATACATTTTAATTAGTTTTTATTTTTTCAAATATATTTCTTAAAGGAGTTTTCTTCAAATTAGGTATTAGTCCAATGCCCAATTCTAATGTGACATGTTTACTTGCAAATTACATTTACTGAAATTATTTTTCTTGAAAACCTCTTTGCGACTGAAATTCGAACTTATTTGAAGTATGGAATTTATTGAAAACAGGGCTCTTCTGGGGCAGTCTCAGTAGGCTGCATTTCTAAAGGTCCTTCTGTTTCAATGGCTTTCTGTTTCAAGGGGGTGGAGGGGCTGCGAGGAATTGATTGAGGAAAGTTCCTTCTGAGGAGGAAAGTGTTGCAGCAGAAACAAAAGGGTGTGCAATGAACTCTTCCCTTTTAGAAGCCTCTCTCTAACCTCATTTTAAGCTCCTCTGTAAGGGGCCCCCCAACGTTCACTGACTTCAAACAACCTTGGACAGTTTTCTGACCAGTTGAAAAGTATCTTCATGCACGGGTACGAAATACAGTTATTTTTTTTTTTATCCTTTTTCCTTGGTTAAAAGAACAGAAATCGGGGTTAAAAGAAGAAAAAGAAACTTATTTAAAGGGGCTAGTGGAAATTTCAAAGTTACTGATAAATACGCTTCCGTTAAACCATGCTATTTGAGGCACTTCATTAATGATACTTTTAAGTCGAATTAAATTGTGTGAAATCACCCCTTAGGCTTAGTTATGTTTTAGAATCGTAAAAAAAATAATCCTCATTTTTTAAAGTACAACTATTTATTTTTATAGTTAGAGTAAATAATGACTTCCAATTAATATAAAATCATCGAGAAAATAAATAGGGCATATTTATAATATAATTCATATAATTTTCTATACTATTTTAATAAATTATATATATATATATATATATATATATATATATATATATCTTTACATTATAAAAAGACAGAAAATATACTTAAATTCAAATTATGAACTTATGAAATTGAACCCGATGGTAACAAAGGATTAAAAAGAATTAAAAGCAAATTACTTATAAATGTTTCATTAATTCTTATCCGACAAAAGCAAGGCTTTCTCGCGTCATTTATAAAAGCTGCCATGACGTATGTGTATTAAAGAGACATCTGGCGATTTTTGTATGCATTAAACTTCATTGATCTGATTAATTTATTTGTTTCTTTGATAGACTGTGCATGGAAAAGATTACAGGGACTGTTTATATTTATTAAGCTATAACATTTAATCAAGGAATTAGATAAAATTACAATCTCATGAATCAGATGATTGTGTTTTAATGAAAGCGTTATCTGTAGTACTTAAAATGTTAAGTTGCTTTCAGATTGAAACTAACATCCTCAGAATTTCAAAGAGAATCTTTTGTAACTAATTGGACATTTAGATTTAGCAACGTTCGAATCTCGAAAAAATTCAGGATTCTGAGCTATTAATAATGGTTTGAAACTGCATTTACAATTTAAAGAAATCAATTGCACATGCTTATTTTAACAAGATTTTAGAAGAATTTTATAATTTGCATTCTTATTCATAAGAATATTTATTTAAAATACAATCTAGCATTTTACTAACTTAGGTCTTAATATATGATACGTTAATTTAATCTCGCATTTTAATTTATTGTATCCAATTAAATGAAGTTAATATGTTTCTGTTTTACTTAGTAATGCATACGTCATTTTGAAGCATTTCCTTTCATGAATCTGAAAAATAAATCGAAATTTTCCGAAGAAACTTATAAGACTTATGTGATTCTATCCCTGTTAAATAAAAATAAAGAGGGTATAAAATCATAAAACTGTTTAATAAAACTTCCAATGCAAAAATTAAAATGCTTATTCAATAATAATTTTTTTCTAACTGATTTTGATCTCCCATGAATTTTTTTACGTCTTAATAAATTTAAGTTGCATTTCTTGTAAATATTTTTCTTTTTGACAAATTTGATTTAGTTTTAAAGATTTATTTTACTTAGGTAATTTTTCATTTATTATTAAATATGTTAATTTAATAAAATGCCTTAACCTTCTAATGTCAAAATTTTTTTTTATTTTTACATGCAAAATTATGTAATAACTTAAAAATTGTTTCGTTTGAGATATTTTACAAAATATTTACATTTTCTATATTACTTAAATGAAAATTCTTAAATTGTATTTCTAACGTTTTAAAATTTTTATTTTAAGAATAATTTGGAACTGGGTGTTGGCTAAATTAACAGAGACTGTAACTTGTTTATATTAGTCGAAACAATTATATGTGTTATTCATTGAAATTTAGTTACTAAAAGGCATAGCCCAATTTTATAGTCTTTCTGTATTTATTCAAAAATAATCTGAAATAGCGAAGTGTTAGAAAATAACTTAGTATTGAAAAAATTTCATTTCTTTTATCAAAAAGAATAGCATTTGTTAAGAATCAATGTGATCAACTAACGAAAAACAATAAAATTAAATTGTTTTATTACAATTTATATTCTTTCAAGCATTCACACATGCACATAGATATTCACTATATTTTAGAAAATTTTAATAAAGAATTTTTGAAGGTAACCAAATTAGGGAAAAGGCGTCAAAGGAGAATAAGATGATAAATAACCTCAAGTTTAAGATTTACACATTTTTGAAAAACCCACGTTTACTGTATCTGAGCGAAAACCATAAAGATGATCACTAAAGCTAACAGGATGGGTTAGAAAGACCTACCAACACATACACACACACACACACCCACACACACATACACACGCACACACACCCACACACACATACACACACACCCACACACATACATACACACACCCACACACACATACATACACACACCCACACACACATACATACACACACCCACACACACATACATACACACACCCACACACACATACATACACACACCCACACACACATACATACACACACCCACACACACACATACACACGCACACACCCACACCCACACACACACCCACACACACATACACCCACACACACATACACCCACACACACATACACCCACACACACATACACCCACACACACATACACCCACACACATACACACGCACACACCCACACCAACAAACACATACACACTGTTGGCTACCGTAAATGCAACACCCTGAAATAAGCATGCATATAACATAAAATTTATAACATGCGTAGCGTAGATGAAATGTGCAAATGATTAGAATTTCAGAACAGACGTACATCATGCGCGGCTGTGGCGCAACTTTAAAATGCTATATTAAGGTTGGAGATTTCGACGATTTCAATACTATCAATTATGCCTCGTATGAAACAGCGATAAATTTTTGATTAAATATCCGAGTTCGACAGAAAAAGGACAGTGGCTTACTGTGTTTGTGGATTATCTTTCAGGGAAATTGATAGTCGTGCTGGACGAAACCAAACAACTATAATGCAGATATGTGATCATTGGATGCAGGAGGGTTAGATGGGCAGACGTGTTCGATCCACTTTGGGGCATCACTTCACGTGATGATGGGCAAATTGCGCTCATGGCAATGACAGATCGCTCAGTCACATCATGAACCATAGCACAGCTCATTCAGTCTGTAACGCATCATCCTGTGTCTGGGCGTTCCACTCGAAACTGCTTACAGCAGAATGATCTGTCCGCAAGATATTCATTGCTTCGTCTACCCTTGACGCAGAAACCACAGACGTCTCCATCGCCAAAGGTGCGATGAAAGAATGATGTGGACGGCAAAATGGAATGAAATTGTCTTTACTCAAGAGTCACTCTTCTGTCTGATACACCACGATGGTCGCATTCAAGTGAGGGGACACCGTAGAAAGAGGATGCCGAACAGCTGCGTTTTGCACCACCACATTGATCATGCACCGAGTATTATGGTATGGGGCGGTATTGGATATCACTCTCACGTGAATTTAGTAGGAATTGGCAATACTTTAAACAGCCAGCACTACATATTCGAGGTGTTGGAGCCAGTTGTCCTCCCTTATTTTCAGGGATTGCCCACATCCATATTTTAACAGGATAATGCGTGACCACATGTGGCACGCATTGTCCATGGGTTCTTCGTCAATCACCAGATTGAACTGCTTCCCTGGCCGCCTCGCTTTCTGGATCTTTCACCGATAGAAAACGTGCTCCATGGTTGTTCAATGATTGACCCAGATTACATCCCCAGCTACTACACCAGATAAACTTCGGGAACGTATGGAAGCTGCTGTATCCCAAGAATACATCCAGTCTTTTTGAATCAGTGCTGAGGCATATGGCAGTCTGATACACCTTGGTGATCTCAGACAATGGCGGCTACTCTGGCTACTGATTTTGGCAGGAACCACACTTCACAGAAGTCTATAAATTTAATCATTTGACACTTGGTCAACATGCTATCTACGTAAATTTTGTTGTGATACCTCTTGTCTTTCTTGGTATTACAATTTGTAATGCCAGCCAGCAGTTTATATATATATATATATATATATATATATATATATATATATATATATATATATATATATATATATATATATATATATATATATATATATATATATATATATATATAATATTAAATTCTAATAAAATAATAGTTATTTGATAATTAAACCCATTAAATACAATTCTAAATTTATGAATGTTCCCTTATCTTACCCTTATACTAAAGTTTTAATGCAGAGGCACCAGTGAATTCCCAAGACTTCTAATATATTTAACAACCTTTTAACGTGCTTCTGTATAAACCCCTTCAATATAAATACCCTTCAATAAGAAACAGCACACAGATGTCTGCTAACTATTGTGGGGGTAAGATCTGTGCTAAAAATAACACTTTTCGTTTTATCATTTATTAAAATAAACTCTATTTTGAATGCCTTTTTGCCTTGCATTCGCTGTCTTATAATTCTACTGCTGACTGCTTCTCAACTAAATTATGAGTTATTATATTCAAAAACAATCTAAATTAATCTTTAAATAAATTATGTTGATAGATTATTAATAAAATATGTTGAATATTTTGTTTATAATCATGGGAAAGAGAGGGAAAGAGAAGCTGTTTATTTACAGGTCATTGTAAATCAGAAACATTGCTTATAACTATTCCAATATTAAGCTAAGAATATTTACCTAAAATTAATGCAATAATATTCAGAATAGTTTGGTTTCAAAAGTTGTAAGAAATATCAGACACTGATTTCTAAAATTTATTCGTGGATTCATTTAAAAATATATGGTATGCATAATCACTAACCAGTGATTTTAAAATTGTACTTAATACATATTTTGTAAATTATATTTATTCTAAATTAAAAATAATCATACACGCTTCTTCAATTTATGTAGTATTTTGTATTACAACACCTATTTTTGTCAAGATTATTTTTGTTTTTTTCAAATTCAAAATCTACAAAAAAAAAATCGAGAAACAATGGGTTATTGTTTTCCTTAATATTTTAGTAGATCATACTCAATTATAATATTTAAATTTTCTATTAAAAGTTTCAGCTAAAAAATAATAAACTTGTTCATTATTCGTGGCTTATTTTAAGTGCAACAGATAGCACTTTCTTACATAAACTAATTTTCATTTTTTTTTGTTTGCAGAATGAAAGAAATACTTGTATTTATTTATCAAAATATGTATATTTATATTTATATTATTGCAAACAAACTGTTTATGCATATGTAATAAAGTTTAGACCAGCGAATTTAGAATTCAAAAGAGATTAATTAAACAATGAATTATTTAGACTGTTGCTTAAGTTAATATTATTGAAAAGTAATTATTGAGTTCTAGAGTAGTGTAAAAAAAAATTAACTTACTAAAGTATATGTAATAACTTTTTTATGTAAATAAATGCATTACTTTTAAATTTAAGGAACAAAGTCGTTTAAGAAATTCTATAATATTTGAGGAATAAAAATAGGGGAAATCTGCTTATAAAACTATTATTTGTAAACATAAATTTCATTCTACAAATGAATCAAAACTAAAAATTTGTTGTTTCAGAAATTAAATATAATGATAAAAATAAATAATTGAATTAATATCTATGAATTTAAAATATCAATATTCTTATCACAACCTTCTCAATGTATTATTTTATATATATTTGTAGATTATATCTTGATTGCATTGTTTTTTAATTTAAAAAAAGTTCTGTGTAAAATTTAAATAAAAGAAAATAAATTTTTACATCAAAAATGCATTTTCAAAAAGCTGAGTACAATTTTCATAAACTCTGAAAATATTTTAAAAGAATAAAAAATTATTGCCATTCTAACAACATTTAGAATAGAATTGAAACTTAAAATTAATGTATTTGGTTAAACTTGAACTAGAAAATTTTTTAGGTGCCAAATTTCATCCCGTTAAAATATTAAATTAATTTAAACTTTTACTAAATTTCATGGTCGATTTCATAAAATAGCAACCTAAATCCCAAAATCTCCAAGAATGAAATCAAAACAATGGCTCTGAAAATGGTCAAGGGAAACAATTTTTAGACATTAAAATTCAATGTTGTGTCCGATCTTCAATATTTTTCCAAATTACCCTCTCGAAGGCGTTAAATATTGCGCAAGAAACAAAAAGCTATGGAGGATTACACTCAGAATCGATCGCATGAAATATGGCTTGCAAATGACATTGTAATTATAGAAAACTTGAGGGATTATGGAATTCAATTACGTGTTTCTACCTTTTCCTCTCTAGAAGAGCCAGCTCTATTTTCTTTAAATCAAGTGTTGAAATATTCATTATCAATGCCACTAAATGTAAAAAAATAGAAGATTTGCCTCCGGTCATACTCCGGTTTCGTTCCTGTCTACGAATATTTTTATTTTGAAGTGAGTGTGCGGCTGCATTTAAATTTTTTCATAGCGAGAGAAAAATGTATCCATTTTTTAAATTGATTTTTTTTATTAAAAAACTTCTTATAGGTTGATTAATTCCCATCTTTGTTACATAGATTATCTATCGAACTTAATGAAATATTCAATAAATTTTGAATAATCATTCCATTTATAAATTTTTCGTAGAAGTTAGTTTATTCTTTGAAGTAAAATTAATGTAAAAACGTGTGTGGGTTTCATATATATATATATATATATATAATATACCAAACTTCCCCAAAACATTATGATCACTGTGGCTGTTTAACAATAAGCTTATTTTCATCAAGAGAAAAAAATGGTCTGGAGAAAATGTTAAGTAACTTATCACAAAGAATGTGTGAAGCATCATTTCTGTTATTAAGTGGGTGTTTTCCGAGAAAAACTGCTGATGTAAGTGAGTTTAGCAGAAAATAGATTGCAGTGGCCTGAAGATTCCAAGTAATTATTCCCGAATCTTCGTAGTACATCGTCTGTTCGCAAATAGACTTTGGAAGTGCCTATAGTAAATGCACGAATGACGGATTGTTGTTGCACTAGCATTCTTTCCTGTACCTAGTCCCTACCAGTTAAATGCTGCCATGCGGAGTCTTCATAATTTTGAAGCAAGAATCATGCTAAGAACACCTTATACTTGACCTGTCACCCACAGGGGTATCATTTCACTAGGAGGACATTGTGACAAAGCCCAGTTTTAACGTGCCACAGCCACCTTTAATAAACATGACAGATCTTTGGTTAAATTTGGATTCGAACTCACGACTTTCCGATAATGAGAACGGCACCTTCACCAACCAGGCCACCGCTGCCCTTGACAGAGGCTGGTAGCCTAGTGGTTAGAGAATCAACCATACGTCCGGAAAAGCTGGGTTCGATTCCCAATGCCACCAAACACCCAATAATTACATGCTCATTAAATTTGTGGAATCGAAAATCTTGCGGGCGGTCTTTGAGCTGTTACCATGGTTGCAACGGTCTGGAAAAAATTTCCTTCCCCTCCAGATCAAAGTCAAAACTGAGGGCATGGATCCTCTGATGATGGTATTTATTGGAGGAGTCTTACAATAAAGACATACTTTCATCTTCGCGATGCTCTGGCAAAACAAAATGGCGCAGCATGTCCATATTTGGACCTTGCGCCATAAAACCCAACCAACCAACCAACCAACCTGGCAAAACAAAAGACACAGCCTTCTGACTTAATGTCGCATAGCCACCGGTTAGCGAAACTTGGTTTGTCCAGTGTCATAAGTAACAACAACAGCGTATGTCGGAAGAAACTATAAATAGAATACTTACAGCACGATGTTCACACATCACTTACAACAAAATATGTAATACGATGTTCTGCTTGGTAAAATAAGATTGGCAGCTGCTATTTGCTCATGTTTTCGATTATGTGCTGACTAAATTCAACCCATACCAAAATAAGAATCGTATCTGTATGCTCGCTGTGAATGGTATGGTTGGAATTTTTTCTAAACAAATGATTCAAGTTTGTAGATCAGTCATCCATCTATTAAATATTACCAATCAGTGTTGTAGTGTGCTGTGTTGTGAATGATGTGCTAATGTCCAACCCTGTGGTATCTACTCTTCATCACACCATCATTTATCCCTCGAACAGGAATTCCAAAATCAAGGATTCCCTTTACAATCGTATACATAAATGTTATTTATTATTTAACTGTACAATTGTATTATGTTTACTAGATCTGATTAAGCTTAGAGTAGCTTCTTCAGATAATATTAGGCATAAGCAAGCAATTGCGTTACTTCTTTGTAGAAAAATTGCATCGTTATTTTTAAATTTATTATCTGTTTGCAACAAAAACGAGGGTAAAAAATATCTTTGAAGAAATTTTATTCTTTTAAAAAGTATGACAGTGGGTTTGTAATATGTTGATATAGAAATATCAGTTTTTGAAGATTAACAATCTGTCGTTTATTTATTTCTAATTAATTATGATATTATTATTTGATATTCAGTAAGAACTAAATCAAGACTTTTTTGTTTATGAAAAATAATGAATCATTATTATAGGATAATTATTCATTTCTGGGAATTAATGATAATGTTCTAAAATTAATATCACGAATTATGAGAAATTCAATAAAATTTACATATTATAGGTAAACATACTTTCTGAATTTTAAATTTTTAGAATATTAAGCACAGTACGAGTACCAATTTTGAGAAAAAAAAATGCTAATTTCTTATGAAAGTATAGTAAAATCTTCGAAATGATAACGAGAGAAATAAATATCAAGGAACTATTTTCATGGGAAAAGAAGTAGGAAAAATTAATTATTCTGAAACTGTTTATATTCTGGCAATAACTAATCACTAGTCCACTCTTGCAGAATGAAGTTACACGAACTCGTTAAAATCAAGGACCGCGTTGCTTTTCAATGGATCCCGAGCCACTGTGATGTTTTTGGAAATAGCTGGCAGACAGACTTGCGAAAGATGGTTCCTTATGATCCAAAAAAATCTCCTTTTGCCTTTGCGTAACATCAAAAGTGTAATCCTCGATAAAATAAAGGATAACAGAGTCTCCCTTTAAGCTGATGCGGCTATAGACAGGCAGTGGGAAACTCTACTTGATGGGAAGAATACAATCCCTGGCTCCTTACCACGATCTGTTGGCGTCGCTTGTTTCCGAGTGACAACTGGACATGACTATCTACAAAGTCATCTGCATCGAATAGGTGTACTGGACTCTGCTCGTTGTCTATTGTGCAAACATGATGATATGGATGCTGCTCACCTCAAGAATTGCCCTGACATTTTAATGTTTATGAACTGACAACTCTTTTGAGGCTACTAAAGGACTTTATTCTTGTTTTTATACTTGTTCATCTTTTTATTGGGCTGTTCGTCGATTAATGGCAGAGAGACGAGAGTAGATTAAAAAATATATCTACTGGTAGAATTTATCATCATCAAAATGTAGACACGGTCATATAATTAACACTCACATATTATAACCCTTTCTTATAATTATTAATTTGAGTATTGCTACAAATAAAATTTTTATCACCTTTTTCTTCTTATGATCATTATTCTTTTATTATATATGAGCTTTCCATAAAATAATCACATTATTATAAGAGGAAGTGCATGTATCAAAAGAAGATGTAAAATGTATCCATATGCAAAGTATTTCCTTTTCTAATTTCCAATGAAATAAAGATTTTTCGTCTTAAATTAAAAAAGTATTTTAAATATTTTACTACACTAACATATTTTTAAAAAATACTTTATACACATACTGACATAATTTTAGAATACTCTGCATTGCTTCATAACGCTTCAAAGTCACATTTCTTCTGCTCAAATCACGTTTCAGATTGTTTTGTAAATCGTGAAAATATAAAAATACTTAATCGATTATAGGAATATTTATTAGACAAGATTTTTTTTCCTCTCATGTAGAAAACATTTTGCGAAAATATTCTTTCGAAGAATTGTTTTAAAGATATGCTAGTTGTCTTTTGCGTTTCCAAGACCATTTCTTCAATGCAGTTTCCATAGCAACAACTAAAAAAAGGAATAGGAAATATTATGTTACTTCGTGTTTTGTCTTCCATTGACTTCTGAGTAACATAAAAAAAAGTTTCTTTTAGTAATTACGTCCTATTTTGAAAAACTCGGAACTGCGTTTCATATATATGTGCTTTTCTTAGAAAATATAAGAAAACTCTTTTGGTTGTGTGGAGTGCTTTATCTAGAATAACCATTTTATGAAAGCCAGCGAATGTCCATCAATATCGTCTTATTTGATTGAAGAAAGAATTTATGCTGAAGCATTAATAAAATAAACAAACCCAAGTTGAAATTCCTAGAATAATAAATAAATTTTCAAAGTGCACACATAAGAGCATGGTTCTTTTGCATTGCTTTATTAGACTCGTTATAGCAGCATTGTGTAAATAGACTTTTCCTCTTATGACAATTTAGATTAAGTAATATTTTTTGAAGAATAATATATTTGTTGTACATTTAAAATATCATCTGAGCTACTATTACAATTTCAATATTAATTTACTATTCTGTTTAACTCTACCATGTTAGTTCTACTTAGTAGTTCGTTTGTATTTTGATGTGATATAATTTAATTGTTTAATTTTGATAAAATAGATTACTAAAATGCATTCAAATTAAGTTTGTTTTTCACACTCTATGATTATTTTTTCGATATATATATATACATATATGTGTGTGTGTGTGTGTATGTATATATATATATATATATGTGTGTGTGTGTGTGTGTGTGTATATATTATATATATAAATAGATTATTTTATGCGTGGCCGAATTATTGGGGAGATTGAAAAAGGGCGAAAAATAACAGATATTGCCAGGGAGTTCGACATCGCTCACAGCGTTGTTTCATGGCTGTGGAAGTCATTTAAAACTACTAGAATGTGTAGTAGGTGGCACATGGAAGGTTATGTTAGAAGTACGACGCCTGCAGAAGACAGATATATCGTCCTATCAGCAAAAAGGAACAGGCGCACCACATCTCAGCAGGTGGCAAATCAGTTTCTTGCTGTCTCAGGAAAGCAGATCTCCCGAAAGCCAGACGTTTGAGGGGAGGAGGACTATACGCCCGCAGAAATGTTTTGTGTATTCCATTGATCAGACAGCACCGTACGGCCCGTTTGCAATGGTGTCGTGAGCATCGCAATTGAACTGAACAGTACTGAGCATGCGTACTATTCTCAGATGAGAGTAGGTTCAGTCTGTCATAGATTGTAGACGCCAACTAATCTGGCGCGAGAGTGGTACTGCTTATCATCCAGAAAATAGCCAGGAAAGTGACCGATATTCGACATGCAGTGCCATGGTGCGGGCCGGCATCATGATCAATGGCCACACGCCTTTACATGTGGTTGCGAATGGGACTATGAAGGGCCAACGACATATTAATGAAGTTCTACTCCCTCATATTCGTTTTTTCCGTGGTGCTGTCGGTGATAAATTTGTTTTTATGGACGATAACGCAACATGTCATCGAACATTCGCTGTTCAGGATTATTTAGACAGCGAGAGTATTCAACGCCTCATATGTCCATCACGTCCTCCAGATCTACACCCTATTGAAAATATGTGGGATGCTTTGGGGAGGCAAGTTGCTGGTCGAAACTATCCTCCGACAAACAAGAACACCCTCATCCGTACACTCACAGAGGAATGGGATAAATTGCCTCAACAGCTGCTGGATAATGTTGTGCAAAGTATGATACGACGCGTAGAATGTTGCATCACACTCCACGGTGAACATATACCGTACTGATACCTTTCTACAAGGTTCCTGTTGACTTTTAATAGCATTGTTCAATTTTTCCGTATGCAGTATCAAATGAACATTTTTCTTTCAGATGTTTCACAGCTTTTGTACTTTCAAGAACTATAAATATTCTTTATTCTAATGTCTGAACAGTGTGGCAACTATATTTTATCCTACTATGCCTCATCTTGCTTAATGTTATGCAACATTGCAATAATCCTTTGCAAACCTAATGAAAACTTTGTAATCCGTCCTTAGCAATTATCCAGCAGTGTATATATATATATATATATATATATATATATATATATATATATATATATATATATATATATATATATATATATATATAGTGTGTGTGTGTGTGTGAAAGAGAGAGAGAAATTTCGTAATAAACTATTGGCCCAGTAGTTATTCGAATCATTTCTTTCCAAGAAATCGTGAGTTTGATTCCCGCAGCATGTTCTAATATTCGTAGTAATATCAAAACCATTTTTAACTGTAGTTCTCAGTTTAATGAGTCTTTGAGTGCATAATAAAGACCATTGATGGTGAAACAAATAAAAGAATTGACTCATTTAAAATGTTTCTATAAATTCAGTTTTTTTTTCTGTTTTTAAAGCTGTAAAGTTTTTATTATTTTAATTCTCTCAGTTTTATGCTTTCTTTGGATTTATGGAGCTACCACTACCATCTCAAATTAAAATTTGACTCTAGATAATGCAAAAAAAAAAGTCTAATTTGACATAGATGGATTAAATCCTTGTGATGGGATTTAGATGTATCCGTACTGCCAATAAATTCGCTGATTATGATCGTAATCACTTACAGTTTCTGCCGTAACTAAGCTTTTGACCATAACCAGAGAATTTGAAACCTTATAAAGTGAAGAGATTGGTTTCTGAGATAACATTATTTTTCTCCATCATACAAGCGAAAAGACAGTAAGCTTAATGCATGTTCAATTTATCAAATCATGTATTATTTATTACCTTTCTGTATGATGATCTCTAATTAGGTCTCAAATTAGTTTTTGATTTGATAGTTTTTTATTTGTTACAGAGAATTTCTATTGCATTTTGACTCTTTAGTAATTATTCTAGTTCACACTCTGCATGAATTCATCTTTAATCGCGATCTAAATTGATTTATTTCTTACAAGCATTTCTTTGCATTGCTGCCATCACTTTAAGTCTCAAATACTGTGAAAATAGCTTAGATTTTCAGACAATTTGCTTTATTTATTTTTTTGGATATTTGCTTCTGAAAGTATATGGTGATTTGGTTGGTAAGAGCGTATTTGTCGTTATCGAAAGGTAGTGAGTTCAAATCTTTACTTTACCACATATTTGTCGTATGCATTAGAAGCAATTGATGCGCCTTAAGTAAGTCGTGGTTGCATGTCCTCCAAATGAAATGATATATCTGAGAAATTCTAGTCAATAATAGGGAGTCTTCTGTTTGGTACCTACTTTTGAATTGCAAAAGCTGTCACTCAACAACTTCAATGTAACAGATGAAACCCACCTCAGGGTTAGGTACAGAGAGATCTGCTGGTGCTTTCTCTCATCCATTCGTGCAATTTCTAAAGGAGGAAGTATAAGTTAATAATAGATTATATAAAATTTTGCCTCTTTTTTTTTATCTCATCTAATTTTAGAATAAATTAGATGAGATGGTAATTTTGAAGAGGAAGGTGTTATTCTCATATCAAGTTTGATACTTAGCCATATTGAAGATTTTCATATTGAAATAATTTATTCCTGTTAATTGTTCATGGTGTCTAGTATATATATAATCATTTAATTACCAACCATTACCATTAGTATGGCGTGGAAGTATGCAGAAAGAGGGATAGTTTCAACTGTCAACTTCGTTATTCGGTGGTTTTTAAAAATAATTAATCTGTTAATTGTATTTAGTGGCTTGAATTGTCGGGAATAAGCAACCAAAAGTGTGCTGCAATAAAGTAATGCAAGTTCATCTAAAGCGTCACATGAGATTTACACGCATGCTCTTTTTTATAAATACCATGAATTAAAATTACTTTTCATTAATAAAAAAATATCTGAACTGGTTATCGTAAGGTTTATTTCCTCAGTAACAGAAGCTATTAGTAATAAAATAAAGTATTAAGATATTATTTGAACAATATTTTTGTTGTTGCATACCTCCGAGGTCAGCAGCACTAGACCAGATCCATAAGCACGTGCACCATTTAAAAAGTCCAGTACCATAAGTAGATTTTCCATCAGATATCTCCCGGAGAGACCAAGGCATTGAAGAATTTGTTCAGGAGAGGCCTGTTCATTTAAGCACTTGGAGCAAATTTCGAATTTCTTCGTACCCTTCATGAATTTCAAGTTACTGAAATAGCCACTTCTGAAACAGGGAATAGTCGTTTGTTCTTGTCTATTAAGACCAGCAGCCAGGAAAGCACCTGGACGTGCACAGCGGTACCACTGATGCTCAGGAGGGATAATCCAAGTGATTTTATCCACGTGTTTAATAAGATATTTTTTTCTTATGTCCAATAACTTTACATTTCTATTGCATTATATGTATGTATGAATTACATTATATAACGGAAAGCAAATTTTTAATACATTGATATTATTTAGCGTTATTTATAAACAATTAAATGCAACTGAAAATTTTTAACCAATCTATCGTATATTACTTTCAAAGAAGACTTCATAGATAAGGAAACGTGTTCACGCCCAGCAAGGAAGGAAACGACGCTGTTCGATAGGTGTACAAACAAAAAAATATTTATTAATTTATATAAGTCTTCGTTTATAAAACATTAATTTTTAGTTTTTTTAATTTAAATTATTTATAAGTTGCATATATAATTCTTATCGGTAATAATCAGTTTGATTTAATTAATCTGGTAAGTTACAGATTTGCAATTTATTATATTTAAAATTACAACCATAAGTTACACTTTATGAAATGAGTCAACGCATATTGAAGGAACACAACTTTATATTTTAAAGAAGAAAATTCTGAGACAAAAAATTCTACCATCTGGTATTATTTCAAATAAATATTTTTTTCTCCCTAAAATTATTTGGCAATTCTTTTAATTTATGAATACAGCTAATTATTTTTTAACTATTGAGCCTTTGGTTAATGCACATTTTGATACAGGAATTTAATTTTCATTTATTCATTTCTATCTTAGGGTTGTTTCTTTTAAATTTACTTGTCACTTAACCTCAAATCTTCACAATAAGGTTTTAGAAAGACTGAATCACTTAAATTCACCATTTCCTGTAACTTTTGTTTATCTAACATATGTAACATTAATATTATGTTTTTAGATCAATTTAGAATAACAAAATAAAAAAAAAATTTATAAGAGTATGTTTCAAAATTAAAAAAAATATTCACTTTTTGTAAAATGTTTAATTTTTAGCTTAAAAATTTTGAACATGTTATCAAAATATAAGATGCATATTATTCACAATGCTTAAAAAAACAGCTGTTTTTTTAATTGTAAATATGCGGAAATGCGTTAATCATTAGAAGAAGGAAATAAAGGATATAATTGTTTTGTGAAAGTAAGTCGACCAATGGCTGAGTGGTTAGCATTCCTGAATCCTGAGTCCCGGGTTCGAATCTCAGTTCGGGCATGGATGTTACTTTCTCTCTGTGTTTCAGCGTCCTTTCTTCTGTGATCATGTATGAATGTAGCCCACCCTATAAGCGGATTTGGGTTGGTATGGCTCGGGTAATGCTACTTACCTCCATGACTTGATTCATAGGTGCCGGCTGGATAACGAAAATGAGTAGCAATTTCCGGCCTTGTTGTGGCGAAAGGTTAGTCACCCAAGCGCCCACCGTTATTAAAAAAAATTATTGGAAGTAAAAATATAGCATAGAAGTTTAAAAATTAATTAACAATATTGCAGATTTATGGCGTTGAAAACTGTAATCATAGTTAAAAATCCAACGATTTTAAAGTAGCATGGTGATTGTAATTTAAAATTATTTACAATCGCATCAAAAGATGTTCATGTTGGTGAACATAAAGATAAGTAAATGCATCCTGAAATTACATCCTTAGCTTCTTGTTATTCTTCCCAGACTTCGACCTTTCTTATTTCAAAGTTAAATAGTTCCTTGTGCACGTTTGTATATGGGTGCATATGTATATTTTATTTGTGTTTTGAAAGTTCAGCAGTTAAAATTTCTTAGAAGAGAGTGTAATTCTAAGAAAAATATTTCTAGCCAAATGATGAGAAACTTCATTTCATTAGTGATTGGAATAGGAACGTTAAGATAACCTGGATTCCGAACCACAGGCGTCAATTTTGTTTGTTGTTAAAAATTATAAAGAATTTTTTATTCTGATCTATAGTAGAAAGAACATCTTATACTGCTATGAATACCTTCATTCTTTAACTATAGCGTGTAATACACAAATACAAATAAATTTATTGCTATGTCTTAAAAATTCTGATATTATGAATATTCATTTTCGTGCAATGTTTTGCGTAAAGCTATTTTGCAAATAGCCTATAAAACACGATTCTTTAATATTTCTAAAGTGGACACGATAATTTATTAAAGGGATTTCTTAAAAAAATATTTTTGCTCTTAAATAATTAGCAAGACAGTATATAAATCGTTTTTTTTTTAATCTAGGAGGCATTATTCTTAAATTTTAATGTATGGATGAAACATATTAATATATATCATATCATTTATTAAGACATGTTATACATTTTCTTAAAATCAAATAAACAAAACATATTTGGGCAACACATAATTTTAATTTCCAGAAAATATAAATGAATTGCTCCCTTTATACATACATTTCTTATAAATTAAGGCAATGACAAAAATAATTTAATTTTTTTTTTATTTGAAACAAAAATTTCCCTTTTTAAAGAAATTATTTTTATGTCAACTGTGTCACTTATTTTACTTTATATGTATTTTAAATTTACATAAAAATGAGCCTATGATATTATGTATGTATAAAAACTGAATGAATTAAGCAATAAAAAATAAATGTTTTCAAAAGGAAAATTTCACTTTTTCAGTAGACTCCTTCATTTTATGGAATACTTTCCCAAAGTTTTAGTAACATCCAAAAAAATACATCATTTAAATACTTAAATACAAATATAAATATTTGTTGTTTAAAAAAGATTCACTGTTAGTTAAAATTGCCATAAAATACTAATTTGACACATAAATTAAGAAATCCGTTATTGATTTGCCGTTTTAATGTTAAGTTCTCCATTAACTGTTGAGATCTTCTGTGCAGCATATATGTTAATGCAAATATCATCAGTTTGTTTGGTTTTAAATCTATTAACTTACAAGTGAAATTTCTAATTAGGAATCTGATTGGGGGAAAAAACGTTCTGTGATGTTCGAAGGAATGCCCACGAGACATTGGAGTACCATTTGCTTGAAAGCATCCTTTTCTAAAACTACTGCAGGAGACACCCTGGGGGGGCATTGCGAAAGAATCTTTTCTTGCAGATTTCAAAATCTGAAAGTATAAAGCAGGAAAAAAGGTCTAGCTCGTGACAGGGACCTCTTATCTTGTCCATCGTGTATATAAGAAACATTTTTCCTTAACTCTATATTTCCTGCAGACCCTTTATGTTCCGAGGCAAATAAAGAATCTTAAAATTGCATCATGCCTATGGAATAAATTCTATAAAAAATATAAAAGATTTATAAACATTAATTACATGCATTTAATTCCCAACGTTATGAAAAAAAAATTTATCAGAAAAGGAAATAAGAACTTACGTTAAATAAAAATCAAAGTAGAAACACTTAACATGATTAAATATTCAATAACGGAATGAAGTAGGGAAATGGAGAATATAAATACGGTATCCTAAATAATTAATATTCATACCATAAAAAGTAATCGTTTTATAATTTTGTGCTTTCATTAGAATCTGATAGGCATTTCTTTCTGAAATGAGGTTGGCTGTCTAATCTAAGGGGTAGGCAAAGGTGTTGTTCGTAACTGAACGATTTCAGATTAAGCCTAAAAATAATTACTAAATTATTCCTTATACACACACAATCATACTAAACTATGTTTTTTAACAGCCTTTTGTTCAATCTCAATGTGTAATTATAAATTTGACACCGTATTGTAAGTAACTTAACAAGTGAATATTATCATAACTTTTCTTCAATTTTGTTTTTCAGTTTCTAATCATCTACTTCATTTTAACTACCGGAAGAACTTTTCTTAAGTAATGGACCGTATTCACGAGTCACCTTTGAAAAGCAATTCAGAAAACTCCCAAGCACTCACTCTAAGTGGCAAGGATTAAAAATTAGAACCTCAGAATTTATTTCATATTACTCAACCGAGGATTTGATTAAACTTGGGACATTCTATTTCGAACAGCGTGGTTCTATCACGGGAATTCAGTAATTAGAAAATACGTTCCACATGTGAGGCTCGAACTCGTAATCCTAGCATTATATATAGAATATACTAAGGAATTACATTACTTGTGTGTATGAATAAGCAGTTAAGAAAACGCAATTATATTGTAGATGAATTAAGTAACTCACTATTGGTAAAAATTTGATGTGCACATGAATTTTTATACAACGATAATATGTTGCCTAACTTTCTTATTAGTTAGCATTGTATTTTTTTCTTCCTGTTGTTTAGAGTTTGAATCTAGGAAAAAATGTGCAATTGTTAATGGATATTGTGTTGTTTTTTTGGTGTTATTTAAAAAAAACAGTTGAGAGAGAGTGAGAGATTTATGCTGAATCGATAACCGATTGCCAGGTCTCTTGGATATAGTTCAACAGTTCATGGGTTCGATTCTTAATCTTGGGTATGGGTGTTTGTAATAGCACAGAATCAGCTTTAAACTGTATGTACCAGTTTTATTAGCAATTGTTTATAGAAATATGAATGTTTAGTGACAAACAAACGAAACTTTGTTGATTCATAGGAATAGACCAGGACAAATAGAATATTTTGAAATTTTTGTGTAAATACAGAAAAATTATGCAAACACAACTTCAATCTATGGTCATGAAAAGGTTGAAACCAAAGCTCATCCTCAATTCCTCAAACATTTCCATGATAGAATAGAGTCACTCATAAGCCTATGCATAAATCCAATTTGCATGAGATCAGTGGATGCCAGTGAGGGGTTGATTTCATTATCTTTAAATCGTTAAGGCCAATATGCATACCATTTTAAAGAATTAATCGAAAAAAGAGGGTTAAAGCCAGTTTCTATTTCTTCACGCGTAATAAAAACAGTCAACCAATAAGGCATTGGTACTTGTTTGGAAAAGACCTCCTCGTTCCCACAAAGTTGTTAGTTTTGATATTTAAATTTACTCCAGATCTTTACGCTCAAAATGTCCATGTTTGTTAAGCACTTCGATGGCTATAACGTCTCTTTAGGTATGGTGCTGAGGTATGAGTAAAGGGTGGCATCTCATGTGTCATTCATATCACTTGACAAATCCTAAATCAGGAATGAGAAGCTTTGTTTGTCAAAAATAGGCAGATAAAAAATGCACTGCAATAATCTAACCTAACTAAGCAAATCTTTGGAAGTTTAGGCCGTTCAGGCTTGAGATAAGGCACTATTAACACTTGGGATAAAGCTTGATGGGGAATAAGCACTGTTCGCAAGTTTGGAAGACAGCCGGTTGGGTTCTTTTTTAAACTGATGAAGAACATCTTATTAAAATAGTCTATGCATGTCCAGAATTCTTTCTCTTAGATCCAGTGAAGACAGGGATATGGACTTCTTCATTTGACTGTTTTTAAAAAATTAACAGCTGTTTTCTTGTGTCTAATGAATATTCATGAGATAAAGATGATTCACCAATATAATAAATATTCGATTGCCTCATTACAGCTAACAGCCATGTGAGGTTTCCATTGGACATCCAGTCTATCCAACATACTCAATTTTACATTAGCTTCTCAACTTCGTGTAACCAACTTTATAAAGACGCTCATAGATTTGAACTCTATAAAGTTTGCCAACAGACATCAAACTTTCAATCACGAGCTAATGACTTAACAGACTTCATCTAACATCATTTATTATTCTTTTACAAACCAGTTGAGAGGCCGTGGTATCCTAGTGGTTAGAGTATCGGCCATCCATCCGAAGGAAATCTAGTTCGATTTCCAATGCCGCCAAAGACCCACCGAATACACGCGATATACGTGCTCGTTAAATCTGTGGAATCAAAAGTCCTGTAGACGGTCGTTGAGCAATTACCATAAGTGGAATGTTCTGGAGAAAATTTCCTCCCTCTTCAGATCCATGTCAAAATTGAGGGTGTGGATTCTCTGGTGGTGCCATTGATCTGAGGAATTAAAAAAGAGCAAAGACGTACTATCACTTTCAAGGTGCTATGATTAAAACGAAAAACGCTTGCTATTAACATAAATTCTCATTGTCAAGGTACATCGAGCTTTGCTTGTACAAGTGTCATAAGTAAAACAACAACAACAATAAACCAGTTGAGGAAGAATGATATATGCTTGCTAACTGTTGGTACACACGAAGCGCCTTTCTTCTCTATCCACTATGTTTAATGACTTAATCAGTAGAAATGATAAACCCCTAAAGAGCGCGTCCCCGGTGGAGGGGAGGATAGGGAAATACCTCCACTGGGTTTCTTTGGGTGGTAGAGAGGAAATTTAATACTCTCCGCGGACTAACAGGCAGAAGTCCAACCCCTTGGTGGGTCTGGCAACATTTTTCCATGAATTGTACAAAAGTTGTAGAGATTACCAAGATTCTAAATGACCCCAAAGCTTCGACAGCTTTGGGGTCATTTAGGGATTTTGCACCGACACTATGGACACGAGATCATCATCAGTAGAAATGATTTACCGAATACGCATCATAATAACCTGCAATAACAATATCTTGTCGGATTTGCGATATATAAATATAATTTTAACAAAATTATATCATCAAATATCGCAAAATTTAAATGAATACTTTTTAAAGAATTGCTCTCAATGTTGAATGAATATAAAAAAGAATCTAGATCAAAGAAACATAACGCAAGAAAAAGGAAACGAACATAGTGAACAAACTGCTCATAGATAATAATTAATTCACTTTATTAAATATAATGATTTAACATTTTTCTCTGACTATATGAAGGCATTCATTTGTATGATTTTAAAGACACTTCTTTTCGACATGAAATGCGAGACATTTAAATAAAAGTAAAAATTCCGACCTAAAATTAGTCAATCCAAGGTAGGGTGAAAAGCGCGCGAGTGAAGGTGATGCCGTTCCCGTAAAACCCGTTTCCCTGCAGCCTCATGCTCCTCGCCGGAGAGCCGTCATACAGCAACGTCCCCGAACGAGGTCAAGGAAAAAGAGCCTCTTCAAGGGGTTGCCCAAAGTTAGACGACCTCTTAACGGCTACAGTGGCCGTTTTTCTTAGAAAACGGCACCTGCACTGGGTTTTGCCACACGCAGACCCTGTGCTACATAATACCCAAGAACATTCCTTTTTAAGCACAACATACCCGCAGTTTCCAGAAGAACATTTCAGAAATGTTGTGTTCATCACCACTGAATTCAGTAAAATGATAATATTGGACTTAATTGAAATTTAAGAAATTTCAAAAATGAAACATAATCCTTAAATTTAAACATTCACTGAAAATAAACCATTTTGTAAATAAAATTGTTTCGTTCTACAATCGATATTCACAATGTGTACTTAACAAAGAGTTTTAGAAAAAAGATAAATATTTTTCGAAATTTGCAACTAAATTGGAATGAATATAATATAGAAATACTATAACTCTACTATAAATCATTACAAATAAGTATCTAGAATTAAATTTTCTGTATAAAAAAAACTGAAGATACTATTTGAAGTAGTGCTATACCAATTCAGGGATTTAAAATTATTCTCACCAGATCAGAAAAAGAAAACAACTGTAACACCACATAAGCAGCTTTTTTTTTACGAAAAAAATGATAAACAGGAAAATATAATATTGGAAAATATGAAATATTTAGTAATCATGGTTTGTTTTGTTTTGTTTCTATCACTCTACGCTGATACATTACGCACACGAGAGTTAGATAGATTAGTATCTAAATTTAAAGTAAATTCCGATCTACGAATGATATCAAAAGATGACTAATCAGACTGATAAATAGAATTTAAAATGAGGTTTAAGCCTCTATAAGCAACACAGTCAAGTTTAGGAATCAAACCTGTGGATTTTTTAACTTAACAACGAAGGACTGATCATCCAGGTACCAGTTTGGTAAATCATAGTTAGGAATTAAGCAACAGAGAAATATTAACATAGGTTGGAATATTAAAAAAAAGGATATAATTTAAAATATGTATACAGAGTTTAAAACTAAAAAATATCTGTTTAGAGGAGTACTTAGCGTGGGAAAAAATTTAGTTTTCTTTCGTTTTTCAGACATTTTCTATGAAGTCAAGAAATTTATAATTTTATTCTTAAAAAACGCATTGCACCAAACAAAATAAGGAATTAAATCCATATACTTGATACTACAGTCACGGATAAAAGTTTGATTTGGATACTCATAATGTTAATCTGATACTTTACAATCGTCACAAATTCTTAAATTAATGAATGACGTATTTAATGCAAACAAATAAAGATTCAGTCGATTCTTATTTCGGGTGACAAGCTAGATACCTGATTCAGTCTAATATTGTCTTGCCGAAAGGTCTACGGGTAAAAGTTTACTTACGGGTACCCTTTGATTTTTGGCGGTGTTTCGACACCAAAATATGAATAACAAAATGGCAACTGCTAAATTATGATAGTTAAAGAACTGAAAATATTAGGGCTATGAAAAACTAAAGTTTATCTCCAATATTTATCGACAATTTTTTTGCTAAATAAAGGGGTAGCCGTATCTGCACCGAACACGGTCTACGCATATTAAATATTCTCGTAGAGTGTCATGTCTCCCTCATACATAGTTTCCACTGCACATTTTAAATCAGTTTAAAGTTAAATCTTATTTAACTGTAACACCATTTTGAAAACAGCGTTCACACTGCCTTATTGGGGAAAGTGATTTAGGATATATTCATTTTGATTCTAAATCTTATTGTTTTTTGATATTAAAAGTTTTATGATATTTTATATTGTTGAGTTCATTTTTGAAACATTTATATTTAAATGATAATTAAGATTTTATATTTCAAATGACTAATTCGAAACCAAAGAATGACGTTGAGAAATATATTTCTTCTGAAACCTAACATAATTTTGTAATACTTAATAAATGCTTTGGTAGATATTCTGTATCATATTTTTTCCACATTTTGCTCTTGTTATATTTATTTTAATGTTCTTCATATATTTCAACGAACGCTGACAAAAATAGCAGAAAACGAAATGGCGCTAAATCAGTTGAAACGTATTTAAATTAGTTCATTAAACTGATTTAAAATAAATCAGTTTTTATTTACTTTAATAGAAAATTGCCACCACAAAAAAGCTTATTCGAGACAAAGGAGCTTAAGAGTAAAGTTTTAACAGGGTATCATACATGACGATATAGAATATTATTATAGAACGGAAACTTGAAGAAGGAAGTGGAAATTTGATTGCCGACATCACATCATTGAAACAGCTAAACATTTTTTTGGCTGATATTTTGTTAAGCAGCTGGATTTAGTAAAAATAGTCAGTAAGTTTCCGGCAGCTTTTTTCTGCAGAAAAAGCCCAGTATTTTCCCCATCCACCAGTGCAAGCGATAAAATCACCTAATGTTATCATCAAGTGAAATAAAATATCGCCAATTGCTGATTTTGAAACTATTATTTTTGAATTTTTACCTTTTACAGACATTTTGAATTATGAAAAATCAATTATACCTTCAAAATAAAGGTATAAGTAGAATATATCCTGCAAGAGATTTCTCGCCAAATCTGCCATCCTTTGTTTTGATTATAGTGCTTCCATTTTCCCTTTGGTGTTGCCAATTTGAATTTTTGTTGCTTTTTTGGAATTTTTTTTGTTGCTAGGTTTGGTTTCTCCTGTTTTACGTCATTTTTGTGTCATATATAGTCTTTTTTAAGTGGCAACAGAGTCAGAATTGTTTGGTGATGAAAAATACCGCAAAGTTCGCCAAGGGGGTGAGATACCCTACTAGTTCCAAAATAAATTTTCTTAAATTAACAGTTAGTATTTATTTACCAGTTTCTTGTGAGTTGTCAACAAAAATGTTAACATAACGGGATTTGTGCCGGCAAAATGGAATAGTACAATAGCCGTAAGCACAGCTTGTGATTAAACTTTATAATTTTGAACCAATTTTAAGTTATGTAGTTAGCATCGGAGCTGGCTCCCTTTTCTATACTGGTTGAGGAATATTAGAAGACAATACATATCAATTACTACAGTAAAAATAGAGTAAACAGTTTTTAAAATCATTTTAGCAATTGTAGAATGCCTTGGTAACCAAACGATAGAGCTGTTTCTCATGCATCCGAAAGATTATAGGTTGGATAACTGAGTCAGCAGAAGATCATTATGCTGAGAGGGCTTATGCCTTTTAGAAGTTTCGAAGTCCATTGATTCTCCACTGATCTGGTATGGTGTGGAAAGAAAAGTACTAGCACAACCTGATCTGTTGACCGCAATTCAAAACTAAAAGGTAGTTTTCTACGTTTTAAGACTTTCATCAACAGAGATAGGAAGTTTAGATTATTGTCAGGTATATGTCTCAATATCCTAACAAATTACTCAATTTCCTGCTGCGATAACTGACAAATAGTAACCGATTGAATTTGTTACCATTAGTCAAATATCGCAATAGCTTGATAAATAGTAACCAATTTTTAAAATTTCTTAAAAAATGTTACAAACGAATTTTTACAAAACTTTAAATTTCTAACGTTTTTTTTTATTTATCTGAGATGCAGATTCATTAGACTATTCATACAAATAATATATTTAAATAATATTTTTAAACAGGAAATTAGTAGGAGGAAATTATATATATCACGGTGATTACGCTATCTATTATGCTTTATGAAAATCTCCTTCCATAAATATTTAATACACTCTGTCGCTTCTCTAATGATTCTAATAAATGAATGTTTAAGCTCTTCAATCATGCATTTTTTTTAATATTAAATACAAATTCTTAATATATTCAGTGAAATAATAATATGGTTAATTACGGGTAATATATGTTTAATAAAGATTAAATGGAATAAAAGTGATTATCACATGAACTCAGAAGAAAGCAGAGCTATTATGACTTTCTTTACCTTTATCAAGAGAATTAGAAACAAATCCGGAAATGTTATTGTACATTGAAAAGCAATAGGAGTAAGAAGAAAAAGGCATGATTCGTCATTAACTTTTTGATTTTTTTTTCTAGCATATTATTCCTGAACGTAAATGAAGTTCTTTCCCAGATCCTGTTTTTGGTTTTGATAATCGAATCAAGAATCTTTGAAACCTCATCTTTTGATTCTTATCACAATAAAAAACATAAATTTAAAACTCACATGAAAAATGAAAAGTATTCCATAATAGAAATATAATTTAAAATTTAAAATACTAAGAATTTTCTTTTTGTATTTCATACTTTTGAGTGTCTAATATAAAATCCATTGAATGACTAAAGATATAGAATTTTAACACGAACTATTTTATTAACTTTTAATGCATAAAATTGTTCATTTGAAACATAACTAGATATCTTTGAATAAAATAACAAGATTTTCTTAAACATAGTTTTATATAATTTGTTGTAAGTAATTACAGAATATTAGTCCAAATGCATTGCTACTATATAGAAAGTTACGCGTCACCACATTTTTTTCAAATATCATTAAAATTATTTCTAAAACGCCCCAGTTACTGTGATATTGATAAAAAATTATATAAGAAAAATTTGTAGTATATTGAAATATTTTTTTAATTGTCGTCATCTAAATTTCATAAAATTATAATATTATATTTTTCGTGTTTATTAAAAACTGTTCATAGAATTAAATAATATTTATGAAACGGGAAATCTTACATTACATTTTTCATTTGGCAAAGATCTTGTAATTATTTAAATAATCACATTTTAATTTTTAAATTTGAATCTTGTTTTATATTACAATTCTAACTATTTTGAAAAATTGAGATTTAAGCAATACCAATGATATATTAATTGAAATTTAGTTTTCACTTTAATAAAAAGAAAAAGCATTACATTTTTAATATATTTATTAAAAAGTGAACTTTTATAAAATGTTTAATATATAAATATAATTTTTAATAAAGCATTTACATAAATAGATAAAATTTAATATAAAAAATATAAATTAAGACTCTAACCCTCACATTCACATTAAGTTCGAAATTTTTAAAATTTATTTTATATAGCATTTTAATTCTAGTTTTAAAACTTAAAATTAATCAATAAACAGACTCTAAAATTAACTCTGGGAAGGAAATTTTAAAATTTTGAAATTCAAAAAGTTATAAAAGTTTAATACGACAGAATTAAATATTGACTTATGGCTCAAAGTAAAAATAGAAAATCAATCAACACGCGTGCAATATTTCGCTTTCAAGAAAGTCTTTTTCTTGTCACTTAAGAATAAAATATTTTCTATTTTTATTAATACTAAAATATAAAGCGACTTTTTAAACAAAATTGAGACTATTTGGAATGTAAAATTTGTTTATTTCAAATGTAAGAAGATTTTCGAATTTTATCGATATAGCACGATTTTTTCGGGAATTATACAGCTTATAACACATTGAATCTTTATTTTCAATACATTCTTATAAATTTAACTGAACATTTCAAAAAATTCTAAGCTGAATTTACAAATGATCATATTTACTTATATTAATTAATATTCGTAAATATGATCATTTGTGTCAGTATTTTTTACTTACTTTTTATTAATATTTAAAATATTTCACAATAATTTGGTAACATAATTGATTAGTATTTTAATTATCAAATTTTTGACGAAATTAGAGTTGCATTTAAGTGCTTCCATTGATATATAATTGCTTAGCATTATTTGTTTCAAAATTAAAACTGAATAATCGTCTACTGTTATATTCTTTTAGATATATATTATTAAATATATTAACTTATTTCTATTCTATATTTTATTTCGTTGTTGAAAATTCCTGATTCTTCATTTTACAATAATATAAAATAAATTATATCATTGTAAAATGATATAATTTATTTTATATTAACTAAATATAGCATAATTATTTTATATTTTTTAATAATTTTTGGTTAGAATTTTATTAAAAAATGTTTATTTTTTAATGCAGATCGTTAAATTGTATTCTAATTATGATCATTAATTCAATTTTATTTTGTAACATGCATTAAAATAATTATTTTTTAGGCATAAATGTTTGTATAAATTCTTTCAATTAACAAATAATGTTACAAATAATGATATTTATTATAATAAATGGTCTTGTGTTTAGAATTTGCATGAAATGTAAAAATGCATTTCAATGAAAAATGTAATGCTTTTTTAAAATATATCTATTTTTAAAATCATTATTTTATAACAAATATATAAGAAATATTCCATTTTTAAATACATATTAGGAAGAACTATTTGAATTAAGGTCATTTATTTAGAAAATGTAAAGTTTACCATTTTATAACCATGATTATTTTTTTAAATTTATATTACTAATTAGAAAATTAATTAAAGGCCTATTTGAGAAATCTTGTTGGTTGTTTTATATTTATAAAACAATTTAGGCAACACATTTTTTATAAGAAAGTTAAATTATTACTGCAAATTTTACTTTATTTTATAAAAAAATTGCAAAATTTGTAGTGCTATTTATGATTTATTTGCATGTTAGTGAAGGAATCTGAAATTCATAATAAAAGCTAATTTAAAATTATAATTAATAAACAAATACACGGGTAAAAACTTTGTCATTTGTTCTTGTTTAACAAATTTAAAATATATTGCTCTCAAGATTTTTCTAATACTACTGTGCACATTAAATATTACCTTCCAATATAGTCACAGTTTTTAAAAACAATTTTAAATGTATCTATGTTTTAGGAAAATAAGAATTAATGAAGAAAGTGTTTGACTTGTAAATGAAGTTTTAAAATAGAATAATCACAAATAACTTTTAGAAGTAAGATTATTCAGAGTAAAGCCTCTTCATATCAACTTCAGGCATATTTGAAAGCTGGAGTAGGTATTGAGAGATAGAGAGAGATTTTTTGTAAATACGTGTATTTTTAAAAGTTTTCTATTTTTCCTTTATCGTGATGTCCAACAAGAAGCCAAAATGCAGTGTGTTTTTTGATGTTATGATTGAAGAGGTTGTAAAATCAATGAGACTTTTCCATTTCAAAGAAAATATATTACACACCTAAAGATATTTCCACATTAAAAGAAAGATGGCATTTACTTATTTTTAAAGCAAAACATTTTGGACCATTTTAAAAGTTTAACACTGCTGCAGATTTAAATGAAAGACTTAAGTTTGAATCATCTAACAAAACTAAAATAATTGTTAATTTCTTTAAAACTTCTCCTCCTGGAGGTTGTAGCATACAATCTTGAACCATTGAGGATGGAAAAGAGGATGTTGAAGCGTGTATAGTTCTTCTATCTGCATATTTTGGAGAAGACTTGAAAAGATATTTAGAAGTATTGCAGTAAAGTATTCTAAACTTTTTTAAAAAAAATTACTGCTTAGTAAATTATAAATAAGAAATTTAGAAATGAATATAAAAATTAATCATAAATAAATTAATCAGGGATTTGTTTATTGGTTTTACATTTCCGCATCTTCTTAGGATGCAGTAGATATTATAGACATACCTTGCATATCATTTGTATTAATTTGTGATATGTATTATTTATATATTTCATAAGGTTTAAAAGGTCTTAACTCCAAAGCAAAAATTTGTTCTTACATTTATTGACCTCTTCAAAGAAAATATATTACACACTTAGAGATACTAAAGATACCTAGAGACACCTAGAGATACCTAGAGATACTAAAGATACCTAGAGACACCTAGAGATACCTAGAGATACTAATCAAATACTGTTTACTCTGCTAACATTGTATTTGAAATTAATCGTATGAATATATAAAAAAATTATAAGAAAATCTAAATAAATTGTTTTAGTTAAATATGTCTTTTTGATACTACTTCAATTGTATTCTCCTTTATTTATATCTAAGTACGTATATAATGCCGAAAATATGCAGACTTAATGAACAGCAATTTTTTTTATATTTCCGAATTTTGCACTATTTCATGTAATTTCTTATTGAAATAAAATTTTTCTTAGAAGAAGGAAATACAGCATTGATCTCACTCTAAGACAATTTATATTTCACTTTTGAAGTAACTATTTACGAGTTAAAGAAATTCCTTTTTATTCAAATTTTAATAAAATGTTCTTTTTTAAAATGTTATTTTATAAATTATTATTACTTTGACACATTATAGCATTTTAATTTTTCGGTTTGTTTTCGATGGAAATATTTTTAAATTGTGTATATGTGTATGTATGTGAAAGAAATATTTCCATATTCTCTACAAAATAAATTTTTCTAACTTAAAATCAGCTTTTGTAAGTTATCTTTAAAATATGGCCATAAAGTTCATGTTTCGCACTTTATTTCTAAAAATTTGTAATTCACAGTTCCCATTGGAATTGTTATGATTTGCTTCTCAGAGGAAATAATTTTCGATGACATAAATTAATCCTTATAAAACAAATTCTGTATTCTCTTTTTTTTATTAAATCAATTAAAAATTAGTTTTTTGAGATAGGAAACATCAGTTAGAATGATTTAATTGAAGTAAAGATTTTATCACCTTCATAAGAAGTGAGACCTTCATGACCGAAAATTCTTATCATGAAACTGCTAAAATCCTTTCAAATAATTTTTATCATCAAAATGATTGTGATTACATGAATGTAACAACCACTTGTTAACTATTAAAAGAAGTATATTTTATGGAAATTTAATCAATTATATAAAACAATAAAAAGTTCTTAATATTTTATTGAGTTACTAAACAACTTTTCCTGTGAAATTTTCAGCTCTTGAAATTTCAAATTAGTTATTTATGTGTCTGATTTCTATTTTTTTGTTTTTCAGGTGATTGTTCAACTTTAATCCCTCACGGGAAACGAAATCTAAAAAAATATGTCATGAATAGAATCCAAGCACGTGCTTTTGTCAATTTTAAATAATTTATCCATCTTTAAATCGCTATAATTATTAAAATATAAATAAAAAATTCTTTACAATTATTTGTGTATTGTCAACTATATTGCTTTTTTTTCCTCAGAATCTTTACTTGCTTTTATTATAATGGAAAAAAATCAATTACTTTAAACAATATCAAAAAGAAAACTTTTATTGTCTTAACAGTATAACTAAAATACTATATCATTAACTAATTTTCCTTTGGTATTTTTAGTAAAATGGAATTTTTTGTAAGGTTTCTTTTTATCCTAAATCTGTAGAATCACAGATATATCAAAAATCAATTTTATGCTTAGATTTGTATCGTATTCAATATAATTGTTATTTCTTATTTTTTTAAAAAGAAATATGTAATAATGAAAATTCAACCTTCTGTTACAGTTACGATTGTGAGATAAGAAAGTTAAACATCTCGTTAGGTAAAGTTAAATTATTGATCCCAAAATATTCTTAAGAATGACATCTTCTGCAATATAACATTAGTTACGTTTTGTGCTTTGTATATTGTATAAGAAATTGCTTAATAATAGTTGACCCGTAATTAAGAAATTAGCTATTAAGTATTCAAAATTAATTTATACTCTACTGTTATCTTTACAAAACATGATGATAGCTATAAATAGCTATTGCAGTAGGTTTTGTAGAATATGCTACAAAATGCATAGTAAAATGTGCTGTAAAAATAACAATAAAAAGTGCTGTAAAAATTACAGTGGAAAGTGCGGTAAAAATTACATTGAAAAGAAGTATAAAAGTTTTACGAATAGGCTGTAAAATTTACAGCATATTGGACTGGCGCCCAAAACGCCAGCACATTTTGCTATAAAATTACAGTGCTTTTTTAGAGTGTACATTATATTAAGTTATTTCTCACATAATATGTTACGGCATATTCCATTTATTTTTAAACCATTTATTTTGTTATGCAAAATTATTTTCTTATCTTAGACAAATGGATAATATTGTTCCATTTATTAGTGATTTTCAGGAAATGTATATGAAGAAATCCAAACATTTTTGGCGTGGAAACTGTATGATCTTGGCGAACAATAATATGAATAGATTTCAAGAATATAGTTGGCAACATATACAGATTGATAGCAAATCGAAATAGAGAAAAATCAACTATACTTATGCATAAATTTGAAAGTTTTTGTTAACAATTTCTTAAATAAATATTTGAAAAATTCAAATGAATGCAAAATATAAAATTATTTTGCAATTTTCAAAATTTGAAAAAAAATTTTTTAGAGAATTCTTAAGTTTAAAATGATTTTCCTTCGAAGGCACTGAACTGTGTGTGATAACCGAATAATTAATACGTTGGATTTCAGTTCAAACGTTTATGAATTCAAGCCTCAAGCGATGAAATTTGCGAGAATTCATAATCTACTTTAAGTTACACAGTATGCTTCAGAATTTTGTGTAGAAATTTCGAGCTGTGTCGGGAAACACACCGCTGGGATTTATATTAATACAACTACATAAAACGCAAGAGCGTATACTCTACTCTCATGTGATATAGTAAGCAAAGACATTCTAAAAACGCGATACAGGATGTAATGTAAACCGCTTTATTATACAACAAAATATGAAATGATGGACTTGCAAATATCATGATAAGTGCCAATCACGGTTAATCATGGTTGACATGGTTACACTCTGGAACTTTGCAGCATGGGATTGTAAACATTTTGATCGCTATCTGTAGCTTCGGTGATCGTATCAGCAACAATGTATATTCGTGCCACTAAATTCATTTCAGAGTTCATAGGCATGTTTATACACACAATACTCTCCTTGATAAGTTTTATCTCTTTTAGCAAAATTTAATTCTCCAGAGAATCTCCATTTTTCTCTTCTAGCGAAAAAGCCCCCTGCCGAAACTGAGATGCGTTCCTCGTCTAAATATTCTTTTAAGATACTCGCCCACACATTAAAAATGAAGCTCATTGTGCCACTCCTGGGGAGGTTTGTGTGGGTTGCCTAAGGCCCACGTGTGTGCGCATTGAACATATTTTCAGAAATCACTTCATCATTGGACATAACAGAAATGCCTAATTGTACTTCAATTGTATTTTAGAATAGAAATTATTTTAAAATTCAGTTCATTGAAAGGTGATTCCCTGACTGATGATTAAATTCTCTGAAAATGAATGCAATTCTTCATTCTCTGCAACAAATACAATAAAAAGTTGAAGGAAACTTTCTGATGGCAGTGGTAAGTATTCGCGACTAGTTCCGAGAATTTAGCTTATACATTATCCAATAAATCCTCTACAACTGTGGATGCTCTATTATTCATTGGCATCCAATATCCTGAAGCATTATTCTAAAGGTTCCATGGTTACCAAGCCATTGACACTTTGCAAAACATTGATCTCTCACATCCATATTCGATCAAAATGGCGTCCTACATTGGTAGCAATTGATAATTTGGTGGGCGCCTAAATGGATCCTTACCAACGCAAACGAATAATAGTGTGTTCATTACCGTTGACTATATAGCAGTTGTCTGTCGTGTTTCACTCAGATCTCTCTCAGATGTCATCAAGTAAATGCCTGTCAACTGAGAATTTGTAGCACAACCCATGCAGTTGGCATCTACATTGAGAAAGCCACATATACCAAACTTGAAAGATCAGTACATGTAAAGACCACCAACTATCAATTTCCGGCTATATTTTTCTAATTAATTATGATTTCTAACAAAGCTCCCTACTTCTAATCCGAATTCTGGGCATACTGATCAAATCACCTCCCATATACAAATATTGACAGCAAAACAATAATGGAACCAAACATTCCGTGGGTATTCTCATAATTCATATTATATTAATATAATTAAAACTTTGACAAAAGTTTAGTTAAAAACAATACATCCTCAAATTTTTTTTGAAATTTGCCAATCAACGCCTAAATAAAACGTAATAAAGTAGAAATAATATAGCGCTTTTTTGACAAAAAAGTATAAGTCCAATAAACGAAAGTTATTTGTAAGATCTGTAAAGATCCATTGCTGATTGCTTCCATGTTAATAGCTGCGAAAGATTCCTGTGTTGCTCATAATACACACACACACACACACACACACACACACACACACACACACACACACACATATATATATATATATATATATATATATATAAATATATATATATATATATATATATATATATATATATATATATATATATATATATATATATATATATACATGTATGTATCAAAAAGCCGTATGATGGCTGAGTGGTTAGCGTTGCTGAATCCTAAGCTGTAGACCCCGGGTTCGAATCCCAGTTCGGGGATGGATGTTTCCTTTTTTCTCTGTTCTCTTTGTGTTTCTTGGTCCTTTCTTCTGTGATAATGTATGAATGTGCTCACCCTATAAACGGGTTTTGGTGATATGGTGCGGGCAATGCTACTCGCCTAAGTGGTTCACAGGTGCCCGCTGGGTAACGACAAATGAGTAGCAGTTTCTGGCCTTGAAATACCCGGCGTTGAAAAAAAAATATGTATATATTTAAAAGCCAATGTTAATATTGTTTTTGTAATAATTTACTATTTCAAATTAAAATAAAAAATTCTAAATATATTATAGTTTTATTTTAAGATGATTTTCATTCGTAAGTGTAGAATAAAAGGCATTTTACAAAAGAAAATTTCAACAAAAAGTGTGATTTTATTTGTTCAAATATTTCTGCAAAGTCACCAAGGAGCAGGATGCTTTTCCAACACTCATTTCAACACTCACAACATATTAAATCCATGTTATAAATTCATGTAAATTAAATTAATGAATTAAATTATTAATTTAGGAAACATTATTTTAATTAAGCATGGTTACTTTTAATAAATAGTTTAATTGATCTCTTTAAAATATTTTATTTGGAATTTTGAGGTTAATGAATTTTATAAATTAAAAGATATGACAGAACAAACTTCTCGATATTTCCCCCCTCCCTCTTCAAATATCTATTGATGTTTCGATATGAGTTTAATCTAGACTGCCTGTATTCTAAATAATTTCTGTTATATTCAGTAAAAAAACCTTTTTACATAAAACTTGCTTTAAAATTAATGCAAAGTACTAATGTATGAAATACCATTGCAGCTACCCATTTGACCAATGTTGTATCGCAAATATTTTAAATGTACTCTGAAAAAATAATGTTAAAATGAATATAATTTTTGATATTTTTATAAAAATTCTATAACATACAATATTTGCAGTGTTTTTAATTTAAAACAGTTTCTTATTCGAATTACATGAACACTAATACATCTATTTTGCTGGTTGGGATATATTTCGGGATATAAAAACAGTCAGGCGTGTTTTCAATTTTTAGAAATGGAGTGCGTCCATCAAGCAAATGGGATGGACAGCTTCTTCATTTCATTTCCCGCCATGAGCGCTTTTCCTCTGCTTCAAGGTCGCCGCTGCCTTGTTTGTCTTGAGAGAGTGATGCGGTCTCCCGACAACCAAAGGGATTGTTCCCATAGCAACCAGGTTCAGCGTCCTCCTAGAGGCAGCCTCTGCCATCTGTAAAATTGCGCAACGGTTTTCCAGCAATGAGCGAGAAGGAAAAATGTCGATTTTCTGAGAAAGTATCGGAAGAAAATTTTTGAAAAATAATTCGAAGAGGGAATTCGGTATTATGCAATTTTGTGACATAAGCATACTACTAGTTGAATTCTTGTAACAAGAGTTTATTTAGTAATTACTGACAAATAAAAATAGGAAAAACTTAAATCCATAGAATATTATCTTTATAACGATAATTACATTTGATGAAACAACTATCGTCTTTCACTTCTTTCAAATTAAATGGACTAGTAGAATGAATATGTTTAAGAACCACGTACATTACTGTTAAAGCCGGAAGTTAAAATGTAAAAAATTTCTTTTCCTTTATAAATATTCTCTTGATTAATAAAGAGTAAAATATAAACAAAACTAGTAGACTGAATATATAAATATATGCTTTATGGAATTTTAGCAAAAATTACGTCACACTTTCTTTCCTAGAATCGAATGCCAATTCATTAGAATATTCTTAAGCCTTTTGATCCTTAAAATTCATTACTAAGAAGAAATAAAACTAAAACTCTATTCGCACTCTATCATGAAAATTCTGATATAAAAGAGAATTTAAAGCTGTACCAACTGAAATTTATTAGATAATTACTTAAATGAATTTGGGTATTAAGAAAGAAATTTTGAATCAAATGTAATAATAGCTACAAATTATTTATTTCGTTGAAATTATTAATTTATTTACAAATGAAAGAAATTTTATATCGAAAAACGCTTATGCTTTCTTCAACTTATACCAGAGCAATCGGAAAAATAATATAAAATGTAAAAATTTGATTTACTTAAAAAAATTTTATAGGAAACTTTATTAACGTCTAATCTTTAAAATATATTTAATTTATAGCAATTTCTTACTCGAAACAAATTTGAACATTAATGCATCTATTTTACTGAGATTGAAAAGCATTTCGAATTATAAAAAACAGTTAGAAATATTTTCAATTTTTAAAAATGGAGTTCGGTAATCAAGCATATGGAATGGACAGTTTCTTCCTTTCCTTCTCCGGAATAAGCTGGTTAGCAGAATTTTTAAGAATCACGGATTAATTTCAACACTTACTTAAAAATTCACTATGATTGTCTGTGATGTAATCTGGTCTTCAATTGAATGGATCATGTGTTTGATTCTGATTTCAGGATTGAATGTTTATGATACTTCGGAACCTACTTTAAGTCTTTATTCTGGTTCAACAAATCCTTTGTGTGTAACAAAAATTGGCAATAGAGTAATATATTGGCAAAACCTAAGTTCAGGAATGTTACTCTATGATACTGAGAGATAATATTAATGGATAACACCCCGACACATCTGAAGGCATGAGGTGGAGGAATGTCGTTGGATACAGTCAAGAGGATGATTCCTGATGAGGGAAGAACCAAAGGTATAACTCAATACGCGAGGTCCAAGGGACCAAGCAATACTGTTCAGAAGTGGTGGGGGAGCCCAAACCACTAGGCGTAGTAGAGGTACCCAAAGGGGAAAAGGTACAGTTGGAGACGTCCACTGAAACTCTATCTGACTGGAAGATGAGAAGCCAACTATGCTTTATTGAAAATTAAACTTGACTACAATGCATACAATATGATATACACAGTATGTACAAATATATACAGGAAAGAGAGAGAGAGAGAGTGATATAGAGAAGTTAAGTATTGGACATGTGTAATTGAATTACCTCCAAGAGGATCTCCTAGAGTCCAGTCTTGAATCCCTTGTGGTACAGAATCTGGAGGATGTCATTGGCTCTTGCATTCTCGAGGAAGTTTTTCTCTGACTTCAGTCCAGAATTTCCAATGTGACACTAAGTGTTCAGAGTTTTAGATCATCGTTGGATAGGAATCTGTGAGTCCATAGAAACGCATTCTGTAGGAACCAAAGAACTCACGACCTATCAACAGCTGACTTAAGGAGAAATCCGAAATGACTCTCTTCCTGGAGATCCTGCTGAAAAGAGAGAAATGCCTCCTGGTCTTGTTAGAGGTCTCTCATAGTCGTTGCGAATTCTTCATTTCCGTTTCCACTGTAATCGCAGTGAATTGTTGCATGCTGAGTCTGACTGTGGCTTCAATACGGTTGTTTTTTTGTAGCTTCTTTCGTGGCTCTGTCTGCTTCTTAGTTATGCTTGATGCCTACATGAGCCTTAATCCAGTGGAAGGAAAAGAAGGAGGGAAAGGAGTTCAATATCTCTTGAATGTCTTGGATGATGTCGCTTCGAAGACTTGGGCATCATCGTTGAATCATACTGGGATTTTCTGAATGACCGTGTCATTATTGAAGGTCAAGAAAGCACACTCGACTTTGTCATTTATCTACTTTGTATCCATCCATGAAAGCGAATCACTCCAAGTGATTAGGAACAAGAGTCCAATCTCAATGCGTTCTTTAATTAAAGGAAGATGAAAGTGCAGAGTTCTTGTCCTAGCATTTTTGGGGGTCTATTCATCGTTATTGTCTCGAACTGTAGTACCATAGTTTCATAACTCGAATAGCTTTTAATAGAAGTCTGCTTTCATGTGAATAGAAGGACAGCCATCAAGGATACGGAGGGCATCTGTGGAGGTTGTCCGGAAGGACTGAACAGCTTTCAGCAGGATACTACTTGTATCTGAGAAGCTTATTGTTTATCTTAATAGTATTGTGATACCAAACTTGGAATCTATAGAGAATGATGCTGTCAACTAGCAGGTGTACGTGAGTTTGAGAGTTGCAGGTTTCAGTTCCCAGGTTGCCTTGGTAATTCTGGCATGTTTGTTTTGAAAAATCTCAACTCGATCTTTAACTTCGTTTAGGTGAGGCATCTAGCTGATTCAGGGATCAAGAATAACTTCAAGGTATTTTATCTCTTCCGAATAGGCAATCTTGTGTCCTGAGATGACAATACCAGGTATTTTGGGTAGGTCCTTGTGAAGGCCAAAGATGGCGCGCTTACATTTGTCCAAGCTGAGTTGGAGACCATACTTATTGGTCCAGTTCTGAACCATCTTCATGGACTTGATAACCAACTTGGAGAATTTGAAGTATTAACTAGTGTACCGAAGGATAAACATGTCATAAACAGGATTACCAGGCAAGCACCTGGTAATGGGCATTAGTGCCAAAGTTCTAGATCAAGAGCTCCCTGGCGATAAGGAGCCGCAGAAAGGGTCCCAGAATTGCAGAGGGACTCCAATGCTATAAGAATTCTTCGTACCAAGATAATCCAAATAGGCTCTGTTGTTTAATAAAGGACCTTACTAGCCAATAGTTGTTGATGTCATCTTATTTTGCCTTAACATCCGCAGGACGTCCTTTCATATTGCACTGTTGAAAGCTCGCTTGATGTCCAGGGAAATCAGAAAAGTGAAAATTTTCCTATTCTGTTGTCCTTGATTCTATACACTGTTTCCTGGAGAGAAACCAAAGTGTTTCTACCTTTCGGAAAACCATAAAGGTACTTGTTGATTATATTATTGTTCTGAAAGTGATGGTAAAAGCGTTTTGAATGTATAATTAACCAGAAAATTCCCCCAAATGGGTAGCAATCAAATTGGCCAATACGAGTCACATAGCTTCTTATCCTTACCTTCTTTGGGAATTAGAATGACTCTGTCAATTTTCCACAATCTTGAGAAGATTCTTTGCAGCAAACAGATGTTGAGAATATGCGGGAATCAAGTCTTGTTGCACTTGAACAGTTCTTCATAGACTTTTAGGCAGATATTGTTGAAATCGGGTACCTTATTTGGGTTCATTTTTCGCATCGCAGCCTCTTTTTCGAAACCAGTAAATGGTTCCACAGTCTGATCTTGATTATAGGTGAGATCCCCTATCGCATCATTGCTGTTCAGTAAGTAGAAATTCAAGATGGCGTTGATAGATTCAGTGGCATCATTGGCATAATATCCACTGTCAAGAAGGACAAGAGTTGTGACTGAATGACAATTTAGCTTATCTCTGATCAACTTATAGTGTCTTCCTAAAGCACTGAAATTGGTCACAGAGCTCAGATAATCCCAGAACGACTTTTGCTTGTGCTTCAGGATGATTTTCCTGTATTTAAAGATAGTCTATTTGAACATCATTTTCCTGCTCTTTTGGATCTCTAGATCAGATTCTTTCTGGAATCTGCGTTTAAATGCCTGGGCTGGACTTCTTTCGATTGACAGTTCCTGGGTCCACCAGAAATTGTTACTGGAATATAGAGATCCGTTCTTTCCCTTATGTGTAAGACAAAGTTTGGCGAGCTTACTCTCAACATCGGGTAACAAGACTTTAATATCTTGATTCAGTTCAAGACTTGTTGTTGTTGTTCTCGTGTGCCAGCTGGGATGGCAAATTGGGGTGCACTGCTAAACTTTTCCAACTAAACCTTATTTTGTGTGGAGTCCGACTTTTTTAGTACACACACATGCCATAGAGACCCGTTTATGGGGTAGGCAACCATTCACAAATCAGATTCTTTCTGGAATCTTTCTGGATACTACCGATGATATAGAGAGATAAGGATAGGACAAAGACAAGATAGACAGAGAGAGAAAGTACATGCATGCCTGAATCGGGATTCGAACCCAGAACTTCCCTATCCCTAGTCAGGCACGCTGACCACTAGACAAGTTGGCCGGCAGTTCAAGAGGGTAATCATCCGAAATACTGATGATGTTATTGGAGAATTTATCCCAATCCAGAGTTCGAAAACTCCAATCCCAGTAATGATCTTTTGAGACTTTTTCAAGATTTAAGTCACAAATCATCAGATTATGGTCACTGGCAGTGTAATGATCTCACTAATAATCCAATTCCTAAATTCGTCATCGTTGAGATTCTTGGAGAACAGAAATTACATCCAGATACTACCGATGATATAGAGAGATAAGTTAAATTACTGTATCCACTGTTTATATCTTAGTAAATTATATTTTAGCCTTTAATTTTAAGTGGATTCTAATTTCAAATATGTGTACCAAATTTGAATTAAAAGAACTAAAAATTTGGTTTTTAAATGTCAAGCTTTTAATATGATTCACATGTTAAAGCATAGTTTCTATTGTCGCATCTTTTGCTTTGCTATTTTTTTTTTCTTTTAAAATAATACATTGATTCAATTTCTTCAAGTGATATTCCAAAATGTATAGAGCAAAAAGGAATATTTGAAGGGAGAACAATCTCATCAGATTTAACTAATGATTTAAAATCAAATTTTTGCAGAATTTCTGTACTGTGCATTAAAATCTTACCAAATAAACAAGAGATTTGAACATTTAAGCAAGGATTTATATTTTCATTTTTTTAAATTATAAAACTTTAAGCTGTTTTTACTCATCAGGCAAGAGTTCAAGTAATTAAGTAATTTCAAGACAAAATGTAAACATTGATTCATTTAATATTGAAAATTGTTTTGTATGGCTTACATATTAATTCTTTGTTATGAATTTCTTTCTTGAAAACATTTTTTTTTTACAGAAAAAAAAGAAAGAATATTTGTTTTTCATTGGAACAAAAAAATTTTAAACTTGTCAAGGCAATTATTAGAGATATTTTCGCCTTCAATTAAAAATTTAAATTATAATGCGATATTATAACATAAAGCGATATTTACCCATATTTTTAAAAATGATGATAAAATAATACTCCAATATTATTCCTTTATTTATGATACTCATATACACTAAAAATAAACATATTGAATTCAAATAGCGGAATAAGATCAATGGGTGTTAATCAAAATTGATTTCTTCTCCATAAGAAATACTTTAACTTCTGCCCAATGGTTTCATTACATTTTAAAATATCATTCAGCCATTAGTATGCTGTTGATGTACAATAACTGAAATTTTTTTTATCAAAATTGTGAATTTCTTCAGTATTATAAAAAAATTTGGAAGCATAGGACTTATTTTTTTTAATCGGAAATTCTCCAATTTTTTAAAATATTTTAGTAATTATTTTTTTTACACATACGCACAAAAATGGCAGTCTAAAACTTCATTGAAATTTTCAATTGTTGGCTACACTAAATAAGTCAAAATTCAGCCGATTTCAAAAGAATGATAAAAAATTCCTTTGTTAAAAAAAATACAAATTTTTACAATTTTTTTGTATTGTAATCTCTTTTATGTTCTTTTTCTTTAAGTTTTCATGCTGATTCACTTTCAAATATGTTTCACCATCTTTTATTATTATCATTTTATTCACTTTTTAGATATTAAAGCCATAAAAATATTGTATGACATCGCATAGTGGGCAACTTAACTGCCGGAATCCATTGTAAGGCATTTTAAAATTCATCGCGTTTAAGAAAGACTTCTTCAGAGATAATTTTTGTAGTTGCACCAGCACATGCTTCCCTGTACCAAGCCCTGAGTTGGGCTCTACAAGTTAATTAGAAGCAACACCATGGCATCTTCGTGATTTTGAAGCCAGGACCAAGCAGAAGACCCCCAACACTTGGCCTGACCCTCTCAGAGGTATCATTTCACTTGGAGGGCATTGCGACTATGCTCTGTTTCAATGTGCTCCAGGCGCTTTTTTGCGAACACGATGGATCTTTGGTTAAGCCGAGATTCAAACTCACTACTTTCTGCTAATGAGAAAGATTCCCTAACCAACCAGGCCACCACGGCACAACTTTTCAGAGATAGTAGGCCATATTTACGCATTCGAAGACAGGAAACTCGGAAAACACCCAAACATCCACCGCAATAGACACACATGTCGAAACTAGAAGAGCAATACTATTTTCCTTTTTTTCGACAGTACCTGGTTTCGAAACAAGAGGCTTTCATTCTTAAGATCATTATTATACTACTACTGGAAGCCTAGGTAGTTATTCTTAAAAAACTTAATAAGCATTTTTAATGATTGTCATAAAATAAAAGTCATGTTATTTTAGAAAATACAATACTGCAAACGCCCTTACCAATCAGTTTGTTATATTACATTTCCAGTTAAATATATATATATATATATATATATATATATATATATATATATATTATATATATATATAAATATATATATATATATATTTTTATATATAAAATTTGCCGAGCATAACTTAAATAAACAATACATACTTTAATACATCAAACGATGGTCGAGATCAATACTTCAGTATTTTAACTTCCACTTCGTACTACACCAACACAAAGAACTAAATCCTATTAAATGTTTAATATGCACTGATTATCAGTCGCATTCTTGTAGTCGAAAAAAGTTCCATTGGCTTCTTCAGTGGTTATCTTCACGCCAATTCCCGTAAGAGCAGTAAAGTGAAGCTTCCTTTGCTATGGACAGCGGGCAAAAGATTGAACCTCACTGGGTTGCTGGATTTCTGGAAGTTGGGTATGTAACTATGTTAATATAAGACATTCAAAATCCTGCTGGTATGGCATGCAGGTTGAGAGAAGAGGTTGCCAGCTCAGGGGTCAATCTCGTCACCTGACAGTAATTAAAATTTACTTGAGTGGTCCAGAATATATCCTCTATGCACTCTCTACAATAAGGCCTCATAACTTTGAATTCACTGCCGTGTGAGGAAAATCTAGTCTGATACTCTCCTTTAAAAAAAAAAAAACCACGCGACAGAGAAGCTCTTAAATACGATAAAGATTTTTGGAAATGACAAAAATTTTTACCGTCTTGTTACAAAAGTAACGCATTTGTGCTTGGAATACAGATAGTATTCGAAAAATGACTCGAATAATAATAAGACATGAATTCATTATTTTCTTTTGTTTAAAAATAAACAAGCTTGAGAATATATTCTTGTGTTTTCTACTGTCTGAGAAATGAATTATTCACTAGATATCTCTGTTAAAATATATCAATAACAAATCTCTAAATGTGATAAGAGATGATTCTGCTTCGTTTTCCTTTTTTTAGGCTAAATCAATATTTCCGTTGCCTTAAAGATAAAATCTAATCAGTAAATATAATCTTCTATGGAGAAAATCGCTGTCAGTTGCCTTTTTTATTCAAAATTTTGGTGGAATATTGGTGTTTTTTTTTTTTAATATCTTAAGTTAAATTCAAAAAACTTGTTATATATATGATGTTAGTTTTTAGGTACCGTATAATTTTCAAGAAATTACATCCTTGTCTTAAGCGAATGTATTTAAGGTCGTCAGATCTCTCGGAGGAAATTTATGAAATCTTTAACAAAACATTTCAAGACCTGAATTCTAACTATGATTATAATTGGAACTACAAGAACCTAAAGTTTCAAATATTATTATATACTGCATATTTTTTGTAAGGACTTTCGATTTGCTTATTCTTTCAAATATATTTAGTACTGATCTTTTTTTATGTTAGCAATAAATAGTATTGAAATACTACATTTTTGGGTTATTTATATACCTATTAACTAGTTTTTTTATTACAATTGAGAAAATATTTATATACATATCTGTCTCTCTATTACTTTTGATTACCCAGGATCAATAGATTCTGTTTTTGAAGTGGAATTTTTTAAAAAATATAATATTTAAAACAAAGATTTAAAAAAGCAAATACTATAAAATAATTTTCAATATCTGGAGCTAACCTTCCTTTCTTTCTGGGATTGTAATTTATTGTTTTCTTCATATATTATGACAATGTTTTTCAAGTATTCCAGTATGTTTGGATTTTCTAAGTTAAATGAATAAACAATAATTTTTATTGCTGATTACTTCGCATTGAAAATCCCATTCATTCGTTTACGTATAACGTCTTAAATATAATGAAAGGGATTATCATTTTGCAGCAATCAGTGAACATAAAGACACTTTCTATTAAGATTCTTTTATTATGCTCTTTCGCATGCGCGCTTTAATCATAATCGTGTAAAATTTAAGGCATGTTTCTCTCGAAAACCCCAAATTTTCTTTTCAAGTTGTTATAACCGCAGTAAGAAAAATTCATTTAATATACGTGGAAGAACTTTACTTCGTTCCTGTCCATTGCATATCATGCTACTAGGACAGATGCGTCCAGACAGCTCTCTCCGGTTTTCTTAATTGCTTGTCTACTAGGGTAGTCAAAAAAATCCACCCCGTATGTCAGAAATATAACCAAAAGCAAGATTCTCCGGCACATATTTTTAGGTGTCTAGGTTTGACCAACAACGACCTATAAAATAATTTACCTTTGCTAGTTTATGATTTGTTCGAGTGTGAATAAACTCGTAGGTCTCGTTTACCAGAGGGTGAAGATTAGCAGCAACAACACAAACTATGCTCTCTCTCGATATATCTATCTATATCTATCTCTCTAGATATATATATATATATATATATATATATATATATATATATATTATATATATATATATGTATATATTATATATATATATATATATACATATATATATATATTATATATATATATATATATATATATATATTATATATATATATATATATATATATATATATATATATATATATATATATATATATACATAGATAGATAGATATAGATATAGATAGATAGATAGTTCGTAACGTCAAGAAACTTTAACTTTATTAGATAATACAAGCGTCACTCTGAAATTTTTTTGAAATACAACTAGGTTTTTAAAGTTATACTTACAATATTTTAGGCGTGTTCAAAGTAGTCTCCTCCAGCATCAATGCACGTTTGTAGACGAATTTTCCACAGATTCAATGGCTCAAGCCATTCATTTCTTGGAATAGATGAAAAAATGCATTTATAGCGACATCAATCTCTTCTTTAGAATGAAAACGACGTCCACGTAAGTTCTTTTTTAGATTAAAGAATAACCAAAAGTTGCACATAGCTAGATCACGTGAGTACGGCGGATGTTCGATCACTTTAATTTGTTTTTGTTTAAGAAACTCGACTGTTCATCCGGCTGTGTTGTGAAGATGAATTGTCATTGTGAAGCATTAATCCCCTAACATTCAGTTTTTGTAGAATTTCGGGAAGATATTTAGTGGTATCAGTTTGCTGTTACTGTCCTTTCAACTTGATGGCTTTGACCAATCCCGTACTACTGAAGAAAACGGCATACATCACTTTTTTCCGTGCGCGTTGTTTTTCCACCATTGTCGGCGTGGAGTCATCTTCAAAGACCCATACTTTGCTTTCTTGACGTCTTGGAACGTCAAAAAACGGTATGTACGTTTCATCACCTGTTACAATTTTAGATATGATGCGGTGGCCACCATCATTTAGCAATTTAAGAGTTTCTTTACTAATTCTGACACGCTCCTCTTTTTGGTGCTCAGTTAGATTATGGGGAATCCAATGGCAAACTACTTTTTTCATATGTAATTCTTCATGAATAAATTTTGTGTATGGCTGCGGATCTAATGTTAAGTTCCTTCTGTATCATTTGATAAGTACAGCGATAATCATCCATTAACATTTTTCGTATGGCAGACACATTATCCGGGATTGCTGCCGACGACGGCCTTCCTGGGTGTTCTTTATCCTGAAAAAATTTGCGACCTCTTCTAAATTCTCTAAATCATCTGAATACAGTAGCACGATCTGGAGATCCATCATCAAATGCTAATTGCAACCGTTGAACGCATTCTTCTTGATTTAATCCTACTTTAAAATCGTAGAGAATCATAGCGCGAAAATGTTCTCGTGTCAACTCCATTTTCTCTTGTATTTAAAATTTATTCTACGCTAAACAAGTTGAAGTAAGTCAGTAAATAATCGTCTTCTGTGTTAAAATACTTTGTATTTTAAAATTGAACCGTTATTTGTATTTTGTAAATTCTCGTCTGTGCGCATCTCAAAAATTTCAGAGTAACCCTCATATAATTGCCATTATTATTTATGACTTCTTGCCAACGTGAGGGCAATTTGTACAACCCATTTTCGAAAAATGTTTCATTTTTTTCATGCGAAAAATTTAATCTTCTTGATTGATATCTTCTCCTTTTTTCAATTTTTGAATTTTTTGGCCTTCAAAAAATTTTGAAAGGATAAAAACAAGTATAGTTGTAGGAAGATAAGCCTGGAGAATATGGTGCGTGGAACAGAATTTCTCAGCCTAATCATACAATTTTTTGACGAACATTTTTCTTGGCGTCTTATTTGGACTGTGTGTTCCCTTTAAATTATTCAGCTACTGATAATACTCTTCCGAACTGAGCCATTCATTCAACTTTTAATGCTCATAATATATAGGTTCTCAAATCTCATACCACATACACAAGTCTCTTATTCAGTGTCAAATGTGTTTTAGAGTTGGAAGGACTAGGAGTTTCGCATATATAGTTTCGCAATATACCCTCTTCCTTACGATGATTTCTTAGGTAATCCTCTTTTCATCCCCGGTTATTATCCGGTTCAAGAATTCCCCGATTCTATTAGGAACAAGCAAACACATAGGCCTGTGATGACTAGATCATCAAACTTCTTCTGACTTAATTCATGTGGCAGCCATTTTGAATATTTCCACATCAATCCTACCTTCCGAACATGGTCCGAAATAGTTTGTTGAGCTGAACAAAGCCGATGTTGATTTCCGATGCTCTCAGAAAAAAAGATCATTCGTTCCAAAGTTTTAACGTCATCGACCAATTTTGTTAGACTGTTTTTTATTCATTGCCTTCTAGGAAAATTTTCGCTTGATAAGCCTCGTTTGGGGGAGTAATTAGTAAATATGTTCAAAATATCAATGGAACCCTTCTTAAAAAATATATCAGTGTTCTAGAGCATTGTTGACATTTACCAATAAGAAACTATATTAAGATTCATTTTGGAACATTGCCGTAAGGCTGATTTTGTTATTGATGATGAAATTTATTATAGAAGGTACCTGATTAATTCTTGCGTTTTCAGTGACCAAAAGAAAGTATTTACGGAACATATAGCCTATTGTTAGTCCTAGAAGTAATTCCAAAGAGTATCCAGCACCTTCTGCCAACATGCCGCTAGCTGCATATATTTATTGAGGTAAAATTCTAGAATCTTAGCTGCAGAAAAGTTACTGAAGGCAAGCGCCAGAGAGTCTGCCTCATCAGTAGGAATCAAACAATTTCATTCAGTAGGAAATCAATCAGTAGGAATCAAATAATTTCAATTTTTAGAAGTAATACCTTGCACAATGTTCATTTACAGAACTATTTCCGGACTCAATATGTATTTGGCGACTTGATATAGCACTTGACAAGCGTACTTTAAAATAGTAAACAATATCAAACTAGCTTCTTAAACGTTTCCACTTGTCTTCACTACTAAACTAATTATGATAAACGAAAATGCGAGGTTGATTTTATTTTATATGGACTGGTATTCCTACTTTTAACCAACATATTTGCTTACCTATTCTCTTTTCATTCAATGGAAATTCAAAAGGGTGAAAACTTTATTGGTTTTCTTGTATTTTTAGAATTTATGAAAACTGTCGATTCATAGCTGAATATTAAAGTAGAACACTTATATAAATCTCATTTTTATGTAAGTATAAAAACTAATTAAATATTAAGAGCAACACTTAATATTGGTAATCTTTTTCTATCTTCCACGTATTTCGTTTGTTTTACAAGGAATGATAACTCATTTAAAACCTTTTTCTAACTCAAAACTATATCATTGAACAACTCAGTAATTTTATTTAGAGAAAAAGTTCTTCTGATGGATTATTGTCGTTTTATTATGTCTACCCTCTATCGATAATACATTATCGTAATCTATCATTCTAGAGCTATAATATGTAAATTTTTCTTATATATATGGTAAAACAATTTATTAAACAACTCACATACCATATATATATATAAGAAAATTTTTAATATTCCTTCTTTATAAAAGATATATATTCATGAAAATGTGATATGTTTCTGGAGAAAATGCATAAAGTTGATAGAATTTTACACTATTGAAGAAAATAATGTTATTTCTGTACAGAAAATAAAAAAGACAATTCCCAAAAAATGGGATAGATTTAGATAAGAATTATATGTATATATATACCAAATGGTCTAATGCCACGTGATTTACTTTCATATAAACATCAATAATATAGTCTATTTTATTCTACTCTACGCAACTTATACCTTAAATCTATGGGAGCCTTGTTGTAAAAGAATTGATATACTTTGATCTTTGAGATACAGTCAGTAGTCTCTGCGTATGTGAGAATTCTTTCAATTTCACGCTCTACTGGTGCAGTGCAGTGTAGAAAAAAAATGTCAATTTCTTTTAGAAGTTTACATTATTTATGTTTTGATTGTGCCTATAAAGTATAAGGTGCTTTTTTCTGACAGAGCTTAATTAACTAACAGTTTAGTGTTACCTTGTAATTAACCAATCCCGGGTGCAGCTTAATCCATTGACCACCAAAGATTCCTCTTTCTTTTTGATGCAATGACAACTAAGTGGTTAGAGTTCTGAGCTTGAGTTTAAAAGTTCGTGCTTCGACTCACAGTTCCTCGAATCTAGCCGTTGTGATATACTTTAATCTGCAGACATTTGTTAAATTATTAGTCCCCACGTATGCAAAAAAGTGAGCGTATAAGGCCAAATAAATACATTCTTATATGTAGACACACTTGTTTGCACCCTTATATTTCGCCAATATTGCGGAAATTTAGAAGCATTTATTACTAGTTTAGATAAGAATCTGTCAATATATAATAGTCACAAATATAAATCATACAAATATCCATTAAAATATAATATTACATATACGAGCAACTAAACATATCCTTAAATGTATGCACTTCAATACTTCGCCGTTATTGTGGAAATTTTGAAAAGTTTTTACCAGTTTAGATAAGAACTTGTTACTATAGAGCATTTAAAAATAATGTATTAATTAACATGAATATGTATATATATATATATATATACATATATATATATATATATATATATATATATATATATATATATATATATATATATATATATATATATATATAACTACATAAAAAAACATGAGCTGAAATGTTATCCTTCCGTAATAAAGAAATAAGAAAATACAATAGCTTTTAACACAGAATGTAACGTAAAACATTTTATTAGACAATAAAAAAAAGTCATGAATGAAGCAAATATTATACAAAATATTGAAAAATATGGTGCTCGTTGACATAAATGCCCGCACATGATTGACAAAGATTTTCAAAATTGTGTTGTTGTTCACTTATCATTGCAGAAATGATGGAGATTCATGCCATCAGGTCCATTTCAGAATTTACAAGTGTGTTGTACACAAATTCTCTTCATGGCCCTCCTGAAAAAGTTATCAAAAGGAGATACATCAGGTGATCAAGATGGTTAAAAGACAGAATTCCCAAGTCCTGTTCAAATGTCAGCCTAAATGGTCACATGGTCCAGTCTAAATGATTGTTTCCAAATGTCAATTCTAAATGGTCACATCCACATCTTTCGTAATGAGATAGTACTCTCCCTCATGTTGAAACCACATCTCTCGTTTAGAAAGTGTGATATAGTTATCTCAGTCATACCAGCTAATATCACCATCTAGCCTGTAGATCTGCTGGATAGTGCGGAAAAAATGGTGCCTACCAGAGGTTAATCCTGACCGTGGTATCACCTCTTACATCAACAGAATGCGGACTGGGCACACTATAGGTACAAAAATCACGCTGACGGGTCTAGAACCTAAGCAGAATGCAGGCACAGCACAGGATTTCCACTGGATCCGAGGCGTCTCTTCAACTGCATCTCTGTTGTCTCGACCTTCTTCAGAATCGACCCCAACTGCTGCCACGGCACCCTTTATATGGGAAAAGCTGAAGATGTGTCCAGAGCAATGCTCCATGCCTTTGGTCCCACATGACTTGTCCCCCCCCCCTATTTTTCACTTGTCACACGACAACAATAACAACAAGTGCGGTTGCGTTATTTAGCATTTAAGGAGGTATTGCTCGAAGAAACGTATCTAAAAGCAACAGTCGTGTTGGTAATATGTATAACCCGAATAAACTGCCCCCACGATTTCAACCCTCATATTAATAGTGAAGCAGTTTTGATCGGCACATGGTCTGGTTCCGAATCGATTATCTAAAGCACATATGTACATGCAGTATGTATTTGGTAGACACTTGCATGCATATTTTAGCTTGTTGGAATCGAAATCAACGCTTTAATTTCATTTCAGCTAAGCCATAAGTGCAGAAAATATCCATCAATATATATCAAACAAAAAAAATTTATTGGTCATCAATTATGCATTTGATGACCTTTTAATTTTTTTTTTTTTGTTTTAAAAACATGATAAATTCCAATAAATGTCTATACATGCATTAATTCTACAAAAGTTTTTTTTACATTTTTAAAAATGAAAATATTACACCAAATAACTTTTAAAATATTCCTTTTTTCCTGAAATGATAATTCTACTGATATTACTTGTTAGAGATGTATTTTCAACTTTTTAACTGAAATTTTTTGCTTTGAACTATTTTTTAATTCCTTTAGAGACTCGAATCATAGAAGAAAATTTGACTCTCAGAATTTATTCTTATCAAAAAATTTATGAGGTTACATTTTAGAAGTTTGTCCCAAACATGTTTCTTTTAAGATATTTTTTCTTATGCACTTTTTATGCTGATTTTCAGAAATATACTGAAAAAATTCCATCGTATACTATCAAAACAAGCCGACTGGTGGCTGAGTGGTTAGTGCACCTGACTCTTGAGCTGTGGATTCCGGGTTTGAGTCCCGGTTCAGGCATGGATGTTACTTTCTTTCTCTGTGTTTTTCTTGTTTTTCCCTCTGTGGTGGTGTATGAATGTGGCTCATCCTATAAACGGGTTTCAGATGGTATGGCGCAGGCAACGCTACTCGTCTCCGTGACTTGGTTCACAGGTGGCGCTGAGTAACGACAAATGAATAAGTTACTGGCTTTGTTGTGGCATTGGGTTCGTCACTCAAGGGTCCGCCGTTGGAAAAAACTAACGAAACAATTTCAGTGCAATTGGAAATTTTATGTGTAAATTTGTTGTCTAAATTTAATACACACACCCCTGCTTTGGCAAAGAAAGGATTTATACAACGAATTTTTTAAGACAGATACTTCACATAAATTTAACTAAAAGATGTTGCGTTTTTTTTTTGTTTTACATAAGTTGCTCATATATTTTTCCCAACAAATTTTTTCACAAACTAAAATCCTTAAATATATTATTATTATTATTATTTCGCCTTTTCTTGAGTGAAGGAACATCCAAAACTCCTAAGAATATTGCGAAAAATAAAATTAATTTCACCAACCCCTATTTTATCATCACTTTCTTATATCAACTGAAAGCTCAACTTTGAAGGTGAAAATAAAATCTCTCCAAAATGCATAAAATGAAAGATTATGGTGTTCGAAGATTGATTTTAAGAGGTGTTCTGGAAACTGGTGATTCATTCGCAGGCATATCGCTGGCGATCAACTCTGATTGACTCTGAAGTGAAGAAATGCGGAGAACTGATAAGATATCCGTCACCCAGAAGAGGAAAGAGATATCCTGTTATCAATCGGGTGATCCTCGTATCTCTCTCGTGACGATTTATTCGGACGGACGTCTCCAGAAACCTTTAGTGCGAAGTGAACTTAATTAAACTTGTTGTGTGTGCAAAGCGGTTAGGCGATTGCTCAGTTCTCGAGTTTGGGACAAGCAATACCAGGACCTGGTTTGCGCTAACAGTCGTTTAAGAGCATTTTAACCGATCAACACATTGTTCCAAGCCGTTCGAAGATGCACCAAAATATCTAAATTCAATTATTAATATCATCAGAATTGGATCAAATTGTTCATAAACTTTGAATTAAGAATGACTGATACCAAGAATTGGTTAGCTCAAACGTTCTTTTAAGTACATTTTAATTTATGAACAATACCTGATTCATCTAGCTTAGATTCACTAAAATCCATAAATTCGATTATTAAGATCATCAGAATTGGATCAAATTGTTCATAAACTTTGAATTAAGAATGACTGATTCCAAGAATCGGTTAGCTCAAACAGTCTTTTAAGTATATTTTAATTTATGAGCAATAATTGATTCATCTAGCTTAGATTCATTAAAATCCATAAATTCGATTATTAATATCATCAGAATTGGATCAAATTGTTCATTTTGAATTAAGAATAACTGATAGCGAAAATTAGTCAGCTCAAACGGTCTTTTAATAAATACATTTTAATTAAGAAATAATTGATTCATCTAGCTTAGATTCACTAAAACCCATTGATTCGATTATTGATATCATCAGAATAGTAACAGATTGTATCTGTAAGTTTAGCTTTCGTGTAAAGGATTATCCATGCATAGATATGGTAAGCATTAACAGTACGTGTGTTTAAGTGTATTTAGGTAATTTCGTGTCATTTATAAAGATAAACTACCATCAATTAATTCAAATATTAATGTCATCAGAATCTAGTCCGACTATCTAAAATGAAAAATATCACTCTAAATTCCAAATGAACTGCATTATTTATATTTTATGGAAAAACTAATGAGTTAGTACGGAAAATTATAGAGAAGTTATTTTGCATTGCTGAACTGAAACAAACACTCAGAGAATTTATGTACTCTAAAAAATGAAAAGCTGATAACACAAATATTAGAACAAATGTATTCCTTTTCTCACAGACATCTAAACTCGATTCATATTTTTCCAGTAACACAAAATTCGCATAACTGTTATATGTAAAACTAGAATATATTTTCTTGCATGAATGTAAGAATTCGGATATTTTTCTTAAATTATATCAAATTGGAACTTAATTACAGGCTAGTTAGAGATAAATCCCAAAATGTGCATCAAAATTAAAAAAATATTATTATTCAAAATATTTTTATGAAAATTTCTAAATGAATAAGCGAAAAGCATTTTAAAATGCATTCTAATTTTAAAATCCTTAAATGAATATAAAAAATACTGAATTAACAAAAAATTTTAATGACATTATATTTGACACGCTTAAATAAATTACATATTTTTTGTGTTAAATATTTTTATTTTCATTATCATTTATCATATGATGTGTGTGAGATTTCTACAAACATTTCCATATTAGTTAAAGTCATGTTTATTAAGATAAATATCAATTTGAGGTTTTCTCGTCCCCAAGCTAAGAATAAAATCAACTTTTTGTAAATTAATTGTTTTCCTCAGGAAAATTTAAAACATCATAACTTCTACAATCCCATAATTCTAAATTTAATCTTTCAGTTACTTTTTATTACATAAATTTTTTCAGTATGATAACGAGATAACTTCCAGTATTTCAAAACATTACGCCGATTATTATGATGAAGAAATCTTTTATCTTGAGTAAAACTCCCAAATATGTATCGATTATAATTGTATATTATTTTCCTAAACTACATTCTTATAATGCTACAAATTGAAAAGAACATTTATGTTTGACAAGATTTAAGTCAGCTAAATATTTGAAACGATATCAAATAAATGAAAGATATTTTATTGTGACCCATGCCAGTTCTATATTCAATTAAACTTAAATAAGCTAGAATTTACAGAAGATAACATTTAAGAATCTAAATTAATAAATATTTAAGAGATATATTACTTTTGTAAATACATTAAAAAATGCATTTTACGCTATTAGCAATACTGTTGAAATAAAACGAGAAATTCTATAATTTAACTACAGCAAAATTTTTTTAAGGAATGAGGTTTATTTAAAGCTAAATTATATGAAAAAATATGTTTTATTAAATTTTATGTTTTTCTTTGAATATTTTTCTTTGCATGAAATAAACTATTGAGCTCTTAAAAAATAAGAATTTTTTTTATATTAATCCAATAAATAAAAAATGCAAAAAACCTATTAATATAATGCAATGTTTTCATAAGTTTAAGGTAGATGATAAAGTGTGAAAAAATATAGAAAATAATATATGTTGTACTAATGTTCACATTAGCTTGTAAGTAGATAAAATGGAGGTGCCACAATGGTCCTTAGATTATTAATAATATGGTTGGATAATTGAATCACTATTAGCTCCAATCTGTCAATAGAACGTCTGATCAAATTTAACAAGATTTCCAATTGCAAAATATTTTGAGGATGGAAGAATTAAAGAATAACTATAATTGGTGCTTACGAACATCAAACTATAGAATTGCAAGATACAGTTTCAGTCAAAGATTTTGGAAAAGCAGAATCTCTTCAATGTATTCTTGACGTTGAACAATGGACGTGGATGATAGACATCTGCCTTTTACGTGCACGTTTGTCTAATTGGATTCTTGAGAGTTTTCAGAGTTTTCTTTCTTGCACTAATTATGAAAAGTCCTCCTGGAAGACAATTTTCATTATGTAAATTAAAATATCTTACAACTAACTTACTTCTTCAGGTCGTTTGCTGTTCATTAAGCTGTATCAAAATCTTGACGAGGCACACTTTCTGATTTTGTATAGTTAAACCTCAATTTAATGGATTACTTTCAATCTTCAATGACGATGACTGGATATTATGTCAAGGTAAAAACGATTTGGGTCAGTATCTGTTGTGGGTAACAACTTTGCCAATTTGAATTTGACTCTTGTGATTTTATCACAAAAGCAGATTTGAGACACTGGAAATAATGCCACCGAATCCTATTTCCTTTTTCATGAAAATTTCTGATCAATATAATTTAGTAGAATGAAGCCTTCTTCAAATGAAAATAGGATTTCCTGGAAAATAATTTATTCTTTCTGAAAATTTATTGAAGACAATTTCAAATTATACTTTTTGGAGTGAAAGTGTTGCACGTTCTCTGGAGAGTTATTTTCTTGAAGGACAAGCAAAATATTTTTAATACGTCAGTAACTTCATCAGTTAACTTATCGTCATTATTTCAAGTCACAAATGAAATGCTATGAAACGTTGGTTAATGGTATGATAAAAATTTATATTAATTATCATCTGCAATTAAATTGATGGGAATTATCATTAATAACTTGAAATCATGTACCAGATTTTTCCTTCATTAACTTGAAGAAAGATATTTCCGAGTTTCTTTTCAGTTTTGTCTTCTCTAAATTATACTGAGTATTTTAGATACATTAATGAATATGGAAATTTTCGTTAATCAATGCATTGTAAACTAATTACTAAATGTGTAGTTTTAAGTCAGTAAAACCAAAGTAATTAATTATTTTTATATAAAAATGAAGCATCGGGTGTGGTACAAACTCAAAACTTCTCGAAAATTGTGATTTTCACCTTTTTTTATTAATAAACTCCACACCTTTGTTCTTACAAATTTTCATAAAAGAAGCATCCGATTCAAGTCTAATAGAAATTTCCGTCTCGGTATAGTAAATGTTATCTTCAGCATTAAAGAAATATAAAAAAATTGCCAATTTTTCAATTTTTATTAAGTTTTTCGGATTGAAATGGAAAGAAGTGAAAATTTTAGACTACCGTCCTATACCGGGTATGCATTCAAAATGTGCAATTACCTGACCTTTTCCAGCTGAACCTTTCTTTTTCGACCTCCATTCACTTGACTAAAACGATAGCGGTGTTTTACGGTAAGCCAATGCGTTCATGAGGGTAATCTTAACATCATTATGTAAACATTATTTTCTTAAACTCTTATCGCGGACTTTATACTCGTGGTATAAAATAAGCTGTTCAAAACGATTAGGGAGTTCCTTATTACCATGGTTTTCTCATCTCGTAGTTATCTTTTCTTTGGATGAATTTTTTTTTCTAATGTCTTCTGGTGAAACGTTTTTCGAAGACACGATATTTTTCACCGACGAACTTTTGTGATATTCTGTAAAAGAAGAAAATTCATTTACGAAACTCTTAAGTCTTTTGGAGATAAGAAAATCTCCACTGTCCTTCAGCAATCTCTATCTCCACTATCAGTTTGGAGAGATAAAAATTGCTTGACGAACACATAGCATACACATGCGTGAAGATTAAACGTTACGTAGTGAAGAATGAGCACTAGATTTAAGCGTCACCATATTCCACGTATACTATGTAAACCGAAGTTTTGTTGCATTCACACAAATTCACATGGATTCGAAAATTTCTTTGTTATGGGTTAGATATGTAAAAAAAAATGGATTTCAGTTCATTTGTTTAATTATTTGTTTTAATATATTTGATTCGTTTAAGTAAATGAACACATTGAAATTGTAATCACCACTAATAATATTTTTATTATAAAAATTTAATTATTTAAACATAGGTATGTGAGGAAAAATTCAGGAAGAGAATAAAGTTGTGTATTTTAATTTTTAATAAAAAATGTTTTTATTTATTATTTAATTAATTATGAATCGGAATAAATCTATTATTCCCTTAATACATTTACAAAGTAATAAAAAAATGGAATGTAAGTTAATAGCATATGCATATTTTAATTTGTTCGTATATTATATTAGAAATGTATATAAGGAAAGCCACTTAGGATAATAGTAGCGAATCGCGTTTTCAAGGGACAGGTGCGAGATTCGATTCTCAGACTGGGCCAAGTCGACTCAGCTTTTCATCCTAACAGTTGGTCGGTAAAACTTAATACCAAGCATTTTTGGGAACAAAACTAAACATTCTGGTAATTTTGCGTTAGGCTTAGTACCTAATTGTGACATTTATTTCGCACTTTAAAGTCTCAGTGAAGAAAACAAATATGGACACTACAGACGGAGTACACACCCCACGTAGTCTATCGTGCCAATGAATTTAGTTGAGTTTAAAAGTATGTAATATACAATTAAATGATGTTTCTGAATATATTTTTAGATACATCCGAAGACATTGCTTTGCCTCAATTTGAATCATAAATAGAGAAAACACCCAATATTGCATCACATCCCGTGTATAGCTAACTTAGAAATTTGGTACAATTCTCTCCAAACTACCAATCAACTCAAAGAGAAAATTATTTAAATGAAGTTAAGTATCAATCAAGACCATATGCATTGACTTTCAGATTTTGGGAGCTTTTGGTTTTCGGAAGTAAGATAATTATACTCTACAACAAAATAATATGTGTACAGAGTTACTATAACTAAAAATACTCGTCCAAAAGATTGTAAAAAATGCTTAATCAGAATAATCCTAGTAGTTATTTTAATATAAGTGAAGCAAAATAGAATTTGCCAAAATAAAGTAAAAATTGTTTTAAAAAAATGGTGGTTGTATATCACTATATTTCTCATAAACAGGTAATTAAAAGATATTTGGTCTTTTTTTTTATCTAAATCCTATCTACCACGATTAAGTGGTAACTGATGAGAAAAAATCAATTTTTAACTCTTTTGGAATAAAAAATCATGGAAAAAAATAATGAAACCATGAAAATATAAACTCGAAAAAGCTGCCCCAGCTTGCTAAAGAAACATTCATTGTGCCATATTTACAATTTTTCTACAAACTTAACAGTCAAAACAACATGGTTTACAAGAAATTAGGGGCATCACTATTGATATTGTGAATGTGTTAATGCACACAATATTTTTTGTAACTTCACAGTCAAGGGTCTCAAGGATAAGGGAACAAAGTGACTATGGTGATGATGAATCAAGTAATCACTGCTTAGTGACTTACCGAAGTCATTAAAATGAAGTCACTTACCAGATAATTTTGTGCCATGATGATGGGACAAAACTGATCTTACAGTGTCCTATCAAAGATACTTTCCACACCAATAGAAAGATTAATTTTATTTATTCATTGCTATGTGGCCATTTTTTACACACGTTTGCTAATTAGATTGAGATTTACATCTAAAATAGGATTTTGAACCATTACAACTATTCGCACTCGAGTTGATGATCAAACCCATGAATTGTTGATCCGAAGGCCAAAGAGTAAACCATTTAATGGATAGCTGGACACTTAAAGACAGAAATTAGATCTTAAATGTATAAGTCCTCTCAACGTAAAGACCATCTGTGTAATTATCCATTGAATCGCTTATTTACCAGAAGAGAGAAAGTCTCTTTCTCGATTAGGTGGTCGCCTACACAATGAAATTTTTTAAAATGCAATTAATGTTCGCATGTACGTATATTTATTTTATTTGATTTAATTCCTCAATTGTAATGCTTAGTTATTAAAAGCAATTTCTATTTATGTAATCACAACTCGAAAACAAAATCCTAAAATATTTTTTTTGTACTAAAAAAAATAATTAAGCAAACTTATAAAAAATTTTTGTTTACTGTATTGCAAATTAATTTAATCTTTCTTGCAATTTTTTGAAATAAATTTAATAACCTCAAAGATAAATCACAGGAAAAAGGTAACAAAATAATTAATATAAACTTTTTATTAACATATTTTGATAAAAAATTATAATAATTAAATTCTTAAATTTTTTTATTTTTTACTTAATTTTATATAATTCTCCTTTTATGTCTTTAATATCACATGGTTGAAGATAAAAAAAAAATATCAAAATTAAATCACAAAAACTTTATTGAATGTCATTTTCCATGTTACGCAAAACACAATTTTCAATTTTCTTCTTTCCAATGTGGAGAGAATAACTTTGAAATTAAAAACTAAGATATATGATAATGATTCCAGCCTCAATTTAATCAAGATGAGTTACAATCAGTGTTAAGCAAATAAGCCACGCCCTCCATGCCTTTCAAGAGAGCACTTCCTCATTCAGAAGCAATTTCCTTCTTTTAGCACACTAGTAGATAAAACAGGGATTATAAAATAAAAATTCCGCTATATCAAGTTTGACATGAAATAAATCACTTCTCCCTCATTTCTATAAACACCCTCTTCGAGTCCAACAGATAATGAAACGTCTAAAGAGAGGTTGTACTCCATGGAGCATGAAAGATGTTGAGAATAAGTAATTAAATAGTCAGCGAGAAGTAACATATTCGTATAAGACCTTGGGTTTATTTTAAAAAAAAAAACTTTTTTGAGTAAATTCATCTATTTCTTTTTCTATTTGAGTGTGATATGTTGTCGTGTGCTATTTCTTGAAATTATTTTATCTACAAAAATTTTTGCATGCATTTTAATTTTAACAGCTTTTATTTTTATTTTACCCCCATTTAAAAATGTTTAAATATTACTCGTTAACATTCGTTCACCAAAAAGACATGCAAATCACATATTTATTGAACTAATATATTATACTGAAAATTTTAAAGAAACTTGGAAGCATGGAACATAGACCTGAAAAATTAATACCTTGAACAGCTAACTCCGGTAACAGTAATAGTACTTATATCCTGTTATTGTTGCCACTGTTATATATATATATATATATATATATATATATATATATATATATATATATATATATATATATATATGCACACTTGCGAGAAAAATCTGCATACAAACGCTCAGGAAGCATCCTACAGAGGATAAATGTACTTTATTGTGTCAATATTAATTTGATTTTTATAAAAAGCTTTTTTTTTAACAATTCCTTAAATATCAGTAACAATTTCAGAAAGATACACATTTAATGTAACAATAATAATGATTAAAAATTACGCAAAAAGTTATCAGATAAAAGTTTGCGTACGGATACAAATTACAAAGATATTTTCAAATTAATTCATTTTTTTAGCCCCCGTGAGTTTGTATGAAATTAAATATTTTCTGTCTTTATGTTTTACTCCTTATTCATTTTAATTCTTGTGGCAATACAACAAATAGAATAAAAAGCATTGTTTTGTTGATACATTAGTATTTTCAAACAAGTAGACTTAAAATGGATTCTAAAAGAAAAGGGGTTGTTCTGGACTAAAAGAAAATAATCTTAAGACAAAGAATGAAGGTAAAATTTTTCGAGCAATTGGAAAGATAGTTGAAAGAACTTATTCTTCCATTCAAAGAGTAATCAGTAATTACAAGTTATCGTAATTAGTTATTTTAAAATCTCGGAATAACCGACCATCTAAGCTGACTTTAAGAGAAAAAGAGAGGTGTACCCTGAAATCTTTTCGTTTAAATCCAAAGATTATTGCATCTGAAATAGCACTTGATATGAGAGGAAGGTTGAAAATTCTCTTCTAGGAAATACTATGCGAAATATTCTGAAAAAATCTGGCTATTACAGTCGTCTTACTTGTAGGAAATCTTATATTTAAACTACCAATAAGCAAAATCCCTTAAATTTTGCCAGTTAGTTTGTCAATAAACCGACCATCATGGAGACATTTATGGAGTTTTTGAAAAAGTAATATTCTCTGATAAAATCAAGTTATATATAATAGTTCGATTAACTCTTAAAGAGTCCATATTATATCATATGGGATATCTAAATATATTAAAAGAAAATTTGAAATGGTGTGCACAAGATTTGAACCTTGGAGATGACTTTTAATTTCAACAATACAATGATCCAAAACACACTCAACACAAAGTAAAGCCCTGAATGTTGTACAATATTAAATATCAGTTACATACTCCTCCGCAATCATCAGACTTAAATTCCTTTAAACATTTATGGCACTTATAGAACGCAACATTCGGCAACATAACATAATATCAAAAGATATGATAAAAAAGTAATTAAGATAGAGTGGAATATTCATCTGGAGAAACAGCCAAGTTAATTCCCTCAATGCTTAAACGAATGAAAGAGTTTCTTATACATAAAGATTTTCCAACCAGACATTAAAGTTTAACTGATAGTCCATGGAAGCTATTTTTAAAGACTTTTTCATCTGTACGCCAACTTTTTCTGACTGCTTTTTATGTAATTTTTAATTATTATTACTTTGAAATTATGTATGTTATCTTTCTGATATTGTTATTGATATTTAAGGATTTGTTAAAAGAAAGCATTATATCAAAATTGAATTAAAAGTGATATTATAACGTACTTTTATTCTCTGTAGAATGTTTACTGTGCGTTTATAAACAGACTTTTTCTGGTAAGTGTATATATAGAGAGAGCTAACGCTACCCATACAACTTCAAGACGATACTACATTTTCTTGTGGGAATGGTTTGCACGTAATGACGTGCCCCCGTACGTCATTGCATCTAAACCTGTACGTAAGCCCCTTAAGTACACTGTTGGTGTGTAGTCTAGATAACGAACAGGCCAGGTTTGTTGTTGCGCCAGCAAGCTTCCCTGTGCCTATCCGTGAGTCAGACTCTACCATTTAGTCAGAAGCAGCCAAGTGAAATCTTCGTGATTTTGAAGCAGAGTCCAAGTAGAAGATCCAAATACTTGACACATTGCCCTAAAGGTTCCTTTCAATTGGAGATATTATGACCATGATGTATTTAACATGCTCCAGCCCCATTTAGCAAACATGATGGATCTTTGGTTAAGCCATCGAACTCACTGTGAAGAAGTGGAGTCTGAGACGCGTATTTAATGACATCTTGTACTAATACTCCATGTGATGGTTCTATATGACGATGTCGAATGCAGGTTGACAATATGTGTTCTCCAAGATACTGAAAAAATGGATACAACCATCATGATACAGTAAGTAAAACCAGGTTTTATTTAAAAAACAGATGTCAAATTATTTTTATGTCCAGGTTCACTGTTTATCATGCAATTAAAAGCGCAGAGTCGAGGGTAGCAGCATGGACAGTTCTGTTGGGTAATAAGTTGACAGTCAATACTGCTACAAACGTCGGCACACTATTCCCGCAGCCACTTGTTGCCTTAAAAATATCATGTCACGATTAGAGGCTCGAGATATGACTGCAAGATCAATTAGGCGATAAGTGTTATATAAGTCTGCCTTCTCAACTGTTAATAATACTGAGTGGTTGAGATCTGGCATGACATTCTGTATAAATCATCCAAATCTATAGATTTTATATTCAGCAAACACCATAAGATGTTAACCGAAGCGAAAAGTTAATTGGATTAAATATAAGATGCCTTATTTATTTTGATAGACAGAAACCTTATCTTGGGTGCACCAAGTCCACTTCTTCACAGACCTACCGTCAACATCACTACTGTGTAGGACTTTTGCATGAGGATCTTATTACTTTACCTCTGATTGCTTATAACTTTTTGAGTATTCGCGTCCTTTTCGACATGGTCTAGCTTGTAGCTAAGCCTTGAGGAATAAGCCATGACAACAAAAACAACAGGAGTTAATTGGAACATACTATTGCAGCAATGAAACTGAGGAAGAAGAGGGTAAATAAATGAGATGAGGATAAATAAGAAGTAAATACATAAAAATAAAATTTCGTAAGTTACGTAACATATTTAAAACTGCCATTTTTTAAGTTGAAAAGAAAATTCTAACAATGATCATACATACATATTGTAGGGTTACTCTGAAATTTTTGAGATACGCGCAGACGAGAATTTACAAAATAAAAATAACGGTTTCATTTTGAAATACAAAGTATTTTAACACAGAAGACGATTTTTTACTGACTTACTTCAACTTGTTTATCGTAGAATAAATTTTAAACACAAGAGAAAATGGAGTTGACGCGAGAACATTTTCGCGCTATGATTTTCTACGATTTTAAAGCAGGATTAAATAAAGAAGAATGCGTTCATCGGATGCAATTAGCATCTGGTGATGAATCTCCAGCTCGTGCTACTGTATTCAGATGACTTAGAGAATTTAGAAGATATCACCATTTTCTTCAGGATGAAGAACACACAGGAAGGCCGCCGTCGGCTGTAATCCCGGATAATGTGTCTGCCACACGAAAAAGGCTAATGGATGATAATCGCTGTACCTATCAAATGATACAGAAGGAGCTTAACATTGGATCTGTAGCCGTACACAAAATCATTCATGAAGAATTACATATGAAAAAAGTAGTTTGCCGTTGGGTTTCCCATAATCAAACTGAGCACCAAAAGAAGGAGCGTGTCAGAATCAGTAAAGAAACTCTTAAATTGCTAAATGATGATGGCCACCACATCATTTTTAAAATTATAAATGGTGATGAAACGTACATACCGTTTTTTGACGTTCCAACACGTCAAGAAAGCAAAGCATGAGTCTTTGAAAATGAGCCCACTCCGACAATGGTGAAAAAACAACGCGCACTGAAAAAAGTGATGTATGCCGTTTTCTTCAGAAGTACGGGATTGGTCAAAGCCATCAAGTTGGAAGGACAGAAGACAGTAACAGCAAACTGGTATACCACTAAATGTCTTCCCGAAATTCTACAAGAACTGAATGTTAGGGGACTAGTGTTTCACAATGACAGTGCATCTTCACATACAGCCGGATTAACAGTTGAATTTCTTAAGCAAAAACAAATTAAAGTGACCGAGCATCCACCGTATTCTTGTGATCTAGTATTGTGTGACATTTGGTTGTTCTTTAATCTAAAAAAGAACTTACGTGGACATCGTTTTCATTCAGAAGAAGATATTGATATGGCTATAAATGCATTTTTTCATGTATTCCAAGAAATGAATGACTTGAGGCATTTCATCTGTGGAAAATTCGTCTACTAAAGTGCATTAATGCTGAAGGAGACTAATTTGAATACATCTAAAATTTTGTAAGTATAACTTTAAAAACCTAGTTGTATTATTATTTTTATTACCAAATGTATAAAATTAAGAATTTTCAAAATATCCATCGACTCATTTGATTTCTCAAGGAGACAGCAAAATTTATTTAGACCAAGAATTAATTTCAGAGTAGTCAATAGTATTAAATTTCATCAATTAATTTGTTTGCTTTGTTAACTAAATTACATACATGACTACTTTTACTTTGCACGTACTTATTTCTCAAAATTCAAATAGAAAGATTTGAAAAAACAGTGAGATGTGCTGATCTCCTCAGATATTACATTTTCGATTTTTCTATGATCATTGCTAGTATAAAGTTATAACCTGGATGAGTTTTCTTTTAGTTACTAATAAAACTATTGTCAGAAAAAAAAAAAAAAAGATTCGAGCAGTGGTAGATTAGTGGAGAAAGATGTCGCTCTCATGTCCAGAGAGCAATGGGTTTAAACCTGACCAAGTCTGTTGTTTATGAATGAAAGAGGCCTTATCGATACCATTTTACGTTGTCATTCCATCTTACATCGAATCATGATCTGGCATAGTCTCAAATGATGTATGACCATGATTTTTGACTGCTATTGATTGTACATTTCGGTTGTGTGACAGATTAGGTAAATATATTGATTAAAGATGAACATAGCGAACAATGATGAACATAGAGTGTAATGATGGTCTCCTATTAATTATTAAAATACTTAAGTGAAAGAAACTTTGAAATTGAGGTAATACAACAGATTCTAAAGTGTCAGAGATGAAATGCTTGCTTTGTGCAGAGCAGAAATTAGTCAAAACCACAATAATAAGTCGAATTCCTGCTTAATGATTTAGAATGCAAAAATTTTGTTATGGTGACTCCAGACCCATGTAGGACTATTGTAGTATAGTAGACATAATCGGGCTTCTTCTAAAAAAAGTTTTTTTTTCTTTACAACTCCTTAATCAGCGTTCATACTCAGTGTTATACTCAGACTTACAATTCCTTACTCAGTGTTCATAACTTTATAATAGAGGTATAAATGCTTAGTCAGAAGTATAGGTACGGATGTCTTTCTAAATTTCTCCTTTTGTTGAAGTTAGAATCAAATGATATGACCTGGTAAAATGTAAGCCCAAAAATATCACACATCTTGCTCCTCAGCATCTGTTATTGAATTCCAATACATCAATTTCATGCCTACAATTTATCTAAATGTGACAAAACATAAGACTAATTCAATTGTTTCCATCATTAGGTAGAATTATTCCCTTCTGAATCCATCAACTGTGTATTTACACCCTTGTCAATTGACTAAATACGTTACAACAACATCGTTTTGAAGGTAGTCTACAATTTTTATGAACTATAATACTACCTGAATCAAATCCAAAACATCCCTAGTACGAATTTTTCTTCAATATGTAATGAATGAATCCAACAAGTAATTCAACCAGTTCATACTAATTTCTCCTTTTCTAGGTTGTACTAGTAACACCCTCTACATTTGTCTCTGTGTCTACAAATTGTAATAATTTAATATTCTTCCGATAAACGCATGTTTTGAATTTCACTGCTTTTTTTTATGAAAAGAGAAGCAATCGATCATAATTTTTTCATTTCACTTAGCCAGTAGTGCATAAATCAACTTAAACAAAAAATAAATCTGATAAATTAAGAACATTATTACTATTCTAACATTGATAGCATAACATCAATCTGCTTAACTATAAGTAATCTATGACATATTCTCATTTGACATTTTTTAAGTTATTGCAGCATAAATTGATATTCTTTTGATTACAGGAATGTGATATATAACTCATACCATTCTGCATAAAACAGTATAAGTTAAGCAAAAATAAATCAGAAAACAAACTTTTCAGTTAATTTTGTTCGGAAATATGACTATATATATTTTAGCTTACATCAATAGAGAAAATGTTTGAAAAACATTAAAAATTGTACAATAAATAAAATATAAATTTCCCTCACGGGACTATAAATTATAATAAAATATCGGTTTTTCCAGAATTTCCTACAGAGACAGATTTTCCTTGGTTTCATCATAAAAATTTACATTTTATTTGTATCTATTTGTATTATCTATTAGCTATAATAAGTTTTGACCCATTATAAATATTTATATATCTTATAATATTCATTCTTTTACATTAACTAATGTCATATTTATTTGGACCTATATAGCCTATTCCATAGATAGTCTACTAAAGGATGTATAATATTTGAAAAAACATCAGCAAAAATGTATACGGTACCGTACTACGTCTAGCACGACAGCTTATTAAGTTATGTCTTTATTCCCAATCAAGAAGAGATTTTTACAGTAGTACGAATACATGGCTGGCTTTATATGAAACAAAATATATTTAATCATTTAAAAATTAATTACATTTGTATCAAAGAGTATTTCCAGTTTTACAGCGCATAATTAATCTTTTTTTTATACATATCAATGATTCAGTGTAATACACAGGATTCTCCTTTCCAATTAAACTTTAACATAAGGCAATGCACTTTAAAAAAAAAATAATAATAAAGTTCTGTAAAAGGTAGACATAATTAGTCATCTATTAATATTGAATTAACTTTTGACTTTAGCTTTATCTCATTAGATCGTATCAAATGTCTGAATGTTTTTGGTGGGGGTTGATTGGTTGCACTTGTGCGGTTCTGGAAAAGTCACAACAACATAAGTGTTGTAATGTTGGTTCTTCCAGTCCGCCGAGGCTTGTTTTGGCACCGGAGAACGAACGGGCCGCATTTGCATAGAAATGAGTGCGTTATGATGGCGACTCATCTGGAGAATCTATTAATGAGGAACGTGCACCTGCAGCGCGTGACACTCTCGTCGCCAGTCACGCGTGACAGCGATCCCCTCGACAATGCGACTGAATCATGCTTGGGTCACGTGTTTTGTCTTTGTGGTAATGAAAATGAGTGAAGTATTTTGTGTAACATACCGTCAGACGTACCTCCTGCGTGCTAAAGATTATTTTCTTCAATGATCCACCTTGAATATCTTGCGTATTGTACAAATCTTCACCAAGCCGACAAATTCAGAAACAAAACAATCCTTTATGAAATGCTTGACATAATGCCAGATAACACAATGATAAATCAGATATTTATACAAAATATATATTATTGATTAGAGCAAACTATTACTTATATATCTATTTCGTTTAGTTCATGAAAAAGAGGTTTATCACATGAGAATATTATTTGTAGGTCAATTTCTCATTTTGACAAAATGGCATTTGTTTCATTTCTTATGCTTTGTTAAGAAGAGCAAATCAAAACAGTTGATGAAAAGGATTTTGGGAAATAGTGGTTAATGAGTTGTTATTGATGAGATAATTTGAAATTATAGATTAATCCAAGCTATAATTTACTTTTTCTTGATTGTAAAAGATTTAAATATTTTTAAATCTATACACGTTTGCTGATAACAAGAATAAAACCAGTAACATCTGATTTATTAAAAACAAGATATTCTGATTTCGTAAAGGGAGATTACTTTTGGAATGTTAATAAATTATTTTCTTCGATATTTTCTTTAAAGTAAGATAAAATTATTTATTTTATCTAATGTATTCTATTATGATTATATTATCCTTATTACAAGCACATTTTGTTGCAGTACATAAAAAGTCGAGTACTTTCAACAGCAGGTGATTTTTATTGATAAAACAGAACAAATTAATTGCATATTTCTCTCAATGTCACAATGAAAAGTGAACCAATCACAAATACTTTATTGGCTTTAGTGCAGCTTTTAATACATAACACTTTTGCATTAGATAAACAATAAACTTCAACTGATGCTTAAGCAGCTTCTTTTATTTTCAGTCTGTCTCTCTGTTTTGGGTCAGGGTCAATAGACGATTTCGGTATTTTATGTATTAACTCTTCTCCGGGCTTCCATAGTGTTTCCAAGAGAAAGACATAATCCGCAATTTCTGTTAATGTGTAGAGACCTAAATAACATAAAGGTTTTGGCAGTACTATGGAAACGATTACGTATCATTTTCAGAAGTTTACCCTTTATCAACTTACCATGTATTACCATCTGTGGGGCTCTTAATTTCCACAGATATGTTTCAAATTAAAAAAAATATATACGACACAAAAATTTAATAATTTTGTTTTAATGACTTTGTAAATGGATAATTTTCACATGAACGTTCATTCGGAGCAGGAAAAAGAATTGTTATAGTTGATGTGGGATAAAACCCTTAGAAAATATATGAGACATATTACCGAACATTTTTATACGACAAAAATGCCAACCAATCAGTTTTACTTATTTCAATAGAACAACAGTTGATTGACTCAATTCAAATCCTGAAATAATGGTTTGAATGTTAATTGATATTGCGCTTTTAAAATTATCACCAGATTTTTTTTCATGATATTTTATTACCAGATATCGCAAATTAAATATAATTTACTTTTAAAACTCATAATGTTTCCCAAAAAAATTAAACGTATACTTTTAATAAGCAAGCCCAAGGGAATAAACGGTAAAGATATTATCAAGGAATAAATTGCTCGATATTTATATGAGAGAATATATTGTATTTAGAAGCATTACCTCAGCGTTGAACAAGGATTTGTTGATAATAATTTGGCTTATAGAGTTAATTATTACACCAAGATATTGTTTTCCACTATATTTAAATAAAATAAAAGTGTTTATGTAGTTAATCCAGCATTTTATTCATTGGATATGTTAAGGAGTTTTGAATTTTTTAAATACTTTAAATATTCACACACACTTCGACTTGAAACAAGATAGTGGACAATCTAATTGCCTAAAGTATTGTTATTGTTGCAATAGCATACTTCCCTGTACCTAGCCCAGATTTGGATACTACCAATTAGAGTGAAGAAACCGGTTACAATCTTCGTGATTTTGAATCAGTGACCAAGTAGAAAACCCCTAATACTTAGCCTGCCACTACTAGAGGTATCATTTCACATGAACGACATTGCGACCATGTCCAGTTTTAAAGTGCTCCTGCCGCCTTTAGAGAAGACGACGGATCTTCGGTTAAACTGGAATTTGAACTAAATATCTTCCGATAGTGAGAACGACGCCCTAATCAACCAGGTCACCACCGCCATATCTGAAGGATTGTATTATTTATCACATAATATCCTTCTAGTGGGTTTCATTCAAGGGAGGAAACCAAGAAAACTCCCAAAACTGAGGTGCTTGCAGAGGGCAGAAGCTAAGCATCTATCTCTCATTCTTCGATTGGGGCTGAGATCGAATCCGAAACTTTCCACTTTGAAGAGGTCAATTTTAGCACTGAGCCACGATGAAGAATATTTATTCATTGACTATGAAATTTTAAAAGACTATATATTCGAATTAAATGAAGAATTGCATAGCTTAGAATAATTTGTATTTTATTCTATATTCTAATAAGTTCATAAAACATCAGCTTCAGCCTATTGAATCATTGGACTAATAAAATTTCACTGTAGACGGTGCTATTTTAATTTTCAAAAGTAACAACTTAATGAGGAAAAGATCAATTTTGTGGGCGTTAGGTGTATCTTTTAGCAGAAGTCTATAGTGTTGATAAAGCCTATCTGCTCTTAAAGTTCCATAGATATAATGCCTTTCTGTTGATGTAGTGAAGTGATGAATCTGGCAACTCAGATATTAACTCGTCATTATAAGATTTGATCATAGCTCAAAATAAGGAGGTAGTTGTCTGTGTTTTGTCTGAAAATTCTGCCAGTCAAAAATCTATTGCCGCAACGTAATAAAAATATGGTGCAAAGCTGTTTCGCTTTCAATCAGTATTCTCTTTCATTTAAACTTCTGCAAGTGGTTTAATATAATTGAAAATGATTTTCTCAAATATTTAGAATTAAGTTGATTTAAGTGTCACATTTCCATTTAGATTATAGCAATGTGTAGTTTTTTATGTTTAAGATTTAACGAACACATTTTCTTATTTACACTGTTAGTAATTGAAAATAAAGTAATTTAAAAAAGAATAATAAAGCAAGAAAAATACTGGCGAAAAGGTTTATATCCTTCTATCACATCAAAGGTCTTCGTAAAAGTGCTCGTTGAAGTGAAAAACCTTTCCCTTTCATCGTTATCGAAGAATGATAGGAAACGCCCAGTTTACCTTGAGTGGACACATGTCAGGAAGTCGGCTACAACACCAAAAACACAAAAATATTTTGCAAACCAAGTTCATAAGGGGTTCTCTATGCTTCAATGATCAAGTGACCACTCTCTGACACTTATAGTTCCTGTTCACCGCCTCTATAATCCAAGATAAAAAACCTCTGCATATAATAAAACTGAGATTAATCTAACCTTTATGGATACCCTGACCACACAATATCTCAGCCTAAAGAAAGGTTTGCTCAAAAGATTTGTATTAATACATTTACACTACATTGGAACTTCAACTTGACCATAACCAGGGAAACACTCTAAAATTCAGATACAGTTCCTCCGAATTTTAATCAGTAATGAGATTACAGCCTCAGTTTTTAATCTCTTTTATGAATTTACATTTAATATAATAAAACATAGTAAATCTGACAACATTGGATATACCAACATTATAAGATCTGTGTCTTTACTAACATACATTAATTAAGATTTTAGGTTGGGTCATAATAAAGCCTAATTTGTTCATGAAATGAATACCTTTATAGATGCTAACGGTTCATTGATATATACTCTAAAAATATCTATAACAAAATAAAGGACTCATCTTAATAATAAACAAAACAAATTAATTTTATGAGATCTACAATATGTAAACATTTTATATCAGATGTTTACACATCAAGTCTTGAGTTGTTGGTGTATAGTACGTTATGATTGTAAAAATTTTAAATACATGGATAAAATATTAAAAATGCTTTAAAAATTGTGATGGTTTACTTTAAATTAATTTTAAATATGTCAGTGCACTTTTCATGTATAAAAAATGAAATCTTTTTATATTTTATATAAATTTAAGTGTCTGTAAGAAGCTATTGTTTATGATTTTTAATGTTTAGAATATGTGTTTGTTCATTAAAATTTTTTTACTAAGGTCTCAATGATGTCTTATGATAATTCTTTTTTCATATTTAGAATTTAGACCAGGTTTTGTGAGTGGGGCATTGTTAAAGATGACGTTTTTCATTAACAATCTGTGACAAGTTTCTTTAGAATTGTGGCTCTGCATTAAATGTTCTGCTTATAACTGTAATCATTGACATCAAAATTTAAATTCTGACTGTCCTCTGCGGTCATTGTTAAAGCTGCAATTGCTCACTTTTTAGACATTACAATCCCTTTCAGTACTCATAGGTCTTGAGATTTTGTTTTCGTCCACCATTTTCCTTTGACAAGCTAAGTGTATTCAATCATAACTTTAGACACAGAACCTCTAGAAATGTTTAAAAGTCGAGATGTTTTGGTTGCTTTTGTTCCAGCTAGGCTCTAGCAATTCGGCTTCTTTGAAAGTATAAGAGGTCCGACCTTCTAAAAAAAATTCCAAGACTTACCAAACATTGATAAAGCTATCACTCACTAAAAGAATATGTACATTTTTATTTATAGAAAAATTAGAAAATTATATTTTAATGCTTATGAAGCACTTTGTAAAAAGCCACTTTTATTCCTAGTGTTTCTATCATCTTGATAAAATTACTTTTATTTAATAATTATAAGATTCTCTTGTATTCCAAATGCATTGTTTGTCTCGAATTAGTAAATTAACGAATTCAGAGAACTTTATGTTCAGTAAGTAGAAAGTGTTGCTTACGCAATATTTGCTATTGTGATTATATTCAAATTTCCTTATAACACATTGCTCTCTGTATTCTATTTTAATATTTTATCATTAGTTTTAATTTTACTTTTTTTTTATTTAGTTCAGAAAGCACTTGAATTCACATTTCGAAATAAATTTCATTTGTATATATATATATATATATATATATATATATATATATATATATAACGGGTAATTTTAATGTTTTTATTTATTTAATTAATTTTGAATGAGAATATTAGAACCAATTATTACTAGAAAAACATATTGAACGCTGATGAAATCGCATTGAGATAATTTAAAAATGACCTTGAAACTTTTTTTTACCATATGGCTCACTGGAGAATATACAAAATAATTTTTAAAAAACATGCATAGGAAAATGGATTGAGTCATAAAAAAGTAAATAGTCATGTTCCCCAGATTTCCCTTATTCAAGAAATATTACTTTTATCATGAACAAAATACTTTTGATAAATATCAATATCGTGTTTATATAATGAAATACAAAAAAGACACACACACACACATACATTAAAATTTTATATTCTAATAAAAAATATATTACTTATAAAGTTTGTAAAAAATGTTAAAATATTTAAAAAATTTCATATCTCTAATAATAAGGCTGAAAAATTAGTCCATAATTATTATTTATGTTCTAAAGTCAATTTCAGAAAGATAGAAAAAAAATGTAAAAATATGTCTCCAATATTTATGAAAATGTGAATTTTACACAAATGATTTTACAAAAATTATTTAAAATACCACTTTTTATTTTTATTGCACTTCTTAGTGTCATAGTGTCATTAAATAGATTCCATTAATTAATAAAAAGAATAGCTGTTTTAATTATATAATATTCCAAGACTTAAGTATCTTTCAGCTTACAAAGTCAAAACTTTTTTTGATTAAAATTATTAAAATTCTATCTAATTTTGCTCCCCTACTTTTATTTAAAATTTAATTTTATGTACTTTAATTTGACTTTTTTAGTTTTTTCATTTATCTTGTTTTTTAAAAATATTAACTTGTGCTTTATGTGTGTCAATTTATAAAGCACTATAAAACAACTGTATTTATTCGAAATTATTTAAATTTCCACCCTGTATTTAAACTTCGTACGAAGTGATTTTTATCGGGTGTGTTATGATCACCACTTCTTATGCACTTCTTTAAATATTTTATTTTTATTTTTTTTCTTTCTTTTTTATGTAACAGCCTTCTTTTTACTTCAGTTCATTTAAGCCATTTTGTAAGAAGTTTGCTGGAAAAAATCCACAATGGAATTTTATTTGATATGTTACATTTTATTTTCGAAAGCATTTCAGCATTTATATGAAAACTTAGAGGTTGCATCTTAATGAAAGAACTGAATTTGTATATTTAAATATGGATATATATCAGAGCAAAATTACAAGTAAAACTTTTAATGTTGGCGTACGCAAAGCATTCATCTTAAGATTTAAAAGAGCTTGCTTACAAATGTCGCAATTATTAATTTAGAATTCTATTAATTAATAAATTTTTTAAAAATTTAAATTATCATTTCTGATTTAAACTAATCATAAAAAGGATGATTTGCCTTGTCTTTTTCATTATTCTTTTTCTTCTGTCCTATTCTCAACGTGTTAATGGCTTGAATCATTGGAAAACGACTTTTTAAACCGATTCAAAATGAACTTCGACAGTATTCTGAAACATTCGATGGTGAACTTGGCCTTGTTTGCTGCCTCACGAAGAATGCGATTTGAATGAAGGTAGCAAATTCTTCTATGAGTTGGATTCACGAGGCTGTCTCAATACGCTGTGACGTATATGAAATGTTTTCTGACATCATGGATATTTTAAACCAATGAGAATCATAATAAAGTAACATACTCAGGGTCTCAACTGTAATGAAAGAAATAACCGCTTTATGGCTTGTATTTTTCTATTTGTAAATATTAATTTATTTAATGACATATTAGCAACTAAGGAATTTACAGTTAACATTTGCTTTGTAAACAAATTTCTGAACAAAATTTAAACCGATAACCTTGTGTATAATTCTAGATGATTTACACAAAATATCCCTGTCAATTTAGGACCGCATTTACGAGCTGCTATCGAAGAAAACATTCTAAATATTACATAAAATTGCCAATATATAACATGAATTTGATGATGGTATCATTGTTTTCTTTCTCTATAACTGCCATTTTAAAGCTTAAGATAATAAAATTTCTTACATTTTGTTTATTCTATAACTATAGGAGTGCTATAATAACTTAATTAGTCGTTTTTATAACAAGAATTTGGAAATTTCATTCTGTTCCAACGAAATAAGCCCCCATATTTTGAAGACTTATACATACTGTCTGATGTATAAATCTCAACATCTGATGTCTATAATATATGAATGTCATGATCATTACAGAAGTACTTTGCTGAACTAGGTAGATTCTGCTACTTTGCTGAACTAGGTAGATTATATTATCTCCAAGTGATGTATAATCTCAGTGATATGTCTCTCATTTAATAAAAGGGACAAATGCACCAATATGAAACTTTTCAGGCAAAGTAGCAGAAGTGACTTCTTAGATTGCAATTATTAGTGCCATAGACAATTGTTAGCGATGTTTTGGATGAATAAATTATATAAATATTTCTAAAAATAAATTTAATACTAATTAAATGTTTCTCTTCCTTAAGCATCAATTTTCTTTTTACAAAGACATGAAAATAGAAAAATAAAAAAAATCAAGTCATTTTCGCTCATAGGTTAAAAACTAGAATCATCAAGAATCTGTTAAAATTTCCAACATTATCACCATTTCTTTTTTATTTGATTGCACACAGCATTTATCCAAACATTGCTAATAGCTCTAAAAATATATGAGGCATTTTTTAAAATAGGTTCCAAAAATATTTAGCCTTCAACTTTACTTTTAATGTAATCAGTTTTCAGGGGAACAAAAAAGCAATTCATTAGATTCAATGGAGCAATTTTTTTAGCGCCATTTTTATTTCAAAAAGCCAGGAGCGTCATTTATTCTCTTATTTACGAGATATAAATATTACAGCATTCTTGTTTGGTTAACGTATCCATCATTTAGTTTATGCAAAAATGGAAACTGTTCTTTCTCGTGGGTATGTCATGCCATGGGTCTACGCACTTTGAAGTGCTCACTTTTCTATTAAGTGATCTCAACCTTCATTCAATGCCGAGACGTACTGCTAATTCTTACGTGCATATTTTCGGTTGGAAAGCGAGGAAAAAATACGACAAAACCCTTTTTTCCCCTCATTTGCATACATAAGGCGACCTTGGATGCATTTTTTTGCATCCGTCTTCTTCAGGCAACGAACTCTCTGGCGCATTCGGATTTGGAAAGAAAGGGTTGCGCGCTTTTTTATGCAGAAAATATGCTAATTAGTGAATTACGGCGATTCATTGTCTGCAGCAGAACGTCCGAACGCATTGTTTTTAATTGACGGGAAAGTGGCACGGGGGAGTGTGTTCGGAAGCATGAGATATGGGCGGTTGTCTCCGGAAACTCTCCCCGTTGCGCCATCCGGGGATTTGGAGGACATCTCTGCTCAAATATTCGCTCATCTGCTGCTCGGATTGTGAAACAAAGTTCACTGCCTGACGCATTCAGAGTGAAGCACCTACCAAATACGCATTTATCGTCACCATTCGTTCATAATATATATTTTGAATAAAGTGAAAGTTAAATAAAAACTTAACACTCAAAAAAATACAACTTTGTTAGAAACTTTTAGATAATATTAGAAATAAAAAATAAAGCGAATTGAGAGAGAATTACAAGAAATAAAATAGATTTTTAAGTAAATCAGAAGCTCGTTTGTATGATATTAGGATAGAGCATTAAAAAGAAAAAAAAAAGAGAAAATAATTACAGTAATAACGAAATGTGTAAGGATGAAATTTAAAAACAGGAAAATTGTGAAAAAAGAAAGAAAGAAAAAAAAAAGAAAAAAAAAAGAAAACAGAAGCAAGGAGAGTAAAATTTTTGTCTTTTCACTGGGGTAATACTTGACAAGGGGAAGGCATTTCGAATTTACTTGTGTGAAAATTTTAAAAAGCAACAACATAAAATGAACCGTTCCGGATGTCTTCTAAAAAATAAAAATCATTTAAAATTTGAAAATAAAACTTGAAAGCGAAAGCTCTCTTCTCATACGAAATTACGAAAATACAACCTTAACTGGCGGTATAAAAGGCTCAAAACTTTTTAATGCACCAAAGTTATTAATAAAAAATTTAAGGTAAGAAGTAAGTACAAGAATTAAAAGAGTAATGAAATTGAAAAAAGAAACGAAAAATTGAAAATCAACTTACCAGGAAATGTTGATAAGATATTTCTATTAAGATATATATACATATACATACATATATATATATATAATATATATATATATATATATATATATATATATATATATATATATATATATATATATATATATATATATATATATATATACTATCTTTTTCTTCTGTAATAGCAATAACAATCTATTATAGGTTTTATCTGTCTCTACTGTCAAGAGCAACACTTTTTCAATTCCTAAATTTCAGTATCTTGAGGTTATCTTGAGTGTCAAAAAACGAGCCATCTTGTTGGTGATCTTCCTCGGACACGGAATCCTTTGGGGTTCTTAAGCGTTGGTATTCTAGAGGAGTTATTTTTCCGGCTTCTCCAAACATGGATAAGCCATCTTAGCTTGTTGCTTCTGATAACTTGGGTAATCTGGGGCTGGTTATACAGCCTATACAATTCAAAATTATAACTGGATCGCCAGCAACTCTAGTCCTGTACAGGCCCATAGATAGTTCTTAATGCCTTCCTTTCAAAGGTCTTACTATCTTTATTAATTATTAATATTAAATTAAGAAGATAAACATTAGAATGACTATAATCATTGTTAAAACACACTACATCCAAATTACCAAAAAAACTTCCCTTCATTGCAATGAAAAAGTAAACTAACTATTAAGAAATAATATATAATATTCAAGCTGTAAGATATGACTTAAATTTTATATATATATATATATATATATATATATATATATATATAGATAGATAGATAGATAGATAGATATAGATATCGATATACATAACTTAAACTCCATATTACATCACAGCTTTGGAATTTAGTGTCACAGTTACTTTCTCACTTGAGTTTGAACTAATTAAAAATTTAATTAAAAACTGTTAGTCACATTTTAATTAGTCCCAGTATGGAAAATTAGCCGTAAAAGGACAAATTATAAAATATCCTAGAAATCAAGCATTCATCCTCATAACGCATTATTTGATAGGTGAAGTATTTTGAAGGAAATACTGATAGTGTATTTCTGATTTCTGTGTTCTTTTCGTGGGTGATTTTAATGTATGTTTGCATTTTTTTCAGTGAATGCTTTGAAAAAGACTTTACATTTTCTCATAATGTCTGTCCAATTTTAAAAAAGCCTTAATGAAGGAATTACGAATTAACCAAATGCTATAGCACTTAAATTAAAAAGTACTAAATTAAAGTGAAACGTCAAGGAAATCAAAGTATTTTGTTTGTGGTTCTCTATAAAAATGATCTTCAGTTATCATAACAAAAATTGTAATAAGTTAAGGAAGCTTTAAAATTAGAAGCGGTTTATATGCTAAAAGGCTAATATTAGAGATGGAATAGAGGAACCTACAAATTCATGAATTTTTTTAATATGAAAAAGGCTTTCAAGGGAGAAAAATTTGGAATTTCAGCACCATTTTTGTGAATTCTATTCAATCGAATTCAAGTCTATGTAAAATCGTCAAGCCTTCTCCTCGAAACATTCACACTCATAGTTTTAGGGATATACAGTAAAAATTTCTTTGATATCTCTTAGATTCATTGAGATCTGTTCTACCCCAAATATATTTAAAGAAATATTAGCTACAGTAATATTTATATTTTCTTCCATTATAGTTTAAATTAAAATATATTGGGCTTCATTCTTTTTATATATTATTTATAGTTCATTCTTCATTTATTATTTTAGTTTATTCTTTATTCCCTAATATTAACGATAAAGTGGTTGTTTCTTTCATTACAGTTGAGATCCTGAGTAGGTCATGTTATTACAATTTTCATTTATTTAAAACATCCCTGACGTCAGATAACGTTTCATCTACGTCACAGCGTATTGAGAGCGCGTTGTAAATCCGACTTGAAGACGAATTTTACTGCCTGCCTACAAATCACATTCTTCGAGCGGCACCAAACAAGACGAAGTTCACCATCCAATGCCTGAGAATACTGTCGAAGTTGGTTTTGTTAGTAAAACGATTTCTTATAGAAGGATCAATGCATCGATTTGATAAGCCGCTTTATATTGACTCAAGCATTAACACATGGACAATAGAATAGCAGAAAAATCAAAATGAAAAAGATGATAAATCATGGCACAGGTACCATATAATCCAGAGTCTCAAATTTTAAATTTTTTTGGCGACGACGAAATGATGCCAAGATGACATAATTGTGACGTAATGCCGCATGAATATGTAGTAATTGTGATGTAATAAATTCGTTTTTGAAAAACTTTACTTATCTAAATATTAAATTTAAACCTGATAAATAAAGAAAGTTAATATGTATTTTTCAAATAATAAAATTTTTTTTAAATTAAAATTCTTACGAAGTTTCCTCGAAAAATTTCTAATAAAATGCGAAAATGGGACAAAATGTTCTAAATCTCGTCGCAATGACATAAACACTAGGGTTAGCAAAATTGAACTTTCAACATAATTCTTATTGGTCTTCATCTGTATGACGTAATAAAACCAGGTTGCCAGGTAAAAAAGAAAAACCGCCAAAAGAATCTCCAAACTCAGAATTTGGCATCCTGGATTACGTCACCTGTGTCCAAATCATATACTTTATGGTTAGTTCAATTTAAGTTTTTAAAAATTTCATTAATTAATAGAATTCTAAATTAATAATTGCAATACTTGTAAACAGTGTCTTTTGAATCATAAGACTATTACCTTGCTTACGGCAATATTGCGAATTTTCTTTTAGTTAATATTATTGAAATAATAAAAAGCAGATTTGTAAAACATGGGCTCGAAAATTTCGTTGGAATTTTTTAATATTTTATTCATCTTGTATTTTCTTTTGCTTCATTGATTGCTTCCTTATGTATACCTCAAATCTTGAAATAATATATTATGTTTATTACAAGAAAGCGATAAGATTATAATCTCGTGCTGAAATGTTTAATCTGATATTCATTGTATTTAATGTACTTTGCTGTGATAGCTTTTGAGAAATGTTAATTTATAATAATATCATTATAATGTAATCTCAATGCATTACATTTAATTCCAAAATTGCATACATTATCTTAAGCATTCGTTGAAAATCTACATTTGAATAATTTCAATTTTTTTAATATGTTAATTCTCAGATGTGTTTCATATATGACATAGTTCGATTATCTTTTTTGGGGAAAGAAATGCTAAAAAACTGCGAAATAATGAGCTCCTACACAAGACTGCCATTTGTAAATATTGGTCAACTAAACACGGGATAACTTGTTAAATTTTTATTGTTTCATAAACCATTTTTAAGCGTTTCTCTTAATGTTGTGATAGTTCAAAAACGCTGACTTTTGAATTGTCTTTTTATAAATGCACTTCAAAACAAAAGCTTGAGAAGTTTCAGAAATGAAACTTCTCAAGATTTAGCTTTGACGATACGAAAACGAATTAGTTATGTAAAATTTAAATTACATGTAGTATTTTAAACGATATTCTTTTATAAAATATATATTTTTTAGTAATTATCGATTTAAATTTATTTTTAACTATATTTTCAACATAAAGATGTCCTTTGTTCTCTTTTTATATATAGTGATAATATTTTTTTAACAATTGTATTCTTGTCTTTGTTTTTACGATGAGTTTTAAATTTTATTTTAATTAGCAATATCCAATAGGAGTAGCAATAGATTGTTGAAGAAAGATACCGTTGTCGTGTCTGGAAGATAAAAATTGAGTGCTTAGTATATTTGTTTTTAATGAAAACCATTGTGCAAAGGGCGCCTGTGAACACTGAACAATCGTAGCTTTGATGATATTTCCTAGGATAGTGGAGTACTAGGAAAGTAAATTACCAGCTTTGTTGTTGATTTTATCGTTTGACTTTGGTTCAAAATCAAGAGGTAATTATTTAGAAGGTTCTGATAGCAAAAGCATTTTTCATCTGAATATGTCGATTTTTTATTTGAGGAATTAAAAAATTTTATAAACCAGACTTGGATTCTATAGAAATATCAAAAATACTTCCTTTTCAGCCAAAACATCGGGAAAAACATATTGATTTTACAAAAAATAGAATAAGCTTTCCGCATCACATGATACTTCATCAAAGAGAATTTTTGTCTTTCCAAAGCTCTATGCGAATCACGAAACTAAAAAAAGGAAGAGAGAAGACATATATTATATACAATGAAAAGTAATATTAACGTAAGAAAAATATAAACATTATATATAAAAATAATGTGAATGTATACATACATAAGAGCATTTCTTTTGTTCCATTTTAACCTTAAGGGCATCAGCATCTCAACTGAAAAGCTCTTAAAAACTTTGAAAAGTTTCATAGACATTCTGTCTCAGTACAACTTTTAAAAATGAATTCACTATCTCTTGAAACTATTTTTTATTTAGTAGACGTCTCGTCTTATAGCTTTAATAATTGATTATTACAAATTTGTATATAATATTTGATTATTTTTATGAAAAAGAATTTTTTACGATAGATGCATCAAAGATTGAAGTTTACATAAATTTTTACATATTATTCTATTTCAAATTTATGTACCAAATATTAGTGAGAAAAAAAACTTTTTTTCAGCAAAAATATTTGTTGTATAATTGAACATCATGCGCGTGTATGAAAAATTTAGTTAATTATAAGAGTATATTATCAGTATATTATCACACACATGTAATGTACGCAGTATATTATCAGATTATTAGGAGAAAAAACTTGGTTGTGCTATTTGGAAAGTATTTATTGATTTTAGTTACATTTTATAACATACACAACTCATCATAAATTGTAATCAAAATCAATTTCCTCAATTTTATCGGGTGCGGCAATTTTGAATCACATATTTTCTTATATAATTTTAAGCAATATTTAATAAGATTTATCATATAATAAATTACTAAGTAAAATGTAACCATGTGTTTTTTCTTGCAGTTGGAATATACTTAGAATTTTATAGCTCATGTTCTCAATTTTTCAAAAAAATTTGACAATTTTTTTTAAAGTTTAATTGCATAAAAATAACTACAGAAGAAAACTCTCTCTGAAGTTAAAAATTCAAAGGTTTAAAAATATTTTATTTCCATTTCAGTAGCTATTCTTTTTCGATGTAATCAAGTTTAATTCAACCAAATATGAATTTTTTGAAGAGATTTTGTTTTTTCTCTCTCTCTCTCTCTCTCTCTCTCTCTCTCTGTATCCATTTCTAAATTTAAATTTCCTTCACTTTCCTCAGTGAATGAAGTTGCAATTTTTCTATCGAAATCTCTGCATATATAAACTGAATAAAACCAGATGTTTTTAATAACTTCTTTTTCAATTAATATTCTTCTTAACCAAAGTTAATTACATTTTTGAAAATCATACATAAACATCAGATATTATAAATTTTTAATCATAAATGTTTCAAAAATTAATCATATATATTCAATAAATGTCAAAGAAAATTATTGCAATCTGAAACATCATGCATGTACATTGTTTTACTCTTATATATATATATATCGATTAAAAAATTCACCTTGGAGTGATTAGGTACATGTTAAGTAATCATTATCTTTTTTCTCTTCAGTTGAAAATAAGATAGTAAAGTAAAATGCTAAATTGTATTCTTATGTCGATGTACTTATATAGTTAAAATTTAAGTAATATATTCTGCAGGTGTACTTGAAATGTACTTTCGAGTATTATGAGTATTCTATTATATTGTTCCAGATGAATACACGAGCTCAAATAAAAGTCCTCCTCTGTGTATATATGGCACAGAAGGCCGTTTCAATCCTTCCAGTCGCGTCTTACAGCTGATATCTCTGCCGAGAAATATATTTTTTGGCGCGCCTCTAAGAAGACGTAATGAACATGAGAGATGACTTTCCAGAATATTCATCTGAAGTAAATGATTGGGAATCTGAGACACAGTAAGTAAAAGTAAATGCTGGTCTTATTTCATGTTTTTATCTGTACTTATCAACATGAAACATTTGAAAACCCACATTAAAATCTATTTGCAAATGTAATTTTATAAATATAAAAGGATTTCTATATCAATTCTTATACTTTAAAAAATTAAAATAAATAAATAAATGTATATCAGTGTTAAAAATAAAACTCTTTTTCTAGATCAGCAACATCGACGATAGTCAATATAAACATCATTTTTAAATAAAAAGATAAAGAATCTTCATGCACAATTTGCATATTTAATATTTCTTTAATAAATCCTTCTTTGAAGACTACAAAATGCTTATTTTTTCAGCTTTCAACAGAACAATATTTTTGCAATGAATTATACCAAAAAGTTACTGCCTAATCAAAAAATAATATAATTTGAATCCAATGGCAAAGAATAATAAAAATAATCATTATGTAACTGCCGAAATATATTAAAAATATCACTTTTAACTCATACTCACGTATATTTTAAACACAATTCAACTTTAATAAATATTAGGGAGTCAGCAAGTTCAATCTAGGGGATATATACACTTCAATTTATATAAAAGCCCTTAGTAAAAATCTGAAATTATGTTAACCATAAAACGTCCTGCTCTTTATTTAGCTACCTGATGCTGTATCTCATTAGTCACAAATAATTTTTGCATTCTTATTTATTTCTTAAAAAAAAACAATTTTTAAAACCCTCTCCATTCACTATAAGTATTCAAGATTTATATGTAAGCATACGTCATAATATTTCATGAATAGAACACGAAATGATTTAATACAAATACATAGCAAATTTATTTATTATGAAAAGTATATCGAAAAGTGTGGTAATAAAAAAAGAAACAAAAACAATTGCAATTCATTATAAATATATTTAAACTTCGATAACATACATCATTGTGTTATAAAATACAAAAGGTTTTTGTACATAGAAAAACAAATTTTATATTCTGAGAACAATATAAATATATATATATATATATATATATATATATATATATATATATATATATATATATATATATATATATATATATATATGTACGTTCTTATAGAACAGAACAGAAAATTTGTTGTGTTCCTCATAAAAAAACACTTATAAATATTAAAAAACTGAAAACAAACGATATTTATCGTTATCGTAGTTATTCCTTTCCATAGGAATATCTGCTGAAGTCGTTTGAATTTTTTGCTGATTGTGTACTCCATCATTTCCGAGAAAATGAAAGGTTTTAAATTTACCACATTATTTACTGCCATACTAATCTACAATTGTTTTTGGTAACGGAGATACTGAATAGCCACCTCTTACCAAACAAACAGCAGGTTCAGATTTCGCCATAGTTTCGCCAATAACGGAGTGAAGAATGGCACATGGAATTATAGAATGTCACCCCATTATGACATTATTCCCGAGAAATATGCATGAAATGCAAATCCAATCGGAGAGTGTTGTCATACCAGCCCATTCCCCAGAAGGGGTTACGAGATGTTATGGAATCGTAGTCACGAGTTTGTTTTGAAATGTGGGCTCACCTGCCTTACCCAATTCTGTTTATCTTTTCGCCAGGGACGCATGTTTGAAACGTTGCGCCACGAAAACATAAGCGCGACCCTTGGAACACCTATCCGCGGTTCTCAAAAGAAAACGAACACTACTGACTTATTCAATTTAAAATGTACATAAACATTCAACATAAATAATTATATAAATATTAGGTATACTTATCCATAGTTTTAAGTTATGTGGCTGCTCTATAAAGTGACAATCAAACGCCAAATTTTCAAGTTCCAATTTAAGAGATTGTTAATTTGGAAGTGTTATTAAATCGTTATCTATATCTTAAATTATTTTTAAATAAATATATGAACAAAATGTAAAATTATTATCGCGTACACCAATTTAACACCGCGTACATATAGCAAAAAGTAGGTAATTCACTAAGGACAATACCTGGAAAATTATAAGCAATATCCAAATCGAGTTACATACAGAAAGGGAAAACACAACAATACGAGCTCTTAAATCAAACTTGAAGCTTTATTCAAGAGACATAACCTTACCACAGAGATGTATGGATATATATACTTCAGTTTTATTGTATATAAGTATTTAATGATTTTAAGAAATTTGTCTGTATAAAGTAAAAATGAATAGCTTAAAAATTTTAGTCTTAAATAATAAATAAAATACACAATTCGAAATGTTTAATTAATGTGTGACTTTAAAATTTATCGTTTTTATATTATTTTATGTTTTTTTTAATTACGTACAATGATTGGTTTCATCAGAAAAATATTTCATGCTAGTGAAATCACTATGCAGTTGTTAAAAATGTCGATCTAGTTAAAAAACATTTTAGACGCTGCTGCAATATTTTTACATATTAAAGAAGTATGGAAGTAATATGATGTGTGAGCAAAAATTGTTCTTTCCAGACATTTCTAAAATCCTCTTCGAATTTTTTGCCCCAATACCAAAAATTTACTCATGGACGTTGTTAAAACGAAAAAAAAGAGATTTGTATCTTGTTTGGGAGTTAAGAATCAATGGATAGAGTATTGTAATCGCTCTCATTCGAGAATGGATAAACATAAAATCAATCACACAACATCATTAAAGCAAGGCAATGCACACCATTGGACTTGCCTCATAACTATGTTGTCTCATTGCATCCTTGTACGTACGTCAAGCAGGGGCATTTTCACGTGATGTTCTGTTCTACACCATATAAATAGGATATTGAATTTTCTCAAAGTTCTTTAAAACGACATTGTTATTTTATAATTTTAATTTTCTTTTAATAAGCTTTCTTATAATCATGTATTAATTCTACCATGCCACATTCTGAATTGCGTACTGCGAGTTTATTATTTATCTCTTACCATAAAGCCATTGCGAAACTTGAGAACACTCGATCTGATTCTGCGTAACATAGACTATTAGCTTAATATTGTTGAAAAAGACATTTGAGATTCTATTATGCAATACCTTCCAAGAGTGCTCTTTTCACAAGTAGCGAACCATATTCATAGTTTTTAAAGTAGAAATCAACTTAAATCCTAAGCAGATGCTTGTACAGAAACAAAACTACAACAGTATCTCCCGTAGTTAAGTAGTAGCTGGAACTGAACTGAATGTTTCCATTCACAAAGAGGGCCATCCTACTATTAGAACATAATGAGTTCTGTATACATCAGTTATCTGATTGCCATTATATAACAAAAACAGAAAAAATATTTTTTATTTTTTTCAATTATTTTTTAATTAAACTGGTAAATTTTTAATAGACGTCAGAAAAATAACAGGATATTTCAGATTGAATGAGACAACTTTTACAGCATGTGAATTCCATAATTATTTTGTTTTGATAAAGTCATGTATTTACATTTAAATTATAAACATCCAAATTTTCATCTATATTCTATGAGTGCTTCTCTGATTACGTGGCAAATATTTAAGCCGAATTTTATTTATTGTCACATTTGTAACTGAAGTGTTTGATTTATTAGTAAAGATATTCTTTTTTAATAAATCGAACAGTTCAGTTACCTGTTGCTTATGTTACTTTAAGTAATAAGGAAAATAGAAGCACCAATATTTTGCTTTTAACGAAATTCCATAAGGAAAAATCACGTCGACTTAGATCCAGATATCTCGATGGCCATAAAAGCAATGGTATATTATTTGACACTGAATGAGACCAATCAAGAAATTGGCTAAACTGTCATTGAAGCATTGACGTTCATTTTGATAAAATGTGGTAGAGCACTATTTTGCTAAAGATCATATTTTTCTATCAACTTCATAATCTGCTGTCATTAAAAAAATTACTGCAAATAGTAAAATCATAAATTTTAGAAGCCTAGAATAGCTCCTTTCACCTAAGGGAACAATTATTCAATTGTTTTCCTCAATCAATCAGAACAATTTTGTTCTGATTGCGTAAAATGACGTAAAAAATATTCAAATTTGTAGAATATTGCAGATGCACTATTGCACCATGTCCATTTTTTGTTGCCGAAAATTGTAGATTTTTATTAACTTCACCAGGATTTGGAGAAATTGCTTCGTACATAAACAAATCTTTACACGAAGCCATCAACCTTCATTTATTTTAAGAATTCTTAAAAAAATTTTATGCAATTGTATATTAGAAAAGTTTTAACGCTTGCACTATCTGAAAGGTACATGGCAGACATTATATATATTTCAAAAATACACGTCAGACGAATATAGGATCACTGAATTCAAAATTCGTGACGCGTTGACTTATTCGACTTCATAAAATGTTCCAAAATGTTTTCAACTACTTCAATTTGGCCTGATATTCGTCATGGGGTGATCTTATTTAAGTAGCCCTGTTCTTAAGCAAATTTACCAACCATTAGATACCATGATGATGAAATGGTTTTTTAATAAATTTTGAAAATACTATTGAGTGGTGATAAATATATTTCGACAGATTTAAAAACATAATAACAATGCTTTTATTAGCGATTCGTTACCAGAGAATTTTTCGTTTTTGCCAAATTAATCGTATAAGATTGATGTTTCAAAATTAATTTGTTTGGGGTAAATAAATTACAGAAATTTTATGCTATTTTTGTCCCATTCAATATTAAATACACTGCATTTTTACTGAACTTATATAAATCATTTCTTCTTTTATTTTATTTCCCAAATTTCACTATAATATTATTTCCGATACCCTTAATTTCTTAGTAATTTCAGATTCATAAATTTCAATTTGGATTCCCTAATTATTGATAATATAATATATTTATATCAAATAATGAAAGCTTGTATGTATTATATGAGAAACTTCTGAGTAATACTGAAAGTTTTTATGACATAAAGAAGCCACAAATAGCTACTTACTAAGTTATTTTAATTCACTGTTTAAATATTATTAATCTTCTGTTGCTGTCTTGGATAAAATAAACCTTTATTGAAATTTAGAGATTAGAAACATCACTTACTAGGCTGGGTCACATTTGGAAGTCGATGTAGTACATCGTTTAGGGTTCATTTAGAACTAAAGTAGGGCGGTCTCATCGACATAAAAATATATAAATTTTTGTAAGCAAAATACTAGCCATTTTTTCAGTTAGTTTTATATTTTCTTGCAGAAAATTTCTTTATTAAGTATATATATGTGAATGATAATATATTTCACTGAAGCGAAACAGAAGTTTCAAGGACACATACCAGTATGTCAAGTATCATAAACGACATAAATACTTTTTTATATCATCTTATTTAAAAATAGACAGACTTTCAGTCCTAGTGTGTTTATATATTTAAAAAATATAGGAATATCTTTCTTTCTGTTATTCCTATTTTCTTAGGTTATATTATATCTAAGTTATATAAAATCGTGGATTTCATTTTTATGTTTGATATTAAACTCCACCTATGAGAGTTCTTTCATTTCTGGATTAGTTCGGTCCTCTAGTATTCCATATGAAAAAAACATAGCTATACTTATTGCAGTCAGGTCAAAATCAATTAAAAATTGGAATCAGTCCTGAGGAATAGATAATCACTTTTGAAAAATCGATCATCATGGAAGTTGAGGGCTACACTCAAACGTTATTCATTTCGAATCATGTTACATGAATTGTCAAAAATGGATCGCTTTTGTTGGAAATGACTGTGAACGTGTTTTGCATCATTAACATTAGAATAAAACATTTGATGTAAACTTGACGGGTTCAGAACAATTTATACCCAAATTGGCCAGGAAAATTCTAGTTAAAACTAAGTGCACTAGGTCTCTTAGAGGTGAAAAATAATTGCATGTATGCAGTGAAAAAAAAAAAAAAAAAAAGATGAAAGTCTTCGAAAAGTTGCGAAAGGAATTGTCCCCTTCGAGGTGACATCGGATGGTCGTACATTCTTTTTGTTCTGTGGTAAGCGTGGCCATAAATCCCGTGTTCAAAGGGTTGCACTGATTCCAATTATGCAGATGAGCAAAAATTGCCATTGAACTCTACCGTGACGCAGCACGAGGCGCCAGCACCTGCCACAACACTTGCGTCACACGCTTCCTCTTGCCAATGATATCTCACTCATTTATATGAAAAGAAAAAAAAAACGAAACGGTACACTATTCAAATGTTTAGTCACTGAAAGGAAGAAACATGCAAAGATACTTCAGACAAGGCACTTTTTTTTTTTTCCTTACTTAATCTCATAAGACAATATTACTGAAGTTATTTTTGCCAAAGTCGATGGAATAATTATGTTTCTGAATGACTGTTTAAACAAAATTACATTCTCATTAGAGCAAGTTTCGTTGTGGCTTAAGCTTAACAAAACGAAGACTATATGAATTTTTTTTACAAAAATTCCGTTAACACATTGCTTACAATCTGAAATTCTGGTGAAAAGGAATTTCGACAAAGGACATCAATTTTGCTAACATCAAAACAATTTTAATACGATAAAATTATCATTTAATGATTTGCATTTGTACTTCGCATATTTAATTGCATTTAGGCAACGTGATTGTGGTAAGGATACAATATAGGACAAAAAATTAATATGAAAATAACTTGACCAATAACTGTCAAAATATGAATCAGACTTAGAAGAGGGTTGTTGCTATTTTTCTGATAATTACAAAATGATTTTTAACTGTAAAAAAATTATTTAAATGTGTTGATATATCGTGAAAATTGATGGCAAAGGAAAACGATTCTACTAATATTAATATTTGCTTTATCAGTACACGTTATTATGGAGAACTATTCGTTTTAATACAATAATTTCATGCAGGTTATTTAGTAATACTTAAAGAAACAATTTTTTTTTTAAAAATAAATCACAATATAATTTTCTAAACGATTAAAAATAATGCGATAAAAATCTATTACAAGTACTTAGGCCAGGCAACAAGAAATTCTGTAAAATGAAATGGACATTTTTAAATCCACAGGAGCTTCAACTTACATAAAATAAAATTTGTGTTCCATGAACGTTTTGAACAAAAACTTTAAAATATATTGAATTTTATGCAACATATCATATAAAATATTTAATTTTAATCCTCACTTTTATAAATTTGATTTTAATTTTATGATGTTTACAACTAAATGCGAAAACACACGGACTATATTGAATCCCGAAGTATTATAGAACACACCTGATTATTAATTTGATTAGGCAATTATCGCTTAGAGGTGAAATGCCAATAAATTTATGATAAATAGAATAAAATTATTCAAGTAAAATAGTCTTAAAATCTAAATTAGTGCTTGTCCTTGCAGTATTACACTCTTTTCATAAATTTTTTTTTATCTTAACCATTATTTGATACAAAAAATGATAACCTGTTTCATTTTCTGTCATACTCTTCAGGAACTATTGTCATTAAGACATTCTTGAAATAAATTCGATTTTTCAACTTAAAATAGATTCTGAAAACTTCACATTAGGTTCTTTTTGATGTTTTATACTTTCTTTTAACTAAGATTTCAATTTACAAAAAATAATTATGACGTGTGCTGAAACAGAAAACTATAAATAAACCATTTATATAATTGAAATTATATATATATATATATATATATATATATATATATATATATATATATATATATATATATATATATATATATATATATATATATATATATATATATATATATATAAAATAATGTCAATTTTACAATGAATTGACGGATTTTAAAAATGTGTTATTTCTTTCAGTGATAATATTTACTTAAGCCACATTAAAACAATTTCATGAGCTCTTTCTTGCTGCATGTAAGTAGCAATAACGAAAAGTTTAAAAATCACTGTCTTCGATGATTATAACATACCACTCAAGTTTCACATCTCGCCCTGAAATTCGAAACCAGACAAGGAAAATGAAAATGCACACCGCTAATCACGATACTGAGCCAGCAACACCGGCAGACTCACAGAAGTGACATTTGAATTGACGTGTCCTTGAATTCGTTGAATCGTGAAAATATTTGAGGTTTTATAACTACTTTATTTGAAAATTTTTTGAATCATTATCGAAGCAGTTAATATAAATAAACTTGAACACTGGTTTCCAAAATTTTGATTTTTGTGACCATGGTTGTTTTTTACAATTTTTGTTTTCTAAATCTTTTATTTAAACATGGAGAATCTGTTCAAGAAATTTAATTTATTCACAACTAGTTTAAGTCGTTTGTTCTAACAAAAAAATATACGAATCGCTTGCAAAATTATTAACTGGTTAAAAAAAAGTAATAATATGTAATTGAAAATGTTCATTCTAAAGAGAAAGATGTTTTATATTTCTTAATCTTGTTTTATAAAGAAACTATTTTATCAAATTTCTATGGCAACACGAATTTTGTCAACATTGAGCAGCAACATAATAAATCGAGAGTTGAGTTGCAGCTGCTATAAAGTAAGACACTGAAATGCGATATCTCTGAAATAAAATTTAAATATTGTTTTCATTTCTTATATATAACATTTTTGTAACTGTTTTTAGTGTTGTGCTGTGATATTGAGAATGTTACAATAAGTTATTTAAAAATAAACACTATTAACATTTTAATTAATATTGCAATTTAAATTTCACAGATTTTAGTTTTATTGTCATTAAAAACTCATTAATTAAAATATTTTGAAAAAGATAAATATGATGAGTCCTATAATGTCACTGCAGAATGTGAAGTTTAAGAAATTCTTCGCGTGAGTATTAAGAGACATTAATGTATGAGCTATTGCAGGAAATTTATAAACCGTAACTGTAATCAAGCAACATTAAAATTTTAATCTTTAAGCAAATTCAGGCTCTTGCGAGATTGTGATATAAAAGCAATATTCATCTAGAATTATACTTACAAATTTTCAAAAATTAATAAACCAATTTTAAAAAAATGAATGTGATTGTTGAGTCTCACAATTTTTAATTTTCCACTAACCGTTTTGGTCTTCATTAATTATTACATAATCATGAACATTCTTCATGTAATTAAATCTCACTATTCCGTTTAGTGGAGAATGCCAAGGATATACACTACTGGTCACCGTAAATGCAACATCCAAGGAAGTATGCAAATAACATGAAATTTACAACATGCATTAGCGAAGATAAGATATGTAAATGATTAGAATTTCAGCGCAGACGCACATAACGCGCACCTGGGACACCACTTCAAAGCAGTATTTAAGGCTTTTAGATTTCGATGATTTCAAGTTCGGCAGTTGTGGTTTTATTGTGGTTTTTACAAAAAAAAAAAAAAAAAAAAAAAAAAACGATCAATTGTGCCTTGTTGAAAAAAGCGATAATTTTTTTTATCAATATTCCGAGTTAGACAGAGGAATTATAGTGTCCTATTGACATATTGGATTATCTTTCAGAGAAATCAGTAGTCGTGTTGGATGAAACCAAACAACTGTAATGCGAATGTGTTATTGTTGTATGCAGGGGGAGGGATACGACGTACCGACATGTTCGATCGCATCTGCCTCAGTGTACCACTTCACGTGATGACAGGCAAATTGTGTGCATGGCAGTGACGGATCACTCAGACACATCACCAATTGCAGCACAGCACATTCAATCTGCGGGCATCATCTAGCGTCGTCGCGTACAATCCGATGTCGTTTACAGCAGAATAGTCTGCCCGCAAGATGTCCATTGTTTCATCTACTCTTGACGCGAAACCACAGACATCTCCGCCGCAATGGGGCGATGAAATTAGGATGTAGACGACAAAATGGAATGAAGTTGTATTTACTGACGAGTCACGCTTCTGTCTGGAGACACCGTGGAGCGAGGATGCTGACAACCACACTGATCCTGCACCGAGCATATTGGTATGAGGTGGCATTGGACATCACTTCTCGTACTCCTCTAGTACGCATTGCTGGTACTTTAAGTACGCAGCGATACATCTCCGATGTGTTGGAACTAGTTGTCCTTCTTTGCCTTCAGGGCTTAGCCACAGCCTGATTTCAATAGGATAATATACGACCACTCGTGGCACACTTTGTCCAAGGATTTTTCGTCGATCGCTACATTGAAATACTTCCCTTGACGGCTCGCTCACCGGATCTTTCGCCGATAGAAAACATGTGGTCAATAGTTGTTCTACGATTGACCCAGATTACAACCTCAGCTGCCTCACCGTACGAACTTTGGCAACGCGTGGAAGCTGCCTGGTCTGCTCTACCCCAAGAACACATCCAAAGTCTCTTTGAATCAATGCCAAAGTGTGTGGCAGTGGTGATTTCCAACAATGACGGCTACTATGGCTACTGAGTTTTGCAGGAACCACACTCTATAAGAGTCTATAAGTTTAATCATTTGTTACTTGGGCAATATGTTATTTACAAAATAAATTTTTTCTGTGATATCTTTCTTGGCGTTGCAATTCGTGTGGCCAGCAGTGTATATACAGTGGGTGATCAGTTAATGAACATAATCTGCTTCAACACTATGTACGCCATCGAAATTTTTTGCTAATTGATCATCAATTAATGTAAGATTTTTTTGTCAAATCAATTATTTCCTTAAAATCGATTAAATTACTAAAACTTAAATTAAAAAAGGATGTATAATTTCATCGTAAGCTTATTAAAAAATAATAAATAGGTATAGTCTTGGATATTAATTCGTCCTTTTGCTTTTTTGTTGATAAGGCATAAAAGAACATGTCCAATGTAGATTGTTTTTCTTTCTTTTTTAAGACTTTGAGGAAGTGATTTATAGCATTGTTTTTGTACAGATCTCTAACCTTACTGATATCAGCTTGGTTTGGGTGCCATTCTAAGACTTTGCTCTGACATCCTCCCACTTCCTCAGTTTCGATTTTGAATGACATCAAAACCGTAACTGATGGTCTACTTAGACTATAAATATTATATTGTAAAAACATTTTCCAATATAGAACTTTGTAGCTTAATAGGCAATCAACTTAATTCAAGAGAGATTAAAAACAAATTTTGGTCCGTTCGGTATGGCAACCCTGTACATCCTGCTCCGAGAGCCAAAAAGTGTTCGTTAGAATTCGATTTAGTTCGTTATTCGAATATGTATTCGTTGTCCGAAGGCAAAAATCTTTCGTGAAAGTGATCGTTATCCGATTTTTTCATAGTCCAAACCGTTCGTTAACCGATCACCCTATGTAAATGTACAAAAAAGAAAGCAAATTCCACAAACCAATAGATATCTATTAACACCTAAAATTCAATAGTCAAGGACCCCAAGAATTAAAATTTCTAGTTATTAAAAAGATTTAATCCGGAAATCACGTCTGTGCAAAAATTAGAAAAATAATGTTGTATATGCATATCCAAATGCATGAAAAAATTAAAAATTTCTTGTTAAATGAGAAGAAAAAGGAATTTTTAAAAAATTTTCCAAAACTATTGATATAAAATAGACTCAACAAACTGAAGAAAGTTTAAAGAAATTTTTGGACTTAATGTACGTGACAAAAAGCCTTATTTAAGCAACACTGATACACTGGATTTGCATTTATAAACTTTTATGAAGAAGCTTAATAGAAAACATTGAAAAGTTTTTTATTTATATTTTATTTATAAAATAGTTTAAATTAAACATAGCATATTCTAAAACCTTAGATAGTATTAATTACAATACTATTCACACAAATTGAAATCATAAAAATCGAATTCAATTCGTAAACTAATAATGCATTAAAAAGCATGTTTCTGGATTATCGCAGTGAATGCCGCTATTGAGAAGAAGTTTGTGATTTTAAAGAGTGAGAGCTCATTAAAATGGACAATCGATTAAAATACAAACATCTTATCAATTCTAAAATACTGAACATATTTGAAATTATGAATTGCTGGCCATTAAAATTGTAGTACCAAGAAAGAATGAACTTTCGAATTCACAAATCAAATTAAAGGAAGAAGAGACAGGAATATGCAAAATGATTTGCACATTTGGAAGATTCAAGAAGAGCAAACTACATCTGAAACAGGGTATAAAAATATGTAAAGAAAATATGTGTGCAGTGGATTTCCCAGATCGCTTCAGATTGGAGTTTCCTCAGAGTATCGCGTTATGCCACCAATAAGAAAAAAGGCTTATCAGCAAGTATCATATTTTGAAAGAGGCAGGATCATTGCCTATTGAGAATGTGAATTATCATTCCGTGATACAGCCATTCACACGGCTGAAATCATAGCAGCGTCATACGAATATGGAATCGATGTTCTGTTGAAAACGCGTCACGCAGGATTTAAACGCCCTCCCATGACTAATGGTCCAAGAGAATGAATCGTGTAGACTTTGAAAAATCCTACAACTAAACCACGAACTATTAGTCAAGAAATAAGCTTATTTGCAGCACTTCTAGAACTGCTTGAACAGTGCTACAACGTTTGACACTGCCTTATGGACAGCGTAACAGACAAAGGCCTTTATTAGGTAGTTTGGTATTCACTACGTAAATTGTCCTCAGTAAGTAGTTTTCATAGATAATGCCCTATATTCGCGTGGGAGGTTACAAGGTTTGTGTTAATTTTTCTGCAACCTATGAATGAAATTCAATCTTGTAAGAATGGTCCTTTTCGATGTCAATAATATACCGTAAATATTAACAAAAGAAATACACTTTGGAATAGTTACCATATGTTAAGTGATCCACCTCGCGTTAATAAATTGCAGTGAGAAATCTTTACATGAATGACGTTGTGTGTTAAATCGATCATGATCATATCTGAAATATAGCTTAAATCCTATCCATTAAAAGAGATAACAAAGACATCAAATCTCAAACAAAATTAGCCTGAAACGATATAAATAATTAGATCAAAAGTCCCATTTCTCACAAGTAAAGTATCTAATAATCAAAAACGATGAAAACACCAGATGTCAATGCAGGCAATTGAAAGCCTATTTATTTAGACAAGAATCTCTAACTAAACAAGCCATTTTGTAACTTTAAACGATGTTTAAGTGACGACATCAGCACCTGAGTTGGCACCTACTTTTGCAGACTTTCTCAATGAATATTTGGCATTGTTCATACGCCTAAGCTCTTTCAGAGAGACTAAGTTCGGCTAGATCCGTATCAAACCAGGTACCTTCTAGATAGGAGAATAACGCCCTTCCCAACAAATTAATCGCACCCCTCTTAAATCCTAACATTATCAATAGGTAGCTCCATAGAAAATTTTAATAATTTATATTAAAAGATCTATTAACGAAAACTATTTCAAAGTACTACTACTACTACTACTTATCTAAGCAGCATTTCCATTTTTGAATTAAAGTCCTATCACAACGAACGCGATACCAATAGTGAAAAGGAAGTTTATTGTGATAAGGCTTTGATCACGATTAAATTTTAATCCTTATCATAAGCACAGTGCTAGCACGGAATAATGACTAAACTTGCAAATTTCACCATAAAATCTCCGTAATGAAAAATTGGTTATCATTACAAAAATATGTCCTTCATTCAATTAAAGAATACCATGCTGAAAAAAAGTTATACACATTACGTATACATTGTGCGTAATGTGTATGTACGTATACATTGTGCGTAATGTAATGGTTCTCCAATGATATATTGTATAGAAAAAGTGCCAACTCATATATGTACTTCGTCACTTGTTCAAGACGTATAAAGACGTTCTATGAAGATTCGATAGACATGGAACTTCTTTTAATATGTTATTTTTTAGTAAGCTTAGATTTTGAACCCACTAATTTTTTGGTTACTTTTCCCCATAAAGTCCAATAGTTGTTAGTACCTAAAAATGTAATTTGTAGATTTGATTTTAAATCTTTTCATTTCAAAAGTAGGAACTACAAAACGATTTTAATTATGTACATAAAAATTTCTCGAATGAAATAAATAGAGAAAAAATTTCATGTTTTTCGACTGAAATATTGAAATCAGAGACATGATAGAAAGTTAATTTACTGGTCACGTGAATTGGTATAGTCTGGAAGAAAATAGTGCATTATATGTAATTATAAACGTAGAATATAATTGAAAAAAGAATAATGCAAAAATAACATATTTTTATTCTTTCTAAGGATACGAAATAATATTTAACTTAATTAAGATTTGTCTACGCGATACTGAAAAAAATGAGTAAATGTTGTAAAATTCAAAGACTTGTAATCGAAAATTATTTCAGTTATTTTCAAACGAAATCATAAGTACGAAATCACGTAATTTCAAAAGAAATCATTTGAATTTGTTTTGTTGCTTATAGACGTATTAGATTGATTATTTTGAGTATGTCGAGAAAATGAAATAAAAGCCTGTCCAGAATCACTTCTAATTGTTTGCATAAAAATTGTCTTCTAACTCAAAAATTCTATAGTTATCTTTTTCAAAAAGCTTTTTATTTTCCATTTTTGTCAAACTTTATCAACAAATTGACTTATGTGAGGAGAAAATAGCTAAAAATAGTCTATTTTTATATTATTTTAATTTAGTATGTCAAAAAAAATGTTTTAGGAGGGACACTCTGGAATTTTTGAGATACAACTAGGTTTTTAAAGTTATACTTACAAAATTTTAGGTGTGTTCAAAGTAGTCTGCTCCAGCATCAATGCACTTTTGTAGACGAATTTTCGATAGATTAAATGCCTCAAGCCGTTCATTTCTTGGAATAGATGAAAAAATCCATTTATAGCCACATCAATATCTTCTTCTGAATGAAAATGACGTCCACGTAAATTCTGTTTTAGATTAAAGAATAACCAAAAGTCACACATAGCTAGATCAGTGAATACGGCGGATGTTCGATCACTTTAATTTGTTTTTGTTTAAGAAACTCGACTGTTTATCCGGCTGTGTTGTGAAGATGAATTGTCATTGTGAACCATTAGTCCCCTAACATTCAGTTTTTATAGAATTTCTGGAAGACAATTAGTGGTACCAGTTTGCCGTTACTGTCTTCTGTCCTTCCAACTGGATGGCTTTGACCAATCCCGTACTTCTGAAGAAAACGGCATACATCACTTTTTTCAGTGCGAGTGGTTTTTTCACCATTGTCGGCTTCGGATTATCTTCAGAGACCCATATTTTGCTTTCTTGAAGTGTTGGAACGTCGAAAAAAGGTATTACGTTTCATCAACTTGTACAATTTTAGAAATGATGTGGTGGCCACCATCATTTAGCAATTTAAGAGTTTCTTCTCTGATTCAGACACGCTCCTCTTTTTGGTGCTCAGTTAGATTATGGGGAACCCAACAGCAAACAACTTTTTTTATATGTAATTCTTCATGAATGATTTTGTGTATGGCTGCGGATCCAATATTAAATTCCTCCTGTATCATTTGATAGGTACAGGGATTATCATCCATTAACATTTTTCGTATGGCAGACACATTATCCGGGATTACTGCCGACGGCAGCTTTCCTGCGTATTCTTCATCCTGAAGAAATTTACGACCACTGATAAATTATCTAAACCATCTGAATACAGTATCACGAGCTGGAGATTCATCACCAAATGCTAATTGCAACCGTTGAACGCATTCTTCTTGATTTAATCCTACTTTAAAATCGTAGAGAATCATAGCGCGAAAATGTTCTCGCGTCAACTCCATTTTCTCTTGTGTTTAAAATTTATTCTACGCTAAACAAGTTGAAGTAAGTCAGTAAATAATCGTCTTCTGTGTTAAAATACTTTGTATTTTAAAATTAAACCGTTATTTGTGTTTTGTAAATTCTCGTCTGTGCGCATCTCAAAAATTTCAGAGTAACCCTCGTATTCTATTCGAAAATGACACTTCTGCAAAGTGCTTGGAATTTATGATTTATTCTCTCACCTTTTGAAAAATGCATTTGAAATTTAATGCCATTAGTTCTTAGAATATACACTACTGGCCATTAAAATTGCTTCACCAGGAAGAAATTCAGATAACAAAAAATAATATTTATTGGACAAATATATTATACTAGAGCTATAACAAGTGATTAAATTTTCAAAAAATTTGGCTGGATACATCCTGAAAAATCAGTAACCAGAACAACCACCTCTGGTAGTAATAACAGCAGTTATACGCCTGGGCATTGAGTCAAACAGAGATTGGATTGCATGTACAGGTACAGATGCCCATGCAGCTTCAACACGATGCCACAGTTTATCAACATAGTGACTGGCGTTTGGTGACGAGCCAGTCGCTCGGCAACCATTGACCAGACGTTTTCTATTGGTGAGAGATCAGGAGAACGTGCTGGCCAGGGCAACAGCCGAACATGTTCCGTATCAAGGAAGCTATATACAATACCGGCAACATGCGGTCGGGCATTATCCTGCTGAAACGTAGGGTTTCGCAGGGTTCGAATAAAGGGTAGAGCCACGGGTCGTAACACACCAGAAATGTATCGTGCACTGTTCAAATCACTATCAATGTGAACAAGAGGTGACCGAGACGTGTATCCAATGGCACCCCATACCATCACGCCAGGTGATGGGCCAGTATGACGATGACGAATGCACGTGCCCAGTATGCCTTCACCACGATGCCGCCAAACACGGATACGACCATCATGATGCTGTACACAGAACCTGGATTCATCTGGAAAGATGACTTCTCGCCATTCGTGCGCCCAGGTTCATCGTTGATCACACCATTGAAGGCGCTCTTGTCTATGACGCAGCGTCAAGGGAAGTCGCAGCCATGGTCTCCGAGCTGAGAGTCCATGCTGCTGCAAACGTCATCGAACTGTTCGTGCAGACACTTGTATTCCAAACGACCCCGTTTCTTGACTCACGGTTCGTGACGTAGTAGCACGATCCATTACGGCTATGCGGATAATATGCCTGTCTTCTCGGCTGCTAGTGATAGGTGGCCGTTAAGATCCCGCATGGCGTTCTGTATTACCGTCCTGAACCCATCGATTCCATATTCTGCTAACAGTCATTGGATCTCGACCGACGCGAACAGCAATACTGCGATAAGATAAACCGCAATCCCGGTACTCTACAATTCGACCTTTATCAAAGTCAGAAACGTGCTGGCACGCATTTCTCCTTCTTACACTAGATATCACAACAACTTTTCACCAGACAGCAACATTCAAATGCAATTTGTGTATGAGGAACCGGCTGAACAATTTCCTCATTTAAACACAATGTATGTGTCGCTACTGGCGCCTGTTTTATCTGAATGCGCTGAAAAGCTAATCATTTGCATATCACAGCACCTTCTTCCTTTCGTATAAATTTCACGTCTGTAGCATGTCGCCTTCTTGGTGTAGCAATTTTAATGGCCAGTAGTGTAATTTATTGTAGCCATATTTGCTCTAATGGTGAAAGAATATCTATATTATTAACGCTATTGCTAAAAAGAACTGGTGTTCCCGTAGCAAAACTAAAACTCTTTTGAAGTTAGTTTTATTTATAATTAAATTAAGTTATCTATAACGTTTTACTTTTGTATTATGAAAACACATAAAAAGGAGAAAAAAAGAAATAAAAAGAGCTTTATTTCACAAAATTGGGACTCTCTCATTTTCTTTTTTTCCTTTTTGATGGCAATTCCCAGAAAATAGACGCAAAGAACATTTGCTCTAGTTGTTTCCCATCACAAGCGGTTCTGAGAGTGTTACGTAGATGTAAATCAGAATTAGAAAAGATGACATAATCTACGGGGAGAGGAGGTGGGAGTCATTTTATATTTTCAAGGTCAGCAGACCATCCTTAGATTAGCCGCGAGGGGGGGATGGGCAGTCTGGAATGGAAATACGGAAGTCCCGCGGCAAGGTCACTCTTTAATAAATTGTTGTTGGGCCTCCCTCTCTACGTAAACAAACGCCGAACAGCGAACAGAACAACAACGACTCATTCATGTTTCCGTTCAATCGATCCCCCTCCCCCCACCAGCTTTTTCACTTCTTATTATTTTTTCTTTTTTTTCCCTCCAGAGTTTCCGAGAAGGCAAAGCGGAAAATATTCTCAATTAAAGTGAATCTGTGAGGTAGTATTTTTCTCTGCTGTAAAAAGAAGTAAACAAATGCGGAGAAGGAAAATCCGTCATTTTCTGATTCTTTTTATTTTTTGTATTCGTTTCTTACGTGTTGCTTTTGCATTTCGATTCCTGTACAGTACCCGAGGGAAGCGTTTTTGTTCTGCGACTGTTGCCGCGTTAAAACGGCTTCGGAATTCGCCAAAAATTCATTCATTTGTCAATTGCTTCATCAACTAAACAATGATTCAGAATATCTTCCGGTATAACAGAAACAGGATATTATAATTTTTTAAATTCGTAAGCAAATATATACATATATTTTTTTTTAAAAAAAATCAGCTTTTGGAATTTTATAATTCTTTTGAAAATTATTTGTTCTCACTGATGTAATTATTCCAACCCGATAATTGCCTTTCTCAGAATATGGCCTTCACAAGTATACATATTTCCAAATATTTTTAAAAATAATTAGTAATTTAAAACTGTATTTTGGAAACAGTATTTTTATTGATACAGAATGCCAAATATGTTACCGTGTCTTTCTGAAAGTGAACTTACTGCATGTAAGAAACACTCCTTAATTGATATGTTTTTAATCTATCAAATTTTTATGTTACTTTTTAAGCAATGTAAATTACTCTTTTTGTAGCGTTTAAAAACCATGTAAATTAGATTGGGAATTATATTGTTTCAAAATATAGCTTGTTAGATAACTATATCTAAACACCACCATGTTGAGAGAGCATGCGCAACTTTAAGCTTTTGAAGTATCCAATGTGCCTCTACTCTTGGGATGAGATATGACGTGGAAAAAAAGAGGTTCAACCAAGTCTCACGATATCGTTGTAAGAAAAAAGAGCTCTTCAGCACGATAAGTCCTGGGTTCTCTCTTAGCTTCTACTCAGTAAAGAGAAATGGTTATTGTACTCCTGCCTTTTGCATGCATGTGGGAGTTTTCGAGGTTTCCTCCCTTGTAACACGTGATCTATCTATGAAATGTCCATCTGGAAGACAATTTACGCTATGGATATTAAAATAATTTACAAAAAATTGGCTAAGGCTCTTATGTTGTTCACTAAGAGGTACCATAGTTATTTAGATAGACAAAAGAATTCAGGCAGCCTACCCTGACTAAAGGCCTGAGTGTCTGACTGCTGGTCTTGGATTCGAATCCCGGCTCGGGCATGCATGTACTTTCTCTCTCTATCTATCCAGTCTTTGTCCTTTTCTTGTATGAATGAATGAGTTGTGAATGGTTGCCTTCCTTATAAACGGGTTCTTATGGCGTGTGCATTGAGAAAGTCGGACTTTGCACCATAATATGGTTCATTTGGAAAAATGGAGCAGCACACCTTATAATGCCAGCTTAGCAGACACAAGACAACAACGACAAAAGAAGGCAGACGGAAATGTATCATAATAGCTTAATCTTAAATTTTAATAAATATTTTATACAATGAAGGGGACATAATTGTTAATAACTAATTCAAAGGAATTTATTCAATGCATTTAATTTTATTCACTACAATTATGATAACAACGGTAAAAATTTACCCTGCGGTCACCCTTGGCGAAATTTTCAAAAAGTCGTCAAGGGTGACCGTATGACGAATTTCCGATCAGAAAAAATGGCTGAAATAGTGACAAATATTTCATACATTATTTGTATCTAACAATATGCTCGACTAATTTAACAAAATCAACAAAAAACGCAGATTTATGGATTTCAAACATCCATGATAAAATAATAAAGTTGATATGTTAAATTATCCATAAATTTTATACTAATAAATTTAAATCGGTAAATATTCATGAGAAATTAATGACAAATAGGGTTGCCAAAATACTAGTTTGCCGGGTTTCCAGCAAAAATGTTCGCCAAATTTGGCTCCAAAAAACATGCCATGGGTACAGTAAATCTGATCCATAACAATAAAAATGGCGAAAATATTAGAATGAAATATTTGTGTGTTATTTGTAAAGCTATGTGACTCTTGTTTCATTTGTTGGGGAAATAACATAATATTATAAAATGTATGTAAATGTGTAGTAAATAAATATAAATATGCACAAATAATTTTGTTTTCCTAAATGTGCCATTTGGCTCATAATATAATTTTAAATATGTTTCATAAGACGTAATTTAAATACGTACCATGACCACATGATTTCATGCAGAAATGCCAAAATGAGCAAAATAAAATAAAAAGATATCTCTCTCTCTCTCAACCTATTTAACTTTTCAAAACAAATTAAACAGAAAACTTGTACATCACAAACAGGAGTACAGGTATATTGTTTAGGATCAATTGATAGAGTGATAAATAGGGCAATTTATTTATATTCTTCTTCATCATTTATCTTTCACAAATACAGGAATATTTCTACAACATTCGTTGAGGGAGTCAGAGAAAAAGGGAAAAATAACCCTTCGACCTCCCCTCATTTAAATACTGGGGGCAGGAGAAATATCTTCTTCCTTGTCCTTGGAAACCACATGAATTTTTTATCTTTAATGTTAAGAGAAAATAAACAGGAATGAAAATTTAGATTTGTTATTGAATTTGATTATCTTAAAGTGTTTAGTATTTGAAAGATTATAACGTGTTTTTTTTATTTTATTTTTTTCAGTATTCCAAAGTTCAAAGGGTGGATTTAGTTCAGGGATATGTATTTACTGCTCTTGTTCACGTCTTAATTCTAATGCTATGTTTACACAAGAAAGAAACATAATTTTATCTTGAAAAAATTCTGTATGTTAGATTAAACTATTGCGATGCATTTTAGACTGCTCGTTATTGCTAAACAAAGACGTCAAACACAGCTGTCTAATTTTGAACGACAATCAATGACGAGGTATACATCTGAGTTGGGGCTCATCTGCCAGGTGATCAGCGGAGAGACATTTTGCCCAATGAAACTTTTAAGACGCATAATCCCTATGAATGTGACTATCTTCGTCATTTTCAAATGCTAAAACGGTAGCGTCGATTCTCAACATAGACAAAATCGAACGCCACTTCAAACAATGACGCCCCCTACTTCCTTTAAAAAAATTCATGTATAAGAAACATAATCAAATCTGCTTATGGAAAAGTTAAATGCAAAAATGCAGTTTACGTTTATTTTAATTTTGAGAAGGACGGTAATGACTATACCTTGAATCGATTATATGATTATCCTTTTCCAAAATTAAACCATAAATGATTTACCGAAAAACTTTTTGATTATTGTCATGTGAGAATGGCGATGAATATGCATTTTTCCTTTCTATAAATTATTTTATTAATACTTACATTACAAATGTTTTGATATGAAATATATTAAATAAACAACTGGATCTTTAAAACTGCATTAATACTTTTATATAATGTACATTATTTAAGAACTCAAGAGGAGATGTAGTCTGTATTATTTTAATTAAATGAAGATGCGCATAATTTTTATGCATATTGAATCTTCGGGACAGATGCCTTATAATCCAAGATTCCAAATTCTAAATTTTTTTGGCGATGAAGAAATGTTGCCAAGATGAAATTGTTGTGACGTACGACGCGATGACGTGAATACTAGGGTTACCAAAATAGAGTTTTATGCATAATTTTATAGGTCTCCATACCTATGACATATTAAAAACCAGGTTGCCAGTTATATAAGAAAATTCGCCAAAAAATCACGGAACTCAGAATTTGGCATCCTGGATTATACGGCAACTGTGAATTATAAAAATTAAGAAATGTCTTCAAAATATTTATTAATTTTATGAGTCAACAAATTTTAAATAAGCCTAATGATAAAACGTAAAAGGAATAGCATAAAGAGCGTAAAGGAATAGCATAAAAGGAATAGCATTGGGGACAAATTAGTTTTCTATTTATTTTTCTCCTTTTTTTAAATAATATGGAATCAGTGACGATTTTGGTTTAATGGAGTACTAAACTATTGAATATATTTTAGTTTCTCTTTGATAAATAAAAGCTTTTATTTTTGTCAATGAAAAATAGTTATTAATTTTGGCTGGATTCCATAGTTTCTTTGGCTTATAAATAAATTCAACATTTTCTCGAAAGTTCTTCTAGCAGTTTGACCTTGAAGCGATGCGGAATTTATTTACATAAACTTTAGTTTTAATTGCTTTTACTAAGTAAACATTATTTTAAGAATTATAAAAGCAAGAAATTTTTCAGATTAAAAATTCATTAAATTATTTAATACAGTATAAAAGCGACAATTAATGATTTATCTCTAACCTAATTTGATTCATGTTTTCTTCTCATTATTTTAATTTTATAATTCAGACTGCATATTTTTGTAACATTATCACTTTCCTTATACACATTCTTTGGATTGGTAAATTACCTGAAACTGTAATTATTCATTCATAAATGGTAGTCAAGAAAACATCATATTAGAAAGAATTGTTTATTTTTCCTTACACGGGAATCTTTATTAACTCTGTAAATAAAGCAATATCACCGCTAGTCTGTTGAAGATAATTGAAGATAATAACTATTAAAACAACGAAATCAATTATTTTGGTTATAAAGTATCAGATATAATTCTTTTGAAAAGATTTTTTTGGTTACTAAAATTGAAATAGAACAAAAATAAATTATGACGAAATGAGTAATTTGATCAGGTCATTCACACACAATTTTTTGAACTGATATAAATTTAGAAATTTTTAATTTTTCTCATTGTATAACAACTTAATCGACACATGCATGGATTCAATCAGATAACTTACCATATTATGGAAAACCGATAACGATTACAAATTCCAATGATTCAACAGAAATCAAATATTTAATCTTTGTCGAAAATCTAAGACACGATTATTTTGTCTTTAACTTTAAACTATCCAGTTTGAAGTGAAAAATATTGCAAAGAATTCTGAAAAAGAAAAAAAAATCTGTAAAAAATTTAGAAAACTATTTATTTTTGAAAGGAACAGATAAAAAAATATTGAAATTTCCAAGATGTATAATAGAATTGGTATGATCAAACCATGCAAGCGAAGTTTATATTACATAATTTTTCTATATATTTTATGTAGATTTCTATGTATCGATATACATTTGATAAAATCCAATAAAAAGGCATCATATAAATATAATTTTTAGTTACACAACAGTAATTACTATAACATCAAGGAAGAGAACTATTGGCGAAACATTTAACATTTAAGAATTTATTTATTTATCAAAAGTTGTAACGGAATTAAACACATTGCTCCTAGCTCAACTTTGAGGCTGACTAGAAAAAAAAATTTTTTTTTGATAAAAATGATTTCATATTTCTTTAATACCTGACCCCCAAGACAAATGTTAGAAGTTGGTGAGGAAAGAAGAGCACTAGTTGAAATTATTGGCGCGCGGTTAAGTTGGTGAAAAACATGCTTCTATTTTTAAGCCTATCAGTCATCGCTTCGTAAGGAAAAGTTATTAATAGTGTCTGTAGGATACAAAAGGTCATGACTTATAATTATGATATCTGAAATCACTCTGATAGCAGACAAGGATAATATTTGAGAACAATCATAACAGGAGAAGAGCAAAATCGCACTCTTAGTTGAAAGATCGAATTAAGCAATAAATGATTCTATAAAGCATGATGTGCTTAAAACACTTTTAAAAAATACATATATTCCTAATTAATAAAAATAAAATAATTTATTCAAGGATAATATCACAAATCCTTAAAGCTTAGTATTAAAATCACGCTTCTTTGTAAATAAAAATAAGGAGTTAATGTGTGAGAGTTTTTTTTATTTTTTTTTATATTTTTATATTCTTTGATTTAACGAAGTTGATTTCAGGCCGTTGTAGCTCAGTGGTTAGGGTATCGGCCTTACATCCGGAAAGGTGGGATTCGATTCCCAAAGACCCACTGAGTACATGTCTCATGTACTCAGTGGGTCTTTGGAATGTGCTCGTTAAATCCGTGGAATCGAAAGTCCTGTGGTCGGTCGTTGTGCAGTTACCAAGGGTGCAACGGGATGGAGAAATTTACTCCCCTTTTCAGATCGATGACAAAATTGAGGGAGTCAATCCTCTGGTGCAGCCATCCATCGGAGTTTTTGAAAGAGGAAAAGTTGTACTTTCACCTTCATGGTGCTCTTTTTAAAATGAAAGACGCTCCCAATTGACTTAAATTCGCATACCCAAGGCATAGCGAGCTTGGCTTGTCCAAGTGTCATTAGTAACAACAACAATGAAAGTAAGTATGTATCTTTGAATCTCATAAACTTTCAAAACAAAGCCATCTTTGTCTGGTGACTGACTATTTTATAAAATATTAAACAGTTAAAACAAAATGTGAAATATTCTCTCAAATATTCTGGGCTCATCTAGATGTGCACAGAAACCCAATAAGGAGAGAGACTCCTTTCATAAAATTGTATAAAAGTAATTAGGCTTACCGTTCTACCTTTATTAGTGCATCTTATTGATTCTACCCTCTGTATTAGTACATTTTATTAATTCGGTCTGCTACCCTCTCCAACACTCTTTCCTGAGTAGGAATTTATTGGCTAATCTAGATTACTTTGACGAGACCATATCTGTATCGATTATTTTTGTCTTTCTTGAATGAGGTTCACTGGCCATTGGCGATTAAACACGTGAATGAGAAAACAGTTGCGATTTCAGGATATAATCGCAATTGTCTCCATTTCGGATAACATTTATTAAAACCGGCTGATAAGAGTGATATTAGTCTTTGAAGTGATTGCGAGATATAAACAACAGGTAATTACTTCGCGTCTTTTCATGGATTACTGAATGCATATGTGTATCGACAAAGTAAATTTTCATTATGAAGTGCTGGCGCAACTTTTCCCTTAGAGAAACGATTTACAATTTATGCCTGTCCATGGCGTGTTAAATTGTTAATAGAAAATGCATAAAAAAAAAATAGAAAATACATACATCGTAGCGCACTCTACCTGTTTATGGACTCATTTTTTGTAATAAAAATTATTTAGAGACTGAGATATATAATTCTCATCTTGTGAAAACAATATGTAATGGGATTGATCGTTAGTCTACATAGTGATAATTATGTTGATAAGACATATGAACCTATATATTTTAAGCACAATAGGATTGATTTAAAAATGTCTGCATCATTTTTTAAAGGATGATAAATAATGCAATCTGTATATAAAAAGTAAAATGTATAATGCATTTTCTAAGCAGGAAAATCTTTGAAGGAGAAAGATTTCACTACCTTATTTTTAAAAAAAACTCAACAATGTACAGATTTTAGTCAAATTCTATTTTGTTCAATTCCCTTTTGGATATATTTTATTGCCTTTTGAATGAAACATTTTTTTTTATCAAATTTAAAGAGAGAGAGAATGAAATAGTAACGTAGCTCTAAAAACTAATTCATATTAATACGATGTGATGCTATGATTATGTAAATATATTTAATCCTGGACAAAAGAGAATAGCGCAACTGCTACAAACTTTGGTAAGGATTATTTTTAATCTCTATGTTGATCATATTCACAAACATAATAATCTTTTGAGTTCCCCTGTATATAAGAATTTTTTCATGAATTTCAAACTGTATTCGTGAGTCGCAAAGAAAGTTATGTGGAAAACTTCCTATCACATACATCTTGGAAAATAAGCATGCGGAAAATAGAAACGCATTCGAAGAGTGGCCGATTGTGGACTTGGTAAATTTCTCACCGAAAAGTTGAAGGTAAACGCTCTATTAATATACTTTGACAATGTTTAGCTGAAGGCAAATAAAGATACTGTATGGCATTTGAACATCTGCAACGCACTATCTTTTGGGAAAACTTTTCTCAGGTGATGAGCCATACTCACTTGATGCGAAAATCCTGGAAATCTTCCAAACCCCCACTCAGACAAGCATATATGATGGTAAATGAAAAGTTGTAGTGTTCAACAGGGCCAGAACTCGAAAGTCAGAATCTATAGTTTGAAGGAAAGGATATATCACTAGGCATGGTAAATCTATTTTTAAATTGTTTCGAAATATTGACTGACGGTTTGTCACAAGATATTAGAGAATTTTTAGAATTTGTTTCATATATCGAAAAAATAGGGAAACAAAAATTGTGTTGATATGATTATATGCAATTATTAGTTACTACCAAATGAGCTTCCATCCATTCGGAAATTTACAGAAAAATGGGTGTGGCTCAGACGTCAGTAATTCAAAGACACATATGTCGAGCTATAGCCTGTACCTAACTATCTAATAAACTTATTTTGTACGTTCAAGTCATTTTCAAAAGCTACAGTATTAGCTACATTACAGTCTACAGTAAATCTCCTAAACTGACCTAAAAACATTTTTCCATCACAACTTTTAAAACAAAATTTAAAATAATATGTTTATTTTTTTTTATAGATTTGAACTTAAATTTATTGTTTGTGAAAGCAAAATATGTGTGGTTAGTTAATATACTAAATGAACAGTTTGCGTTGCTAGAGGAAGATGGAAATTTTCAAGTTTTGATATAATCCTCAGCAAATGTATCATAGCAAAGAGAATGTACATTCAATTATATATTTTTTGTCTGTTTAGTAAATCATAATATTTAGGAAGTACTTAAATCAAATGAATGCATATCTTCTATATTTATCCGCTACTTTTTACACTGTATGAAAATAAGTTAAATGGGTTTTAATTAAGAAGTTAGAATGCCATCTGTTCGAAAACAGACATAAAAATTCACTTAGTGCTACAGAAAGTTTGATATAGATTGTCATACGTTAAACGCACAACAAAAAGTTCTCCAAAAGATACATTATGAAATCGACTACTGTTCAGCTGATAAAAAGAAGAGTTGCGGGGGATGATGGTCACTCGGACAGTCAGGAGTGACACCGGCGTTGCGTGTCGGTCACATGGCAGCCGCTCTCTGTGCTTTGAGTGTACACTATGTATGCATGTTATTATCTAATTCCGAACACAGAAGCCCTTCCCTCCCTCCGCCGCTGTCCTTGGCTCGGCGACCTTGACTTTCTGCAGCGGCATTGTGTGAGCTGGACGTCAAACAGAGAGAGAGGAACAGATACAAAAAATGGCAATGAAATTGAACGTGCGCCGTAAGGAACGCCTCACAAGTAGACAGAAAAGAATGGAAATCTTTTCCTTTCTGTAGACAAAAAATCAACTGCTTGCCTACCTGAAAACAGCGCTTTTCCACTAAGTTACCGCTCAGAAAACCGGATTTCTTGTCCTTTCGGCAATTTAAATGGCGAGATGGGCTTTTGTGTGCTTGTTACAGTATCAACTCTAACCGTCAAATCTGCTATTTATCGATTTTTTTAAAAAAATTATTCGTGGATAATGAGATAATATTCTTTTTATGCCTAAATGTCTACATTTGGCAAACGTCTATATTTAGATCCTATCTAACCATGTTATAATAGTCTTAACTGGCGATTAATGTCACTTTAACCATTGTTAAATCATGAAAACAGTCTACTGTTGCTTATAGTACATTTAATCGAACAGTACGGCTAACCAAAAGATATAAATCGATATTAAAAAAAGTTTAAATTACTTTATTTTCCTTCAAAAGTTTTCACTTGTGTACCCGGATATTATATAATCCAGTGTTAACGTGATTAAATTTAATCTTTTCTTATATACCAGACTTCTTCAATATGCTCACATATTTTTCACTGATTAAATGATTTATTGTCATCACTTTCAATTTTGCGTATTTTACAGATGTTGTTGCATTTGCAGACTTCTCAATACTTAGCGCATAGAACTGCTCTGAAAGTTGAAAGAAAGTAACCGAATGGAAATCTTCGTAATTTAGAAGCAGGGTTTAACTTGAAGATTTCCCAATACTTGGTCTGCCACCCTTAGATGTATTGTTTGATTTGGTGGAAATTGTGATCATGACATATTCAACATGTCCCAGCCATCTTTAGTGAACACGGAGGATCTTCGGTTAAGTCGGGATTCAAACTGTCTACCTTCCGATAATCAGAACGTCGTTCAAACCCACCAGGCCACCGTGGTCCTTACTTTACAGGTGTCAGGTATATTCACTTTGAGCTAAATTTTTAACATGAGTAATTCTAACCATAAAATCAAGATTAAATCTTTTTACCAGAAGTGCATTATGGCCTGCAAGAAAGACCATATTCTTCAGGGTACAAGATCCTATGTTTGATACTAGTCAAAACAGAAACAAGTTTATTATCCAAGATTTTTTTTATCGAAATGGTTAGTTGAGAGAGTATTGAACTTTCTTTATCGTGACATATAAATACAACTAATTATACATAAAAATTCATTCCAAACCGTGTTATTTAATTTTTAACAAAAAAATTCCTAAATCTCTAAGCATCTAACAAGCCTAGATCTATAATGGTAAAACTATAATAAAGCCTAGATCTATAATCGAACCTTAAAAGGCTTGATTATTGATATAGGATTAAAAACGTAGGTCTATTATCATAAAGAATAAGAAATGAGTAAAGAGAAATGAGTCTGAGGCTGTCCGATCGTCACTCTGAAATAATAAATTGTGTTTCGCTTACATATTCCATCTATTTGGGTTTGAATTGGACAGTTAGTTGCTTAGTTAGTTGGTTGATTAGAGAAAAGGACAAACTGTAGTAATTGCGCTGGGTGGGAAAAAAATTATAAATATTGAATAAAGAAACATTTTTTTAAATTAAAAAGGAAAACTTTCCCCATGTTAACATATACGTTTACCGATTGTGTCTGGAAAATTAGAAATGTTTTCGGAACTATGCATTTCAGCGATAACATTTGAGTTCACAATAATTTTCAAGAAAGAAACGTAAGAAAATATTTTATAAGAAAAACAAAAAGAGAGGGGATATTTTTAAAGTAAAAAAAGAGAATAAAAATGAAAAGTGGATTCACGTGGGAGACACAATTGAAATTTGAGAGAAAACATTTTGATTAATTTTTGCTTGCAAATCATTTGAATATTAGTTTTTACATGCCATAAATGATAATTTTAATGCATTGCTTTAAAAAGTAAGAAAAGTAACCAAAAAAATAAACTATGAAATCCGGTTATTGTTTAAATCAAGCAAACTTCACGTGGGCTTGCTTGATTTAAGTCTAAAGCAATTTAAAGGACATGGAAAGATGTTTCAGTACCAAAGTTTTATTACATGCATAACAAATATTATTATTTGAAAAGAATGTAAGATTTCATAAATTTATATCAGGTAACGTCTCACATTCTTTAACTACTTTTACATCTGCTGCCTAGTGATTTGATATGGTATTTATTAGAATTCAGGACATCCTGTTCCACTCTTCAAGAAGAAAATTTTTGAATGTCCTAAGGAGAGGAAATAGTGACAAATAGAGAATCTTTTAGTCTTTCGCTCAAATACGTTGCCGGAAAAATTCACCGAATTTAAGTAAAAAGAATATGATAGCTACTATGTGCACAATATTGCTCCTACTTCAAGCATGTTTCCTACAGGTAAACTGTATGAAGTGTGGCATTAAAATACTTCATACAATTTACATTCCTTGACACTTCCTACTGTTTTTCAAGAAACTGCTTAAAGTTGATATGTACTACATGATAAAAAGTTTCCTTACATTGTCTGTATAAATTTAGGTGGTTTAATTGTAACTCCCAATAATATGGGGTTTCTATTAATTCTTATATTGATTTGTACCAATCTTATCAACTTCATCGTCTATGCTATGATATTTCAGGAAGCAATATATTATTATTATTTCGAGGAACACTCCCGCTTTATCAGAACATCTCTGGTACAATAAATCTGTGCTTGATATTTCATGAAGCTACATACTATGATATTTCATAAAGCAATATAGTATTATTTCGAGGAACAGTTTCCCGCTTTATCAGAACGTGGTCTGGTAGAATAAATATGGGCTTGATATTTCATGAAGCAACATACTGTGATATTTCATGAAGCAACATACTGTGATATTTCATGAAGCAACATACTGTGATATTTCATGGAGCAACATACTGTGATATTTCATGAAGCAACATACTGTGATATTTCATGAAGCAACATACTGTGATATTTCATGAAGCAACATACTGTGATATTTCATGAAGCAACATACTGTGATATTTCATGAAGCAACATACTGTGATATTTCATGAAGCAACATACTGTGATATTTCATGAAGCAACATACTGTGATATTTCATGGAGCAACATACTGTGATATTTCATGGAGCAACATACTGTGAAATTTCATGAAGCAACATACTGTGATATTTCATGAAGCAACATACTGTGATATTTCATGAAGCAACATACTGTGATATTTCATGAAGCAACATACTGTGATATTTCATGAAGCAACATACTGTGATATTTCATGAAGCAACATACTGTGATATTTCATGAAGCAACATACTGTGATATTTCATGAAGCAACATACTGTGATATTTCATGGAGCAACATACTGTGATATTTCATGGAGCAACATACTGTGATATTTCATGGAGCAACATACTGTGATATTTCATGGAGCAACATACTGTGAAATTTCATGAAGCAACATACTGTGATATTTCATGAAGCAACATACTGTGATATTTCATGAAGCAACATACTGTGATATTTCATGAAGCAACATACTGTGATATTTCATGAAGCAACATACTGTGATATTTCATGAAGCAACATACTGTGATATTTCATGAAGCAACATACTGTGATATTTCATGAAGCAACATACTGTGATATTTCATGAAGCAACATACTGTGATATTTCATGAAGCAACATACTGTGATATTTCATGAAGCAACATACTGTGATATTTCATGAAGCAACATACTGTGATATTTCATGAAGCAACATACTGTGATATTTCATGGAGCAACATACTGTGATATTTCATGGAGCAACATACTGTGATATTTCATGGAGCAACATACTGTGAAATTTCATGAAGCAACATACTGTGATATTTCATGAAGCAACATACTGTGATATTTCATGAAGCAACATACTGTGATATTTCATGAAGCAACATACTGTGATATTTCATGAAGCAACATACTGTGATATTTCATGAAGCAACATACTGTGATATTTCATGAAGCAACATACTGTGATATTTCATGAAGCAACATACTGTGATATTTCATGAAGCAACATACTGTGATATTTCATGAAGCAACATACTGTGATATTTCATGAAGCAACATACTGTGATATTTCATGAAGCAACATACTGTGATATTTCATGAAGCAACATACTGTGATATTTCATGAAACAATATAGTTTTATTTCGAGGAACGCTTTCCCGCTTTATCAGAACATGGTCTGATAGAATGAATATGGGCTTGATATTTCATGAAGCAAAATACTATGATATTTCATGAAACAATATCGTATTATTTCGAGGAACGCTTTCCCGCTTTATCAGAACATGTCTGGTAAAATGAATCTGAGTTTGATATTTCATGAAGCAATATAGTATTATTTTGAGGAACACTTTCCTGATTTATTAGAACAAATCTGGTAGAATAAATCAGCGCTTATAGTGAAAAATATACTTGAACTTGCACTCATATTCAGTAATCCAACGCTTTCGAATATATATGAAATGAACAGAAGAATTCACCAGAATGAAAACAAGGAATTACCTAACTGAAGATTTTTTTAATGTTTTAGTTTCTCCCAAGAAACTTACCAAAAACTAAGTATATAAAGCACATGGCATTAATTTATCTTCGAAACTCTGCTACAGTGCAGGCATTTTTTAATAAAACTATCGTTTCACTAAATAATTATAAAAGCTGTTATCGGTTACCAGTTTCAGTGCACAAAATGACAACACGTGCTATTAACCAATATTTAGAACTAAATGCTTATTGGAATCAATCCCACAAAACTTGAAGTTATTAGAATTTGAAAAAGTGTGTATTTTGTGCTCTTTGGCAAAACATTCTGACTTTAATCAGCAAACGTTTATATTTGAATGCAATTCAAAGTACACTAATTATACTTTTATTTGCACTGAATGCTTTTACGTCTCTATTCCAATTTCCTTGGTATAACAATTATTTTTAGATTCATCTATTATTATTCTTATTCAGTTGAATTTTTTAGAAACTTTTTTCTCTAAATAATAATTAAATCATTTGCATATTTATTATAATGTTCAGTTACTCTCCTAGTACTGTTACAAACTTTAGTCAGTCTTTTTCTAATTACAATAAATTAACTCCATTTGGGCGTTGGCAATGGGTGTCGATTGGGTTAGTTAACCCCACCTACAAAATGTTTTCTGTGAGGTTTTAATGCCAATTAAATGTTTTTTTTACCTAAACAAACCTTGACCCCACCTAAGAAATATCTCTACGACGCCTCTGCAAGTACATGCTTTTATGAAGGTAATTTAAAATAAGTTTAACCATGTTCTTTGTTCATTTTTAAATAGTTATCGTTAGTTAGATGTCAGAAATCGAGAGAGAAAAACTCGCAAGTGCCATTTTAATTATTAATCAGTAAGAATCGAAATACTTTTTTATTATTTAGATTTGATTTCATACAAATTTTAATTTTATTATTTTTACACATTAGTGGAAGTACTAAAATTAAAATTATCCTGTTATTTATACATTCTGGATAACAGCCCTATTATTTAGTTGTCCTAGATAGCAGGGGAAAGAACAAATATGTCTCCCTAATTTTCATAAGCCACATACATTTAATTATGTAAAATATTATGAATAGAAATTAATTAACACAGTAGTTTGTCTCATATTCAATTACTTTGGAAATGAGCAGGCAGACAGACTTGGGAAATCTGATTCTCTTATGATCCAGACAAATCCCCTTTTGCCTTTGCGTAACATCAAAAGTGTAATCCTCGATAAAATAAAGGATGACAGAGTCTCCCTTTAAGTTGATGCGACTATGAAATTGATGCGACTATGTTATTGTTCCCATCAAGTAGAGTTTACTATGCAATGGTAAACTCTACTTGATGGGAACAATAACATCCCTGGCTCCTTACCACGAGTTGTTGGAGTCGCTTGTTTCCGGGTGACAAATGGACATGACTACCTACAAAGGCATCTGCATCGAATAGGTGTAATGGACACTGCTCGCTGTCCATTGTGCAATCATGATGATATGGATGCTGCTCACCTCAAGAACTGCCCTGAAGTTTTAAAGTTTATGACTGGCAACTCTTTTGAGGCTATAAAAGGACTTTATTCTTGTTTATATACTTGTTCATCTTTTTATTGGGCTGCTCGTCGATTAATTGGTAGAGATGGCGAGGACGGGCGTAGGATGAAAAAAAATTCAATTACTTGGATTTTAACTAGGGCCATTAGGAGATATTTTTGAACAAATGGGGTGTTGGTCAACGAGAACTAGAGTTTAAATTAGCTTTCGAACTGTTACTAACACCCCCGGTCGAAGTGAGAATAATACCCACTAATTGTTGAATTTAATACCTGAGTGCTTATAATTCAACTGTCCTCTCAGGAAATGTTCGAAGAGAGATTTTTTTGAAAGATTAATACATTAGGATAAATTATCAAATATCTCTTAAGTAAAAAAGGAACACGTTTTACATGTTTATCGTATATAAAAAGAAAACTTATTCTTAAAGTAATAAATAAGAAATACCGTTTATATTTTATTAGATTTCTTTGATTGCATAAGATGACAGAAAAGGGAAATGTTAAATTATATTTCCCCTCACATGTGTTCAACAGTTATAGTAATATTATTAATACGAGCAAATTATTTTTGTTCCTTTCTATTCTTTTCCTTTTTGGAAATAAGGGCTAGCAGGAATTGCGTGTTAAGAGGGATCTTGAACCACTCTGAGCATTCAGAACTTAAGAGTGAATCAAACTAATGAACAGTTGTATTGAACACCTGATCAATAATCAGTCAGCTGAAAACTCGATTATCACTACCAACCACACATTTATCTTCAGGACAAATAAAAGTTGTCTTGATAGGATTGATGCCATTGTGTGCATAATCCTCTGCAACAAGTGTGAAGAAAGCAAGGGAAAATTCAATAAATACGATTGCATTTCCCTCTATTTCTATAAATGTACGTAATAAAATAGGGAGAAAATCCAAGCAGAGCTTTGAAATTGACAATGTAAAACGCAAAACATATCCAAAAAACTTCGTTATATTTAATAGAAAAAAAAAAGATTTTATATACTTAAGTAGCAAGAGAAAAATGTGTAAAAATTAAAATTGTTAAGAGATTAAACTTCTAATGGGTACTAAACAATAATCATTTGTAAAATTTAGAAAAATTTCTTTATAATAAAAAAAAAATTACTGAAATTTCGAAATATATATAAAAAAAAAGAAAATACAAATTTTAATTCTGTACACCATTTTTTTTTTAAATAGTTAATATTTTAAAAAAAAAAAACTAACTAGTGCCATTGGTGTTTTTATTTTTATTTTGTTTTATTGCAGTCTTGCTCTTTAAGAAATATCTAAAAATAGCACACATTTCATTTTTGTGTTTATATTATATAGATAATTATATTTATCACAATTATTTATAATTAATACAAAAAATATTGTAATTGTTTTCAAAGCAAAAAAAAAATAAAGCCGGTAAGTTTTTTTCAAATTTATGTCTCACTGTATGCATTTAACAAAACAACAATCGCGCTTTATGAGACCAGAAAATTTGACGAACTATACTACAACTCATCACTTAGAAGCCGTGTAATCACACACAAGTGGCCTAATGGACGAGAGACGTTGTCAGGGCATTTTAGCACCCACTTCATAAATTGTCCGTCTGGAGAACATCTTAAAGATTGTAGGCGATATCCACCCATTACGGAGGAAAAACCTGGAAAATTCCAAAGCACACACCCCAATAGACATGCATGGTAAAGCCAACTACGCAACACCCATCTCTTTTGCTCAACAGTGGCTGGTATCGAACCCGTGAACATAAGTTCCGAAAAAGTGCTGTCACAGGGGATGCAATTTACTTGTTCTATTTCAATTAATAAATTCTAGTGCTAAATGTCTAAACCAAACGTAGATACATAATTAAAAATATTATTTGGTAATATTAACAGAATTAAAATGAATTTCTCCACTCAATGTCTAGGAATTAACTTTATTATACCATTTTAATATTTCTTTTTGGGGTAATGCACGCATGCCTCGCAATCTTTGGGTTCATTTGGATTCTGGTAAAATTTAAATTTTATTGAAATTTACATTAAGACATAGTCGGTATTATAAGTGAACCTAAAAAATGAGAAGTTATTGAAAATTTGACTACAATAAAATTTAAGCCAATACTATTTAGAAATTTGCATTATACTAGGAAAATAAAAATTGTATTGCTTTTTGTTGAATATTCGAGAAAATTTTAAATAAACAATGATTATTTGGAAAATTTGCACGCACAGGTGCCTTATAATCCAAGATGCCAAATTCTGAGATTGGCGATTTTGTCGCGGATTTTCTTATGTATCTGGCAACATCGTTTTCATTACATCATAGATATGAAACATATAAGAATTATGCACAAAATTCTATTTTGTTAACCATAGTATTTGCGTCATCTTGCACGTCACGATACGTCATCTTGGCGACATTTCTTCATCGCCAAAAAATTTAGAATTTGGAATCATGGATTATACGGCACCTGTGTCAATTTGCAAAAATATTAATAATAAATGAATAAATCTAAAAAGTGTAAATTCAAGTGAATTAGAACATTTTAATGTTGTCGTAAGCAAGACATTAGTCTTAAGATTCAAAAAAGATTGTTTACAAATATTGCAATCATTAATTTAAAATTCTATAAAGCCATTAATTTTGTAAGAATTTAAATCGTCCTTGTCGATTTAAACTAATTATAAAGTGGATGTGTGTTTTGTCTTGTTTTTTTCATTTTACTTTTTCTGCTGATCTATTGTACTATTGTTAATAGCTTGAATCAATGGAAAACAGCTTCTCAAACCGGTGTTTTGTTTCTTATGTAAGAAATAATTTTATTAACAAATTGAACTTCGACACCATTCTCAGACATTCGGTGGTGAACATCACCTTGTTTGCTGCCACTCAAAGAATACGATTTCAAGGCATTCAGCGAATTCGTCGACAAATCGCATTTACGAAGCCGTCTCGATACGATGTCGTAATTAATTATGTGTGACGTAGATGCAACGTTATCTGATGTCATAGATATTTTAAACCAATAAAAATGCGGTAAAGTGATGTAGTCATAATCTCAATTTGAACGAAAAAATTAACCACTTTATGGTTAAAGGAAAAAAAATTAAATCGTCCTTGCAATTTAAACTAACCCGGAAGGAGATGTTTTGCATTGTCTTTTTCATTCTGCTTTTTCTTTTGTTCAATTTTCAAGATGTCCAATTTTCGGAAGCAATATCGCTAAAGATTCGAAAACTAATTATTTAGAACAGCAGGTATTTTCATGATTTTGAAAACTGTTACAAATGGAAAAAAATTATTATTAAAAAATACTTCTTTATTGTTGGTAAATTAAATTAATTAATGTTGGTCAATTATTAAAAATTACTTCTTTTTTGATGGATTTTTATCTGATACCTGCAGTTTAAAGTGGATCTCAAACTATTCCAAGTCCGAGGAATATTTGATCTGAAAGCCAAAGCACCGATCTTTCAACTAACAAGCTTCTAATAAAAGGGACTGCTGGTGCAGGCGGTTTGACAATTTCTATAAAATAATAGTGACAAGCACTTTGCTCTGAGTTGTTTAAAAAAAAAAAAAAAAACATACGAAGAACTTTTAAATAAAAGAAAAGAAGGATTCTCCGTGATCTAGTAAGACAGTTTTCTTCGCATCATAAGATTCCGGGTTCAATTCTTGCCACTGTTGAACAATGAAGGATGGATTTTGTAATTCAGCCTTCAAAATTCACGTCTTTTAGAGTGGGTACTTGGGAGTTTTCCAGATTTTCACCCTTTTGACCCGTGCATATGGTTCTCTATCAACGTGAAAAAATCTTCCGTATGGAAATCGAAGCAGTGAATATTAAAATATCTTTCAACAATCTTCAGCCATCAAGTATAAGCTAAGGGGTACTAAAAGAAAAAAAAATCACAAAAGCTATAATTTAAAAAAAAATTATTTATGTAAAATCATGTGAAAAAAAAAATAGGTCAAACTATCAAACATTCGTTTGATTGATTTTAATAAAAAGTATTTCTTGTAATACACTACTGGCCATTAAAATTGCTACACCAGGAAGAAATGAAGATAACAAAATGATATTTATTGGACAAATATATTATACTAGAAATAACAAGTGATTAAATTTTCAAAAAATTTGGCTGGATAGGTCCTGAGAAATCAGTACCCAGAACAACCACCTCTGGCAGTAATAACAGCAGTTATACGCCTGGGCGTTGAGTCAAACAGAGATTGGATTGCATGTACAGGTACAGATGCCCATGCAGCTTCAACACGATGCCACAGTTCATCAACCGTAGTGACTGGCATTTGGTGACGAGCCAATCGCTCGGCAACCATTGACCAGACGTTTTCTATTAGTGAAAGATCTGGAGAACGCGCTGGCCAGGGCAACAGCCGAACATATTCCGTATCAAGGAAAGTCTGTACAATACCACAATACCGGCAACATGCGGTCGGGCATTATCCTGCTGAAACGTAGGGTTTCGCAGGGCTCGAATAAAGAGTAGAGCCACGGGTCGTAACATACCAGAAATGTAACGTGCACTGTTCAAAGCACCGTCAATGCGAACAAGAGGTGACCGAAACGTGTATCCAATGGCACCCCATACCATTACGCCTGGTGATGGGCCAGTATGACGATGACGAATGCGCGCTGCCAGTGTGCGTTCACCACGATGCCACCAAACACGGATGCGACCATCATGATGCTGTACACAGAGCCTGGATTCATCTGGAAAGATGACGTCTCACCATTCATGCGCCCAGGTTCCTGGTTGATCACACCATTGAAGGCGCTCTTGTCTATGATGCAGCGTCAAGGGAAGCCGCAGCCATATTCTCCGAGCTGAGAGTCCATGCTGCTGCAAACGTCGTCGAACTGTTCGTGCAGACACTTGTTGTCTTCCAAACGACCCCTTTTCTTGACTCACGGCTCGTGACGCGGTTGCACAATCCATTACGGCCATGCGGATAATATGCCTGTCTTCTCGGCCCCGCATGGCTTTCCGTATTACCGTCCTGAACCCATCGATCCCATATTCTGCTAACAGTCATTGGATCTCGACCGACGCGAGCAGCAATTCTGCGATAAGATAAACCGCAATCCCGGTACGCTACAATTCTACCTTTATCAAAGTCAGAAACGTGCTGGTACGCATTTCTCCTTCTTACACGAGACATCACAACAACTTTTCTACAGGCAACAACCGTCTGATCAATTTCCTCATTTAAACACAATGTAGGTGTCGCTACTGGCGCCTGCTTTGTCTGAATGCGCTGAAAAGCTAATCATTTGCATATCACAGCACCTTCTTCCTTTCGCATAAATTTCACGTCTGTAGCATGTCGCCTTCTTGGTGTAGCACTTTTAATGGCCAGTAGTGTATATTCGAAGATAAGTAACATTGGTCAATAAAATTTTAAAACAAACCAAATTATTAACCTCCTACGCTTGTTATTAATATTAGAAATTTAAATGTAAAAATATATGTAATAAAAAATTATATTTTGAATTTTTATAATAGTGAGAGTGGTATTATATCAGTATCAGAGCTTCTCTGTCTCGTTTATCAGATTATTTATTAAAATTTCTCCCGATTTCTATTTTTCTCTGTTTATCATCAGAATGGCGATCTGTACGTAATGTGATCTAAAAAATTATAGTAGGGAATATAAAATTCAAACAGGAAGCTTTTACCTGACTATATGAAAGTGTCCCTTACTTTAACAAAAAGATATGCTGAAAATAGTTGTTATTTATTTATTTATTTTGCATTTGGGTTACTTTAAATGAGATTTTCAATAACCAAAGTATTTGACCCAATAAATATCATCTGAGTCTACATTGCTTCAGCTAGTTGTTTAGGGTAAGGTTCGCCAAGAAAATGGCACATTCTTTTATCTTCTAAGAATCTTTTTTACGTTATTTTGTGTTTGACCGGATTCACTCGTCATTTCATAGATTTTGGTATATCATATTGTTGGGACACTTTCAAATTATTATAATAAAATTAATTTTGGGAATAATTGTATTTTTTTACAAATGAGATTGCAATTACAAGAACCATCTGTAGACTGCTGATTTTTTCACTTCAATTCCAGGATTTGACATCATTGAAGTAGATTTGCATATAGTTTTTCTTTTTTCCGGCTTATTTTTATACTTTCAGATGGCAGGTGTTTTACTTACGTTGATTATTAAGTGATTTTGTTAAAGCTCAGTATTTTCCTTAATTTTTTTTCTTGGTGTATTTTATAAGAACCATATGCTCACCGAGTTATTAATCACTTATTCTATTTTATTCTTAAAGCCATTCTAATTCACAATAGTCATATTTCGATTGTATACAAAATGGCCTTTTCAATCTTAACATCTTGAAACAAAAACAATTCCCTACTTAACTTTATGAAAGATACCAACCAATGTAAAGCTTTTAATTTTTAATTTTCACTGACAAATAAATCTGCATTGTCTTGAGAAAAAAATTTTCTAGTGATATAGAAATGTCAATTTAGGCAACTTAAAAAAATTTGTTTGAAATAACCATTGTCGATCCCTCTTTTTCTTATTGATCTAAGGCAAACATTGAATTTTTCTATCGTTTATTGTAAATCCCATTGTTGTTGTGCGCTCTAAAATATATTACTAGTTTTCCATTTCTTCTCTTCTATACCCTGCTGATTTAATTTGTTGCCCAATTTGTTATACTTTAAAATAATTTTTTTCGTCACTTTTTTGCAATTTTGGCCTAAAAGTAGGATTACGCTTTTCGTAAGACACACACACAGTAGGTTATAAATTCTACCACATTCAGTAGTGGAGCAATGAAGGTGCGTGTGAGGTTCAGTTACGAGTATCTTCACGCCGTTTTCCGATACAGTCAGCCAATCAAAACATCATTTCCCACGCGCGAGTGATTGGGAGGGTGAACACATTCTCACTCACAAGTTTGTTGAAATATGTCGGATGGGGATGTGTCCGCGTTAATCTGTGACATCCAAAGTCCTTCAGCTGGTGTGTCGTGGATGTTGTGTTGTTGTTACTTATGACACTTTGGACTATCCACGTTTGCAAGTCAATAGGAAGCCTCTTTCATTTTAATCAGAGCACCACAAAGGTGAAAGTACGTCTTTGCTCTTTGAGTCCTCCGATAGATGGCACCACCAAAAGATTCACTCCCTGAATTTCAACATTTATCTGAAGGGGGAGGAAATTTTCTCCAGAAAATTGTACCCATTGTAATTGCTCAGTGATGGACCATAGGACTTTCGATTCCACAGATTTAACGAGCACGTATATCACATGTACTCGGTGGGTCTTTGGTGGCATTGGGAATCGAACCCCGCCTTTCCGGATGGAAGGCCGATGCCCTAACCTCTAGGCTACCACATCCCCGTGGATGTTGTACATTCATTTGGGCCTATGATTATAGTTACGAGAAGAATTAATAAAAGATTTAATAGTGTCTTAGATGTAGTAAACCGTTATATAGAATAAAAGTTTCCAGATTCGACCTCAGTTATTGAACGACGTGAAATGGATGAACATATTCAGGGGTAGGTGCTAAGGAATTTTCTGAGTATTCTCTTTGGCGACACCGGAATGTGTCCCCCTCCATATGAAAAGTTCTCCTGGGAAACAATTTATGCTATGGATATTCAAAATGGATTACTACGGTTTTTTGCCGATGAATGCAGCGTTAGAAAATTTTAAATGATTAAATAAGTGTGACAAAATATTAAATTAGTAATGTTATCACAAACACACACATTTTAAGGTTCAAAGAGTTTACATCTACTAAAATACAGATATTTCTCTCTAGGCTATGGAAAAAGTGTTTCAATTAATAATCTTTTTTTATTTGTTCAATTCTAAATTTTTTAATGAATTATAAAATAGCAAAAAAGTAGAGAGATAAATATATTAATTGTATTGTATTGCTAATATATTATTTGTATTATTTAAATTGATGTTTTTGATTTTTATGCAATGCAATAAAATATTAACATATTTATTGTATTGTATAAAAACCAAAAACATATTTGTATACTGTTGGTACTAATTACTTGGTTTAAAACTGGGAGTGATCGCAATGTTCTCCAAGTGAAATGATACGTCTGAGAGTGGCAGGCCAAGTATTGGGGGTCTTCTGCTAAGTCTCTGCTTCAAAATCACGAACACTCCGCCCGACTGCTTCCATCTAACTGGTAGAGGCTAGGTAGAGGGAAGCATGCTGGTGCAACAACTTACTGTTTGATATGGTTCTTAATACCTATTCATGTATCTTATCTAATACGAATGAGAGAAACTGGAATCCATTGGCAATTCATCATATTGAGATTTTGGGCTTATGTAAGCCGCTCAACAATGGGATTGAAATACTATGAAGAGAAATTCGCATCAGTCCAAATTTCAAGTGACGTTTTAATCATATGTAAATGATCAAAAATGGAAAGGAAAAAAGTAGGATTTTCAAAGTGTTGAATGCGACCATCATGAGGTGAAACACGCATATACATCATAAAATGCTATTTTTAAATGAATAAATTATGTACTGAGAAATGTTCTTGCATACAGCAACCCTACAACTTATGACTCTTCATTGGTATCTCGCAATGCAATTGTTGAACAATTGTTGTAAATGTTTTGGATGGAAAGATGCAACCAGAAGATGAAACAGGATTATTGTAAAATATTAATTTCACATAGCCAGTTAATAATATGATGAACAACAAACAGCTTAGTCTTCAGCCATTCTCAATCACATTCAGGTAGGCATTGAAACAATGGCAGTAAAATGTACCACGTGTCCATATCAACATAGCAGTGAACTGATTGTAAAAAGGAAAGGAAAATTAAATTACCCACTTAACATGCATAATTCTTTTCAAACCCAACTATCCCAGGATTAGATTCTATCAAGAAGCAAGACATGAAAGTGAGTTGATGGCGTTGGTGACGGAGTTTTCTACCTGAACCTGATTATTATTGCATCAGAGATCGGATTCAACATTTGACGAAGATACTTCAACATCGCAGCCTCATAAAAATCATTTCAAAATCATCAATAATGGTAATTCTCATCAATGGTAATTCTAAATTCTTTCATACTTGTTAAAATAGAAGTGATCTTAAATTAAACGAATCTAAGTTTTCCAGCAAATTTCTGAATGGTAAAGAATTTCAATAATACACTAACATCCAAAACTTAAGATACAAAGTGATTTTTAAGTAAATAGACATGAGATTTTATTTTAAAAAAATACCAATTATAATGAGTTAAAGGAATTGAAATTTCATGAAAGTAATTATTTATTTGCAAATAATTGAAAGAGAACGTCACAAAGATACGACATGTAACGTTTTTGTCGTCAATGCACACAAAATAAAACTTGAAAAATAAGTTAAGGGTGCAAACATGCAGAAGGATAAACGAACATTAGAGGAAAATCCTTCTTAACAAACAAAGTGTCTGTACTGATTGGAAAGTTATGTGAAATATGTTGCGTGTGTGTCTATAGAGGTCTCAGTACAGGTCACGCTGAATAATAAACAAATATAAAACTTTGTTTGAGAAAGTGCTTAAAACTTTATTTTGCATAGTTGTGAAGATTATGACCACTACTACTCCAATACTTATAATTAACAAAATTTCTCTTTGCTTGTTTGGACAGTTTTCATAATCCAAGATTGAATTTTCAGGAAAATTCATGATTATCATTCAGAAGAAATAGTCATTGAATGTCCAATACATTGTTTAGTACATCAAAGAAATCGTTACCAATCATTGGACCTTTTTAGTCAATTGTTAGATTGGCAGCTTACTCAATCTATTTTGTTTCATTTTAGACATCTACTTCCACGAAGACAATTTACTCTCCCACTCTCCTGAACTTAGTCCCTATTTATATCTGGCTATTAGCAGACTCGTTTAGATTTTACCATGAACTCTAAATAAAACTGCAATCACTGACTTGAAATGTTTTAACAAATCCAAGAGGACTCTATCGTCCACCTTGAGAAACACTACTGTATAAAGAACTATTTGTTTAATCTAATTTATTACGTCACGAAATAATATGCAACATAAAAACATTTTGCAGTTAGAATTTTGAAAAGATCAAAGCTACTGCTTTAAATCAAGATCACCGAACTGTGTTAAGTGTGTAAGATGTACGGAATTCTACACTGTCTTCATTTTTTTTCTATATTTATTAACTAAATCATTATAGTATGAGATTTATGGCGAATTAAATACAATTGTCAAAAGCAATTCTTAGAAGTATATAAAAATAATAAATATATTAAATAAGCCTAAAAAATTTTTTTGTTTAAAAGGAGCGTTCGTTAATTTAAATATTGATGATTGGTTCAAAAGTTGAGTTATATATATGTATGTATGTAAGTTGTGTGTGTGTGATGCGACAATAAAAAAACATAACCTTTCTCAAATACTTATTCAAAATCTATGTAATCACCATGCATTACAACTTTGCACATGATGATGTTACAGGCTTGTAGGAAATAACGTTCCATTTATAAAATCATGACGCAGTATTATAAATGCATTTACCTAAGCTTAGAAATATCAAAATATTTTGTTATTGTCATTAACATTAAGGAGAGAGGTGTTGAGTTACACAGTAGATATTATTAGGTGTAAAAAGCGTTTTTTCTTAAATTTTCCTAGAATTTATTCCATTCTAACAATAAGTTATCGTATGAGAACTTTCATTATTATCTATTTTCGTAGAAAACAAGAGTGCACCTGATTTCAATAGCACAATTAATTCACCTTTAAAGCAAAAAATTGCGGAGGCGAAGAAAGCAGGAACAATGAAATGGTAATACTTTTATCAAATTAAAAAAAAAAGTAAGAAAATAATCCTTTTAACAGAAATGGTTTTCTGGAAGAAAAGGATTATTATTTTCAATTATCTGACTAGAATTAATATAAATTAGAAGCATAAAATAAATTGCAAAGAATAAAGTAAGACCTAAATAAAAATTTTATTTAGACATTGATGTTACTGTAAAAATATGCAATATTTTAGAGCATCCATGAAAAGCAGAATAAATAAAAAGAATGTTTTCTTCATTATTAAAACTGCGTGTGTATCGGCTTAGCATGTAAAGAAATCCCAGTATAAAAATGAGTATAGAAATCATTCAGTAAAAACATTTTTCAATTATTTCTTCGTTGATGTTTTTTTATTTTTTCCAATATATTTGCCATTTAAAAGAATCGTTTTACCTTAATTATTATGCAGTAAACATTCGTTTTATAACTTCATGAAGAACATTAAAATAGCTTTAAATACCGAAAATATGTGAAATAGAAAAATATAAATATAAGAAAGTAAAGTTAAATTTGTTAACAAATTGTTCTCTTTTAAGAAGTTAAGTAGTGTTTGAAAAACTTATTTAGTATGCATTTTCTTAGAAATACATGCTAGATTTAAAGATCTAGTTAAAAATGATTCTTTTCATTTTATTAATGAAAAATTAGGCTAAATAATCACTCCCTTTTCCTAATTCAACAAACGTTTTTTTTGTGTTTTAAATCATTTTGCTATTGTCTTCCTCAAAAAAAAAATGTACCTCTGCCACGACTAATTACAAACTTGTTTTGAAGATATTCTTTTCATTGTCTCATTTTCACCTGGCTTGATATCTTTTTATTTCATTTTCCTTCATTATCATCTTAATATTTTCATCCTTCGATATGTCTTTCGAACAAATTACACCCGATTCTACGTTCACGAAGTCCTGCAATAAAATTTCGTTCTTTTATTAACAATAAGAATTCTTGTTGGGGTTTTATGTATGAATACATTCACACAGGTTGTCGAAAAAATATTATTTGCTTTGTCAATTATAGTATATCTTTAATAAAATCGACATGGTAGAATCAATCACAGATTGATAAGTTCAGGGCATGAGTGTCATTCTTCTAAAATTACTTCAACACAATGACAATAATTATTCTTAGCAAAATCTCCTACAATATTTGACATGGGAACAGTTGGTTATATTCTGATTCATGGGTTATTAAACATGATTTAGACTGAGGGAGAAATGGATCAATAGACCCAGAGCTGCAACAAGTATAACACAGTTATACACAATTGGAAGAATTTAATGATTTCCCGATTTTTTTAAAAGAAAAAAATAACATTGATTTAAGTTTTTTAGAAATAAAGTAAAATAAAAATTAAATAATTGAAAAAATCAGATTATAAAAAAATTTAAATGAAAGAAGGAACAACATAAAGTTACTAAAAAAGAGATTCTTTCAAAATTTTAAATGGTAAATAGAAATTGATATTGTCATTATGTTATTAGATTTCTATTATGTGCTATTAGATCATAGATACCCAAAGTGGTCCAGGTGGACTTCCAGGGGTCCATAGGTTATCACATGGGGGTCGACGTAGACGTGAAAAGAAAACAGGGGTTCACAAGTTGTAAGTCCCCACTTACAACTTGTGAACCCCTGTTTTCTCCATGAAATATTGGGGGTCCATGAAATATTTTCTGATTGTTTTCATAATAAAGATAAAAAAAATTGGCTTGGATTTACCTATCAACGTAGACAGGTAGGATCATTTACTAGGTAGGTACTCAAAAATATTCAAAACTCAGTTCAAATACAGAATTGAATAGAACAATGCATAATAGTACAAGTATTATTTTAATAAATACTACGCAAGAAAATGTGCTACTTTTTTTTTTTCGCTTTAACACCCCCAATTTAAGGTGACAGTTTTTAGGAGTTTTGGGAATACAGTAGAAATGTAGCGGCAGGGGTTTTAACGAAAGTAGTAAAACTTTGAAAGTGATCCACGAGAAAAAAAAAGTTTGGAAACCCATGTATTAAGTTAACAGAGATGATAAATCTTAACATGGCCCCATAAAGGGACAATGTTAAGAACAAGCAAGTAGTTCATTAAATTAGTGTTCAATAGTTAAAAGTTTCCAAAAGTAAGTTGTACCCTAATAAGATGTTTTTTTTTTTTTTGCCTTAATTTTTATAATCAGGTTATCACTTTGTAAAATTTAAAGTCCGATGAGCCCATAGAATAGGAATCTATATACATTAAAAATGCATATGTAATATATTAAAATTTGTTTTACGCTTCATTTCCCATAGATTGTGTCTTATTCAAGCTCATATTCAGAAATATCTTGCACGTATAAGAAAAACCGGACTTAGATTTCTACTATTTAAATATTTAGATCCTTTAAGACATCCGGTTGACCTCTGCATGTATGATCTTTGCTGCTTTTTGTCATCGAAAAGATGTAGATATTTTTAAAGGGGAGAACGGTAAATAGTTTATTTATGAAAGTATTTTTCAAGCGTTTTGAGTCTAGAACAGGGATGGGCAAACTTTTTCGGTTGCGGGCCATAAATCGAAAAATAAATAAATAAAAAATGGGGGGACAAGATAAATTTTTCTAAAATTTTAAAAACAATATACAAGTTTTACAATTTAAATATGTTAATGAGATAAATGAAATTGCTATTTCTGTTCGGAAAATTTCTTATATTGAGGTTTGAAGTGAGATATACTGATCCTAAAGAGCGAAGCTAAATGCTTATCTGTCAGTCTATTTCTGCGATGATTCTTTCTAAGGCTCATAGTTGAAAACACCTGTTTACATTTGTAAAATGAAGCAAACCTAGCACTGATTCTCTGGGCTGGCTAGAGCTTAAAATGCGCAGTCTGCTACATGTGAGATCTAATTCAACTATATTGGACTCCCATATGTCTGCTCCCCCAGAAAGAGATGACGCTTGTTGCTCTCAGTTTGCAGTTGTAACTGCAAAAGAACATCCACTGTCTACTGCACTAAGAACATTTACTGTCTACTGCACTAAAAACATCCACTGTCTACTGCACTAAGAACATCCACTGTCTACTGCACTAAGAACATCCACTGTCTACTGCACTAAGAACATCCACTGTCTACTGCACTAAGAACATCCACTGTCTACTGCACTAAGAACATCCACTGTCTACTGCACTAAGAACATCCACTGTCTACTGCACTAAGAACATCCACTGTCTACTACACTAAGAACATCCACTGTCTACGCTTGCTATTTCCATCGATTTATGCTTTGTGTAAGAAGTAAAAAGATTACCAGTACTTTGAAAAAAGAAAGATATAAATAATACTAAAACATTGTAGAAAAGGCGATAAATATATAATATATAAATCATAATCTCTTTTAATTTCTGTCGGACTGGCAAATTAAAATTCTACCCGCGGGCCGTAGTTTGCCCATCCCTGGTCTAGACATACAAATGAAAATTCGTCCTTTTCATATAAAAGTAGCTGTGCTGTCGAGCCCCGGACTGAGTTGGAATATTCCCTTACACCAAGAACCTCGTTATTCTGAACCGCGGTAAGGTGACGAAATCACACATGAGACTGTAGCTGCTCTTCACATTCCCAGGACAGCATAGGAAAAGTTTTGGACGCCACAGATTAACATGGACACGCCCCCAATCCTCGATGTTCCAGCAACCCAGTGAGGGAGAATGTGGTCATCCTCCCAATTAACGTATCAAGTGATGCTTTGCTGATCTTACGGGAAGCGACGTGAAAGTACTGAGCCGCTATGTCCCGTTCTTTTTATAAAAAACACTAAAAAATACATCAAAAAGGAAAGGGATTGGTGAAACATTTCGAAAAAATTCACAGGACTAGTTATTTTACTTCATCAAACTAAATGTTAACATAAAATTCCTACAAAATTTGACTAAGTTATTCTTGTGTTTGGCTATTTTTTCTTCTTTTAATAAAGTAAAATATATAAGTAATAAAAAAAAAGTGAAATCATTTTTATTATCCTTAATTTTTTTTAATAAAGAAGTTAATAATCACTACATAAATCGCAATTTGTAGGCTTTGGTTTTATCTTGAATTATATATATTCAATAAGTTTGCTTTCGAATTTTTATAAATTCGAATAATCAAAATTGCATTATTATCTTCATCGATATTTTTTAATTAACATAAGAAAGTTTTGATTAAAAATTATTTATTTTGAATTTTTTAAAGACAAAAATTATGCTTGTAAAAGTATATAAATAAATAAAATTGAGATTTTCACTTGTAAATGTTGATTTTACATTTTCATATATAAAATTTGAAACGATCAAAGAATCAATGTATGCGTTACCTTTAAAGTGTTGTTGTTTGTTGTTTCTAATCCCCGCGATCACCAAAGCTAGATCAGGCCTATGAGTCCCTAAAAAAGTCAAGTACCAGAAGGGGATCCCGAATCAGGTTTTGCTTGGTAAGCCCCAAACAAGATAAAATGTGGTCAGGAGAAGCCTGCACCGAATAACACTTACTGCAGGTCTCGAAAGGTTTGTTACTACCTTCGAAAGTCATGGAAAGCAGGTGGCCGCTAAGAAAACGTGAAAGTGCAGTTTGATCTCGTCTACTGCAGCCTCGAGCCAAGGAGCCACCAGTACACCTCACCTGGTACAAAGGATGCCCAGGTGGGACAATCCAGGTAGCCATGGTAGTTGCCCTAAATTTAGAAAAAAAGCCCCATATGAGTAAGAGAAGCAGCAGGCGTGGTGAAATCTCTAGCACCGGCTCTAACCAAACTGTCCGCAATTTCATTACCAGTAACATTCACATGGGACGGAATCCACTGAAAGTGGAAATGATGACCATAGAAAAGATGTTTCAGTTTCCTGAGGAGTTTCCCGTGGCGAGGGGTTGCCACAGGGTGGAGTGGGCGAAGTACGTCGGGAGTGTATTCTCTTGGTAGGGTCACCCAAAGCGTGAAGGCCACTCCACCGTGCCTAGCTAAAGTCTGTAGGCTTCGGAGTTAAGTCAGACATCAATGCTCCAGGTCCCTGACCAAAGAAGCTGCCTCTTACCCCACCCATGATTAATTCACCTCCAAAGTACTGGTATCAATTATTCGCCATATCATTTAGGTATAATGCTGATTAATTAGACTAGTGCCTTAAAGTGCGGGATATTATTTCATTTTTTCAAATTTCAGACATAATCTACAAATTATTAAAATAATATATTTGATTCTGCACTCTTTAACAGAGAAAATAAGTTAATCTGCAGATTAGCTAGTAATGTACGCACTCTTTAACAGTTCTAGACAACAAGGTGAAGGTAAGACGCAAAAATACCTATCTAAATATTGAAATGAAAGAAAGAATAGCCTGTTGCTCAGGTTCTGTTAAACTTTGTTTTGGACGTAGTTTATAAGAGCTTTTATTCTACAAGAAAATTATAGAGTTTAATTATGTTCGCTATTACATAAATAAACTTGATTCATAGTATAAAAGTAAAAAACGCAGTTTCTATATTTTATTTTTTGATTATTGTGAGAATGAGTTAATGTGCATCTCATAAAAAAATCTCATTTACGAATTTGTTCAAGCCTATTAAAGAGTTAACTTATTAAAATGTTTAAGAATTTAAAAAAAAGATACGAAATTATGTATATTAAATTATTAAATAGTGCATCTATGTTTGCCAAAACTGAATTGCCAAGAAAAAAATTTAAAGATGACAAAAGAATATTTCATTCATTTTTTTCACCGCAAAAAAAGCATGTATTTTTTGAACGACTTGTCCAAAGCTTCATTTCCAATAATGCTTGTGTTGCCACCTTTGTTGCATTTCACCACCATTCATCTTGAAACTAATCAAAACTATTACTTTAAAATGCATAAAAGCAAAATTAGTTGCTAAAATGATCAATAGAGGGAGCTATAAATCATTAAAAAGAATGCAATAACACTAATATAAATAGATTTGAATTCATCCATGATACCGACTTTTGAACTGCACATTCGCTCGCGTTTTTAAAATAGAACAAATAAAAACTGATATAAGGAATTAAATTAAACAATTAAAATTTTTGATAATGTTTAATTCTTCCTTGACCACAGCAATAAAATTTTAAATCTCAAACTTAGTCATTAGTGTATAAATCTCCTGTAAGAGCATTTGTCTAAAATAATTATATTAGTATCAGTGTGTTGAAAAGGAAAAATTTTGTTTGCTTTTCGAACATTTAGTCTTTAAAATAGTATTACGACAATATTATTCTTAATTATTTTTAATTTAAATACTTAGAATTTTACTCGTGATTTTTGGAAACGAAGTGAAAATATTATTAAATAAATTAAGGTCTGGGGCGAATTTTCTTATTCCGTCTCGTTTTGAAAATATTCCAGACTTCCGCTTTAGAAATGAGTAGTTCTTCAAATAATTCTTCTTTCCTCGTCTCATAGTTCCAGACTAGTAAATGGCTCTGAAATTTTCTTCGATTTCTTTTATTTTGATATGTCTGGTACTATTAAAGATAACTGTTTCCTTATAGTATACGTACATATTATTTCATTTGTATTAGTTATAGTTTGCAAAATATTCCAAATGAATGAAGAAATACCAGTCGGAAGAGTTCACAAATAACTCCTTGTGTAAAACAATTTAGAATATTTTATTTCATTTACTTTTATTTACTATCTGACGTTTTATTTTGGATTCTTAATTTGTGTGACTGATTGCAGAAATTTTATTGTAGAAATGGATGCTTTATGTTTAATCAAATCAGAACTTCAACTTTTAAAAATGGTACTATTCCATTTTGCCGGAGCAAATCTCACTGTGTGGACATTTTTTGGTGGAAACACATGGAAAACAGATAAAGAAATAGTAACTGTTTATTGAAAAAAATTATTTCAAAGGATTAAATATTTTTCATTATTTAAAATATTTGTAAAAGGTAAAAAAAAGTTAAAATTAATAATAAAACCAACAATTTGTCATATTTTGTTTCGCTTGGTGATATCATTTGGTGTGACATGATCTCCTGCACTGATGAAACAGAAAAGAGTATTCTGGTAATAAAATACCTGACGCCTGTTTCTATTAAAATCTTTCGGATTATTAGCAAAATACACTTTAAATATAATGGTACATACATAACAGCCTATAAACCAGGAAAGTTTTCTCAAATTTGGCCAAACTGATCGTTTAACTATTGAATATTTAATGAGTAAAATCAGTTTTAGGAGAATTAGAACAAAACGTGCATATTTAATGAGAGCTAAAAGAAAGTTGCCTTTAAAAGTAAATTAAAATTAATGTTTCAGAACATTTGACATCCATTAAACTATAATATAGTTTGTTTTCAAAAATAGCTAAACATAAAGTGCTCTAAATTAGTTATTTTAACTATCATAAAAAAAGCTATTTGGATGAAAAATTAAAAGTGATAGCATTACATTGGTGATGAAAACTCTCAAACAACATTTACAATCACTCCAATTTTTTCTTTACGCAAACGATAAATTCGCCAAATTTGCTTCAAATATTGTTTGCATTCTCGATAGTAGGTAAGTCCCAAATTTTTAATATTTTATGGTATAGAACCATAAAAAATATAGCTATTAAACTGAACTTATATTTAGAGAATCACAAATGGTTCATCAAAGGAATAATTATGTACTTTTAACCATAAAGCGGTTGTTTCTTTCGTTCCAGTTAAGATCATTTTATTGCACGCAATTTAAAAATTTTTGTTAAGACCCCAGAAAATCACCGAGAATTAACCAAACTCTTTGACGATAAATGTATCGCATACATACTTATCAAGAGTAAAAACCAAAAAACCTAAAAAATACGTTATTAGGGGCCTCCCCATAACAACCAAAATACAAGACATAGAAAATAATATCAACCTTATTGGTTTTCAGGTGGCAAAAGTCAGCCAAATGAAACACCCAAAATCCAGCAAACCAATGCCTTTCTTTTTGGTAACCATTTTTACAGAGCCCGATGGGGCATCTATGTACATGATTAAGAAACTTTGCCATATTTATGGCGTGACAGTGAAACACTACAGAGGATCCAAATTGGCGATGCAGTGTTTCAACTGTCAGCAATTCTATCATTCGGCTGATACGTGCCACCTCAAACCCAAATGCGTTAAGTGTTCAGGAGCACACAACACGAGGGATCGCCCTCAGGATAGAGTTGAAACACCAAAATGCTCAAACATCCAGTGTGATCACCCTGCAAATTATAAAGGTAGCAAAATTCACAAAAGCCAATACTAAAATAAAATTTAAAAAAAAAAAAAAAAAAAAAAAAAACAATAAGTAATGCAGTAAGACTTGGAGTCTCTTACGCGAGAGCCACCTCTCCCACCCCCACTCAAGATAAAGAGCAAACTACCTTGTTGACTACTCCAGAATTACCTGGAGACTTGTCAGACTTAATCTTGCTAATAAATGAAATTAAATCCACCCATTAAAAAGTTAATAAATGAACCTAGAGAAATTAAGTACCCTATGGACAAATTATTTAAACTAATAGAATGCTTTCAAGATTCAGATTAATTTAACCTAACCGATCTACTACTTCTAATTAATATAATAATTTAATTTTATCAATATTACCTATTTTTAACCACTAATATTAAACTTTTTACAAATAATTTATTGAAAATTAACAGATTTCTATGATTTTCTTTCAAATTAAAATTTAAGCTCCGCCCACTCTAGTATTTAACTAATGATATGACAGACAGTCACAGCTACCAGTTCATCAAATCAATTCCAGCTCCAGACGAGGGTGAGGTCCTTCGGACCTAGGTACCTCGCGAACTCAGGCTGAGCCCAGCCGAAGTAGCCTTTTATTGCAATTCTCACTGGTTTAAAATATCCATGCCGTCTGATAACGTTTCATTTACATCAGATCGTATTGAGACGGTGTCGTAAATCCGACTTGTGGACGAATTTGTTGCAGCAAGCAAGATGAAGTTCACCATCGAATATCTGAGAATATTGCCGAAATTCGTTTTGTATATAAAACAATTCCTTATATAGAGACAAATCAACGACTTGAGAAACCATTTTCCATTGATTTTATGTTGACAATAGAACAGGAGAAAAATAAAAATGAAAAAGAAAAAACACATTCACTTTATAATTATTTTAAATCGCCAAGGACGATTCACATTTTTCAAAACTTTCACTTTCATTTTACTTTTGATTCTAGATGCTTTCCGGAAAAATGTACACCCCCATGTAACTGGAAAAAACCGGGAAACTTTCTTTTGCAGCAGAATTAAAATTAGTGGCCAATTCTGCTGCTGGTGATTTAAAAAGTTGCAGTGAATTTAATTATAGACTGTTTGTTACAGACAGATAGAGAAAAACTGAAATAATTTTTTTAGTTGATAGTGCTGTTGACGTTAGCCTAATTTTCGTTTCTTACATTTACTGTAAGAAACAAATCATTTTTACTACTCGTTTAAAAATGAAAAATATCCTTAGATATTTTAAAAAAAAATACTTGCAGAATTTAACACCTTTTTTATATAACTTTAATTGTTATCAAAACATCGAAGTGTGTAGTGTCATTTTTTGTCTGGTGGACGGAATTTCTGTACTGAAACAAAAGTAAACTTGAAAAAAATACTGTTAGCCATAAAATATATTTATGATGGAATTTATGTTCCTAAACTAAAATAACCGGGAAATGTATACTTCAGGGAGCGAATTAGCAAAAATGGGCGATTTTTTTTTTCGCCAAGTGTGTTTTAGTGCATATTTGTAGAAATAAGATGGCGCTGAAAACACGGTGGCATGTGAATCATTAGTAAGATAATTATACAGATTTTACAAATATTTTAAAAAGTAAAAAAGACTTTTTTAAGTGAAAAAAAATATATTTATCACTAAGAAGCTCGATTTCACACATTCTTTAAAGCAAACTAAATATTCTTAGCGTATTTTAGAGCGTATTCGGAACAAAATGGCGTTGGAAACATGTGCAATGAATCTCAATGAAAAGAAATGAGCAAATTTTACAAATACGATTAAACTTAAAATTAATATTATTTTCAAAAATATTGACTGCATCGTTGAATCCATAGAAATATGTACAGTAAAAAATGAGAGCTCGACTTACCAAACTTACCAAAACAAAAACCAGAATGCCAACAATACTAAGGTTGCCGGAAATAAACCAACATCTCTTAAAATATGGCGCCAAACTGGCGAGAAACTGAACGGCATCTTAAAGTATTTGCCATAAAAATAACCAACTATTGATAACACCAAGTAATTTACTATAGATAAGGGAAAAATATATACTTTTTTCCAAATTTTTAGTTAAACTGACGACATAAATCGTAATAAATAGGTTGTGAGAAAGGATTAAATTTTAAATTAGCATTTAAATGGACTAGCATTTGTCAACAGTTAATTGAAATAAAGATTAATACCTACTTTTTTTCCTCAACATTCAGGGAGAAGTTAAAATAAATAAAGACGCAAATAAAAACCAATAAAATGGTTTCTTCATATCAAGGCCAAAAATTAACATTTCTCTGGGACTATTAAAATTCACAGCTTGAAAATTCTTGATGGCTATTTCATGGCAGTAATTCTACCTGTAATAAGATTCGTACCATCAAACTTGCAATGCATGAATCTAATTTTAATTATGACTTTTTTGCTCTTACTTTATTTTGTAAATTTGTGATATTAAATGGCACAGATGTTAAAATTAACAAGTTTTTCAAGCTGTCATAAAAATGTGACATAAAAATGCAGAAAAAAACCATATTATAATTTCACATGACATGATAAAATTATATTATAAATAGTAGTAATCACTAAAATGCTCTTGATATACTTATGCTGAATATGCTAAAACTAACTTTACACGTTCAAAATGTTAAAAATTTAATTATAAAACTATTGTCAAGTAGATGTTATATATAACAAAACACTATGAATATATCATTTAATATAATAATAAGGATATTAAAATCTAAGTTATACGGATTAAAATTAATTAAGCATAATAATGATAAATAATAGGGAAAATATGACGAGTAAAATCTATAGTGAAAATTGATACTTATATAGTTGTGTTTTGAAATAATTATTAATAATTTTGTTTTGAAATTATTTATATTTTATTATTTTAATAATTTTTATTTGAAATAATTTTTTATTATTGTTTTTCACACTATTTTTATTTTACAAAAATCAATATATCTCACAAGTAAGTATTAATTTATAAGCAGTGTTTGAAACACAGTTGAAATGAAAAACTAAATTTTTTTAAAGTTTTCTGTAAATGATGAATTTAATAACAAAATCATTTTTAATAATTATATAATATTTAATTATTTTAAACATTCGAAGTAAATGATTAGTAAAAATATTTTTTATGTAAAAACAAGCATCAAATGCTTACATTCTACCAGAATTTTGAAATAAATTATCTATAAAAACAGAAAAAAAATAGCACATTAATAAAAAATTAATTACATGTTAAAATAGATATAGTTTATCATTATTTTTTAATTTTTAATTTTTTTCTTTTTATTTTTTCTTAGATCGTTACACCCATTACTATTATAATTATTGATATATTTCCTTTTTCATCTTGATGTATTTATGTTAGACATTTCAATCTTAATTTCTAATTATTAAGATTATTTTATTTTTATTGATTACTATTTAAATTAGAAGAAAATTATTTTAGAAAATAATTGATATAATTTCTAAACATGCATGGAAAATTTAAAAAAGAAATTTATATATGTAATTTCAAAAAAAATATTATTTCAAATTAATGTTTCTGATTTTGTTTTGAATCAACTTTTGAATTTCCATCTAATCAAACTGAAAACGGTTTTAATTCAAACTACGAACGGTAATGACAATAAATATGTTAGATGAATAGTGACACAAAAAACACACAAATTTGAGCATTTTACATATGTCGCAAGATGTTTTAGAAATTTTTTTAGCAAATAAGAAAATTCCAATATTTTTCCTTAGTTAATAACCTTACATTTTTCTATCAAGGTATAAGTTTCAGCACTCATCTTTTCAAATGTTAGCCTTCGCTTCAACAATTCGTAGGTTCAATTCCCACATGGGTGTGAATGTTGGTACTGACTCGGAATCCACTTTACATTAATCTGTCTAATTAATCCTCGCGTAGAAAAATGGATACTAATCTAGAAAAATACTAATACTAGAAAAATCGCGTAGAAAAATGGAATCCACTTTACATTAAATATTTAATTATTTTAAACATTCGAAGTAAATGAGTAGGAAAAATATTTTTTATGTAAAAACAAGCAAAAACAAGTGTGGAAAACAAGTTATGTAAAAACAAGTGTGGAAAAAATCAAATCTGCAAATTTCACAGATTTTTAAGATTAACATAATTACACAGATATTTTCACCACTATGAAAATTTAAAAAAATAATTTTTCTATTTTTTTATAATGAAAGAGAGAAAGTATGGCAACACACAATGTTGAAAATTTTTCAATTATGGAGAGTCTTATATGGAAGAAATAAGGTACATATTTACACAATTAGCTGTGTGTTTAATCAAACTGCAGATTATCTATTTGAGTATATTGATAAGATAATACGGAAGAGTTTTAAAGCCATTCAAAGAGTGGTCTGGTTTTTCAAATATATATTCGCACTCTTAAATTGTTTTTGTTTTGAAAAGAGAAATATGGATCCTCGAAATTTATCAAATTGGAAGCTTGACCTTTATTAAATAATCCAAATGCATATTATTATTCCGTATAAAAGACTCATTTTCTACGTACTTAAAACAATTTTTCTTCATCTTGAAACAGACAGCTTAAAAAAATGTCTTTACAATATTTGAATGCAAGAATTATACTTGAAATAAAAAAAATTAAGTGGCTTACAATTTTTATCCTTAATTTATTATATTTCCTTGAATTCTTTCAACTAATGCTTTCTTAAACTATAGATTGATTAAAATATGAAAGAAGTTATTATGACTTACAATAATTTAAACAAGAAATCCTTTTTAAAATACTAATTGTCGAAAGTTATTTGTTTCATTTTGAAAAATATTGTAACTACACCTTTTTTATATTATTATATTACTGTTACAAGTAATTATTATGATATTTAACAATAAATAATTAAAACGACAAAATATAAATATTTAACAAAAATATTTTATGTTATGTATTAACAAATGATAAATTGTTTCTGAAATAAATTTTTGTAATTTATTTTATTTTTCACTAAATTTACATTTTTAGTAAATCCATAAGTTTTTTCTTTTTATCGCAAAAAAAATGCGCACTTTTTATATTGTTTCTGTTAACAGTCTAGTAAAATAATCTTGCATAAGTACCTAATTTTCAAACTTAGTTGTGCATTACAGCCGACTAAAACATTACAGACATAACTACACTTATTTAATGTAATCGAGCTAAATTACGTAAAAATCATGTCACGTGATCACGTAACCTTGTAAAAGTCGCATGATTACGGGAATTTTTATTATTATTATTATTATTTTTAGTTTCATACACTTATTTGTTTTATCAACGACTCCTTTTTTTCCAGCTTACAAAAATTAATAAAACCAAATGAGGGATTTCTTAATCTTTTTTTAAACAGATTATGCTCACATTACCCTAAGAAATCTCTTTCGTTGATGCTAAAGCAAAAAATATCTTTTTTTTTAAAAAAAAAAATAAAGATAAACATTTTTTATTTCAAGACGAGTGATAGTACTACCTCACACGAAACTGAAGACTGCAATTATTATATTATCATGATCATTCTTGCCAAACATGTTTTGCATAATAATCTGATTTTTTTAAATTTGAAATTCACTTTAGCTTAGAATGGAATTGATCAAACCCAATGATTTCAGGAGCCACTTTGATGACGTGTAAATGTTACAGCTGACCGCACTTTACATAAACATGCTTTTAAAAAAGCGTTGCCAATTACAAAATAAATGAAACTTTATTTTTATACTATGATTCAATATAATTAACTCTTAGAGTTTTAAGTAATGAGACTTGTTTATTATTTCTTTCACTTAATTTTGGTAAATCTACATTTAAATTCGACGATGCATAGCTTAACCGGTTTATTGCATTGGTATCAATTAATGAAACATGTGATGAACTCTAAATTTCTTTCTACTAAAAAGTCTTTCCTGGACATCAGAATATCCAAGACGGTTTACAATTCGTTATATAAAGTAAAGTTCTTAAGATACAAAAGAAATTGCTTACAAATAATGAAAAATGAAATATTTTAAGCAGTCAGTTTTAATGGAAAAAATGCCGAATATTTGACTTTTAATAAGTTATTTTAAGAAATGGTTGAACTCAACTTTTGAATGAACAAAATAAATAAATCAAATTTAACGAATATATTTAAGACAATGAATTAATAAAATATTTTTCTTTTGTGTTCTGTATAAAAAATAGAAATAAATATAAAATAGAAGCGACAACAATTTAATTTCTAGAAAATTCTGTACATTTATACTTCTTTTATTGCCACAGATGATTTGATCTCAGTTTGATTTGTCACTCTATAATCAACTTTTACATGCAGGAACTTGTAAACTTGGTGAAATAATGTTAAATATATTTCTATTTATATAATTATATATTAAGTTGTTATATTAAGGTAAATTATAAGGAGATAATTTATCAATGTTTTTCAGTGACCTTTGAACAAAATTTGGATCAGATTTACTGCACGATCACCCTTGGTGCCAAATTTGGTGTACATTTTTCTGGGCAACACTATTTGTCATTAATTTCTGGTGAATATTTACCGATTTAAATTCATTAATAAAAATTTAATCAAAAATTTTTATGGATAATTTAACATATGAACTTTATTATTTTACCATTAATGTTTGAAATCTATAAATCTGCGTTTTTTGTTAATTTTGTAAAATTAGTTGAGCATATTGTTATGTACCAGCAATGTATGAAATATTTGTCATTATTTCAGCCATTTTTCTTCCCGCCGTTTTCCCGATCGGAAAAATTTCCTTTTTCCCATATGGTCACCTTGGCGAATTTTTGAAAATTTCACCAAGGGTGACCGATGGTAAATTTTTACAAGTAATTGTTTCTTTCCTTTCAGTTGAGACCATGATTACATCATTTCATTATAATTTTCATTGGTTTCAAATATCCATGACGTTCGATAACATTTCATCCATGTCGCATCGTATTAAGACAGCGTTGTAAATCCAACTAGTCGACGAATTTGCTGCATGCTTTTAAACCATATTCGGCACAGGTACCGTATAATCCATGATTCCAAATTCTGAATTTTTTGGCGATGAAGAAATGTTGCCAAAATGATGCATCGTGAAGTTTGCGATGACGTAAATACTAAGATTACAGAAATAGAATTTTCTGCATAATTCTTATAGGTTTCCATATGTATGACGTAACAAAAACAAGGTCGCAAGTTACATAAAAACTCCTCCAAAAAATCGCCAATCTCTGAATTTGGCGCATGAATTATACGGCACCTGTGCCCTGTATTCTTCGTGCAACAACAAACAAAGCAAAGTTCACAATCGAATGTCAGAGAATATTATGAAAATTCATTTTGTTAATAAAACTATTTATTTTATAAGGATATAAGCATTGATTTGAGAAGCCATTTTTCATTGATTCAAGCCGTTGACAATTGAACACAAAAAGAAAAAGCAAAATGAAAAAGAAAGGACAAAATTTCCATTTTATAATAAACTTTAATCAGAAAGGATGATTTAAATTTTTAAAAATTTCCTTAATTAATATAATTCTAAATTAGTAATTTCAATATTTGTCAGCAATCGCTTTTAAATCTTAACAATAATGCCTTGCTTAAGCCAGCATTAAAGTTTTAAATGTTTCTCATAATTAAAATTTCTTGAGTTGTTTCTCCTTAATTTTATTGATTTCAAAAATCTTTATTTGTGAATGAGTTTTCTCACTTGCTTTGATAATTTAATAAAAACTTTTATTATAAAAATTATTTATCTTATCAGGAATTTGCCGATTTCTAATGACTTGTATTTTTATCAGTATTTTTTTTTACCACTAAAACTGATGAAACTTACTTATCAGAATTTACTAATATTCATTTCTTTGCTTTTTAATTGAAAATAATTTGATACCGTAATTTATTTCTTGTAACAAACAATCTGTTTTCCTACGCATATAATTTTATTTTCTTATTTTGAGGTAAGAAGTTTTAATTTATTAATTATTTTCAAAGATAAACTTAAATTATACTTAATTCTATATTTTTCTGTCAATAGTTTTTTATCTGTAGCTTAGGAAATCTATCAATAAATTTATACGAAAAAAATTTTACTCTATTCTTTAGTTCAATTATCAAAGCTGTTTACATGCGTTAATGAATGAAGACGCTCTTTATTCATTAACAAAGCCATGAAATACATTTATATTATACGAAAACAAAAATGATTATAGTTAAATATTCATAAAAACATGAAATTAGTAACAGTTTATTGCATTATATTGAAATATATCTTATACTCATCAACCTATAAAATTTAATTCTACTCATGAAACTTAAATTTATTCTTTAGAATATATGTTGTACAAAATGCTTACAAATATATCGTACTTGTTTATTTATATAAAATAATTCATGGAAATAAGTTTTACGAGAAATTCTAATCAGGTTCAATGTAAGAAGATCATGAAAATTAGTATAACATTTGATGCAATATTAAATGTTGACAATATTTAAAAAAAAAACTAGTAAATAGATCAATTTAAAATTTTATTTTGAAAAATTATTAATATATTTTTCTCAATGCATATTGAATTATTTTTATAATTTATTCTATATTGATAATTGCTTACGATTATGGGTCAAGTTGTTTATCTAACTTACATAAGCATTTCATTTGTTAAAAATTAAAAAAAAAAAGTGCTATAAATGAAAGCATTCTTTTAAAATGATGCGTTTGAACTTTGGTAAAGCTCTGATAATAATGGTAGCTTTTGAAAAGTATACTAAGAAAGCAAAACATAGTAAAGTTATACAGCAATTTTAAGCACCCTATGATAAAATTAACAAAAAGAAACAATTTTATTCATAATTATTTTTATAGCTCCTTATATTTGTTTCAGTAAAAATCAAGAGAAATAACTTACAATGTTGTTGTGGAGGTAGTTTATACATCCTACAAATTTTGAGGTATCAGTATAATATCTCTCCACCCCCCTTCTCAAGAGATCTTGATAAATCTGGCATCCTTTGTTTTGACTGTAGTGTTGCCGATTTTTCCTTAGGTGTTGCCAAATTGAGTGTATATTGCCTTTCAGAATTTTTTGTTGCCAGATTATATTTAGCGACAGAAAAAAAAGTCTCAAAGTTGGCCAATTAGGGGGATATACCCTACTATATTATGAAAATTTTTATGAATTTAAAAAACTATAAATAATAAAATTTTTATCCGAATACTCTCCTCAGCTGTTTGAAAAGTATTTTTCAATTAAAAATCCGTTTTGGATACAGACTGAACCACAAAAATATACAAGAAATTAATATTATGAACGACAAATCATTTATAATTATTTGGCGGGTTCATTTAATTTATCACCAAATAAATTGCATCTGCATTTTGTTTAATATTTATTATTACTCTAGATAAAATTTGAACTTCAAGTTCATTTACTTGAAAGGCAATTCGAAAAACGCTAGAAATAAAATATATTATCTTATAATATCATCTCTAAAATTTCAGTTTTATACCATGTTTTATAATATATGTCAAAAGATTTCATGATTTAAAATAATCAAACTACCACCTTCTACAAATAGTTGCTATATTTTAGCATTCCTTACTTTATTGTTCTTTATTACTTAAAGATAAAATATATATAACTATTATTTAGTCCATAAACAAACAATGACACATGGTGTAATTCTTCATCAAGATAAGACATTCGTCACATATGCAGTTCAAACGAACTGATAGTTTAACGGTTGGAAAATTATTTCAATATTTCGTCATAACAATTTATTCAGAAGCTGTTAAAAAAATTGGCAGTTCGAATGTCCTTTTACCATGAAATGTGTAGGGGAAAAAAAGAGTTTTTTTTCAATGTCTATAATATTTTATCACACTGTTTTTTCCGAATTTTTCGTTAGACCCGCGTTCCCCCTCAAACCTTGAAATCGTCTGGTGAAAGACAAATGGCTGCCAAATTCCAAACTATCAATACAGTTCGACCTCATCAGCAAAGGGGGTGGGCCGGCGACGTTCACATGACGTCTGCTTTTCGAATCTGGACTCGATTATCAGTTCTTAAGAGATCTCTTATCAGAGACGTGCTTCCAGAAACGACGTCTTGAGCTAAGCGTCATAGCCAACTGAGATATTATTTACTTGTATTCAAGAGAGGAAAAAAAGCTGTTCCATATTTCCTAATTTGAATTAAATCTTTTCAGCTTAGAACTATTCTATAGCTTGATATCAACGCTAATGTTTTAAAATACTTCATCTATTATACCATAAAAAGCTTATTTTTTTGTTAATAACATCTCCATTTTAAGTCTATCTTTAAACATTTTTATTCGAAATAATAATAATAAGGTGTCGAGATCATGCAGAATTGATACTTTCATTTGGATTCTCAGTTACATCAGCGGATTGTATACTACCATTCAATGGAATGAATAAAAAATAGTTTTAGTATAGATCGTAACCAACTTGTCTTATCAAACTTCAGATGGCAATCAGAATTTAATTGCCACCCCCACAGGTGACAAGAGCAATAAACAGGAATCGGTTGTCATAGAGTGAAGTACTGAAATTCTGCATCACTGAATTAATTGTTCATTTTTGGATTCTGTTGTTATATACAAATCGGCGACTATTTTTGTGTTTTACTGTTATTAGCGATATTGAAATTGCAAATAATTTTCTTTCAAAAACAACATTGCGTTTATTTAAAAAACGGTTACAAGATGCAATAGCTTTTAATGGAAAAAAAAATCTTAGTTAAACAACACTACACTTACAAATTTTCGTAGATTTATAGTAAAATTAAGAATTAAAATGTGAGACCTCGCACAGATTAAAAAGATATGTCATTATTGCTCATCGGACGCCTAGATTGTGATAGACATGAGAAAAGGTATCACTTAGTGTAAAGAACGTAAAAAAATTTTTTTTTTTTGAATATTTATGGACTAAAAATGTACCCTACACTTTGAACATAGCTAAATATTGAATCAAGTTTTTATGAATATTCATACCAATGTATATAGGTATTTAATTCAGATATTTTGGAAAAAAAAACTATTTTCTTAACATAAACTTAACGTTTAATAACATTAAAAAAAAAATCTTGGAATTACCTCGTTATACTCATAATTGTTAGGATGATTTTATATTTCCTAAATGTAACTCAAAATTGCAAGGTTATTAAGATTGGGTGCACTGAAGATGCTGCAAAAATAAACAAAAACCATGAAAGAAAATTGAATAGTTTTTGTCGCGCTCTCTGTTCAAAATATGTGTCTAAACCTTAAATAATTGAATTTCCTAGTCTAATATATCATTTGTCATTTGTTGGTTCACCTATATTTAATTTCTTTTTCTATGACGTGAAACAAATTTTTGCAAAATACATTACACCACAACAATGAACATTTAAGATCAAGAAGAGATTTTTTCTTTAAATTTAAAAACCTGAATTCAAAGTTGAAGTTTCAAAATCCTCCATACATAGATATTGCACTAGCATACTTTTTGTACTTAGACTAGAGTTTGAACAATTGATTTTTACAAATTAATTTTTTTTTTAAATTTTATTTTTATTATTATTATTATTTTGATGAAATAATTTAAATAATCTATTTTAAAGTGTGAGATATAAAATAATTTTTAAATTATATCGATTATATATTAAAAGTGATTACTTATATTGTTAAACCAAAAAACAGAAGAAAGCAAAAGGATTAATCTACAGTGAAAAAAGGGGAGAAGTGTCACGGAATCCAACACCTATCTGCAGATAAATTTTAAATTCAGACTGTTAAATTTATGTAAAAATCTGCTTTCAAATTTTAATATTCAAATGATCCAATGGATTTCGCAAATTTCAATCCCAAATATTTTATTAATTTTTTTTTTAGCTACTTCAATTAAAGAAGGATAAAATAATCATTAATTGGGAACATTAATTTTAAAAAACAACTGTAAGACATTTCTAGAAGAACTATCGTTTCTGACTTCAAATATTATCACTTATTTTAGATGAAATGAGTTAAAAAAATGTCTACAAACTATACAATCAAACTCTCGTGACATTTTTCTGCGGTAAGTCATCCCATAGTCCCGCCGGTACCATCCATATCAAAAGATCGAAGCAACAATCGACCTTATCAGCGATGTAGGAGTGAAATTATCTCAGTTTCTCGAAGAATGCGGGGGGGGGGAGTGAAAAGCCTCCAGCCCTCTCTCATAGTCTTTACAAATTGATAGAATATTCCACGCATCGTATCTCCGCTTTTTCCAGTTAAAAGCGTTGCTTCTTCGCTTAAATAAACTTTGCAATCAGCTGCTGATTGAACAAAATTATCGTCTGTGACGAACACTAAATACACAATCAATCCAATTTGTTTTGCCTTAAAATCACACTATCGTTTGCTGTTGTCCTAATAAGTTAACTGCATTCGTAACAGGAATACCAATATCATTCAACGAATGTACTTTTCTATGGCGATTAAAAAATCAAGATTTATGAATCATCAAGAATGTTTTAGAAAAGATACAAAAACAGTAATGTAATATAAATTAAAATACATAGCTTTCTCTAACAAAGTGAGCTTAAGAAAGAGAAATTACATTAAAAAGAGCCATGAAATTTTTGAAAGAGATCGAAATGAATGTCACGTAAATTAAAATACATGGCCTTTTCTCGCAAAGAAAGCTTAAGATAGAGAAATTACATTAAGAAGAACCATGAAGAAATTCTTAGAAAGCATTGATAATTATGTAATATAAATTAAAATATATATATTTCTCACACAAAGAGAGCCTAAGAAAGAGAAATAATACAGTACGAATAGTTCATAAGCAGCAAGAGAAAAGTAAAGAGAATTCAGATAAGTCCATTTTATTTTCAACAACCTAATTATTGACTCTGCTAATTATTGCCTCCCTCGGAACATTCTATTACTCAAAAAAGTAAAGCTTTTTAAGATATATTGCATTTATTTGTAATAGTTCTGATGTGAATTAATTACTTATCACTTTTTTAACATTTAAGTTGTTTTTTTTCCACGGGAAAACAAATTAAAATTTAATTTTATATATATATATATATAATAACAAGATATTTACACAAGATTAAAAAGACTCGGAAGGATGCAACAAGTTAGCTGGCAGAGAATATTTAAAAACTTTTCATATTGCTACTATAACTTCATTAATTTAAATGGGATCAATTTGAAATGGAGAACTCCTAATCCTCGTTAATATTTACAGCGGCATATTTTATTATTTATCACTGTTCCAGCACTTATATCGCACTGGAATATTACATATAAGTACTGATAAAAGTTTATGATACTCCAGATAAAGAACTTGGTGTTGTAAGGAACTGTTATTTTGAATCACAGTTCCTTGATGATGTAAACAGTTGAGCTATTGAAACATCCTTAACTTCCCTACCATTTAACTAATTTACGTAGACACGTAAACGCCAGTAAAGTAGTCATTCACTCACATCTAGTCAGTATAATAGTCATTCACTCACATCTAGTCAGTATAATAGTCATTCACTCACATCTAGTCAGTATAATAGTCATTCACTCACATCTAGTCAGTATAATAGTCATTCACTCACATCTAGTCAGTATAATAGTCATTCACTCACATCTAGTCAGTATAATAGTCCTTCACATCACATCTAGCCAGTATAGTAGTCATTCATATCACATCTAGCTAGTATAGTAGTCATTCACATCACATTTAGCTAGTATAGTAGTCATTCACATCACATTTAGCTAGTATAGTAGTCATTCACATCACATTTAGCTAGTATAGTAGTCATTCACATCACATCTAACCAGTACAGTAGTCATTCACGTCACATCTAACCAGTAGAGTAGTCATTTCCCGATACCAAATCGAACACTATTAATTTTGCTAATTAGATTAGATGTTATAACTAAACTATCAGCCACGTATATTTTCGGACAATTGACATATTTTATCTAGTTCTTAGCGATTATAAGTGATAATTCTAGTTTACTAGATTATCAGTAGTCATCGCTTTGAATGCAATTTTTTAATAATGAATACTGTTTCTTTTTTCGTCATAAATCACTAACTTGTCACTGAATGAAAAATTTTAAAAAAATCAAATACTAGTTGTTTCGAAAACAATGTAATAATATTTATTAAAAATAACTCAAATTTGTCCCAAATTTGGACAATATTCAAGGATTTAAAATATATAAAAGACAGTTACCCCCCCCCCCTTCCCAAGATGAACTTAAGCAATTGACGTTAAATCAACAAATAAAGCTTCATATGAATGTATATACTTCAAAAATGCTTCGCGCGAATATAAATTTTATGAAGAAAATTTAGGTTCTTACAAAGTGTGCTCGTATACATAATATAATTGTTAAACTACACTTTTTGACTTTATGCAATTGCAAAAAATACTTTTGTGAATTCTTGACCTGATGAATATAAAAAAAAAAAAAATTATTAAGATGATCAACTGAAAAGGTTATTAAAATTTCCTTTTTAGCGAGTAAAAAGGAGCTACAATTGTAAACATAAATGTTTACTTCAAACTCGTTTGGCCTAATGACCTTCTCCTATTTTCACAAAAACATCTGAAAAGAATGTAACAGCTCTCTGCTTATCAACGTCATCGCTAAACTGCGGTTCACAGTTACGAAGGGTTAATGCCGGATGCGTATTTGAATGCATTCTAGATTATTGTCAATAGCCTATTGTGTAACTAAAAAGCAACGTAAACATACTATTACAAGTCTTTCAAAAATTGGAATTTTTACTAAGCGAAACTGAAAGTGAAAAGCGAATGTTAAAACTTTTGTGAAAAAATAAAAAAAAAGTAAGAAAACCTGATATTATTTTTCTATTAAAAAAAAAGGAAAAAAAATGAAATATCGATATTTTTCTTTACTAAATCAGAGCAGTTTTAATAAGCTCTTGAGTTCCTGAGAATTAGAATTTCAAAATTAAGGTTATTTCTTAGTAATGTAACAAAAAAATGTATTTTTCCGTTACCAAACTTAAAACCTGATCTTTGAATTATATTTTGCTTAGAAAGAAATCTGTTTTTGGCTCGTATGAAAAATTTAATAAAATGTAAGGAAAGTTTTAAAAAAAGGTGTACAAAATAAAATTGAAATAAAAAAAATAATATTATGAAGAATAAAACCAATGCATGTCAAAATGTTTACTAAATAAGTCAATTTTGCTTTTAAGAGATTTATTGCATTTACTTTTATCATTTTTTACAACAAAGGAAAAATGCAATTTAAAAAATGTATATATAACTGTTTTAACTAGAATTCAAAAATTGTTATCACTTCAGAAGAAGCATTACGTATCTCGTCACTACAATATACACATATTTTAAATGGAAAGTGACAAATTATAAAAATCTATTGAAAGTAAGAGAAACCAGAAAAAGAAAAATTAGGACATCATTCTTTTTAAAAAATAACTAGTTCAAAATTATTTCTTAGCAATAAAAAAATTTCCAATAATAATTCAGAAAAAATAATTTTTTGATTGATGATAAAATTGTTGGAACATATTATATAATAAGCATTCTACTATAAGAATAAAAGCCAAGTAATCTTTACTTGATTTATACGTGCAGTAAAGATATGCCTGCATTTTCACACAGTCAATGGATTAAAAAAAATTTGTATAGAGTCATAACTTTAGTTCTTCAATGATTAGTTATAAAGATGGGATGTTTGTCTAGCAAAAGGCAGAACGTTTTCGAATGTTTTCCAATTTTCAATCAATCATCTGTAGAGCTGAAATTATTCAGTTTTTTAGGGGATATTGTGCAGCATTGTATTCAGAACAGCTGTTCCGGAAGAAATGAAACTTGCATCAGCTTCTTGATCTTTGTCTAACTTAAAACCTATACTATGTTCGATTTAGAAAATTTAAAAAAAAAATCAAATACTAGTTGTTTCGAAAACAATGTAATAATATTTATTAAAAATAACTCAAACTTGTGATTGCATCGATTCTAATTAACTTAAGCCGCAATGAATATTGCCTTGAATTCACTATAAAGTTGCTTATGCCCAGTACACACCATTCCGAAAACTGAATCGTGTGTTTCATGCCTCTTTTTAAAAATATCTATTTATGCATAAGTGCTGAGAGCAGAGAATAATACATATGCGGCATTTAATCTTTTTTTTCTTTCTACTTTGCTATAGAGTAATATTTAGAAAAAGTTTTTTCTTCTTAGTTATTGAAAGTATTTTAAGTATTGTTTTTGCTCATCATAGAGAGAGAGTGTGTTTTCACTTTTCCCAATATGATGTTAATCAAAAATGCTTAGACAGCAGAGGAGATTTTCCCTTCCTCAATAGTTAATAACTTCATAAATTGCCAGAATTTACAAGCATTCCATGCCTCAACCGATTTGTTTTTAACTGATCTATGTATAAAACCTAAATTCGTATTGCAAAAGAAATAAGTAATAACTGTCATTATTTTTCCAATTCGTATTTTCTCCTTAAAGATAGGTTTATATTTTGTACTAGAATCTAGGACACACTAAAAATATATTGTTCATAGTGATCTATTGAAATGAACGTAACTTTAAATGTGTGTGTGTGTTTTCTTTCAAAGCATATAGTGTTTCAAATCAATACTGATTACCCTACCCTAAAATCTAATTTTGGTGAACTTTTTATTGATTTTGTAATATTTTGTGCGGAGTAATTACTAATTAGTACATACATATTTTAATTAAAAAATATTATTTTCAAAATAGAAGTTACTTTTTTATGAAATGGTTTTAGGGCTCATTTTTTATGTTTAAAATATTCTAATATGGAAAATATACGTTAATTTTATTTTCTTAAAAATAATTACAAGTAACCAGATTCTTTTTTTAAAATTTAAATTTGGTGTAGCAATTCAAAGGAAAGGGACGTTTTCACTTCATTTGTGCCTTGAAACAAATTGAGTAAAAAGATTCCGGCAACTTTTTAGTGTCTTTTTTGTAATAAAATAATAAGCTAGTTTTGATGTTTGTAATTTTTAAATGCTTTAAAAGTTACTTTAGTGCTTTTAATATTAATTAATAAGTAATTCAAGAAATATATATAATCATTTATTTATTATATATAAAAGTTTAAAATAAAATATTAAATTTAAATAGAAGGAAAATATGGAATAATTTTATACTAGATTTACGGTCACATGCGAGATTTACAGCTTTTGAAATAAGCTAATATTAAAAGAAAAACTAATATTTAAGAAGTATTCAAATACAAAAATAAGATATGATTTAGTGTAAGAACATGAAAAATAAATGCACGATAAACCTAATACAAGGGGGTTTAATCTAAATAAAAATGTTATTCATAAAAATAAAATACTTTATTAAAAATAAATACATTTGTAATGACAAAAATTTTGCAAACATTTTGAAATCATTATTTTGTGTTACATAATGTAACAAAGTGTGAAACGATAACAGATTATTGTTGTGGACAGCTTGAAATCACATTTATTTTTCAAAACCAAATCTCTTGTATTAGAAATATTTATTTTAAATTTTAAAAGCACATACAAAATCATTTTTTTTTTCGAAAACGATTATCTGGCGTTCATTAAAAAATAAGGTCAGTTAAGAGGGATATTTCAATTTCTAAGGAACAAAATTTTGTAAAATTAAAAGCAATGAATAAAAGTACAGAAATTTTCAAATTAAAATTAAACTTAAAAAATGTAAAAAAAATACTTATTTAAGAACTTGTATGCATGATAATTTTTATATTTCAATTTCTATTATATTTTTAATATTATGAATCATTTTTCGCAATTTTGAGTTTTAGTTATTTACTCTAATAAAATTTTTAAATCTTTTTATTATTTTAATTTTTTTCCTTCAGTTAAATTTATAAATATAATAGCTAATTCAGTAGCCATCAAACTTATCAACTTTATCTATGTCTATTAAAAATTTTTATTTTTTTATTTTGTTTTTTTATTCTTTTTTTGTAAATTTGAACAATATGTTATTTGTAATTTGCCTTTGTATAATAATTGCTGCAACTCTTCGTTTTCAATTATGCCTTATGTCATTGTCTGTAAATTTGCTTTTTTTTAATTTTTTCGAAATAAAATTCAGAATATTATCCAAAATTGATTCTTCTACTCAACTTGTCAAGTAATCTTACAAGGAACAGGAAATATGATTCTGTAAAAACCCTATAAAATAGTCGAGATTCTGGAATTCCTATTCATTTTACTTAAGTTTGAATCTTTCGAAATCTAAAAATTAATAGATGATTAAGCGTTTTAACATAAAATTCTGACAAATATAATTTCATTGGCCACCAAAATGAAGCGTTTTATCTCATATAATGCGTATTTAAATAATATAAAATTCTCCAATAAATGTATCTTACTCTTTTTTATTATCAACTTAATTTACAGTAACAAGTTACGAATTTCAGTGACAAATCTATTTCACAGCATTATATCATTATGGGAAGAAACCCTTGCCTCTAAATTAGCAAAAGTTTCCTAAAAGTCAGTCTTCATGGTTTTTGCCCTTCCCAAAAAAAAAAATTCTTCTAATTTATACAAAAATTAGTCTTGTTTTTCTGGTACACAAATTAATCCCTCAATTGAAAAGAAAAAATAGGCATAATTTAAAGCATCTTTATAAATAATTTTTTCTAAATGGAAAAAATTATTTCTTCCATTAAAGTAGATTATAACTATGTTTTTTCTATTAAGCTCAAATGCTACTGTGTGTCTTATAATGTATGAAGTAATATTTCTCAAATATACATTCCATTTCTTTTTTATATGGTAAACTAAAAGCCTAAATTCAATGGCACAGCTGCCATATGGGGGCCAGCTCTTACAGTGCCTATATATGGTTTTATGACCAAGGGCCCTGGTTTGCGAAAGATACGCCCTGATTAGGTGGTCAGACTAAATTTTCAGAGTTTACTACCCAAGTAGGCTTGATATTACTCAATTTTACCAATTCACTGCAGGAATAAAAGTCCGAAAATACAACCGCAGACTTGTGCTTTGGGAGAGCGAAGGTCTACCTTTACGCTACCAGGTTTCCTATTGATTAGTATAATTTTAAAACTATGTATTAATAAAGAGATTTAATATCAATTGAATGTCTTAATTCTCCCAAGCATAAAATACTAGTAATCAGAGGAGTTCGAAAGAAAAAATATACCTAAATACGGAAGAATTGTATATGGAAGGACTGAATTTAGTGAGTGATACGTGAAGAAAAATCATAGCTGCTGCTTTAATATTATATGAAGGTATATTAAGTAACAAATTAGAAGGAAAAATCCATGTATGAATTTGAAAATGAATTGAAGAAAATATTTGTTTCACTTTTTTCTTCTGTTTTTCACTTTTTTCTAAATAAGGTAAACTTTAAATAACTGATAATTGATAACTATCAGTTAGTTAAAGTTTACCTTACTTAACAGCAAAGTCAATATTGACATTAAATTTGCAGTCCAAAAGCCACAGTAGATTAAAAAAGTCACTCTTGTAAACCCGTGACAGCAGGTTCTGGACCTGTCCCAATTGAAGAATCCCTTTGATAGAGAACTAATGCATTTTAATAGTTCGATAGAATCCAAGTTTCCAGCGCTTTTGATCCATGGCATGCAGGGTACCAACTCGATGTTAATCTCATCATTAAACCGAGGCAGCTATATTTAGCAACTTTTCAGGGAGACGAAATAGACTCTTGGAGATATATAGCAAAACGGACAAACAATTAATTTTATTGTCCTAAAAGGAATAAAAGTATTGTACATCTAGCGTAACCACAGGAAGTAATGCACATTTTTTTTGCACTTCATAGATTTCAAGAAATGGAATTCTGTTATTCCTGAAAATTAATTTGCATTTAAAACCGATAGGTTTGATATCTGACTTATATTCATTCAAATACATTATTTTATTCTGATATAATGTTTAAAATTTCTCCATGTGAGAAAACCATCATATACCATCTTTTGGAAAACAATACCATTCGAATGCATATATATATATATTTTTTTTTTACCAAGATCATGTTCATGAAATTTAAAATCAATCTTATTTTAGCAAACGTATTTACATTAGTATAGATGGTGAAAAATTTTTTTAAGAGTCATTAAGTAGAGCAGAATCTAATATATAGGTATGAAGAATTATATTCCCAGAAAATAAATCCTCTTTAAATAAAGAAGCCCTGTAAAATAGTTTTTATTGTAAGATGTTAAAATGCAAAATATTAAGAAGATATGAATACAAATTCTTTGGAAATGAATTTGAATTTGGATTCTGACACCGCTATGTGTCAGCTTTGAGGAGAAATATTTTTTGCCATATAAACTTCTGTCTCGGCATGCCTTGGAAAAACCACGTGCAAAAGAGCATCACCATGACAACTTCTTCTAGTTCTCTATTTGGGATGTCAACCGGTTCTCTCTCTGTGGGCACTTTCCCTTTCTGTTTATTTATTGACTGTTTCATTTTGGATTGTTTTTCCTCTGCCGGCCATTAGAGTTTGTTTTATTTTCGCCATTATTATCCTGATTGCGCCCGCGGCCAACTTTTTTTTTTCTCCGCTTTGTCTGTGGCTGTTCGAGTCCAGTTGTGAGTTGGGTCAGTGGGCCACCGCCAGGGGTCGCTACATTTCACCCATTAGTTAAAGATTAACGAGAGTGGATTTTTTGAAAAGGGAAAGTGCTCTCTCTTTCCATCGAGGGAAAGTTGCATCACATGAGGGATCTAGTTGGTTAGTAGAACGCGACTTCGAAGTGTCGTGAGAGACTCATTGTTTTGCACGCACGCGTGACTTCCATCCTCTCAAGAACTTTCACTCAATTTCTCATCCATCCTATCGTATCTTTCGTTTCGATATCATTGTTGCCCCTAAATCAAACGAGATGTCCTTTGCGCCCATGGAAATGGGCTTTAATTCTCTGCAGTCAAGATAAATTAAGAAAGAGAAGGCTTACACAATGCGCTTAATTATAGTTAATAGTTTTTAAGCAGCAGTTCTTGCCAAGCATATTAAAAAGTTCAACAGATTTCTTCAAACTACTACCCAATATGATGCTTTAAATTTTACAAGCTTCTTAAGAATAAATTTAGACACACAATTAAATAAATTATTAATTCATTAAATAAACTTTGGTCTAATGAAAGCGTAAAAAATTATTTATTTCAGATTTTAAGTACATGAATTTGTGAAAAAGTAAGAGATAGAAAATCTAACTAATTATGTGGAAAATGTCAAGTATAAATAGTTGTACTGACCACATATTCATCACCTCGTGGTAAATTTTTTGAATAATGTTTGCAAACAATTATCGGTAAAATTCACTTTTTAACAATAGTTTTTTAAATCAACTCATCTCATCGTATACTGGAGTTTAAATTAAAATTACAAATATGACCAAATATGCGCATTGAAGTTTAAAAGGAGCCTAAAACATAACTCTTGATCAAATGAATTGGCATAATATCTTCTTTGATGAAAGCCAAAATGCAGCGCACAAAACGAAATCCTGTGAACATCAGATAAATCTATCATTTTGATGGCACTGACAAATTTACATAAAAAGGAAGCATTTTGGGCAATCATACGTAAATTCATACTTTTACATATAGTACAACATGATAGCACAACGCTAATGTGGTGAAATTCCTGCGTTCAGCTTTCTCAAAAAACTGCGATTTCATTTTTATTCGTTTTAATCGATGATAACGCCAAACACAGAACTGCACTCATCAAAGATTGTCTAGAAGAAAAAGATATTCACTGTAAGATGGCATCAGCGAAATTTCCACAAACCTCAACTCTATAGTTTCTTGTAGAATACTCTTAAAAAGAACGATTATGTTTTCATCTGAAGTCATTAAAATCATTGCTTCTGAAAGAATTATTTATTACCTTGATCGTTGATTAATAGTTTCATTGAGAGTATGGCAATTCTCTACGACGCATGCGTAGTTGCACCGGATAGCATTACTTATACTAAGCAATAAAGGCAAAAAAATAAAAACTTTCCAAATGACGCATCTTATTTGAAATAACGTTGCTTTCATCTGAGTATCAGCCTACATTAAACTCCGGAGTTAATTTTTTTGTTATCATTTCCTGTGATGCAGCATAAAGTATTAATAAAAATTTTTTTTTTGCATTACACACATTTATGATAAAAATTCAATCTTGACATCAAGCTGCTATAATCTAGATAAGAAATAAAGAAAGTCTATCAAAAAAATTATACTAACTAGATTTGTGAATTCTCAGTTTAAGATTTTACAGATGGATTAAAAAAATTCTAATATATATATATATATATATATATATATATATATATATATATATATATATATATATATATAACTAGCAATTTTTATGTAGAGTATTGAAGTTCTCGATATAAATAATTGATTTTTTATTCATTTTTAAAATACACATTCGTAAGTAACAGCAAAAAAAAATGAATTAAAGGGATCGGTTCTTTTTTTTTTTTTATAATTTGATATAGAGATATTTTAATAATGGAATAATATATAATAGGAAAAACAATGATAAACTTTTTATTAAAATTAATGGATGATGTAATTAAATATCTCCCAATATTTGAAAACAGAAAATATTAGTTAAAAAATTTATTGAAAAAAACTTTATGATAATTAATTTCATGAAAATTACATTTAAAAGTTATACATTTTATAAGGATTAATATAGATTTTCAAAAATTTCGTAGATTTATAGGGGATAAAAATAAGAGGAGACACTTTTTATATATAAATATAACAAAACTACACAGAAATAAAATGTTCATATACCAAAATTAAAATCCATGTATTTTTTTCATTATTTCCTTTTTTTGAATTTAAATCAAAATTACTGTTAGAAATAGAGGATAAAAATTCATCCACACTCTTATGGACTTAACAGATAGTTTAAATGAAATCGGCATTTTTTTTTTTTTTTTTTAATTTTAAGAACTAACTTAAAGATGCAATGATTCCAATTTTTCTTTTAAAAATAACTGAGTAAAAGTACCTCAAATGAAGACACTTAATTTTATATAAGCCGATATTTTAATTGATAAATCGAAAAACAAATCAAATGTTTAATGTAGTTTATCGACTAAATTCAGAAAACTGAAGAAAATATTCAGAAATTTCAAAAATGTTAGTTGTTTGTGATTTTCAAATCCATAGTTGAGGTAAAGGATCTTTTTTCTTTGCATTTTTTTTTAACTGAATGGGCATTGCGTTAAGAACCTTTATTTTAAGTTAAATATTAAATATATTTCCGCAGAATACATTTGACAATGGAACAATCATACTATTTACCTCCTGGTTTTTAGCAATAAACATTTAATACTTTTTATTTTTGGATTTTTAAGTGAGTTCGAATTGAAATGTATTCAATGAGTACTTTCAAAATCTCATGAAAATTGGAACAGCTTGCATTGAGCCACATACAAAAACACTAATGCAACTCTTCCAAAAATGCGATACTTTTGTATTTATTCTAAATGCTTCTCTCTAGTTTCTCTTATTTTACTATTTTCTATTTCATAACTTTTATATTGTTGTGAGTTATGACACTTGGACAAGCCAAGCTTGCAAGCTGACGGCTATGCAAAATTAAGTCAGAAGGCTACATCTTTCGTTTAACCAGAGCATCGTGAAGGTGAAAGTACGTCTTTGCTGTAAGACTCCTCTGAAAGATGGCACCATCAGAGGATTCACTACCCAAAATTTGACCATTGTACCTGGAGGGGAAAGAAATTTCCCAACCCTTCCGGACGGAAAGCCGGTGCCCAAACCACTAGGCTTCCACGGCCCTTAGTTGCTTTATGAATTGTAAGTTTAATATTCCTTTATCTTATATTATACATCTATACCTCTTTTATTTCAACATATATATATAGCTATTACTTGTTCGTATCGAAGCATCTCACTTTTTCCCCTATGTAGGTAAGCCAATCTTGTCGCCAATTTCAGGAACTAAATTTTCGAAGTGATCAAAATGTAATGATTTATAATGAATAGTGTGAAACATAAATATATTTTTAGATAAGTTTATCGATTATTATTCTTAATATAATTTATATGAATATTATTATTCGTATATAAAAACTTGTAACTCCTAAGAAGTAATATAAATTAAATGGATTTCTTCTTATGAAATGTCTGCATTATTGTTAATATATTTATATTTGTGCTACAGCACTACAATGATTACGCTATATCTTACAGTATATATATGTGTGTGTGTTAATTTTACAATATACACATAATATTCATATTTGTGTAAACATAAGTATACCTAAAATAATCTCAAGGTATTAAATTGCTTTCATGTAATTTCTTATGAAAAATAAAAACAATTTAATTAAAGGCCTAAAATAAAGGTAGGAAAATTAAGGAAACTGTTGTAGCAAAATGTTTCGGTACCTTTATGATGCATAGCCTAAACCTTTTGATATTGAATGATAACCAAGTTTGCAGGAATGATCAAGAAACTCGAATAATTTTAATTTTTTAAACGGCCAGAGAGAATGAAACTATATGTGAGGCATGGGAAAATTGTCAATGTGCATTTTTAATAAAAGAATAAAGCACTGAGAATTATTGCCTTTTATTTCACATAGAATTTTTAAGGTAATAAATTTTTATGCCTGGTATATTATTGCTCTGAAATCAGTAAATGGAAACAAGTGGGTATAACACTACAATATCTTTAGTATTAGTTTTTGTTTTAAATTGAAAATATGTATATAAAAATTTTATTACTGTCTGACAAGTAATTTCCTACTTTATTTCTGAGATCAGATATTATTTAAGCAATATTTTTAAAATTTCGTTCTAATGCTCTTGACTCTAAATTCTGCATAAGTTAAAATTCTTTAACAATAAATGTAAGGTTTGGTCCTTTTTTTTTACGTAAATGGTCTAGAAGATTTAAAAGCGCTGTAGATTTAAAAAAAAAATAAAAAATAAAAAATTCAGCTTCAGATTCGAACAAAATCTAGAATTCGTTCCCCTAAGAAAAAAATATTCATTGTTTATTTTCTAACTAGATATAATACAGCTGGTTTTATTCTTTAAAAAAACCCATTAAATTCTGCGTCCATTGCGTATGACTGTATGTGCGCATTTTTATGACCCCAAGAAAGAATAAGATGCGGTCATCTTGGAGAAATCTCCATTCGCATCAGTGTTTGGTGTCGGAGGGGGGGGGGAGAGAAAGTAGGCTAAGTACGTGCACCAAAACTTGTCAAGAATTTCCGGTCAACTAACATTGGTCGTGAAAAAACACGTCTTCTTTCTGTTGTTCCCCACACAGGTTTTCCTCCTCACCAAGAAACCAGGAATAGAGAACTCTTTTTCTACTCTATTTGGGTTGCTTAGATTTGCATAAATAGCAAAATTATGAAGTACTTTCTTGACAGCATTTCACAATAAAACAATTGATGGATGGATTTTGTGTTCAATGTTTGCTCAAAGATGAGGAACTCAATGAAAGTGCTGGATTCGAGAACTCATAATCTATTCCTCGGTTAACCATTTATATCTAATTTTACTATCTAGTTAAATCTATATATTTCTATTAATTAATCCAAAATTTTCAAGTGAAAAATTATTCTAATTCCTCTTAACTTAATTGTATATTACTAATAGAACATCATGTCAATTTATGAGACGTTCTAAAATATAACTCAAATTATATGGTATAGAGTCCCCATATATAACTTAATTTATAATTACAAGAGGGACAGTATAATGCAACTTTCATAGTATGGAGGCTTTGAGTGTCATATGTATTTTTGTTAAATTAAACTCTACATATTAACATGCAGTATCCATGCCTCCCATTTCTCAAAAATATTTAAGCATAATTTTTTACCATTATGGTTAAAAATCCTTGTTGCAACTTGTGTGAAGGAAATTATTTTTATCATAAAACTGCTGTATTTTTTGCAATTTTTTAATGAAAGAGATAATTGGTACCTATAAATTTAAACCATTGATTACAAATTTTATTCGTACATTCATGTGTTGTAAACTCACGTGAAGTATTTAAAATGTGTACTCTTATATTAGTTTTGAATATTGAGGCATATTTTATTAGCCTGCTTCAATTAAAATTTTATGTGAAGTGTAAATGTTTTTTTACCTAATTCCACACAAAGAATTTAAACAAATTAAAAGATTCTTTAAATGAAAAAAAATATTTTGTTTAGAATCTCAGATTTTGGTGTAAGAAAAATTTAAATTCGTACCATTTTCAATTTTGTTCTATATGACATGAAAAATCGATGGGTTAAAATGTAATATATGAAAAAAATGTATTATTTTCCGGTACACACATAATATTAAGTATATATGTATACATACAAACTCATTATCTAACAAAAAAACTACTAACGAATATATTATGATTTAAAATAATATAGATTAATAATGAATTATTATACCAATCAGGAGCAAACAGGGCTTCCATGCTAAAAAAATATGTTTGATTAATTGTAAATTGAGTCAATTTATTTAAAAAAAATGGGTAAAAATAATGTTTCATTTGATTTTAAATATAAATTGATGATATTCCTGTTAGGAAAATATCAATGAAGTAGATAAACTTAAAATGCTTTCGAGATTAAAATGTATTGAAACTTATGAAGCATTTGTTTAACTAGATAAAAAACGTAAATCTTGTTGCTGGTCTTTAAGTTGACACAAAATATCTGAAGATCTGTTTCAAAATAAAAAATTCGGATATTATTAATTCAGATATAGGGTGAAACACAGTATATTAAAATGATAAAAATTTAAATGGAGGAACATTTATAACTTCTGAGTGTACTTTTCAGTCTACGTGTCCTTCTTAACGCAACGAAATTAAGGGCAACAGATAAAATATCTTTACCATTCTTTAAAGAATTTGTCAATAAATAAGATATCACACACACACAAAATGATTTTTTTTATTTACTATAACTGCTTTTACCTAAACTAATTCTTAAATCATCATCTTAATCACTTCTTTTATTTCTAAAATTATTTTTGGCAAATTCCACCAAAAGTTTAGCCGAGCTGGCAGCCAAATGGTTAGTGCTGTTGCCTTCGGTTCAACAGTTCGTGGGTTCGAAGCCCACCTTGGGCATGGATGTTTGTAGTTGTTCGGAATCCACTTTAAATCGTTGGACCCTGTCTAATTAGCCCTCGTGTGCAAAAAAATGACCGTTGAGTGACAAACAAACCACCAAAAGTTTAAAATGACATTTTAATGCTTTATATAAATGAAATTGAATTCCGTCAATATTTTAAACTTTTCGTGTTGTGTGTGTGTGTGTGTGTGTGTGTGTGTGTGTGTGTGTGTGTGTGTGTGTGTGTGTGTGTGTGTGTGTGTGTGTGTGTGTGTGTGTGTGTGTGTGTGAGAGAGAGAGAGAGAGAGAGAGAGAGGTATTTAATTCTAAATACCTCTAATGATTATTTAAGCTGGAATTTGTTGATGATGTATTTTTTCGATTACCAGTGATTATTTGACTCGCATCAATATTTTAAAGTTTATTTAAAAATTAGATTTTTTCTGCTTCTGAAATACAAATTATTTTCACATATTTTTGTGGTACGTAATATGAACTGTGGTGCGTAATATAAATTGCTTAAATATTTCATATAATTAATTGTGATCAAAGTTCAGATGCTGTTAATATTTACATTTTGAAATATTTCTTTAGTTTTAAGTGAATATTTATGGATACAGATTTATGTACTATGAGAAGCTTTTCTTTTTCAATTAATTTTTCACATAATTCTTCTAGAAATATTTAGATTGCTTCTTTTTAATTTTGGAATTATTTACATGTAGTCAAATTAGACATATTTTTTATTCAATGTTTCAAGAAATAGTTTGATTAAGCAGTCAAACACAAAATAGGGTTGGTTCTTCATTAGCAGTAAATGTAGGTAAGTTTTTGATATATTTATAATTATACAGCAGACACTTAATTTATAATAATAGATGAACAATTTCAAAAATACCCTACAATTTAAACCAAAATGTGTATTTGGAAGCAATTTTTCCTTCAGATTTGTCATTTTAAAAGTTAGCAATCTTGAAAAATGTATTTTACTTCAAGAGTTTGCTAACTTTTACTTTTTCTTAATTAGATAAAAAAGCACTCATTGTATAACACATGGAATATTATAACAATGGGCCAATAAGCTAAAAATGGTAAAATGTAGGCTTAACATATTTAAAATTTTCTTTTCACTAATTTGAGAATATTTTTATAGGTGAGTTACAGATGGGATAGTGACAGGAAATTTATAAAATTCTTTACTCAGTTTTTGTGATACTTATACTCTCATTTTTTTTAAAGATATAAAAAAAAGTTGATAGCCATTTCTGAATGAGCTTCTGACACGTTGATCGAATGTTTTGATTTGAATTTTATTTTTTTATTCTTTGTGCAATTTATATTTATAAAGAAATTCGCACAAATTTAAGAGATTTTAAATGATAATGGAATAAAATGGAAATAAGTTAAAACGAAATGTACTTTTTCTTGGAAATTATATTTGTTATTGGATTGAATTGATTCAAAAATACGGTACATTTTTTTTTTAATTTTTCTAAAGTTTTTAAAATCAAAATGGAACATGAAATGCAAGCCAATACGTATGAATACTGACACAATATTCCAATCTGCTCTAAAAAAAAAATTAACTATCGAAAAATCTTATCTTTTTACCTTGATATCTAAAAAAAAGACAATCTTTAAAATCGATTAGAAAAGCTGCATAGTTACACACAAACTGAAAAATACATGTACTCTCAATATAAATATCTATAAAACTGCTTGTTTTAATTTTAGATTTCTAGATAAATATTTAAAATGACTATAACTTCAAATTGTATAATATTGATTAAATAGTCTAAAAAATAATTAATAAATTTACATAATTCATTGATTCCACTCAAAGTTTCTCACATGTGTTAATCAATTTTTCTCATTAAATTTTTACAAACATTGATGTTTCAGTCCAGGAAATATTTGGTTCACTTTTAACTAATTATAAAATTTTTAACGACTCTATCAGACTTTTTAAGCGTATATAAAATTGGTGTTGGCACTTATATAAAGTTAATTGTGTTCTCTTCGTTAGCAATTTTAAATTTGAAGAATATAAGAAAAAGTAGTGCCTTAATCTCTTAGATCTAAATCAGAAATTGAATGATAATTCGGATGTTTATGCATATTTTTTCACTTATCGTAGAGTATGCAGTAATATTTCTTCATACGTAAAACTTAATGCTAACAGAGCAACACTTACAAAACGATCTTCTGTTCATTTTTTAAGTGCTTTACTAGCTACCATTGAAGTACAATATGTGTTTTACAGATTGGAAATCTTGGAACACATATTTCAAATAACTCAAAATACAGGAAAACAAAATTGGTAATTCCAAATAAAATATTTCAGAAAGATTCTGCAAATTTATTGGCCTCGAAAAATCAACGATAACAGTTTATGTAAGACTTTAAAATGCTGTCATATTACAAATAATCTTAAAAAGACATTGAACAAGTCTTCAGACAGAAAAAAAAAACTATTCTAGAAGAATATCGCTTATGTTGACTCTAGAAAGTTTCAGGAAGAGGATCCGACCTAAAAATAACTTTCAGGTTCATGATATTAGATAAAAGTAACAATGTTGTGATCAGTCACGGGTATTTTTTCATCCTTTTCAGGACTTGTACCACAAAGGATGAAAAAATACTCGTGACTGTATGCGCGATGAACTAAACGCGCGAGGCGAGGCTTAAATATCCAAAAAAATTTAAATCAGTAATTCTTAACAACGCTGCATTGTTAAATCTAAATAATCCTTGCGTTTTGCTCAAAAAAGTACCACAAATACGTACAACATGTGATTCCTTTGTAATTACAATGTGAAATTTATGGAGTATTCTCACGTAATACAACTCTGTAAGAATTTACATAATCAATATTCATTCACAATGTACAGACAGTAATATGTATTGTGCATCATAAATAAAATCGTAATTGAATTATTTATAATGCAAATAATGTGCTCTAGAGAGATTTTCAAAAAAAAAAATCTTAAGAGTGACATAAAGGTGTGAAAAAATCTGATAATCCCTCTCTTACAGATAATAAGCATATTAAAATAAAGATACCCGCTTTCATAAGTAACTTTTTTTTTATTAAAGTTATACACATTATGTTATTATCTTTCTATAATTGACATGTTTATAATTACAACAGTGCCATTTTGAGAATCATCATAAAAAATCATGGTATCTCTTGATATCTCCTGTCTAGTTCAACAATGTCTAGCATTTTTAGTTGAAGGACTTCTAATGTTTTAATTTAAATCCAATTGATGAAATTTTAATGTAAGCTTTTTTTAAATATAATAAAAATATTTGTAAATATGATTAGATACGTTTATTTTATATGAAATATTTATATTTAATATAATAAAATAAAAATAATTAAAACAAATAAACGCTGTTTAAATAATAAAAACCTAAAAATTTATTAATATATATCATATTATATATATATATATATGTAATAAAGTTAATTTAATTTTCAGGATGTAATTTAATCATATTTTAGTTCCATATGTAACCGTTCCTAGGGGTTTATAAAAATTTTGTTGTAAGAAATAATGACGCTCTAAATTTGTTTAATAAATTTATGAATTAATAACATTCCTTGAAAAAATGAAAATCCATCATTATGTTAAACAGAAAGTTGTTCAACCTTTCTAGATCCTATAAATAATAAATAGCTTTATAAATCTTTGCATATGATGGTTAATTTGACCATAACCGATGGCTTAAAGTGTATTTTGAACCAAAGCAAATATTTCAAGACCAAAGTGCGAATCAAACTCAAGAATTAGTTCATCTGAAAGCTTTTATGCTAACAATTAAATTACCAGTGCATTTTATCTTAAGCTGAGACCAACACTATGCTTTTATTGTCAAATTAAAAAATATTTGCAGTACAAATTTTTTATTTAAATTAATCAAATTTCTTTCATTGCTTTTCCTTTTTTATGCAAAAAATTATTAATTTTCTATAAAGTCAAATATTAAGAGCTGCTAAAGATGGTTAAAAGCTTTCAGATAGGATGACTGACTGAAATTTAGCTCCAAAGACATTGATGGATTCTCTTCTGTCTCATTCCATTTGTCAAATAACGTTTCCTCTTGAAAAGCATTTATTCCACCAAACTTTTATTTCACTTGATGTAGAATACTCTCACAAGTGTCACAGGTAAAATTTATGCGAAAAAATATTCGCAGTTAGATTTATAACATCTTAAAAACCAAAGCTTCTCTTAAATGTTAGAATCATAGAACTCTTAATCTTTTAGTTTGCTAACTTTTCAGAAATATTGATTTAAGTAATCTGAAAATTTAATCTTCAATATAGCAATAAAAATGAATTATAAGCAGGTTCAGATACTTAAAGAATTCGGTAACTGCTATGTCAAATCAAGTTATGATGATATAATTTCTGATAAGACACGAATTTTGTTCATGAAAATTAAAGCAATTTTTTTAAATAATATTATTTTCAAAATTCATGAATTTTATCACAGTTGTTAGCTTTGTTTGCTTAAATGAAAATTTTAGCTCCATACTCTTAATTTTTAGAAACTTTTCCTTCATAAGAATCAATAATTGTTATTAGAATTAAGTTTAAATTAAGTACATATAACTATTAGGGTAATACATTTTTTCTTTCGATAAAATACAAACTGTTTTATTTTTAAAAAATGTAAATTCTTTCTTAAGAACACAATTTTTGCTTGCATCTTCTGTCATTTATCTAGAAAATACTTTAAAGCTGCGTTTCTTACTTTTTTTTATTTTACACAATTTTTTTCACTTTTTATGAACTAAAAACTTCTAATTTGTTCATAGATAATGCTTACTTAGCAAGCATAATTTATTTCTTCTATGAAATTGGGCGATGTAATATTAGACTTGTTATAATTTCAAAATTGCAATTATATAAAGATTACATACCTTTAACAGAAACCTGTTTATGTTTATTTTCTAACATATGTAACGGAATATTTTATCAAACATATTTATCATTTCTTAGGGGCAACAAGAAATTTGTTACCATTGAGTGGCAACAAAAACGATAAAATAATAAAATCTTCTGTAAAAAGCGCAAAAAAAAAAAAAAAAAAAAAAAAAAAAAAAAAAACAATTTAAATGAATTTTCTCGTAAACAAGTAAAGACGTTTAGTATCTTCATAATTTGGCGCACAATTTTCCTCTGTAGTTGTTCTTGTGATGTCATGTTTCTAGTGTTTTTTGTTTTCATGATATTTAGAGATATGAGTAGAAGGATGTTATCTGTGGAAGTTTTAGAAAAGATACGACACTTTATTAGTTGCTCATCTGTTTTTATCTGAATGAAAAAATAAAATTACTTTATTTTGAAAACACATGTTTTATCTGGATTGTAAGAAAATACTCATTACTTGACACACAAAAAATCGGAAATCACGTTTAAGATTTCACGAGTAATAAACTTCTTCATAATTTGATAAAAATTCCTTTAAAGAAATATTTTCCTGTTGCCACTCATCATAACTTTGAGACTAATATTTTATGACAATCGCACAAACAATATTGAAAATGCAAACGATTTCTATACAGAAATCTCTAAAATAATTTAATTCAATAAATAGTTCTGAAACTCTCTTTCGAATTCTTAATACAATATTTATAATTAAACTTTCATCACAATGAATTTTTTATGATGCAAATAATTTCTGCCAGTCCTATAATATTTTTCTTACTATCTTAATGGAAAATCTAATTTAAATAAAATTATTGTACCAATATGTACAGTGTCTCAGAAAAGTGATGGGACACTTGTGCTTCCCATCACTTATGTGAGCTTTTTATTTTTTTTTTTTTTTTTTTTTTTTTATTTTTTTTGCTCCGTTTTAAGCAATTGTATTTTTATTTAATTAATATTTTAATATCTTGATACAAAATGTATGTTATGTAATAATTGTTACTAAATTTAAGTTTGAAACTCACCCACAAAAAATTGGTACATGTATTTTTAATTTATTTTTTTACAGTTTCCTTTTGTAAAGCACAAGTGTTCCATCACTTTTATGAGAGATAGTATATTCAACATATGAAATTTTATTATAATAAAATATCAATGCGAGCAATAAACTTCGATCTTTCAAAAAAATTTGGAATTATTCGTTCTTTAAACTGAAGTCAAAGAAGAACTAGTGCAAAAGTTCCCCAGAATACTTAATAAAATATTTGGAATCAAGAATTTCACTTAAGTGAAATTTCGTTATAACAAACAATTTCCATTTGTCCAAATAAATATATTTTAACTATTTTTTCATGAAAACAACATCCATTAGAACGAAAGTCTTGATGGAGTAATTTCCCAGTTCTAATGCAAAATTCATATTCTATATTTAGTTATTTCATTACAACGAATCGTATTCTCAATTTTTCTCAAAATTCATTCTTAAGAGATTTGATTGTATTTGATAACTGCCATTACGTGAGACTTTTGGTTCAAAATTATCCAATTAAAATGTAATAATATGTGAAAAACTCTAAATTTGAGAAATTCATGAATAAGAACTAAATGTTGACAAACAAAAACAAAGATTGACTCAGTAAAAAAACCGTAGGAGTTCTCAGATAATCTCATACTTTAAAAAACTAGTGTTTTTAACCTTTTCTCCAGGTGACACCCCTACTTATCTAATGTCTCATCACATTAGCATTACTTCATGTCATCCCTTGTCTAATCATAATCATTTGTTAAAATGAAATATTTACAAGAGAATATTTTTTGACAAAAACAATTAACAAATGTTTTTTTTCTTACACACATTTATCATGTGCTGCATGATTTTTTTTTCCATTAAACACATTAACTTGACTCATCAGCCCAAGTTCAGGAAAAAATTAAATTGTTTCAAAAACGCAAAATGTTGACACCCATATGATAATGCAATAAATGAAAAATTGATTGTAGAGAAGAAATATTGAAAATATTATTGCATTACTAAAGTAATGATAGTTACATTATAAAAGAAGTCAGTTTACATGGTATCCTAGTATGTTAAAAAACATTAAGTTAAATAGAAAATTTTTATAAATCTTTTATTTGATAACAAAAATAATTACCGACAAAATCCTATTCTTTATAATAAACAAAGTAAAAATATTTAGTAATCTTGAATTAAATTAGAATCTAATACATTAAAAAAAAATGTGCTAACATATTTTTCAATAATACAATCTCTTTATCTGGGGTTACAATTTCGATATCTTTCGATTACTTAGTATTGACATTTTAATTGATTTCTATCCATTTATTAGCCATTTTGCGAACCACAAATAGAATACTCTTTATTTTTTAGATACATGTAAATATCATCATTGGAAACACAGTAGTGCTAAAAATTTAACTTTTACGCATATGAACACCACTACATTTCATCAAGAAGTTATGACAGTCAAAAAACTGACCTAAAAATTTTCGTTTAATAATTTTTCCACATTACAAATTTTACATTTTTAAAACGCATAGAATGATAATGGGATTTCAATTAAAATATCACGTTCTTTTTTTTTCCCCCTTATGATGAAATATTTGTGCTTTTTTTCCATAAATTAATTTTAAAAGCTTTATAAAACAATGACTTCCTACCAAATAATGATTTCAATTTGCCTTAAATGCTGACAAATATAATTTATATGAAATATATTTTAAAATATTCTTTAAAATGCTCAACGTGAATTTCAAAACAATTTTATGTCTTGTGCATACCTTTTTCTTCTTCATTAGACAGTACTAACATAATTACTACGCGCACGCGATTTACATTGTATATTTTCTTCAAACTTTTAAGAATCCCTACAATGTATTTTAGAGCATCTCTTTCTTTTACGATTGTGATAATAGTTTGGACAACCATTTATATTTTATTACGAATTTTCATTTTAATAGCTATCATTAAATATCTAAAAACGAAACCTAAGAAATATTTATCCTTAATTTTTCAGACCAAAAATCCATCAAGACATAATGATTTTAAAATTAATTAAATGACAGATTTGTAAAATATGAAACAATATACATTAAAAATAAAGGAAGAAATTCAAAAGTTAAGATACATAATTTATCGTAATGAATAATCCTCTTCAAATAAAATAGCTTTTTAATCAAATTATTTCGGATACTTATTCCAAATTTTAATTGACAAATCTAAAAAGAAATTCAATGATCTGTAACAAAAGTGCTACTTCAGATATACATTATAACAAAGATATTGCAAAGTCATGCCTGTTCCAATTATTTTTGTAGTTATTGGCATATTTCCATTTTATTATGATACTTAATATTTAATTAAGTGGTACTCTTTGTCTATTCAGTATAATTTACTATCGTAATGCTATTAAATAATTACCAGTTTTTTTCCCTTATTCTTCCTTGCCTCTATTGGATCATAAAATAGCCTAATTAAAACTTATATACGTATGGTACTATTTGAATTTGCCATGATAGATAAATGTTTCATTTTTCCTCAAGTATGAAATATTTTCAAAGTTATTTCTTTCTAAAATGTAGATTACTTGATAGAAATGATTTTTTTTTACTTATTTTATTTATTTACTATTTTTTTATAAATACACTCTATGGTATTCTAGACTACCTCTTTATATAAAAGAATATCCTACTCGTAAAATTCTCGTATATTTTTACTAAACACACTGATTATTTTAAGTATCATTTTTTAAAACAATAATCAAGTTTGATATTTTTCTAAAAATGAGAAAATAAAATTGAGATTTCTTCTTTTGTAATACCATATTTGCAATTTACGAAATAAAATACTTTAAATGCTGCTTCGTTGCATTGGAAAAAATCAAAAGCGACAAATAAATGAATAAAAAATAAATAATGAACCGTATCTATAACAATTTTGTATCTATTTCGCACATAAAATTATTATGGAATCGCTATTATAGTTTTTTATATATTTTTTATAAACAATCACGTTGGAATATTCCCTGCTGAAAAAAAAAAAAAAAAAAAAAAAAAAAAAGCCGTAGAACAGTGATTTTTTAATCAAAATAGTCAAAATGAAAATATTTTTTACAAGAAAACTTCCTATTAACTTATCTTTTATAAGCAAAATACCAATAAATCTTGTTTGATAGCTTAGAAAAAAAATTTTTTTTTTTTTAAAAATCGCTTTTTATTCTCTTTTTAACAATAATGTATGTTAGTATATAAAAGATCTTTAAGTTAAGATCGCATTTTTAAAATTTCTCCTTAAAAATTAAAAAAATAATAATAATAATTAAAAAAAACATTTAATAAAAAATTTGATTTTTGAAAGGAAGCTTGTTTAAGTAATATTTATCACTGAAACCTAAGTATAAAAAGTGTTGTATTTAAATTTTACAAAAGTTGTCTTCTTTCTAAAGTCATTTAGGCATTTTAGTTCTTTTACATATCTTGCATATTTTAGTTTATACTTGTAAAACATACTGTGGTATTATTGCCACACGATCTTTTAAAAAATTATTCCTATCCTTTCCTTATTTTAAGAAGAAAATTGTATAGTAAAATACAGATTTTTATTTTTGATAAACTTTCGAGTGAAATATGGTATTTGGTAAGGATGGTAAATAATTTTAACCTTATTTGTAATCGTGTCCACGTCAGTATTCAAATCACTCCGGGCAATATTGCGACATTGAATCAGTTTAATCACAAGCAAATTGCGGCACAAGGTCACTCAGATACTTGGCTTTGACTTTGTGAATTCAATGTGAATTGGAGCATTGATCGAAAAAATCTTACCTAATTTTTCGTTTATCGAGGAAAGTGGAGAAAGTTACCAGAAATAGTTTTCTTTCTCGCTGAACGAATGAGTGAGCTTTGCTGGACAACGAATGGACTTCGAGATGAAATCAAACTTTTTATTTGCAATCAATTCTGTGAGGAGGAACGCTTTCTCTAATGATCTCTTTCTCCAAATGAAAAATTTTCCAACAGATTCAATATTCAGTATTCCTATTTTTAGAATTCATCAATACCAGCTTTAATTTTTGCGAGATCATTAATATGTTCAATGTCCTAGTAATACATGCCAGATATTTTGTCTCTCTATGGCTACCTTTTACACGTGCGAGATAGTTTAGCTGAGATCTAAGTCCACAGCAAACATCTACTTTCGAGGATTGTTCTAAAGCTACGTACTGTTGAACTAAAATATAGAGTGCTGAATATTGACCTCTCGCTTGGCTACCATATTGGGCATTATATTACAGAAATATATTGAAGACCGTTACCACCATAAATGAAATAATTGCAACCAATTTATCTTCTCATTGAATAACATTTATTCTTTGAAATTAAAAAAAAATGTTATCAAAAAATTAAAGAATAAAAAATAGGAATTGATTTTTTGAATATGTACGTAATTCTTATCTCGTTTTCTTAAAATTCAGTACAAATTATTAATTGAATTTATATCCAGAGTTATCTTAGAAATTGTTTTCATATTCTACACTTAATTAAAGTAATTATCTTTTGTTCCAATCATAAAGATGCATGTCTAATAAGCTAATATGGAAGTTTAACAATGTGTGAAAATTTTACAAATATATTATGCATTTTATTTCATCACTATTGTAGTGAAATAATAATTATCTGTGCTCCTTGGGAAGAAATAACCAAAATACAATTCAGTTTCCTTCTAGGAAAATTGATGAATAAATGTTATATTTGAATAGATATGATAAATGAATGGTTTTAATACATAAATTAGAAAACAAAAATAAATAACGCTAAGAACTAGCTCGAGAATTTCTGAATACCCGCACGAAATAATCTGAGTGTCGTAAGATGAAATTAATTTAAAAGTTAACATAATTCCCTTATATTTACTAGAAAAGAGTTCTAAAAGTGAAAGTAAAAGTAGTGTTAGTAACGCAAAGTCAGTTGTTATTTTTGTATTTTTATTTTTTAATATATATATATTTATTTAAAGGTGACGAGATTTTAAAATAACTTTTTGTTTTAATTTCTAATTTATTCAAAATGTCTCATACTATATCTGAAAGTATAAGAAGTTTAACGTACCAGAAAATCAGCTAAGTTGGTTAATTTTTGATGCATGGAAAAACCTACGTCATTACTGTTTTGAATGACTTTACAAATCATCGTTTGCTAACAAATTCGTTTTATTTTCATTTCATTCAACTATTGCTCTTAAAATGTTCGTTTTGTGTTATTCTAAATTTTTCGAACTATTACATAATTAATATTTTGGCATGCGACGTAATTTTAATATTCGAATGAAATTTTATGAGCTTGACAATTCCGAAATGAAATTTCGGTGGAAAATATTCGGTATTGCTATCGAACGACAAGTGAGTAAAGTGCATTTATATTTTCTAATAAATTTTTTTTTTTTAGATAAAGAAATTGTTCTCACAATGAAACTTAGTTCTTAATTCAAAATATTTTTTAACTGAAAAATTTCCCCTGATTTTTAGAATTTTCAAATTCTTTTAAAAAATAAATGGAAATTTAAATATTTTATTGATTTATTGAAATTGAACTGTGTACTACATTACAGTTTTAATTTATGTCTAATGATTTTTTTCGAGTTTATGTCTGGGAATTGTGATAATAATTATTTTCTTTATTATTTTAGAGACTAAAATGCTGTCATTGTCTGCAGAAATGGCATTGATTTTCAGGTCATTGCCTTATTGCGAAACTTATTCTTTTAGTGTTTTATCATCTGTCAAGACGGATATTGCTCATTAAATTTTTATATGATAACTAGCAAAAAATATATCCTGTTTATTACAGGTTATATTTATTGATTGTAAATATATATAGTAAGTTATCTTAAATATCACTGAGAAAAATTTTTTATGTACATAATCATTATACTTCATAAAAACATACCTAATTTTATTTTCCAAGAATTTGAATTTTACTCAAGACGCCTCCCAAGGATATTTTATTCTTATTAAAATTATTTTAAACCGTAAGCATTTAAGTGTGTGTTATTAGCCAAGTTATTAAAAAAAAAAAAAAAAAAAAAAAAACTCTATATTGAGTCTTTCTATAATATAACTTATTGATTGTATCCTCTTTCCGAGGGGAGGAGATTTCCTGGTTTTTATATCCATATTACCATTACCAAAAACTGGCTTCAAACATCATCATAAATAATCTAATTCCCATTCAAGTAACATTTAATTCTACCGAACACGTCCTTCTTTATTTAATGTAGTTTGATCTCTCGTTTTGATAACTTATTATAAGGTTTTTTATATGCTCATATAGAATAGCTTCTTAAGAGAGGCTTTGGAGATAATTGTTATCAGCATACTTCCCTGTACCTAGCCCAGAGTTAGATCTTACCAATTAGTGGAAGCAGCCGGGTGGGGTTTTTCGTAATTTAGAAGCAAGAATCACATGACCTATTACCCACAGAGGTATTATTCCTATTAGAGGACACTGCGACCGCGACCTATTTAACCTAGTCGACTTAGGTGAACACGAAGGATCCTCGGTTAAGCTGGGATTCGAACTCACTAGCTTCCGGTAATGAGAACCTAGGCTACCACGGCTTCTTTCAGAGATAATGAACTGCATTTACGAATTAAAAGCAAGTACATGTGAGAAAATGTTATGAATTAACCCTGAAAGTTGTACATAAAGGAAACAGAAATGTAACATCTATGTATTGTATATCAATGGCTGGAATTGAACATTGATCCTTTCATTTTGTAGAGTGCAATCCTACCTCCGAAGTCAAAGAGAGCCTTATGATATTTGCTTTTGGTACTATATAGTTACCGGCCTAAACAGCTGTTTGAAGTTATAATATTCATCCAGTAAATTGTCTTCTGAGAGATTTTTTCATAGATCTTGAGCCATGTTCACGTGTCGCAATGGAGAAAAGTGGGAAAACTTTCAATCACGCACTCTAACAAATGTATCTTGATAAACGGTCTAAGGTTGTTTTAATGTATAATAGGATTCGGTGCAGATGCGGATACCACTTGGTTTGGCGATAAACTTTAATTTTTGGTAATCCTAGTAACCCTATCTTTGTAAAGCTATTGTGTGGCGGCCATCTTGTTAGTCACATCTTAGTACCAATTTTGGAGTCAAAAAAATCGCCAAAGAATCAAAAGGTACCCGATTGTAAACTCTTAACTTTCTAATATTCATTCTGTAAATTGTTTTTTGAGGAATTTTTTTCATAGATCCTGAGTCATGTTCACGTATGGTAATCGAGAAAAGATTGAAAACTTTCCAGTACCCTCCTAACAGATGTATCTAGATTCTCATTAATATAACCCATTAACATGTTGACGTACGTACATAGCGGTTCAGGGGAGCCCCGGAATGTACCTTTAGGTTAACAGCTTTGGAATATTCGCAAATCACCAAGTATCTCGTAATTTTGGACCACTGTCAGGTGACGAGATCACACCTGAGCTGACATCCCGTTCTCCACATCCACGCCACACCAGTCGAAGAACTTTGGACGACACATGTTAATGAGGGCACGTCTCCTACCCACGGATCTCTACAGTCCAGTGAAGGAGAGTACGGCGCAACCACAGCTTGTGGCAAATGATGCTTCACTTTGCTGAACATACGGGAAGCGTCGTGAAGCTACTTTGCCGCTGTAGCTTGGTGCAAGAATGATGTCTCTCCCTCAAATGATTTCTTGCCAAATTTTGCGCCCTTTGTTTAGATTGTCGTGTTGCTAAATTTAATTTTTTTTTTTTTTTTTACATAATTTTTACGTCATATATATGATTTCTTTCAGTGGCAACAGCATTTGAATTCATTTTACTTCCAATTCGAACTCTTGGTTCTACGTTTTAATTCGAAATTTTTCTTTTAGGTTTCAATTCGAAGCCATTTTATCGCTGTTTGCTGTTGTGTTTCGTTGTCGTCAGCTACCAAGCAGCGTAAACTGTTCTTTTTCCCAATTTCTTTTACGTTTATTAATTATTTATATTTTTTATTTTGTTTTATTTACTTATAATATACTTTTCTTATATATATATATATATATATATATATATATATATATATATATATATATATATATATATATATATATATATATATATATATATATATATATATATATATATATACTCTGAATTTTTTGAGATACATATAGGTTTTTAAAGTTATACTAACAAAATTTTAGGTGTCTTCAACGTAGTCTCCTCCAACATCAATGCACTTTCGTAGACGAATTTTCCACAGATTAAATGCCTAGAGCCATTCATTTCTTGGAATAGATGAAAAAAGTGCATTTATTGCCACATTAATCTCTTCTTCTGAATGAAAACGACGTCCACGTAAGTTCTTTTTTAGAATAAAGAGTAACCAAAAGTCGCACATACCTAGATCAGGGAATCAAGTTTGCTGTTACTGTCCTTCCAAGCCTGATGGTTTGACCAATCCCGTACTTCTGAAGAAAACGGCATACATCACTTTTTTCAGTGCGCGTTGTTTTTGCACTATTGTCCGCGTGGGATCATCTTCAAAGACCCATACTTTGCTTTCTTGACGTGATGGAACGTCAAAAAACGGTATTACGTTTCATCAACTTGTACAATTTTAGAAATGATGTGGTGGCCACCATCATTTAGCAATTTAAGAGTTTCTTCTCTGATTCAGACACGCTCCTCTTTTTGGTGCTCAGTTAGATTATGGGGAACCCAACGGCCAACTACTTTTTTCATATGTATATATATATATACATATACATATATATATATATATATATATATATATATATATATATATATATATATATATATATATATTATATATATATATATATATATATATATATATATATATATATATATATATGTAATTCTTCATGAATAATTTTGTGTATGGCTGCGGATCCAATGTTAAGTTTCTTCTGTATCATTTGATAGGTACAGCGATTATCATCCATTAACATTTTTCGTATGGCAGACACATTATCCGGGATTACTGCCGACGGCGGCCTTCCTCTGCTTCCTCATCCTGAAGAAAATTGCGACCTCTTCTAAATTCTCTAAACCATCTGAATACAGTATCACGAGGTGGAGATTCATTACCAAATGCTAATTGCAACCGTTGAACTCATTCTTGTTGATTTAATCCTGCTTTAAAATCGTAGAAAATCATAGCGCGAAAATGTTCTCGCGTCACTACATTTTCTCTTCTGTTTAAAATTTATTCTATGCTAAACAAATTGAAGTAAGTCAGTAAAAAATCGTCTTTTGTGTTAAAATACTTTGTATTTTAAAATTAAACCGTTATTTTTATTCTGTAAATTCTCGTCTGCGTGTATGTCAAAAATTTCAGAGGAACCCTTATATATATATATATATATATATATATATATATATATATTATTATTATTATTATTATTATTATTATAATCTTTTCCTTATATATATATATATATATATATATATATATATATATATATATATATATATATATATATATATATATATATTTATTTATTTATTAATTTATTATTATATTTTTCTTTTATATGAATATATCGTCGAATTTATGATCTGTGATATATTTCCATAATATCACAGATCATATATTCGACGTGTGAGCTTGATGTTATATTAAGTGAGTACATTAATTTTATTTACTTATCTCTTTCACCGGTTGTTGAGAGAAGACAAACCCAACAAAAAAAAAAAGCTTTATTCATTTTCCAGTAATATTGTTTTAGATTTTTTATACTATTATGTGATTTAGAATTTCCGAAAGTGCTTATTTTCGGAACTTCATGAAAATTTCCACGTTAAAAACAAGCGCTTCAATTGGCGACGAAAATAAGTCGCAATGGTCGTCAATGGGGGGGGGATATCTTGTTAGTTCCACATCCTTTTTTATATTTAGTTTAAATCGGCAAGGACAATTTAAATTTAAAAAATTTCATTTATTAATAGAGTTCTGATTTAATAATTGCAATATTTGTTTGTTTTTTCTTGTTTTTTCCAACAGAGGGCACTTGGGTGACGAACCCTATGCCACAACAAGGCCAGAAACTGCTACTCATTTGTCGTTACCCAGCGGGTACCTGTGAATCTAGTCACGGAGGCAAGTAGCGTTGCCCGCATTACAGTTTTTGTAAACAATCTTTTTTAAATCTTAAGACTAAAGACTCGCTTATGCCAACATTAAATTTTCTGAAATTTTATCATTTACCGTTTTCATGTAGTATTTCCTGTTTTCAAATTTCGCTTTCTTTTCCTATTTGCAATACATTAGGCACTTAATTGCATTTAATCATTTATACATTTTAACGTGTAAAACATTTCGGCTTACTGTGGATAAAAATAAGAAAATTTAGATTGTTTTCACTAATGAGAATCACAATTTGTTTGTTCTTTAACAATCTTACTCAGATTACTTTCCTCGAATTCAAGTTTACGTTATAAAATTTTTAAAAAAGAAATAAGATCCCTTCTTACAAACGCCTGTTGCGTAATGGTCCGAAGCGAGAAATGGCGGGAGAGCCACCCACTGTGCGGGGGAGGGGGAGACTGCCTAATTGGAGTGGCCCGCTGACCCCTCCGAATGATGAATGTCAAACGGGACAATCCAAAGGAGACAAAAAGGAGAACAATCTCTCTCCACCGTCACAGGTCGCTAAAGATCGAGGACTCGAGACCGCTCGACTGGAACTGCTCACGAGACCCGTCTTACGTCACCACCACCCCCTTTCACCCCTTTCTCTTTCGGTGGGAAGAAAATGGGCACAGCGTTTCCACTGTGGGTCGCGCGCTAAACTTGGTGGCCTGGGCGGAAGGAACCAGCAGACCGGCTCCACTCCAGCGCATTCCAATCGCTATTCAAAGGAGTCAATGGATACGAGGCATGCTTGCTAAATTGGGAAAGACAATGGATTCCTTTCGTTTTCTAAAGCCAAGGGCTGCCTAGATACACACGACGATAATCTGACACTGGAGCTACCTCAAACACCCCTGAAATCGAAAGTCTGGAACATATTACCATGTCCCCCTTTTTGGGTGGTTCTGCTTTGAGATTTACGTTTTGATTTGAATTGAACTATTACATTAATTTTGGCATATTAAATTAAGGACAATTAATTTATTATTGTTTGCCTGTTATTATTAAACTAGTACTGTCATACTTCATAAGAAGCAAATTTATTTTATACAAAAAAGTTACTTTGATTTTTAATTTTCTTAAATTAGAAAATAGTTTTAATTTTATGTGTATTCTATTCTTTTCAAAAAATGTTAAAAGATCGGTTATCACAGCCAGTTCGAAAAGATTTCAAAATTCTTTATTCAATGAACACGTATTTTAATAAAAATTACTAAATATATTTTCCTTCCGATTTTCTTTAAAAAAAGTTTCAATATTCCATGAATGAAATCTTAAAACACTTTTAATTCGGTTTTTTTAAATTAAAATCCAAATGTTATCACTAATAAACTAAAATTTACATTTATATCTTTAATATTCCAATAACCTAAATTAAATTATAAGTATGTCTATTTATTCCCTACTTCTTTACAGTTATTGTCAATGAGCAAATTTAAGGAACAATCTACCAAATGGGTGACAAAATAGTTAAAGCCATTGTCTTTCGTATAACAGTTTTTAATTTTTATGTTGGATATAAATGCTTACAGTGGTTTGGAATCTACTTTAAACCTTTGTCCAGATCGAATAAATCCTAGAATTCAAAAATCAGTCGTTGAGTGATCAGTAATAAATAATCAGAACAGTTTCGTTACAATGATTTGGAACGTGGCGATACCGATTTCTTGATAACCACGCCAAATTTTCTCATCTACTGATACATATTAACAGACTAAAATTAAGTTGTAATGAAATACAAGTTATTTTGAAAAATATTGAGTACGAATTTTATTTTGTAAAAAAAATGGTTTGTACCTTTATTTAATCAAATAAATCTTGTTCATTTGAAGAAATTCTTCAATTTGATGTACAATACTGGCAAAAAAAAAAAAAAAAAAAAGCGTCTGAATCCTTTTATTTTTGTAAAAGTGATTATAAAATTAAAAAGGTTAAGATTTTAATTAAATTCAAGGAAATTCGATTCCCATCTTTATATCTCCAACCGAAAACTATAATATCCTGCAAAATGAATAGTGCTATTGCTACACATGTTACAAAATTATTAGTCCACATGGTCAGATCAATCCACGGCAATAATAAAATGAATCACATAATTAATGAATTGTAATATTTTTTGCAAGTTGTGGGTTTTTCTATTTTGTTACAATTAAGAAACTATCTTTAAAAATACTTTATCAGTTTTAATGGATAGATTCTTTCAAACAACGAGTAGTTGATGTTTTTAGCAATGATAAAGAAAAGTATACATACTAAAAATAATGCATTCAAATTATATTGGCATATGAAAAAAATGTCCTTTGCATTTGAAGAACAGAATAATACAGAACATAATTGCTCCATTTTAAAGACAACACGATATCAGCGCTCACGTTCAATTCAACACGCGTGACTTACTTTCGTGATTTGAATTTATCTATCAGTAAAGAAAATCCTTTGAATATTTTAAAACAATCATAAGTGCTTTTGTACTAAAACTCTTTCTTCGAAGCTAAAAGTTTTATACGTTTATTAATTTATATTAAATTTGATTAACAGATTTAGAGTTTTCATCGAGAAGCGCGTTGCTTCTGAAAATATCATTTATAAAAAATATTCGATAGATTAAAATATTTGACAATTTTACTGCGAAAAAAGAATAAAATGAAACGATGATGACGTTGTCAATATTTTCATGCTTAAATAAATAAATAAGCGTAAAATAATGATTTTTAATTGAAAATGTTATTTATAATGAAATAAAAGTTTTAAAATAATTTTTGTTTTCCTGCAATGTGTATTCGTACAGATTTTGCTAAATACTAAAAAACAATTGCCAAGAAAAACCAATCCACATCTTTATAATCTAGAATTGTTAAGTAATAGTTACGAAGAGAGTTTATGTGTACGTAAAAAAGTCCCGTGCCTCTCCATTGAGTGGCATAGAGTTGAAGAAAAGGTGACATTTTAGTTTTCAGCGCTTTGCCGGGGTTAAAAACTTCCGTTTCTTTTCGCGATTTCAATCAGCAACAATCATCAGTCAGAACATTTCCCAAGAACATAATTTAGTATAAATTTATAATTAGAATAATAACATAATTTTTTAAATTAATTTTACTATACTTTTTTTAATTGACAATATAATCGAACAGTTTTAATTTAGAATTTAAATAAGACGCCGTACAGTATAAAAACTTATGTTTAGAATATTTGAATGTTTTATTGTTTTATTCTTGAAAATTCATATAGCAAAATGAATTTATTATGTGACTTTGATGAAACTTTGGAAATTCTACCTTTTCATCGAAATATTCTTCCAAAATAATTTTTGTTTTCAAAAATATTATTAAATTGCCTTTATAAGCATTTGAATATTGATTCTACCATATATTAACACATACGATAACTTCACAAAATAAAATTAACTGACTACAAAATAAAATTAACTAAAAAAATGGATTTGTTGAAAAAAAAAAAAAATATCAATAAGCCTGTATTGCTGCATTTTTTAGCCTTATACATCGGCATGAATTTTTAAATAATTCACAGAACTTCCTTTTATTTTTAATTACAGTGAGCTTTACATTAAATTACGAGTTCATTGCAACTACATATTGACGTGCTTTGATCAAAGCAATTAACCTTTCTATCAAGACATCAATCAAATTTAAGGGGAATTTTCACATGATTGTAAAAACAGTAAACTTAATTAAATCAATATTATTGTGGTGGAGCATTTAATCAATCAGTGGGTCATGTATGCACTCTTTCTAATTTTTATTTATCTAAATGAAGTGTTTTTATTTGATTAACGATAAAATATCGATTTCACATGATCGTTTGGTTGTTTTTCTCATTAGAGTTGAACTGTAACTGTAACGTAGTGGAAAAACCAAATTTTAACCAACAATGAAATGAAGGTGCAAATGTTAAATGTGGTTTTGCCTAGTACGTGTGTAAATTTCCTTTGATTAGGAAACAAATATAAAAAATGCTGGCAAACAACATATTTTTTACTAATACATAATTAAATACCAAATGCATATTTTTGTTTTCTTCTACAAGAATTCAACTCTAATGAGCAAGTATTCTTTAGTAAAAGAATTTTTTTGGAAGATTTCAATATTATTCATTGCACTCAGATTTATTCAATGTTAATGAAAAGTATTTATAACTATAGAATGGGGTTTAATATTTTGTATAATACTATTTATTTAGGTTTTCTATTTGAGTTTTTTGGATTGTTAAAATGGGGGATTTAGAATAATCTATGTTTAGTTAATTTTGTATTATATATATATATATATATATATATATATATATATATATATATATATATATATATATATATATATATATATGCCACAATATTTTTAATGGTATCTATTATTTACATTGATATGTTCTTAGAAACCACATAAAACGATTTGGGGACAATTTCATAGTTGATATGATTTTACACAAATGCATTTTCTTTAGTGTACATCAAAATAATCGAGTAAGCGTTAACTTGCATGAAGTATTGGCGACTTAATATAAAACACCGGAGAGAAATTCCGGACAGAACGCAATCAATCCTATCGTTTTTGGCACATTACTTCCTATCCGGTGCAACAATATCTATACGCGTGTTTTCCTTTCATTATAATTAGTGCGATAGACTCTAGAAAGTGAGGGGGGGGGGAGAGAAACACACAGCCTAACCCAGTTTCCTCTTCGATACGCTCGACCTGAAAGCCGTTTGATGCAGTTACTGAAAGGGAAAGTTACGAGCTCTCTGTGACGTCACTCTCAAGGTTACGCTGAAGGCGGGTCCAGGTGTTATGTGTTTATTTCTCTAGTAACAAGTGCGCGGAACATTTTTTTTTTCTCGAAAATTCCGGAAAAATTCGAATAGCTTCATTAGGTCAGCTTTATAACAGCTTTACATCAACAATTTGATATTGCAGCAAAATTAAGAAGTTTTAGAGACAAGGAAATGAAAAAAATAATTTCATTTTCTACAGTCTGTGCTCTTGCGTTGTTTTATGGGCGATTCAATTTTCCTCCATTTTTTTGTATTTCCGATTTGTTTTAAATTCTTTCACGTCTCTTTTCTTTTCTTTCCTTTTTTTTTTTTTTTATTCTCGGTTTTTACTCGAAAATGGAGATATTCATAATGGTAAGTTATACACACATAAAAGTAGCTATTTTAAATTCGCTGCATATATACTAAGTCGTGTCCTACAACTTGATTTGCATATCCCTACACGGTTGCTTAAGTAGAAAGTTTTGTATTAAAAATTGGAAAAAATAAAAAACATTTGGCTTTTAAAATGGCTTAATCAAAGTGAAGGTTTTACAGATAATTAATACTAGGTTCTTATAAAAGAATGTGATGTTCTTGTTTCCGGCGTAAGAAAGATTTTGGCACAGATGAGTTTGCCACGATAAAAATCCGATTTCTAGTTTGAATAGTTATAGCGAGATATTTTCACTATGTGAAGTCTTACGAACCTGATTTTTAACAATTTTTTCTTGGAAATGTTCACTTATGGATAAATGTAGTAACTCGGCTGAGAAAAGTGTTCTTGTAATTGGAAATCAACAAGTTTAGCTGACCTGGCAAAACATATTACAATGATAAAGCACTGTACATTGGTTGCTAACTGACAAATAAAACTCCTTTTAATATAGCGTCAAATTCATCAAGCTACTGAATTTACATCTTTTAACAATCAGTAAAAATTGTTAGCTAAGCTCAATTCTTTCAAATCTTCGATCTATCGCTGAAATTATTTGTACCACTCCACAGTTCACATCACTAGCTTAGTTTATATTTTTCTGTGCTTCCTGACATTGTACCCCCATTCCATTTTAACAGATTGCCTACTAACCGAATGAGAGCCCACAAGGCAAACATCATGGCTGACAGTTTTTTCAGGCGTTTTTTATCTCAGATTTAGTTCTTCAGAGTTGATGCAGTCAGTACATGTCGCAACCTGTTTTTGATGTTATACAATCAAAGTATCCGCTTTTCATCAAGATTAAGAATTTGAACAACTAATAATACCTAGAATGTGTTTCATTTTAGAAAAACTCAGTGTTCTGTATTTACTTTTTTTTAATACTTTTTAGTTTCAATTATGTACTTTAATCTCTTCGATTTATAAAATTATCCTTATTTATACTAGTACAATTAATCAAGTTTTTTTGTATAGCAGTTTGTTTTTGCAACACCACTGTTTTGGCATATATAGATTTAAAAAGGAAATTTTTTAAGACCTTGTTCATTATCAATTAATTATTTCATCGCCATTTGACGTCAGAATATTTTCATAGTTTGAATATATTCTGTTCTCTTAGCAAATCCTAAATTCAAATGTTGCACAGAACTGTTTTGAAATACTCGCTGAAGTGTTGCAAATTTTTTTATCAAAAAGAAAGTAACTGAAGCTTGAGATTTATTACGCTTCAAAATATGTTTCTTAAATATTATTCAAGATAAAATATGGAATATTCTTGAGTCTGTTCTAAGCAATGCGCTTGATGAAGAATCTCAAACCTTAGTAATACCACATATATGAATTTTTAGCTCTTGTTTTTACCTCAACAAAGAATAGAAAGTCATATTATCATAACAAGGAAAAGATAATCTCTATAAAATCGCAATTATGGTAAAGAAATAGCAGATTGTGAGAATGATTTCAGTTAATATAATGCAGACGAAGTTGAAGCAAGATTCATAAATGTTGCAAGGGGATTTGTTGTTGTTGTTATTACTAATGACACTTGGTCAAGCCAAGCTCGCTATGCCTTAACTATGCGAATTTAAGTCAATTGGGAGCGTTTTTCGTTTAATCAGAGAACCATAAAGGTGAAAGTACGTCTTTTCCTCTTTCAAATACTCCGATAGATGGCAGCATCAGAGGATCCACTCCCACAATTTTGTCATCGATCTGAAGGGGGAGTAAATTTCTCCAGCCCATTGCACCCTTGGTAACTGCTCAACGAACAACCACTGGATTTTCGATTCCACGGATTTAACGAATACGTATATTGCATGTACTCGGTGGGTCTTTGGCGGCATTGGGAATCGAACCCCACCCTTCCGGATGGAAGGCCGATACCCTGACCACTAGGCTACCACTTCCCCTACAAGTGGATTTAAATACTATATATGCGTGTGTACATGCATAAACTTAAAAGTCGTTTTGCAGCACTCGATGATAGTTAGAATTGCAGACTTATTCAAAACTTCAAATAAGAGCTGTTTTTGTTTTATTTATTAATTTATTATTATTTTTTTAGATTCGGTGTAAAATAATTTGGATTCACTTCGATCACTTTTAACCGATAATTTTTTAAGTTGGAACGAATTTTAAGAAGCAACAAAATTAAATTCACTCCGTTTGAATAGAATTCCAATTGATATTTTCAAGAATGAATGAATGCGTATGTTACGATTATTAAAAGAAGCCATTACTAATTAACTGTTTGGGTCACTGTGCTCGTTTCTGTTTGTTATTTTAAATTCTGTTACGAGATTTTTTTTTAAATTATAAAATTGACTTCCCACATGTATAAATATAATTTTAAAAACATTCATTAATTTGTTTTAAACTATACTTTTTATAAAAACAATAATTTCCTTTTTTTTTTTTTTTTTTTTTTTTTTAACCATCAAATAATGCATGCTTCCTTTAGAGCAAACTTAACAACCTATTGTGCTCATGTATTCGGTGTGTGTCCAGAAGCATGTGTTGAATGTCCAGATGTTGCAATGTTTACTAGCCCAGTTCGGTGGAGGTGGACAGAGAAGGGGACAAAGAAGCGGCCACCCGCAAAGATTGAGGAGAGCGCTTGACATGCGATGATGACGAGGGTGACGTGAAGCGTGACGTCAGATTGACGTCTCGATCAGCATGACACTCATCACTTCCGTGTCTTCCTGGTAGGAAGGCACCTGATGAGAGGCATCCATTGCACACGTCGGTCGAATCCATTCTGAATCGAATTCTCAGAGCTTTTTTGGAATAAATTTTCTTTATTATTTGACAATATGTTGGTAACTAAAGAAACGTTCAAAGTTTTCAAAATGATTTCGTAGCAGTTGAAAATATATTAACTGCTTGAAATATGAGGAAAAATTTTTTGAATTTCTAGCACCTTTTAATCTAATATTTTTTTGTTCCAAATTGATTTACTACCGAGAATGGTGGTTCATATTCTCAAATAAACTAGCCAGTTTAATTAGTCTTAAATATAGCATGTTTTTATTGAATATATTTTAATTTTTATTCTTATTTGAAATAAAACTCTAATTTTTTTTTCTTTTTTAAAATTAAAAAGTTTGAGAAACTTATGAAATATATTAATGTGAATCTAATCTGTGAAGAATTATGCTACACATTTATATTTTCGATACATTTCTGCTTATAAATTTTAAAAGAGTCTTAAGAATGTATTATTTGTAAAATGTCATTCGAAAAAGCGCCATTAACTTCTAATACTTTTCTCCAGCTTTTATATCCTCCCTCAAAGTTTAGTATGTTTTCTCTTTAATAATATTACTTTCTAGACTTTTTAATAAAATTTTTAACAGCAAAAATTTTTGATAACTTTCTTTTTTATTCAAATTGCAATAACATTAATGTTTCGATTCAATTTTTTTTATTTTTAATTTTTTTAAATTTATTTTATTTTTTTTTTATCATTTATATTTTAATTTTCTAATCGTTTCAAACACAAATACAGAGCAACTCATATTTCAAAATCGTAGAACAATAAAATAAATTTAACATTTCTAAATAATAAAATACAATAAGTTTTTATTTTTTGAAGTTATTTGTGTATTTATATTAATTATATCCTTAAATGAAACTAAAATTTTAGAAATTAAAATATGTGTTACGTAAAAATTTAAGAAATTTATTTATTTTATTTATTTATTTATTTATTTTTTAAGAAAAATTCTCCCTTTCGAAGTTTTTAAGAAAACCACAGTTGAAGAATTTGACTCTTTGAGTATGTATTTTCTATTTTACAACTAAGAGAAAATTTAATTTATTTAATTTTACCTGTTTTTATTAAGATAAATTAAATATTTTCTTCACTTCTTTTCAAAAAAGTTTAAAAAATGAGTGTATCATTAAAAAAAAAAATAAATAAATGACCATCTACCGATAATGAAAATATTGTTTCAGTAAAAAGACATTGCATTATAATTTCATCTCATTATTAATATTATTAATTGATTTTTTCATTTGACCTTCAAGTTTTTTTTTTTAATCATTGATTTATCTACTACAAATGGAATATGAATTTTACTATTTTATGAGTTTATTTTTCAGTTTTTAATTTTTTTATATGTATAATAACAACTTTATAATCATAATTTTATCAATTTCCTTAAATAATATCTCAGTTTCATTTTTAAAGGCTCTTTGTAAAAAAAAAAAAAAAGTATATTCCTTCGTATAGTTTGTTCGATAATGGATTTCATATGCATTCCAAAAAAGTATCTAGAATATTTTTAAAATATATTTTGACGGTTACATACTAATTATATACCGATTTCTATAATCTTATTAAAGTTTATGCGAATATTTCAAAACAATACCAACTAACTATACAGAAATTATTTTTACTCGAAAACATCAATAAGTAACGCAACAACAAATTGTTGATTATTAGTGCCGTTTGACATCAACAGTTTTGGGATTAGAGATGTTATGCAGGATGATTTGATCTGAACAGAAGATGATAGAATATATCTTTTAAGTACATCAATATCAATAGTTGCAGAGCTTGTAAATTCGTATTCTAACTGCATTTTCCTGTAAATACTATAAATATTGTTTGCACATATTTTCTCTTGATACCCAATCTACTCTGAAACCCCATTTTAAGTCCCTGGTGAGTCTAGCTGAATCAAAATCCGATGTAACAGAAATCAGAATGTACCAAGTATTTTCTAACTTCTAAGTGGAATTTCTGCGGACACTACCTTTTCGTGACACTGCATTTTTGATCCAAGAATTTTTAGTTGATGCAAAGATTTAGTAAAAATTTCCAGAAACATTTCCCTTGTAAATAAAGGTTTTTGCAATGGACAAAATGCAGGATATTCTATTTGGTCAATTTTTCTTCAAATAGATTTAAAAATATCTTGAAAAATAAGATTTAGTCACATTCGAGAAGAATGCGATATGTGAAACAAAAGTAATCAGGTTTTTTGCTGCAGTTACTTCACTCTCGCAAAGTGTTAGAGTTTTGAATTTTTTAAAAATTATAGCGCATTATAGAAATTACAAATAATGTTTTTGTCACATTTAAATGCGAAAATAATGCGATTTAAGTTTAAATGCGATTTAAGTTTTAGCTAAGCCTTTTACAAGCAAATGCATTATTGAAAGTTCATTTGATATTTCATTAATAATTATAATATATTCATGAAATTAATATGTATATGGAAAACTTTTTACATGCAAGTTTTAATAAATGATTTAAACCCTAAAAATATATATCAATTTTTTATATTGATAGCTACCCATAAACGTTTTCGCTATTTAATATGTTTAAAACTTGTCTACAATTATAGCAAAACTATGTAAAGTATGTGATAAAACTTAAATGAATGATGAAAAAAAAATAATTTTAAAGTGTTTTTTAAAATAAAAAATGTATAATTTTTATTGCTACATTTATTATTTCTACATCTATTATTGCTATATTTTTTATATTTTATTTCTACATCTATTATATTATTATTATTTATTATTGTTGTTGCTGTTGTTGTATAAATATTAGCTCAATTACATTCTGAATATTGACTTTCTGTATGGAAGTTAATATTCCTTTTCCTGTGATTATTTTACTTATTATTAAATATTTTCTTGATCATCTATTTATGCATATAACATTCTAACACTGAAAACTTCAAGTTTCGGAATTCTTCTAAAACAATTTTTATCTAGGAAATTGCATATAAAAAGTACTATATTCGTAATAGAAAGTAAAAAAAAAAAATAGTTTCTAGCTTAAATAAATAAAAATTCATTAAAAATAATAATTTTAGTATCTAGTAAAGTTAAATTTATTAATGCTTCAATAATAAAAACTTTTCCAATTTTAATATTGCAATGCAGGCTCTTCTTTTTAAATTGAATAATTGACTTGAAACGGTCGAAATAAAAAAGAAAAAACAGCTGTCTAAAATCCAATATTTATTGACGATGTACAGTATTTTTAAAGAATTACTAAGGACTGAATAACTGGACTAAAGAAATCTGGATCTATTAAGATATTAAATAATAATTCCTGTTATAAGTATTGAAAATTTAAATCTATTTAAGTATTACAGGTCATTTAAGTAAAAAAAAAGCTTATATATATATATATGTATATATATCCCATTATTTATTGTGAAAATTATTTAAGATTTTTTTTTTTTTTTTTTTTTTTTTTTTGAAAAACATGTCATATTTGTGTATTTTAAGCTCGCATCTTCAATGCGAGCTTAAAATACACAAATATGACAGTTCTGAGATGATACACAAAGAAGAATGACTCTCTGAAAAATACACAAATATGACAGTTCTGAGAAGTAAAACTTTAATATTTTTCAAGGTGAAATATGTTTCAGCTTTGAAGTAACCTTAAAATGAAGTCTGTAAAATCACCAAAAATATTCGTTGCTACAGATTATTTTATTTTAATAGCTATGTTAATTAAAATAGAATTCCGCGTTATAGAGAGATGTGTTATGATGAAAACCAATCGTATTTAGTATAGAAGCATCGAACTATAGCTTGAAAATTATTATTTTTATCCATAAGAATAGAAAAATTTATCAAAAAATAAATTACTTTAGGAGATTTTAGAATCAACAATAATTATATTGATAAAAATAATTTAAAAAATAAACTTAAAAAAATATTTAAAAATTAAATATTTTTTTTTTCTTTACAAAGAAAACAATTTTTATTATTTCAATTCGTTAAGGTTTTGAAAGTGTTGATGCGCATTAATTGACAAGCACATCCTCTCCCAAAGTACGTGCACTTTAAATACCCTTTAAATTGAACTTTCGTTATTTTTGGGGATATATATATATATATAAATGCAGGTTTTGGCTGATTTAATAATGTCGACTCACCTGTAAATTGTTCAAATCACCCGGAGCAAAAACATGTTCCTATGCAAATGTTCGAAGCGAATAAAGAACTCATTTTATTGAAAATTCTTTTTTCCTTTCGTTAAAGACTGAGTCTCTATGATATCTTTTAAATAAGGGAAATTCCTAGTTACTGAAAGTTACTTTGCAGATATTAAATAAGATAAGTATTCAAATAGATTTGTATTTATGATGGATTTGTTCTACACGTTAGTTTTATAAAAAAAATATATGTTTACCATTCTATTATTTCCTAATTAAAAATATGAATAATAAGTTTTTTGCAGTATAGTAAAGGATTGAAAAATTTTGATAAATTTTATCTTTTTTTAAATATTTATTTTTAATACAAAAATTATAATTCTACCTTTCTTTTAAATTATTATTATATTAGTTTGAATAAGCAGAGTTCAATTGTTAAACAGCAATCTTTGAATTTTTCTCGAATATAAAACCAAAGAATAATTATTGGGGCCGTTAAAATTGGATGTTGAGTATTTAAAAGCATGGAATGTGGAATATAATTATGAAATGTTTAAAGAAAAGAATAATAATGTATTGAAATAAAACAATAGAAGTTTTATTCAACATTTAATTTAATAGCATGATTTTTAAGTATATACATCGGTTTGGAATGTCTTTGATTATTGCCTTCGAATCTCTCTTTTTGATATTTACGTTAGATTAATAGTAGTCCTGGAGTAAGATATCATGAACTCATTTTGGAATGAAATCTCCCTAGTTAGAGCCTAGTTACTAATTAACAGTGACAGGTAGGTAGGTATTTCTTTTCTATTTTCTGCTAATACATTTATCTGTGTAAGTGCTTGAGGTTTTCCAACAAGTTTCTCTCTTTCGATACGAGAGTTTGATACTCTGTGCATTGGTATGTTTTTCCTGAAGGTATTATATGTAGAATATGCAATAACTTGTAGTTATTAACGCATCCAGTACGCGTATTAATAATAGCAACTGTGTTTCTTTCCAAATGGTATTGAAAAACTAAACTCAGTGACACGACAGGCCAAGGGCTACAATGCCCATGTCTGTTTTTATGATCCAGAAGCGTGGGATGGGCAACATATGCCCCGGTTAGGTGTTCAGCCAAACGCGAAAATCTCCAGTTTTGGAATTAAAGAAATAGCACTTAAAAATGCAACCTCTCATAGAAATTTAGAATCATTCAGTAAACTATTTGTTTTACTGAATAAAATTTCGTACTTTTTGATGCTAATTACTCAGAAAATTTTCACTCAACTTATATTTTACGCATAAGTCTGTTTTCCTATGCCCCAAGTTCTTAAGATAGTTTTGTGCCATTTATTATTTGCGAAAACAAAATTATTCATATTTGTGTCAAGGTTACTTTAAGTGGTTTATTTATTTATTTTAGATTCTTTTGGTTTTGTGGCCTGGAAACATCTGAGGGGTATTTTGGAATATATAGGCTAAAACTGAGAAGTTATCTTCTTAACATTTTAAAACCAAAACCTCGAAATGGAGGGAAAATATATTTAGAATTCCTTAATATACTTAAGATTATAATTTTATTAATATTTAAAAAAAATTGTTAGTAATGTATTCTCGTATTTAATTGTATAATCCCATTTCCAAATAACCATATGAATGTCTTAAAAGCTCAGTATTATGATTATGCATGAAACTATATTTGTTTTACATTTTTTTGTATTCTCTGATTGCTGCAGGGATTTCGAAAATGAAGTGAGGACCAGGTTCGAGTCTTCTTGCAGTCGCAGTTGAGACAATTGCGTCGTGAGTCAGCATTGTTGACTTTTTGCGGAGGAGGTGGTGAGGAGGGAGTGTGAAGGTAGAAGTAAGAGAGAAATGGCCTATGAACTACTTTCGGTGTACGTTGGGGGAAGTGGAGCACGGCCCACTTTCACTTCACCTCAATTCCCTCTCTCCTTCGCCCGCATTTCTTTTTTCCATTTTTTTTTTTTTTTTTTAATCTTTATTTTTTTCCCTTTCCTCTTGTGTGGAGTCACCTTTCAAAATAGTTTTACTTTCGTTTTCATTTCTGATAAAAAAAAAAAAAAATTATTTTTGTTTTCTATTTTATTTAGAAACGAATATGTCGCATTAATAACATTCATTTTAGATATCAGTGATATTCAGAGGAAAAGTTCGGTTTATTACAAACGATTTTTTAAACAATCCTTAAAAACACCTGTTTTTTAAAGCAGTATCCTCCTCATAAAATAACTGTTCTTAAGCAATGCTTTTTTAATATTAAAATTATTTAAAGCATTAATTTCCAGCCGACGTATGTGATACGATAATATTTTATGTGTTTATTGTTACTTAATAAATGTGAATTTTCTATATATGTGTTATAAATATCAAGAGAATTTTTTATTTTATTCTTTTTTTTATCGCTTATCAATTTATGAAGAAAAATAAGAAGTGGTTTCACTATAGAAGAAATGGAAGGAAAATGTATACAATGGATTTGGATATTTTCTGTTTAGTGCGAATGAATGCAATAACATCAAATTGTGTATAATTCTTAATAACAAAATACTACAAAAATTTACTTTATTTTACTTATGGCATTCAAATAGTACTTCCACAATATTGGGTAAATACTTTAAGCAATTGAAATTTGATTCCACATTGTAAATATTTAAATATTGTATTGCAAATTAAAAAAGTTTAATACTTTGAAGATAACTTACCTGAATCAAGAAAGAGATATAAAAAATAATGAAAAAAAGTGTTTCTACTACTTTGAAAAGGAAATCTTTTTCAATGTCCCATTTTAAATCAATCTGCTTTAAATAGTTTTAAAAGACTATATAATTTATTTCTCTTCGAGCCAAATTGATTAGAATTAGGCACAAACTATATTTGGAATATTATTTATTTATTTTAATCGATATCAATGTTTGGAAAATCAAAGACATGCAACTGTTTTTTGAAGAATAATTCATTTTTGAAGAAATTAATATAGGATTAATATAATGGCTCAATATAGGATTAATATAATGGCTCAATATAGGATTAATATAATGGTTCAATATAGGTTAATATAATGGTAGGATAAAAATATAACTTTCTAAATAAATGAAAAGAAATAATTTTAACATTTTCTTATTTAGCTATGTATACGAACAAAGTAAAAGATATTTGAAAAAAATTTTTAAATGATAAAATCAAGAAAGAAATGCATTTAAAACAATAATCAAAATTTTATTTTTATTAAATAAAATTTTATATATTTCTCTAACATTAATTAAGGAGAAGACTGAATAAATATTTTCAGCATAAATATTATTATTATTATTATTTAATTCTTGCGGTTTTAATTACTGTTATTACATTGTTTTTGATATAATAAGGCAAAAATGACTGAATTTTGGTAATTTTGTATTTTTAAACCATGAATGTCGGGTAAATGTTATTTAATTCAATGTTTGCCACATTCGATAAAAAAGTACCATTCGAAATTAATAAGGACATGCACAAAAAGCTCAAATAAAATTAAATAATTTCGAAGGAAAATCTGTTAAATAAGCTACCACTCATTTATTATGCTTAAGAATTAATCCTTGCTAATTCCAGTTTTCTAATTATTCTCGTATTCCTGTTCCAAATTACTAATCTAATGTAGCTGGGTGGTCTTTATTCGGGAATTATTTAAAAGTTTGTCTCCTATCTGCAACAGGACTGTCATATTATATTCACTTTATTAAATATCAAGTTATTTTTAAAATAATGGGATTGTCTGTAAAAAAAAAACAAATATATTCGAAACAGAGTTATTATCAAGACCAAATTACATTAAAAAAAGTGTCACTCTTATTTTTGAAAGTTTACACAAAACAAAATAAAAATAAACTAAATTATCTTTCGTTTGTTAAGAATTGAGGCGCTTAATAAGACTTTGAAAATATTTACTATTTTTTTTAAATATTGATTCTCAATATCTGGATTAAAACTAATGCTGCAAACAAAATAATAAGTAACTAAATTTACACGAATATATCAGGCAAATTTCTCAACAGATTTTTTTCTATAATTTGCAATTACTGATTTTTAAATATTATATTATATAAATATTATCTTATTATATTGATGTTTGTAAAATCATTATTAGTAATTTAATACATTATATGTGTTTTGCAAAACATTGGTATACCTGTTATAATACATTAATTTCTATATTACATTTAAAATATCGAATTAAAATGTTCGATCAAAAAATTTGATGTTCCATTCTTTTGAGAGAGCGCGTTATTCGAAATACGAGAATTTACTGTTTTAAAGTTATACATATTTCTGTGTGATGTATCTGTGTGTGAAAATTTAATATGACATCAAAATTATACTAAATTTATTCATTATGATTCATTCTTAACAATGAAGATCTCACGTTGACCTCTCAATTCCATAAACATCTATTTTTAAAGAATATAGATTGAAAATGTTAAAAGAAGCTATTTTGGAAATTTTTCGCATTTCAAATTTATCTTCATTTTTCAATATGATGGAATACATATTAGATTTATATCTAATCTTTCTATGTTTGAACATGTAAATTAATGTAATTAATGTAAATTAATGTAATATTTTTAAATATTATTCCAGTTAATTTTTATGCACATTTTTAAGCATTTAGCTTTTAAATAGGAACAGTTAAACAGTAGATTTTTCGGTGATCACAGAAACATCGCCAATAAGCAAAAGGATCTAATATTGCATATGTACCTCTTTCAGAGATGAAAGAAAATATTAACCCTTGCTGCTGTCAACTTTCTCTTCTTGAAAGAAGATAATCATGATGAGCTTATGCCATGATCTACTTTCATAATAATTCAAAATGTTGTTTTCATTTATTTAATAATCTTTGCAATTGTTATTTCAAGGTTTAGAACAGACCTTGAAAAACAGATCTTGTTTTTAATACTTAGATAAATTTAATCTGATATAACTGCAGAATTTTTCGAAAGCAACAATAGAGAGAATTCATTTCTTGAATGTTCAATTTCTGTATGTCTTTTTATTGAAAATACTGTATAATATTTCGTTTAATGTTCCAACGTGTTTTATTTTTAAATAGAACACAAAAGATGTGGGGTATTCTATTAATGTGGAAGTTTTATTAACCAATAGAATTCTATGTGTTTTCTGAGCTTCGAAAAAGGAAACTGTATAATGGCATCCAAACCATCCAACACCAAAGAAAGCGTTTTCTATATCAAACATAAAGAAATTGCATCCACAACAGAAATGACTCAAAGCCTTAAATCGAACATTTCGAATTTCAGTACTAAATAAGTGATAAAATTTCTGAATTTAAAATTCCAACAAGAAAAATTTATATGGTTAAAAAGTAGTTTAGTTAAACATAAAAATTGACACAGAATTGATTAAACTTTAAGTTATTTTCTTAACCCACATTTTTAAAACAATTTATTGTTTCTATTTATAATGATCGGTTACAAATACAGTTTTAATATTAAATAAATATATTCTGAAAAGATCCAATGAATTAAAATATTTTATCAAAATTTACTAAAATTCATCATAATGTCCAAACTTCTCGGGATGAAGCACAAATGTTGTTTTATTAATTATATTTTTAGAATATAAAGTGTTCAAACGATTCTTATAACTCCAAAATTGCTGAGGATTTGGTTTTAAGATGAGAAAATTTTAAGATAATTTTAATTCTATTTACTTTTAATTCTAGCTGTTGTGCTTAGTAATATTTCGATGGTTTAAATATTGCTTGTTAATATATTTTTACTTATTTTCGTTCTTTACTAATATTGACTTATAATTCAAATAAATTGTATTAGTTTTATCCTGCCCCACTTCAGTTTTTTTCTTCATTCAAATAATTCTATCTTAACATTATAAAATTATTTAATTTTTTTTAAAAAATTTCTTTACAATACAGAGAAAATTGAAGAAACTTTAAACAAATATTTATTTGCAAAATTATTTACTAGAATTACTATTTATGAAGAAATATGGATTCCTTTATAGTATTCACAACAAAATACAATAAGAATATCTTGAATCAGCGGGCTTTTGTGATAGGGGTTGTTGTAGATTCCCAAAAGAGCAGACTGACTGTCTGGTCAAATCACTGTCTTGTATAAAGCGATTTTGGTTATGTATTTCAAAGCTTCATCAATTGTAGCCAATTTAGCTTAATAGCCTTAACTAACAGTGCCTGCTAATAACCTCTCTCGGTACAGGTGCCGTATAATCCATGATTCCAAATTCTGAATTTTTTTTTGGTGATGAAGAAATGTTGCCGAGATGACGTATCGTGACGTGCGTGATGACGTAAATACTAAGGTTACCATAGAATTTTCTGCATAATTCCTATAGGCCTCCATATGTATGACCTCATAAAATCGAGGTTGCCAGATACATAAGAAAATCCGCCAGAAAATCACCAATCTCATAATTTGGCATTTTGGATTATACGTCACCTGTGCCCCTCTTTCCTGTCAATTTTTAATAATGGTGAAGGGAGTTCTCACTTTGCCCTCTATTTTTGAGTCATCTGTGAGAAACTGATGAGTTTCGTTCATGTTAGGAAACTTTAATTCTATTTTCATGAACTATTTTGTAATTTTAATCGTTCGATGAACTTATTTAAAGTAGATTCTTATTCTATCAATAACATTTGAATGAAGTCCTCAAATTTCTGTTTCTAAGCCTGTGTGTTATGCATGTAAGATAATTAATTTTATATAGCGCTGTTTGAACTGAAACATTCAACCGAGATTCATAAAATTATTTGAATTATTTTTCAAAGAATTAAAATCCCATCTTTTCTTCCTTCGTACTCTTTGCCCTTTCCTTTCCATCTCTACATTCAATTAAAGTTGACACACTTTTTCAAGGTTTTCGAACAACTTTTTTCGCAAACTCATCCGTCGTGTGATTCGCTTTCTGGTCATGAAAAGTAAGAAAACATTCACACAATCTACACTGAAGATCAAACTACATTTAGCCACAGATTGATCCATGGCAGTTATAGATAAAACTACACCAGTGTGGCATAGCAAGCATAATTAGCGACCGAGTTAAACTCCCATTTTGGCTTCCTCGCCCCCAAAACAGTATTATAATACAAAAAATCTCATAATAAGAATTTAGTGTGAATAACAAAATAATGAGAAATATATATACCTACTTTAAAATAATTTAAAATAGAGATAATTTAAAAAGGCTCCGGGTATAATTTTAAATTTGAGATAAAAAAAATCTAAATGATGAAGAATGAAGTATTTTAAAATATCCTACAGTAAGAATATTATGTAAAAGTAGTTTTAAAAAATATTTGATGAATATAAAATAACATATATGCAATATAAAATGCTTTTCTTTTCCTGCTATGTAAGCACATTTAATTAAAAAATTTAACAAGTCACAAATGGTTGTTGGTTGTTACAAAAAAAATTTGCTTTATGATGCCTCTGTATTCTGTTATAATTTACACCAAGGGCAAATTATGTGTGCAAGTTAGATATAAGACTTCTCACTAGCACCATAGACAAATATTCTTCATTGTCAAAATAAAGTTTAAAAAAATTAAGTTTAAAAATCATTTAAATTTTTGATGTTAGGAAATATGACGATCAACTTCAATGGCTCAAAAGTAGGTAGGCTTCTCAAAAAAATTAATGAGAAATAAATGTAATTCAGGGTTAATAATAGCTACAATGCACTAATTAATTTTATGATGTTCTTTTTCTAAAAGTCATATCTTTAAATATAATAAATTTTTAGATTTTTTTATAGTTTCTTTCTATTTCCCTTGGCTTCTCCATTAAAATGATTGGTTCGGTACAATTTTCTGTCAACTGATTGAGTATTGATTTTATTGAGTTCAATGTAATTATCTATTTACATCAAATTAATGAGGAAATAAATGCTAAGTTTTAATATATAAATGTAGTTGAACTTATTCTTAATCAGAATATTGAGAATTAAATCCACTTATATGATTTATTATAGTTGAAGCTATTTATAAATTTTTGGAATTAAGTTGTGAATAGCTTGTTGAAATTTTATTGGTTATTTGATGAATTTGTGTTTTTCATTCTTATTTTTGACGAAGCTTTCTCAAACCATTATTTTAGGCATTTTTTTAATTATTTCTAATAATTCTGCTCTGTTTTGATTATTTAAGCGCACAGACATTTTATAGTTATTCAAGCAAACATTTTGTGTTCAATTAAAAAATATTTAGCCAGTAATACATACATTATCTAGTATCTGTATGAAGATGTTTTCCATACTTTAATGACAATATGACGACTCTTTTACGAATCTTAATAATTTTTAATAATCTTTCCTATTATTTCCATTATTACCAACTCCTTTAAAAATGATTGCCCTATTTCTTATAAACTATCAATCTGCTTTAAGAACTATTTCCAGTTCTAATGCAAAATTCTCAGAATAAGAAATATGTTAAACAAAATATTTCAGTTTTCATTCCTGAAATGATAATAATAGGAAGAATCGATTTCTGAATTGAATCGTAATCTTATCTTCTAAAAATCTACACACTTCGGCATGGTTGGTTCAAATCCCCTGCATTTATCTTGATATACCTTTTGAAATCAACATGCTTTGGGTTTCAACAAGATCGTGAAAATCAAATTACTGCTTTGTTCGCAACATACTTTGATGGCCCCTCGAGACGTGGAAGGATTTCATGTAGTTTGGAAATGAGGAAAAATTTAATGGTCTCTTTTTCTCTTTTAGGGAGAATACTTCTTAAAATAGTTGTTTGAAAAGATAAACTCTTAATAGAGACAGTCCCAATCAGAAATTTTGAAGTTTAAGGAAAGCCGATACAGCAAAAATTTCGATACACTGAAAATATTTCCAATCAAAACATAGTGATATAATTATTCAGTTAGATATTCCATTGCAGGAAAGTGTCAATACAACGAAATGCTTTTACTAATGGCTGTATTAAATTCTTTTTAATAAAATTTTATTAACATACAAATATTTAAAAAAACATTTTCATTCCTCCATGATCAATCTTCTTTTTTTTTTTTTCGGTTGATTGAATGAATTATTCTTTTTTCACAAATCATATATGTTTTATGTAAACATAAAATTATTCTTATAACTAGTTAGTAATTATTTTTTAAATATAAAAATGTAAAGATTCATACAAATTATTACTATTAAAAATTAAATGTACAATTAAATGTATCTTTTACAAGGAAATAAATTGATAAGGCATTTTTTAAAATGCAGGGAAGAAAATGCTTCAAAAAGACTTATTTTCTCGTTTGGAAAATAACGCTTTTTGGTTATTCCGATAAAATCTGAATCATAAATGTATAAAACTCAGTTTGTATTTATTATATTTTATAAACATAATGATAATAATAAAAAAATCTCTGTTTTTACAGAAAATATTATCTAGATATCAAATTCAGGGCAGCAAAAAAAAAATATAATTTTTACTTAATTTTAATTTGTTTTACGCGTTTTAGCAATTAAGTCTGACTTTACTGGGATATTTTAAAAAGATATAGAATGTAGCAGAAAAATTGACTTCTCATTTGGCTAACAAAATCATTTTCTAATGCAACAATAAATTGAATAAATAGTATTAAAAAAATTCATTGATTTTCTTCTGATCAGATTTTTTTATCACATGGAACTTTCACAAGTATCTTTCCTCTGAAGACTTGAAGAATATAATTATTTTTAGTAAAAACTACTGATATTACTTTTGCCTGAATATTTAGTTGTCTGAAGTATGACTTACAGATGTTTTAAACTTAGAAAAAATTATTACACAGGAAACACAAGAAACAATTAAATTTTATTGCTCTTTATTGTCAAAAAAAACAAGTGACTTTTATGGGCCCTGTAAAAGAAATCAAAACGTGACTCTGGAGTAAAAATGAGTTTTAATAAGAAGTATGGTTTCACTTAACTCAAAGCAATACAACTCATTCAAGTCACGAGAATCCAAGCAAATTAGAAAAATAGGAATTAATGTTTTCTCCTACATTTTTTATAGAGGAGAACTTTATAACTTTTGGATTATTCCTAGTAGATCATAATCGTCAACCACAACTTTTGCTTGGATGGTTTGTACCATTTAGTAAACAATATCTTCACAAACAAGGAAAGATTCAATTCATCGAAAACGATAAAGCTTGGATATACTAACCTTAAAATCTATCCGGTAGATATTGTGTGCATTTTTCAAAACAATATTAAGAACAGATTCACCTTATTTTCAGCATGATAACTCACGCTTTATAAAAATGCCAAATAATCTCTGATAGCTTCGGTCAGATTAGTTTTAATAAAAAAATCCGAATGATTATGTCTATGACTTAGAGCACCAGAGTTAAGAGTTTGATACAATTGACCAATAACCACACAAAACCTGTTCGTAGTGTTGCCAAGAGAAAAAGTTGAAAATGTCTGAAATTATGATTCAGAACTTTTATAAAAATGATACCTGCAGCAACCGATTTTCAAACTCAGCTCTTTTATCATACCTTAAAATGTTCCATCCAAAAATGAAATTTTGGGAGAGCTGTAATCATGTAAATTCTCAAAATTAAAATTGTAAAAAATAACTAAAATGCATTATTTATATTTAACCTAATTAATTAGTATCAGCAGTAAGTATGATTAAGTTTCCTAAAAAATTTATTCAAAATTTAATAGGAATTTGTTTTAATGATGGGAATTAATATTAAATTGATTTAGAGATTCATTTGTTCTATTATTTATGATATTACTTTTAACATTCGTAATTCAAAATCTTATACCAATCCCCTTAATTCTTATTTCTAAAATCATTGAAAAAAATTCGTTAACATTAATTAAAATATTGAAATAGAAATAGTTTTACTATCAATCAATAATATAATTTACTAAAATTTATCATTTTTTTAATTAACGTAATGTACGTATTATCTGAAGTCAACATTTCACTTTAATTCATTGTAATGAATCACAGATTTATTTAATAAAACATCAGAAACAAATCCTATGGAAATGTTTGTAATAAATCCTCTAAATTTGTCAGTGATCGTAATTTCTACAGTCATCGAAAATCATTTACGTAAAATTTTGATTTCTTTTAATTATTCAGGTATATTGATTAAGAGAAATTATTTTTTCATGAAAACGAATTATATTTGGTTATTAATTTGTTTAACCAAAAATGCATATTCTCAGTGAATTTTTCATATTATGTATTTTCTAAATTTTATTTGATAATTTTTAAAAACAAACATAGTATTTTTAAAATGATATTATATTTGGTATTAAATTTTGTCTCCAAAAATTTATATTCTCAATGTGACGTAATATATTCTCTAATTTTATCTGATAACTTTTAAAAACATAGTCATTTTTAAATTTTAAAATTTTTTAGTTTTTGTCATTTGAAACAACTTAAATTCTCAATTTTTTTTCAATAAAAAGGATTTAATTTTGTGTGTGGGTGAATATCATCGTTCCTTAGTAATTAAATAAAAAAGCATTCAGCATATATAGTTCTAGTTTATTACGATCCATTGAGGATAACATTTTAAATATGCATAAAAATATAGATTTTTGTGATTTCAAATTTTTTCTTTTGATTGTTTAAATAAATAGAAAGTATAATCACTACAAGCAGAAAAACAAGATATTTTTACAGTAACAGGAAATTATCAAAGTTTAAAATATTAATTTTAAGTGATTATTGTAAAAGATTGTGGCAAATTTGTATACGTTCTTCTTACGTGAGAATTCCATTTTTTTTTCATAAATATTCATAGCTGATTATATATATATAGAGTTTTAGATTGGAAAGTATTTTTTTTGTGTCATCCTCTTTAGAAATATCAAATTTAATTATCATCTGATCACTGTCGTTAATAGAATAAAAACATAATTTATCTCTTAAATTTTATTAGATAGAATGCATCAAAATAAATGAATGATATTTCTTTTCGTAATAAGATTTCAAAAAGAGAATGACTTATGTATTTTCTTATTGATCACGATTTTTTCACATTTTTTTTTAAATTTCTTGAGATTTGTATTATAATAAATGAAAAGAAAATAAATTTCTTAGATCAGAAAACATTTTTAAGGAATTAAAATAATTTCTTTTGCTTTATTTTTCTTCTGTATTTTGCATCAAAAGTTATGCATTTTCACAAAAGTAAAACTGATTTTGCATTTTTTTAACCATTTATGGTATAGCTCTGAAAAGCGGTGCTATTATGTAATGTCTCCTAATTTGTTGTTGAAATATTCAAGTTGTGTAATAGTTGCAATGTTAGACTTTGATATATGCAGAAAAATATGTATTTTCTTATTAAAAAAAATCCTCAATTTTACACAAATATTGTAAATTGACAATCATAAATTATAAACTAAGAAATGCATGTTAGTCTCTATTAAGGAAAGCTTTATCTTGCTTATAAAGTTTAAAAAGATAATTTTACAAAAATAAGTATAAGCGATATAATGTAAATAGTCTCCATTATATTAACAATACAATAATCATTATAAACAATAATGATAATAAAAATATAATGTATTAACAATATAGACATTACTTGTGTTATTAATGATAATTATAACAGAGATTTTGGAACTTCTTATGACTGTGTGAAACTCTGTTTTATTTCTTTTCAAATCTTGCATAGATTTTCATAATATGGAGTCCAATAAAATGATACTTTTTAGAAGGTTGTATGCCTAATGAAAGGCATAAAATATTTATTCTAATTTAGAAAAAATTCTAATTCGTTTTTTAAAAAAACACCATGTAAAAAAATAATAAACACCTGAAAAACACTGATTATAATGTTTAATTTTTTATTTATAATTATTTTTTTATTCTCTGATCAAATAATGTCATAATTGAAGAATTTTACACTTTTTATATAAATATGAAATATAAACGTTACTATTTGAAATTCCAGGATTTTTCCCACTCAGATTTCAATCTCACTTGTAAGTCAAATTGAAACTTTTCTTTTACATCAATGAATAATTTGAGAAAGTATTCGAAATTTCCAAACCATGTACATATTACAAAATTCCTATGGAGGCTTTTTTATGTAAGTTTTAAAGTCTAGGGTAGAAGAATTATTCATCCTCTTTTCAGACGCTGTTTCCTAAAATATTTATTAAGCCTTCTTTCTACCCTTAAAGTTGTAAGATCTTTACCACAAACGCCAACTGTTTCTTACTCAGTAGTAGTTAATATAGAAACAGGAGCAGACATCAACAAACTGATAAATATTCACACAAATTTCGTTTCAAATGTAGCTAATATTGTGCAATGCTCTTAAGTTCTCTTCAGAAATTTATTCTCGAAAATAAAGGAATTTTTTTCAGTAAATATTTTGCATGTTGGAACATATGATGTTCGAATTTTGTCATAGTACATTTCTAAAGATTAATTAAATAAATTCGTGGCAAATATACGAATTTCATTATTTTTGTTATTAGATTTAGCGGTAAAATTTTACCGTACGGTATTTGAAAAAGTCGCCAAGGGTGACCGTATGACGAATTTCCGTTCGGGAAAACGGCGAGAGGAACATGGCTAAAATATTTACAAATATTTCATACATTGTTGGTATCTAATAATATGCTCAACTAATTTTACAAAATTAACAAAAAACTCAGATTTATAGATTTCAAACATCAATGGGGAAATAATAAAGTTTATGTGTTAAATTATCCAAAAATTTTTTGATTAAATTTTATATTAATGAATTTAAATCGGTAAATGTTCATGAGAAATTAATGACAAATATGGTTACCAAAATACTAGCTAGCCGGGTTTCCAGTAAAATTGTTCGCCAAAAAAATCGCGCCAAAGATGATTGTACAGTAAATTTAATCCGATTTAGCTTTTTATATTTATTCTAAATGTTTCATGAAAATCCAGAATTAAGTTTTTCAGTATTAATTTAATGATTAATTATTTTATAGTTTATTACAACTTTTCTAAAATCACTTCAGGAACAAGAAAGTAAGGAGTCATTATTGACAACGGTAAAAAGTTCTTGAATCTTTTGTTGACAAGTTAGGTGGACAAATAAAGTTCATTACGTCAAACTCCAGAAAGGGAAGAGCTTCTCCAAGCCTATTTCTTGTTGCAAATAATGTTAATTCAATGAATGATATTTAGTCATGTGTAATGATTAGCTTACAAACTGTAGTTTACCACAAGGATTTAATTTTTTGAGCATACTTTCAAATCTGTTTCTACATTATTTTGAAAGAAGTTTTATTATCAGTATCGTTTTGCTATTCGATATATTGATGAATTTATTACCTTCAATAATTCAAATTTTGAAGATTATTCGAAATTAATTAACCCTGATAAACTCTACCAAATTAAAACCAATATCTTTGATAAACAATACAGAATTTTCAAATTTATTTATCAATATTGAAAATTCGATTATTTATGTTGATAATTTGATAAAACTAATCAATTTATTAATCAATATTGAAAATTTGATTATTAATGCTGATATTTTTGAGGAAATTAATCAATTTAAAGTTAACAAACTAATATACCGGAACTCCAATATTTCTTTAAAAATTTATAAGAATATTATATTTAATGAACTGAATCGCATTTACAATATTTGCAATAATTATGAATTAGCTAAAAATCAAATAAAACATTTAATTAATCATTTTAAAGACAATGCTATTCTTGTCAATTTTATTTTAAAAAATGTAGGAAGTAGGGAATCCTTTGTAAGATTGAAGTAAAATGCGCAGTTTTTACAACTACAGAGGGGCCATCCAAGCCAAGTGTTCTTACAAGAATCCCGAAAACACCTAATTTCACTTTAAATCTCTTTAAATATAATTTAAATTTGATTATAATGCATGGTTTCTTAACCACTTCAACTTTTTTAATTTAACTCGCAATTTTTCAAATTACTTTTGGCAATTGTATCTTCTGTATCCCAATTTTTAAATAGGTTCTGATTTGCTGCTATTTATATTTTTAATGTATATCTTTAATTCCTTATACTATAAGTCTGTTTACTTTGCTTTCATATACTTTTTACTTTAATACTTAATATAAATATATTTATGCTTCTTTTCCTTATTTTAAACATTCATTGAGGTAATTACTCGAAGATCTTTTGACACACACACACACACACACACACACACACACACACACACACACACACACACACACACACACACATATATATATATATATATATATATATATATATATATATATATATATATATATATATATATATTTATATTATATATATATATATATATATATATACATGTATGTATGTATAATCATCCAAATAATTCATCCATTTTTTTTATTCAATTCCTATTTCCAAGAATTATTTTTTAGTTACTAATCAATATCTTATATGAGCCAAAAAATTAAAATTGAATTGTTTTAATATTTACACTTAAGTCTGGCAACATTGATCTACTATAATTGAAACTCGATTATTGATTCGTATAATAACGTAACTCATTTTATTTATTTTCTTTCGCAATTCTATTGCAATTTAAAGTTTCGTCACGAAGAACTGTACTGTTAATTCTGTACTATTTAATGTATTTTAATCATATGTTTAGTTTTGTCTGAAAGATTTGGAAATGTTACAAATTATAACTTAATTATAATAATTTGTTGTTTTCAACATTATTTTATACATAAAATAGTGTTGAAAACAACAAAGTATTAAAAGCAAAAGAAAGCCACTAAGATGGCGCTTATCTTTTTTATTTCTTTTAAATTTTTAAATATCGTTTGCTGATCAGTTTTTATTCAATTTAAAAACAACTGTATGGTTTAATTTGTTGATCATTTACAACAGATTCTGTCGGGTCGTATTTTTAAGATTTTTACAGTGCAAATAAATTTAATTTTCTGTTAATGTGTAAGGTTTTTACATTTGCCAAAATACTAGAGTAGAAAGCATAAAATAATATGATGGTAAACAAGTTGACACCGTGTCTTTCGCGTCAGGCTGATCACCTAACAGGGACATATATTTCGCACATACTTCTTGGACCACATATGGGCTGTTGTGTTACAGGTTTAATTTATTTTAAACAAGTGACAGCTAACTGTGTAATCAATATAATTCGCTAAAAGTATTTTTCCAAACTCTTTATTTTTGTTTTAAGTATTTACTGGTTTGAATCGTACTCATTCTTCACAAGTTGAAGCCTGTCTCACTTGATCATAATCTTCATTTCCAATGGATTCCATCACATGTAGATGTTTTTAGCAACGAGAAGATAGACTATTTAGACAAGGACGGTTGCAGCCTACCAGCATCTGAATCTGGAGAAATTACCTACCAGGAACTCTTCTCTCAAACAAAAAACATAAATAGAAAAATTTGGCGAGACCCTCCCCCATTCATGATTGGTACAGGGCTGGTAAATCGGGACAGTCGCTGGTTCTTCCATGCGGCAGAAAAATCAATACCTGCCTTTCATTACTTGCCAGTGGGCATTTAAAATGTCTTACCTTTAATCAGGGTATAAAATCCTACCCTCTCTGCCCGAAATGCCGCCAACATCCTATTTCGGCTGATCATATTTTAAGCTGCTTGGGAGGCTTGCTGCTCTGGGAGGAAATTTTCACCTCTCCTCTTCTTATTTCCCCCTTACTACTCATCAATGGATTTATGAATATGGTCTGACTTCGTCAGATGTTTGGAGAGAACCAACCATCCAAATCTTACTCATCGCAAATGTTGGTCTTTCACCCAATTATATATATATATATATATATATATATATATTTGTTCCGTATATTACGTTCTGATAAGCATTTTATGAAGTAAATGGATAATTAACAAAACAGAAATAAATCATCAAGAATAACACTATTAAAAGATTTAGTGAAGCAATAATTTCTATTTAAATTGAAAGTATTTTTTCTATTATGATCAAAATGGTGTAATTTATCATTTGGTGTAATTAAGTGGCATAAAAATGTCGTTCATTGAGTAATGTGGAAGGGGAAAAATATCTTAACATTTGATTTGGGATTCATGATTTCAAATTAATCAAAGTATTGTGAATACGATTGAAAAAATTGAATTTTAAAATAATTTCAGATTTTTCTCTCAATGTGGTCAATATTTGCAGGAAAATATTGAGTTACTTTAACAAGGAGATTTCTAAAAAACGATGTGCGAAAGCTCAAGAATTGTCAAGCTAACATGTTTCATGTTTATTTTTCCGTAAACACAAAATTTGAATTTATTTGAATGTACTCGATCACAGATACATGTGATAAACAAGAAAGTTCTTGCCATTTTCGCATTGCCATTGAATGAAGTTAGAACAAGTATGCAAATTAGTGTATGACGTGGTTGAGACACCGGTCAGTCGAGAATTCGACTATCTCTCATCATAAAAGCAGATCCACCGTGCACATTCGTCAATCGTAATTCGTACGTTAGCGGAGAGAAATGGACGTGTCGAAGGAGATCGTTCGGTGTTATATACATTACGACTTCAAAGTGGGCTTATCAGCTGCTGCATCAAGTCACTGAATATGCCAAGCATACGGAGATAATGTCGTGAATGAACATACTACAAGGCATTAGTTTCACTTGTTATTGATTTCACTGGTTAATCGCAAAAGTATACTGTTCTTGGCCTATAACGCGAATCTGTATGTCACACAGGTAGTCAAGAATACCATACATACCATACAGCGACTTGGTTGGGTGACTTTGGGTCATCCTCCTTACTTACCGACCTTGTACCATCAGATTACCACTTCATCAATTCCCTGAACAATCATCTTCGAAAAATCCTTCACCAATGAAGCAGACTTGTGTCAAGCACTGACGGTCATCTTTGTGCCCCAAACCCCCGAGTTTTACCACAAGGTGGTTGCGTAACTGGCGACACTTTGACAGAAGGTGCTGGATGCCGATGGTGGTTATATAGAAGACTAACACTAGACAGTACTTTCTGTGGTTCATGTTCTTTTGGGTCACAGCCAAGTAATGAATAAATCAAAAAAAAAAGTGTACAATAGCTATAAGATCTCTATATTCCACTACAATTTCTTGTCACCAGAGGTCGTCATTCTAATATTTTCTTTTGTTGAAAGTTATTTACTTTTGCGAAATATCATTGCTAACCGAAAAATAAGAAAATACAATCCTAAATAGGAAATTTGCATGACAGTTGAAACTAATGTTCGAAAAAAGAACTTTATTGACACGAGGGTGAAGATCTCGTGAAATAGAGAGTTGGAAGTGCATTAACAAATTCAACTCAATTAGAAAAAATGTTATGGGTGTAACAGTTACAACTGTTCTTCTATGAAATATCATTATCTTCCAAATAAAAGAAATTAATGCTCAACAATGAGCAATTTTCGTAAATTTCTTTCAAGAAATATCTTCTTTTTGCCATTTAGCAGGGTGGGTACAGAAGTGATTTATAGAAATGGACAAACCTTTTTGGGATATTAAAAAAGTGAAAAATATGATATTAATCAAAATAAATTATTTTTATTATTATAAACAAATAAAACATGTGTCAAGTGAAGAAAAACCTTGAATGATAAACACATGATTGACATGATGTAACATAACACAAAATAAGAATGCAAATGGCCAAAACACAATTCTTACTTACAAATGAAATTCATTTGTAATTGACTTTCTTGTCAATGTATAGAATTGAATTTATGGTTAACATGTAAAGTTTGTTGCCAGAAAACCAATTACTTTTAAATAATTGCAAAACTTCTTTGATAATGTAAAGGTTGGTAGCCATTAAGAAGATTTTCTTCTTGAAATTTATGATTTTACCCTCGAGGTATAAAAAGAAAATTTATTTATTATCCTCTGATAAAGAGAAAAATTAAAGACTACTTCCTGAAAAAAAGGGACATCATTTAGCAAGCAATTCTTAGAAACGTTAGAAATCTAACGGGCGACACCTTATCAAGTGCTATTTACCGGAAAGAGTTATTTAAAAAATTTGCCAGAAAAGTGAATTGCAGAGAAGAGAAAGGGAAACCAGTTCGAGCTAGAATTTCTCTCGTCTTCCGAGGGGGCCTTCAATGGGAGACAAGGAAATAAACTGAAAAATTAAGAATTCCTCTTCGAACTTCCTGATTCGATTTTTGTCTTGAACTAGATATTATTTCCTCATCGCCCCCCTCTCGTTATGGCGAGAGCCTCATTTCCCTCACGCGGCGTCGCTTGGCCAGAAAGTGGGGCAAGAGAGCTGATCACTTCGTATTCTATTTAAAACACAGGAATTCTCTAACTTTTTAGGTGCATTGCAGTGCTTTAGATGTAGACTCTTGAATCCTGTGACCTATGATGCTTTTTAAAAAAAAAGGAAGACATCAAAGATTTAGAAATCGAGAATTATTTATAGAAGGTGTCAGGATGAAACTGGATGATAAATATTCCCTTTTTCCACTCACAATACTTTAAAAAGGAGGTGGTGTGTTGTTTGCCTCTCAACGGTCATTTTTTTGCAAATGACAGCTAATTACACTAGAACTTACTGTTTAAAATGGATTCCAAACCTCTACAAATCACCAGGTTTGAAATGGGAGTTGAACCAAAGAACTATTGAATAAAGCATGAATGCAAACTATTCAGCTGCCATCTGGGCATATACATGCTGACCTTAAGGTCAACCGGTGCCATCTCCACAACACCTAGTGTGTTCCACACCTCTACGAAGTCCCTGAGGACGCTACCATCGTGGCATTTAAAAAGGCAATCAAATTGTGTTTACAAATTGGTAGAAAGAAGTTACAAAACATTTTTAAAGGGCTTTAAGCCCTGTTGAAAGGTAATAACATTACATATTTTCTCTGAGTAAAAAATAAAATTTAACTGGATGACACATGCAACAATCAATGAAGAAACAATTTACAATCAATAAAAAGCCAGTTAACAATTTGTAATGTCATCTGGACGTATATCAGGGGATGTAAATTAATATCTAGGCGCATAGTGGAAGACGTAACTTGGAATCTAGGCGTATATTGAGCGATGTAAATTGGTATCCAGGCATTTTTTATGAGGTGTCATTTTGGACCCAGGCATTTATTAGGGGATCTAATTTTTCATCTAGTCGCATATTGTAGGATACTACACTTAGTGCCATTGTATGAAGTTAATTGAATTTAAACTAAATTGAACTGACAAATTCTTTGGTTGAATACAACCTATTTAATATAACACTAAATTTACGAATTACTCCTCATTTTTTTATCCATATGTTGCAGTTAATCTCTGCCCTAAATATTTAACTACTAGTGAATTTTTAAAACATTTTCTGTACTTTGAAAAATACCATAGCATCTTCGTCAGGCACTTTCAACTCGAGATAAAAAGCAGATTTCCAAACGTAATAAGGTTTACATCTATACTAGAAACTGGTGATTTCAACTACTCATTGAATAAAATGTTTCTTGGAAACTACATTTGCCTTACATTGTCTTCCATTGAACTGCAAAACGAATTCAGTTCAGTTTGAAGTAAAGAATACAATAAGATTCCTCCTGGCCGCTCTATTTTTGGCCATGGTTTTCCAGTTTATTACTCTTAGGGTGGTGAAGTCCTTTTCAATGCAGCCAGTCCATCTGAGGTTAGTTCCTCCCCTGGCTCTAGTTCCTGTAGGCCTGGCAAGAAATGTTTTCTGCTTTGTTTGCTACTGTTCATCCTGATAATAGGGCAAGCCCATTTAATTCTTTGAATTTTAATAAATTTTATGACGTATGGTTCCTCAAAGGCTCGATAAAGTTCTACATTTAAGCGTTTGTGTCACATGCCATTGACTTCTTTTCCTCTAAAAACTTCCCTTAGTATCAACCACTCAAAGATGCCAACAACATTTTCATCTTTTTTAGTCATTCTCCAGGTTTCTGATGCATAAGTAAGTATATAGGTAAAATTAAACATTTATAAATTAATATCTTGGTTTTTCTTTTAATGAGGTTAGGCTTTAAATAATATATATTATTGACTATCACATTTTCATATACTTGTGCAGGTGTCTTCAAAACGTGCATCCGTCCTGTTGTACGGAAAAGTGTAAAAGATGTATCATCTGTCCATTTCTTTGAATTATCAATCAACCAGGTTTTGTGAGTATGACACCACTGCAGCAAATGATGTTTGGCATCAACATCTGAGGCTTGGAGGTCTGGGAATTGCTGTAAATGTTCTGTTTATCAGATGACTTGTAACTGTAGTCTTTGTCAATGGAGAATGAAAATGCTGATTGAGCTTTGCAGTCATTTTTGCTGTAGATGTTCGTTTTTTAGACATTACAATTCGCTTCATGCCCATCGGTTTCTTTAACTGTGCTTCTCTTTCCCTCTACTATTTTGCTTTGTCGAGCATGCCTGGCAAGACATGCTAGACTAAAATAAGCTGTCATGACTTTAAACATAGTACTTCTACAGCCTCTTAAAAGTCGGAATGTTGTAATCACCATCACAGCACTTAAATGAAGAGGCCACAGACTACCAGAATGTATACACTTCAAATAATTAAAAAAGACTGGCAGCTATTATTTCTTTCCTAATTTAATGTTTAAAAAGTGAATTCAAATGTAAAAATGTCTCTTTTACATACTTGCATTTCATTCATTTTGATAAACACCAGTTTATATAAATATATTAGTTTATGTGTATACACATATAGTTTTAATATCGATATCGGTATAATTTTTTACCTCCTGTTTAGAACCTTTAAAATTCAGTACAAAATGTACACTACTGGCCATTAAAATTGCTATACCAGGAAGAAATGCAGATAACAAAATGATATTTATTGGACAAATATATTATACTAGAAATAACAAGTGATTAAATTTTCAAAACATTTGGCTGGATATAGATCCTGAGAAATCAGTACCCAGAACAACCACCTCTGGCAGTAATAACATCAGTTATACGTCTGGGCATTGAGTCAAACAGAGATTGGATTGCATGTACAGGTACAGATGCCCATACAGCTTTAACACGATGCCACAGTTCATCAACCGTAGTGACTAGCGTTTGGTGACGAGCCAGTCGCACGGCAACCATTGACCAGACGTTTTCTATTGGTGAAGGATCTAGAGAATGTGCTGGCCAGGGCAACAGCCGAACATGTTCCGTATCAAGGAAGGTCCGTACAATACCGGCAACATGCGGTCGGGCATTATCCTGCTGAAACGTAGGGTTTCGCGGGGCTCGAATAAAGGTTACAGCCACGGGTCGTAATACACCAGAAATGTAACGTGCACTGTTCAAAGCACCGTCAATGCGAACAAGAGGTGACCGAGACGTGTATCCAATGGCACCCCATACCATCACGCCAGGTGATGGGCCAGTATGACGATGACGAATGCAAGCTGCCAGTGTGCGTTCACCACGATACCGCCAAACACGGATGCGACCATCATGATGATGTACACAGAACCTGGATTCATCTGAAAAGATGACGTCTCGCCATTCGTGCGCCCAGGCTCGTCGTTGATCACACCATTGAAGGTGCTCTTGTCTATGACGCAGCGTCAAGGGAAGCCGCAGCCATGGTCTCCGAGCTGAGAGTTCATGCTGCTGCAAACGTCGTCGAACTGTTCGTGCAGACACTTGTTGTCTTCCAAACGACACCGTTTCTTGACTCACGACTCGTGACATGGTTGCACGATCCATTACGGCCATGCGGATAATATGCCTGTCTTCTCGGCTGCTAGTGATAGGTGGCCGTTGAGATCCGGCATGGCGTTCCGTATTACCGTCCTGAACCCATCGATTCCAAATTCTGCTAACAGTCATTGGATCTCGACCGACACGAGCAGCAATACTGCGATAAGATAAACCGCAATCCCGGTACGCTACAAATCGACCTTTATCAAAGTCAGAAACGTGCTCTTACACATTTCTCCTTCTTACACGAGGCATTACAACAACTTTCCACCAGGCAACAACGTTCAAATGCAATTTGTGTATGAGGAACCGGCTGAGCAATTTCCTCATTTAAACACTATGTAGGTGTCGCTACTGGCACCTGCTTTGTCTGAATGCGCTGAAAAGCTAATCATTTGCATATCACAACACCGTCTTCCTTTCGTATAAATTTCACGTCTGTAGCATGTCGCCTTCTTGGTGTAGCAATTTTAATGGCCAGTAGTGTACTTAGTCGAAAAAACTTACCATTGTCTTTTTCAGTTATTGAATTTTCTTCAGACGATTTAAATTAGTTTCAGCGTAATACTCAGTTTACTTGTTTTTCTAGAATGAAGATAAGAAGTGTGAAAAATCCCGAGATTTAGTCATTTTTAAACTTCTCAATTGGAGCTCGGCTTTTATAGCAAACATTGTATTGTTCAAATGCAGTTTTACTGAAATAATGTGAAGGAATGTTTATTAAGAACCATTAATGTCTTGCATGCATAGTTGGGTTTGATTTTATGGTCATCACACTACTAGAGAAACATTGTTTTATATTCATATCAGTCGTGAACCTCTTTGAAATTATGATTCTGTAATACGTTCCTCGTTTATGCTGCTCTCCTTACCAATAACGTTTATACAGATCTGTAGATTTTTACAGGGTTCTGCTCCGATTGGTGTTGGTAACAGTTCAATAGATATGCGAAGGAAATAGATGCCAATATCTTTAGACCCTGACCAGAAGTAGAATTCCAAAATTGTTTGGTCTTATATTTTAATTGCATAGTAATGTTTGGCAACATTTATGCTTGAATAATAAATCTGACTGTATATTTATGATTCTGAAATTAAAAATGTGTTGTATAATGCAAGCTCTACTAAAATCCCATTGTACTCTTTTTTTTTTTTAACTAAAGACAATACTGTGTTAAAGTAACTAATTACTTTAGAGGTCTTCTTTAACTGTTCTCTATTATACTACCATTTATGAATAGATGAAAAAACTAATGGGAATGAAACCCTCGTCAAATTTACCAAATATATTTAGTTTTCTGAATTAACACACTAACACCACGATTAGTTTTTGATTGCTATTTGAGCACCAAGGATTTGAAATTGAATCGCCCCTTCCTTACATTTCCCTCATCCCATCAAATTGGGAATTTATTTTCTCTTGAAGAACACTTGAAAGTTATCACTTCGAGGACATTTCTGAAGCCAAATATGTTACTGAGAACTAGTTTAATTGCAGGAATTTTATTTTTATGGTTTAAAAAAGAAAATCTGAAATAATACTGAAGAAAATGAATAATTTTTACTAAGAACATGTCGGATTAATCTGCAACTCCATAATTATTGCCCACATCTATCATGAATTTTGAGCACTTTTCAGGAATTAATGAGCAAATTTTCGTAAGAAACGTAAAACAAATTTCATGCGTTATAAAAAAAATACAGTTTATGAGACGTATTTTGGGCAGTTTTAGTACATATTCTATTGTTTATGAGTTCAGCCTTTCATTGTTTTCTTAATCGCTAAGAATAATTTAAATTATTCTGCATTCATGGCTTATTAAATCATAATTCCTGCCACTTTTTTCAAACATGAAATTGTGAAAAAAAGAAACTAAATCCCTAAATGAAGCAAATTTTGTAAGAGATATTATGAAACTCATTACATAATTTGATTTCTACATAATTATTAGCATTGTTACATTATGCTTCATCAAAACATGGCTTGATGGTAATGATCCCTTAATCACCAACCATTGGAAAACGTAATTTAAAGTACACAACCTATTGCTATAATATAGCTTTATACAGATGTTATATTATTAAAGGATATTAGCCATATAAAATTTTCACCCGATAAAAAATTAATAAATATAATTCTCACATGAATTAAAAACTTTATTTTTGATCTGCGTATATGGTTGCAAATAAGTGATACAACTCAGATTCAATGTTATCACATATTAGTGTAGCAACAATATATCAGACCATTGCTACCAAAATTATGTTTCAGAAAAGAAAACATTTTGTGCATGCTTTTTTTATTTCATTTAAAAACTATTCTATAAAGAAATTGTATATTCTGAGAATGCTTTTCTTAGGAAACCATTTCAAAATTGAAAGTTTTAAGGAAAACTTCAGTTACATGATATTTAGAAATGCTATGCACCTACCAATCCGAGAAGATATTGATTTTCACATGATTAAATATACCTTGCATGAATTCGCCACGGTATAAAACTGCTAAACACAAAAATTTAATTTCAGTCTCATCAAAAGCTATGACAGACGCAATGATGCCCAAACTAATCCTTATTCGTGTCTGAATGTTTTCTCCTAAGTTAATTTTGTGTGCACAGAAAAGTTACATTTAAAAGAACCAAATGGGAGTGAAACACTACGTTGTAACAATACTTAATTTGATAAACATTAAAAACAAAACCTCGTGAATGAGTGATAGATCAACTGGCTCAGAGGAGTATTTTGGATAAGAAGTATTTAAGATTCATCCACAACAAAACATAAGTGCCATGCAACGTGTGGATCTTAACCTCAGCTTAAAAGAATCCATTAGAAATTTCTCCTTAGTTTCTTTGTGGAAAGGCTCCAAAAAAGCTATTATAAATTACTTTAAAAAAATACTTTGACTATAAAGATTAGAGACTATTAGAGATTTGCACTAAAGGATTTCTTACAAATGACGTAAATAATAGTGCAAAGCTAAGGAATGCTTAAAAATCTTAATTATAATAATAAAAACACTCTCAAAATTGGAGACAAAATAGTTTTGGGGGATTTCTCAGTTTTTGTTTATCGAAATTTCAGCTATTTTGACGTACTTCCTCAGAATAAATCGATTATTATTGTTCCCTATATTATGTTAAGTTTAATTTGCTTGGTAGTAAATTGCTCATTCAATATTGTAATCAGCATTTATACTTTTAATACGGTAATCTATGTATATTCGAACATTAAGAAAAAGTTATGAATGATAGTTAATATTGCATTTCTTATATTTTTGTGGAAAAATTTCATAAAATTACTCAGAAATTGTACCCAACATCCCCCTGTGCAGGTCTGGTGTCTTATTAGCTGGCATATTTCTGTTCATAATCAAATGAAGATAACATACTCTAATTCTAAATTATTTTTTACAACAGATACGTACAATTTGCATTTCCCAGAAAAGATGAAAGTATGTATAAAATAACTTGAAAAGTATTATTTCTTACTCTGGTTTTTCCAGAAAAGCTAATCTGAGACTAGAATAGTATATTTGAAAACATTTCGCAGAGAATTCAATTCGGTTTCATGCAGGAATTTGAAAGTTTTCAGATGCTTTACAAGATAATTTTTTAAAAAATCAAATAATACGAGCAATATTTCTGCAGTGGTAAGTGTTGTCTGAAAAATCGTTACTCAAATATTCAGGTGAAAGTGATGATAATTTATTCCAACGATATAATTATGAATGCGAAATAATAAATATGCACTTATTTTAACTCAACATTATCCTCTCAAAATTAATGCTTTCATGTGATAAACTGATTTGAAATATACGTAGTTTCTTCACGCATAATTAGAGAGATTCTGAGTAAGTTTGTAATGCCGCAGCTTTTGTTGGCATCATTTACTGAATGTGAGATCTTATGCATGCTCGAAGTTTATAATTCTCAAGGTCAGCGTCGTTCTTTTCCATTTAGTACCTGTTAAAGTACGCATTTCACTTATGGAATGCTATTGAAATGCTACCTTTTAAGATACTTAATCATGTATGGAACATAGCAGACACCATTCATTGTTAATTTCGATAAAATATGGAGCACCATTACTTTTTACCTGTTGATTTTTTATTTACTTACTTAAAGGGAAAACCTCCAAATTTAACAATGTTTTAAAAGAACTTTTTTTATGGAATACAGTTAATAATAATTTAATATAATATATTTCTCCCCATCACAAACATCAAAGTTTAAAATTACTTTATTTAATAATTTAACAAATGTTTAACAATAAGTCTACTTGAAAAGATATTCCAATTTCTTCTTCAGAACAACCACTAAATTAACTTAGTAAAATGCAATAATAATGTAGTGGATAAACAGATAGTACCATTTAGTTAATGCATTAAGTCTAACTACATAATCAACTCCCCAATAAATTTAAAAACCAACTTCAAGAAACAAAATTAAGACATGAACTGCCATGCTTTTTCCATATTAGATGAAGAATTATAAATGATTGAATTTGGAACAAAAGTAGTGTAACTAAGTCAACTCTTGAATTGGCATCTTTCTTTCCATGCCAAATGAAAAAGGATAAGTGATACAAATATTTAATGTACCTAGCTACTTAAAGTCAGTTTAACAATCTCTGATAGATTAAAAAAGGATTGGATAAGATGGATTCCTTTACTTATTCTTCTTCAAAAAATGGTATTACTTTTAAATTTATGAGCAGTACGGTTTGAAGAATTATAAATAATCTTCCCAAATCTTACTACTACCAGATGGCTTACTTAAATACCCGATTTGAACTGGCTATTAAATCTTAGAACTTCAACAGAATTCTGAATAAAATTTTATTTAATCTTTGATAACATGATTGATAATAGGAAAACCGAATGTTACCACGTGTAATCGAAATATTTTATCGAACTTCTTGTGACAACAAGAATTTAGCTGTCATAAAGGACAACAAAAATAAAAGCTGTGGGTTGAACACTAATAGATATGAAGTGAAATATTGAAATTGGATGTCTCCGAATTACATATCAATTATTGCATTGTGTTCTTTTTGTACTCGTTCTTGCGTTGCGCTCTATCAAGAACAGATTAAAATAAATAATTTCAGAGCTATCCCGAAAACAATACCAACAAGCATGGAAAGCAACATTTTTAATCCAAGGATATGGTTGCTAGTAAGAAAATATATCTCTAATGTTGATTAATTAATCAGATATAAAAAATAACGATTAGCTCCACAACTGTAATTGAAAAAAGTATTTAATTTTTTTATTACTTTTGCAAAAAAAAGTCCTTTTTCTATGCTTTTTTTATCTGTACTAATAGAAATTCGTATTCAAGTAATAGATCTTTCTTCCCCCCAAAATTGAACTGTGATACATCATATATATATATATATATATATATATATATATATATATATATATATATATATATATATATATATATATATATATATATATATATATATAACTCATTGATAATTTGCATATTTCACTGAGACAGTATATTAATAAAAAGTCACTTCCGTGCCAGTAGAATAAGTAACTAAGTATTTACTCGACGGGGGAAATGTGAAGCGGACATAAATTTAGTGAACGAGAAGAAAGGGGGAAACAAAAGTGAAGCATAGCGGGGGTGGGGTGAGAAAGGCGGTGCTATCGACATTTTGCTTGAATATTGGTAGCCCGCAAAAGCAGTGTTTTGCATTGACTTCCGCTTCAGACAAAAGAGAAACAAGAGTGTTGCCTGCGACGCTTTTCTAATAGTTTGGGCCGGCAGACGAGACTAGGAACGGTTTCAACAGCTTCGAAAACGAGGTGCGTGTTTAATATTTTTCGTCTGGTTTTTTAAAAGGCTGCTCTGCAGACGAAAAGGATTTCCCATTAAATTTGTCTGCGACACACGACGATGTGTTTATCAGCAGATGACAATTTTAACAACCTGTCTGGAAATGGAAAAAGATACATTCTAAACCCGACAAGCACTTTCTTTCCAACCGCAAGAAGGGGGGCGTAGCAAAATTTCTGAAAACCTAGTGACTCATTTGAAGTCTAAAGTAGTATAAACATATCCCTCTTCCTATAAAAGAAGTTCCTGTTGCGTATTGAATGCATGTCAATGTTATATGCATTTTAATGCTTCTATTTCAGTTATTATTCATTCGAAATACAATCATATTAACATTGTTAAGATGTTGTGGCTTATTAGAGATTTTCAAATCAGTTGAAACTGTAAAAGGCAAATATAAATTTTTACTTAATTTTTGTCAATTAATTCGAACCTCGAGCACAACAAACGAATAATTTCTCCAAAAAAATTCATTACAAACATTATAAACCCAAATATTTCAATTTAGGGAGAAATAATTTATTTGATATATTAAAAACAACCACATCAATTATTTCTGAAAACTAAATTATATATGTACATACATAAATACATACATATATATATATATATATATATATATATATATATATATATATATATAAATATATATATATATATATATATTATATTATATTATATTATATTATATTATATTTTAATATAATATAATATAAATGATTTTCAAATTAAGTGAGTTTGTGCATGGAATGTTTAAAATATTTGAAGAAAAACTCAAACAATAATGGCACAATGATTTTCTTTATTTCCTAGGTACTATCTTTTTCTTAAAAAAAATTTTGAAACTCTATCGAAAAATAAAAAACCTGATTTATTTTTAACGATTGCGTTCCTTTTCTAATGGATCACTTTTATATAGACAGGGAGGAAAAAATATTTACTGATGAGAAAATACTATTAACAACTAAATGACACCATTCAGATTTAGAAAAACTATAAGCAACAATAAAAAAATCAAATAATAATAAAAAAAAGCAACATGGAAGCAAATCACATGAAATTTGTGTGTGGTGAGGATATAAAATTACAAAAAAAGCATTACAGATTATTTGAATTTCGTTATATCCACAAGAATATGAAATTATCTAATTTGAAACTTACAAGGTAAGTATACAAATTATAGATTTTTTAATACTGAATATGAGCATTACAAACGTAATACAGGTTTAACAAAGATGTTTCACCTAGTAATGATACTGTCAATGAATTAATTAACAATCCCCATTGTGATTATGTAAAACATCTCTAAGCTTTTGTAAGTATTAATGGTCAGCAACACGTCTTCTGAGAGTGTCTCGCACAACCTGAATGAGCTCATGGATGAATTTGTTGGCTGGCTATGCTGGACTACAGTTTTTTTCTTCAAGGTATTCGTGCACGAGGCGAGTGTTAACTGCCTAGAAGTGAAGGTGCTATCAATTTAAACATGGACAGATCAAACCTCATGAGCCATTCTGCATTTCTGAGTTTCAGAATACTCAGACGTCAGTAGATGTGGCAACACTTATGTGCATGTGCCTCCTCTTAAGTATCTACCTTCCCATATGAGAACATTACTTTTTGATACCGAGTGCTTGTCTCTTACCACGTGTACAAACATGGAAAATTATCTTGTGAAATAAACCAGGACACATCTGAGAATAGAACAGACTATCATTGAGTTTAAGTCTAGTTTGCAATGATTACATGCTCATTTTAAGCGCTGTCTCATGTGAATTGAAGCAGTAGTAATGCACAATCAAGGTTTCTTTGTATGCAGATATAATGTAACTGTCTACTATCATTGAGTTTAAGTCTAGTTTGCAATGATTACATGCTCATTTTAAGCGCTGTCTCATGTGAATTGAAGCAGTAGTAATGCACAATCAAGGTTTCTTTGTATGCAGATATAATGTAACTGTCTACTATCAGCCTTTCTTGTTGATCATAGTTTGGATGGTAATACAGCCTTATTGATAAGTACATTAAATTGTAAATACTTATTTTTTCTCGGAGATTATAACTCAGTTTGTCTTTAGTAAATCTCCGAGAGTTTGAGCCATCACATTGGAATCAATTATATAGCTGACTTATTACCATTTGATAGACATTTAGCCATCTTAGAAACATCACATTTTCTGAGCAGACTGTAGCTTTATAATTCAAATGGCATACATTTCCCCTAATACACTATCAGATTTTAGTAGCATTGAAATTTTTTACTGTACCATCATCGTCCATTCAAAAATAATTCTGAACTGTATCGCATTTATGCAAAGAGTTAGCTGTTGCAATCTTTGCACGCAATTTTGTAACATATTCTGATTGTTCAAATTTCATTTATTTCGAATTATTTTATTGATTAATTTATCTTAAATTTTCAGCTTTTTTGGTGCACATGAATACCTGTTATTTTACATTATGAAAAAACAAATGCGTATAAAATATTATCCAAACCAATTAAATGGAAGTAAATAATATTCGTAAAAAAAGAAATTATACTCAGTGTAATTCAGCAGTATAGCTATTTACAAATATTAAGCCATAAATTGCTTTTCTACAAACGTTTCTATATTTTTAAGCTTTTAAAAATTAGCATAAATTATAATAAAAATGAACTGATGGTGGAAATTTAGAAAAAAAAAATCATATATACTTGATTGTCTGAATTTAAACTCTGAATAATGTCGTTTACTCTTCTATAACAACAGTTAAAATTATGTTGCAAATTCGGCTTAGATAAGAACATAGCATGAAATATCTATGATATCATATTACAAGTCATTTGATAACTTCTTTTCCATAAACTCAATACAGTTTTCTCTGTTAAGTCGTGTCTTAACCCCTTTGTAATTTTAGAATGCAGACAATTATGGTCATAAAAAAAGGTGATGAAGCACAGAAAGTAGCTAGGTGCTACAAAACGAGAGATTTTGCAGCTTCCATAGCGGTAAGATTCGGAAGCAATAGAAACAAAAGAGATAAAGGAAAAAAATCAGAATGTTGGAGAGTCTTTGATAATAGGCGAGTATTCCAAATCCATTAATCTTTAGATACAGTTCAGGCTCACCTGCACATCTTGGTAGCTTATCATAAGATAAATTATAAAACACCATTTCAAGGAACAGTAACAGTTTACCAAAACATTAATGTATATTCTTAATAACTTATATTTTTTGCATCCTTTTATTAAAAAAAAATATTATTGTGGGAAACCTAGTGGTTAGGCCATCAGACTTCCATCCAGAAGGGCTGGGTTCGATTCCTAATGCCCACAAAGACCCACCGAGTACATGTGATACACGTGCTCCTTAAATATGTGGAATCGATGATCCTGTAATTGGTCGTTGAGCATTTACCATGGGTGTAATGGTCTGGAGAAATTTTCTTCTACCTCTAGATCATAGTCAAAATTGAGGGAGTGGATCTTTTGGTGGTGCCACCTCTCGGAGGAGTTTTGAAGCAAAGATATACCTTCACCTTCGTAGTGCTCTGGTTAAGCGAAATACCCACCCTTTTGACTTAATTTCTCTTAGCCTTCGGCTAGAAAAACTTGGCTTGTCCAAGTGTCATAAGTAAGAACAACGAATGACTGGAAATAGAATATTTACAGTAGAATACTCACACATAAATAACGACATTATAGGTTATAGGGTGTTCTGGTTGGTAAAATAAAATCGTTAGCTGATATTCACTCATGCTTTCGATTATGAGACGACCGAAAACAACGCATGCCAAAATAAGAATTGTGAGTGTTCCTCGCTGTGAATGGTGAGTTTGAAAATATTTCTAAAGTACGCGATTCAAAACAGTTGATCTCTCTGCTATCGATTAAATACTACCAATGAGAATACAGTAGAATCGACGTCCTGTGTTGTGGATGTGCTAATATCCAACCCTGTGGCATCTACTCTTCATCACACCATCATTTATCCCTCGAACAGGAATTCCAAAATCAAGGATTCCCTTTACAATCGTGTACCTGTAATATAGAACAAATCATTTGAAAGATCGATACTTGTCATCAACAACTAGGAACGCCATACATACTAACTGACTTCAATTTCCTGTCATTTAAGTTATGGACGTTCAATTATCTGGGAGGTATCCTGTTGAAATCATCTTTCACCTCTCCATGAGCTTGCAAGGGTCAACGTAACCGATGTGAGATGGAAAAATGAGATTCGTGGACTCTGTGCAAAAAGTTCTGTTGACTTTGATTTTCTTTTAAAAGAAGACAACATGTGGACATACGTAACTCAACTGGTTAACAATTTTTATGTAAGCAATGGATATTTTTCCGGATGTGTTGGTTGTCAACTTTGTGGAGCATGTCTGAGAAGCTTTGAAGCTATTCACCATTCCTTGCTGAAAATTATACAGCACCTGAAAATATCATCAAATAAGTAGCCATTGCTATAACTGTCATACAACATTTCCTACAAAAAATGATATCCTGAAGTCCAAGTATCTGTGAGAAGAAAGGATTTCCTTTAATCGATTCTGTAAACACTGTTTAATATTGATGAGTGCTACGTTTGATAAGGCTAATTCATTAAAACTGTTGATTATCCTTATTGTTTTAATTCCAAACCAAAGTTCCTTAAAATTTTCTCAGAAAATAATCACCCAAATCTGAAAATTTCCTTAACATTGAACATCAGCGTACACTGAACATGGAACATCAGCGTACACTGAACATGGAACATCAGCGTACACTGAACATGGAACATCAGCGTACACTGAACATGGAACATCAGCGTACACTGAACATGGAACATCAGCGTACACTGAACATGGAACATCAGCGTACACTGAACATGGAACATCAGCGTACACTGAACATGGAACATCAGCGTACACTGAACATGGGACATCAGCGTACACTGAACATGGGACATCAGCGTACACTGAACATGGGACATCAGCGTACACTGAACATGGGACATCAGCGTACACTGAACATGGAACATCAGCGTACACTGAACATGGGACATCAGCGTACACTGAACATGGGACATCAGCGTACACTGAACATGGAACATCAGCGTACACTGAACATGGGACATCAGCGTACACTGAACATGGGACATCAGCGTACACTGAACATGGGACATCAGCGTACACTGAACCTGGGACATCAGCGTACACTGAACATGGGACATCAGCGTACACTGAACATGGGACATCAGCGTACACTGAACATGGGACATCAGCGTACACTGAACATGGGACATCAGCGTACACTGAACATGGGACATCAGCGTACACTGAACATGGGACATCAGCGTACACTGAACATGGGACATCAGCGTACACTGAACATGGGACATCAGCGTACACTGAACATGGGACATCAGCGTACATTGAATAATGAACAACAGCGTACATTCAGTATTGAACATCAGCATCATCATTGAACATTGAACATCAGTATCAAGAGTTTTGCAATGTACATTTATATCAAGAGAAACAATTACAGAGTTTCCTACAGGAGGAATGTTTTACGGGATTTAACAAGAAATGCTGATTTTTAAATTTATTGTTACAATCGATAACTATTGTAACGATAAACTTAAAAATTCCAAACCAAAGTTCATCAAAATTTTTCTCAGAAAATACGTCCTTACTGTCAGCACAAACGTGCTGACAGTAAGTATTTTATGATGCAGATAGATAATAAGCATAAAATAAAGCGTGCACAGAAACAAAGAAATAATAATGATGATCTTTCTTATAATTCAGGAAAAATTATTTTCAATAAAAATTATTAGTCGATTAATCTTGTTCTTGATCTTTCTGTTAATTATTTAACAAAGAATTATATATATTCTGAAGAGGAATAAACTATCAGAAGTTGAATACCCCTGAACATTCAAGCCTATTAGATGATTCTATCTATTCTATGGATAAAAATAATATTTTTATGACATCTTGCTGATGATAAGTTTTAGAGCAGTTGGTTTCATTTATTTCAGTATAAAAAAATAAAATAAAAAAAACTGATTGAAAAAGCTAAATTTCATTTAAAGAATATGTTGCTTTGTAGTTATTTACCAATAATTAATTCCAATATAACACCACTGCATACAAGAGGTTTCTTTTAAAATATTTATTTTACATTAACCAGCAAATATTGCGATGTTACACAAATAAATATACAAGTCACATAAAAAAAGGAAATGAGCCCATTGTGATTATTTACAAATTACCAGTCCACTCCAGTTGCCATTCAGCCGATACTAAATTTTGAGGAGAATGCTGTGTTGCCACAAATACGTAATGGAGTATTGGTAGAAATTTGGGTAAACTCTTTTCGTTACATACATTTGCGACGCAAATATTAAAATTTATTTAAACTTTAATTAAATAAGATACAGGAAAAGAGAGAGAGAGTGCACGGGTTAAAAACACGTGATTTTAAAATACATTTAGATAAGAAACTTCTGTCTAATTAAAAATTCTCTTTGTACTTTTCTCTTTCCTTTCTCCCTCTATTAGTCTAAGGAAGAGACTTAAACTATTAATTTAAGAAAAGACTATTCCTTTTAAGGGGGAGGTAAATGGTGTATTTTTGAGCTAAGATTTATAACAGTAATTAGATTTAGAAAACATTAAGATTATTTTGACATATCAGAAAAAATTTAATGCATTTTAATACCTAGTTATTCTATTGGGATTTGCACCGATTCAAATATACAGTTTACTGCGTCATCATTGGCAGCTAAATCAAATATGCTCGCCTATACATCGAAAATAATTTTAATAGATCTTTTACTATTATAAAAATAACTTGGTATTTGATTGTGTTTTTAACCAAAACAAAGAAATTATTTTTCATCGAAATTATCTTGAAATTAATGCCCAAATTAAACTCGCTAAAAGAGTTGGTTTAATGACAGAATAATTTCTTTCATTCCCTTAAATTAACTACCTAATTTATTCTCATTCTTTTCTGTTAAACTTCTTTTATCAATTAATGAAATCTGATGTGAAATGAATTGATTTTAAAAAGTCAAATTTTCTTATCTACCACGCTTTCCAAATGTTTTGTCTATTTAACTCAAAGAAGGCTAACGACTTTTTATGCATTAAAATTTGAATCAAGTAATTCATATTTTCAAAAATTAAAAATATATATAGAATAATTTAATTTGTTTCCCAATTCTCCTTGCTGACACAATAAAATTCACTTCTTAATTATCTGTGTAATTCCATAAAAATTGCGTGTTTGAAGCTCTTTGAAAAAATTTACCTCTAAAATAATCAGAAAGTAAATACTATTTATACCAATTTAAGTTTGTTTTTCAATTCTTTGTCGTAAATATGATTTCGGATCATTTTTATATAACGCACAAATTCATGGCTTTTTATTGAGTGGCGAGGCATGTGTTGACTGTATAAGGAAGTTGGCAAGCAGCTGCTAATTTTTAACTTATATATTCTAGAAAGAACCGGTGTGAACCTGCTATGTCAATCGTAGCTAGATTTTCAATATTACTTTATCAGATAGTTGAATGTTTAGTGTTACTAGATGTACGTGAATACATTTTTTTCAGGTATTTACTTTGAAATTTCAGAAAATTTAATATATTGTTGAATGTTTTTATAATTATTGTTTTAATGAAATAAAGTAAACATAATTTATGCAATACAAAAAGTCTATTTAAATTGAAAAGTATTGTGTTTAATACTCAGAATTAAGAGCTTTTTATTCTTTTTTTACGTACATTCAAATGATTTCACTTCACTTTCCTTTAAACACATTTTTCACCCATTTGTTCAAGTTGAAATTTTTTTATTATGTATTTCTGCATCAAATTTATAAGAAATAAAGAAATTTCAATGTTTTTTCACTGGGTATATAGATATCTCTTTAAGCAACAGTGCGTATCTCACTTTAAGCATTATTCAAAGGAAAAGGTATGCCATGTCGGTACTTAATTGTTTGAGAGATAGTTATAAGCCATCAACTCAACCGAAAACGAAGTTAGATTGTAACTCATCTGAAAACTGTAAATTTACCAGCTCTGATTCATCAACGATACTAAATTATCTTGTGTGGTTGATGATGAATTTAATTTATTCTTAAATCTTGTTAGGAATTCGAATTTTGTGATGCAATAATCAACGTTCCTTTAATGAAACAAAACAGAGAGTTGTATCAGATCTAATATCCTAACTTTATAATGAATTAAAAAGATGAAAAACGTTGTATAAGTTTTAAAAAGTTTGATTTTTAACACATTTTTTATCCAGTTTCAAGATTGTCATTTTCAAAAATTTTCACAAAATATCTTCTTGATAAAAGTGATGTAAAATGTAAAAATAATCGCCATACATGGGAGACATATATACCATACAACAAAATTAATTTTATCCTTAATGAAATGATGATCAATAACTTGCAATGCGTTTAGAACTAAGTACAATATATAAATCGCTTGGAAAAAATATGAAGCAAAAGAAAGCCAAATGCATTAGATTTCAAATTTTCAAGCTAGAGAAAAATTGATAATGAATTTAATAAAGACACAAAGGAATAAACCAACAACCTCTAACGAAAAACTGTGCCCTTTAATGCTCCCAATTAAAAAGCACAAATTAGATTATTGCAAAAATTTTGCTATCTATTGCACAGTTTCTTTTTTTTTTTTTTTTTTTTTTTCGATTAATAGGCAGAATGTAGAAAGATTATAATCGAACCATACTTATCCACTTAAATAATATGTTTCCTTCTGCTGATAAACACCATTAGAATATTTATGAAGCAGGATTATAAAAATAGTTAACTTTATTTTCAAGAGTTATTTAATTAAGGAAAGTAATGATAAAGATTCATTCACACACACACACGTGGGACGTTATTAACGCGAATAATGAGAAATTAGGGAAAATGGCGGCGCACGTTCAATTTTAAATTTAATAACGCACAAACTTAGTACTAAACTATTATTTCTAAAATTGATAACTTATTGAATAAGGTAAGATAAGACATTTTTTTTTCCATTTCTTGATTTTAAATGTAAATTAGGGCATATTCTGATACATTCCCGAAGAATAGGACATTTGCACTAGCAACCAAGAACAACTTATTCAAGAAGAATGCCATTTAGTCCAAAATCAGTAAACTTTATTCAAGTAAAATAATCGATTCTTCCCATGAAATAATCTTACTTTTAATTCCTTTGATATTGTTGCTATGTTTTTGTCTTTGGAATCAAATAATTTGGAATCTTAAATAATACTGTTCGATATGCGTCAACAAAAGAGCACTAAGTGGAATCGCTGACAGTGTTAACTTAAGACTTGAGGTTAAAGAAAGTAAAATTATTCCATGTAAAAAATTAATAAGTTAACGACAGAAAAAAATCAAAAACCCCTTAACAATGCAAAGCAGAGTAAATGATTTCTTAGGTCAATAAATGCTGTTGAATGAGAAATTAATAAGTATGTACTGATAAATGTACTCAAAATTAGAGAACCTTCACAGTGATTTAAAATTTTAAAAAAGAGATTACAAAACAGAGTAAAAAAAACTGTCAAAATAATTTTGAGGAATCAAAAAATATGTAGACATTAATTTCAAAACCAATACTGCAGTCGGAAAATAATAAATGAAGATATTTTTTGCCTGCATGCCTATATAGATAATAGTGCTACTTCTTGAAACAACATGGTGAAAATATTTTTTTCTATTCATTAGTTTTCCATACAGAAAAATCAAAATGAAATTTAAAAGGATATCTCACACTGTCCATCTCAGGTGATATTCTTGATAAAATTTACTATTATTTCCATGGGATGAAAATTTATCATTCGCACTGATCTTGGAATTTCAGATTGTCTTTAAAAAAAAAAGGAAAATCATTACAAGAATTATAAAATTAAGTATGTTAGATTTTTTTTAATACAGAGCAAAATGACTACATAGAAACTAATGTACTTTTAGAAATTCAAACAATACAATGTATTTAATTTAATTCTATGTTTAAATGTTAAAATTAATTAAAGCAGAGCAAAATGTGTATAATATTTTGAATAAAAAGTAATAGAATAATATTAGAGTTGATTAAAAGTCCTGAAGAATTTACAAAAATAGATTTATTTCTTCTCTTTAAGAATTGGCGAATTTCGTGAAGTAACTTTTATTCAGCAATATCATGTAGTTAAGAGTAAATAACTTCTGATATATATATATATATATATATATATATATATATATATATATATATATATATATATATATATATATATACTACTGGTCATTAAAATTGCTACACCAAGAAGGCGACATGCTACAGACGTGAAATTTATGCGAAAGGAAGAAGGTGCTGTGATATGCAAATGATTAGCTTTTCAGCGCATTCAGACAAAGCAGGCGCCAGTAGCGACATCTACATTGTGTTTAAATGAGGAAATTGTTCAGCCGGTTCCTCATGCACAAATTGCATCTGAACGTTGTTGCCTGGTGAAAAGTTGTTGTGATGCCTCGTGTAAGAAGGAAAAATGCGTACCACCACGTTTCTGACTTTGATAAAGGTCGAATTGTATCATATATATATTGATAAAGGTGGGATTGCGGTTTATCTTATCGCAGTATTGCTGCTCGCGTCGGTCGAGATCCAATGACTGTTAGCAGAATATGGAATCGATGGGTTCAGGACGGTAATACGGAACGGCATGCGGGATCTCAACGGCCACCTATCACTAGCAACCGAGAAGACAGGCATATTATCCGCATGGCCGTAATGGATCGTGCAACCACGTCACGAGTCGTGAGTCAAGAAACGGGGTCGTTTGGAAGACAACAAGTGTCTGCGCGAACAGTTCGACGACGTTTGCAGCAGCATGGACTCTCAGCTCGGAGACCATGGCTGCGGCTTCCCTTGACGCTGCATCATAACCAAGAGCGCCTTCAATGGTGTGATCAACGACGAACCTGGGCGCATGAATGGCGAGACGTCATCTTTTCAGATGAATCCAGGTTCTGTGTACAGCATCATGATGGTCGCATCCGTGTTTGGCGGCATCGTGGTGAACGCACACTGGCAGCGTGCATTCGTCATCGTCATACTGGCCCATCACCTGGCGTGATGGTATGGAGTGCCATTGGATACACGTCTCGGTCACCTCTTGTTCACATTGACGGTGCTTTGAACAGTGCACGTTACATTTCTGGTGTGTTACGACCCGTGGCTCTACACTTTATTCCAGCCCTGCAAAACCCTACGTTTCAGCAGGATAATGCCCGACCGCATGTTGCCGTTATTGTACGGACCTTCCTTGATACGGAACATGTTCGGCTGTTGCCCTGGCCAGCACATTCTTCAGATCCTTCACCAATAGAAAACGTCTGGTCAATGGTTGCCGAGCGACTGGCTCGTCACCAAACGCCAGTCACTACGGTTGATGAACTGTGGCATCGTGTTCAAGCTGCATGGGCATCTGTACCTGTACATGCAATCCAATCTCTGTTTGACTCAATACCCAGGCGAATAAATGCTATTATTACTGCCAGAGGTGGTTGTTCTGGGTACTGATTTCTCAGGATCTATCGAGCCAAATTTTTTGAAAATTTAATCTCACTCTAGTATAATATATTTGTCCAATAAATATATATCATTTTGTTATCTGCATTTCTTCCTGGTGTATCTATATATATAGCCATTAGTCTATATATATATATATATATATATATATATATATATATATATATATATATATATATATATATATATATATATATATATATATATATATATATATATATATATATATATATGAAAGTCTGATCTGAGGTAGTTAGGAGGGTTTGAGTTCTTTTGAGTCAAAAGTCCAAACTGAGACATTTTGATAAATTTACGGAACTGTAAAAGTGTTTTTAAAATTTGCCAAAAAAATCATAATTAATAATTTAAAAATATAGTTCGTATTAATGATAACTGGAAAGGGAAGACAATTGATAAAAAGAATGAGTTCGAGAAATAGAGATTAGTCATCTAAAACTTGACGGCTAGAAAAGTTTTATAAAAGTGAGATCAAAGGGAATATAATCAACGTGAGTTTGATTAGAGTTAGATTAAATCTTGATAAGATCGTGAAGATGATATTAATGCGTACTTTACAAAACTTCTTAAAAGTGGGCTCTAGAAGTTTACATGAATGGTTTTAAGAAAACATCACTTTTCGGCGAACAAGTAGAAAAAAATTTGTGATTTATACTTGCTACTGCATGAGTTTATGCATAAAGTGATGGAACCAGCCGTTGCTCTTAGGTCAATCCAATTAGCCCACTTTTAATTCAATCTGACAAAACTTTTTTAAATCATAATTAAAAAAATGAATAATTTAAATCATGAAATCTTATTATGTGTATGTATTATAAGCTAAATAATAATCGTAAAGCATATTTTATATAGAAATATTCTTGAACGATACGCTCCCATTACAGTTATAAGAACAAATAAGCGTTTTCCCCTCCATTAGATTTTACCGAATGTTAACTAAATTAAAACTATTATTGAGGTAGCTTTTACGGTTAAAAATAAAAGAGATTCAAAACCATTATTTAAATTAAAATTTTGCTATATTGTCAAGCATTTTGTCATACTTAAATGTTTTTATATTGTTTACTCACACAATATCAACTGTGCTGGGACAAATCTCTCCCGACATATTTCTACTTCTACCTATTTGCCCAGTAAAAAATAGGTCTAACCAGTATTGTGGAACTACATGAATATCATCAAGTAACCAAAATATATGGTATTAATCGGAGCTTGTTTATTATGAATCAATTTTTTTTACAAAGATCCAATGTCATGAAAAAAATCAAATTTCAAAACAATTGGTGAAAAATATCTCTTCTCTTAGTAGCAAACTAAGTCACTTAAAGGATATTATAATTTAAAGATACTTTTTTCCGACGGAGGGCACATGGGTGACGAACCCTATGCCAAAACCAGGCCAGTAACTGCTACTCATTTGTCGTTATCTCTGGGCACCTGTGAGCCAAGTCACAGAGGCGAGTTGCGTTATCCACGCCATACCACCACAAACCTGTTCAAGAGTTGGAATCAAACTATCTTCGTCTGGAAGATGTAACTGTGTCTCGAATACAATTCCCCAAGAACAGGATCATTGTGCCTCTCACGAATTGTACGTCAGAACAAAGATTCTACCATGCTTAAAAATGACAAAAAAATCTTACTGGGTTCACAAAAGCTGCCATATCAAAGATGTTCAAGAATTGGAATCAAACTATGTTCGTCTGGAAGATATAACTGTGTCATGAATATAGTTTCCCAAGAACAACATCGTTGTGTCTTTCACGGACTGTACGTGAGAACAAGGATTCTACCATGTCTCAAATGACAAAAAATATTAATTACTGTCCCCACAGATTTCAGCACAAATTATGCGCAGAGAATTGCAGAAAGAAGTAAGAATTCAGTAGAGTGCCTCAGAGATAAACCATTTATTTCTGCCCGAAATATAGAAATACGTTTAAAAATTGATGTCAAAAAAAAAAAAAAAAAAAAAAAAAAAAAAAAAAAAAAAAGACATTGGACTACAGAGCATCAGAGGATTGGGAACAGGTAATATGGTAGGTTGAAATCACGCTGCATCTTATTTTATACTGATAGAAGACGTCGAATTTGGCGAGAAGCATGTCTCATATTATAATTCCTGAACCAGATCTGGTTCAAGAATTATAATATGAGGTATGCTCTGCTAATATGAAAATGGTGCCCTGGTGTTGCTTGAAGGTAAGCTGCCAAGGTAGGTATACTAACAAATCTAATGAAGTCTGTAGTATTATATTTTTGCTCTGATGATGCCAGATAATTCAAGAAGAATAATGCAACTGGTAAAGTAATGATTTCAGGTTTCTAATTCCTTAGTCAGTATGTCTCATTTGAAAAGTAAATCAGTTTACAAACAGCAAGAGTTAAATGGCTTACAATATAATTTATTTTAAAAGTTTCAGTATCGCTAATTTGCCTGTTATCCATTTGACCATCATACGTTATCTGCTCTTATAAGTTTTACCTATTAAGAATACAGAGAAAGTTATTACTGAATCTTACGAATTAAAATTTTTGAAAATTTTCTTCTCTCGTTCTATAAATAGTGTAGCTTGTTTTCTTCTATCATCAATCAACCATATATTATACGTAATCGCATGAAAAATTTGGAAATGAATCCCCAAATCTAAAAGTTTAGCTGTTCTAATTTACAAGCATCTGGCATTTTACTTATGTGATTATAGTGACTCAGTTTAAATAGAAAAATGCATACTTCATATTGTTACGGTATTAAATACTCACATGGCTGTAGACTTGTCTCTTAAAATCTTATTGATATTTCAAATGCAACACGCCACAAAGATTACTTTGTGGATGATATTTAATAAAAGAACCTCATTTTCAAAATATTTTACATTCAAAAAAATTTTTATCAATTGAAAGAAATGTTTTTGAATAAAGTATTTAAATGGAATAAAATACTAAAAATATTTAAAAATTCTTGCATTTTATTTACCATATGAAATCATGAATTCAATCTCTTATTTCATTAAACTCTTTTATTATATTTTATATTTATTTAACTTGCAAAGAAAATAGCGATAAATTCGTTTCAGAAAACTCCAGATCTTTAATTTTTAGTTTTTAAGTGTTAATTTTATAGAAAAATATATTTATAAAAAAAAGATAATAATTCAGAAAACTCAAAGTTATCAGAATGCGGGCTTTTATTTCTAGAAAATGTCATTCGTATAACAAAGTGAAAAGCTTTTCACGTTAAAACAATATTAATCATAATATAAGTTCAAAGAATTCTCTTTAATTTGATCCAAATGAATATGCATGTCGTATCCCTTCAAATTACTTTGGCTTCAATTTGCAATTGTTCAATTTTTCAAGAAAGAAAACTTTGTGCAATGAAAGTATTTTACATATCTGTGTATTACATATATATCTTTTAAAATATTTTACATATATCTGTATATATATAAAATACTGAATAAAATCCTATAACTTATATTTATATTTATTAATTTTTTTCATTGAATAAAGGTGTAGGCAGTAAATAGTCTGTCGAAGATAATGCACGTGCCTTAAATTTTACTCCAAAATTATTTTGCTTAGTTATTTTCAATAAACTGAAGATGATGAAATGGTAGCCTTTTATAAAGTGTATAAACCATGAATTATTTTAACTAATCTATCTTTGAATTAAGACCATTATAATATAAAATTACAACCGCACGACTTGAGCATTATACTGTTAATTGAAAAGCTGGTGATGTATTAATTAAAACTAAGAAGTTAAAATTTTATTTTATATTATTGTACTAATTAATACTAAAGTCGTAATTTATTCAATGATTTATGTTTAAATATCTAAAATTTTGCTGCTAGTGTTCTGATTTTCGCAAACTCTCCGAGAAATACATCAATGCAAAAGACACACAATTATCAAACTAAAATACATATTTAATTAAAGAAGGATAGCTCTTTCGACAGCTTGCATATTACAAGATCAAGGATTTAATTTAATTTTCAAATCCAAGTTCCTATTTGAGTTTCTAATGAGAGCATTACTCATGAAAGACGAACTAAATACATGGCTAGATAGATCGTCATTCATTTGAGATAGAAAGTTCTCCCAGAGAGTGAATTCTTCTGGAGAACATTAAAAGCATAAGCAAGAAGGAGAATTCATAAAATAACATAGAATGGCCGTTATTTGATGTTGGTGGTTTAGTGGAGGTGGAGTAGCATTTGGAATAGTGACAGTTTATTCTTGAATATGTTCTTAAATTTTCTTCTTACACTGTTTGTTATTAGCTCAAAAACTTTTATTTAGATGTTCCTGATAAGTTATTGCTCTAACTTCTTATACATGAGAGATAACGCTTAATCTCACAAAGTTACACTTTAAGACATTTGAAAAATAAATAGGCTTTTGACTTAAACCATAGGCTACCTTAGTAAATAAGTATTTGCCAGTTATTACACATTAACTTTATAAGTGAAAAATGTAACTTTTCAAAAAGTGGGATAACTACATCAAAATCCTCCCAATAGCTTGATTATGAATATATCTTTTAACTGTCTCTTTTGTATATCCCTGTATGGTGATATTCCATGATGTAGAATGCAGGGTGTCCCAGATAAAAAATCAGCAAACTTCCAGGAGGGATCAGGCTCACAAAAAGGACTCGAATCACAGAGGAATAGCGAGTAGGTATTATCTTCTTGATATGGCCTGGAATATTGAGAGGAAGTGGGTGTTTCGAGCTACTCGCTTATAAGCATGGTGTTACCCACCATCCCACTGATAACACAGGCAGGTGGCTCTCAGTACCAGGTTTCTTGAAAGAGTATTAAAGTAATGCAAATGCTATCGTCAAGAAATGCATCAACCACTTGAAGGATTCTAAAATAAGAAGATGTACTGAAATGAAGGGCAAAGGCAGCCCATAACAGGCAATTTATCACCTGATGTCCAATAAATGTTTCGATCTCTTAGGCATTTCTAATCTTAATATTTTAGAAAATTACAATTTTAACAAAGCCTGTTATCAGTCACGAGTTTTAGTCTCATTCATTCTTATGTCTTCGTATAAAAATGGATAATTAGATATATTTTGCACTTAGACAGTAAGACTATTAGAGGGCATAATGCACGAACTCATAAAAAAACCTCATACGATAAGGAAAGAAGAGCTGTCAAAGTTTATTTAGCCAGTGTTATCGATTGAATTTTCAATCATACCATTTTTTGGATAGTGTCTTAAGTAATTATGTGATACCTGTTTGTTTCCTAAAACCACATGTAATCATAACCGAATCTCTCGTATGCCAGCTAAAAATGTATATTAGGCAGTCAATGTGCCCTCCCACTAACAGTATACGAAATATCGCTCGCTTGGGACAGATTTCGGCAACAGCTTGAGGAAAGATTCTGATCGCAATTACATGCATCCGTATCATTAATACTGCATCTAGAAAAACGGGATGTTAAACATTTGTCAATGGTATTTGCATAAATAAAATGCAAATCCTATTTTTCTGTCCTCCGTATTCACCAATGAAAGTAATTTACGAGAGATATATCTATGGACAGGGAAGTATGCAGGTACAACAACAGTGAAAGAATGATTTTCAATAGTAATGACAAATATGTACGGGCAGTGGTAAATCTTATGCGATACATAGTTGGGCTATGCAGATGCATTCGATTGTAAACGCATGGACCAGCATTGTTGCCAATCCTCTTGCCAAACTCACAATTCTCCTGTTGTGCAAAAGTGGGAGACAAATTGTGGAAGAACAATGACTAGGTCTCGGTTAGTTCTGTGGTAGAAAGTTTTGAAGCTGTACCTAACAGATTTAGGCCTTAATTTTTTTTTTTTTAATATATACCAAGTTATTCCTTCTTAGGAGAATTTTTCATAGACATTGGAACATATTTTTAGGGTCACAAGGAAATAAACCCAAAAGCTACTTCCAAATATTGCCTTGTAACAGAACGGTACTCATCAGAGAGGGAAGTCTCGGATTCAGTCCCTGTAAACTCCAGAAATTAATATCATAAAGCTGTTAGATTAATCACTTCCGGGAGTTTTCTACAATATATGCGTTACGTAAGTGTGGCAATAGAAAGTGCACTTGTTAGCAAGTATATAAACTGGCAAAATTATAGTATACGCGATGGTAAAAATGCAAACTCGAGCAGATCTCTATCTCGTTGATATACGATCCGTATCTAATTCATCTCTCGTTATTTCTTAAAATCAGAAAGGAAATTAAAAATCCATATAGTCGTTTCCCTGTCATGTTATGAACACTACAAAAACATGACGCAGACACCATTTCATTGCCTGAAAATTACATTATTCTTGGAAGATATTACAAAAGCCACATTCTTGTACCGCCTCACTTTCTTAAAAATTTTGAAGACAGTTGGGTTTTGTAAATATAGAAAATTATTTTCTCTCACTTAAGAGTGATGAACTCAAGAGTTTATATTACTGTATTTCAGATTCACTAAGAAAAATTAAGGATGACTTTCTGATTTCTTTTACTGAACTGAAAATCTCTTGCGCATAATATTATTTATGAAAATATATATAAATCTTTCATAAAAAAAAGCAATATTAAGCAATAAGCAAGAACAACAACAAAGAATTAAAAAACTGCCAATAAAATTTTTCACCACAGTGATTACAGAGATGGCTGTGTTGATATGCACACAGCGTATTTTTTAAGTTATAAAAACTGTTTTAATCATCAAGGAGATTGCAATCTTCTTTTTTATCATCGCTTCATGCAAATAAAATCGTTTGATTAGATAAAAACATTAAACATTTAGATATGTATTCATGAATAATGTTAAAATATTTTATACAAGCACTGCCCGACTTTGAAAATGTGACAGCAAGAAGGAGGGGCCAGAAAATTATGCAAATTTCAGTGTAACTGCACTTTATCGAGTTTTGCAAAGGATGTGAAATGCGCAACACTCCAGCAATAAAATATAAGGTAAGGCACCAGCAGATTGAACAACATTGACGCCGTTATTGCTGCTTGGAAAATAATCGTTAAATGTTTGTTATTTTCGCAACGGGTACATGCAATTGCAGAGAAAGATATCCATCATCGACGGAATCAATTCCAGCAGACAGACGAGTTTACGAGGGACATGATGATAGGACTGATAATAGCAGATTGCTCTTTACGGCAAACCGCAGCTGACAGACACCTGGACGCAGTCACAAAGCAACGACTGTGTGAGGGCGAATGTGATGGTTGGAGCAAGAAACTGTAGACGTCTGCAGTGTGCCGTTCATCAGTACTCGTGGAGTGGCATCAGTACACGTGGATTGACGCGTCGAATGGGAGACGGTGGCAGAAAGCTCGTTTGCTCCAAATTCTGCAGCATGTGCAAGACATTCTGGATGCTCTCATATCGAGCAAAAGAGTTTACCTTCGATTGGTTGCTTGTTGTCTGCACTCATGGCGTCCATTAAGAAGACTGCCATTGACCCCAAAGCACAGACGTCAACATCTGTAATGGTGTCGATGTAGAGCAATGTGGGCGACAGGGTAGCACAGGATCCTCTTCTCAGATGAATCACGCTTTTGTTTCTTTAGTGATAGTCACTGAGCTCGAGTGTGATGTAGCCATGGAGACAGGTCCAATCCTGCAGCAATTGTGGAATGCTGCACTGTGGGACAACGTGGTATATCATAGTTTGGGTGCCGTTGCATACGATTCCAGGCCAACTCTTGTTTGTATTCCCGGCACTATGATAACCCAACGCTACGGGAATGATGTATTGAGGCCGGTGACACTCCCCTACCTTCAAAGAGCTCCTAATGCCCCTTATCGGCACGATAACGCCCGATAGCACACTACTGGCATCAGCCAATATGCCCTGCAAAGTGTACAGCTGCTTCCATGACCACTGTGCTCCCCAGATCTCTCCCTGATCGAACACGTTTGGGATATGATTGGACGTCATTTTCTAACCCAGCCACTGCCTCCCTTCAGAAGACACACTTTGAGAAAATGTTGACAGGGAATGGGGAGCCATTTCTCAGGACACCACCCGTATTCTCATTGACTCTGCGTCTAGACGCTTTGCTTTATGTATCGCCGTCCACGGTATTGCTCCAACCTACTAATCTGTCTGTGTTCTCGCTCTGTATCATACATATTATTTCGAAATACAGATCACTTATTGTTTGTTGTTGTCTCTCTCTGTTTGCCGAGTTTCGCCACTTTCTGGCAACCCTATCTAGGTGTTGCATTTTCCATCACGGGCACTGTATATATGAGAATGGCGTGTTAACTTTTACAAGAACAATTATATTTTATTTAAAATTTAATGTGTTTCAGATTTAAATTTGTTTTATTTTATTGCTGGTCAACCGAAAGAAATGTAAATTAATAAGTAATTTAACATGGATACTAGTAGCAAACGTCTAATGAAACTAGAGTCATATATATATAAATGATTTCTAATTATCTGAACTTATGAAATTTGTAAACTATCACTACTGAAATGTATAATCTTGCACTACTACCAGAAATTGATGAGATTCCAAAATATTTTAAATTAAAAATAAGACCATAAGCAAATTTAATAGAACTAATTCTTTTAACATGTAATTCCTTAGTTTAAGGAAAATCCTAATCATATGCAAATATTTTTCACTTTTTCCTCAAAATTAAAAGTTTAAAACAAAAAATGTTTAAGAGCATGTTTTTCAGATAAAAATTTAAAATGTTATTTTACTCACTGTTCAAATAAGGAAGTTGCGTAGATAATAAATATCTAAAATACCTTATTTTAAGATTATATTCTTGCCGGAAAGTATCATCCACGAGAAAACAAGGCATAATAGCTTTATTATATTCATCGGTAGTAACTTGACTGTGATAAGCAAATGTATGTCTAAATACAATGATTTTAAAATACAGAGTGATTCTAAATTGTTTTCACATGAGGGTGAAGAGGGGTGATAGTACCCATCCTGACCAGCAATAATTACATATGAACATAGGGTCGCATTCCATTTTAAGAGGCAGAAAAGAGGAATTCCCGCCAGAACTTACAACAGTGTTGAGTAAGCAAATGAATAATATCATAAGTTTAATATTTATCGTTTAGTGAAAGTCTCACAGCAAATACTCAAAATGCCGACCACGTGTGTCTTGCACAATTGACACCGGCGAAGGAATAACTGGCGCACCCTCTCCAATATTCCTGGTATCGTGTTAATTTTGTTCGCGGTAGCAACTATTCTAACCACGAGATCTTCAGATTAATCTATAGGCGTCTCATACTCTAAAGATTTCCTGTGCCCCCCCCCCAAAAAAAACTCCAGTTGGTTAAGGTCTGGTGAAGGAGAAGGGCATGTCCGCCACGTCCAATCCACCGTGACACTCAAAACGTAACGGAAAAGTGATGGAAAAATGTACTGGGGCTCCATCTTGCATAAGCCACATGTCTCTCTAAATGGGGAGAGGAACAGCATGCAATACACTGGGAACCACTTGTTCCAGGTAGATAAAGTATTTTGCACCGATCAAACGGTCTGGCATGATGTAATGGTCTACCAGATAAAAACCAAGGATACCTGCTTAGATTTCACGGAAAATTTCTGCTGGTGTCTACGAGGGGGTGTATTATTGCAATTGCTGTCAGATCAAACGTGTTGAATGCGGTTGTTGAAAATGCCTTCTCTTCTGAATGTTGCCTCATTACTAAATAATGCTAATGCAGAAAATTGTGGATTGCTATTCTTCATCCCCAGAATCCACTGTAAAAGTCTGTCCGGCAAGGATAATCATATATCTGCAAATATTGCACATTTTTTCACGTTGTATGTGTACACCGCCATATATTTCACGAAAATTTTCGGACGATGTTATTCAGATAATACTTGAAGCGATTATGTTTCACCGTTTTTGAAAGTCAACGTCTACTCTGATTGGCTTTCTTCGGTAACCAATAAGAGCAAAATGCTGCTTCTTCTCTGTGAAAATTTGCATAAGGTAAATTCGTGATACATTCTTGATGCGCTTCTACTTTTCCGCCTCTCCGAGTGGAATGCGACTCTATGTTCCTATGTAATTATTGCTGGTCTGGATGGGCATCCCTCTTAATTTGTAAAAACAATATCCAATCACCCTGTATATAACTAACTTTGAAAACACGAGTGTACAAAGATTGCCACCCCCAATGTGATATATATATATATATGTACATTTTATATTCATCCAAGAAAGTGTGACTATAAAATGTATCGTGACTATTTACACTCAGACAAAGCAACATCCTAAACTTTTGAAGTCTGTTGTGCAACATAACATCAACTATGTTTGTCCATGATAGATACCGACTTTTTCATTTCATCTAAAAACATTTGACGTATTTCATTGATAGCAGTCATTATAATCAATGACCATCCTATCATGATCACTATTATTAGTGTAATAAGGATAATCATGACGAATAGCAGTTGCAATTTGTGCAGATTTCAATAAAGGAAGGATCTTTTCTTCGAATTATCCATCGATCGTTGAAAGAGCCATACCATTTAGTGATCCTTATATTTTCATTGGTTTAAAATATCCATGACGTCAGATAGCGTTTCATCCACGTTACACGTCGTATTGATTTTGGTTTATTTGTCGCTCAACGGTTATTTTTTTGCACACGAGGGCTAATTAGACCGGGACCTACGTTTTAAAGTGGATTCTGAACCACTACAAACATCCGTGCCCAGTGTGGGATTAGAACCCACGAACTGTTGAACCGAAGGCAAGAGCGCTAACCATTCGGCAGCCAGCTCGGCTCATCGTATTGAGAGGGCGTTGTAAATCCGACTAATCGACGAATTTGCTGCCAGCTTTCAAACCACATTCTTCGAGTGGCAGCGAACCAGGTGAAGTTCATCATCGAATGTCTGAGAATATAGTCGAAGTTCGCTTTGTTAATAAAACGATTTCTTATATGAGCGATTAGCAAACCATCGGTTTGAGAAGCTGCTTTCCGATGATTCAAGCCATTAACACATGGACAACAGACCAGCAGATAAAACAAAATAAAAAATACATAACAAAACAGCCACTTTATGGTTTGTTAAAATAGGCAAGGACAGGCACAGGTGCCGTATAATCCAGGATGCCAAATTCTGAGATTGGTGATATCTTGGTGGATTTTCTTATGCATCTTGCAATTTCCTTTTTATTACGTCATACATATAGAGAATACCTATAAGAATTATGCAGAAAATTCTATTTTGATAGCCCCAGTATTTACGTCATCGCGCATGTCACGATACGTCATCTTGACAACATGTCTTCATCGCCAAAAAATCCAGAATTTTCAATCATGGATTATACGGCACCTGTGCCAAAAACTGTTTTGGAACCTCATGCTCGTAGACTTTTACCTCGCATTGAATAAGATTAAGTCTTTCCAGGAAGCACTTAGACACAAAAAAGGAATTATCTTAAGATTCAAAAGAAATGTTTGTAAACAATCTCTTTTGAATCTTAAGACTATTGCCTTGCTTACGCCGACATTAAAAATTTTCCTTTAATTAATTTGTTTAAATAATAAAAAGCAAATTTATAAAACATTGGTTAAAAAATTCCTTGATTTTTTTAAAATTTATTTATATTTTTTACAAATATTCTTATTTATTTATTAGGAAACAACAAACGTATCGCACACACACACATAAGATTAGCATCAAACTACTTTACTTGCAATGTTTTTTCTGAGGAAAAAAGCCCTTTGAAATCAGAAAACTTTTTACCTCTAAAAGTCAAATCAATTTCTTCCAGCTTGTGATTAATTTTATTAATACGGTGGTGGAATTATATCATAAATTGTAATTCCACCGCTGTTATTGCATAAATGATAGTATAAGTCTCACTAATACAGTATTTAGTTTATTTTGCGATAATAAACTAATCTCACAAAATAAACAAAAGGTTATGTATTTTCCTTTGTGATCTCGACTACATAGACAGAAGCCCATGCATGCATTACTTCAAGGTTATTCAATATAATTAATACTCTGTACAGATCACAAAAAATCGTCTCTTCGAAAAGAATGGCAAATCATCCTATGGCGCGTAACGAATCGCTTTTTGTATGTCTGGAAAGATATTTGAAATATTTTTTGATTGTTAATGACTGTAAGACTTATTTCCTTTACTTTAAGCATTCATTTTTTAAGTTATATTGAAATTATTGCACAAAAATGATATTAATCTTTATTATATAATATTATGATTATATTATTATAATGATATTAATCTTTATTTTATATTAATCTTTATTATATATATTCCTATGCATGCAGATTCTACGATGAATCATTATCATACATCGATCGGAATCGGTTTTATACGTCAAATATATGTTCTCTTCAGGAAATTTAATTTTTTATGGTTTCCAAAATGCCAACCGATGGCTAAGTGATTAGCCATCCTGACTCCTGAGCTGTGGGTGCCGGATTCGAACCCCGGTTCGGGCATGGATGTTACTTTCTCTCGTGTTTCTCTGTCCCTTCTGCTATGATGATATATGACTGTAGACCACCCTATGAGCGGATTTGGGGTGGTATGGCGCTGGCAACGCTACTCGCCTCCATGACTTGGTTCACAGGTGCCCGTTGGGTAACGACAAATGAGTAGCAGTTTCTGGCCCTATTGTGGCATAGGATTCGTCGCCCAAGTGCCCGCCGTAGGAAGAAAAATCATTCATGGAATTAAAATTCTATGTTTGAAGAAAAGTAGATTGCAGGTTCAACTCTCGCTCACAGAATTAACGCACAGGTAAAAATGTACTAAATAATTGCCACTGGAGCATAATCGAATAGAATATTTAAATATGGATGCTCAAACTATTTCCAGTATACAACTTATTTTTCGAACATTTCATGCTCAATGTATTTTCCACTTTGAAATGGATAACACTTTTCTATGATGTTCTGGCAAAGAGTACGAATTCCTTTTAATATCAAAAAAACTAGAAACAGCCAAATCTCAGAAATTGAAATAACACGTGCAGTTTATGTGCAATGAAGTGATATAAGTAAATTAAGTAAATGATATATTTAATAAATTTCAAAGAATGGAGAAAGATGGGCGTGGAACTAAATTAACCCATTACCAAAAATAAATTTACTCCATTAATATCAGTCTTACGGTAACTCACGGGAACGGTTCTATCAACACAATCATCTTTGACTGAATAAAAAAAATCGAGTCCATTGTTTTTCGGTTATAAGTTCATTTTTAAATTAAGTTAATTTTTTAAGGATCAGTCAAGATTTATTCCATAATTACATCATAAATCCAGAGAGATAGTCTATAGAAGCACTTCTCAATATATTATTCAACAATTATCGATTTAAGTCTGGAAGAAACACTCAGCTATCGAAAAAGAACGCGGTAATATTATTTCTATGCATTTAGAAATTTTGAAAAGGAATTATAACAGAAATTTTTTTGTAGCACTGCATTTTACTGGTTAATGTGCCTGTTCTTATGACATAATAGCTCATATTTTTTTCCAATGGCACTTGGATGGTGAATCCTTTGCTACAACAACGCAAAGAAACTGCTACTCATTTGTCGATACTCAGCGGGCACCTGCGAACCAAGTCATGGAGGCGAGTATCGTTGCCTGCGCCATACCACCACAAACCCGTTTATAGGGTGAGCCACATTCATGGATCATCACAGAAGAAAGGACAAAGAAACACAGAGTTTCTTATCTCTTAGAGATCAATATATATATATATATATATATATATATATATATATATATATATATATATGCTTAAAATTTGAGAAAGTGTTCTAAAAAGATGGCGGTGGTAACTTTTTACTATAGAGATTCCAGTATAGTTTAGGAAGACTTCATACATACATTTGAAACTCTCATAAAATTATTCATCAAGAATATATATATATATATATATATATATATATATATATATATCTATATATATATATATATCGCACTGCGTTCAGAGCAAACATCGATTTCGGTGCTTTAAATTCAAATCAATAAAATTTCGGTTTCGTAGGAAGGAAGGAATTCTGTGCTCCCTTTTATCATTTGTTGCATTCCAGCCTGAATGCAGACATGTCTGGGAGGGAGGGGGGATTCGTCAGCCGGCGAGACTCAAAATCACTTGTTTACAGGGAAGAAAACTTTGTATCTTCCCGTCGTTTGTTCTTCTTGTTGAAGCGCCCTCCCTTCGGCCCGGCGACTAGGTGAGCCAGAGACAAGGTCGCCATCACTGAGGGATCGGCCAAAAAATATGCCACTAGTACTTCCGCATTCACCACTTTCATTCTTCCTCCTCAACCCCTGCGATCACGGTCACTGTCACGTTCTCTCTCTAGCTCAGTGATATCACTGCAAACCGCACTCTTCTAGTTTTGGTTACCCCTTTTTTTTATTTTGGAAGAAAAAGAACTTCGGTAATATTTTTAGACGGTTATATGAGATAAAAACAACTACACAAATTCATGAGCACAAATAAATTAAGAAAAGAACTACTAATGAAACGCTCACATTCATCCATCTCTTTTAGCTTATCTTGATTAATAATATAAATTACATATTTTAAAACAATTCTATATATATATATATATACATACATACATATAAATATATATATTTGTGTGTGTGTGTGTACAGAAAGAGAGATAAATAGGTAGATAGACAAATTGATAATATATGATGTTGAATCAATTGAAGAAAATTCAAGTTAATTATTCTAAATATAAGTTTGAAATTATCGCGCCTTATCAGCAATGGTGACCAGAATGAGTTACTAATGAAATATAAGAAGAGTTTCTTCCATAAACATAGATTTATAATAAGTATGTAATGATTATATATTGATTGTCGCTTTTATTTTAGATCGAAAAGCAAGCAGGTACGTGGCGATCTTCCAAAATTATCTTTCTATCGTGCAGCATCTTCACCTGAGAAAACGTGGAACATCATCCATTGATCATAAAATCTGTCTGAAAGAGTGATTATTCGAGCCATCTATTCTGACCATAATTTTTCAAGGCATAATTTAATGGGCTGTCATCATCACATAAAAGTAGGGTTAATATAACTTGTTGGGTTTGATTTCTATATGTTATTTTTATTGCAAAAAAAACTTAAAAAGAAATTTATTTATTTTTCTTTTTTGTATATTTTTAGGCATTATTTTCTTTATTTATAAATAAATAAACCTGAACATTAAAAAAAAATTATTTTGCGATAGCGGCTTCTTTAGATTCCGGTTGAGTCATATGTCATGTACTTTTATTTTCGTTTTTCTTATATGCTATGGTACTTTATAATTTTTTCATGCTCATTTTTTTTTTTTTTTTTTTTAAATTCTGAATTATAGTCGAGACTAACAATTAGTTAACAGTGTTGTAACATTTAGTTATTAAATTACTTATATATATACATTAAGAAGTACAAAATTAAATTTGATATTGAAAATAACAATTGTGCTTCGACAAATTTGAATTTTATTTCAGTGTAATTTTTCATGTAGAGATCAGCAGTTAAAATTACCTCTTAAAATAAAAATAACGAGACAATAAGTTTTATAGAAAACAAAACTGTCGGCATTTGAAAAAAAAAAAAAAAGAATAAATAGACTTTAAGTGGTTCAGACGTCAATATTTGTGAGAAAATAAGCCTTATACTGAGCAACGTTCTTCAAGAGCACTTAAACATCATTTAAGTCAAAAGCTTTACGTCTCATTTATTTCCTCTAGGATTTAACAGAATTCCGCAATAATTAAAAGATTGTTTTAAAAAATCATACATATATTAAACATGAAAATATCTCAAAATATTGAATGAAACTATGAAAATTAAATATTTTAATTTGTCAATTAACAAGAAATGTATCTACATTCTTTTGATATCAGTTTTATTTATATTTAAATAATTTTTCTTGATATAAGTTTTTTGATATGACATCATTTGAAAACAAATTATAAAATATTAGAAACAATTGCTTAAAAAATCATGATTATTCGCTGAAATCTTATGTTTGTATACATATTAAATTTTATTATGTTGTTATAAAATTATAGTTTTATTTAAAATTTCAAACAATTTATTTTCAAAGAAATTTAACGTTGTAATTCTAAATGTATTACAAAATATGAAATGAAAATCTTATAAAACCCAATGAACTTTTATTTCAAACGCATGAGAGGGTCAGACATTTCTTGAATAAGGATGGAGTTGCCATTAATTTGATACTTTGCGGGCGTTTTCAATGTCACAGAATGTATGTACAATTGTTGCCACAGTGCTCACGGCGTACGAAAGATACCCGCGTCGTACGTGTACAGTGAAAAAGCGAAAATAGTTTCAAATTCCGTTCACATTTTTCCAGATTCCGTCTCGAGATAAAGTTTTACGGAATTCCAATAAAGTTGCAATTCAGTATCTCTTCCTCGGATTCAGGAGCGAAACCGAACGCAATCAATAACCTAATTATGGCACAGCTCGTTCTCTGCGGTGCAAATGAATCTGCACAACCCTTCCCCCTTCTTCCACCCCCACCCCAGGAGAAAGAGAGAGCCAAACGATACATGCGGTAGTGACGGCGGCGTGCGGGGATTCGCGACTTTGCATAGTAAACAGACAGGGAGGGATGGGCTGGGGAGGGGGTGTAGACGTCGCGAACGACCGAAAAACCAGACGATGTCTGATCATTGTCTAGCCTCCCCACGTGATTTCGTCTGCTAACGAGCCCCTCTCTCTCTCTCCGTACTTTCCTCGCGGAAGGATCCTCCCAAGACTAACGGCAAACGATTTTTAAAAAAAGAATCACCACCAAAGGGTTGAGTCCTGACAGTGACCATGGGAAGGGATCAGGTGCACACAGCGTCGTAATTTCTGTGAAGAATCGTCTGCGCGCTTCGAATAGAAGAGAGATGCCTGCCAAAAGGAAGGGAGCAAGCTGACGTCATGGCGACCCTGATTTTTATCCAACTGTTGTTTGCGGAAGTAGGAAAGCATTTCCGGCTGAGTTTTCAGGGTTGATTCTCCCCTGTCCCCACACTCGAAGGGCACTTTCTCTTTTTAAAAAGGGAATCTGGTTTTTCCCTCCTATGGTTTTGAGTAGCTCGATGAAAATTTCCCCAACTTTAATTTTCCTATAGAAATTAATATAACTTGTTTAATGATACTGTTTTTAAATGAGTATATATAGGCGGTTTGTGCCAGTTAAATAAATAACTTCTAATAAGATAAATAGGTTTTACAATAATTAATATTTTTTTTACTACAAAGACCTAACAAATTTCTTCATATTAAAATAATATTCATTCCTATTATTTTTTAATTATCATCTAGATAAATGGAATTAATGAGAATGAAAATTATGTAGACTTAAAATTATATATCTGATTGATATTCGAAACAGAAGAGAAAAAAAGTTTTTATGTTTTCAATATATATTATTTAATAGTTCAAATATTGCCTTTAAAAGTTTCGATTTATCGTTTTATTTATATAAAAAGCAAAAGATTATTAGATTTTTCACTCGTATTTACGATGCATTTTGGAAATATATTTTGTAACAATAATTGAATTTACCTTTAGCAGTAGATTTAATTTCGGACATTTTTAAGCAACCTATCCCTTTTTTTATATCTCATCTATTTAAATTAATTTTAAAAAAAAACTTATTTCCCCTTATTTTTTTAAATAGATTTATTCACAGAACAAGGTTTTATTCGATTCTGCGGAATTCTACAGATATTCATTTCAAAAACTAATGTTTGTCTGGGTATCTCAAAAGCACATTAAAATGAATCTATTAGATAGGATGTCGTTTAATGATGATTCCGCTCCATCTGCTAACCGATCGTCTTTCTTCAATGAATAGTTCATTAAATACTTTCGAGAAACTGCATGAGATTTTATAAAACGAATCGTACTCGTTTTTATCAGAACAATCGTGTACTCATTGGATAAATAAGTTGACAAAGGTTAACGGCCAAGCTTATAATGATGTGATCTTCACTTTTATATATTTCGATACTGTTTGATAACAAGCATGCAAACGAAAACGATTTGGAAGCTTTTTATTATATCGAGACCTTTAGCCTTTATTGGCGTAGGGAATATTTTCTCATATAATGATATGCAGTATTCTCATATGCAAGGAAGAAAGTTTGGAAAATTCTCAAGTAATCATATTCTCATTGATGTCCATTTCAATATCCATCTTCCGCTGTTTAGTAGCAGTGAGAATTATAGTAATAAAGATCTTTTGATTGTAATCTCGTTACTAAACCAAGATAAACTTCAATTACTATATTCTTCAAGACATATAATAGCTAAAAGGTATGGTAAGTTATTTTATAACACCCAGAACATTTATGTATGTATGTATAATCACTAAAATATGAGTAACAATGGGGAAATACATCAGAAACACAATGAGAGTGAACGAATAAAAGAAAACGGCAAAGCCAGCTCCATCAGAGAAGGTTGGCAATGATGGGGCAGGGTGTGATTTTTCTGCAAATTCATGAAAACATATTTTGTCTCTGCTCTTTTGCCTAAAATAACTTTTTTCAAAATAAAGAGAAATGTGTTTTTTTATTCAAATCACAAGTTCATTATATTCTTGCTTTATTTTTCATCAAGAAATCACGGTGTACACTGAAAACAAAACAATAGAATAACTTAGGAAAAAAAAAGAAAAAAAAAAAAAAAGGAAGTGTTATGTCTATTCATTCCAACCACATACAACTTTCGAGAAAAATGTGTTTGTGTGTGTGTGTGTTTTTTTTTTTCTCTTGAAAATATATATTAAAAAATGAAAATGATTATTTATTAATTGTAATTTATAAATAATCAATTTCAATTTATTAAAAAGGTATTTTTTGGCGAAAATTTAAAATTTTTGTAAAAAGTCATTATTTGAAGAAGTAAAATATATGTCTATTTTTTTAATAATCTGTAAATCTATAAAAATCTGTTTTAAATCAATAGATAATAATTTTTATCACATGTACTTTAGACCATATTTTAAACCAATATTTTTTTATTTAAGAAGAAAATCCTTTGAAAAAGAGGAATGAATTTAATATCAAATTTACTGTAAAATTGAATTACAAATTGAAAGAATCATAAAAATGTGCTGTCGTTTCATTGAAAATAGTTGATTAGTTTCAATAGTATTATAAACAAGTATATTATTAATGTTTCTTTAACTTTTACCCATTATTTTAGAAAACTTATCAAAGACATAAAATTTAATTTTTATTCTTTTGAAAGCTGACTTTAAATCTAAATGGTATAAAATTTCAATCATAATTTAAAAAAAATACATACATATATAATATAATAAAATAATATAGCACTTTATATCATGAATTGTATCATACAATTAAAAATATTCTCTTTATACTTTTAAAGATACCCAATAGGTTATTTACATAAAAAAAATTTTGTTAAAAATCATAACTTTTAAATAATTAACTAAGCAACATTTTTTTATAAATTCAACCGAAGTAAAAATACTAATATGAATTCGATGGCGATGCCACAAAATTAAATAGATCACACCTGGATTATTTTCTTACTGAAATGAGTTTATAGATGACAAAAAAGATTCAGTGATACATGTATTTCTTCAGTCTCAACTTATTCGAACAAAAGGAGGGCGTAACACAATAACTGGAGTTATGAATCTCTTCGCGAAAGTTGGTATAAAGGAGCTCTTTATCTTTTCTTTAAAATTTGAAACTTCATTACCACTATGTCGTGTCAAAAATGTGAAACGACATTTCTTTTTTTTTTAGTTTCAACAAATTGTACACTCAAAAAATTAAAAAAAAAAAAAAAAAAAAAAAAATAAATATATGATAGCAATGCATTGTTTTTTAAAAAAAATAAACTAATGCATTCCTAAATAAATTTATCAGCCAAGTCACAAGTTGCCAGCCAAGTTGGTTTACACATCACGCGTACTTTTACACAATACAATTCATTTAAAAACATTCAAATGGTAATTGGCGAATACAAAGTTTAAAAAGAGGTGATGATTTGACAATTCAACATTACTTACTTGTCCATATTAAAACTTCCGCAGTACTTGGTGTTGAAGCGTGAAAAGATAATTCCAACTAATTCCAACGATACTCAATATTGCTTAGAAACTTTGTAAGCCACTGGTGATTGATCGATGCTAATATTCTTATGGTTAACTCAGATCTATATTGACCAGAGCTTATGATCTTCTGCATATGGAATGATTTGAGTTGTCTTCAAATGGATACGACACCAAACAGCATGATGACAAGGGCTCATAATCGTATTCTAGGTGATAAGGCTGCTACTAGTACATTAGAACTATATTAAGTGTGTACTGTTAGTTCACCAATAGTGTACAAGTAAAAAGAATCCGCTTTATTGTTTGTAGCTGGTATGTAACCTTTAGGTTTACATACTTGTTACGATAACTACAATCGCGTCCATAAATTAAGGATAATGCAAGTGCAGGCAAAGAAAGAGACAAAAGCAAAACAAATGGGTCTTATTTTTAAAGTCTATTTATTGAACAAAAGGTAAAGAACAAAAAAGATGCTATACGTTTGACATCATTAATAAAAATTGCGATTTATACTCACTGGAGCAAATTTCAAAAAAGAACCTATTTACAAAAACCAATATAACCTGGTTGGTATGATGGTTAATACATAGTATGCACCCCCCCCCCAGACGATGCAATACAACGCCTAGGCATGCTGAGTATCAAATTATCTATCTGATCTTAGGGAATATTACACCACTTATCAAGCAATGCTCTCCAAAGTTCCGGTAGACATGTGGGAGGAGGGTTGACGGGCTGCAATTTGTCGGCCAAGCATGTTCCACACATTCTCTATTGAATTTAAGTCGGGTGAGTATGCTGGCCAGTCTATACGGGTGATATCCTCCATATAGATCAAACGAGCATATAGACCAAAGTGCCTACGAGCAAATAAACCAAAGTGAAGCGTCTGTACACGGTCTGCCTTGGACGAGACAGGTAGTAATCTTTTGGTAGTATCTTTCGGTAGCTGTATCTTTTGGTAGTAACTGCCAAATACCGGTTCTCATTCGGTATTGTATTTCGGGGGGGGCTGTGCTGTAACGTCTACTCACATTACCATAATCTTGGAACCGTTGCCAAAGCCTGGAGATGACACCCTGGGAGTTTTCAAATTCCTCGGATTCTTCCAGCTGGGTACGTTCCAGAAGGCTGATAATTCTACAACGTAAAACATCATCCAAATGCTTCCTTTGTGCCATAACTATGCGGTTATTGCACTGACAGGCTTTTAAAGCGCTTGTGAACAATATTACTTCTTTGCAATCATTCCTTATATACCCCTCTCTTACACTCTCGTCATTGTGACGTAATATCGGCGTCATCTGGTGTATTTCTTGTAATTTGCATATTATTCTTCAAGATGTGTGTGTGTGTGTGATAATTCTACGCGTGTGAAATTTTTATTTTAGAGTTCAGTTTCTGTGGGTTTCTGAATTGTCCTTAATTTATGGACATGAGTGTATAGATATCACAAGTCATCATATCGATATTTGTATGCTCTTTCCATAATGTTACACCTACAAATTACTACGGACGTTCATGACCAAAAAGAAGTTTTGATTGGCAATTTGTATTTATTTGTCTAGGTGCATGATAAAATTTATCCTTTTGTAAAAAAACAGAGGAAATGAGTAACTAATAATTGTTGGTGCATTAATCTTTTAATAAGCATCACAATCGGAGATGGTGGTGTATAATTTATCCTTTTGTAAAAAAACAGAGGAAATGAGTAACTAATAATTGTTGATGCAATAATCTTTTGATAAGCATCACAATCGGAGATGGTGGTGTACAATTTATCCTTTTGTAAAAAAACAGAGGAAATGAGTAACTAATAATTGTTGATGCAATAATCTTTTGATAAGCATCACAATCGGAGATGGTGGTGTACAATTTATCCTTTTGTAAAGAAACAGAGGAAATGAGTAACTAATAATTGTTGGTGCAATAATCTTTTGATAAGCATCACAATCGGAGATGGTGGTGTACAATTTATCCTTTTGTAAAAAAACAGAGGAAATGAGTAACTAATAATTGTTGATGCAATAATCTTTTGATAAGCATCACAATCGAAGATGGTGGTGTACAATTTATCCTTTTGTAAAAAAAAACAGAGGAAATGAGTAACTAATAATTGTTGATGCAATAATCTTTTGATAAGCATCACAATCGGAGATGGTGGTGTACAATTTATCCTTTTGTAAAAAAAACAGAGGAAATGAGTAACTAATAATTGTTGATGCAATAATCTTTTGATAAGCATCACAATCGGAGATGGTGGTGTACAATTTATCCTTTTGTAAAAAAACAGAGGAAATGAGTAACTAATAATTGTTGGTGCAATAATCTTTTGATCAGCATCACAATTGGAGATGGTGGTGGTCCTATTACAGTTTGAGAATATTATCACTGGATAATCTTTGCGCAGACATAAGAAGATGTATTCTATATAATTTCAATTAAGGTTTCATTTTATATAATTAAATTTCAATGTAAATTTATACTAATTGTCGTAATTTGTTTTCTAATTATTTGTGAAAATGTGCCATTAAATATGTTAAAACAAGAAATAATTATTTCCGCAAATTGAATTTGAAAACAAAATTCATAACATTTTCTGTTCATTATTAGCAAAAAATTTAATATAATCTTTTGACAGGGTCTATTGAATACAATATGGTATAAAGTATTCAATCTAAAATTTCATCAAAAGAGTCATGGATAGAAGTACTAAGGGATTAAATTTTTTAAATTTCTTTCGCTGTTTTGTAATATTAAGTATTAAAACAAGAAATGATCATTTTTTTTTAATATCCTTAATGTCACAATTGCTTGAAATATGAGGATTTCCAAAGTTAGAAAGGCATTATACAATAACGTATTTCTTGTAGTGAAGATATAATTCTTTACCGTATATCTGTGCTTTTTGAGTTTCTATGTTGGACCGTGTTCTTAATCTACGTAATTCTCACTTTCTTCACTCCAGTTTACTTATCGTTTATTGAAGTGAACAAGAACATAGTCGCAAAATAATAAGTATTTACATTATAAGAAGCTAAATCAATACTAATTTATTAATTGATTGTTGTAATGTGTTATAGATTTTATTTAAATGAAGACACATTAAAATTATTTTCACGCAAATGTGTATGTAATAATTACATTGAAAATGATTTGTCAACACTCATTCTAAGTTCGAGCACCAAAACGAATGTTATTTCTTTTCTTCCTTCTTCATTTAAGGCAAATTAAAGGAAACAAATGATTGCGTGTCCTGCTTATTATGTTATTCTACAATTGCAAAATATTAACTAAGCTCCGAAATTATTTCAAATCCAAACCTAAAATTTTCCGTATCAAAGGGAACTTGAAAATGAAAGGATAGTGCCTCTAAATTAATTTAAAAATATAAACTAGATGAGCAAAATTGTTAACGTTTGATTCTGAAGACATTCTCATTTTAAAATTTGTAATTATAAAAAATACTACATTCATTAAAGTAAAACAATATTGCCAAGGGGGGAAAAAGTGACATCGATCATTGGTATGCAGAGATTATAATTGAATTGTCACAATTCAGGTCAACAATTCAACATTTCATGAGTTCAGTTCTAACTTATGGTTATAATCTTTATGGTACGGTTCGAAATTAAACTGTAGGTCTTGGTTGAATTAGCTTTTGATTTCATAAGCAAACATATTGGGTTGTTCGGAAAGTAATTTCGTTTTTCGCACCTGGATCAGTTTTTGGCTGGTAAAAACCACTTATTTTGAGAGTGTAGATTCATGATACTACCAAAAAAGAGGGCAACAGTTATTGCACTAGAATTAACAATCTATAATTCTATTGAATTTTCATTCGCTATACGTTTTTCATTTTTATAAAAAACGAAATAACTTTCCGAACGACCTAATAGAAAATAAAACAAACCAGCTACTGAAAGGGTTATAGAAATTTTTGAACATCATGAAAACATTATTATTTTTGATAGTTAAAAATAGGACCGAGAAATTTCGGAAGGAATTTGCCAAGGAGCAATTACATTTAAATTTAGCCTTGTAAAATATTTGAGAATATACAAGTCCCCAAAGACACTGTTAAAAAAATATTTTCCTGTCATTAAATAAAAATCAAGTTTTAAGTTAATGTTTAATTACTTGTCGATAATATAGTCTAAGCCTGAGTCTAACTTGTTAATTTCTTATAAAGATTCTATGATTTTTGAGACGTTACTCACTTCACTACCGACATATAAATTGAATAAACATTCGAAACAAAGATCAGTTGCATTTACTTAAGTCAAATGAGTTCTTTTCATCTCCTTATAGTAATGAAAAGGAACGAATTTCTAATGTTTTGTTTCTTAACACAGTTTAGAAATTTATCAAATCAAAACAATTTTAACTTAAGTCAAATTTTTATTTTTTCGGAAAACACATTTGAGTGTTCAGTTCAATCAGTTAATGCAATGTTATTTGCCCCTTAGTCCAAGGATGGGCAAAGTACGACCCGCGGGCCAACTCCGGCCCACTGGAAAGTTTTATGTGGCCCGCTGATAGAATTTTAATTTGTCGATTCCAACGGAAATGAAATAAAAATATATATAATTTATATATTGCATATCCATCTCCTTTTCTATTTTGTTTAAATGTTATTTCTTTTCTTCTTCTTCTTCTTCTTTTTTTTTTTTCCAAAGTACTGCTGATCTTTTTACTTTTTCTATTTGTTGTTCTGCGAAACATAAACCGACAAAAATAGCAATCACAGACATTGTAACCGTTAAAGTGTTATAAGCGGAAATTCTTTGTTAGTTATAGCTGAAGACTGACGCTAACAAGCATTATCTCTTTCACAGGGAGCAGGCATATATGAATCCAATATAGGTGAACTAGACCTCACACGTAGCGCGACTGCGCATTTTAAGCTCCTGTCAGCACAGAAAATCATTGCTAAGTTTGCTTCATCTTATGCATGCGAACAAGTGTTTCCGACTATGAGCCTTAAAATTTCAGAAGTAGACTGACAGATAAGCATTTAGCATCGTTCCTTAGAATCAGTACATCTCACTTTGAATCTCAATATAAGGAACTTTTACAAGAGAAATCGCTATTTCCCTCATCTCATTAACATCATTAAATTGTAAAACTTATATATTGTTTTTAAAATTTTAAAAAATTTATCTTACCAACCAACTTTTTTTTTTTTTTTTTTTTTTTGCCCGAGACCGAAAAAGTTTGTCCGTTCCTGCCTTAGTCTAAGAAGAAATACAAGCCTTGTGAAATCTTATGATAAACTTTTCAGTTAAAGCTCCCCAAATAGAACTTCAGAAATTCTGTAGTATTGGAGCAATAACAAAGACTTGAGAAAAATAGCCCATTTAGTCAAACTGAGTATGCTGGTATAATTGACCGTAATGCTGAACAATATTCCTTTAAACTATGTTCAGATCCGTCTGAGAGACTCTCTAGAGTCGGTTTTCATATGGAACTTTCGACTGGAGTTTCCAAGAAAAAAGATATTCTGGCTCTGTTACGACAATCTGATTTGGAAACTATACACGCAATTCCCGCTGAAGCTACCCTTATTTATACTGATTGGAGTAAAAGCGAATATTCTCGTTCCGTTAATGGTGTTGTCATTAAATACACAAATGGAATTGTCGAAATAAAGAAAAGAAATCCCGATTTCAGTTCGTTTTTCAAGAGAGAGCTTATAGCCATCGAAGAGGGACTAAGCGCTGCTTTGTCCTTTACAGATCTTAGGGATGTTTAGCTTTTGACTGAGAGTCGTAGCGCCATCCAATATCTTTCAAATTGGCGAAGAGTTGGTGGTAAAAGCCGGAATTGCAATTCTTATCAAACTTAAGCAGGTCTCGTCACTTTGTGAAATGCATCTTTAGTGGATTCTTTCGCATGTTAACATATGGAGAAATGAGATGGCAGACGTTCTGGCGAAGGAAAGTTCTGAAGAACAATCACCAGCTACCAAATCACTGACATATCTTGAACCTCATTCTATTAGAAGACGTGCTGATAGGCAAATTTGGCTCGTTCCCCCGAGTTATCCCTGGTATCAAGCAGATTGTCCTGGAAGATCACTTTTTTGATTGCGATAGATATGTTCAGATAACACTTTTCTTCAATTCTTCAGTGGACACCTGAAATGACTTACATTCGAGAGAGGTTTCAAAATGCACCCGAATTGTCCTAAATGTCACAATAAACCGGATCACCGGCACATATCCTTAGTTGCCTGGGGTTATCCCTTGAGGACCTATATCGGTCTCACATGCTTGTTTTAGACTTTCTGAAATTAAATGAATTCGTGGACCAAGTTTGGTATATTCCTTAACATAGAGATTAGAAAGAAGAAGAAGGAAGTTATTTATATGATAATAAATGCGTTGTTATATATATATATATATATTTGCATGCATTAAGTTTAATGTGAATAAATTGTGTAAATATATGTTTGTTATACTTAATAAAGTACCTTATTTTTAAATGAAATTGAAATTTTATGCTTAGAAAGTCTTAAATAAATTTTTTTAATCATTCTTAATAACATGTTATATTTGGTAAATTAATGTGTAATCAAGATGTAACGGCTAGGTTATTCTAAAATGCAGCTTAAGAAATAAACTTCGATTTCAAAACTTTCATTTTACAATAAATTTTTTTGTCTTAAAAAACTTTTTTTTCATGAAACAAGTAAATTATTTGATTTTCAGAAACAAAAAAAAGTAAAAATGTTTAAAAAATTTATAGAAAAAAAGGTAATTTTCATGTCTGAGCTAAAGTTATGTCTCGTTGCTTGAAACAGGAAGAAAAAAAATATTATATAACAAAATCAAAATATTTATTCGTTTTGAAATTACGAAAGAACTCATTAATTTCTAATAGAAAATGCCATTCTTCTAAAAATTTTTTGCTATTAATTATTGACAATGGTTAAATTTGGCTTTCCCAAAAATTTCATTTGGATTTGTGTTGTGTGCCAAAAATCGTAGACGCTGATTAACATTACATTTCGTTGATTACCTCAAAAGACTTTTTTTTACGTTTTCTGAAGATTTTATCCCAAATAACTTTTGATTGCCGGAAAAAAATGGCATTACATCAGAAAAGTAGTAGTACCATTTCTTACATAAAATGACACTACTTCAGAATAGAAATATTGTTCTAAATAAAATTCTTATGCTATTCTATCATTAAATAGTGGCAAAATGTGTATTGTTTCAATAAATGGGAGTTGTAATGGATGACGTATAAAAGTGTCGCACTTCCGTTTTTTGCGGAAGAACATCCGCCCCACTATCGCATGAATGAAATGGAACTCATTCAGAAAATTTGGAACTGTGAAATTCGAAATTGAAGTTCCTCTTTGAACTGCATGCTCACACATATTGGAGCTAAGACTTCACTAAAACAAATTGTTCAAAAAGAACAGAAAATTTAGCTAGTACTATTTAAATTCATTATGAGCAAAATGCTTTGAATTGGGACTTAAGGTAAATAAATAATTCGTCAATCCAAGGTATTGCCTATATTTACATTCATTTTCCTGGCTAATTCAATGCAATAAATAATTTTCTATTCTCTGAGTAGGTTTCATAAATTGGTTAAGGTTGAAATGAAATTTATTGATCTCCAATTTACAGTACAAATTAAAGGTACGATTTTTTACTACTTCATAAATCAAGTTGTTTTATGTTCTCTTTCATGCGTTTGCTACTGATTGCCATCAACCAACCTAAATTATTCAGCAAGGACAAACAATTTATAATATTGAAGTATGGTCAAGTCAAGATTCAAAATAAAAATTATAAAAAAAAATTTACTCGAAGATGATTTTTACATATAATAAATATTAAATATACAAAATTTTCAATTCAATTATTACATTTTTTAGGATGTCTTTAATATTATATTTGATTCAATCTCTCTCATTTAATGATTTGCAATATGCCGCATGTGCACCATTCAACAGAGTTCACAGGATTCGAAGAAATATTTTGCAACAATAACGCCTTTTATGGAAAATTCAACTGCAAAGATATTTAAGACCATCATGTTACTGAATGGCACATAAAAACACATGAAGATATAGACCAAATTTATAACGATTAAAGCTTACTTTACAATCACTCTCAAATAAATTCGTCTCCACACTTGTACAGCATCATTTTATTCAGGATAGCTTTTTGACGTTTTTGAGACTTTCGATTCAGCGAAATTAAAATAAATTTCACAATTAGTACTCATTTCAGACCAAAAATATCAATATTAACTGCAAAGTTTAAGAATTTATCGATATAATAATTAATAATGATCGATAAAATAATCTAAATCATGAATTTCCTAAAATATCGTCTGATGAATTTCTAATGAAAACATGAGAGCCTTTGTATAATTCACTATATATAATTTTATAATCCATTTACAAAATGGAACTTTCATCAATATTCTCTCTGAATTCAATATTTTAATTATTTTTTACACCTTTTTAAAATATTCTTACATGGTAAATTATAAATTAATACGGTCTTTCAATGATGAATATTTGATAACTCTTCAAATAAGAATTTTAGTAAATTTAAGAATAATTTTACAATATAGTATTGCGTATGATATAAAATTAGAACAAAATTACCTCATTGGAACATCATATATTAAAGATAGCTATAATTCTTTACATAATAATTAATAGACATTCCTATTTCTTTAACATGAACATTTTTTTTATTTGTTTTTAATGATTGATAAAATAATGTCTGACACATGATATGAAAAGAATGACTCATTTACATTCACTTATTTTAAACGCTACAAAAAGCACTTTACCTCCCGATCCAGTCTTATTAATGAAAATCAAACTTCACGACAGATACAGCGAAGATAAGACTCTTTGCCTTATCTTCATTTACAGAACTTCATACTGGCATCTCCCGATTATTTTCGCTGATATAGTCTGGTGTAAAACAGAACATGGTATTAGGATAACTGGGAAACGTTTTGAACGTACTTCATCTGTTATATTTTTATTATTTTACTTTCATTAAAACGAAAGGTAATTGTGATTTTTACTTTACATGTTAATAAATCACATAAATATTACTTGATATGATGTAGATTGATAAAAAAAGTTATATTAACAAAAAATACGAAAGAAATGATAAAAAAAAAAAAAGAATACAAATATTTAATATTTCTTCCTCCCCCTCTCTCAATTTTTTATGTATCGACGAATTTTTTTTTCTTTTTAGTAGGATCTAATTTTTTTTAGTTAATATGGTAAGCCATAGTTTAGCAATATATAATTACAAAATTTACTTCTTGTTGTTCACAGCAAAATAATCTGTTTTGTTAATCTTAAAAATACGCCATGCCTTATGAAAATTAGATTTGCTTGTGGTAAAATAATCCCACAAATTTCGTTAGTTATTCTTCACAGAATTTCGTTGATATCACTGCAATCTTCTTCACAGTTAATGTTTCACAGCTAGTGAGTTTTTATTTGTCTAACGTCATTAGAATGAAAGAAATGAAGTGAAAGCATAGTCAGTCTTGATCGAATAACAGCCATCTTCTATTTGACTGCGTCCAAAGATATTAGATGAGTTCATTTAGGGCAAGAAGTAGTTGCCCGTCTCGATCATGCCACCACTCGTTCTTCGCTTACTAAATAAATATGAATCTTGACTAAAACTTAACCTTTCTTATGAAATTTATTTTAAATGTTTTAAAATAAATTGAAATATATTTCTCACTCGTCTCTGTGCATCAAACCGAAAATAGGGGGTTAAACGTGGAATCCTGCCATTTTTCGCTCTCACTTTAGTAACACACGCTTCGTAATTCTAACTCGGAATCTACGTGACAAAGTTCTGAACTACCTTTGCTCATTCTGAACTTCCAAAACTTACCAGTGATCAAGAGGACCTATTAAACACATACATGCATACATTGATGGAGTTCATCAACATGGAAATGTTTTGATTTCTTTGAAAATAAATCAGTTTATGTAGAAAAAGTTCTGTTGCAACAACCTAATGGATTTCCCAAAGACATGCGGAAGTGTATTTCACATGAAAGCTAAAATTCTGTTCGTATCTAGATTCTTGATTTCTCAACTGTTCGACAAAAATCGACTGTCAGTAAAGATACAAAGATTTTGGTAAAAATTTACAATAGGATGTTTTTCAACATTACGGCCCTCAATGTTTTATGAAAGATGTTTCCATTGCCATCGGAAATTCCGTGTTTCTAAGAATGTAATCTTATAGAGAAGTATGTGGGAGAATTTTGTGAGTCCAGAGGATTCCAAGTGAATGGAGTGTCACGTGACTTTTCACTACTTCCGTTCGGCAATCGACACAAAATACATAGATGTGGTAACCACTTTCCAAAAATAAGCGTCAATGAACGAGAAGAGGAAGGAAGGAAGGCGGAATACCTGAGCAATGAAGCTTCCCAAAAACTCGAATCTAGGAACTATAATTAAACATCTTACATTTTCTACGACACATCGCGATGTTAATTTTTATCTAATACAGAAGAATACCAATAGAATAGATCTAATACCAGGAAGTAATAGAGCTTAATGCTATGTTAAGGACAACTGTGCATAACCACGTTCGAACAAGCTGTTCTGAGTTTTGATAAGCATTCCAATATTTTAACTTGAGTATCATGTTGCCAACAAGTATCCAGATATCGTAATGAAAAATTTTGACAGATTTCAGAACGTTTCTTAAATCAGTTTCAAGAAAATAATTTTATCCATTGTTTGAATGATTAACACTATTTTTTTTTTTTTTTGTTACAATAGCAGAAATGCTCTTTTGCAACGTTCTTTTTTTTTATTTCGAACATTCTTATGAGAATGATGTTTGCAAATTTGAATTATTATGTACATTTTATTTAATCAGCATGAGACTATTTTATAATTGTTTACTAAGCTTATGTTATTACTTTTGTGCCGCCGATGCTCGTCAGTTCAGAAAAGTTCAATATTCCTCAGTTTTTAAAGCATAATAATTCATTTTACTCTTTTATTTAATATCTTACTTCTGAAAATGCTTCAAGTATATGCTCATTTAAAATATTTGATGACAATGATTAACCACAGAAAAGAAACGCGCTTAAATATTCTATTTAATACGATTTTTCTTTTCAGATATTTGACTTAACTTATTAAATTTTAAAAAGAAACCATTTAATTAATATTATTGATAATAGTAAAATCATAAGTTTATTGAAGAACTATAATTTTGACATAAATGAAATAGAGCACAAGGTATAATGAACTCTCTCATAATAAGTTTATAAGTATGATGCAAATTAAAAACAAATTATTTACACGGATAAAATCTTATTAATGTTTAAAAATTTCAGTTCAAATGCACCAAAAGATGTGTTAAATTTCGATTGATTAATTGTTATCGGACCATTTATCAAAAATCTTATAAGAAAAAAAATTTGGATTATATTTTTATTACTTCTATCGTGATTAATTATCATTGGACTATTAATCAAAAATATTGCAAATTTTAGGTTATATTTTAAAGAATAAAGTTTGAAATGTACTTTTGAAGAAATTACGAATTTTTTGCAAGTGAGAAAGAATAATTAGAAGCAGAAATTTAAACTTAAAAATAATGAAAACAATGCATTTATTATTTAATATTTTTGCAAGTTTTATTTAAGAAGAAAATAATATTAATTATCTTTTTATATTTGCTCTACTATTATAATGTAATTAATTGAAAAAAACGCACTCATTTTAATTTTTATGTGTAAAATTAGCTGTTTCTAAATATATTTTCAATTCAACAATGATTACGTAATTAGAAAACTCGAAGAACTTTTTTTAAACTAATATCGTTTGTGTAAAACTGTTTTGTAACTTTCGTTAATCTTAATCGTTTGTGTTCTTAATCGTTTGAAGTAACTATTCGTGTTGCTAAAAAGAGAATGATGCAGAATTTTGTTCTATATTCGATGATATTTCTCAAAATTGTGTTGATTTTTACTCCTGGGCATAAAAGTATGACTCTCTGACGGGAGGTGCGAAAAAGAAGAGCAGCTTTCTTGGGGAGTGGAGTAACTGTTATTTCAAAATCAAAGGCACGCATTCCTTTTCATTGTTTCATCAGCCGCAAGAGGATAATGAGCAGCGGCTAATGAACCGGCAGCTGAAATGGCAACATGCAAATGAGGAGGACTTCATTAAGACTTTTCGCAAGACGTATACGAGCTGGTTCACGGTCGGTCTCAGAGGCACAACAGAGAAATTCTTCTCTCCAATAGAAATTCTAAACGAATAATCTAGTATGATTGTATTCCAAAATCCCATAAAGAAATCAGTTCAAAAATTTCTACTCTGGAAACAGCGATTTAAAATGCTTAATATAAAGCATTTATAGGATTTATTTTTATTTTCTATTTTTTTTCCAATATTTTGAAAAAAAACCTCAATTTAGTATTTAAAAATTAAAAAAAGAAATAAATAAATAAAGGAAAGAAAAAGAAAAAATAAACCTCAATTTAGTATTTAAAAATTAAAAAAAAATAAATAAATAAAGGAAAGAAAAAGAAAAAATAAACCTCAATTTAGTATTTAAAAATTAAAAAAATAAATAAATAAATAAATAAAGGAAAGAAAAAGAAAAAATAAAGACATTGATATGGTACAGTTTTATCAAACTTCTAGTGGCAACAAGAATTCATTAGCCATCAAATGGCAAGGAAAGCAACGAACAAGAAGTCTAGCTCCAGCTGCCAATGAAGTGCGGTTTAAGTCTAGGAATTTGACAAATAACTTCTAGTAAACTAACGTTTAAGAATTTGACATATATCTATGTATAAATGTTATATCTAGCAATTTAATGTTAATTGTTGTGTTCAGGTTTATGTATAATTTTGTAACTGTCCTTCTGTTGTGCTCTGTTATTTCTCTTATTATTCTGTTATTCTTACGAAAAGAAGTAATGCAGATATTTACTACAGATTTCTTCTGTTAATATCATTTTTCTAAATAACTATTGTATCTACTATCATTTTAAAACCATTCACCAGTAACTACTCTACTTTTTGACAGTGATTACTTTTATACTCTGAGAATCAGGAAAATATACTGGTAGAATAATTATATCCTAACTAATAAACAATCATAATTATAAAATAATTATCTTATTATATAATTATATCCTATATGAATGGAAAACAAGAGAATAAAGAACTGAAGTTAGGACAAATGAAGAACGAAATATTCTAAAAGAATTTACAGTTTTACGAACCCAACCCATCTTTCATCAACAGTACATATAAACTGCTCACTTACCACAATTTTCTTTGATGGGGGGAATGTTGTTATATTGACAAATTTAAGATAAAATTACTCCTTATTTACCTCAAACTAATTAAAATTCAAATACTGAATTTTAAAAAATTGTAATCCTTAAATATTATAACTTTATTTCTTTAGATTATAGACCTCTTGCACTAGACAGAAATCATAAAATCAAATGAATTCTGCAAATCAAGTATCCGAAAATTTCAAGAGCTAAAAATAGAATCAAATTCTCCTTCTCATGTCGAGAAAAGAATAAAAATTCTCATGAGAATAAAAGAATAGCTCATCAAAATCTTCTGGAATGATTTATCGGGAAAGCTTATCAAAATCTTCGGGAAAGATTTTCATTGGACAAGCGAGAAAATAGTTACCATTTCCTTAATCAGTAAATCTGTGTTTGACTGCAGCAGGCATTTATTCGAGTGTATTGCTTTATTACCGAAACATTCAAGAATTCATCTCACACATTTTTCTTTGATGTCATATTAATTCATTTACATTAACCTAATGCTTTATACTGATATTGCATCACAAATTTAAGAACATCTTGTAGCTAAAAAAAAAAAAATTAGAAAAGTGAAAGCCACATTTAACTTTGAGGAAGAAAATAAATTTAACTGCATGGTAGACTTTTGTCATAGGTTTGAGTTACAACTATAAGAATACGTAAAACACTCGAATTTATCTCTTTAAGACATAAAGTCTCTAATACTGCTCGAATTACACTAAAATCGACTTCTCCATTCATAAAATAGAACTCCAGTTGATATTATAAACAAGCAAAATCCTGTGCATATTTGAATAGCAAATTACTCAGGGAACAGAAAATAATATGAAGACATTCATCCGAATGTATAGCATTAAGGAGATTATCATCGGGAAAAAGTAAGCATTAGATAAAAGATTTCCAAAGTGAGCGTTTTATTTGCAAAGAAAGATATGCCGCTGATCCATCTTTTGCAAGAAGGAAACCTTATGAACAAGGCATGATAAGCGATTAAAACTGGTTAACGGTTAGCATCAAGCATGCTTGGTACAAATTGCTTTTAGCAGAGCTTCTTTGACCGTAGAATCCAATTTGAAAGAAGAAAAAGAATATCAAACATAATTTTTTGGGGGAATAATAAAAATGTATCCAAATGTGATTTCTCATTTGAAATACATTTTAAACAATAGGTATGGAAAATCTCAAATAATTCTGCACATGTTGATTGCATAGTTTTTTTTTTTTTTTTTTTAAATTTAATGTATTTTAATTTACACAAATTTCTTTCTATGCATGTGCATGCATAAAAAGACTCGGTTAACAGCAAATCTTGTAATGTATTAGGTTGGGGAATAAGTTCGTAGCGTTTTTACCAAAGACCTTTATTTAAACAAAAAACAATAATTATATCAATAAGTTAATCAATCATAGATTCGCCGTTGCTATTTACAACTTCTTCCCATCTCTCGACCCATCGGTGGATGAAGTTCCGCCAAAAATCTGCTGCTCTGGAGTCAAAAAAGTTGTTGAGCCAATTTTAAAGGAACTGTTTGTTATCGAAGGTAACGCTTTTCATATGGTTTGACCAGAAGCGTAAAAGATGGTAATCGGCCGGTGCAAGGTCCGGTTAATACGGTGGATTATGAAGGCCCCATTCGAGCTCTTGGAGAGTGGCTTTGACAACTTGTGCAACATGGGGCCTGTCGTTGTCGTGAAGGAGTATGGTTTAGCCAGGTTTGATCAGCATTTTTCAGTTGAATAGCCTCATTCACGCGGTGTAGCTGGGCAATGTAGAGCTGCTTGTTGACTGTGGCATTCTTTTCAAGCATTTCCCAGTGCACCAAGAGGTTCTTAAAAACTAGCTCAACAACTTCGTTGATACCAGAGCAGGCGATTTTTGGCGGAATGGCATCAACCAATGGGTCGAGAGGTGGGAAGAGGTTGTAAACAGCAACGGCGAATATATACCTGATTAACTTATTGATATAATTATTATTTGTTTAAATAAATGTCTTTGGTAAAAACGCTACGATGTTATTTCCCAACCTAATATATAAGTGGGGCTGAAGTATGTAAGCTGCATTTTTGCAATAATATTTAAGACGTTCTCATCAGTATCCCTTAGATTAGTATCCTTTGTTACTAAACTGTTGTTTAGTTTAAAATTAAACACAAACCGTACTGTAGTTTTTAATATTTACACGACATTTCATTCGGGATCCTTATTAATAATTAAGGGTAAAATGCCAATATTTTCGCTTTATCAGGAGGACTACTCTAAAAATACAGGAACTTTGAAATTAGTTAGTTATAATTCCTTATGAGTCAAACGCGATTCATAAGGAAATCAATATATTATCACTTTCCTTTTGTGTGGCTTAATTACTTCACTTTATTACTGTTTTCCTGTTTGTTGCCGACTTCGTTACGTTGTACAATTAGTTATATAAAAAAATAGGAACTTTTGTGCACAAGTTAGACAAGAATATTCCGGATTTGGAAACACTCTTAAGTATTTTTAGCCATAAAGTGGTTGTTTCTTTCATTCCAATTGAGATCATGATCGCGCCACTTTATTACAATTCCCATTAGTTTGAAATATCCATGACGTTAGATAACGTTTCATCTACGTCACATCGTATTGAGATGTTGCCGTACATCCGACCACAAAGAATTTAGTGCTTGCCTTCAAATCGGGCGTCAGCAAACAAGGCAAAAATCATCATCGAGTGTCGTCAGAGATGAGAAAAAAATCCATTCCTGATTTTAACCTGTAATAAAGAAGTATTTTTTAATTGTAATTTTTTTTCCATTTGTAAAAGTTTTAAAAACTATGCAAACTACCTGCTGTTCCAAATAATTAGTTTTCAAATCTTTAGCGATATTGCTTCCAAAATTGAACACGTTGACAATAGAACAGAAGAAGAAACAAAATAGAAAAGATAAGACAATATTCACTTTATGGTTATTTTAAGTCGGCAAAAATGATTGGAATTTCTATTTTACAATTCATTTTGAATGATTATATTCAAATGAAATTTATAACAGAATTTGCTGTGAACTAAAATGATATTCAATTTTTTACCATAATTTGACTAAAGCAAGAGCTTATTTGGTAACATTAAAGTCATCTTTTTATCATCACGCGGTTCTTCAATTTAATTAATGATAACTGTAACCTTAACGTTCATATTAAGTAAGTGAAGTTTTTTCATTACAAGCAACGTAACATTTATGGTGATCAGAATTATTGATCCTATGGAAAGAGATTAGTATATAGAAGAAAGCTATAATTAATATAATGTAAAAAAATTTCTTAATATAAAAAATGACCAAAGAATATTCCTTACCGAAATGAAGTTTTATATAATCTCCTTTGTAATCTTTTATTCTTTACTAAAATCTCATGAATCTAGTGGCCAAAGTCTTATGACGAAAACGGAAAATTTCCAATTTAATTGAATTTTAATAATTATGAAACATTTACCAAATTCTTTTCATGCTTCTCAGAAGCAGAAAACCAGGCTATAAAGTGTATAATTAGAGGGGAAAGTATGGGATTACTATGGCTATTTTAAATTTAAAAAAAATAAAAAAAAAGAATCATGGACTAGTTTAAAAAAATGTCTCGAAAGTTTCTTGGCAGTACATGAAAAACTTATTAAATAATTTTTATAACAATATGATATAACGATTTAGGAATCTTGAGTAAAGTTTAAGGTTCAGAATTTAATTTCGGTTTTCCTTATAAAGCTCAGCAATTTCGTCGACAAAGAACGAGATTATTCGAAGGCGACATCTGCGCGGGCAGACTCTTCTCCGAATTTCCATACTATACCAACAGGAGGACATTATAGGAATTTCAGAAGTTGCTATGAACCTTTATTATATACTTATGATATTTTTTTTAAAAAAAAATTATTGCATTTATTAGTAACATATACATATTTCTTACTTCGATTTTAATAATTCTCACCATTATGTAGTATCAAATCATGTTATCAAGAACTCCGCCCACCGCATACATTAACATCATTTAGCAAGTGAAGTAGCGACACAAGTCGATATCGGATTTTAAAAGTTAAAAGCGTAAGATATCTAAGAAAATATTCTTCAATTCGGGAAAATGAGATAAACATGTAAAGTTGAGACACAGATGCCATATAATCCAGGATTTCAAATTCTGAATTTTTTTGGCGATGAAGAAATGCTGCCAAGATGATGCGTGCGGGATGACGTATATACTTAGGTTGCCACAATAGAATTTTCTGCATAAGTTTTATAAGTCCCCATATCTATGACGTAATAAGAACCAGATCGCCAGATACATAAGAAAATCCGCCAAAAAATCACCAAACTCAGAATTAGGCATCATGAATTATACGGCATCTGTGCCAAAATTGATTTTAACTAAGAAAAAACTATTGATATATAAATGATTTTTTTTATAACATTATTTAAGAATTTAAGATTGCACATGCATTCGTATATCCTATGCTGGGATTATGTGCGTCATAGCTAAATGTTAAAAAAATAAAATTCATTTATACCATTTTCTTCTGCATACAATGATGATTTGTCCTTTTTAAATTTTTAGTAATACTGTATCACTCATTTAAAAAGTTAAAAGTAATTCAAAATACGACTCTCAAGTTTATTTCTAAGCCATCATGATAGTTCAGAAATAAAGCTATCATGCGTGACCTATGTACCACTAACATTTCTATGCTTTTATTTTTCCAGACACGAAAAACGCTTGACGACAAACTTCCAAAAATGGATAATAAGGACATTATCGAGACCCTTATTCACGATATTTATAATGCAGCTGAAAGAAAAAGACCCAACACGTAGAATATGAAATAAAACAAATGAAACAGCAGAGATTGAATAAGAATTCAACGTAAGTACCAAATCGCATAAGTATTTTTCACTTTTCCTAACATCTAATTTTAAGAGTTAAAATATTTAAGATTAATTTTGCTATTTCAGATTTTCCTAAATTACATTATTCCTAAATTTCAAAGCTCAATTATAGTACAGGAAATAAATCTCAATTCAGAAACTCCAAATTCAAAACATCGTTTTCATATTCTTTATCCTACCAGAGAAAAAAGAGGTAATATTTATTCGATTGGCAAAAGAATTTCATTGGTTTTCGATTTTATTGCAGTGGTTTTTCGGAAATTAGGAAAGTTTGCAACTTTGGTTTCTTTGTAACTCTTGTTAAAGTCCATTGTGTCTTCAGTAATGTTGCCATTGGAAATTAACAACATGGAAAATATGGGTTATTGATTTCAGAAGGGAAATGTCGCTTCTAATGATGTTTTGAACTGCAGCAGTTGATATTGATAGTTGGAGAAATAGAACAGGTGAGCAACTGAACCAAAGTGTTTCAATAATTACGTATAGTATTTCGAAATCATAGCAGCAATGATAATGATTATAATAACTTTAATACCAGAAAAAAATGGAGTTGTTGCTAAGTTAGCCTTTTCTAGCGAACAACGTTTTTATTACATAGTCACAACGATGTCTGCAAGAACAGCTTCACAATGCCAGCAGGAGCATGGATTGGTTGCTAGTCTGCCTTGGCTTCGGTTATTCTTGATGTTACAACAACAGATAGAAACGATTATACTAAGATGATCAGTGAAGGATTTTGAAGCATAAGTGGCATGATATCACCCTTTTAGATTAATCCTGATTCTATTTACTAATACATTCATACATAGCGGTGCAGGCGAGCCCCAGACTGTACCTTTAGGTTAATGGTTTTGGAATACTCGCCTATCACCAAGTACTTCGTTATTTTGAACCACGTTCAGGTGACGAGGTCACATTTGCTCATATATGACCTCGTCATCTGAACGTGCCATCCTCCTTCGCATCCACGCCACACTAGAGGAAGGAATTTCGACGTCACATATTAACGTGGAGACGTCCCCAACCTATGGATTTTCAGCAACTCAGTGAGGAAGAGTACGTGGTCACACTCCTGATCACTGACCGCGGCAAATGATGCTTCTCTTTTATGATTTTAACTAAAAGAGGCGTGAAGTTACTGAACCAAAGGATATCTCTATTGACAAATAGGAGGCATATATATATATTGCAGACATGATCCTCAACATAATCCTACCGGGCCATCACCTGGAGTGGTTTTAGTCAGCAATCGAACCAGATTTATCACCAGCAATAAATGTTTGATTAATGATAGCCAAGTAGCGACTGATTCGTCATAATGCTTCAGTCACAGCTGTGGATGGTGTTGAAGCTGCATGGGAAATGATGCCAACACATTTAATCTCCTTTGACTCAATGATCCAGTACATAAATGTTACTATTTATAACAGAGATGATTTTTTAGGATCTATGCTTCCAAATCTCTTGAAAATGTAATAACTTGTTATTTACAATATAATATATTTGTTCAATAAATATTACTTTGTTCCTTGCCTTTTTTCTTGATATAGCAATTTTAATTACGGTACAGTAATATACAAAGATTACAATATTTTTATAGATAGTTAAAATAAGAATAATTGAAAATGATCATATAATTTTTTGCTATATTTTTTATTTCACAATTATTCTTTTTCTGCATTTTTTTCGACGTTCATTGATAGATCAAACCACTAATTGATGGAAGCAAACTTGTTTTAGTTGACTGGAATAGTTAAGATGCTAGTTTCACAATGACTCGAAGCACAAAATATCAAATGCCAATCTCAATAGTTAAGTTTTATTAAAAAATTATGAGACTTTATCTATGGATAACGTCAATAAATCACTTTATAGCTCTAATAATATGTAAATACATACTCTTAAAAATTTCGCTTCAAAAAAATTACTGTCTACGGATAACGGCTAATAAATCAAAAGATAATGTATAGCGTATTTAAATATACACTTTTAAAATTTTCGATTGAAATTCCACACAAGTACTGCGAACTTCGATTATTTTACTTCTAAAAACTTATCCAGTCATAAACAATTAAAATTAATTCTAAGGAATATCGTAATGTATATAATCGGAATCGAATCGTTTTATCTCAATTAAATACCAAAAAAAGAATTATTTAAAATCGTAAACAGATTAGACAAAATTGAAAATCAACAAATACTGAAAATAACGATCTTTTTAAGAGAGTATATATACTGATTGAAAAATTGCATTTTCTTATTTTTAAGAGTGGCTCTAATTGTTTAAAAATTAAGTCTTAATATTCCATATCATGAAATAAAATTTCCCTCCCCATTGAATAATAAGTCTTTAGTTGTCTAAGGATTTATGGACTTTCAAGATTTGAAAATGTTCGTTTGGCACTTGGGAGCACGTAACCCATCCTATCGGATAATATATAGTTCTTTTCAGGCAGATTTGAAAATATCTTGTTTAGTCGCCGACTTATAAATGTTGTTTATTAAAATTATAATCAGAATTTTTCATATTCTATCGGAAAGTCATTATTCTAAACAGTATAGGTGATTAATATTTGTTACTAATGTTGAAAATCGCCAAGTGATGCAATTTGGCTTCCTCATAGACTAAAATCAAGAAAAATTAAATTAAAATAGGCGACAGATGCAAAAGAACAACGTCAATAGTTATCAAATGAGAAAGATGCCTTCATATGTTCCAATTTTTGCTCTAAATTTTGTAACGGTTTTTAACATCACGCTCGATGTTCAATGAAAGAGATTTCAGCTGCTGAGTCGTGGAATCAATCTAAGTTCTAATCTTCCAAGCACATCAAGGGAATTTGTTCACAATATAGTCACGAATAAGTACGGTTACAAAAGAAGCATTTTTTGAAAGAGTAAACTGTCAAAGTAGTAATATTTGCATATTAAAAAATAGTATCCAAAATTAAATTCATTCTTTAAAATTATTGTAAATTTATTTATCCAGTTTCCGATAATTATTTTAAACTTAATTTTAGTTAAAAACGTTAAAAAATGAAAATAATTTTAAAAAATTCTACAAATTTAGAAAGAAAAATTAAATATAAGATTGCTTTATTTTCCAACAGAACATCAATTAATTAATAATTACTTTAATTGAAAATAAGCTTAGATAATTGATAATGCCTATATTAAATGCGCATTAGAACTTAAAATAACTATTTCAGGAAAAGTGATTTATGTGCCTGATTGTAATGTGTAAAAAATTATAAAATAAATGCAGAAAAAAATAAGCAGTTTTATTTGCTCACACAATTATAAATTTCGTAATGTTTTCATTACACTAAATAATATTAGAAACAAATTCATATAAGCGTGCTTTTTCAAGAAACAAATACCAAAGGAAATTTCAGCAATGAACAAAAACAAAATTCTGACGGAATTCAAACGCAAAATATAAGTTTCTTTTACATATTTAATAATACACAAAATAGTTCGTATTTCTCTCAAATCATAAAATTATCCACCCTTGAAATCTTGAGCGTTCTTTTAAGGTGCGTAAATGACCCATTCACTAAGTTGTGTGGCAGACGTTTATATTTAAAGCAAAAAATATTTAGGAGAATTTTTTTTTAATGTGGTTTAATTATAAATAGAGTTAAACTAGAATGAATGAGCGAAGTGCATTATGTATAATTTGAAAACTAGGAATGATGAAATTAAATAAAACAAAATTACATATAATTAAATAAGAATGTTACTCTTTCATTGTTACGACCTCATTTAAGGTTTTGGGGGCAGTTGTGCTTTCCATTTAATTTAGGATAGATTTAATTATTGGAGTTGATTGGAAATGCTTATCTGATTCAGTGTATATCGTAAAAATTTTATGGTGATTTGTATAGCGACGACTAAAAAAATTGAATAACAACACAGTAATTAATGTTTTTAAGAATTTTGTTTATACAATTTTATGAGGCATTTAAATTAATATTTTCATAAAGACGGATTATTTTTTAAATAAATATTAATCGAATTAAAATAAAAATAGAAAATTTATCATACAATTAATCATTTATGTCTCAGTGGTAAATAGTAATAAATCTTTTAAATTATGAAATTAGAAGAATTTCCTTTCATCTTAAAGCTTATTACTAAATAGGAAATGATTCAGACCTTTCAAAAATAATTACAAATCCAGAATATTTAAAACAATTTATTAATTTTATTTTGGAAAGTAAAAAAAAAAAATTTAAAGTGAAAAATTTCAACAAAAATTAATACATTTTTATCTTTTACATTTTATTTACTTCAAAAATTGAATTAAGTACTTTCTTCAATTTCCATAAATTTAAAGATATTTCTTCCTCCAATATATTACAATAAAAGTATTAAATTTAACAATAATGCATTCAATTTGTCAATATATATGTATGTGTGTATGTACTACCAACACAAATTCATATCTTAAATAAAAAATGTAACATTAATTAAAATTTAAGCTTTTTTCATTTTAAATATTCTGTTGAAATTTGATTTGGTCTTATAGTTAGACGGCGATTTAATATTCAAAACTATATTTTAAGATAATAGATTTTCTAACTAGTTCATTTTTCTGATCAAGAATATTCACTTTAAAAGTTTAACAGTACTATGAGAATACAAATTATAAATCCGAGAGAAATATTTCTTTTTGTATAAAGTCATTTTCATTGCAGATTTTAGTTACTATTACCAAATTATTATGATGAATTTGATTTTGACATTTTATTCAATGGACAGTTTAAAGTGATTATTTTATTCAAAAGAATAATTTTTTGTTTCCTCTTTCTCAAGAATATTTCAGTATTAGTTTTTGTAAGAACAATTACTTTAATTATACATGTGCTACAGCGATATGGGTATATAACTGTAAGATAAATATATATTATTATTATTCATATATATAGTAGCTCTGTAGTTTAACTTCTTCCATTATTCATTTTGAAAGTAAAATGAACAAAAATAATATTCAAAGTAATAAAAATATTTTTTATGAACAATTCAAAAAATCAGTCTCTATCAATTAAATATTTATTCCACAATCATAAAATAAAAATTCTTTAAATCTGCTATTAAGTAATTAACTTATATCATTAATATTATGCTTATATACACATTAGATTAACTTTAAAAAACAATGAACAATTGCTATTTCAATTTTGTATGTAATGGATTTTATTATAGCAATTCATATATAAAATTTAATTTATGAGTAATATTAGGTTTTAATTATTAAAAATAATTAGTTGTCTTCTAAACTGTGTAATTGCATATACAAAACCAAATACAAAAAAATTACTATTTCTCGGTTTTAATATTGTTTTAATGAATACAATTAAAAAATGCATAAATAATTGAAATTATTTTCTTTTTACAGAATATTCTAGTTACTGGGACTAGTATAACATTTTTAAAATAGTATATAGTTAAAAACAAATTTTTGAGCATTTTATGTAACTACATAATAAAATATTTCATTAAATAAACTATATTCACAATTATTTTATATTAAAGAAATCGACTTTTTGCTGATATGTTTCAAATTATAAATAACATTAAAATACAAGTTTTCACTGTGAAATAGTTACATAAAAAATTAAAGAAGAGAAATTGAGCATCAATATTATTTATATATAACACAATTTGTGAAGGTTGTCTATCAAATATAATATTGAGCAATTAATCTCATCAGTAGTGTTTAAAAATCTATTTTACTTTGATTTTATTTCTCTTTTAAAGTATAATTTTCTGTATTTCTTAAAATTCATTTATATATTTATAAAAATAAATTGCAAAGCAAATTATTCTATATTTTAGATAATATGTACACTTTTTCAATTGTTCAAGAAACATAAAATAATTTCCTACATGGAATAAAAATATTGAAAATAAAATTGATCAGTCAGGAAAAACATTAATCAATATAATTTTGTTATGGAAACTGAATTACTGTAACATCATCAAATTTAAACATATATATGTAGTCAGTATTATAGCCTTGTAATTTCCTATCTCTAACATTTTCTATTCTAGATAAAAAAATTGTTGTAATTAAGAGAAAATACAAATAAAATCTTACTCCAGAAATGAAATGAACTTTTTATTTCGAACAAAAGAAAAACACAGATATAATGTTAAAACACTTAATTCCACAAAACATCGCCTGTATTTGACATTAACAATTAACAATGTAGCCACACACAATAATGAACAAAATACTTTTTTTTTCATCAGGAATGATATATCTATATATAATCTATATATTTATAAATATTACACATTTTTTAAAAAGATTCTCTCGTTACAGTTCTCTCAGAATTGATCGATTGTTTGACAACTGAAAAAAAAAGGGAATAAATAAAATCTCTTTCATAGATTAAAAACAGCGTTTTCAGTGAACAACAATGAATCTCTCATTTCAGTTCAGATATGTACACAACACAAGTATATGAAGACTCTTCAGATAATGCCACTATTTTAGATTCACAGCAGTTTCAAGACAGAATAACAGACTGGCACGAGTAAAACAATACTTTTTTTTTTTTTTTCAAAAAGGATAAATGAATTTTACAGACATTAACTCATAATTTTCACTCAGAACTAAGAGTGCCAGGGACTTACCAATCGTTCCTCACCTTGCACTGAGTTTGAAAAAGAAAGGAAAAAGAAAAGTAACTGCTGTTCAGTCTGTTTGGGAAAGAAATCCACTCCAATTGCACAATAAATTACTGAGAAGGGTGGGAGACAGAAGATGGCGTCAGAATCGTCCGTCAAAGGTCCTGCAATCCGTGGAAGGACTCCATGTGCAGCGTTTTTGCCAGCTCGTTGTCAACACTGTCGGGGGGCACCCCCACATTGGCAAGGAGCGACTTGAGGACGTTCAGTTCTTTGGAGAGGAGTTCGACGCGCTTGCGCAAGAATTCGTTCTCCCGCACCAGTTCGGACACTTTCCGCTCCGTCTCCCGGCTGCGCAACTTCGCCTTTTCCCGCGATTTTCGGACGGCAATGTTGTTGCGCTCCCGCCGACGGCGATACTCGTCCGACGATTTGTCCACATTCTTCTTGTTCTTGTGCTTGGACAGGGACTTGAGGGAAGCATGCACCGGGGCTGCCGACCGTCCGGGCAGATAGGTGCCGAGCACCTGTGCGGAGCCGACAGGCCCTCGGTCCGTTATGGGTGAGTAGGAGTAAATGCTGGAACCGTTGGTGTAGGAGGACCGCTGGCTGCAACTGCTCAGGTCGATGTGGTCAACGGGCTCCCTCTTGATAGCGAGCCCCGCTTCAGCGCCGTAGTGGTCAGTGCCAAGTGCGGACTGCTGGGGCATGGGCGGAGGATATCGCGAAGGGGCGAACGCCTGTTGAAGGGCGTACTGGGGCCGTTTCCCCTGCTGTTGCTGCTGTTCGGCGAGGATGTCAGTGAAGAGACTAGAGGACTCGTCCAAACTGCCCACTGGGTGACCGTTGTCCGGCCCGATAATGTTCTGGAGATCGAACGAGAGCTCCGGGTCCGACAAATCGGGCACTTCACACAAATCCAATATTCCTTTATTTTTGGCACCCAAGTTGCTAAACTTGGTCTTCAAGTCGTCCACGGTCGGGAATGCCGGGTCATACATGTGGGGCGAGCTCATGCTGTGTGCGTAGCATGGTGAGTGGATGCGCCTGCTATCCAGATCCGTCCAGCCGAGTAGGGCGGCCGTCGCGAAGTACAGGGGCGCACAGAGAGAAAAAGACTTGTTGATTCGGCGGAGATCGGATCGAGGAGTGAGCGGCGCGCACGAAAGGAGCACAACATATCGCTACGTCAGCTCCACCTCTACTCTCCTGCGGCGCACGCGCACACTTCCTTCCGAGCAACAGGTTCCTGTGGCTTCGCGCCCCCGCTCCCCCCTTCGCCGCTAGCTGCGGTGATACACTAGCAGGAGATAAAAATAGGTCAAGACGTCACTTTTTCCTCCGACCATTGGACGGGGGAAGAGAGATACCTCCCGTGACGTTCTCCCTTTCGTTTGGAAAAATCAGCTGAGTCACGCGAACGGTTTTCTCTGCAGTCAACACCTGACGGCAGTTTAAGTATTCAGAGAGACGAAAGTCGTCTTTTTCAAATAAAAAAAGAAAGCAATGTCCACATATTTATTTACTGATTTTTATATATTCATGGTATTAAATTTATTTCTAATATGACGTCGTAAAAAAAACCCATCTTCAGGTCCGATGTGTTTTCTCGACATTTTATAAATAAATTTACCTCATGATTTGAAGTTTATAAAAAAATATACAGTTTGATTATTTATGTATAAATATTAGCAAAAAGTAAACGTAAAACATTTACCCAGAAAGTAGTGTTGATAAAAGTATTATTTTTTATTTAAAAATATATTATGTCAACGTAAGCACTATTTGCGTTCTTGTTTAAATTTACCTTTAATTACTTCAATAATATTGTGCATGAAAATATTTTTAAAGCCTATGATAAATAAAAATGTCATGCACATTATTTAAAATTATATTCATCATAAATCTCAGTTTAATGAAAATGTTCTGCAAAAATAATCCAAATATTAATTAAAGCTTGTTGTATAAAACTTATAATAATAATAGTTTTTTTTTTTTTTATGTTTAACAGGTTGATTTGCATAAATTGATTTGTAGCATTTGTTAAATATTTTTATTGCGTGGACATGATTATGATTTATTAGTTAAATATTTTGTAGCAAATTATTTCAAAAGAAATATATATATATATATAATATGCTATAATATTTTATTTAATGCTTAAGAAAATGTAAACATAAAATTAAATCTTAAAACTTAATTTAATATTCATTAATATTTAAATGCATTATTAAAATTGAATCAAAATTTTTACATTTTCATAAAATTCATTTCATATGCACTTGTTTAAAAGCGAACTTTCTCTTTTAAATCCTTCATAAAATACTTAAAATATTTTTTAAGCCTAATATTAAAGCCACATTTACTGATAATAAAATATGCCAAAACAGTTTTGTTTGTAAAATCAAGACTTAAATGGGAACTTCAGATGCTTGTTTTATAAATAAGTAAATCTTTTTTCAATTCCTCTTTCAGACATTATAATATTAGTTTTATTATTATTTTTTTCGTAACTGTTTTCATTTTTCATAAACCAATTTTAAAAATTCTCATTGTATATTGGGATTATCACTGGCATTTAATAAGAAAATATGCTACTAAAATAATTAATATTTTCTTCTCTTGCAAAAATTTTAATAAAAGTAATATTTGTATGCAGACAACATTTCAACCTCTTAAAATCATATTTTCGAAAAATTTATGCAAATATATAAATTACTAGGATAAGTAAGCTTAATATATTCTGGAATGCATGTCAAGTTCAGATACATCCTCTGAAACAATGTACCTTTAAAAAAAAAGTATGACGATTTTCGATACATTTCTTTTTAAAATGTTCACTCAAATAACAATTTATGAAAATTCTATAATGCTGCCATCTAGTTGTATTGTAAAGAACTAATTGAAAAAAATTGCTGAAAATAAATGTTAGATTTTTTGATAAGAAAAAGACTGTATGCAGAAAATCCTTGCAAAATACCTAATACAAGATTAGAAAGAAAATTCTATGATTTTTCGCACCAAAATGATGTATGTGAACCACATGATCAATATATGGGCCTTCTCAATTAATCATTAAATTATAAGTTTCACATTTAAGGGCATCAAAAATATTTTCCATAATAATAAAAATAAGAATGTAGCATTTATGTGTATACAACAGGAATTTATTAATGGTTTGAAAATAAAATTTACTTTCATATGCACATATTATTTGAATGATTGACTAATTTTTTTTTTATCTCTCAAGAGATTATTTATATTCACTAATATAACCAACATATATTATTAATTTTCTACCAAAATATAAAATCAGGAAATTACACAGAATTAGCTTCAAAATATTTACAGAATCATGATATCTAATAATTTTATCAGATTTGGGCATAAGCTGTACAATATGCTACACTAAATACAGTTATATTTAGTCCTCGTAACGTAAATTAAAAACTGACTCAAAGACACAAAAATTAGGTAATAAATATAATACAAATTTGAGGTATCTTTAGATTCTTTTTTAAATCCTTACATATATTTCAAAATATTCAATTAATTATTTTTTAATTAATGGTTCAAAACATTTAATGGTGCAAAAGATGCTAGATTTTAAATCTTCCTAAAGATCCATAAGAGATTTGTTATTTTTCCGAAAATTCTTCGTACAATTTGTAATTCATTTGCAAAGTGCTGTGACGATACATTTTTAATTTATTTATTAAATTTCCCTTCATTACAGGGATATTGTATGAATTGCTTTGTTGTGCATAAATATAATTCAAAAATTAAATCGGAAAAATTTTGCATAGGATATTTCCTATAGACTTAATTTTTAGTTTAAAAAGTGTTCTTGTGTAAAATAAACAGCAATCTAACTTTTTATACTTTATAAAAATGAAAAAATATATACTATCTTATAATATTGCAAATTCTATTGCTGAATACATGATTTTCAATTTTAATAAAAATTACAATGTTAATTCGTAACAGTTTGTACCCCATCCCCACACTTTATCTTAACGACACTCATGATATCCCTCCCTCAGATCGCCAGCTTTTCCCAGGGTAATGGAATCCTTTTGTGGATCTAGATAGGTTGAAGATACATCTAGATCTTGTTTGGGGAGTTAAAAAGCAGTACACACTACAGAGTGAGTTGAAAAGTGCTGCTCTGTCAACAATTCATAGCAGATACCCTTCTGAGGATTGGCAGCATATTTTCATAGAGTGTTCTACAGAGAATGCAATAAAAATACCGGAGTGTATTCAAAAGATTTTAGTAGATACTCGATTAGTAGAAACAGATTTTAGTAAAAACTTCCTGTGGGGAAATACTGCAGTAATTTCGAGCTTGCTGCTATAGACTCTTGCAATTGACAAATTAAAAAGCATCCATGATCAAAAAATTATTTTCTTATGCAGTTAGTGCAATCTTGTTGCACAAATTATTTTTCTTTCAATTATTAATCTAAACAATAATAATAATTATACACTAGTCCACTCAGGCAGAATGAAGCAGAAAGGAACTCATTGAAATCAAGGACCACATAGCCTCTTCAAAGGATTCCGAGGCACTGTGATGTTTTTGGAAATGAGCAGGCAAACAGACTTACGAAAGATGGTTCCTTATGATCCAGCCAAATCCCCCTTTGCCTTTGCGTAACACCAAAAGTGTAATCCTCAGTAAAATAAAAGATGACCGAGTTTCCCTTTATGTTAATGTGTGGACAGGCAGTGGAAAACTCTACTTGAAGGGAACAATAAAATCCCTGGCTCCTTACCAGGAGCTGTTGGTGTTGCTTGTTTCCGGGTGACAGCTGGACATGACTATCAACAAAGGCATCTGCATCGAAAAGGTGCAATGGGCTTTGCTCGTTGTCCATTGTGCAATCACGATGATATGGATGGTGCTCACCTCAAGAACTACCTTGAAATTTTAAAATTTATAACTGCCAACTCTTTTGAGGTTACAAAAGGACTTTTATTTTTATACTTGTTAATCTTTTTATTGAACTGCTCGTCGATTAATTGGCAGAGATGCCGAGTAGGATTAAAATAAATAAAAACTTGAGCCTTAAAATTGGTAGATTATAAAGTGGTATAATTGTTCTTATAAATTTTTAAGAGAAAATTATTTTTCACCTATAAATAATAAAAGGAGGTATAAAATTTCGAATATTTGCAGTTTTTCCCTCCCTTTTTGTGACAAAAATTTATGGTCACAAAAGTTCTGATTTTTTAAGCCTAAATTTTAGGGACTTTCTTTTTAGCACAATTCAACTCTGAGCACTGAAAGAGCGTAGATATTAAATTTGAGTGGACTGTTTTTCGATTGTAATGGTGATTAAGAGGGTCCGATTTAGCCTAATTAGGACCTGGGACAAGAACTTCTTTGCTCCCTCCCCTCCTTCTGCTTCACAGAAATAAACTTTCTATTCGACTTGGTAAATGATTCTATTTGACTGACAACATAAAATAAAGTTCTAATTGATTTTGGTGTACATCTGATATGGGGTGCCTGAGAAACTGCCCCCTATGCCAATGCCTTAGTCAGGATCTGGTGATTAGTAATCAGAAGATAATGTTGACAAGCTTTGCTGTTGATATTCAGTTATGTGCTTCATGAGCAGTATTTCTCAAATTATAAAACAACAATACTTGCAGTAAATTAGTTATAATTATTATTATTTAATTAGTAATAATTAAATAATAATTTTTAATATTTTGTTAATTAGTATTTATACGTTATCTCCATGGATACTGAATTGCAGCAAATCTCCGCAACGTATTTATACCTATGAGTACATTATGAGCTTCTCAAAAGGCGAAAACAAACCAAAATTGGCAAAAAATGTCAATATTTCAGCAACTGAAGAGTCATACCACTGTACTAAGCACTTTACCAAATTAATTGGACCTTTGTTGCACTAGCAAGCTTCCCAGTACCTAGCCATGAATCGGGCTCTACCAGTTAGATAGAAGCAGCCAGGTGAAGTCTTCGTGATTTAGGGCTGCAGTCTTTCATCCGGAAAAACAAGGTTCGATTCCAGTACCGCCAAAAACCTACCGAGTACATGCGATATGAGTGCTCATTCAATCTGTGGAATCAAAAGTCTTATGGTCGATGATAGAGCAGTTGTCATAATTGTAATGGTCTGGAGAAAATTTCCTCTCCTTTCAGATGAATGTCAGATTTATGGGATGGATCCTCTAGTGGTTCCATCTATCGGAAGAATTTAGAGCAAAGTCCCACTTCCACCTCCGTGGTGCTCTGTTTAAACGAAAGACGCACCCTACTGTCTCAAATTCATATAGCCAACGGCATAATGAGTTTGCTTTGTCCAAATAATATAAATAACAACAATATAACATAATTGGCATGGCTTTTTGCTTTGTTATATGCATGGCGCTAATCCATAACTGATGCCTTTCGTTTGCATATATCACCAACAATACGTTGCAAATTAAATACAAAATTTTGAATTTAGGAAAAATATTACCTATGATTAAAAAACAATAAAAGTACAATTGTTCATAAGTTTTATTAGTTGTTCTTTTAATCTGAATATTAATGAAACTTTTTGTTGGTTGCATTACAACTTACAATAAATAATCATCGTTTTATTCGATGGACCATAAATAATTTTTAACAATGGATCGGGAACTACCATTTGACGACGGTTGGTCTAAAAATTTATGTTCAAAATCACCCCTGAAATTTTGTTTTGGCCTCATTTCATTTGAATATCCATTAAGGCCAATTTCGAAATATTTAATGTAATTCGAAATTATAACTTTAATAACTTTTTTGAAAATTTTTTCTATTCTATGAAATTTTGTACTAATTTCTTTTTTATAGTATTACTTACGCAAACCAAATAAATGAATTGAAAAGTGTAGAATATAGAGTTAAAAAAACGAAATTTGATATTCTACTTCTTGTGAGTGTTCTGGAATGACTAAATAATTTTTGTAATGCATAACAGTGGCGAGCACATTCATGTAAATTTCTTCCATCTAACGTGGCTTAATCAATCAAACTTTAGATTTTCTGAAATTTAAACAAATTTTCAAAATGTGTTATAAGTTATGTGCAAATAAATGTATGGTCTTAGAGTAGACAATTATCACTCGATCAGGTGAAATTATTAGCACATAAAATTTATAACGATAGCAACAGTTAAAACAAAATACTCTTACGTTGATCTTAACTTGTGTAGGGAATAATTTTTGTGGCTTAGAAGGGAAAGGAAATCTTGCATAACCATGAAATAAATTTCGGCGAAAGAAAGAGAAATTGTTACTGAAATAAAAATCTGTGCATATGAATTTTCTACTTTGGTCTGTGGCAATGAAATTTTTCAATATATGAATTCCTGAAAATTTATCTGAATTCTTAAGAATTTATATTTATTGTAAAATATAAAGATAATCGGGATTAGAGTAAAATCTTGAAAATTCTGATTTTTAAACGTTCATTTTATGAGTTTAAGCAAATATTTAGGTGACAGAAATTTCACATTAATTTTGAAATTTTCAATCAAGTCCAGTAAAAATCGCTATGTTTTTTTTATTTGTATTTAAATTAATTTTAATTAGAATTAATGGTGAAAAAATCATACAATCATTACTTTTATTGTGCGTTATAATGCATAATTTATGAGGCAATTTTACATCATGTTTTACATTTTAATTGTATCTTTACTCATGTTTAAGATATTCTTTAGATGATGAAGAGAAATTGATCTGAATAAAAAAAATTTCTTTCCCATACCATATAAATAAAATAAAATAAATATCGAAGCATTATTGATACAAATATTTTTATATCCTATATGAGAAATTAAAAACTATAAAATAAGGGACAAAAATGGGGGAAAAATGCTATAGAATAATTAGAATATTATTTGCATCGTGAGAGAGGTAATTACAATTTCATTGAATTGATTATTTCATTCCTACTTCCATTCTCTTGAAATGAATTAAACTTAACTGGAAAAAAAAATCAATATAAACGGAATAGAAATTCTTTTTTTTTATTTAAAACTCGGTTCCACAATTATCAAGTAAGTGTAACAAAAGTAAATTCAATTAGAAACTTTTAATGCGTTTCTTAAGAAAAGTAAAAAGAGAATTCGCGCGCGGGCTTTTGTTTCTACTAGTAGAAAACTTTCATTTGGGAATGTTTTTAAACTTTTTTTAGCAAGCATTTGAAAGTGTTAAGATAACCTGAGTATAATTATAAATGTTATTGTATTGTTAGACACAGTTCTTATCTGCACTGTTAAATCAATTATTATTAGAGTGCCAAATATTGTTCTTACAAATTATTTTAAATTTATATTATTAAGATACATTTTTAGTAATTTTGAAATAAATAACTGAAAATATATATATATATTTTTTGGATAACCTTCAACAATATTGTCTTTGATAAAAAAAAATGTTCCAAATTCTTGAAATTTCACATAAATTTCTAATCTCTCAAACATTGTTTACCATATATGTGCAAAGTGACAAGATAAATATATATATATATATATATATTTTTTTTTGTTCTCGAATTTCTTTCATTATTCTCTTTTAACCTCTATTGCGAATGTTCTTATATTAAAGCTCAATGTTTCGCATTTCAAATTTTCTATAGTGGAAATACTTTTAGTAGTCACTTTAGAAATTCATGGATAACTCGTACAAAATAATTAGATTTCAACATATTCTTTATACTATAATTAATAGAATTCAATATATTCTATTTATATTCTTTTGATTTTAAGAGATTATATTGATTCCAAAATTTTCATAATGTACTATAAACTGCAGTCAAGTAGTTAACTTGGATCCACTCTTTTAATGCTAACTGGGGTTGTAAAAATTAACGCAAAAATCATGATGCTTCCCTACAAATCCAGTTTCCACTAATTTGATTAAAAAAAAAAAGAGCTGATTTTTTCATGCTCTTTATTTTTTTTTATTCGTGGTAACAAATGATAACCCATTCAGAGAGTAATATCATGAATTAATCTAGGAAAAGTTCGTGTTCAATTCGAAGAGGAAACTTCATTCATATAAGATTTGTGGTTAAATAAAAAGAAAAATTGAATAAATAAATTAAATTTAAGTATATAAATCTCTGATCTCCATTTTTTATAAATTGCACCACTGCATTAAATAGTTCGTCATTCTTTGATTAGATACATATATTTAATAAATTAAAAATCAAATGGCATGTTTAACATTTACTATCTGAAGGGAAAGGTATTATAAGCTTATTGAAAATCAGAAATTCATTTTGGCCTCTGCTTGAACTACAGATACAATAAATATTGTATCATCTCTATATATATACGAATTATGCGATGCAGGTATTAAAAATAATTGTTGTCGTTCTCGTGTGCCAACTAGGCTGGCAAATTGGGGTGAGCTGTCCACTTTTCCAACTGAACCTTTTTCGGTGTGGAGTCCGACTTCTTCAGTACATATATATGCCATAGGGACCCGTTTATAGGGTAAGAAACCATTCACACACAAGGAAAGGACAAAGACAGGATAAATAGAGAGAAAGTACATCCATGCCTGAACCGGGATTCAAACCCAGGAACCTTCCTGACCACTAGACAAGTTGGCCGGCATTTTAAATAATTAATTTTGTGTAGTTAAATGAAAAAAAAAATGGGAGTTCATTTGGGCTCTCTCATATACTGCATTTTCTTCAATGAATATTAAAATTTTTTTAAAATAATGAAACTACTTTGCCGATATGTTCATTGACATTTTAAAGCATTTTAGGAACCAGGGCAAAGTTCTCGAATATACTATTCACATGGTATAGTTATATATATATATATATATATATATATATATATATATATATATATATATATATATATATACATAATTTTATATATAGAGTCCTTCACATAATTGGAATTTTAGGCACTTCTTTAGATTGCATAGGATATATAATAAACTCCAAATCATCTATGTGTGTAGATTCCAAAGAAAACTTCAATCTTTTATTAAAAAAAAAAATACAACTTAATACAAAAAAATATTTAAAGAAATAAATTTTCATAAGTGAACAATTTTATTACTCATTACATAATATTTTTGTTTCTTGTGGTGTGTCTAAATTATTTAAAAGTATGCGTATGCTCTCTTCTTCCTGTCACTCAATTCCGCAAATAATCGTATATTTGTCATTTCAATTTATATAAATTAAATTCAGTGTTTTAAATATTTTAATTAATATAATTTAATACGGCTTTCGGATATTAGAGTACCCTATATGATCCACTGAAAGATGGTAATCATGATTTTTCCTTTTCACAATAGTACTCACGTTTACAAGTATGTTAAGCTTGCAAACGCAGTCACTATCAATCTTGCAAAAAAGAAATTAAAAGTTCAAATTATTACTTTAGGACTGCAAAGTGATGTTTTGCTACTGATTTTATCCGTACACTCATGTAAATCAACATTTTATTTTTAAGGTTATTATAATTAAAAAAAAAATCTTATCTTTGAATTACTATATGTAAATAAAATGAAGTATAAGATATTTGAAATAGCATAATCGTGTAGGTAAATCCTTTTTCCCAATAAATAAAAAATTTATAAAGACAAACTTGATTTAAGTATGTCAGTTTTAATAAGTGCCAAATCTGGCACGTTTCTACATAACATTCAGGTTTTCTACATAACTTATTCAAAAATGCTTAAGTTCAATGAGTAGCAAAAAAACTTGCCATTTTCATCGCTGGAGATGACATCCTCATTCAATGTATCAAGATATTTACATAGCTTGATTGTTAATTTCCGATATGAAAATACTTTTTACCTATAAGAAACGAAATGGCTCGCAACTTCAAGAGAAGCAATTTTTTTTTATCAATTCAATCACCCTGATACGGCTGAGAATTTACTTACTTTATCTAAGGAAGAAAATAATATTAGGTTACCCCATAAACAATGAGCTCAATGTGCCTTGCTTCTGAAAAGAAATATACGAATTCTCTTCACAGTAATTTTTTTTTTTAAATATGCTAATTGAAAGACCACTTTTCTTGAATCCATACGTGTAAAATTTTGTGGAAGGCTTTCATATGTGTAATGCTTCACAACGATTTTTCCTTTAAAAAATTAGATTATATTTTAAATATGTTAAAGATGGATTTGATAAGATAACAGTGATTGGCTTCCATTTAAGTGCGCTCTAATTTACAAATTTTACATTGCGAATGGGCGCAGATGAAGTAAAATAATATATTTCAATAAAAAATCTCCTCATAATGTACAGTATATCAAAGTGACTAGCGCACAATTCATTGCTTAACATATTAAATTAATGATATACAAATAGAAACTAAACTTTTCCTTGCAAAATGTTCGAGGCAGTCTCAGTAAATTATAACACACTTTATTTCCTCAAAATATTTAAGTTTTTCTGGCACATTTATTTTATGCATAACTATTCTCAATCTGAAAAATTCTTATTTATCTCTTAACTACGTTAAGAAAAAAAATTAGTATTATTCACGATAGCAAAGATTACTTATTAGAGCATCGCTCAGCTTTTTGCATCCATTGCGACAGCTGTTATGAAGTTAATAGTTTTAATAGATTATGTGGAAAGAAACCGTCATTTGTCAATTATTAGTGAATAGTATACATGAGCATCAGGAAAATTATTCTAAGTGGTATTTATGTCCCCATCGTGATCTTTAAGTTACTTTCCCGATAATTTACATTGCCCTACATAATCTCCGAATATGAGTGATTTCAAAAGATGCATTTATAAAACAACTGCTGCCGGAAAAAAATATTTTTACTATAGCATTAATTTTATTAAGACATTATAGTGGCAGGTCATTTTTTTGAAAGCTGTCATTTCATTTCTAATTCTTCCAGTAATTTACATAGAAAATTGAAATTTCGGGCGTTTGTACATGGTTTATATTCACAACTAAAATATCGGGTGGTAACAAAACGTTTTCTCCCCCTCACTAATACCGTATGCAGAAAGAGTTTACAATCGCGTGTTGGTTTATATTTTATCAGACGATTTAAGGAGGAGACTTGCTTTAAAACACTGTGTCCTGAGATCAATAAAAACATATCGTTTTCATTTAGTACAAGGTTTCTGAAATGGAATTATCACGCTACGAAATAAGATCCATAATTTATCTACAGTTCTGTTGCAACAACAACAACGAGAAGAGGAGGCCGTGGTCTGTACTTATCGGCTATCAGGTTCCACCCCCTCTTCAACTAGAGAAACAAACAGCTGGCACGAAATGCCAGGCTCCCATTGAGAACCAAAACTCGACTAATTAGTCGAGAACTCCAAAATGAATACAATGTTGGGAATTTCAAGCTTACAGCTGTATCACATTTCAAAGAAAGAGGTTCATTTGAACAAATTACATTTGAGTACAGAAGGGGAGAGGAAAAATTGAAAGTTAAAAATGAAGACATAAGTAATGTAAAGCTAAGCAGAAGAGATTAAGTATAAAAGGTGGTTGAGATTAAAAGACAGCTACAGAATGTTATATATACTAAATCATATATATAACTTTAGATATTACTGTTGCATCATATGATACTTCGAATCGAAAGTTCAAAAATAAATATGACATTCAACAAGCAGAGCGTTGTAGCTAGTCTGCAAATGTTATGGGGGCCACCTGTTAGAGCTTGTGTGAAAGAAATATAATATTCAACCACTCTAAGGAATTAGATTTTAGCTTCTTATGTCCATTAGTGTCACTATACATCGCATAAACTTGGAGCACAAGTTCATGAGCTGACTCAAGCCCATAAGAGCAGACGTGTTCAAGCTTGCATTAATCTGCTCGACTAGCAACGCAAGCACAAAATTCTGGATCGAATCGTCATTTGTGATGAAAAGCGGATCTACTTCAATATAAGACTTAAAAGGTGTTAATCTAAGCCTGTTTGAGCCATCGGTAGCTCACAAAGCATAATTTCAGCAACAAAAAAACCATACTTTGTATCTGGAGGGATTGCAGTGATATTATCCACAAAGAGGAAGAGCATACCTGCCAACTTTCGGAAAAGTATTTCAGTAAAACTTTTCAGTTTTAATCAGCGTGACTCTAAAAAACAAAATTATACCTCAACTATTTCTTTTCCCCATCCATAGTTTTTCAAGCTGGAGCCTTCCTCTCCTCCCCCATTAGGAAAAAAGGGTTTGACATGTGCATTTTCGGACCCTGGGAAGTTATTTCTCTCTTCCCACAAATGGATTGAATGGGGTGCTGATTTCCATTTCTCATCATGGCTAATGAGAAAATTTCACCATATGTGCTAAGATATAATTTTTTTCTTTTTTTTAAACTTTGCCCAGAAGAACCGAAACGCGTAAAATAATTCATGCTATCAGCAAAAGTGTAACATCTGGTGATCTTGCGTAAAAGTTAGCAGGTCTGGAAGAGGTAAAACCATCGACAACAAGGTGTACAGCGAAATGTTAGTCCGTGTTGATGCTATCAAATCGAAACGTGAAACGGAGTTCTGGTGCAAGAAAGTAGCACAGTCTATTAAAATAATATCATGAGTCTGCATTAACAGGCAGCAATCTATATTAACTTAAATGGGGATCTTTTTCTTTACCTACCGTATAACCGGACATCGCTCCTGGTGGTTTCAACCTTTTTTTTTACCACTACAGTTACACTTTGCTGGTGCTATCTTCGATTCACACAAGACATCTGAAATAAGGTTCATCTGTTTTTGAACTCGCGGCCACGAAATTTCAGGACCGAAGACTTTAAAAAACTACCTTAACGTTGGCAGAAAATCATTGTTGTTGCATGCCCCCAAGGTCAGCAGTGCTAGAACAAGTACATGAGCACCTTTAAAAAGTCCAGTACCATAAGTGGATTCGCTCTATACCATCCGATAATTAAATTTATTCATACACTCAACTTGTTATTTTAGAATTGTGTGTAAATCATAGAAGAATTTAAAGGTAAAAGAGATTACAACTTTAAATCTTGCATGAAAATGTCACTATTTTATGAATTGATTTGGCTAATGAAACATTCAATAAAGTACGGATGATTTTTTACAGCAATTTATTTAATAATTGAAACTGTCCATCTTTAACGTAGATGAGATCTCCATCATGATTAGAAGTCCTCTGTTTATTTCGTATTGAATAGGCGTTATATACATGAATTGTTCTAAACATATGGTAGAACAAACTCGGAATAAGGAATTCCATAGGATGTCAAAGTAGGTAATGAATATTGTTTATGACAGATTTATTTATTTATGTTTTTAAGGGAGGAAAAGATCGAAACCACTCGTAGCATTATCCTTTCTATAAATCCGGATCCATAAATGAATCAAGACTGCCTACCGTAATAAAAAAACAAAACAACCTCGGAATATTTTTTCCATTTAATTCCAAAACTCGAAATTACTCTTGTTCGTCTTTTAATACCTTTGAAAAGCTTTCACACTTGCTAATATTCTGTTACTATCCCATGCATAGCATAAATTGTAATGTTCAAAGCGTTAGTCACACGCTTCACGTTGTTTTCAGTTATTGAACATTCAAAAAGTGGCTCTTTTGCGACAGCTATCAAAATTATGAAAGTTTTTGCAGAACTCCATTAAATTACTATATAACACACAATAAAATTTCCTAGTCTTCATTGGGTAGATTAATCAATATTTATAAGGATTTTAAACGACCCAGTTTTCCAGAGTAGATACAAACCATTAAAGTAAGTCAAACGATATAAACCTCAAAAATACAGAATTAAAGAATATTTATTTTATTTTAGTTTCAAAAATTAAGACATATCTGTTTGCTCTTTTTGCTTCATTTTTATGAAACAAGGAAAGTAAACAATAAAATCGAAACAGATGTTTAATGAATATAACAAAATAATATTGGATCATTAATATTTGCAACATATTATGCGGAGTCCAAAATAGTACAATTTTCAATGCCGCTCGAATCACAAATCGATTACTACTTTGTATTCTCAAACAACATTTATGTTATTTTAAAAATATTTTTGATATCAAAAAAAACCAGTTAATTTCATAACTGACATTATTGTAAAAAGGAGTATAAAGAGAAATTTTGTGACAACTATGATATTAATTTTAATTCATCTCAATTCAAATATCTCAATATAGAAATTTAAATTATTTAGTAGTTTTGCTCCTCATGCATTTCTTCGCATTATTTGCCTATCCTACGTAACCAAAAGATTTATTAGCTGAAATTCATCGATTTATTCATCTACAAAATAACTATTTCACCAGTTTTGTGTCAAAAGTATACAATGCTTATAATCAAATTAAACTCAATTGAAATGTTTCTAATATATATATATATATATAATGCAGTGCATGAGTAAAAAATTCTCAAACCAAATATGATTGTGCAGAAACACTTATTAGACATAAAAAGATAACATTGGTGAACATATTTTTTTCACCAGAAAACTAAATAATGATTCTAATTTTATACACTGAATCCAAATATGTAATTAGATTCCTTTTATCAAGCAGAGGGATTTTTTTACTTTTGCAAACTAAGGATAAACTTATTCAGAATTATTTGATGCCGGTTACACATTCTGACATAGAATAACGAAGATATGCATATCGAAACGTATTTCAAGGATCTTTATGGCTATTCACGTCTTAACATGTTAGATATTGCTTTATTTTAATAAGCAAATGCAAATAGTCAGCATTGAAACGGTTTGTTCATTGATGTTTGACATCGCATATGTGGTGGTTGCTGTTTTTTTATTTTATTTTTTTATTTCAGTTGTGATTTTGTACTATTTTCATTTGCTTTAAGTTTTATAAACTTCTCATTACACCAAGAAAGAATCAATCAAACAACTTCTGCAACTCCTGTGGAAAACTGGCATTAACATCTCAAAAATGAAATTTCACAATACTTGAGAAAGAATGCTCTGAACAGCACTTAGGTTGCAAAGTTGGTGACTGAGCCTCAGATATATGCTGTTAAGACTTCTGTTAGGACGGAAAAATGGTACTCATCATACGCCATTTTCAGTCTCTATGATTTGGAGAGAACAGAAGGATTATTCAGTCAACTTGTTATGTTACTTCTGCATAACAAAAATCAAAGAAATATTCTTCAAAATAAAATATACAGTAAAATATCCCTATTTGGCATCTACAATGAGATCTGTGCCTAATCACCTAATAAGGGATTTAAATTTGTCTAAATAGTCAGCAAAACTTTTAAGTTACAGGGCCAAAAGTTGATATCTACTTAAAAACACACCCATATGTGTTCATTGAAATCAACACAGTGATTTTAAAGACTATCCTAAAAAAAAAGCAATTTAAGTTTTAATTTTGATATTTGTTTGGTTATAGAGGATCTTGGATAATAAAAACATTATCCACATGAGTAGATTGTTCAGACTCATTGAAAGTTAGTTTGAAGGATGTGCGACTCCATAATGGAAACGAACTATCATCAATAACTGTTGCACATGCTATTGATATGAAATATATATGAAACTGTTGTTAGGAAAACAATAATAATATAAATATAACTGAAATATATGTGTTACTTAAAAGTAACAGTTTCATTATTATATCTCCAACTTGGATGCACAAAATGTTGCGTTTTTGTGGGAATGAGACAGCACGAATATGAAATCTCATTACTTAAGGAAGCAGAGACCGAAATGTGAATCTCTTATTGCAGGATATAAAAATGTATTAACTTCTTTAGTGGCTCTTGAAAATGCCTTTTTTTCCTTCCTTCACCTATTTATAAAAATGAGGCTGATGAAAAATTTTGTAAAATTTATTGACAAAAGTTCTGTTGCTGCTATGGATCTAAAATCTATGTTTGCTAACATAAATGATGCAAAATTGCAGAAAGGAATAGAATCACAAATAGAATCAATGATATTGCATCAACATTTAGTGGAACTATTGAATCCACCAGAAAATACGGCATGGAGATCATCCAAAAATATTTATTGTGGATTTCTTGGTAATAATTAAAAGAAAACTATAAGGAAACAGTGAATAACCTTTTGGCTTCCTAAAAAGGAAAAAGAGCATTAAAATGTCTCCTTAAAAATTCACCTTATGGACTCCCATTTAGACCTTTTCCCTGAAAATCTTGGGGCTGTCTCAGTTGAATATTTTCATCAGCAGATAAGATACCATGGAAAAGTACAACTAAGGTAAGTAGAATCCCAGTATAATGGTCAACTACAACTGGTCTATGAAAAATGACACCACTAATGCGAAATGCAGCAGAAAATCAAAATACACAACTTTTTAGGGAAACCAGAATTAACTGAATATTGATCATTAAGTTTTTCTGAAGAATCAATTTCATCAGAACTTTGTGTGCATGTCACAAAAACTGCTGCCTGATGAAGAAAATCTGAGAATATATTTGAACTCAGTGGGGGGGGGAATTCAATAAACTTCCATTTATTTAATCCTTGTAAAAACATTTATTTAATCCTAAAGCAGGCATAATAGATTTTTTGAGCATCTAACTTACTGATTAGATGCTTATAGAAAATGTTCTTAAACTATAAAGTAATGACTGGTTCTGAGCAATCTCTTACAGAACTGAAACTGATATTCAATCAAGAAAAAAAGCTATTTTCACTGCAAAATAACCGAAAGAAACAAACACAGAAATCAAAGAACACTAATATGATTTTACTCATGAAAAATAAATTTTCAGAATTCTTAAAACTTGCAATATAGAAATGGTATTCTCAAAAGAATGGGATGAAAACATCAATTTCAAAATAAATGCGAATTTAGTGAGTATTTAAATAAAGAGAAAAGTCCCAGTATGCTAAGCTCCAGAATCAACATTTATTTTCAAATGATTAACAACTTTTGCATGAAATCCCTTTATAATATTGATAACACATTATTTTAAATAATTAAAAATTTATTAAATTGTAAGACATGTGCAATAGAGTGATGAATTAATAATATATTTATGCTATGTAGTGCATTTATTTAATCGGTGTAAAATTGGTATTAATACTGCAAGAATATCTACAATTGTATTTTTAAAATTTGTTTCTTATAAAGGACTATTTTTACAGTCCATCCTCTGTTGAAAAATGTTATAAGTCAAGATAATTATGTAAAGAAAAATTATTTAAAGTTACTCACATTTTATCACTGAATAAATTTTTAAGTATGAACCCCAATTTTAAAAAATAAGCAGCATTAATTTTATATTTTTATTAAAAAAATATTTGCATAAAATTAAAATTGTGTGGGAAGTTGTTCTTAAAGATGTGAATGCTGAAATATCGTTAATCATTAATGAGTTATTTTCCAAGATAAACTTTCAAGTAAAATAAAGCTAAAGAAGAAAACATACAACATAGATAATTATGCATTATTTGAAAATTCATATGTGTTCATATTCATAGTTTTAGACTGCAACAAAACAAAAATCAAGTTGTTAAATTTTTTTTAGAAATAACCAATATAAAACATTAAAAAAAAAGGTGCACCAACAAGCTTCATACAATGGGATAGTTTAAATAAACCTACCAATCTTTTGTAAACATTCAAAATAAAGAATGTATTGCTCCATGTCAGTTGCATTTATCATTTTCAAGGTTAAAACGACTCTCTGATTATGGATGGATTATTATAATAAAAATATATATAAATTATTAAGATTTGGGAAACATCAACTCAAAAACAAATGTATTTTCGAACCAAAAAATTTTCTGCTGTTCAATGTTTAGTGAATTTTTTTAGAGTAGCAAATTGTGTAGCATATTAAGGAAGAAATTATTTAGCGTACAAAGTTAAATCGTTCAATTACTTTAACTGTAGCTAAAAAAAAAAAAAAAAAAAAAAAAAAAATGCTTGTAAAGTTTGAAGGACAACATCAAATCAACAAAAATCAAAGATAAAGAAATTTATTTCTCCCCAGTAATGCTTTCACTTTCAGCAAATTGAGATATTAGCTTTATATTTACATTATAATTAATTATTTATTTATGTTATTAGAGATGAGAACAAAGAAAACAGGATATTTCATCAAAAATTATCAACTGCATTAATTTTATGAACATACTAATCAAATGTCTCATGCACATTATATCACACCAGGTACTATTTATATGCTATTAAAAATAACTTTATATAAAACTTCATCCAAGTATAAGACAATATTTAATAATTCTTAATATTTCACCTTACGAGGATGGCTTTGATACAAACATATTTTATGCTATAATGCAGTACTTTATCCCCAGACAATGAAAGAATTTTTTAAATTTATATTTACCTTTCCAGGATAAATTTATTCATTACTATGAATACTTATAAACATTATATGATAATATTATTTGCATTACAAAACAAAAAAAGGGGAAAAGAATGTACATATTAAGAAAAATGTAACTATTTATTAGTAAAATTATAAAAATATTGGAACTGCTTAAAATATTTCTTAATTTTTAATTGAAAGACTTTCTTCAGTCACTTTCCAACCCCCAAATACATTGTACATTCATACTTTTTAGCTTCATTAGGATTACTTTTTCTGACCATTTTAAAATAAGGTTACATGATATAAACAAACTACATAATGTAACCAATTTTAGAATTACAGTCACATATTTCAACAGGAATTTTTCATTTGTTATCTATTTTAGTATTTTATTGAAGTTTGAGATGCCACTCATGGAAGAATTCTACAGTTTTATTATTTAGACACATTCCCCATCCCACCTCTAGCAATATTTAACATCCATATTCCAAATTTGCTAGTAAATGAACTAAACATTACAAAAGAGCATGGAATTAAAATGTCAGAACAAAAGGAATGATAATTAAGTGAAAGATAATTGTTAAGCAGGTAGAAGAAATACATTTATAACAGCTAAAAACATCAATGATAAGATTTATAACTAGATAATTTTTTTTTTTAAATTATGACATCAAAATAAATTTAAAACTCACACATACTTGTGAAAAAAATCTTAAGACTTTTTTACAAACATATTTATAATGAATGTACTTGATACTAACAAAAAATTCAGAATCTAAGAGTATTTAAAAACACTTTTTATTCATTTTTATAGATTAAAACAAATCAATAAGTAATTTGGAAAATCAATTTAAAATATGTATGAACTGTTTTTTTTCCCCAACTAAATAACTATTTTAAAATTTTTTTATACAGTTATTATTTTACATCTCAGTATGTATATATTTGAATTATTAACTGAAATCTTTTTATTTACATGCAACTGTATTTAATAAACCCTAACACAAATGAAACATTATTCATCACTTACTTTATCTCAGTCAAAATGCATGTTTTCCTTAATAAAAACAAATTGAGAAATGCTTACAAAAGTTTCATAGAATTTTTTTTTTTTGATTAAGATAGTAAAAATATGATGAGCTGCCTCTGCAATTTTTACTTCAAGTTACACAGCAAATATATTTTTGCAGCTGTCCTATTTATTTCTTAATAATGGGGGAAAATGAAATAACAGGATTTTTTTCATTTGCACACACATACACACATTAAGATTTGTTTTCTAAAAATCTGCACAAGCACCCCAAATTATCATAGAATGAAAATTAAGCCTATAATTCACCTTTAACACTGAAGTGATTTAATGAAAAAAATGATAGGAAGCAATTTAATACAGGGAGTCATGGTTTGTATAAAAGCATATAATTATAATTTGTATACTGTTTCTTTATATATACACACACATATATATATAATCATCTATTCCAAATAACATAATTTGCGTTAAATAAAAAATAACTATCTCTTGCCAGATATAAGAGCAATTAATCAACAAAATAACATTTGTTAATCAGTATATATTTTGACATAAGTTTGAAAAGGGATGTTGAAGCCTGGCAAATTGTACATGGAGAAAGAAATGTTAAATGCAAATAATTAAGTTTAAATCTGGAATGTGACCCCATAGCATAAAAAATTATCTTTGCAGTTTATTAAATTTAGAACTCAGTTAATACATTCTTTCCCCTCCCCAATTACCATGTCCATATATATATTATATATATTAGGAGGAAAAAGTAAGGTTCCACCCTTTAATTTTAGTACATTAAATTCTTAATTAAAAAAGTCATAAATTTCTCAGTTTTTACAAATTAGTAAGAAATTGAAAAGTATTTTCACCCCTTAATTGTTATCCTTTTATGAAAGATGATGCATTTAACTCAACCTCTGGGAGTAGGATATAACATATTATAACACAGATAGAAAAGAAAAGTGCACAATATATCGACAGGTTCCTCATATAAAAACGTATATTAAAAATAGAGAATTAAAAACAGGCAATTTTTCTTTGGACTCGGATTAAAGACACATTAGTTTCAACTGATTAAACAAACTTGATTAAATACATATCTATTATAAGACAAAAGCATATTACATTAAAAATACATTTTACACAAATGTTAACTAATCTTAAAAGCCCTCATCTCTGCAGTTTAGTTGAAGCAATATTCAAAGACAGTAAACAAAGCAGCATATATAAACAAAATTCTTAATACAATTTAAGTAGACAGCAATTAACAAAGCACCCATGAATCTCTCTCTCAAACAAAAACACATTCAATCTCATGAAATAACACAGCAGTTCTGCGGCCAACTGATATTCCTGTCAAAACAATAAATACTATCCAAATATGATTCTAATGTTTCTACAACTTATATAAATCAGTTATAATAGTAACAATAATAAAACTATTCCAATCTAAAAATCAAAGGTTGACTAGACTAAAACTAACAAATGTATAACCACCAAGAGGAATTTCTGAAATATACAAACTATATAAATATGTATGTATGTATATATATATAAATATAACACATATTGTATATATATATACATATATGTATATATATAATATGAATTGAGTCAAAATAGGCTGCCATAAATGCAATATTGAGATACAGCAGTTGTCTGAACAATCACACAATGTCCTTTGAAATACACAGAGCAGGATGACAAGAAGAGTGCAGCAATAAAAAGTCCAAAATGCAATAAAATCACATCACGGTTAAGGAAGATAAAGGAGTCTAAATAATATTCATTAGATTCAATTACCGGAAAACATTTAAACTTTACCTAAACGTGTGAGTGTAAGGGAGGAGGAACAGAACAAGCCTGCTCCTAGTCTCTATGATACACACCCATGAGTTGCAGAATGAAATGGAAGCAACTGTGATACACAAAGAGAGGTGGTTGTGTGGAATCACAGTTCTTTTTCTGGAGGGGGAGGGGGAGGCAATGTCCTTTTGAACTTGGCTAATGGGCCTTTCGCCATTGGCGCTATTAGCACACGGAATGATGCAGCAGAGCAGGTGGTGTCGTTTATGGCCAACGATGATTTGAGAGAGAGAGGCAGTGTTTCACTCCATGGTGTAGCCCACCCTTGCTGCATGCAGAACGGAAAAAGAACAATACTCTAGAGGTGGTCGATCACAAGAGTTCATACTGGTGTAGGTGCATCCGCTGGATGATGTCACGGCAGTCGTTGAATACCCGTCGAATGTTCTCTGTGTCTACAGCACACGTAAAGTGGGGGTAGCAGTAATGTTTTCCATCACCGCTTGCTGTGCTAATACGCTGTAAAAAAGAGTAGATCACTTGTTTAGTTTAAAAATAAGTAAAGGCATTATAATAATAAATAACACTATTGAATGTTATAAAATGGATAGAAATGATGCAAAACTATTTTAATTGTTAACTTTTCAAATTTTTCCTCATAAAATAGTTATAAAATATTCAACAAAAAAAAAAAAAGCATTCTTAAAATTAAATAATTAAATTTAATTTTTGTTCAGCACATTACAAATAAAAATATATGAAACCAAAAAATATTTAATAAATATTATTCTCTAGCATTTATAACTTATACTATAAATTAGTTTGAGGAATTTAAAATTTGTTTATAATTCAAAGGTACTTTAGTTTTCCCAAATTAATTAAGTAAAACAAAATGAATTAGAATTCATACAATTCTCAATTCAGTCCCAGGTGACTGATACATTTTATTCCTTTTATAAAGATTTTTTTTTAATTTGAGAGGAAATTCCTAATAAGACATAGTTATTTAGAGTAAGAAATATAATATCAGCACTAAAGATTTTTAACTAAAACGTCTAACTAGGATTTACGACATTTTACAAAAATTTATTTCAAACAAAAATGTTTAAACAACAATTTAAACGTCCAAACTACTCAAGGCAAACATAAAATTTAGGTATTAGGAACTTTTTCAACTTTAAAAGAAACTTAGTTCACTTTTTTTAAGAATATGAATTTTTTAAAAAAAAAAAAGATTTTGAAAAATAACATAATCAATATTAACTGTTCAAAAACTTCATACTATTAAAACCTAAATTCAAAATATATATTACCACCGCAAAAGAATTTTATAACACTTGTTATTCATGTTGCAGCAAACATTTAACAGTACATTTCAATTTTTCTAAAAATACTCAATTATTTCTCCATTTTTTCCGTCACATGAAGTTCCAAAATGCAATTGTAAAATGAATAAGAGAATCTGATTTATGATTTCATTCTTAAATTATTTCTTTATATCAAAGCATAAAGTTTTAACTTATAATATTTCTAAATTAAAAGAAATAAATAAATCATGAAATGAGTTAAATTTGCTATCCATTGGAAATAAACATGCAAAAATTAAATTGTAAAAAGTATATAGAGAGAAGAAATAACTACATGAATTTATAATTTAAATATTAATATATTTTTCTCAAATAAGAAAAGATTATTTCAGATGACAATAAAAAACTGCTTTCTGCCTTAAATCAATCAATATTTTTTAAATTGTTTTACACAATTTCAATCTAAGCAATATTGAATGCTATGTTCTGTAAATGAATGTGTTTAGTCATTATAAAAATGGAAAATAAAGATTTCAAAAGTTAACAATAAAAGTCAGTATAAAAATATAAAAGTTTACTTTTAACTATACTGACATGTTAAGTTTGGGAAATAAATACCATGAAAGGAAATTCATAAGAATTTAAAGTCTGCATTATTAGAATAAACATATTAAAATAGTTTACAGAAAGGAAAATAGTTTAGAGATAACTATGTTAAAAACTATATAGAAAGAATTGCATTGAAAAATGAAGATCCAAATGTAATTTTCCATGAGAAATTAACTATAGAATTTATAACATTGTTAAATAAAAATTATTTGATCTGCTAAAAAATTATTTTTTTATTTTGTGACATCTACTGATATAAAGAATGTTTAATTTGGAAACATATGATTTTCAAATACTTATATTAAAATTTTTTAACAATTTACAGATATATCTTCTATATAATTGTTTCTTCTAAAATATTTTTTCTTTAAATCAAGAATATATATTAGTATATATTTAAAAAAAATAAGTCCTATTATACTTTGATTTCTTTAGTATATCTTATGAAAAGAAAAAGAATATATTTCATTATAAAAATTGATATCACCCAATTCTTTAATCACAATTATAATGATTTTATTTTTTAATATCTCCATTCATAATAAGCACAGAAAAAGTAAAAATATAAAATTAATAAGTTAGCATTAATAACTCTTTTTTTTTTTACAAGGAGAAGAAATTTTACTTGCATAGAATCAATTTAGTTGCCCTTACAATTACAGATAACATAATTACATGATGCAATATTAATATATCGAAGTTCTAATAAAATATGTACAAAAAATCTTGTTACACTTTTTATTAATACAGATTTCTTTAATAATTTTGTATATAATTACTAAAGAAAATTAAATAAAATTTAGATTATATTTGTCTTAACTCATTATATACATATATATTTTTCTTTACCAAAAATTCATCTCTTATGAAGTATTTCGCTCTTAAGACTTCAGGCTCATCCCCTTGATCTGTCACCGCTGTAAAAACAACATATACTTAAGAAAAATGAATAAATAAAATATTTTGTATTCCACAAGAAAATAGTTTTAATAATTGGATAAAATTATGTATCATTTAAATATATTATCCCAATCCAATTTTTATAACTTAATTTGTTTCATGAAACGATAATCTAATATATATGGATTAAATAGTGCTATTATAATGAAAAAGTAAACACAAATATTTAATCTTAAGACTTTTGGTAAGCTATTTTTTGCTATCACTCAAATGATAGATTTTTACTCAAAATGATATTATTGCACATGATAATCAATTAAAATCAATAAATTTAACACACAATCAACTATGCCTAAGAATAAGAAGGAAATAAGATTTATTAGCATATATAATAATTCATTTGATATCATTCAATTTGGATGATCAAAATTAAAAATCATCAAAAAAACATTAAACACCCTAAGAAAGATAAATAAATATTAGAATTTTATACATCTGAATTAAATATCTACAAATATAATTTTTAAATGCTTGCTTTATGTTGTTTATTTAACTCTTTGTGTTCTACAATTGTCAAAGTGAAGTAATTACACTAAATAAGAAAATCAGGAACGTTATAAAAATGTTTCGAAATTATTTAATGATTTGTTTGTCACTTGCTCACACAATTTCTTGTCTACCCTAAATATGTCATAAATTGTTTCATTGGCTTAAATACATAAATGTATAAAAATAATACATTTACACTCTGATCACAACAATATTAATTCATGCATATCAAATCATAAACAGCTTTATATCATAAACATTTTAATGTTGTATAATTAAATATTTGCATTTTTATTGAAATTTCTTTGGCAAAAACCTAAAACTTTACTCAGAGTTATACTGTACTTCAAACAAATAGATTTACAATTGTATAAACAAAACAATTATAATCAAATGGATATGATATTGAGACTACTGCAAGCAATAACATTTGGAATTTGACAGCATACCTTTCATTTATTTATTTTTGAGAATCTCATTGATAATTTAACTTACACATTATAAAGTTAAAAAAAAAAAAAAATGAAATGATAAAAACGAAAAACAAAATTATTTTATTTAAAATGAAGAAAATTGAAATAACAAAGTATAACAAACAAATAATGAAAAATTAGCATATTCCACAATAACTTTTTCTCTCAATTTACTAAATGCTAAATCATGAACTCAAATCCTGATTTTATCTAATACAAATTTTTAATATAGTCTATTGAAATATTAATTTATAATTTTTATTTAATTCAAACATTGGAAATATTTTTGGAGATTACCTATTAAAAAATACAATTATTTATATATTTTCTCCTTCTCTCTCTCTATATATATATACGTGTGTGTATATATATTATTCAAAATATTTGTAATGCATCTAAAGATACATATATAAATGTTAATATTATAATACAAATTAAATATTTTTGGCACATGATACTGACATTACAAGTGCCAAAAATGCTTAACATACCTTTATGTGTACTACATACACAAAGAATATATTAACCATATTCAATCCACCATAAGAAACTAAAACTATGAATGCAATTATAATTTCTGCAAATCATATTTAATAAATAATATAACCATCTACCATCAGGAGGTGTCTGATAATGAGCGAAGTCTGGGAAGTAATCTACTAGTTTAGATTTTCCAGCTTTGATTTTTTCTGCTAACAGATCTTGTTTGTTGAGGAACAAAATAACAGATATCGTCCGCAACCATCTACAAGAATGAAAAAAGAAATTTAATTAAAAAAACTATCATGATGTCTGAAGAAGTGAATAGCTGAAATCTCAAAATATCATACAAAAAATTTGCAAATAAAATAAATCATACAATGTGCAAATTAAATATTTAATAAAAGCAATATTTTTAAATATCTTTATTAATAAATTTTAAAAACATTAATGCTATAGTAAATTTTTTTATTACCTCAAAATCAAAGGCAATGAATACTTTTCTTAAAATTATAATCAGACCTGGATGATTTGATATCAATTTCAAACACAGTAGATATTTTTGTGTTTATATATATAAAGCACATACCAAAATAGTATATTATGTATTAAAAATATATTGTGAAAAAGTAATTGTGTAAAAGCACCACATAGATTACATTAATTCATACTAATAATTCATTCAAGGAATTAATGAAATAATATACAAATTATGGGATTTATTAACTTTTTCCAAGCCTGTAGCAGTTTTATGGTTTTCCACCTGGATACATTTCTCTTGGGAGTATGAGCTGCACATTTTTACTGGTTTAGTTTGTTTGTCAGTCAACGGTCATTTTTTGCACATGAGGGCTAATTAGATTGAGACCTACGGTTTAAAGTGTGTAAATTCCGAACCACTACAAACATCCATGCCCAAGGTGGCACCTTACATTTTTATTGGATCAAAGTAAGGTTGCGTGATCACCAATCAACAATATTTACACCATTATTGAAAAACGCTTAAAAAGTGGATTCAGCAGTATTCTATTGTTATGTGGTTGAATGTTGAAAAAGGAAATAATGGACTTAATAGAAATCTTTAATTAATTCATAAAGGCGGAGTCTTTTAAATGAAAGAAAATTCAATAAAATAGACATGATTAATTTATTTTTAACAAATTGCTTCCTAAAGAGTTGACTATTACATATTATCTACATAAATTATATGTATTTCAATATTTATCTACTGAGTGATTTTTATTCTCCATTAACAGCTGAAAAATTTCGATGGTGACGTTGAATCTATATCAAATTTTAAGAAAACTAAATAAAATATAAATGATATTACAAACAATATAAAAAAAATCTAAGCTTTTCAAAGACAAAACTTTTCTTTCATGAACTTTATTAAGCATATCAGGAAAATTCTTTTGAGCAATTTGATAAAATTGCTCAAAAGAATTTTCTACCATTTAGGAATTTTATGAAGCTAGGCTTCAATTTAGTACAAGATGTGTTTAGTTTTTCAGACACTCAATATATTTAATAATAATAGTGTTCAAACAAAGTCATATTGCTGCACTTCTGTGAGCTTGTGGAGATTGTAAAAAATATCAAGCAAGGTGTTTTTACATGAATGTAAAATCACAATTACACCTTATAAGATTTGTTGAATAAAATCTATGAAGCATCTTTTCAAGTTTAGTTAAGAATATTCACGAGAAAACTGAATCAAAATGTTATCAAACATTTCTTGAAATTTTTGACATGTTAAGAAAGAAAATTAAGAATTTTGATAATAGAAATGAAGAATCAAGAATAAGAGTCATGAAACAAATAGTTTTAAAATATTGAAATTATATAAAAATTAAAGTGTTGAAAATCAGATCATTATATAAACATTCACAAATCAAATAAATCAAAAGATTTTGATTAACTTAAAGATTACTATAAATTCCAGAAAAAAATTAAACATTTTCACTGCTTTTATAATTTCATGAACAGAAATAAAGAATTTTATGAATTTACATAGGACTAAGAAAACAATTTCATAAACATATAAACAGTAGAAAAATAAATAATAACTGATGAAACAAAAAATAATCTACATAAAAATACATTTTTAAGGATTTTTGTATCTTAAAACATTTTTAATTCTTTTGCAATAACTAGTTTACATATTTATGTAATATTAAAGTATAACTCCTACCTATTATTCCAAATACTTTTAAACAAATCCAGAGATTCTCTGAGCCTGTTCTGATTTGGATCTTCTCTTAGTACCATATTATAACTACTGCATGCAGTCACAAATATTATAGCTGTGACATCATTAAAGCACTGAATCCATTTGCGCCTCTCATCTCGTTGACCTCCCACATCAAACATGCTGTGAAATGAAGTGTAATTTAAAATTATGTTACAGATATAGATTCTCAATTCCTATGTTACAATATCTGAACATCTTTATAGATATTGAAACTTTTAAATATGTATACGTTACATTTAGATGGCAACTTTATTTTTTCAGACATAGAAAAATAAGTTTGCATTAAGAAAGAAAATTGGAAACAATAGTATTTATCAGTGGTACCTGACACCTAGTCTTTAGGCCACCTATTTCATTGAAACTGAATTGAAATTATAAAATTTATACACCAAATTTAAGACATGCTTCTTAAAATTTTATTCATTTGAAAAAAGGGGCTCCCGAAGGTACAGACATAATTTTTTTAAGATTTAAAAAAGAAAAAAAAATCATAAATGTAAATATCTTAACAAAACATGAAGTCACTGAATGAAATTTACATTGGAACTAATGAAAAATTTCTTCATCTTCTTTTTTGATTGTTAGAGGGGATAGAAATATTTGATGGAAATTGCAAATGACATCAGCCTTAAAATTGTGTTCGAGGCAAGAATTGTGCCAGTGTTCTGGATTAAAGTCATGGTAGAATACAGAGATTGCCACGCAGCACTTATAAAACCCCACTGTCACTTCCAACAACCTATCTATGTGAAATGGGGTTTCCTACATTAAGAGCAACTAAAACAAGGCAAGAGAATAAACTGGACATAGGCAACCCACTTCAGGAATCGTCATTTCCGATTACCCCCACATGGAACTGTCTCATTAAAAAGAAAGACGCTCAGGATTATTATTGATTTAACATTCTAGTAAGTTAAAATATTAAATCACTTTATATTTATTTTTTGTGTAACTGTATTTTACTTTGAACGCATATTTAAATACAATAAAATTAAAATTAATAAATCAAAATAATCTAAAATAAAAAAACATTCCAGCAGGTCGTGTACAATTATCGAACGTTGAGTGGTCTATGGTGATAAAAAGGTTGGGGAACACTGGTATGTTTATTTTATAATAAAAATCACACATTTATAATAAAAATAGAACAAAATTACTAGAAAGTTATAAAATTTAGCACAAACAATTATTTTAATAATCATGTTTTGTATTTGCTCCACTTAAAATACTTACTAATTCTACTTAGCATTTTGAATTTGAGCATTTAATAATTTGTCCACAACAGGCATATATACTTATAAGGAAATGCGCTAACTGCCACAGGCGTGTGTGTGCGTGTATATATATATATGCCTTTCCAAAGTAATGTTTCAATGCAATGTACTGCTATTAGTAAAGTTGTATCCATGGCTTCATAATGCAAAGAAATGTCATTAACATTGTTTGCAAGATTTAAAGGGGTAATTTAGAGATCCTTTTCTCTGCCAGACAGCGTAAGTGTGAGCGAACTGGGTGAAAACTGGTGGCACTCAGGAGTGAATCATAAAGGCAGTTAAGGAGCTAATAAGAAATTTTGAAGTCAATAAGTAAGTGTTTCCCTTTAAAGGATTTCAGATTTTTAAGTAAAGGTACAATAAAATCCAGATTATTTGAGGAATCAAATGCCACGATTATTGCAAATAATTCACAAAATTGTGAGAAAAAAAAAAACCCAACTATGACGAACAACTGAATCAGAGATATCTGGCAAAAGCACATTTATGTGCTGAGTCAAGGTTCATTTTAGAAAATTCAAATATGAAATACATGTTCAGCATGAACTACATGAAACAGATCCTTATATGTCTGCCGGGGACTTGTCAATACAACAAAGATGATATTCTTGACTGGAGGTTAGTATGGATCCTTGGTACATAACTATGATTGTTTTTCACGGGAGAATCTTACAACCTTGACAATCATCAGCTCCCATATATTCAATTTCGACAGACTGCTACAGAAATTGTCTTTCAACAAGGCAATGCACTGTGCCATTATTTCCAAATTGTATCAGAATTGTTAGGTAAACAGGACCTAGATGTGCTTCCTGGTAATCAAGGTCATGCAACCCTAATCCTAACAAGAACACAATGTGTGAAATAGCAGCAGATATTTGAGACTTTAACAATATTATATCAAATCACTGTTAATTGAGTTTGTTTTGGTCATGTACTTAAATGACTTCCCATAGCTTCCAGTGTAATTAAATCTATATATGTCAATACAAATCACAGCTGACATCAAGGGGTTGCAAAGTTCTTCTAGACAAATATCCTTGATTCAGTTGCTCTTCAGTAAACACATGAAAAAGATATGCACACAATAGATGCATACAGATATTTATTTCTTGAATAAGAATAAAATTACTCATTATTTAAAAAGTTAGCATATTTAATTTTTTAAAAAACCATTTAAAGGTTTCTAAATATTTAATTTTATGCATTTACTTTTACATAGAAATATTCCTGTATTAAGCAGTGAAATAATTTTGTAATGTGTTAAATCAGAAGTTTACCTTCATAATTATGGAGTAAAACTATAATATAAAAGTAAATTAAAACTTTTCTTCAAAAATGATCCTTGGACAAGTATACTAACAAATAATATAAATGGACAAAAGTTTAAAAATTTTTTATATTATAATGACAACTTTAAATTTCACAATTTTTTAATTTGGTTATGATTATTAATTTAATTCAATAAGGGAAGAGAATTTTTTTTAAATTTAAAACTGATTTTTTTAAAAAAAGGAGAAATAGAAGGAATTCAACACAGATGTTATTCTATGAATTTAATCGGATTAGTATGATGTGCATTTAAGTTGCTACCTCTGACAATTTATCATAGCTATGTAGTAGCAAATGTACTGGTGCATATAAATAAAGTGTCTATGCCAATATATAAAAAAAAGCTTTAAACATACAAAATAAATTACGAATAATGCTAAATTTTATGTGAGCAGCATTTAAAATATTTATTTGGGACTGGTTTGATTTGCCTGTTGCTCAATGGTCACTTTTTAGGAAAAATGAAAATTTTAAGAGTTAGAGCTTCTAGAGTCCTTTTACTTAGTAATTATGGAATTCTAAACAAATTTCAAGAAATACAGAAAAAAGTTTAATGATTTTTTAAATAAAAATATATATTAAATCCTTCAATAAAAAATACAGGATAATGGCCCTAACTTAGTAATTTCATCAGCTAATGCTTTTCCTTCTACATTTATCTTTAATTTCTAATTAAATGTTTCATATAATTTATTTTTAAAATCTAAAAATTTGCATTTAAAAATAAGTTTAGTATTAATTTATTAAATCGCACACAATATTTCATGATTTTTTATTTCTTTTCTTTGAAAAAAAAGAAAACTTTATTTACCTTTTTAATGTATGATAAACAATCGAAAAGTTCGTTTTTAGTAAAAATTTTTTATATAGATTTTCTTTTTAGCTTTTGTGGATGATATAAAGAACTACAATGCAATGCATATAGGGGAAAAAAGTAAATAAAATGGTATGATTTCATAAGGAAAAAGGTGAGTTTAAGTTTTATCATCAATAGTAAAGATTAAAAATTATTAATAGAGTACACTGAATTTGAGACCAATATTTTTAGATATATCTAATGTATATATGTATGACATTCTTTAAAACCCTTCTAGCAATTTTTTGAATGGATAAATTTTGAAGATTTTTTATTTTTAGTTCATTTGTAATATAATAAATGGTACTTTAAATGCAGATTATATCATTATTTTGAAATTCAGAAAATATTTTCAAAAGCATCTGAATTATTGTCAAAATGTTATTTTTAAAAATTTTATGTTCCATTTCATATACTTTTTATGAATAAAAAATATTATACATAAATAAAATTAATGTTCAAAGAAAATTTAGTTTTCCATGACACCAAAACAGAGTTTTGGGTCATGTTTTGAAAGCACAAGATTTAATAGAGATGATTGTAATCAATTGCCATCAATAATCTACATGTTGATACATATCACAATGTGATGAAATGTTGGTTTTGGGTGATGATATAATACAGTAAACAACACTTCAAATTATCAAAGTACTTTAAATAAATTTTGAGGTATTTTTAAAAAATAACCAAAAGGGAAGGAAAAAAGAAAAAATTTAAAACAAAAAATTTATTTGAATAAATTTTTTCAACATTTTCAGAATAGATTTCATTAATTTGATAAACTGCATTTTATTCATATATATATATATATATATATATATATATATATATATATATATATATATATATATTATCTCTCATAAAACTAGAATTAATGTTTTAACTTACTGAAAATTTACTTTATCCACTTGGAACTTAGTTTCAAATATACCTGATGTTAAAACTCGGCAACGTAGAATATCCTAAGACAAAATTGAAATGGGAGAATGTTGCATTATATAGTGAAGATTTGATACAAAACACAATCAATCAAAAATATACATACTTGCTCAGATGGAGTATAATCACTCTTTTTTATAACATTTACTCTATCTAAGAAACTGAAACAAACAGATATATGTAAATATAAAATTTCATTTAAAAAAGAGAAAATTTTCATAGTAAAATAACAGCATAGTATTTACTGTATTTTCCTGTATGTAATTTGTGGATTATGTCTTAAAAAAGGTTTGAATTTTGCTGTATTATAAGGCACTGCAGATAATCTAATAATAAAATATTTTCCATCAGAAAAACTTACAATAAAGTTTTGAAAGAAATGCCATTTATGTTTCACAAAATAAATAAGAGATGGCAACACGACTCGATTGACTTATTTTAACTATAATCACAGCACTGTCCAACTATGTTCAAGAAGGAATTCAGCTCCTCAGAACAATAATACAATTGGAATTGGCTAACATTATTATGTCTTCTGTCTTGACCCGAGATATCTTGCTCTGCAAACATTCCAATTCATATGTTATCATGTAGAAGGGAAAATGTTTCAGTTACACAGAAAACTTTAATCTAAAAACTATAGGGAATGCTAATAAAAAAATGGAAACAAACGTCTGTTATAAGGTGAAAAACAATGCATGCATGATACAAGAAAAAATGTACCCAATGCACAGTTTGAAAATTACCCATTTCTTTCTATAACTGCTAATGAAATCCAAACAACTCTTTTCCATGATAAATATATTTCTATACAAAGCAAATTATTATATTTATAATCATACTGGGTATTTTTTAAATTTTATTTGGCATCAAATTATCAGACATATATATTATTTTAATATTCACTGGAAAAACTGCCGCAGATTATATAGCAATGCAGATTACGTGATGCTTTTTTTTTCTTTTACTGAAAAAGTCTTGTGGACTACATATAGGAAAATACAGCAAATTTCATTTTAAACATAATAAAAATCTTTGCGAATAAGAAAAGAAATTTATTATTAAAAATATTAAGGAATATTTAATCTTCTCTCATATTACAGGATTCTTGCTTTGTTAATAAATCAAACTCCTATCAATACAAATTCATACCATATCATGTAAAAAAAATATGCTTGTTTATTTTTTTTAAAAAATACATTGCGTTGCTTATTACAGTAACACTAAGTAGTAATGAGATACGTATTTTAAATTTTTTATCACAAAATAAAAATCTTCAGAAATTTTGTAAATATTTTGTATTTGAAGTAATGCTTAATTTAATAATAAAAAAAAAGGACAAGTATTTCTGAAATTTAAATTAAATGAATAGGAAATTTTACCGTACAATTTTTGACAGAATTATCATATAATATTACAATTATTATAAAATCAAATCCTAAATATATGAAAACATTATAAAGCATTACATAATAAAAAGCATGATATTTACTTGATTAGTAATTTCTCATTCTATACATTATTCATGGGGCAGAAACAATCAAAACTTTCATAAATTTTTGGACATTGTCATATATTATTTTAAACTATCACTCATTTATCATTAAACTTCAAGTCATTAATGAGGAAAACTTTAAGTATGATGATCCACTTAAAATTAGAACTACCTTTGCTTGTAATCAATTTCTTTACTGCAAAAAACTTTTTCTGCATGGCTAACAGATTTTCAGAAATAAATTTAAATGATAGAAGTAAAATTACATGATAATATTCTTTTAAAAAATTCAAAATTTATTAAAAGTCAGCTTTTTTTTCCTAATAAAGTAATATTAGCAAACAGTAAAAGAAAATTTTAAATTTTCTATAAAAAGTAAAACATTTTACAGAAAATTTAAAATTTACTTTTACTATATTAAGTAATACATAATAAAAATATCTTGTTAATTACAAACTAATACTAAATTTACCTAAGTAAATGTAAACTAAAATAAATTATATTAAAATGCAAATAAAATTTTCATTTTGGCACAAATTACTCACAGAAGCTAAATTTAATACGCAATAAAATTATTTAATCAAAAAATATATAAAATTATTTTGAATTTCAAAAATATTCTTGTTAAAAATTGATTTCAAATGTTAACTCATATATGAAGTACGACTACAAAAATAGAATCAGTACTTTTGTAAAGAATTTCTTTATATTTGTTTTTACACTCTTATAGTTATTATACTACTTTGTAATAAATCCACTTATATTGCAGATCAGTTAATTACTAAATGCAAATTATCTTGATAAATAAGAGGTAAATTATGTATCTACAAAAAGTTAGTATAAGAGTCCTAAATTTTAAAAATTTTTCAACCAAACATTCACTGAACTGAAAATTGGAAAATATTTCTATCACACTTATAGGAAAATTTTTTACAACCTTTGATAACAAACCCTGAATGAAATAAAAATATCTAAAAATTATTCTTAACTATGAATGAAAGAAATTTTTGCCTAAAGAATACTGAAGTGTTGTGTACAGTGAACAATAAGAATCATACATGAAAAAGAGATGTTATTTATCAAGAAACATTTGGTAACAACATAAAAATATTTTTTATTAAAATAATAATTAAGAGCTTTAAACAAGTTTCACTTATGAATTTGACCTACACTAAAGAAATGAAAATCAAAACAAAGAGAATTGTGAATTATAAAAATGGGAATATAAAAGACACTGCATCTTTTATTTACGTTAATTAATTTCTGCAATTATGTATGCATATAAGATAATGAAAAAAACAATTTTGACTCATTACTATTACATAATTACCATCACAGCAAAAAGATTCTCAGAGATTTTAATAATTTTAAAAATTATAGAATGAATAACCTAAGACAATATATCTTTAATGAAATTATTATTGACAACTAATTATGTTTTTAGAATTTATGCAAATAATTGTCTCATTCCTTGAGCCAAGGAGCTATTAATAAAATTCAAATCCAAATAAATGAGAAAAAAATAAGGTGGGACCAATTATAGCAATTTTGTTTCCCTCATTTTCTAATCTGTTACAGAGAATTTATATGTATATCATGAATATACAGCATATTATGAATATATCTAGACCAATTTAATTTAACATAATCTAAACCGTATTTGCTTTCAGTATCAACAATAATCAGATTAATTTTTGATAAATGAATTAAAAAATTAAAAGACGTTTAAACAACTTAGAGATTTATGTGGAAATTATAGAAATATTAACTACTTACTACTTTGCACAATCAATTAACTGATACTCATTTGATCGTTCAAATGTTGATTGAACTCCTTTATCTTTCCATAATATCTCTGTGTGCTCATAGAATTCCTGAAAAAAAAAAAAGTATCATTAAAGTTGTCATCTAATCAAAACAAGTAATAAAATAATACACAAACAATAATCAATATGGGAATCCCATTTTAAGAATTTTAAAATAACTTTTATATAATTTCTAGTTTTAAATGTTATGTAATGGAAGGGATATAAAATAATATCCTCAATACTAGTTTTACAGCAGGAACGTAGCATTCATACAAATGAAATAGGTATGATACACACAGAATATGCTATATACAAATGTAAATGGACAAATGATGTTTTAAAATGAATTCAAAATAAGTTTTTCAATTTTATTTAACAGAAATTTTACGATATTATTTTTTGTTATTATATATCATTGCTATGCTTCACACAAACAAAAATACATGATAACACATCCTTAATTTTGACTAAGCAAAATCAGAGACTACCAAAATTGTGGCTTAACATACGAAAGTAAATGGTTGCTTGCAATGCTTGATTCTGCTTCAACCATCAACATTTGAGAAGACAACCATAATCATAAAACATGCATGTCACTTTATATACAAAGATGAAAACTGTGTTAAGAAAATAAAATAAAAAAGAATTTCAATTAAATAAATCATTTGAAGTTCAATAAATTAACAGCTTTATAACAATTCCAAAATAATTCTTCCTCAAAAATTTTGCCATTGTTTTCAACAAAAGAAGTTTCAAATTCAAATTTTTTATGTTAGACAAAATACATGTTTACTTAGACATGATCTTTACCTAGTAGTTACTTAAAATGTCATTATTTTAAAAACTAAAGTCACAGAATGTTTAGATTAATTTTTTTTACATTGCTATCATTTGATTTTCTTGAAAACAAAATATAAAATTATTAAATCTTTGATTTTTTAAACTTTTAATATTAAAAACCAATATTGTGTTATTTTAATATTGAATCAAAATGCAAACTTCAAAGGATGATGTAGCTTCCAATTTAATGAAAGTATTTAACTGAAACAGATTGTTGAGAATCATAAATAATACTCATGTGGTAAATGTCAAATAAGCTGTATAAAACTTAATCTAAAATTTATAAAATTTAATTTTAAAACAATTATGGAAACTTTCATATTTTTATATGATTACATTTATAAAAAATTTTTTTAATTAACAGGTTTATCACAAATGTCTCCAGAAGACAGAAATTAATCCATGAAAGAAACAAGACTAATATATTAAGTGATGCTAGAGATCTAAAACAAAAATAAAAAATCTAACATAATTGGTTACTTTCTTGTGCAACTGTAATATTTTCAGAATTAGTACAGATTTCTAAGAATCAAATAACAGTAGTTTCCGAGGACTCAAATCAAAAATTTTCATGCTTCCATATTCATATTATAGTTATTTTTTTATTTTATAAAAATTGTTCTTAAACAAATATGCATGTAATTATGCATATGCAACAATTTTCAATTATATTTGTAAATAAGGAAAATCAATAATTGCAAGAATTAATGATTTTTTTTATTTAAGTTAATATTATAATTAATGACTACTTCAAAACCCTTCAATGAACTTACAGATACAATAGAATTTTTTTTTAAAACAATCAGTACATTTTACATTACTGAATTATGTATAAAAAATGAACAATTTTAAAGTTTTTAAACATTAGATTTTTAAATATAAATTTATTGAAATGTGTATTATTATCTCTTTTCATATAAATTTGTTCAAAATAAAATAAATACAACAACTTGATAAAGTTTTCAGGATGTGACTTTTTTTCCAATTATTATTTAATAACAGAAATTCTAAATTTTTCTTCTGTTTACTTCCAAACTCATTTAAAACTATACAATTTCACATTCTAGACTTTTCTAATCTTGGTTATTTAAATATACACAATATTGCTGTTAGAAAATGCTAACGTTCCATCTCTAAAGCTTTCATTTTCAATTCATTCTTAATACTGAGTAATAACCGTTGCTTCTCTGAAGCGCCACATGCTCAATTTCGCAATTAATATTACTTTACCAGTTCTTTTAGCTTTCTCGTTATACTTTATTGAAGATTTTTCAAGCTAATTTATGTCATCTTTCAAACACTTCTTTTTGCTTTCCTTTTAATATTGGCTGCTTTTTTTTTTTTTTTTTTTTTTTGGCTATTTTAATTATCTAAATATAACTTAAAGTTTTGCCTGGCATCAGCAGCAATACTAAATAAGTCTTTGTTTATTATTATTGTATTGACACTTATGTTTTGGATGTGATCGTCAATGACATTATATATATATATATATAACCACAATTGATTATTTAAATTTTCTATCATAAAATTTTTGTTTATAGAAAACCAACCTTCAACAGATGCTTGACCATGCGAGTACTAAAAGCAAATTAAATACTTTTCATAAGTGACAGTAATTTTGCCTATTTGAAGTAAGTTACAAAGAAAAGTGTCTATTCTCTCTAATAAGATTTAATAGGATCAAATTTCTCATCAATGCAATCTTGAAAACTTAAGAGTCAGTTGTAATAATTAAAACACTAACATAAAATGCGAAATGTTTTTATTTTTTCTGAACCAACCTTTCAACCTTTAAGACAATCAATGTATGGCTCTTCCAAAGTCCATTGAACATTGAAATGACATCTTCCTTCAGGCATATTTAATAATTTATTCTGGAATTTATTTCAATGATAAACAAACTAATTCATCCCTTTCCACAGAAATTATATGCAATTTTCATCATGGGAGATAAGGAAAGTATATTTTAATTCAAAATTGTATATTTAAGTATGAATATTCAGCAAATTTTATGCAACATAAAAGACAGAAACAAATAGATAAAAAACTGAAATCGCCCTCCAAATTGTCCCACATGATAATCTTGTATAGTTGATTATTTCACTTCACACACATAAACGTAAATACTATACCTGGTTTGGACTAAACTGAATCACCATGAAATTACTGTGGCTGAACTGAAAATTTTAGTTAATGGTTATACAACAATATAATATCAATTGTGTGCCTCCATTTAGTAGTAACATTAATAGCTAATAATTAGATTTTTGGATAATTTCATTGAAAATTAAAAAAAAAAAAAAAAGGAATACATTAAGGTAGATAAAAATTCCAGGAGTAATTAACAATTTTCAGGGCATCAAGTCAAAATTACAAAAGTTTTAAAGGCCCTTTAAAAATTTTCAAATGTTAGGAGTTTCAAGAACCCTGCATTTTGTGCTACAATTAAACTGAGACATACAATTTAAAGTGGATTCCAAACTACTACAAACATTCAAGACAGGTGGAAATATTACTCACAAACTGTTAAAAACCAAAGGGCTTTTTGATTGGAAGCTAGATATAAAATTCTAACATACATATTTTAAAAAATATATTTCTAAAATATAAAATAAAATATAAATTAAAAATAAAATACACAGTTCCTTTTTTTAAAGGAAAAAAAGGAAAGAAAAGAAAACACATTACATTGTAATTTTTAGAAGCAGAAACAATGATAAACCAATTAGGTTGAAAATTAAAGAAAGAAACTTGCTGATCATACTTCTTATTAGAATTGAAATCAGCTGAGAAAGGATGCCCTTGACAATCACTTTAAAAGAATTCCAAAACATATGCAATATTTTTAAATTATTGAGTACCACTGCATTTAAAGTTATAGTTGAGAACCATTAGAAACAATGCATAATAATTCAACAGCTTGCTAAAAAATTATAGAGCATAGCTTTCAAAATATAGATGCAACTTGATACATTAATGACAAAAAGGAAGCAATAAACTATTTTCCAATATAAGATTGTTTTAGTTTCAATAGGATAACAGAAATAAATAGGAAGAATACTAAAGTTATGCAACACAGCTTCACTTATTAAATTCTTCAAGGTAATTTCCATTTCTTTCAATTTACTTTCCTATGCACCAAAATCAGACCTTAAACCAACTTTCATCAGGAAATGAGGCAGACTCATTGTTCTGAGCTCTCAGAAAACTCTTGCTACTAACAAATCATTTTCCTTTTAGTATCATTCCCACATGCGGAAACAATGCAAAGTGACAGGAAGCAAGGTCTGTAAGGAAGAAGAAATTCAAAAAGTTTCACTGCAATAGTAGTCAAATACTCAGTGCACACTTTAGTGTGGTAAGCAGGATCACTGCCATGGGGAAGAAATCAAGTATCTATTCTTGACTTTTAGTTGCAGATATTTTTATTTACAGTATGACTTAAAGCAGGTACTGTGCAGTATACCACATAGTTGTGACAGTTTTTTGTGTCCATAATGACATGCTCTACAATTCCACTCAAATTTGAAAAAAAAAAATAATAATAAAAAATAAATACAGCCATAATTTTTCATTAATAAATATTTAGATTTTTGACATTTACAAGTATGTCCTTATTATTAACATCCAAACTTTGTTTTGAGTTGGCCAGCAATTCATAACAGTAACAGCCAAGTCTCATCATATGATAGAATGATGTTTACATGCCAACATTGTCACTTATCAAATATATTCTGCAGTTTTTGATAATAAGTCATTTGTTCATTTTCTTTTGTTACTGATGTTTATGGTTTTCTTTCTCTCTCAGCATTTTCAAAAGTAAAATTGCTTCTTTTGAATTCCCAGTACCACCTAAATGTAATCATACAATGTAGACAGTTATTATTCAAGGCAACTGTCATTTCTACTATGCACTAATCTATGTTAATCCATACATAAAATTATATCTCAAAACCATCCTAATCTCATTATGTGACCACAATGCCATAATCTAGATTTTAATTTATCATTGCTAATAAACTGGGCCCACAGACATGTTGCTGTTGGTTTCTATATAAGTTTGGATATGTCTAAACTTGTTACTACCTCTAGCCTCCTGAGTTTTTGTGTTGAATAATATTCCAAAACTTTTAAGTACCCTTTATATTTATGAAATATTTTTGCACTCAGAAAAATTATGTCACTAGGTATATTTTAATATGAAACACTCACTGGTGGATAATCAAAATCTGGATTACTTGCTACATCTTGAATGTAATCCACTCGCCATTGGTTGTCTGAATTTTCTAACTGAACAGGAGGTGAGAGTGTGCTCATGGCTCCAGTGATAGTCTAAAATCATAATATAAACATTATAAATATTGAAATTTATAAGGAAACTTTAGAAGCATTATGAAATAGTAATGTGAACAAGGCAATAAATATTCAACAGAACCAAATTTTTCACTTGAAATGAAAAGTGAATAGGAATAAAATCATCAATATGGTTTCTTTTTCTTTTTTTAATTAACTTAATCTATCTTTTAACAAGCCTTCTATCATATGCAATAATCTGTTTATTTAACAAATGGCAATTATTTTATCATCTTGGTCATTTTAAATAAAAGAACATGAATACATAATAAGGAGAAATTCTTAATAGGCTTTATTTGCAATATATTTTGTGATCATAAGTATTCAGAAAGATAGAAATATGAGAAAAGTTTCTGAAAATCTTTTCAGTATTATGGAAATAAATATTATTTGTATAATTTACTGAAAGGGATTAGTACTCTATTTATAACATACAAAATTTTGAACAAAATTTTAAAAAATGGGGGAAAAATGCAAATTATTACCAATTTACTAGAATTTTATTACACACATTAAAATTGTGCACATATCATTTTCATCATAAAATTTTAAAGTACATTATTTATTATAATTTCATTTAAATTTAAAGAGGTTTTGCAAATTTTATTTAATGATACATTCTAGAAAAATTTTAAATAAATTATTAGAATATACTTATCAAATTTTGTAATTTTATTTTTAAAATTACAAAATTTGGTAAGTATATTCTAATAATATAATTGTATTATATATAATCTATATAAAAAATTTAAAAGTTAATTATTATTAAGTACAAGAAAAATGCAATTAAAAATTTAACAATAAAAACTACATAATAAAATACTCACTAATATAGCATCCCTGATATTTTTCTTAATATCTTCTATTTTTTGTTTTCGTTCACTAAAATAAACAAGAGAATAACTATTAAGCAAATCTTAGTGTTTGTTTTTAGGGAAAAAAACTTATGGTTAACATAAACATTGTATATGTTACAGTAATTGATTAATGATGATTATATATAATAAATGCTGATTAATCATAATCAATCCTAAACTTGGTAAATGTAATAAATTACAGTAAAAGCTATAAATATTCATTATATTTATAAAAAACTAACTCATAATGAGGAATGTAATAAATTTTAATTATTCTGTACAGAAATGATATCTTAATTCAAAATAAAAAATATTTTCAAGCAATATTAAACATTTCATTCTTAAAAATTTGAAGAATGTAATGACAGCTTAGAATTAAATATACAATATTTCAATTTAAAAATTTAAAGCAACTCTTTTATACAGTCACTTCAGTAGATATTTAAGACAGATGTATAAGTCATATAAGAATAGATAATAGCATAAGTCATATAATCTGCTGTGAATAGTATTAAAAAAAAAAAAACTTTAATATAATTAATTACTAGCACTTACAGAAAATTTTGATGCCTTGTTAATTAAAATTCCAGAATAAAGAAAACAGTTGATTATTAGAACCAGTTTATTACATTTATTGTAACATAGACCTTATGAAGCAATGTTTAGGATGCTTTATAAAGTAGTTTCGAAAACCTCTTTTTCGCCCAAATGATTGTATCACATAACTTGGAGCCCAAGAAGACATTCAGACTTTAATAGAAATAATTAATAACACTTCTAATAAAAACAAGAAGGAAATAGAAGATGAATGGTGTGACAATCATTCATTGATAAATGCTTGTCTACCAACAGTTAATTTTTTTAAATTTAGAGTGAAAATGATAATGATCCATTTTAACAACACAGTAATTTTAATTAGGAAAAAACAAATACGGAAGTAAAAAATAAGTGTTACAAAGTTTAAAATCGCAGGCAAAAAAGACATAGAAAGTTTCAAATCTTCTGGTAATATTGCTGACACAGTGAAATTATGACTACCAGATTATAAACAGAACAAGAAGTGATCCACAAAATTTATTAGTGATGACATTAGATATTTATGACAGAGACATTTATCTTGTAGCAACAAAAAAAGAAAAAATTTCATAGTGAATAGCATAAATCAATTCATAATTTGTGAAGAAAAATGTAAAGAGAATATCACATCAAGATTGCATTAGAAAACTACCTTTCTGAAAGACCATGACATTAACAATGTATTTTGCAAGGTACGGTGCAAATCTGGTAAGTACAAATGTAAAAAAAAAATCTGGGAAAATTATAATATGTCAGAGTAATTTAATGAATCTAAATAAATATATTAACAAGAAAATATAAGCAAGTATTTTTTTAGAATATAGGTTTAGTTTGTTTTGACATAGACATGTTCGAATAATAAATTATTTTCTTTATCCAGGTCTTTAAGTTAACATGACATAAAATTATCAGTAAGTACTAGTTATTTAATTTAAAATTCTGCTTTGTTTGGATACATAAATAAAAAGTTAGGCTTTATTTTACTTTCAGTAATTTAGATTTTTTAATACATTTTATGATAGATTATACTTGAACTGTAAAACTTATTCTATTATCTAATACATCTGTCTCACAATATCTACTGAAATGAATGCACAAAAGGACAAATGTTAAATTTTTAAGCTGAAATATTATTACAAGATTAAGTTGTAAATCATCATGATATTTTTCAAATTCTTAAGAACAAAATATTTAATATTACTGTACTTTCTAGCATATAATCTCCAGTGATGTATAAGATCTTTGAGCAAAAGAAAAAAATAGTGTCATATAATTCATAGCGGTGTATAATCTGTGGCCATTTTTTCAAGTGAATTGTCGAAAATACATACCATTAATTTATTATCCTTGAATGTAATGACATATAAAATAAAAAATTGATAGTATGATTAAAATTATAATAAAATGTACCGAAAAAAACCCCATTTATTATGAAAAGTATCTCACTGGATCATATTTTACGGACTTCATCGCCAAGTGCTATAAATTGAAATGAAAGTACCATATTCAGATTAAGAACAATAACTCTAAAAAGAATTTAGTAAAACTTTTCTATATTTGTAGTTTTTAATAATTTTTAAAACTAGGTTAGAAACTCTGAAAATAAAATATATTAGTTTAATTTAAAATTAAAAGAAAAAATGGATTATTTTCAAATTGTGCATAGAATATTTTCTTTTGTATTGCACATGCTTTGTTTTTCACCTTACATTAACACATGTTTCCATTTTTTTATTTGCCTTCTATTGCTACTTAAATATTTTAAAAAGGAAACAGCTGAGTTCAACATAAAATCACTTCAGCAAATAGCAACTTTAACATTTTTTTAAGAAATTAAATTTGCCCTTAAATGTAATTGGACAAAACTGATTAAAGCTGAAATGAATCAGCTATGTCGTAGCACCATCTGTTAGTTATTTTATAAAACATAATTAATTGACATTACTTTCAAAACTTCAAGCTTTTCTGGAGGAGAACTTTTTTTATTACATAACCTGTGGCGGCATATAATATGGGAAAAGAAAGTCAAAACTTGAATAGATAATCTGCTGATTATGTACTTGAAAATTTTTATTTCAAATTAAGATATTTTTCTACAAAATAACAGGAATTTATTACACTCCCCATTACAAGTTAGTGGTTTTAAAAACTTATCAGTGAAAGTGATAATTTTTCAAAAATTTATCACATTTAGTGGTGCTTATTGATAATCACTTTCACCATAATGTATATAAAATAAACATTCAATAAATCCCAACTGCTAATGAAAAAATTTCTCTTATACTTTGAACTAAAATTATGAATGATTAGAAAATTTTACTTTTTATTAATAAATTTATCATTAATACTTATATTAATAAATTTATAATTTCTCAAACATATACTGATGAATCAGTAAATTATTGTCTATTATTCTTCATTAATAATATTTTGTTAACTTTTTCAATATCTAAAACTAATTTAAGAAAATATAATTTCTAATTTCAGTTAATAATGATCTTATAGGAAAAAAGATATGAGTTAAGGTCTCAGCAATTGTTTATCCCAAATGACTACCAGGAAAGAAGATGCAAAGAGTGATAAGAACCATTATATGCTCGGGAATGATGTATGTATAAATATAACCATTATAAGATTGGTTGTTAAAACTTGAACTTTCACCAAAATGATAGCAAAGTAATGAATGAAAGCCTTAATATTTAAAGTGAAATGCATAAAACAAGATTCAGATTATTGAAAAGTAAGTTATGTAATAACTTTGTGGTACTGGTGTACTCTGAGGCATTTGATAGCAACACATAACAGAGTTGTGCCTGTGTGTGATGATTAACTTTATAAAATCATCTTTGCAACCAATCCAGATTAATATATTCCCTCTTTTGGATACATATTGAATGTTTACTTTAGCATGAAGCATCTTATCTGCAGCTGTTCTTTTTGTTAAGATTGATATTTTTCTCTTTTAGTTTAATACATTAAGTTTTTCAATGAGCCTCTTAGAAATTATGGAACATTCTCCTACATTTTATAACTTACATTCCATCAAAACCCATAACCAGATAAACTTATAAATTAAATAAATTTTCACCACTTTTAAAACAATTAAATTTTCTCATTTATTTAAATATTTATGAGATTTACTTAAAATATAAAACAAAAAATACAAAATATATAATTTACATAAAAGAGACACACTATATTTTTAAAAAACTTTTGGAAATCTATCAAAGGTTACTCAAAAACTCAAGAATTTATATTCTTTTTTTTTCTAAATATTTCCAATTCAAAAAACAACTAAAAAAAATTGTTAATAACATTTTGATAGAATATTGATTTATGTTTTACTTTGCAAAATAACATGACTAAGATTTCTTTGCTATTTTTTAAACATTGAAAGAATTCAATCAATCAAAAAAGTATTCAAATGGTAAAATTTACTGTGTGGTTTTTGTTTGTTTGTCGCTCAATGGTCATTTTTTGCACATGAGGGCTAATTAGACTGGGACCTACAATTTAAAGTCAATTCCGAACCACTACAAACATCCATGCCCAAGATATTTTTCAAACCTACAAGTTGTTGAATCGAAGGGAAGAGTGCTAACCATTCGGTTGCCAGCTCAACATTTTTTAAAGTGGAGTACGCCTCAGAGGTACAATAACAGTTAGATAGGAGGTACAACTGAAGCAAAATTCTAACCTCAAAAAATTACATGACTCTGTCTAAAATGAAAGAAGTTTGAACTTAGACATGAACTTCAATGTTTTCTTAATGATAGATTTGAGTTGAGAAGTTGTTTACATGATTAGAAATGACTTTGAAAACTAGTATATTTAGCAGATATATTCCTAGTTTTAAAATGCCTCAGTTTATTGTTAAAAGACAAGGAAATTTTATTGTTTCACATTGATGATTAAGTTAACATTACCACTGTAAAACTAAATTTATGGCAAAAGAGAGTTGGTGTGGATATGTAGATACATTCCCCTTTTCTCATGAGTTCATAAGTTGGCTTTTAAAATTGATATTGATACTCTAAAGTGTATAATATAGCATTTGGAGAATTTGCAAGTGGTTTGAAAAACTATTTCCCTGATTTAAAGAAATATATACAATAGATAAGAGATCCATTTAATTTTAACACAACATCCATGCCAGAAGATTTGACACATGCAGAAGAGGAGCAATTGTTGGAATTGGCTTCAGACGGATTTATGTTACTTACAATATAACTAGCATAGATGCCATGTAATCCAGCATCCCAAATTCTAAATTTTTTTGGTGACAAAGAAATGTTGCCAAAATGAGTTGTTACATCTCACGATGATGTAAATACTGGGGATGACAAAATAGAATAATCTACATAATTCTTATAGCTCTCTCAATCTCTATAGTTAAATAAAAACCAGGCTGCCAGATAAACAAGAAAATAAGCCAAAAAAAATCTCCAAATTTAGAGTTTGGCATGATAGATTATACAGCATCTATGCTAGTTTTATCTTATTATAAATAATTTTTTATTTCTCTTTTATTATTATTTTGTGTATTTCACAAAAAAGATAAATAAATTATTGTTACTAAAATATAATCACTTTTTTGACAAGGGTATTCAGCACTACAAAATTTATAGAAGGGGTATACATATGTCAAAAGCTTGGGAAATGCTGTTATAAAAGAATCTGTCAATAAAGAGGAACAACTCCACATATTCAGCATCAAAAGAATAGTACAATAGCTCATTCACTAGTATCAGTTCAACATAGTTTAATTATTTAGGAATATAAATTCTTCAAATTATTTAATTTTAAGAAAATAATAACTTAAGAAACCATTCATTATTAGAACTGAATATCAGAGACTATAAATCTTCACATTATTTTCCTCATGCTTCAGCTTTTAAACAAAGTAAGCAGATATTTATTTAAAGCGAAAAATTTTATACACATTCAGGCATTTATTGAGTATCACAAACAAAATTAATCATTTACTTATAGCTTTTCTCAAAAACATTTTTAAGTCAATTAAATGCAATGAACCTAAAATTTTTTAGATAGACTATTTTCATAAAATAATACCAGAAATATAACATTGTTACACATAAATAAGTGCAAATATTTAATATTTTATTTTTCATAATACAAAGCTTATTTTTCAAAAAGATACTTTTTTTTTATTTTAAGTGAGCATATTTTAAAAAATACTTCATTCATGTGTTTTGATAAAGAAAAAGTAACAATGACAGTAATAATAAAAAAGAATATAATCTCAAATTTCAGTTACACTGTGTATAATATGAGATGAGAATTTTATGTTAGAAAAATCTTAACTTCTTTATCTCCTAATGGTTATTGAAATATAGATGCAAGTGAAAACATCTAAACTTGTAAAATAATGTTTAAAAAAAAAATATTTCAAAGTAGATAAAAAAAAACTATATGATACTGTATATAAAAAATGTAAAATAAGTTAACTTTTAAATAATTATCAAAATTTGTGAGCAACAAAAACATTACTTTACAGATAAATTATTGGTTTTGAATACAAACAGTCATAAAACTACATTCTGACAGTCAAAACATTTTTTTGACATGATTTCTAAGGATGAATTTTTGATTAGAATAAAAATGTAATGTATCTGTAACCTTTAAGAGAATTTACAAAGTGCAAAACTGTGATCTAAATATTTTTAAATGTACATTAAATAAATATCTATATAAAAAAATAAAAACAAAATTTATTAATTGGATGCATTAATAGTTTACATCTCTAACATATTTTACCTAATTTTAAAGAATAAATTAAATATATAACATTCTTACAGACATAAAAAAAGTCCAAAAATTTTGAATTTATGATTAAACTACTTAAAGTTGTGTAGATATAGAAATTTCAAAAGCTAATTTATTTCAAGGAAAATATATAAGAATAGCAAAGCTATAAGAAAAAACAGATATGAGGACTAAAAAAAAATGAAGCTATTTTTAAGCATAATACTTACTCTTCACTAAAACCATTAACATGCAATATTCTCATCTGTTTGACTATTGTGCTCTTGCCAGACTCACCTGCACCTATTAAATAAAAAAGGCAATTTTAGTTTATTCTTTACACTGAATTTAAAAAAAAAAACAACACAAAAAACATATTATTTAAATATTTTTCACAAATAAAATATCTTACTGAATTCAAAGAAAATTATTTTTAAAGTGCTTTAGTAATAAAATGTCATCAAGAACTATAAATTTCTATTCTATAAATATAGGTAGAGGTAACGACCACATATTTTTTGCAAATTTCATTATTTCTTCACTATTTTCTGGGGAAAAAAAAAAAAAAAAAAAAAAACAATGTCATGTTTTTAAGATACTCTAATTTTAAAATTAATAAGATCTTTGTGTGTGAAAATTATCCATTTCATTTAATGCCTCTTTTATTAAAAAAAATAATACTTTGCTACATATTCTAGCAAAAAGTAAGACATTTTTTTAGTAGTAAAGAATTGTAACAATAATAATCAGAAAAGTACTAAATTCCATGGCTGGACAATTTTGTTTCTTTAGCAGAACTTTTTAAATAGTATTCTTCAATCAAAAGATCATCAACTCTTCTTTTTATTCATTTCAAATTTTCTTATTTCTTAATGAAAAGCTTCTATACATATATAGAATTTTAACATTAATAAACATTTTAAATTTCAGTTATTAAAAAAAGTAAAAATATTAAAAAAAAGATACTAAATAAAAGCAACTTAATGTTACAAAATCTGTAATATTTCCTTGAAAAAAATGCATTTATTAAGGAAAAAATTTTGTGTTTAAAAAGTTACAAGAATAACTTTATTTATGTATAGTTATATTAACAAAATCTTTATATAGATTACTAATTAAAATAATGAAAACCATTAATTTTAAATTTATGACCGATAAAACAAATGAAAAATCAAAATATTTTATTTATCATATTTATTTTAAAGCAGATAGTTACCAATTTTAAATAGCTAATGTTAAATAGCAATTTTAAATAAATTCTTAAAATGATGCTCTCAAAAGCATAATTAAATTCATTTTTTGTTGGCTTGAATAATTATCAATCTATATTTGATACATCTTAACATATTGAAAATATAAAGTTTAATTCTGGCACTTAACAAGTTCTATTACATTGATAATTTAGTTATACTTATTTACATTTAAATTTTATGCTTATTTTTAGAAAAAGTTTGAAACAATGATACAGATATAACTTTTAGTGAAATTTTACAAATTTTTCAATTTCAAATTAAGTTTTCACTATAAGATACAAATTTATTATGTCAAATTAAATTAAATAAATGAAGGAATACAAACACACACACACACACATCACATTAAAATGAAAGAAATTTTTAAAAAATTCTTTTTAAAAAAATTTTATTAAACCTTTTTTTAAATTATTCAACTTTGAAAATAAAACTTAAAATATTAACTTGAAATTTTAACAGATAATAATGTAGAATAAATAACAAAATTAAAATTCTTTTAGATAGTGATATCCTGAAATAAGAGGTGAAAACCCTGAACATAAGAATTTATATAGTAATATAATTTTCACATTTGATGACATAAGCTTAATTTAATTTAAAAAATTCTAAATAGATTGGAAACCAAATGTTGACATTCATTTCATGAATTTACAAGAATTAATAAAATAATTTTTAAAATTGAAAGTTCATAAAATAGGAAAATTAATGTTAAATCTTTTTAAACACTCAAACTTTTCTCCAAACTTTTTTTTTTTCTAAACAATTTTTATAAAGAATTTAGTATGCCTAATACAGAAAGAAAGAAAAAAAAATAAAATTTACACTTAAAAGTAATATTTTAGCTTATTTACAAAAAATCAACCTAAGTAAATTAAGTGCTTCATTTATAAAAACATTTTATCTTTTTTTATTAAGGAAAGCATTTCACTATTTTTCTTATAAAAGTACTCAATCTTGTAGCAACTAATCTGCTTATTTTATAGATTTTCACATAACTACTTTATTGTCTTGTTTACCTAAAAATTATTTTTCATTCCCATTTATTATGCCTCACTTATTTAATTATTGAATATTTTGAATGTACAAGTTACATTTGAGTTCATGCTTAAAAAAGCCATCAAATGTAACGAAAGTTGTACATTGTTCCTCTTACAAAATCTCTTTGAGCATCGAGAGACAAACACATATGAATTTCATAAGATGATTCCAAATCATGATCACTCTTTGAAAAAGCTTTACAATATTTGCAATTGAAGCTGTAGATAATACTCTGATACTTGTGCTGTAAGACGGGAGTTTCATTAGACAGAAAAAATCCTATACAATTTTCTTAACAAAATCTGGTATTTCAATACAGCACTGTCGTTAGTTACGTACAATTTAATGAATTTACGAATCTCCAATAAAAATGGCATTCAAAGTTTTTTAAATCATAAATTAAAAAGATGAAATTTTAATTAAATGATTAAAATAAAAATGCAAACAAAAAAGGCTTGAAAACCAGTTTGAATAGAAGAGATTTTTTAAAATTTTAATCAGAATACATAAATTAAAATTATCATTGCATCGATATAGAATTATGAGGCCACAGACACTAATTTTATAATATCACAAGAGTTCATAAAATCAAATGTATACATATATATATATATAGCCTTAGCAACCTAAAAGGCAATTTTCATAACATGATCCTCTACGAAATCTTAAACGCCACGATTTATTCATAAAAACAGGACATGCAATCTCAACATATATCAAAATAAATATACTTAAATGTAAAATAAATAATAAAAACAAAACATAAGAAAAACAAAAAACTTTAGTAATTTTATTTCATTCTAAAAACTGCCATGGACAGTAATAGATAGAATTAAGATATTCTCAAAATTCACGACAAACTGAATTTAATTTCAAAACAAAATTTTTTCCCCCAGTTAGTTATTTTTAAATAATAACAAATTTTTTTTACACTTTTGATATTTCCAAAAACTCCACCTATGTTGTAAGAAAGTTTGAAATTACAAATATTTTTTGAGGTATCATCTCTGGAAACAGAAATAATTTAACATTTTTAAAAACAACCCGATATCATTAACTAAAGCTACAAAATTTTTATTTTTTGAATAATACGTCATTTGAATGACTTTTGAATAAGGTGTAAATTCTTAAGAAAAAATTGCATAAGTTAGTTTTTTTAAAACTTGAACATAAGTTTAAAAGATGAAATTCAGTTGGTAGACTTTTTAATATACAACAAACAGTAAATTATTTTGTTTAAAAATGGCACTAAAGAAGAGAAGGCATGTATATTTGTGTGGTGTGTATATATACATACATACATATGTATTTATATATATATATGTGTGTGTGTGTATATATATATATATAGATATAGACACACACATACACAAATTATCCCAGTTTTTGAATGAAAACATATCATGGACCAAAATATACATCTCAAATTCTACAATGGTTGTTTACAATTACCAACTTTTTCATTTTTTAAAATTTTTTACATTATATATATATATATATATATATATATATATATATATATATATATATATATATATATATATATATATATATATATATATATATATATATATATATATATAAGAATTACTATATTGATGCCAAAATAGTGCAAGTTATAAATTTCTAAATCAAACACAATGAGGGAGCTTTGTTGGAACATTCAAAGTCAATATAAAACTCAGTTTTTTTCAAATACATTAAAGTTTAAGAATAATTTTAAATCCAGGAAATTGATTTTCTTAATTTCTATGTTAAATTTTTTAATTTGTTATATTGGATAAAACAGGCATAAAAGTTTTCAAAAATTTTACAACAAGCACTAAATGCAATAGATTTTATAAATTTGCACTTTTTATTGCAAAACTAATAAAGGAAATGGAGCAATTATCAGCTTTGATGTTATCAAGAGAAAAAAATTCACCTGCCATGGCACATATTTATTTAAATTGTAGGTTAAAATAAATTCATTCATTTACATCAAATATTGTGATAGTTGCTACTATTACATTAGTGAAAACTATGTTTTTAATGAACAAAATAAGTTACTGATATTTAATCAATATTTAAGAAATGCTTCAACAAGGCTAAGTGTTTGATACAACATATTCTAAATGTAGTAACCATATTAAGTTTTAAAAAATATATACATATATATTTCATTAATATTTTCAGCAACAAGCAATATTGAAATTTAGTTTGATCCATTTATATTAATCTGATTTTCAAATAAATTTACAGTTATTTTCAAATTACAATTTTTTGAATTTTCCATCCAAAGGCATTTCATTCTATCCTTTAAACTAATGCTTATTTTTAATCATACTTTACTTTTAATCAGAATTTGCAATTTTTTTTATATTTTTTAAATATTAATTTTTACATTGATGTATAACAGTTTCTTAAATTTATATTTGTTTGCAAAAATAGCGTATTTTTTTAAGAAATATCAGAATTTGCAATTTTTTATATTTTTTAAATATTAATTTTTACATTAATGCATAATAGTTTCTTAAATTTATAATTGTTTGCAAAAATAATGTTTTTTTTTTTTTTTTTTTTTTTTTTTTTTTTTTTGAGAAATATACCTATATTAAATATACTGAATTTTTTCAGAATATTTTCATATGTTAATTTTTAAAGAAAAGCTTTGTATAAAAAAAATAGACTGAATCAAAACGATGCAAATAAGAAGCAGCAGCAAAAAAAATCAATTTCCAAAATGTAAATACTAAATGCAAACAAATATGATCAATGTTTTAATGAATTTCTTGCAAAAATAAATATAATGCAATATTAAATTTATCTTTGTTGTGATGTTTAATTATCGTAATTAAACATCACAACAAAGATAAATTTAACTGCAAAATGGATGGGCAACAACTATCTTTCATCAACAAAAAAAAAATTCTTTCAGTTCCTTACACTAAAGCAATAATGCATGTTTGAAATAATGTATCAAAATAAAGAAAAAAATCTAAGTCAGTTCAATTGTTTTATATTATTCATCAAAATATGAAAAAAAGAAATTGATTAGTTAATGTAGTTTATATGATACAGAGCACTGGCTAAGAAAGGAATTTAGAAATTTAAAATAAGTTAAAAAAAATTTCTTTCAGCTCATGCGACTATCTAATACCATAATGAGAAAAGATGCTTTATTTTGAAAAGAATGATCCTAAATGAAATTTAACAGGAAAAAATAACAACGAGTAACTTCCAGCCAGCAAAACTGATGGAATATCTGGAATAAATGGGATGAATATAATTATACAGCAATTTTTTAAATTATGCTTTAATGGATTGGCTGCAATATTAGATTTGTAAACAATAATTTATTAAAAAAAGTAATTTATAAAAGAAAGGCACAAATGTGGTATAATGCAGGATGCCAAATTCTGAATTTTTTTGGCAGTCAAGAAATGTAGCCAAGATGAAGTATTAAGATGTTTGCAATAATGTAAATACTAGGGTTGTCAAAATAGAATTTTCTGCATAATTCTTATAGGTTTCCATATCTGTGATATAATAAGGAAAAATTTTATAATAATTAAGAAATTGCAATGCAAATGTTTTTCTTAATTTATACTCTATGTGTTTGTGTGGATAAAACATATATCTTGTTTATAGGTAGAAGAAAAGGTCAAGTTCAGCAGTAATCTAAGTCATTGATACGAATGCCATTACTTCTTTTGTCACAGATGCCGTATACTGCAGGATGCCAAATTTTAAATTCTTTTCACAGGTTTTCTTATGTACCTGGCAACCTGGTTCTTATTATGAGGGAAAATACACTTTAGAACAGTCCTTAGCAAAAATTAGAAATTTTTACACAAAGCTTATTTTAATTCATGTTTGAAGGAACAAGATGCTACAGAAAACATGACAAACCAAGCAGAAACAAACCAACAGTGATAACAGTATAGGCCATCCACATTTCACTAATGATTGATGTAAATCTGCAACTGTATTTTTATTTCATTATAAAGAGATGAAAATTGGATCAAGACCTTAACCTTTAAGAACACCTACACTTATAGTATAATCTTGCAATAAAAGTAAGAACACTATATGAATATTTAATAAACCTAAACCTGATTTTCTGAATTAAAATTTGAGCTTAATATTCAAATCAATTTTTTTAATTTAATGATGAATAACTGGCAATTTATAGTGGCTGGAAGGAGAATATTTAATTGTTGAAATCAGTTCTCAGTTAACATAAAGATAAAAAAAATACATCAAAAGACTGTTTTGAAAATTTAAATGCATTTGATATAAATATTAATAGTAGTGTGATAGAATAAGTTTAAGATATATTGGCCACTAAAACAGATTTAAGTGTCATAAGTTAATACAACAATTGCTGAATTGTAAATGATCAAAATAATTTAAAATACATTAAAATTAGAAATAATTTTGTTTTAATTTGATATTTATATATTATCCTACTTTCTTATTAATTTTAAATAATTACTAGTAAGCCATTTTTTTCAAAGAGGCAAAAACCAAAGAATAATTCATGATTTATCGAATATATTCACTAGAAGTAATAGCATGAACATCTATTCCTTAAATGAAAACTTCAATCTGAGGCACACAGGATTTGTAGATTTTTTTTATTATATTTATCACTATTCAAAAGATTTAAAAATAGTAAATATTTTTTAAACAATTAATAAAATTATATTTCTAATTTGGTCTGTTTTATGGCTAAGCTTATTTAATCTTAGTTACTAGAAGAATATATGAACAAATATGCATCGTAAGAAAATGCTTAGAGTTAAATTAATGTAAATCTTTGAATTCTAAAATTTTCGACAAGAAAAAAATTATTGGAAAAATATTTTCCATAACAAGATAGCTATTTTTCTACATATCAGTCAAAATTTCTTCAATTAATGTTTTATATGAAAAAAAGAGTTATTAAAATTGAAAATATCACACCTTTTCTTATACAGAACTGAGTAGAACAAGGAAAATAAGGTCTCAGATGTCATAAAGTAAACAGGTTTGATTAACTTTCCTAAAACTGATTATAATAATGAAGATTCTATGATTGTTCTTAGTGTATTTTATTCATCAGTGAAACCAAAATTTTTAATTTGACTTTAAGCAAACACAATTTTCTCTGTAATGCTATTTAGATACAAATTACACTTTTTTTTAAATTAATAATGCAAAAAATTTATTACTTTATAATATTAAGATTATTAATATCAAATGAAGAAATATGTGAATAAAAGATTAAAAATATTGGTAATTACTTGATTTTCTTATGGAAGTGAATTCTAAAAATATCAATAAATCCAAATATAATAATCATAGTATTCAAAAATAAGAAAACAAATATTGTGTTCAGAAAGCATATATTAAAATAAAATTTCTAATATAGAACTAAAAATATATTTGAACTTATTTGCAAATCACTTAGCAATTTTGACAGAAGCTGATTGATTTTCTTGGAATAGATTTTACATAGAAACATGCTATAAATAAAAATCATATTTTTTTCACAGTAGATTGCAATTATAAGATAAAAGCATCTTCAAAAATGAAAAACATTTTGTCCTATTTTACATCTTTTGTTTACACCCAAATTAGAGCATCCTTGTGTTTAGCTATTTATAAATTTTTACTATGAAGTTTTTAAGATTTGTAACTTTGATTATTATTAACTATTAGCAGAATCAATCTGAATTTTAATTAGAATGAGAATACAATTTAAAGAATGTTGGATTTGTTCAATTTAATGAATGACCTTCAATCAGGAATGAATAGTTAGGGAATGGATCGTTATTAGAGACTCTATTGAGGTTCGATTTTGTTTATTACAAACCTAATAATAGGAGTCTATGAGTTGCTCTATATATCTGTTTATCTTTTTGGATCTGTCTTTCAATTTTCTTGTTAGCCTCTTTCCTTCTTTTATCCTCCTCAGCATCGCCCTTGGAACTGGAGCCTCCGAAGCAACCCATGACATTAGGCCTAATGCCGGTGACCGCCGGTTCTAGACGTCTTCCAAAAAAGTTATTAAATAACCTCTCTTTACTTAATCCATGATCTTAATTCGTGATATAAAATGGATTTCAATACCACTGTACACCAGCAACAATGATCTCAACACAAATATTGGATTAAGGAATTCACAGAAGATGCATCACCAGTATTTTTATTTTTCACCGTACACTCGCGAACACAGCTCTGATTCATAACAAAATGAAAGGCTTAGAAAAATAATCAACCATCATAAGATGTACGTACTGAAATTTTTTACATACATTTAAGTGCTTTGATTTTTAAAAGTCTTTATTTTCTTTTGCACATATATGAGATTATGTAATCATTAGATTAAAGTGTATAAATAGAATTTATTCATACATTTTTAATAATTTTTTTATGGAACTCAAGTATTTCTTGATAGAAAAAATTTATAACAAATTATGAATATTTTCATATAAGATGATATTAAGTATTTCATTCAACATTAAATAAAGTTAAAGAAAATCTCTAGAATTGCAATTGGGAAATAACGGAATTAAGTGCTGAAACGAAAACGAAATTGGCATAAAAGGAAAAGCTTTCAAAGAAACGAGTTCATTATAATTCTTATATTTTAAAAATAATATTTAAATTTTTATTTATCAAATTATTTTTCAAGTCATATAATTGCAATAAACTTCTGAAATATATAAGTTTCTTCTGACCGAAATGAATGCGATTATTTCCTTTGAAATAAACATGAATTCATTCCATTTTATTTAACAAATATTAAAACAGTTTCTATGATCTATAAATTAATCAAAATATAAAGCAAAAGTATAATCTTTTATTTATTTACTAAATTTCATATAATAAGGGTTCTTTAAGTTGTTTCCAAAACCAATTGGCAACATTTTGAGCGCATAGTTTGGGATTGAAAGAAACCTATGAAAGGAAGAAAAAAAAGTGAAAAAAAATAAGATTGCTATATAGTTGTAATTATTTACAGTCCACAGCCATATACTGCCAACATTTTAACAAAAGCTTATCAAACTTCTTTGACTTTTTAACGGTAATTATTTTTAACTGTTCACGATGTAACAATTTATTAATCTCTTGATTTTAACAATCATTTCTTTGTTGACAAGAGCGGTGATGCAATTGTGTATTCTGCGTGCCAAATGCTAAAAATTTTCCTTTAATATGAGCTATGATATATTTTTACTATTGTTTTTATGAAAATATGTTTTTAATTAAAATATTTATTTAGTAAGTCTTGTATATTTAATTTTCTGATTATTTAGTTGTGATAGAGAAATTTTAAATTCCTGTTTTGGAGGTGGTTAACCTGACTGTTAGGAGTGTAATATTTAAGCAATATGTTGAAACTCCTTAGTGTACTCTTTATTATAGAGAAGAGAAGAATTTTTTTCGTTCATAAATTATTTTTAATAACTATTTGTAAAATATTTTGTTTTTTATCTTATTAAATATAACTGTATGATACTTTGTTAAAATTTTTGCAATATAAAGTTATTAAAACAAGCTATAATTCAACATTTTAGGTGGATAGATTATTTTTAAACATTAAAATTGAATTCTATTTAATAATTTTAAGATAATAAAAATTTATTACATTCATGAAAAATTTAAGCCTATTAAAAATAATAAAAAGTTTGATAAGTAACACTTATTTTCAACATCAAATTTTTTATTGCTTAAAAATTTTTTGTGTGTAAATACCAGAATTTGTTAATTTTTAAATAGAGAGAGAGAGCCACATAACTATACGAAAGTAAAAGATTCTAGCATTAAAATCAAACAATTAATTGTTTGCAAAATTTGGTTAATTTTTCATTATGTTTTGAATTACCATGTTAAAAATCGTTTGTTTTGAATCTATAATATTGCCACATTATGCATCTTATTCTTATTCTGAATTGATTGAATTTATTCATATGTAATAATATAAATGGAGAATTGGTGTTGTATATCAAATATAATAAATCTGCTTCCTTAGAGATAATTATTTTTTAAATATTTACAAATTTTGGCTTTTTTATTTTAAATATATAAAAATTTATGATTATTTTTCAGATAAATCTTCTGTAATCAGGGTTATCCCCCCCATTTATCCCGATTTTACTTTGTTGTGGCTTTCTTAATTTTATTGTGAATATTTTTATTGCAAACATATTGATTTTTGTCATTTGTTCCATAAGTAAACACTTTTTTTTTTTATCATTCTACCTTTATTTTTGTTGTTTATAGAAATTTATTCTATAGAAACAATTCATTTCAACTTGCTGTATATGCTGCTTTAACAGTCTGATCATTTATTTATTTCAAAATATAAATTTTAATTAAAATTTATTCTTAAATGAAAATTTAAAAATAACTTCTATGAATCACATTAATTTTAATGATGGATTTTCCCTGGAAAAATTTTACTACAAAATCCATGACTTTTTACATGTTTGTTTTGGCCAGGAAAAGTCCTATGAGCCAGTACGAATTTGGTGCAATTCACAATTTTTGTTTCAAATTATATTACTTGTGCTATATACAGTTTCAAAATATCAATTATGCTTAAGCTTGAAATTTAAATATTGCAGTTTCACATTTTTAGCTTCAAATATCAAAATTTCAAATATTTCATTGTAATTACTTACTACAGAAGCATTAAAATGTTAATAACTAGAAACTAATTTTTTAAATATTACTTGTTAAGAAACAAATGTAAACTGAATATCATGCAGTCTGCAGTGGGATACAAAACATGGTAATAAAATTAAATCAATGACATAAATAACATTTTTGTAAATATTTGGATTTTAATTAACTGGGCAGTGAGGCCCATCTTAAAAAGATGGAAGAAAATCCTATTTGCATCCAGAAAATGAAGCTAAATTAATAATTTAAATAGCATACATTTTTGTGAAAAATAGTCAAGTGAAAGTTTAATTAATAGGTCAGAATAACTTTTAACCAATTTCGATAAAAAATTATGCTATTAGAAGGTTAATGAACCGATCAATCAAGAAACTGATGTTAATTATTTTATTGGATTTGTGGCATTCTTAAAAGATATGCCTAAAAAAATATTTGTCTTTCTATGTTTTTCAAACCCTAAGTGTTCATTTTTACACATGGTGCATTTGCATCAAATTATTCCCTTATCAGATAGTTTTGTAGTACTGTCTGGTAACAGATGATTTTGATATGTTTTATTGTAGCACTTTCATCTTGAGTTGTGGAATTATTGATGAATATTATGATAGAATTATTTATCCTATTTCAGAAAACATTTGCTGAAGTGAGCAGCTGTTGTATTTGTTTTTTTATTATCAGCATAACTAATAGGTAATTTCTAAACACTAATAAAGTCTCAGCTTTTTGTTTTTTCCTATGACAAAAACATTTTTACTCATTTTAATCCTGTTCGAACAATAACGAACTGTGATGAGTTCTTTTAAACCTTAGTATCTCTTAGAGCTTCATGTTTGAGCAGCGTATACATTCTGGAAAGACAGAAAAATAAAGTTGTCTCATTAGCATTAATATTAATTGAATAATCAGTAATAATTTCTAACCATTCTTCTGAATTCCATATCATGACTAAAAAAATCATCTTGTTTTTTATTGATAGGTTTGAACATAAATTTTTTTTCACTTGCACCTAAATCTAGTGCAGGGAAATTTCCTCCCTTCCCCCTTCATTTTAGAAGCAAAATCTTTAATTTTCTTTCATTAAAAGACCATTTTTGCATACATCCTTTTCCTTAACATTAGTAAACCATTGTTTCAAATCCAAATTTTACTTAACCATATTTCCTAACACATGTTCACTTTTATTTTATATTGTTGTCTTACTATTATTATATGCTATATTGTATTATTTGTTATTATTAATGTATGTAACTTGTGCTAGGTTTTATTTTTTCAAAGTTTTATATTTAAAGGGTTATGTGTGTGAAATTTTGCTTTCTAAAAGATAATTAGGTGTTATAATTTTGTAAAGTTGCTTGATTTGTAATTTATAGTACTAAAAATTATTTTTAATTATTTTTTTAAATTTGGAGCTGGAGGGAAATTGATCAAGTATACTTTTTAATTATTGTCAATCTATTTAAATTACTTCTTTATGTTTCTTGTTGAATTCTTTTACTCAATTAATTAAAACTTGAATAATGTGTTATTTAAAGGTGGGTGACAACAGTTGGATAATTAGAATCACAAGCTTTCATAAGAAAGTATGTTATTTACATTATTGACTTAGAGATATATAGCACAATTGTTAATATCTGCTTGATTTTGTTATGTACAATGTGCTTTTAAAGTGTTTTTCTTTTGTTATTAATTAAAAAAGAAAATTGAAATATTGATTGATTACATTTGGTTATGAAGATTAATATTAATTTTAGAGACTTATGTTTGTTTTGTAATTGGTAGATTTTGTAACATATGTGCAGTTAAGTTTGTAGCTTTTAGTTTTGTACTTAACATAGTAAATATTATAAAATATTTAGAGTTGGGAATTGAGCATGATTGAGTTTTTGATGACTACAACTAAGCCATGACCTGTTCCTGATTTGGTGAGATTTCTTGGGTTATTGTTTTTTAGAACTTTTGCATGTGGAACTCTTGGGACATTTTTGAAAATCATGATAAGTGTGTCATGCATTCTAGGATTTTACTTGTATTTGATCAATAAAAGATATATGGTCTTAGTTTTTATTATTTTCTCTTTTAATAATTGAAAAAGAATATTAATATATACTGTATGTAACAATATCAAACAGGTATTAACAACTGTGCTATAAATCTAAATCAATTATGTAAGTAACATTCATTTTTATAAAAATTCAAGTTTTGAGTAAACTGACTTGTAGCAATCACCCTTAAAAAATCATTTGATGTAATGTAGTCCAGTACAGAAAAAGCATCTGGCAATAAAGCTAAATCACTATCTTAAATAACATTCATTTTTTGTGAAAACTAACTTTCTAATTAACTAGCCTTAATCACACATTATCTAGTTTTAATTAATCAGTCAGCACAATTCAAAAGAAACTTTTATCCAATATTTGTACATTATATTTTATAAATTCCATTATTTAGCATATAAAATAGAAAATTTTGTAGAATAGTAAAAGTACATACCAGATCATCACTTCCCTCGTGTTCCTCATTAATAAAGTTCAATTTTGTAAATAGTTTCTAAAATATATATAATTACAAGTAAAACAACTTCACAAAATTATAATATCCAAATAACATTTGAGTGACTTTTAAATTATAAAAAAATCAACTTAAAATTTCTCACTCAACCATTCAAATAAAAATTAAGAAAAAGTAAAATTGGAAACACAAAAAATGAACAATGTTTCTTAAAACTCAAAACAAATCACATTTTGGAATGTGTTATAGAATCATTGAACAAATCCTTTTTGGTGCAGTGATCTACAGTCTGTCATCCATACCGACTCTTAAGGTTTAACCAAAATATCACTACACTATACTTCATTTATATGTAAAAGTAAGTTCACCTATGATGGACTTTTCACCACTTCTGTAAGTATGTGAAAATGAATTATCATCATGGAATTGTGATTTAACTTCTGTAAATTTACTTTTTTATACTTATTTTTTGTTTAAAAATATTAATTTTGTAAAAAAAAATCAAATTTTTGTAATATTTCATTAGACTTGTTTCAGATACTAATTAAATTTTTATATTAAAGAGTGTACTAATAATTGTATTGATTGCATGTTGGATTTCAAAATTGATTAAACAACAATTTAATGCTAAAAAATTTTTTAAAGATTCAATCATTTGTGGCTAAGCATGTCAGGAACAGTCACTAAACCAATATTTAAAAAATATTTATTTGTTAATTAAACGTAAAAAGAATACATATGGTAGTGGAAAATTCTAAATTTCTTCATGCATCTAATGAATTTGATATTTAAAATTGAAAGAGTGGAAGGTGTGTGCGTGTGATATAAGTAAATTTAAAAATTTTACAATTGATTATGCTAAAGAAAAACTGATCTGTTAATATTAATTATAAAATAAAACTTGAGAATCTTCAAAGAAACAAATTAGTGCTAATGTGTTAAAATATGAGTCTTTTGAATAATTAAATAAACAGACAGATCTGGAATGTACCTATCTGTTTCTTTTTAAATGTTTTTTAAAAATTCAATCGTAATGATTAGAAAAAAAATAATTTAAATTAACTTCAAGAGATAATTATATTAATTTAGTTTTCATTTTTAGTATCTCAAATTGTTTTCTTATGATTTTACAAATATTTTTATAATTCCTTTTGATTCATAGTAAATTAATCAAAATAAGTTGTGTAAACAAATGTACAAACTTTAAAAATATCCAGCTTGATATTTTGTCTATATGCACATCTGTGAGGGTTGACAAAATTATAGTAGTGATCAACTTTAAAATAATCAGTTTGCCAGTTTCAATCTGTCAGTTATAATCATTTTTCAGAAAGTTGCTAAATAAATAACTTAGTAGGTTAATGCTTTGGAGCAGATGGAGGAGCATTTCTCCATTGTTAGCTGCTTATTACACACTTGGATATTTTTGGGAGAGAATGTTGATAGGCTATTACATATATACCAAATATTCATATTAGTTTTTTATAGTTTGGAAAATATTACTCATTAATAATTAGAATTAAATTTGGCCAAAAATAATTAATGTAATGTTCAAACATCACCTCCTGCCAAAATTTATGATTCTGAAAAAACTTGAAACTCAATTAATTTTTTGGAAATCTACAAATTTTGTTATCATTAAATATACTAGTTTACAATGACTGTACTATAATGCTCATCTACTTTTGCGTTTCTGCTTTTGACATCCTACTAGATTGTCTTTCAAAAAGATTATTCCGTATACCACTTTTCCTAAATTGCATTAGATTGTTTGAATGAACATTCTATAGATCTGAATGTACTTTCCTGGCCTTTAAGTTCACTTGACCTCAATCTAATCGAATGCATCTGGGATACTATTATAAGAGGTTTAAAAGGCTCCAACATCTTTCATTTAACCTTTGTAAATGATAGAATATTGTTAAAAAGTCATGAATGTATATTATTTTCCCTTGCTTATCATTTTGTCAAATCCATTGTAAGAAAAATTTTAATTGTTCATATAGTCTAAAGATGGCAACAGACTATCAGACAGGTATCTCTAAATCAGTTGCTCTTTAATTTATGTTTAAAGTACTATATAGCAAATTAAAATATTTTATATTTCTGTAACGTGAAAAAATAAGGTTGTTCATTATATTTTATTCATCTTTTAAATTACTATTTCTCATTTTGCAGAAAATTTTTTCATTTAGTTTACTGTAAAAACTCTTGAGAGATGAAAAATGTAGAAATTTTAAATTGAAAATTTAACGAGAATGTAAATTGTTTCCCTTCTTAAACATCTGAATAAGTTAAAAAACTCTCCTTTCTATCATTCTTATTTTCTATTTTTAATAAATAATAAAGTATTTTTGATAAATTTGTGACTATATGCATTAATTTTTTAAATTATTTCATTTCAACTGAAATAAATATATTTTAAATATATAAAAAATTTCCTGTTGGCTTAATAGTTTTATAACAGATTCTGCTACTTTTCAGATTTCTATTTATATTAAATATTTAATACTATTAATAATTTAATTTAAAATTTAAAAATAAATATTTAAAAAAATGGAGAATATTGTAAAAAATAACAACTATCCAATTTTAAAATAAATTGCTACAGATTTTATTTTTATTGGTGTTAACTTTTATATATTTTATAAAGGATTTTTTAAAATATAATGTAAAGTTTACTAAACTTCATTTAGATTTGTATGGTTCACATGACATTTTTATTGGTGAGGAAAATAACGTGTTCAAGTATTGCTTCCTGTGATTGTTTATATTTGTAATTTAGTTGGAAATAACTGTTCACTTTTTTATATATATAAAAAGGAAAAAAATATGAACAAGTTAGATTTTCATAAGCATATTGTTAACATTCTATCTAACTTTCTAGAGTTTTTAGTGAACTATGAGTGAGACAATTTCAGAAAATGTTCTGTTGTATCACTTGCACCATGAAATAATTGAAATTCTTAATAAATGCCTACATGTATATTTAACATAGTTTAGCCTGGCTTCATACAGGATGTTGATCTTTTGATGCAAACTTTGGCAATGCTTAATGGCTTTATGAGTGTTTCAAAAATGCTGTAAATGTATATTAAGGATAATACAAATTGCCTTATTCTGTCTGATTGGAAAATGTCATAATTTCCAAGTAAATACTGATTTTTATGTGTTCAAAAATAACATTTTTATTGGCATAATATATGTACCAATGTAATGCTCTCCCACACATAAAGAATTAAAAGTATTTTATTATTTACAAAATGGATTGAAAATATCAATGATGTCAAGATGGTAAAATGTTCAAATTATATCTCTAGATAATGAGAATATACAGCAGACTTGTTTTCATTCAGCTAGCATAGGTATATTTTGTGAGGTACCTTGGATCCTCAACCTTTTGTGCGACATTTGTTGGAATTTTGTAACTATAGTCAGTATTGTCTGACATAATTTTCCAGAAAAGGTATGAAGAAACTATAGATAATAAATTATTTAAAGTTTTTCATAAGCTGCTTTAAAGCAAATTTTCCTTGATTTTGAGTATAATTGATTAAATTTTGACCTACATTTTAGGTTTGTCAATTCAAAAAATAGTATTATAAATAGAAAAGATAATCACTGAAAAAGCAACAAAATGAATAGTTCAACAATGTAGCATTTTATTTTATTTGGCTTCTTAACTATAAGATATGGCATAGTTATAGCTTTGCTCTTCAAAATGAAAGAACCTACTTCAGTTTGTCACTGTTGAATAATGTGAATTATTTCTTAATATGTTTAATATTGGAATCATTGTGCTAATATGATTGTTAAGAAAAGGTTTTAAATCCTTGTTAAATAGATAACTTGAATAATTATTTAAAATATTTACATAAACTAAATAAACATTTCTTGGTTGAATCCTTTAATTCGTATTGTGCTCCATGTTTCGTTGAGATCAGAATACTGATTTTTCTGCATTGTTGCCAAAACAACACTTGATTGATAATTTTTTTTTTTTTTTTTTGTTATGAATACAATATATTCTCATATTTTTAATTGTGTAATTTTAATATTCTTGCTTTTAGGTGAGTGTCTGTTAATGTCTTAAGAACAATGGCTCCTAGAAATTCCATTAAAAGAGAAATGGAAGACCTTTCTTCTGACTGTTCTTCGGATTCCTTCCGTAAAACCAGCAAACGACTGGGATCGCTTGATAAAGATAGTGAAGAGTATCGAAAGCGCCGTGAAAGAAACAATTTAGCAGTGAAGAAATCTCGCTCAAAAACAAAACTTAAAACTCAACAAACAGTAGAAAGAGTTAATCAGTTAAGGGAAGAGAATGAAATGCTGGAAGCCAAAATCAAAATATTGACTAAAGAATTGAGCTTCCTGAAAGATCTTTTTTTAGCTCATGCTGGCAGTGCACATGGCCAGAACCTCACTGACGCTGAATTAAGTTATTTGAAAGATGAAGTGGATCACACTGCAGTTATTGCTAGTGCCAACCATTCAAATGCATCTCTTTAATTCTCATTCTCTCATCCTACAATGTAGCAACATATTTGTAGAATATTTTGTGAAAGTTCAAGAATAGATCCTTTCAGGTGTCACTTACTATGCAAGGTTATTTTACTTTTCCCATTTCAAATGTAATTGTGTTAACATATTTTTTAATCTAGGTGCTATAAATTTTATTAAATGCACTTCAAGTATTTTTAATAACTTTGCTTCTTGTAGAGAATAAAGCTCTATTCAGTTTTGTTTGTTAGAGCTAATTTATACAATTTAAGCATTTTATTTAATATTTTTAATTTTACTCAACTTTAAAAAATGTATTAGGATGTAAATGAATATTTGCAATAGCTTGATTATACGTTGATTGAAATTATATTAGCTTTAATGTGTGTCATAAGTTATTAAATACTATAATAATATTAAATACTTTAAATTTTTGTACATTTAACTCTCCCACCTAATCAATCCCACCTAGAACTATTTTAACTGCTACTATTAATACTTGTTCTTCTACCCGTTAAAAGACTTATTCTAATTTTATTTTGATGTGATTTTACCTGAAAATCAAAGTAAATGTCAGAAACATTTCTTTTATCTCCTGAATAAATTTTTGAATTAAATAATTTCAACTTGGTTTTTTTATTTAATGCATTTATTAAATTTCAGACAAACCGTTCACTAATTAAAAATTTAATTAATATTTTATCATTTAAAATTTTTTGAAAAATTTGAGCAATATTTTAGACAGATTGTTAATTGGATGATTTATTCTTCTTAGCATAGTAAATTATAAGTATATGTTTTGCATAAATAACTCTTTTGGGAGTGTTACAAATTATCTAATTTAAAAGATACAAAGTTTTATTAAGAATACTGAAAGAGAACAATCAAATGAAATGCCTCTTTTACATTTAAATTCCTATGACAATATAACAGCTTAAAGTTGTTGTTTGACATATATAATTGGATAGTTAGCACAAGTTTTTTGTGAAGCAAGTCTTAGAGAACTAAACATCAAGTTCCTTCATCCAACTATTTGGCAGCTTTCAATTGACACAAAAGAGAAATAATAGATTTTTATGCTAATGTGTATATTTTGTACATCAATTTCTTTTCTTTTCACTATTTAATGCTGTTTAATTTACTGCCATTTATTAATATTGTAAATCATATAGTCTTGTTGATAATGTCCTATTCGTAAAATTTAGAAGATCATGATTGTGTCTTATTAGTGATATATATAATGTGTGTTGTCAAAATGTAGAAAACCAATTGCTAGATAAAATTTAGGATGTCCTTTTTTATTTTACCTCTAACAAATAGCTGTAAATTACTTTTTATAAAAATAGACCTGAAAATATTTTCACAATATTCAATTCAATTATGCTCACAACTCATTTTCTAGAAGTATTTATTTTGTGTATGAAAAATATTGGTTTTGAAATCTTAATTTTTGTCATATTACTGTATAGAAAAAATTTGTTCTGTATTTTTATCCCAAGTAATTTAATAAAAATTTATCTATCACCCATGTTTAAAATTACATTTTTTATATTTAAGTTTCATTTATGTTTGATGTTACATTTCATGCATTTATATTATGCAGTATTTGCAGAAATTTTAAAGATTTAAAAAGTAAAATACAATTTAGTTTTAAATACTTAAGTAATATTTAATAGATGACTTTATTTTTAATTTAGTGTAGCTAAAATTGCATAGCTGGGTTACATTACAAAATTACTATGTAACTTTATTAAAATATCTTTTCAATAATTTTTGCTTATTAACTGTATGTTTCCTAATTATTTGTTCTAGTGTCTGCTATAGGATATTTTAATTTTTATTTATTTTTAAAATACACAAAATTTTAACTATATTTGATTTTATGCAAATAATTGCCTTTTCAAGCATAATTTTTATCGAATTTTTTTTTAAATTTAGATTTACATTGTGGAGCTACATTATTTATAAATAATATTACTTATTTTGATAACACATCCCTAAACTTATAAAAAAATGTGTAGTACCTATTTTATTTTTTAATGATGATAATCGCAAAATTTAATAATTTTTAATCTGTTCACGGAATTTATTTTTTACTTTTAATTATTAATTGTTCTGTAAAATTATTCAGGACAATTATTAACATTGTCGCAATTCTAAGTTATATTTTAATTCAGTAATTCCTTTATTATTTCCAGTTTTTTAAAAAATGTGTTTCTTACTAATTTGTGTATAATAAATTTCTTTTTAAGTCATTATTAAAAGTTGTAAAAAAATAACTTGGAAAATCCTTGATCCTGGTTTAGATATCAATATTTTTAAAGGAAATTTATTCAGTTTTCAGAATGTTTAAAACAATAATTTGCTTAAAATTAGCTTAAGCTTGATGATATTTCTTTTGAGACTGAGTTATTATAAATTGTATAAATCAATATTGTGTACAGTTGCACTTGGAACAAATAAAGCATAACATAAAATATAAAAAAAACTACTATTCAAAACTACATTTTTTATCAATACTTGTATTTTAGATAATGTAAAAAGATCGTGTAACTAAATTTTTTAAATATTTAACAGTGCTTCATTACATCCATTCATTTATAAGTTTTCAAGTTGCTAACTTCATAATTTCATCCTAGTTTCAATTTAAATAAAATTTCTTGTAGAACTATGCAATAATTTTTATTACTACATAGTTCTACAAGACCTTTTATTTAAATTAAACTAAGATGAAATTAAGTTAATTTAAATAAAATGCTTTTCCTTAAACAAATTCCTCCTCAACTTTAGCCAAGCTAGCAGCTGAATGGTTAGCAGTCTTGCTTTCGGTGCAACAGCTCGTGGGTTCGATTCCCACCTTGGGCAGGGATGTTAATAATTTTTATTACTTATTAAATAGTGTTATTTAAACTTTCCATTCCTTTCCAATCAATTTGGATTTGATTATTAGGATTAAGTCATGAATATTATTGTTTTTCTGTCAATATAATAGTTTTGGTCCAATGTAAATAATAATTAAAGTAAATTAAAGCTTCCATTTTTAAGGAATTTTTTTCATTTGTGTATAAAAATACATTAATGAAGTCATATTAATTCATCTTTTAATATTATATGATTTTATTTTGTAACGTTTAATAAAAATTGAGATCAGTTTAAAAAAAATTTTTTTTACTTAATGGAACAATGTGAATAGCTTAAAATTAAACTATAAAAATTGCAGATTTACAATAATACCGGACTGCAATATCAAGTTTAAGATAACAAACTAATTTTATGTGTTATATATAAAAAAAATTAATGCTGATACCATTTATTGCAAACATTTAATTAATTTGAGTCTAATAACTTGTGTTCTCTAAGTGTAGACTTCCGGAACTATAATATTTAAACTGTCATTTGATTAAATATTATATGATCATGCTTTCCTGTAGTCTCTCATTTTCACAAAATAGATTGTAGTTGCAATATTTAGCTTTTCCTTTAACAAATTCCTCTAACTTTTGCCAAGCTAGCAGCCGAATGTTTAGTACTCTTGCCTTCAGTTCAACAGCTCGTAGGTTTGATTCCCACCTTGGGCATGGATGTTTTTAGTGGTTTGGAATCCATTTTAAACCATAGATCCCGGTCTAATTAGCCCTCATGTGCAAAAAATGACCATTGAGCGACAAACTAACCAACCTTCTCAACTTTAATCTAGGAATTCATTAAAAATAACTTTTAATACTATACAATTTACTATTTGAAATTTAATGAATAAAATATTTTGACTTTGTATCTTAATTTGTTGTATAAAAAAGGAATTTCATGTATCATTGAAATGCACAATATTATATTGAAATTGGGTAATTTTTATGATAAATAAAATTAGTCATATAGTTTAATTCTAAAAATAATTTTTAGAGCTCTAAAGTTTTTCCCTTTTACTTGAATCATGAACTATCAAATCAAGTCCATAAGTACTTAAGACTTTATTAAGTTTTTATAAAATTATTTCAAAATATTATTGAAAATAGCTAGATGTTAGAAAATATTTGAATATTCCTTTTATTTACTCAGTTATAAACTTTATATAAACTAATTAAAACTATATTTAAAACTTGTTTTTGATGTATTAGATTTGAAATATAATTTTTAATCATTCAAATTTGCTACAAAATGAGTTAATTGGACAATGATACAAGACTAGCTCTTTATGCTTGACAATGTGCACAATTTTTATTAATTTATTTTTAAAAAATGTGTACAAGAAATTTTTAACAATAAATGTGAAAGGAGAAATCACACAATATATACCAAAATGAGAAACCATATTTACCAAATTGCAGCAAAAATAACTTTATTGTAATGCCTTTTGGATTAAGCAATAAATTTAATATTTAAAAATTACATATGTAGTTTCAGACTTTGAATAATTATTTTCAAATTTTATGTAACTAATTTTATTCAGTTTACTTGATAGTTTTTAATTATTATGTAATTAGTAACTGTAATTCCTTTCCAATTTATATTGAATATATCAATATGGTACGTTCTGAGTCTGTAATTGTTATACATTTTTTTTTAATTTACTGATGTAAAAATTTAGTAAAATGATGATGAAGGTTGTTACACAAAAATAGTTTCTCTGTGATCTTAATTGATAAAAATTTTATCAGTTGAGATCATATAAATTATGGTACCATCATTTTTATAATAAATTAGTTTAATGTATCTGCTTCACTGCATTTTCCTTAAATTATTTTATCTCTGGTTTAAAGAATTTATGGTTTTTATCTGAATTCTTGTTTATTTTACAAGGAAAAAATTAGCATCTAGATTTCATAGATCTTGCTTAGTTATGAATGGGGGGAAAATCTTAGATTAATCAGATATTTTTTGGATATGATATACTGAAATAAATAAAAATTCAAGAATCAAAAGAAATCATTTCTTTTTGAAGTTTCAGTTTAAGCTTCCAAGCAAGGAATCGTGCTTTGACAAAAAAGTATGTATTACTAAACATATTTTAAGTTCTAATCTGTTTATGACTTGAAAAGACACATTAAATCAATGCAAAAAAAAAAAAAAAAAATCAGAAATTACATTAGATTGTTTATGTATTGCATACCAAAGTAATTAAAATTCCAAAGAGTTAAAAAAAAAAATCACTTCTGAATGAAATTTTCAGTTTAAATGTGAAAACTTGTTTTGCAATTTAATATATATAATGTACAATTTAACAAAATAATTTATAAAATATAAAAAAATTCAGAATAGTGTTTCTAATGAAATAAAGACTCATGTATAGATTAACTAAAAACAAATCAGTTTTGTAATATTTAAAAATTCTTTATTTTCCAAAATATTTAATATTGAAATCAGGATTCTTTTCACCTTTCATTAAAAACCTCTGTTAGTAAAAAAAACAAAATTTTTCAAAAATCAAAAAATTACTAAATATTCTTATTTTCTAAAAGTGTAATTTTGTGAGAATTTTTAAAGAAGAGGGAAACAAATGCCATAGATGTTTATCTTGGCTTCTAGTAAAAACATGGATAATTTTTAAAAAGAGGAAAATAACTACATGCATCTTTCTTGAAGTGAAAAGCTCTGAAAAGAAATTATACCTAGCTTGAATTAATTACATTGTCGCATCCCTTATGATTTATATTAAATCAAAGAAATTTTTGCATGATTAAATTACTCGATTTTGAATTAAATCTATCATTCATAAGATTAATGTGTTGCTATTTTTATTTATGTTCATTTTCTACATAAAAGTTTTGTGCACCTCTTGGTAAAATTATTTTATCTCACACAATTTGCTAATCTGGTTCTATTTAAAAAATTTCTTGTATGTTTTTAGAAATGTAATCAAAATTTTTGTCAGTGATTTATGCTGTTTACTTAGTGAATGTTCACTTTACTTTAGAAACCAATTTAGTTTAAATGTTTTGGTCAAATTTGTATTCGTGTTGAATATAACAATAAAACAAAATTTTTTGCTTAGCTGAGAAGTATAATTTTCCTTTTTCCCCTCTGATTGCATACTTTGGTCTTGAACTACCTATTTGCTTAGTCTCCTGTGTTGTACAAATTAAAAAAATAGCCTTTTTGTTAGAATTATCTTGCTATTAATGAATTAGATAATTCTCATTATTTTCATTTAATTGATGCTTTTGGATGAAAGCTCTTAATATTATCGTATTATTTCTATTTCAAAATATACTGGTTCATGTTATTTTTATTTCTAATCAAGTAAGATGTTAATTGATGTATATAATTACTTAATGATAAAAGGGGCAAAATTTCTGTATTATTATTGTATTATTTAATTTCTTCTATCTAACAATATTTCTATTCTTTTATCTTAAAAAGTTTTATTTATTTAAAAAAAATTTTCTCAGTAACCTAAATTAGTTTCAATATTATAATTTAAATCTTTGTTTATTCTATTTAACAGTGGTTTTAATTATTATTTAGTTTTTAAAATTTCAAGATTTACATATAAATTTTTGTGAAATTTTCATTGTTTCATTCTATATTTAAATATGTTAAGCAACTAAGCTAGATCCAGAATTTCAATTTTAAATTCTGGGGCCTTTTAAAATTTTGCTAGTATCAAAATCATCACTGAAATGATTTGTGAGCAGTGAACTTTGAATATTCTGTAGTATTAGAAAATGTTGAATCTCTTTATTGTATAATGTGTTGAAAATGTAGAGTGCATTTATTAAATTACTTTGAAATGTGGAAATTTAAAAATATTTCTGACAAATTGCCAAATTTATTAGATTTGTAACTTTTTAACTTAATGTATCTCATGTCATTTATTTGCATGTCTTTGCTTACATAAAGTTTGCATGAATACACAAAATTCTTGTTCTCTTCTCTCATCAGTTTTAATGTTCATCTTTCAGTAAATTGAGATTCAGCAAAGTAAAATGCATTGTGTTTTGTTTGTAGATCAATTGCTCATGCTTAAAATATTGGTTGCTAGAATCTATGTTGCAAAATGTAGGTTATTACATTTTTTGCCCATTAAACATTCATTGTGTGATATATATTTATATATATAGACATCTTCATATACACACATTCTATTTAATGATTCATAACTGCCTTTTCCAGGCTATAATTATTTATCAATTTCTATCTTCATATTCATAGCTTTGTCAATTTTTTTTAATAATACACTATTGCAAGTATATATAATTGAACTATACTCATTTGTAATTGGCAAAGTTCAAAATAATGAAAACATTTGATGAACTTTATCTCAGTGAATATGTGAAATATCAATTGCTAGCTATATAGCAAAAAACTAAGCATTCATTTAGTTTTTGAAACAAAATATTATCATTCCTTTATATAGACATCTCACGATAAGGAAAATTTAATTTGTTAGGAATTTTTTTTATAATGGGTTTTACCTATAATGGAATAGTTATTGGAAATTTTTTATTGAGTTATGTGTGTGTGTCAATATTAAATTTCAATAAAGCTGAATTCATTTATATCATTTTAATAATTAAAATTACAGAAGACTTGAAAGTTTGTTGTATTTTTTTTTCCTTTCATCAATTAATAATTTTAACTTAACATTAATTTGATCTAAAATTACTGTTTGCTTCGGAAACATTTTATTCAAGTTTCTTTGAATAAAATCACATTCCTAATTTAATTTCTATCTCCATTAGATTTTCTTTTAAAAAATATGAGATTTTCATTGCATATTTTTTCGCTGGTGAAATTGTTCAAAATGTAATTAACTAATTAGTTTCTTAAAAAAATATAATTCAGAAAATTTATTGTAATTTGTGTATTAAAATTAGCAGTTAATGTTTTATAAATACCTAATGAATGTTATTAGCCATTTATATTTATTAATTATTATATATTAGTTTGGAAATATTTTTTTAAAAAATATTATACTTTTTAATTACCTAAATACCATTCAACTGAATATGTATTCAAACAAGAATTTGTATATAAATTTCAGTAGGATAAAAATTTATCAAAAAAAAAAAAAAAAGGTTAAATTATAAAATTTAATAGTTACATTTATATTGTATTTTGTTATGTTTAAATTTCTTTTGCTCTAAGTAAATTAAACTTTATTTAAAATATTCTGCATTCAATTTATGCTTATCATTTCTTAAGTGACACAAAATGTACTTTGTATATGATATCAGAAATAGCAATGTTTTGTTAAATACTTATTTTATATTAAAATTTTCCAACACTTCTTAATATTTGAAATTTTTACTCAGATTTCTAATGTATTCATCCAAGTAATAAATAAAAACATTGCAGAAATGCTGAGTTTTCTAAAACTAGAAATAGTCTCTTCAATTATTTGAAGTCAAAAAAGTTTTTCAAATTTTATTACTTTTCTATTTACTTAATTTTGTCGTCTAAATGTAATAAGAAATATGAGTGATAATTAGAATTTTGATATTGATGTGTAATATAAAAGATTAATTTTAGTCAATTTAGAATTGAAATTTTGTTCGCTTTATTAAATTATTCTTTTATTTCAATTTGATGTTAAACGTGTCAGTTTTTTCTAAATCATTTGTTCACTATAAATATTTGTTTTAAAATATATTACTAAAACTACTCATGTAATATATGATTTTTCGATATGAAAATCTTGCCTGTGTGAATTTATAATAATTTATATATTTTTGTTGAATTGTTGTGATGTGTATTTTCTTCTTTGTTAAGTGTCAAGCATGCTTTATTGATAAACGATTAATTATATATCTATCAACATAATTCTCTGTTTACTGCTTTCTGTATATTTGCTTTTCATTTTTATAAATTTTAATTACTGCTATTTATAGAATTACTAATACTCATTATTTTGTCACTTTTTTTTATTATGCTGTATTAATGAATATTTTATGTTATTTTGCTGCCGTGATAAAACTTTCTATGCTTACTTTATCCAAAAAAATAAGGTTTAGTGCTACTTAGCTTTAATTTTAAAAAATTTTACCATTAAAGAGCTCTGATTTATATATTTCATTTGCGGTAATGCATTTCAAAACAATTTGTTTTGGAGTTATTTATTTAATTTTGTCAGTGAAAATTTTTAAAATTGCACGTTATTACACATAAGTTTTATCATTGCAGTAATGTTGTTTACTGTAAATATTTGTCTAGTGTAGTAAAACCTGTCTCATTTCCAGTTAAGTCTTCTTCTTATTGCATTAAATTTTAAATCTTTACTTTGTACATACTATTTTAAAATCATTTGATACATAAAGATTGTTTGATCTTTATTATTTGTACTATGTGATAATTGGAGTAGTATATTTATTGTCATTTCTAATATCTTATGTACAGAAGCTCCTTTACTAATGTGTCGTAGGTGAATGTTATGTCTTAACATTAGAATTAATTTCCTGATAAAATAAATAACAAAAATTATGAAATTCTCATTTACTGGAGTATTTTATCAGATTACCATGAAAACTATAGAACTTCAAATTATTGAATTATGAAATATTACTTTTTCATCCTTTTATAAAATACATTACTTGTTATGAAAACACCTAAAATGATATTCAGACGACGTGTGGAAAAATTTTTATTAGTATTTTTAAATTTCAATTAAATAGGAAACTACGCATATTTAAGAAAAAATGATAAGATGATATCCCTATTGTTCGTAATTATTAAATTGGTCATTCACCTCATTTCATATACAATTTCTATTAAAAACATAAGTGATTAAAAATGTTAGATATTTATATATTTGATACAACAGAGAAAGTAAATGTATTAATTCCTGATGCAAACTTTTGTTTGACAATATCAAAAAGTTATTTGTAATTCCATATATACAGAATATAAGTGATTAAAATTTTTGAACAAGAATATTAATTCCTCGTATGTTTTGTTCAAGCAATTTGATGTGTAGCAGCTGCAGGCAATTGCATGTTTGTAGTGGTTTGAAATCCACTTTATTTCTTTAGTATCTGGTTGAATTATCCTTCATGTCCAAACGAAGGTTTTAGGACGATAAACAAAACAAACAAGACAACTATTTTATACACAGAAAACGATTGTTTTCTGTGTATAAAAATTTGATTTTATTTTTTGCCAACAAAAATCATCAATTATTTTAGTTTTATGACTGAAATTTTAATGTATAAATGAAATTTTTAATATCATAAATTATATTTAAAAAAAAAAAAGAAAAATTACTGATAATCAAGAAAGGAATGTAGTTAAAACGTTATTGTATTCACATCATGTTTTTACTTCCTTTACATTTTCTCCTGTAAATTATGTTTTATGAGTTTGATTTTCTCTCCTAATTTGTTAATTACAGAAGTGGTTAAAAAAATTAATGAACAATGAAATGGAAACAATGTAATATAATAATCATTTTCTTTCTACAACAAAGATAGTATTAAATAATGATAAAAATCGTTTTAATACACATGTCTCAATCTTTAGAGAAAAATATTGGTAGGTAATTTTAATTTATAAATATAAGAATTTTAAAAATGAGATACTACTGCAAATTATTTTATCTAGAAAGTCTTGGTTCTTTGGAAGCTAAATCAGCCGAAGTAGAAAAATGAATGGCTGTTTTGTGGAATCTAATATAAATATGCAAAATTTTTAATGGCACATAAAATCAGAAATAAAAAATATATATTTGCATATTTTTTTAAAATAAAGGGCAGAAAAATTTTAAAAATTCTTTGATTAAACTTTCATAACACATTTTTTTAACTGCTTTTTAAAACCTAAAATTATTGAAAAGAAAATTCAAGATGTTGATTTTGGTTCAAATAAAGTTATTACTTACCAGCATGATCAGGGTATTCGCGTTAAATCTACAAATTTTAGCAAGGGGAATTTTTTTTCAGGATGTGATGAATGTTTAAAAAGCCTTTAATAAAATTTAGTATCCCCTTAAAATAAATATATAGTCGTTAGCGTTTTTATTTGGCTGAAATTAGTGATAATTGCACCATCTTATCAATCCTCTAACAGCAAAGAGTACTCCCTAAACGGTCTTAGTAAACTCATTTCTCTCGAATTAAACGGAAAGATGAAAATCAAAGAGCAAAATTATACTCCACATCAAATTTTTGTATAAAATATGTGACATGTAAGCGTTTCTTCAGAATAATTTCAAAATCTAGTTGAAGAATTTTTATATTAATAACTTATTTTTAAATAATTCTTCACAAGCACAACAGGTCTGGGCGGACTTATTTACACTCTCCCTCCAGCGTCTTTCATCGTTAGCCACCACTCTTCAAATCTTGATTTTTAAAGTATAAGGTCGGGGAATAAGTTCGTAGCTTTTTTATCAGTTTTATTTAAACAAAAAACAATAATTATATCAATAAGTTAATCAATTGTATACTCGCCGTTGCTGTTTACAACCTCTTCCCACCTCTCGACCAATTTGTTGATACCGTTTTTTTCTGAAAATCGCCTGGTCTGGTGTCAAAGAAGTTGTTAACTAATTTTTAAGGACTTTTGGTGCACTCGTAAATGCTCGAAACGAATGCCACAGTCAATAAAGAGCTCTACATTGCCCAGCTACACCGCGTGAATGAGGCTATTCGACTGAAAAGACGTGATCAACATGGTCAAGCCATTGATCTTCCAGACAACGCCAGGCCTCATCTTGCACAAGTCATCAAAGCCACACTCCAAGAGCTCAAATGAGAGGTCCCTCAGCATCCGCCGTATTCTCCGGGCTTTGCACCGATCGATTAGCATCTTTTCCGCACCTTGTCAAACCATATGAAGGGCGTTACCTCCGATAACAAAGAGGTCCTTGGAAACTGGCTCAACGACTTCTTTGATACCAGACCAGGCGATTTTGTGCGGAACGGCATCAACAAATTAGTCGAAGATGGGAAGAGGTTGTAAACAGCAACGGCGAATATATAATTGATTAACTTATTGATATAATTATTGTTTTTTATTAAATAGTCTTTGGTAAAAATGCTACGAACTTATTCCCCAACCTAATATTTAAGTATCTTTCTGTGTCATCCAACCATCTTGCAGATAGTCTTTTTTTAGTTTAGGTTATTTAAATGTTAAGATCTTATGTAGGATTGTCATCTGGTTTTCTCCAAACATGAGCAAGCCATCTTAATCGGGTATTATGGATGATTTGTGTAATCTGCGTTTTCTATAAAGTCTTTACAGTTCAAACTGCATCTGGCTCTTGGCTGGTCCTTTTTCCTTCTCTGGACCAAAAATAGTTCTGAGGATTTTCTCTCGTACATATCCAATGATCATTGCGTATCTTTATTTAGGGTCCAAGTTTCACTAACATAGAATAAAACTGTTCTTATAAATTTTTATTTTAGTTTTGTGGTTGATAAGTTTAGATTTTAATTGCCTTTTCAGCCCTAAATAGCATTTATTAGCTATTTTAATTGTATTATCAATTTCTGCTTTAAGCTTACTTTTATCATGAAAAATTGGTTCAAGGTATTTAAATTCATTAACTTTATCAAAGGTGTAGCCATTAATGCACATAGGCTTACAATAATTTTCAATTGAGTATGAGATTTCCATGAATTTGGTTTTGTCTTCATTAACAATAAGGCCTATTTTTGTGGCGGAAAAAAAGCCTATTTTACTGCCTTTCAGTAATAATAACATGTCATCTGATAACCAAAATTTGCAGCTACCTTTTCTATAAAGTACCTCTTCGGTATAATCCAATTTCTCTATTGCACTTTTCTAACGCTAAATGAAATCGTAAACAAGCAACATTTTCTTGACGTAGGCCTCTTTTTTCTTGTAAAAGATTCAGGATGAAGGATTTGAATTTTAATCCTATATATACTTATCACTTTACCAAGTATAGCTTTAGTTAACTTAATCAACTTAGTGGAAATTCTCCAGTCTTCAAGAAGCTCTCTGTTTATAGAGTTTTACGCTGCATTAGAGTCCATAAACAGGAACTAAATTTTAATGTATATACTAAGAATTTGTCTTAAGGCATGGATTTGGTCAGTTGTGGAGTTTTTGGTTCTAAGTTCCTTTATTTGGTAATTTCCTTATTCATAAAGAGTAGTAATCTTATAAAGTATGTTGGTAAAGATTTTGTATGCCATATTGATAAGAGTAATGACCCTATAGTTACAACATTCAAATTGATTACCTTTTAAAAAATAAGACAGATGAAGCCTTTCTCCTTTTGAATGGATATATCTCCGTGGTCCAAATTTTTATCATAATTTTATGAATGTCATTTAAAAGCTCAGGTTCATGTATCTTCAGTAGTTCATAGGGTAAACAGTCCAGACCAGCTGATTTGTTTTATTTATGCTTTTTAACCGCTAACATCTAGTATTGTAAAGGCAGAAAACAGGGTTTTTTTAGTTTATTTTTCTTCATTTATATAAGACAAAGCAATAAAAAAGATGATTGGTTGAGTTTATTCCCTCAAAATTCTTAATATTTGCAAAAACTCCTGATTTATTCTAAAATTCCGAATAAATTTCCGTGGTTCTAAATTTCTGGGATTTTTACACCTCTACTAGCATTGAAACAAATCATATAACCAATAATGAGAATGCTTTCGATCAAGATTTTTGCATTCTATTATCTGATGCCCTGGTTCAAAACTATAATAATCTAGAAATACGTTTTCTCATATTTATTATAAAACGAAACACATGCAAACATAAAATTAGACTGAAAATTACAGGAGCAATCGAAATGTGCTCCTTCTAGAAGTTAAAAAAAAAAGAACAATTGAGTAAGACTATTTACAGATTCGAACGGCGGCAGCAGTGGTTACGCCTTCAAGAAAATAATTATTAACATCCAGCCCCCCATGAACCATGGAGGGGTTCATCAAAATTTCAATTTAAAATGCTAATAGATATAATTAAATAACGTTTGATTAAAAAATAATTATTACAATTATTAAATTTCAAATGATAAAAATATTTAGTAATCTTAATTCTAGTTAATATAAAACACATAATTGAATATATAAAAATTTTACAACATTCAAATTTAAGATCAAACTACAATCCTAAATTCAACTATTCTTAAAATGTAAAACTTCAATTTATAAATGTATTTAGTAAATATTCACATTTTTCCAACGAGACCAAAAATGTCTCATTAATTTTTCTTTATAATTGAAGGCCCTAATTAAATTCTTCCTGGAAGAGAGGTTTGAATCAATTTGAAGTCTTACAGATGGCAAAGATGTTACTCTTTTCCCTAAAAGAAAATCAGCTGGTATTAAAGCACTTAGTTCATCTACATCAGTTCAGATCCAGCAAAATCAACTCCGATGATTGCAAATGAACTGTTCTACTCGTTCAGTTGGCAATAGAGCTAAAACTTGATCTCCAAGTGAGGAGTTGAAACTTCTGCAGATAACACATTTCCGAAGTAGCGATTTTATTATTTGTATACCTTTAAAATACAGTATTTTCTTCTCAGTTGCACTAACGTTTGAGACACACTTGAATGGGGTACTCTTTTATTGGACTCCCAAATTAATAATTCAGTTAATTTAGACTTAGCAGGTAATATAACTGGATGTTTTTCATCAGTTTTAAATCAGTTCTGCCTAAGCAACCTGTGATACGCAAAACACCATCTTGATCAAAAAAAGGAATCAAGCAGAGAAGTTTTGAGTCTTTCAGAAGAGTTTTCCCTGCAATTAAACAGTTTATTTCTTCATTTCATAGGGATAAAAAGTGCAGCTTCTGTAGTCCGAAGACTGGAGCACCGTGAGGAAGAAGACTGTCTTGTTTCCATGCCTGTTAGTGTTAGCTGGGAATTATGGAGTGGCCTTCACGCCTTGGGTGACCCTACCAGGAGTAAAATCTCCCGACGTACTTCGCCCACTCCTTCTAGGAGCACCCGCTTGCCATGGTGATGCCATTAACAAGACTAAGGGGATAAAAATGTGGTTAAGATTACCGTGAAGGTTGTGCCTTAACCGCATATGTGTTATAGGCTCAGAAGCCATTCCGTCTTTGTCAAGGGGAGTGCTAACCCCTTCTCTCCTTTCATATAACACAAATCTCACGTCAAGTTACCTAAGCAACTGGACTTCGTTCCAAAGATTAAAGAAGCACAGTCCCTTCAGTCTGGTCAACTCACTGCACTTAATCGAGAACAATGTCGAACCACATGCCCTTCACTGCTGTCTGAACCCTGCTGAGGCTCTTCCCAATGTTCACTTCAATTACAAACTTCCTACGGCAGTCATCAAGAAGGATTGTTAACCTGAATTGCTAAAACAACTAACCTTGGAAATCATTAATAATATACCACCAAATGACATAAAAAAAATCTATACTGATGGCAGCAAAATAAATCACCGAATTGGCAGCGGAATTTTCATCGAGACTCCTCATGACAAACTCTTTCTTAGTCAACGTTATCCCGACTTCTGTTCGGTCTTTCGTTACGAACTAATAGCCATCAACATCGGATTAGAAACCATCATGAGTGAAACTAATTATAATGATGTCTGGATATTAACTGATAGCCGTAGTTCAATTCAACATCTACAAAATTGGACCTGCTTGGGAGACCAAGCAAGCCTTTCTATTCTACACTAGCTTAAAATTGTCTCCCTTCAGCATAATACCTATTTTCAATGGATCCCATCTCACGTGGATATTGAAGGTAATGAAATAGCAGACACGTTAGCAAAAGCAGGCTCAGGTCATCCTACTCCTTCTTCTTCCACACATACTTACCTCGAACTCTTTTCCCTGAGAAAAGCCCTAATTAAAACCGATTGATAGGTACTTTTGACTCACTACTTCTACAAGGATAGAAATCCGGGTCTTTCTCTTGCTCTTTCCTGTGATAGGAAATCCAGCATTTGCCTTGCACATTTCGCCTCTGGCCACCTGAAATGTCTTTTTTGTAGCGGGTAACAAGACATTCCCCCTCTGCCCTAAATGCCATGGACACCAAGCTTCTCCTAAATTGTATGAATATATTATGGGACGAAATCTACACTTCCCCACACCTTGTCATCGATTTCTTCTCCGTCAACGGATTCCTAGATTTGGTCTGATTCCGTCAGACCCTTGGAGATAAGCAATAACAACAACATTTCTTCATAGAAAACTTCTCTTTGAACAGATTTAACCAAAAACTGTTCCGCTTTGTCAAATTCATATGATGTAACAGGACCCTTGTGGAAGTTTGATTTTCAGCATGTTCACGAAACGTAGAGTCCAAGCAGTTACTCTTAATAGTTTTCTCAAGCTGCTATATCTATCCAGATCCATAATTTTGGTACAAACAATTGTTGAAGTGACAACAAGTTTTGGTCCACCGTATTCTACATCTTCATCATCAATGCTAATTTCAGCTTTTTGTGCAAATGGCCTGAAATCAGCATTGATGATGGCTTTTGATGCAAAACCATTCAGTGCCACTTCCTTGAAGATATCAAGGATTTGCAGCAAGCAATATCGCTAGTCAATAGGTCTGCTGGGTTGTTCTTCCCAACACAATGTCTCCAATCACTTGGATCTGTAATTTCTTTAATTTCTGTAACCCTATTGACCACGAACTGCTTCCACATTGTCGTAGATCCTATTATCCAATGGAGTACAATCGTAGAATCACTCCACAAATATATTTTATCTAGATTTTTAAGCAGTTCTTTAAGATGTTTGACTAATCTTGCAGCTATGACAGATCCCATTAACTCCAGTGGAGGCAGTATTAACTTCTTAAGGGGTGCTACTCGTAATAAATGTATCAAGTTTCGTTATTAAATTAGTACAAGTTGTTCTAGCAAGTTTTCTTCTCATGTTTAATTTATCAATAGTTTCCATTTCAAATAATATATAAATGTACAGTACCTTTTAAGCTTGAATTTTCTGTTCTGACATTATTCAGAATTCGAGAAAGCTCGTGAATATATTCCAACAACAAAGATCAAAGTCCCGGGTTTCTTCACCAAAATGAAACAAATCCTATAACCGATAATGAGAATGCTTTCGATGAAGATATTTTCAATCTATTATCTGGTACCCTGGTTCAAAACTCAAATAATCTAGAAATACGTTTTTTCATATTTATTATAAAACATAACAACACATACAAACATAAAATTAGACGGAGAATCACAGAAGCAATCGAAATTTGCTCCTTCGAGAAGGGGAAAAAAAAAAAAAAAAAAAAAAAGGAATTGAGTAAGACTATTTACAGATTCAAACGGCGGCAGCAAGGAAATAGTTCTTAACACGCATCACATCATCTACACAGATGGTGTGGGTTCATAATCCTTCTATAAAGATTTAGTTCATCAAAGATTTCAAAAGATTTGAGTGTTGCATCTCTTCCAAGTCAAGTAGATCCTGAAAGTATACCTTTTATGCATTCAAACTTTATGGCGTTCACACCCATTAGTTCTCCAATCTGATTTCTACGTGTGATGGTTCTGGGTTTGAATTTTTTTTTCTTATGTTATTCATTAGTTTGTAAAACCTCCTATATTCTTATTGGCTATTCAGATCCTCCAACTTGTTCAATATTTCCTCTTGGAATGATCTTTTATTTTTTTATGTATTCCCCCCCTCCCACTTTTTTCGTGTCCTTATACTTTTCTTCATAACTCTGCTGGCTTAGTGTTTCTATATTATCGTCCTGTAAATCTTTTTTTTTATTTTCAGTGGCTTCTTTTCATTCATCATCAAACCAATAATCTCTTGTTTCATTTTTTTAGTTTTGGAAGTGTTTCCTGTCCTCTCTTTATTGTTTCTTTAACTGAGTGACAACTGACTTCATAATTTTGATTTCTGTTTTCTAGCCTTAAATCTTTAGAAATTCTGGTCTTATGCATTTCAAGAATTATTGGATCTTTCATTTTAGTGATGTTAGGTTTAAAACATATGTTTTAAACGAGTGAAAGAATAAAAAATGCCAAAATGTATAAACTTATTAATGTATAAATAAAATAAACCTTCATTGCATAAATATGTATAAATTTACATTCTTATAAACCCAATTGTACTCATCACCGCTATTTATTAAATCTTTTACTCTTCCTGATAAAATTTCTAGGAGTAAATTTTAATATTTTTCAAAGATAAGGAAAATTTTAAATAGTTAAATTGTGATATAAAACACAAATTTCAAAATATTACCTGTAGAATTATGTATTCAAAAGTACTAATGAAGTAACTAGAATGAGAAAATTTTATAATATTTTATATAAGATATAAATAAAAAAATAAAAAAAAAACTTTCTAGTAGACAAAGATTTGAGCCACTTCATAACAAATGAAGAAAAATTCAACACAATTTATAAAAAAACATCATTAAAAACAAAGTTTTCACCTTGTCTAATGGATAAGAACTGAACTATTAGAGAAAGCATTCAGTAAATAAGCCTTATTTAAAATACATTCATGAAAACTATTTCTAGTATAGAACAGTGCGTATGAATACATCCAAATTTAGTCCACGAATCGTCCAATGCCGATATCTTGTAGACGTATACTGGAGGTAATGGTAAAATGGGTGGATATTTGACGTGTCATGGATTTAAATTGCACCAAAATGAGACGTCTACTGGATTAGAATACATTCACCTGATGATGTCATATCGATGTCTACGGAACAAAATTGTGTTGTGTATGGGTTGGATTCCATTTCTTACTATAAAATGTATTATATAATCTGTACATGATCTTGGACAGAGCAAGCAAATGGTCAGTGTGTCCACATTTTCACCTCAAGCTTCTCACATCTATACGGCGTCTCTTCTCCACAAGTATACGGTTTATTTGGTTCATAATTAAATCGTCAGGGGATTGTCATGTGTACTTTTGAACTTGTTTATGTGGGAATAACGTACTTCATCATATTCTCAGAGACGGCAAACTCAGTCTCTGTCCATTTCCATTAATCTTTGCTACTCACCTCCGTGACTTGGTTCACGGGTGCGCACTGGGTGACGGCGAATGAGCAGCAGTTTCCGGCCTTGTTGTGGCGAAGGGTTAGTCACCCAAAAGCCCGGCATTATTAAAAAAAATTCTCATTACTCTCAGCATTTAGACTTTCCCTAGAAGCATGTGATTTGATGAATCATTCTCTTTCAATCTTAGCATTAAAGTGACCATTGTCTAGTCCTGTGCAGGACAAGAATTATAACACTTTATAATTAAATCATGAACAATGTCTTTTTACACTTCATCTTTTCCTTCAGTAGGTGCATGAGCACAAATCAAGATGCTGTTGTAGTGTCTTCCTCTCAGTAAAATTCTATAAAGCCTCATGTCAATGGCTTGAATATCCAGAACTGCGTTTCTGTCACTAAAAATATATCCCCTACCAAATTGGTGGGACCGTAACTGTAAGTCCTAGCTACCTTATTTCTTGTATCACAAGGACATCAATACAATAACTGACTAAGTCCTTGATCAGGTTTTACAGTGTACCTTTTTTAAATGGGGTACAGCTTTTCCAAGTCCTTTCTCTTTCCGAGTCATTTGGGTAGAATCCAACCGACGATAGCACATTATTGAGGTTTCTGAATTAAGATTTTTTTTTATTAAATAAGGTAGTTGGTTAACTCCCAACCTGGAGGACCAGTCTCTTGATGTTATCCCCAGGGCCGCAGCTGGGTGTACCGTGCCGTACTGCACATACATTGAAAAGTTGATTTTCGACTACATATATCTGCGAATTTTTTTAACCAGAATTTTCCAAAATAATTCTTTGTTTTATACAGGAATTTATAATACGTCTTCTGAAAAACGAAACAGTTGATTTTCAAACTGGAAGTGATAAAGAAAAAGGGCATTATTTTTTTTTAATTTATATAGATTATTCTATAATGCGCTGATTTATAACTATAAGTATGAGGCTGCTATTTGGATTATATATTCGGAAAGAGCTGGCAACATTGTCACGCTTTTCTCAAGTGACGCTATTACTTTCAAAACTTTATTCCTCACAAAATCTCCAAAACACGATAGCTCGAATAATGGAGATCCTTGTATGTAACTCGGCTTACTTGTTTTAACTAATATAATTTTTTTTGTCGGCCAACTTGTCTAGTGGTCAGCGTGCCTGACTACGGATAAGGGTGGTCCTGGGTTCGAATCCTGGTTCAGGCATGGATGTACTTTCTCTCTCTATCCTGTCTTTTCCTGGTGTGTGAATGGTTGCCTACCCTATAAACAGGTCCCTATGGCATGTGTGTGTACTGAAGAAGTCGGACTCCACACCAAATACGGTTCAGTTGGAAAAGTGGAGCAGCGCACACCAATTTGCCAGTCTAGCTGGCACACGAGAACAACTAATATTATTTATGAAATGAAGCAGAATTTTGTATATACATAAGAACTTTTTTATTTACAGATACCCAGGACACATAAGGGAATGTTCAGTAAAATTTCGCTAAATAGATATTGCAGTATATTTTTAACCATATTTCCTTTATTTCTAAATGTTTTTTTAATATACTATGTTTTATCTCAAAGAATATATATTTTCACATAAATCTTATGCTTAAATTAAGATTAATGCATTCCAAATTTTCTGTACAGTGTTAATTTTTTTGTTACAATTTCACTAAAATTTTCCAGAATATAACCAATTTCACAAAAAGTATGCTATACCTAATTAAAATTTTGACTAATTATATATTTTTACATAATAATTTACCCAAAAACAAGACAAAGAAAATTAAATTTTAAGAAAAAGTTGATTATAACATAAGCCGGTACCTAAAGTGTTTGAAGTTGCTTCATTTTGAAAGTGTATGAAACTAAAATATTAGTGTGTAGGAAATACAAGGTATGGAGAATGATAAATTGGATTTTTTTTAAAAAAATTCTTTTGCTAGTGATGATTAGATGACAATTTTTACTCTATGAGTTATTCAATTAAAATAGCTGTTGCCTTAAGTAATTTATTGAGTATTTTATAAAAATATTTGACAAATATTTAGGTTCACCATGAATTTAAATGCTTAAACTCGAGTTTTCCTACAAATATGTTTAATAATATAATAAAAATACATCTTATTGGTTCAGCTTTATTATCCGATTCGCTCCAGAGCAAGATTAAATTTTCACTGATGATATTTGTAGTTTGGGCGCCACTGCCCAGTAAATTAAAACCCTTTCTTATTTACTTTTGGAATGACATACCCATTGGTACCTGGGTAGTCAGATATCTCGAAATAATCAAACATCCAAATTCTATATATTCATAAAAGTTATCCATCATAATATCATTTATCAAGTTATCTGCATTCATGTATAACAACTTAATATTGTTTCCATATTTAGTTTTTTTATAATTATAATGGAAATCTAACATCAAATGTTTTAATAACTCTAATACGCTCATTTTAATGCAAAGGAATTTGTCAAATTTTTCTTGTTTTATTCATATATACAGTTACCAATTCTTTTCATAAATAGATCTGCCTTTGAAATTTAGTTTTGTAATCAATTTTTTTTACTTTTGTTCATAGTAATTCAAAATATTTAATTATATGCATATAAAGATGTTAATTAACCAAATTGGGAAAGCACTAGTGCATGTATCTTTCTGTCTGCTTAATTTAACAAAAATATTAATTTTTAAAACATTAATAGTAATTATGGAAGGAAATTTTAAATGAGATATATGAAAAGAACTATAAAGGTCAACAAGCCTTATAGAAATTCATTTCCCTTTTTTTTCAATTAAATTTAAAATTAACTATAGATAAAACCCCACACAATTTGAGACTTTCTTCAACTGGAAATGTGGAAACATGTAAATAGAAATGTTCGTAAAATTTTTTTTAAATCTTTTATATTGCTTCTCAATTAAGAAATGCAGTTAATTTGGCGATTTTAGCATCACAATCTGAGAAATTAAAACAATAGCTAAAATTTCTTATGTTGTTTTTAAATTTTTTAAGTACAGTTTACAAAACTTTAATTTCAAAAGTTGCAGTTTGTGTTTCAATTCAGTAAATATAATTACAAAAGTCTTAGACTAAAAGACTAAAATTTATTAGTAAATAGTTCTTTGTAATCACATTTTATATGCTGATAGACATAAAATCTGAAGTATAACATACATTGTTTATATACATACATGTGTGGACGCAGTTTACAATATTTTATAAATAAATGATGAAATAGAATGAAATTTTCAATAGTTCTTTCAAGCTTTTTAAAATATTTATAAAAAATGTTACATTCCAAAGTAACTGAAATATTCATGAAAACTTACAGTGAAAAATCTATGTACATTGATATGGATATCAGAATAAAATAATTTATATATTGAAATCAGAATTATCAAAATGAAGGTTATTGCACGCTGACTTAGTAGAAAAAAATTTTTTTTATGGAAAATATTGCATAATTATACATATATTTAAAGATATAAAAACAAGGCATTCTAAAATAATACAATTCCTAATGATAAAACTCATTATTTCCTTATTACTTTTTTAGACTTTCCTTTTTCAAGAACTATCAAATTTAGCTATCATAAAATTAATAAATAAAAAATTTCATAATATAACACACACACAACATGGTAAAAGTCAGCTATAGTTATAAAAAACAAACAAAAATTTCTTTATATTTTGAATATAAATAGATGCAATAAGTCAAATTGTACAGTGTAAGATCTAACAGCCGTGAATTCATTTTCACAAATACCTTATTAATAAAGGATTTCAATATTTGTAAATTACACATGAAAAATGTATACATAATAAATGAAATAAAGTGAATCATATCAATAACATTATTGCAGAAAGATCTAAATCTTTCTAAAAATTATAGATAAAAAACAAATAACTTTTTTTAAAATTAAATAATTTCTATTCATAAAAAGCAAGTTTCATATTTTTAAAAAATAAAATATTGTGCATTTTTTAAAAATGCAATATGTATAAATTTAAACCAAAATATATTTCACTATACAAGAAATTACAAAGCACTTAAAAATAACTTACAAAGTTAGGATAAAACTTTTGAAATGTACATATTTACACCAGAAACCATTGCATGTATAAAATATTTGTACAAATACATTACAGTATAATGTCCTTGTTAGGAACAACTTTGTCCATCATCTGAATGTATTGAAGGGTTTGTTAAAGAGCCAGCTGAAATAATTAATGCAAATTAAATGAAAGTAAGCAACATATTTACATATGTAATAATATTTAATATAATTTGAACTAATAAAATTTATCTGCTTTTATTTACACTATAATGCATTAGTTATAATATTAAAATTTAATTCTTGAAATCAATCATATATAAAACACTGTACAACACAAATTTCATTAAGTTATAAAAATAAGAATTAAAACACATAAAGACCATAGCAAAAAACACACATGGTCAAACACAAATAACTCAAAACCTCTCTCCTTCCACACTTATAATAATATACTAGTCAAGTAAGTGGGCAAAGCAGAGCTTGGAATCAAATTTACTTGCCATATATATATACACACACTTGTATACACTCAATATTTTCAGAAAAGAAATTTATTTAAAAACTTGGACAATATTCATCTGTATTATTCAATGTGTTGTATTGATTAAACAGAGAAATAGACAATAATTAACAGATATGAAAAAATTTTTAAGTATTGCAAAAATTTTACTATGTTAAGTTTCTGTGAATGGATATTTAAAAAATATATACTCTTAACTAACTACTTCAATAGTATAGAAAAAATAGACATAATTGTTTGAAGAGCACAGAGGCCAAGTAATTATATTTCTGTGTATATTTTATGTCTTACCTAATGAGTTTACAATTAAAAAAATATGAACATATTTAAGAAAATAATCAAATTATGAAAATATTATCATAGAACCAAATAAAATTATGCTAACAAACTGAATTTATTGAAATTAAAATTTAAAATAACAAAGAAAAGTTAATAAAAATTCATAAAATCTAAATTTTATTATTTTATGGTAAAAGAATCCAAAATTGAAAAAAAATTAGATTTAAAAACTCACAATTTAGTCTAATAATTTGAGAATGAAGAGCCCTAGGCACTCTCATATAATATTAACTTTAAAAGAACAACTTGTATAAATATGGATATAATCTAAGATATAAAACTAATTTCTCAGTGGTTTTTTTTTTTTTTAAATGTTTTACAAAGTACTATTCGTTTTTATATATGAGTTATTCTTATAAATAAAAGCACTGGAAATAATTCAATTAAGCACAGTTGAAACAGTCATGTAAAAATACATAATTTAGAGTTAATTTTATTTTAATAGATATTACTTTTATACTATTTATAGTTATTTTTGAGAGTACTTTAAATAAAAAATAGTTTGAAACATACAAATTACTTTTTAATAAATTGTTAAAACGATTATCAAAATGTCTAACAATTACCTTCTAACTTTATAAATGTGAGGTTCTTGTTACTGTGCTTCCTCCTTATCACTAATATTAGGATAGTTTCTCTGTTGGTTCCTTGTACCCTCCCCCCCTGTTCAGCAGACAAAAGTAAAAATCATTTCTTGCATTCATAACGGTCTCCTTTAAAGTATATAATATACAGAGATATAGTAGGATTTTCCCTTACATATTCTAAGTGTACTATTTGTCAGTGTATACCTGATCATATCCTTGATTTCCTTAATCTAACTATGAGGATTTGCTTTACATACTTGATAAACTCAGAGTTGTGAGCCCTAGACTTGGTTTAATTTTGTTAATGAGTGAGGTTATTTGGCAACATTATTTACAGGTAAAGAATACAATTAAAGAAAAGAAACTTAAATTTCTTTATTGTCTTCTGAGACTTACACAATTTATGGACTTCAATACTCAATCTCTATTATATATTTATCTTAAAAAAACTATATATTGAAATGGATAATATACTTTAAGCTAAGATATCTTCTCTAAGTTCAACAATTTAAAAAATATATATATATATCTTTGAGAAATGTGAATATAAGATTTTCTTCCTTTAAAACTTACCAGTTTCTCGCACTTTTTTGCGAGCCTTTCGTCGTTTATGATCAATTGCAATTACTTCAGCTCTTAATGTCATGTATTCTTTGCGTAGTTCTGCCATTTTCTTTTGCAGCAAAGCAATTCTTTTTTCAGGATCTTTTTCATCTAGAATTTATAATAATAATAAATCCAGATGTTTAACTCTTTTTAATATCCTCATTTATACAATACTATTTTAACATAAGATTCAATTTGGTAGTCTCTTTTAAGATTTTATTGTTTATATTTTGATAATAACTCAATATTAACGGGATATTTTGCTAAAATTTGCACTTAAATGCTTCATTTAAAATCATTAGAGATCATAAGCACTATAAGGAGAAAGTAAGAAAAATGGATAAAATGAATTTGGAATTCATCTTTAATGAGAAAATTCTGTATTCATTGTAATAAAAAAATATTGACAAGAGTAACTGAGATTTGATTTGTTTGTTAATAGTTATTTTTTACAAGGGTTAATGAAACTTGGACTTCCTAAGTAGATTCTGAGCCTCTACAAGTATCCAAGTCAATTGAATGGAAACCAAGAGCAAGCCATTTGGCTGCCAGCTCAGCAGAGCAATAAAAGACATATCATGGCGGGTTCTTGGTTTAGAATACGAGGAACCATATTTATCAGAAATTTAATGTAATAGTTCAGAAATTTAATGTAATGTAATTGGTTAAATAAAAGATATCAAATACAAAAACAAAGAAATAAACTGTCAATCACACAAAAGGATAATTTTTTAAAAAACATGGCATGTAAAAGATAGTTTGTATGAATGGTATTATAATAGAAACGATCAAATTTAGGTGTACACTAAATATTATCTTAGAAAAGTATTGTATCTAATATTATCTTAGAAAAGTATTGTATCTAATATTATCTTAGAAAAGTATATTGAATTTTAAGTTAATTTGCAAAGCAACATGTTAAAAAGAAGAAAATATTATCATTTAAGTTTAAAATTCTATCTCTCCCCTTTTTTTGGAAAATGGCAAAAATCTAAATGTGTCTTGTGACATTTATTCTTGTAAGTATTCATGACTTTAATTATCTTGAACAAATAAAAATTTTTATTCAAAAGTTAATTATTTATAAATTCTAAGGTGATATAATAATAAAAAGATTTTACTTTTGACATTAATAATAAACTATTCAAATGAAAAATATTTCCTTTGAAATGAAAGTTCAAATATTACATGTTGCTCTTTTTCTCCTCCCTCTTCTTAAAAAGTTGTAATTTCTTCTCACATGAACTTTGCAAGAAAAAACTTAGAAAAGTTTCTCCTACAAATTTTACCCTTTTCAATATGCATTACTCTACATGTGTTTGGAAAAAGGAATTAAAAATGTATGCAATTCAATCACCTGAACTTATCAAGCGCAATTATATTTTCAAATTATGGATCAATTTCATTTACATCATAGCAGTTGAAAACTTTATTATTTAAATATTCTATATACATTAAATATTAATACTTCTTTTATTTTACAAACTGTTCATGATTGATATCTTATTATTTAAAGAAAAAGCTTACAGCAATTAATGAAAATATAATCCTTATGAAACCCAACATACATGTACAGACATTCACACTTAGTTTTACACTAGATACATTTAACATTTTGTGGTAATTTAGCTGCAAATAATTTTCTTTCATTTCTAATAAATTCTTTCTTAAAGAATTCATTCAATATAATTAGCATTACAGAATTAAAATAATGTAAAACATTAACAAATAAAGATTTATTTTAAACAAATATGTAATGGCCCATATGAAAAATGTTATTATGTATGATTCACAATTTTTTCATAGAGTTATAAATCAAATAAAATTTTAAAAATATTACTTATTAAGATGAAAACTGGCTTTTAAACTACATATATTCAGAAATACTTAAAAATGAACAGAGAATTTTAAAAATAAAATAAAAAATGTTATTTTTTAAAATTATTTTAACACTAAATTAATCAATACATATATCTATTTCTAAAATAAAAACTTAAAAAATTAATCCAGCACAAATATAATATGAATCTGTGCTAACATAAATAACAGTTATTACAAAAATACATTATATGTTGAGTAATGAATATGAATTTTTGCACTATTTTAAATAAATTGAATTTAGCAGAGTGAATTTTATTAAAGATTCAGTAAAAGCCAATTTATGATATTATTAATAATGCTACTACAAAAATTTAAGGATTAATCAAATTAAATACTTACGCAAAGGTATATATAAATATCTAGATGATGTTTCTTCAGAGGTGCTGGGAAATCTTGTAGGAAATGATTTTGCAAAATTTAATGTTCCATATGGAGGTGAATTGGACACAGCTGCAGGAGAAGTTCCTGAAGAATCTTCATAGCAGTTTTCAACTACAATTAAAGAATGAACGCTCACAATAAAATCTTTTTATTTTTACATACAATACATTTATGTAAAAATAAAGATTTCACTAACATTTTTTATAATATAACTAATGATTAAATATAAATTAAATAAAATAATTAATAATATTAAATATAAATTATTTTTTATTATTTTTTTTTAAAGTAAAAACAAAACATTTATTTAGCAAGTTTTTCAAATTGTATCGATGACACTATGTATCAACATGTTAAAAATTTTAAAATATAATGTACATAATTGTGACAGTTTATATATATATATATACATATTATGAATATTTGCTGATACTAATGTTGACTAAAATGTATTAAATTTTGATTAAAAGAATCGTTAATAATTAAAGTACACTAGAAGATAATTAAGCTATGTTAAATAATTTGATTTCTTAATTTTTATTTTTAGCAGTTACTTAAAAGTAAATCATTGCTCAGGATGTAACAGCCCATACATCTCAAAACCACAAAAAATAAATTAAGAATAGTGGGGAGCGATGTTACTCGCGTCCGTAGCATTCTTTAAGCTATACATGCTCCACGGGTAGTGCAAAACGAGCAACGGTGCCACAGCTCTTCGGTTACAGTCTTTTCTGAAATTTGAATATGAAAGGTGGATAAGAATCCCTGCGCCAGTGGAATGCTGGTGGGCTCACACCATCAAAGCGAGTGAAACTCCTAAAAGTCTTAGGAGAAAAGAACATCGATGTATTTACCATCATAGAGGCAAACAAGAGGAAAGACAGGGACAGATTTGTATTTCCTGGATACAACACATTTGTCCTTGAAAAAAGTAGAAAAGTTACCAGTGGAATGGTTTTTGGTGTTAGAGACAATAACACCCAGTTTTGAAGTAATAAAGTCCATCAGCGAAACAGACAACAAAGTGGAAATTGCAAATTGCAAGGGTTAATTGCTGGCTTAACCGCCAACAATTCAAAATATACGGTTTATATAACCTTCCAAATAACAAACCAAACTTTGAAATGATCGACATTGTTAAGAAAACTATAGTCACTGGAGATTTTAAAGTCCATTAAAAAATCTGGGGATACAAAGATAACTCAATTGGAGATATAGTGGAGGAGTTCATGAACTCTACTAATTTGGAACTTGTGTATAACGATAAAGACCCCCCCACATTTTCCTTCATTATAGTGGTTCCTCTAGCAATCCTGATTTACTAAGGGTCTCTGGCTACGTACACCACCCGACTCATAAAACTGTCTTAGAAGATGGGGACAGCGGTCGATGCATGGTAGTGGCTAATTTTACCATACCGAAAGATAAGAGAGCACACCTCCCCGTAGCAAGGTATCGTGGAATTTCTACAAGGCTGATTGGAGTACTTTAGAGATTATTTGGAACTCGATGAGATGAAATTAAAATTTGACAACCACCCAGAAAAAAAATCGCCTCTTCAAACAACAAAACGATAATAGATGCTGCTAAAAGATATATACCTCGAGAAAAACAAAGGAAATACTGTTGTTTTTGGAATTCCAGGCTTTCTGACCATAAAAACGAACGTAACGAGCTAAGAGATAAAGCTCAGAGTCAGGGACCCCCAAGTAGTACAGGCCTGAAGGAAAAGCGCAGCTATCCTGGCCAAGGAAATAAATGAGGCAAAACGTTCTACCTTTAGCTTCACAAACAAATTCTGCTCAAAAGAAACTAAGATAGAAAAGAAACTAAAACAAGAACCTCTTAAATGGAAAAAGAAACTTATGTGATGACTACCAGGTTGCAAATGCCTTTGTGAATCACTATTCTGATAAGCAGAGGAAGTTGACTAATATGAAGAAACAAGAAAGAATACTGAAAATACTCACTGCCGCTAATAAAACATTGGATAGTACAGCAATCGAGGTATGTAATAAGGACTTCTCTAACTTTGAATTAGAAATGGTAATCTTTGAATGACCACATCTTTGCAGAATTTATTCTACATATGGGAGTAAATTCCAGAAGAATGCACCTAAGACAAAATATGGAATAGTACTGACGCCATTTCCTCTATCTGGAAGAAGGCTACTATTATACCTATACTGAAGAAAATAAATCCCCTTCCGATCTTAATAGCTACAGACCCATATCACTAACCAGTATTACATTTAAGGTTATGGAGAGACTGGTAACAAACATACTTTTCTAGAAATCAAAAAACTGCTACATCCTTCACAAGCTGGCTTTAGGAAAAATAACTTCACTGAAGAACATGTCGTCTTTTCATCACAGAGCATTAAAGACAGCTTGGACAAGAACAACATTGTTGGTGCTGTCTTTGTAGACTTTAAAGAAACATAGGAATCTGTGTGGAAATCCTTGCTCATAAACAAATTGGTAGAAGGAAATATAAATGGTAAAATGCTTCGTTTTTACAGGGATTTTTTGGACAACGATATATTAGCGTATGATATGGAACAGCTAATTCTGGGCTAAAACAACTGCATATTGGGTTACCTCAAGGAGCAGTGTCGAGCTGTATGCTCTTCAACATATATGTTAATGATCTTTTAATACTCTGTTAAATGAGAATATAGATGTACTTATGTATGCCAACAATATAGTCCTTTGGACACCTAGCCCAAGGAAAAATGCAGCAAAAATCCTGCAAAATAAGCTAAACAATGCTATGAGTAAACTCCACTCCTGGTGCATTAATAACAACATGTTCGTAAATACTGAAAAAAAAGTATATCAAACTTTCTCTCTATGCCACAGGCCACTACAACCGGATATACTTTACAACAATATTGCACTTCCATGTAGTGAGAGCATCAAATACCTAGGAGAAGCTTTCTACCGAAAACTCACGTGGAAATTACACATAGATGAAGTCAAGGAAAAAAACTGAAAAAAGAATGTGCCTCCTCAAACGTCCGGTAGGGGTCAAATGGGGATGATCCACTTCAACTCTCCATGCAACCTATAAAGCTTTTATCAAACCTGTTATGACTTACTGCAGTGCACCACAAATAACGGTCCCTCAAAGTCAAATCGCCAGACTGGAGCGAATCCAAAACCAAGCATTGCGGCTGGTTACAGGGGCCGTGAAATCTACACCCATTCCTGCCTTGCTTGCCAACTCAGGCAAAATGAGCATTGAATAAAACATCAAGATATCTGCCATGAAATTTTATTAGAAACTAGTAAGAATACCACATAGTACTCAGTGGGCTACTTCTGGCTCCTCTCCACTCTAAGTAAAGACTCAAGAGGGCTTCCTGCAGGCCGTGGAGTGAGAGATGTTACGATATGGCTTCCCGCTTCAAGCTGAGCCCTTGATGCCTCCTGTTAATCCGATGAAAGTCCAGCAAATTCCTTATTGACTTGATTTACTACAACCTGTTTCAAAGGCACGGGACTATACTGAGGCCTTACTAGCCGCAGGTATGGAGACAATCCACTCCCGTTTCCCGATAAATGAATGGATACATGTATATACAGATGGCTTAAAGTTAGATGCCTATGGGAACGTGGGAACCGACATTCATTCAGAATACTTTTCACATGACTTGTCTCTTGGTCCAACACATACTGCATTTGATGGAGAAGTTGCAGCAATACGAATGACTTTACTGAACCTTAATGTCCTACAATCTCTATTTGATTAGGCTGCAATTTTCTGTGACTCACAGACAAAAATCCTTGCAATTGCTAACTGTTACAAAGCTCCTAGTTCTGCTACTATTCAACGGTGCCAATCCCCCTCCCTTTTTTTTTTTGGAGTCTCAGGAAAGATTCAAAACGGTAAACTACAATGGATACCTTCACACTGTAGCATCCCTGGAAATTAAGTCGCAAACAGCCTAGCAAAGAAGGGATACACTATCTTGCAGAATCCCTGTGAGGATGTTTGCTACTGATCAATCGTCGATGTTTGATCAATCGTCATAAAAATTAACTTAACGGTAAAGAAATCCTATACTTCCAGTTTAGAAGTAACAAAGAAAAAAATTTAGAACTCGGCTACCCGTAACCTCCCGGATTATTCTAGGTATAAAGCTTTGCTGCTTTCCACAATGCATAACTGTCTTAATGCACATCTACACAAACTCAATATCGCAAGTAGCCCTGCCTGTCCTCTTTGCAGCGGGGATCAGGTGATGACTTCAGACCACCTCTCTCTATGTCCTGCGGTGAAGGAAGACTCCATCTATTCCCGTTATTGGGATTCGAGAGAACTGCTCTTCAGACTTCAGCACCCTGAACTTTGTATATATGTTCCTATCATTTTTTGTTCTCGCTGTATCCACATCTGGTACTAGAACTGTGTTTGTTTTCGCCAGTTGCATTGGAAAAAAAAATAATAATAAAGAATAGAGTGAAGCAGATAAGAAAACAAAAGCAAAAACAAGAGACATCTGTGAAACAATCAAAAGAATTTGAAGTTCCTTTTTGACATAGCTATCTTCAAGAATTTTGAAAGTTATTACACATTCAGCTTAAGACTTAAACAGTAACTTTTTGTTAATTAATCATCCACTCATTAATTTACCAATCTTTTAAATCAAAAGGTGAAAGATTGGTACAACAGAAGAAGAGAAACTAGATTATTAAGATTTTCATATGAAAAGTTATTGGAAATTAAAGAATTCGTTTGAAATAAATTTCATTATCATTTAGTGATTCAAATTAAATCCTAAATGGTGGGAAAAACACACACACAGCATTTTAAACATACTACTCAGTATATAAAGTACACTGAATTTTTAGTTTAACAGAAAAAGCAACAACATAAGAAGTAAGAAGATATTTTTAAAATTATTAATATATGCAATTATGAATTTATGATAATTGTCAGCTATATTGACGTTTCAATACATTGATTAGAAAAATAAATACAATTATCTAATATTTCTTAAATTTATAAGAAAGGGAGAAATAACAAAACAAACTTACCTTTAGACATTCGTAAAAATGAAGATTTATGTTTAGGTGATTTGGTTGATTCTGAGCATCTTCGGAATCTTTTACTTTTCTTCTTTCGCTTTGCAATTTCTGACACATCGAGTTTTTGTTGTTTAACAAAGTCATTAGTAATCATTTTTTCAGAAACTGATTGTCCAACAGCAAATGCAAGTGTTGTAGCTGCATGATATTCTTCGCTTCCACGGCTGATGGTACGATTAGAACTACAACGGAACAAATCACTTTCACCTTCACCGGATTCTCTACCAGATTGAGTACTTTCAGGATAAGGGAAAGAGTCTCGCTCATGAGAAGGTGAACTAGAAAGAAGAGACTCTGTACTTGATGGTGTTGTAGGTGGAGTATTATCCATAACTGTACTGGTATTGTTCATGTTATTTTCAATAACAGCACTTGGGAATTCTGAATTACCTTCCTCCATACTAGATGAAGCAGAGCTATCATCACCTAAATTGCTAACATCCACAGGACTGGCAGGAACTTTTTCTTCACATAAAAGAAATGACATGTCTGGATCATCACTTTTTGAGTCGCGTCTAACATTGGAAGTGGAAGGCAGATCCATAGTTTCTTCTTTAAAAAACTTATCAGTGCCATCATCAGAAGAAGAGCAATCTTTAACTCTTAATTTCTTTTTTTTCCTCTTCTTCTCCAATTTGGGCAAGGATTCTTTTTCAGAGTCTGTGTCTTGAGTATCAACAAGTAACTTCCTCTTTTTTTTAGTTTTCTTTTCAGAAAAATCTTTCTTTTCACCAATAAATTTATCTCTATTTTTCTTTCCTTTTTTCTTTTTTAACAAGTCCAATTTAGTATCCCCAAATTCATCATTCCTTGTACCACATTTAAGGAATTTCTTATCTGTCTTTTTCTTATCCTTCCTTTTGATCTTATCAAAGGAAAAATTTTTACTTTCCTCTTCTTTTAAATCAATCTTTTTAATGTAACTGTCACATGCTTCTTCCCTTTTAAAGCGTTTTTTATTCTTATTTTTCTTTAACTTTTTGGACTTAGGTTTTAAATCTAAATTTCTAATTCTATCACTAGTAAAAGATTCAAATCTCTTTTTCTTGGTTTTATTTTTAGAATCTTTAATTTTGGAATCCTTATCTTCTTTTTCAAACAATTCAGAACTGAATTTTTTCCCCAATTTTTTACCAAACTTCTTCTTTTTACCCTCTTTTTTTAAAGGAAAATTAATATTTTTAAAATTATCAGTAGCATCACATATTATTTTATGATCTGGCAAGTTATTTAATTCAGAACTTTCAACAACTTGGAAAACATTACTCACAGCAAGATTATTTGCTGAATCTGAAGCACACAATCCTTTCATGGAATCATCATTATTTTCCAACGAGACTTCAATTTCATTAGAAATTTCACTTTTAATAAGAGGATCGAGGGCAGAATCACACTTTTCGTTGTTCGTTGTGATAAAACTATCACTAGATTCCTTTATTTGAACATTATCATCACTTAATTTAGCTTCTTTATCACCTTCAATATCCACAGCACTAGACTGGCTTGAAAGGCTAGACAAATCAGGGCATTTGGGTGTATCATCATTACTTAGTATGTTTTCATTATCTTTTTTTACAATACAATTAACATCTTCTGTAGTTGGTTGTTCTAAAATAGGTGTAAATTCAGTTTGTAGTAAAGCAACATCTTCATTTAATTTTTCATTTGTTTCAACTACTGATACAATAGATTCATCTTTATTTTCTTCTTCAATTTGCTCTTTAACTTCCACTTGTTCAACTTCTGTTGTACTTTTAGGAGGACATTCATTACTATGAAGATGATTTGAATCATTAGTATCACTTTCACAAATACGCAAGGAGCTTAGGGAATCTGATCTTGAGGCACATTTGCTACTATTATCTCGCAAAAAATCAAACGTCAATTCCTCTTTTCGAGGAGGAGAGTCAAACTCTGTCACAACATCATTTTTTAGTCTCTCTAAAATACCAGGTATCATCTTACTGACATCGACTGCTTCAGACTGGATTCTGTTATCAGATCTTAGTTTATTAAAAGGTTGGTCAGAATTCTGTGGACTAAATGAAGGAATATAAAGATTTGATTTACTTAATTCACTACTTTTTACATCTTCCAAACTATCAAAACTATCTTTTACCTTGTCAGTATTATCAACAAATAATTCAGAACATGGTTTGGATGTAGTTATCTCAGGCATTTCTAATTTTGAATCTACATTTTCATTTTGTTTTTCAACTGTAGCCACTTCAGAAAAGCTAGAATGAATTTCAGGACATATCAATGCATTCTCAGAATGAATTTCAGATTTGGATGTTGTGATGAAATCACTCCTAGATGTAAAAATATCATCTCCTGATTCAGAAGTCTTAGTTGATCTCAGATTCAAACCATATTCAGATTCACTACTAGTTTCTTTGTTTTCAGATGACTTATCAATGTTAATGGAAGGAAAAACTTGTAGAAAACCTGATTCAGAAACTAGATTAGAAGAAATTCTTTCTTGTACGCATGAATTTTCAACTTCTGCTTTTTTAATAAGCCCAGAAAAATTTAAAGCAGAAGAAATTGATGGTTTATAGTTTGCATCAGATGAAATTGTAGATACTGTAGTTTTTACAGAGATAATTTCAGATGGAGAATCCATTTTCTTTTCTGGTTCAAGAGTTGGTAATTCTGATTGTTCTGATCTTACATTACACAATGGAGCTTCAATTTTTTCTAATACTTTAACATCTGTAGACAGCGATTTATTTGAGACATCCTCTGCACATGTTTCAAAATATTGAGTTTCTGCAATATCCTGAATGCTTGACTTATAGCAATTTTCTGAAGATTTATTGTCCATGGAATTTGAATGGAAAAGTGAGCTATTATTGTCATCAGTTTGCTCCAAAGTAATTGCTTTCTCAAGTTCAGTAATATCTCCTCGCTTAACATCTTCTAATTTTTCTTTTTCTTCATCATCACTGAAAAGTTCTTCCTTAAAGAAAGAAGAATCTGCTTGAAGTGCTGAAGAATCTTCAATATCTGCATCATTACCTTCTTCATCATCTAAACCATCTTCTCGTTCACTATCAGATTCTTGTGAAGTATCGGCTGCACTAGTAGTTGCATCATGCTTTTTACAAGATCGCCTCTTTAAATCAGATTCTCCTTTTTTCTCAGAACGAGTAGAACGAGATACATTTGAATTGGTACTACTAGTAGAATTCTTGCGAACTGGTTTATTACCCGATAGACGAATGCGATCTAACTTTTTCATACAAGAGGGAGGCAATGAACTCTAAAACATGAAAAAGGAGATTAATTATATGCATTTTACTGCGTATTTAAAGATTTTTCATTTAGTTATGTACAATATATTTGATATTTTTAAATAAGTTTTTGGTAAAATTATGAGAAACAGTTATTTTTACATATTAATAATTAAGAATAAACAGTTTTATTAAGAAAATTTATATCATTTAATCATATTTTTAATTAAAAAATATATACTATGAGTGTCTCAAACTTAACAAATTGAAAATAATTTCATATATCTGTGAAAAACTATATAAAGCAAATATTATTCCTTTAAATTTTTCCCGTCCATTTTTGCTTAAAAATTTTACCATTATATTATTACAAACTATAGTAAATGTATAATAGTAACAAATAAAAACTAACAGCAAATTTAAAAATTATTATTATTTTTTAATATATCTTCTTTAAAAAAATTTTGATGTATAACTTATTTACACATATGTATCATGTAAATGAAGACTTTCATGTTAGTTTCTTTAATATGAATAAATGTTTAATTTTAAAAATGAAAATAAGGCTAAGTAAGGAATTATAATCTTATAATATCACAACAATAGTTAGTAAGCCAAATAAAAATATTGAGTTTTATGGAAATATTAACTTTAAAGGCTATATTTCCTGATGGTTATAAAACCTTTTTAAATGAAATATAATTAAATCAAATAAATTTTAATTAATATCTAAGCAAATTGACAGAAGTAATATAATTTCTAATAGCTACGGGATTGCATTGAAAACTATGAACAAGGTTGTAAAAATTAAGTAATTTTCTATGGGAGACTAATATTATTTTAATGAAACAATAAATGAGGTTTTATATTGTTGTAAATCAAATTTTGATAACAAAATTAGTAAAAACAAAACAATATCCACCACAAAAAAAGAAGCCTACAAATCTAGAACTAAAAATCATTCATGGCAGAGAGTATAACACTAGTATTATAAATGAGTTTTTTTTATGGTAAAACTTTTATAAGCACAAAAGTTAATGGGATAAGGATTTTTGCTTTCAAGACAAAAATTAATATCCTAAATGATAATTAAAGATTTCAATTGTTTTATTTTACTTAAGTCAAAAAAGTTCTATTAATGTTAAAATGATGTTTAAATATTTTCTTTTTATTTATAAGTTTGGAACTTTAAATTATCTTGCATAATATTTAGATTAAAAACTTAATAAAACACAGGGCGATATTTATAGGGAATGCAAAACTATATTATATATTTCACTTTTAATTTTAAGACTAAAGTAAATAATGCAATTTTCTAGATAATAATAAAAAAAATCCATGACAAGCATTACAAATGAAATAACTATTTATATGAAATTAGAAAATCATCTTTCATCTATAAATTAAAGCAGTTTTATTTTTTAATTTTCCTAAGCAATAAAAATATCACCAATTTGAAAAACAAATTAATTTCCCAAGAACTCAAAATTGTTTTATTGAGATTGAAATTAATACAATAAGGAAATTTTTTGTTTTTGTGAACAAAATAATGTCTTATCAAATTAGGTTTTAAATTTACTTGAACAGTTGTGTAAATGTGTTGCCAAGATTTTTATTAATGAAATTATAGCATATATATAGCAGTTTTTAAATTACACACTACAAAAGGGCAAAACAATATTAAACAAGAAATTCTATATGAAATAGGGCTAGCAAAAGCATCATATATTGGAAAAAAAAAAAAAAAAAGTATTTCAGACAGTTACAGTTAGCTGTTCAAATAATTATCTTTATAAGAATTTCAATTATATTACTTATACTATTGATTTCTATATTCAACAAAGATACATTTTTGTACATACAATCTATAATATAATAGAAAATCTTAAAAAATTACCTTTGAACTTGGATCATACTTTTTATTTCCATTGATAATGGCAACAATATAATTTTTACGAACCCATTCGTCATACCTGCAAATAAATAATATATATTGAAATAACTTTACAACAAAATCATTTTATTTAGAAACAAACTAATGAATATTTTAAATATATATATTTAATTTAAAATCTATAGTTTCTAACAATAATTACACATAAGAGGAAATAATCAATTCAGATATTTAATGTGCATCTTACTCATATGCATTCAAGTACAGCTATGTGTACAAAAACAAACCAAGTAAAAAAATGCATTTATTCATCAATAAAAAAGCTGTATTATACAGCTGACGGGAGTTAAAAATAACTTAAAGATTTTCTTCATTTTAAAAAAGACACAGTATTAACAAAATTAAAATTTTTTTCAATTTTTAATTCTGGATACAAGTGTTTTAAAATCAGTTTTTAAGAGATTTATAATTTCTTAATTCCTTACATCATGTTTCACCGATTTTCAAAACATAAGTACATGTTAATTCTTAAAGCTACAAATATTTTATTTTAGCTATTGGCAATAACCAGTCTATTTTTAAGTACCAGCACATTAATAATAAGTTAACTATATATACAAATAAATCTATTTAATCATATTTTGCTTATGTTTTTTAAAAGTAATTAAGTTCTTAAAATTTCCTATAATTCTTAAACATGAAAAATTCATATAATTACTGTTTTTATTTATTAAAAAAAAATTTAAAAAGGTAAATATAAAAATGTAAAAAAAGGCACAAATTCAAATTGATGTTTTTCAATAGCATGAAATTATATTTAAAAAATATAACACGGAAATTTTTGCTTTCATAAACCTTATTACTATTTGGATATTTTAAACGCAAAATGAGCAAAATATATAAATCTTCCAAAAAAAGTAAATCAAAATTATAATATTTTTCTCCATCTTAAGTTGTTTTTAGGAAACAATGTTCTCTGCAGTAAGTTTCTATGCCAAATTAATATAAGCCATTTTTCTGTAAATAATAGGAAGTGTTTTAAATTTATAAATATTGTAGCCTTGTATTTAATAAATTTAGCGCAAGAAAACAATTTCAGATTATATAAATTACTTATCCAAATATATATAATTTAAATAAAACTGATATGAAAACACTTTAAATTTAGATCAGTAAATGTATTATGATAATATGAATTTTTTTCAAGCAAGTTTTGCCAAACACATTAGGAAAATGCATATAAATAAAAAATGTAAACTCTATAAATAAATATTTTAATACAATAGCTAAAAATAACTGTGTAGAATTCAGAGGGCAAAATTCTAATGCTTTTAATGGAAAGTAAAAATTTTACCTCATGTTCCATCCAGCATAATGAACGTAATAACGTTTTTCCATACCATCCATTTCGATTTTAAGCACTTTTGCCTCGTATACTTTTTGCATTCTTCCTCGTCCATATTTCACTTTTACTCTATCACCTATTTCAATTTCCCTTTTAAGTTCTTTATTAACTTTCTCAGAGTCATTAGTTAAACTTCTGAAAAAATGTCAAAAAGTAAAATTCAAAAAGTAAAATAAATTTAAAATGAAGGCACTGTTTAAAAACTTTTAATGGATATATACATTTAATATTAATACACCATAAACAAAATATTTTAAATATTTTTTTATCTTACAAATATTAAGCTATATTTTAATCCAAGTTTTTCATCAATCATAATTACAGCAGGCAGTATAAAACATCTATATGAATTATTTCATGATGAAAAATCTATGTTAATTTAGTTATTCAAATTAAAATGAATTGCATTATTTAAAATTTATACAAAGTATACACAAAAACTTTAATGAAATTAACCAATTATTAATTCAAGACAGATTTTAAATACTAATGAATGCTAAACTTAAGAACAATTTACCTTTAAATAACATTAAAATTAAATATCGATTTTGTAGCATATATTTACAAATTTAAAAGTCAATTTATAATTTGTCTAGCTATCTCTCCTTAGAATGCTCATAAAATTTATCCATAAAATTAATTTAAATATACATAAATAGTATTTAAATTTTTTATGCAAAAATGAAAGAAATATTTGGGATTAAATATTTTTAATTTGAAATTAAGTTTAAAAACATTAAATGTTCAAATCATACAATTAAATTTCAGACTATTTTCCTACTTCTAAAACATTTTTACAAATCATTTAATTAAATCATATTGAAAAAATACCTTGAAAATTTTAGTATTCTTAGTATAGATAAAAAATAATAAATATTATTATTATTATTATTATTATATATATATAATTTAGTATTTTCATTGAACACTAATAATAAAAACTTATCTAAATGTAATTCCTAATTTAAGAACTTTAGTCCAATAAAGGAAACAAAAACTATTATAATATAATGAGAACTAATCATAATGACACATTTTTAAATATGCAGCAAAGTTTTTCTATTTATGTACTTACAGTTATACAGTTTTCTCACATACATTGTAGATTAAGATTTTTGATGGTATAATGTACTTAGGTTGATATAAAAAAAACTGTTTAATTAAACAAAAGAGACATTTTGCGGATTAAAACATAGATTACTGAGGAGGCACTAAATTATACAAATAATTAAACAATTTTGAAATTTTAAAAAAGATTTTTGTTTTATATTTTTGAATTTCACAAAATGGATAATATTTTTCAATCCAACCTATTTTTTGAACAATACAATATTTACATTTCATTTTTAATAAAAAAATGTGACATTAGCAGATTTCAACTGATTTAAACCAAATATCAAATATAATTTTTAATAATTTTATTTTAAAATAATAGTCTTAGATAAATAACAGAATAATATACAAATAACTCAATCTAATTAAACCTAAAAAGTTAGCTAGAATTTATCAAATCTTTCTCTACCAATAAAAAAATAAATTAGTATAAAGGATATTAAAATTTCATTAAATTTTTTATAAATACATATACAGAATTATAAAAAATTTAGAGAATAAGACTAGTGCATCAAACTCATAAATACTTAATTCTGCCTAAAAATACAATACTCATTACTTAATACTTACTTCCAAAAGGAATAAAACTTTCCTTTGAAATGTTATTCAAGAGAAGTTTCTTTCCGTTAGCTAATCATTAAAATTTAAAGTAATCAATTAGATGAAGAATTAATTTTTTGTTTTGATAAATCTTACTAAAAAGATTTTGTCTATAATATAATTCACAATTATTTAGCATTAATTTAAAATAAAATTAATGTCTTTTTATTATTACATAATTTTTATTAACATTTTACTTTTAAATAAAAATATATCAAATCTAATACATTTTTTAAGTGAAAGACCAAAAGACAAGAGAATGACAAGCGTTTTTCCAGTGTTAGAGTACTTAAAAAGAGATCCTAAAACAATTCTAATCTTGAACACTCATTTTGTAAATTAAAATATTCAATTTCAAAAAAAGATAAATATTTTACAAGAATATGGCAATATAGAGAACCAGATGATTTGCAAACAAAGTTTACACGAAATAAATCCCAGTAGATCTAACTTCACAATTCAATTTTATGTGTTTTTTCAAAGAGAAATTTACTAAACAATATATAATTTTTTAATTATAAAAAAATTTATTTCATTCTTATCTTAAGCTTGATGCTTACTTATATTCATAAAAAAATTTTTTAATTATAGCTATCCTTCCATACATAATACACATCTGTATATCCTCTTAGATTTATGGTGCACAGAATCTTAAAACAAATCAGATACACAATGAGCGTGTGAATTTAAAGGCATAGTATAGAACAATTTTACTGCTTAGACAAATAACTAGATTTTTTCACAAGTACATTAACATAAAATGTGATTAAATTCACATTTTTCACAAATTTATTTAGACTTAACAAATCTAAAAATTCTAAAATTGAAAATAATATTTGGCATTTATTACTTGTAAATAATGGAACTTTAATTATCTGAAATATAGAAAGAGAAAATCATAAACTGAAAAATATCAAATAAAATTTAATACACACTCATCAGAATCAGAGGAATCTTGGAAAGATTCTTTCTCATCTTTTTCTTCTCCCTTTGGGGATTTCCTTTTCACCTGAAATTATATTCCAACTTAGTTGTAAATAAATAAAGTATAGAAATTAATTCTTTTTACACATTTTTGACAGATAAAAAAGTTGAGGATATTATTAGATGAATTCATATTTTATTAGTAAAGCTTAAATGTAAAGTATTTTCAACAAATAAAAATTTCTACTCAATAGAAAAATCATCTAGTGCATGAGTCATATAATTAAACATATTTTGAACTTACAGTTGGAATGTTTTCTTCTAGTGCATCCCCAGTCATTGTAATATACCTGGCAATGAGAGGGTGGTTCTACTGGCAAACTAGGGATACTTGTTTCCACAGCTCTTTTTAGCCCTTCCATACAATCAAATTTTATCAAAAGTTTTTAAAGCCACAAGTACCTATGTTAAAAACAGCAGAAAAGGTGAAGCTAAGGGAAAAGTCTGATCCAATCACACTCACATTCCTATTCTATTGACCTCCCATGACAAATCTTTTGTCCAAATTTTAAAATTATGAATGGATATGATTATCTTCACAATAATCATAACCCTATAGGTGTTCCTAACTCTCCCAACTGTAACCATGTTCTACAGGAGAGGCTACGAATTTTAGACATTTGACTAGTTACCCATCTTTGAGTAATATCAATTCCCTTAGACTTGACAATTATTATATAAAGGCTATTTTGTACTGGGCTGCAAGAGGGTGAAATGCGAATGTGGCCAACAACTTGATGTAGGAAAAAATATATACTTGAACTTATAAACTTCAAGGTAATTTTAACTAATTAAAAAAAATAATAAATAATGATACAAAAATATCATAAAAGCATAATTCTTTTTTTTTTCCTTCAACTATATTAAAATTAATAAATATGTCATTAACCAAGTTCTTGTTAACAAATGAATTTTAAAAAATACATTTACCTTATTCGGTGGATCATCACCGCTTTCAGTTCTTAACCTTGATCTTCTTTCTTCTGAAAGTGGATTTTCAAATTTATCTTCTTCACTCGACAATAAATCTTCTGGACCTGAATTTGACTTTTTTAACACTGGTTCTTCTTTTTTAATATCTAATAAAGGTTTTTCATCGTTTTTTTCTAATTCTTTTACATCTAAGTCTTCAGATTTTATTTTCAGAATTTCTTTTTTTTCCTTTGCAATTTTTTCCACTTTTTTTTTGGGAGATTTTTCATCAGAGCTTATCTTAATATCTTCCTTCTTTGCTTTTTGAGTAGTTTTTTCTTCTTTTGGAAGATCTTTCTTCTCTTTACTTAAATCCCTTTTTTCTCTTACGGGGTTTTCTCGTTTTTCTTTTACATTTTTATCTTCTAACTTCTTCTCTCTGGTAGGTTTTCTTTCTTTAACAGCAGTATCCTCTTTTTTTGGTTTCACTTTCTCATCTTTCACATCTTTAGGAAGTTTCTCTTCCTTTTTTTCCTTGTCTTTAGGAGATTTATCCTTCTTTTCCTTTGAAGTATCCTCCTTTTCTTTCTTATCTAATTCTACTTTTGAAGAAGAGCGAGTGCCCTTTTTTTCTGGACTTTCATTCTTCTCTTTCCTAGCATCCTCTCTAGTTCGAGCTTTTTCTGGTTTAGCTTCTTCTTTCTTAGAATCATTTTTAGAAGACTGTGGACGAACCAACCTTCTTCTTTCTTCTCTTTTCTGCTTCTCATCTTCTACACGACGCTCTTTTCTTTTATCAGGAATCTTAGTTTTTTCATCAGGTTTAGAAGCTTCTTCAGACTTAGTTTCTTTTTTATCAATTACTTTTAATTTATCTTCATTTTTCTTTTCAGTTAATGGCTGTAATAAAAAATTTAAGAATATTAAAAATTAATTATAAAAAATTATTCTACACATTGTGCTGCATATGTAACAAATACATCAATTCTATACAATTGCCTAAATAATAGAAATAATTCTGAAAATAAAAAAATATAAATATATCATTCTCATACTTTATCTTTTACTTCTTTTCCTAGCTTTGACTTCGGAGCTTCCCTATCACGTGTCCTTGTTATGATGATGTTCCTGTCCGATCTATGACGTCCACGAGTTGATCTACTATTATTTACCATAGTGCAACCAAGTTTTCGATAGAAATCTTCAAAACTCTGTAAATATCTAAAAAAGAACGATGCAATTTAGGAATAAATACTAGAGACGATGATGAATGAGAGAATTACATTTTTAGAGCTTTTAATATATTGAATAGATCATTATAAATTGAAATTTATTTTTACAACAGAATGTTTGAATTACAGAAAAACTGTCTAACATCTATAAAAAACAAAAGCATTTTAAATAGCATGTTAATGATATTGATATTTCAATTTAATGTAATAACTATCCACTTCACATGTAATCAATGTTCACCTCATGTATAATAAATATTTTCACAAAAAAGTTTAAATTTTTATGTTTATACACTTTTATTTGGTTTTTATTTAGATAGTATATTTAAATAATTAAAAATTTCAAATTATGAATTTCTTAACAAATTTAAATAAGTTATGCTTTGAATAGATAAATGCTAGTAATGAATTTCTTGAAATCTATTATTTACCTAAAATGAAAGTGAAATTTTATTTGCAAGCAATAAATTTTATCTTTTGAACCTGCAAAATTTAATTATTCCTAAAATTTGTTTTAATAACTATGAGATACATAGAAATTCAACTTTGCATACAGCTTAACAGTCATTTTTCACACATGAGAACTAATAAGACTGGGATTTAGAAAAATCAACAAAATGAATTTCAGAAATAAAATTAGAATGCCAAAATAGAATAAAAAGAAAATAACCTTTTATAGGCAAATTTCACTTGATTGGGACCATTTGTATTTGAGTGGGGCAATCCCATTTTTGAGTAAACAGTTTTCCATTTGTTTTTATTAGTTACCTATAAATCAAAACATAATATTAAAAAACTATAAAAAATGAAGTATAATTATTGATTACAAAAAATTAAAGGCATTACTTTATTGTAACCTCCAAGTTTGTGCATAATTTTAAACAACTTGTATAAGTTCAAGTCTCTATTACTAACAGTTGGTGCCTTATTGATAGGAGTTCCTAAAAATAACAAAAAATTAATAAAATACAAATAAATTAAAATCTAAATTGAATATTTATTATATAAATTAAATATATGAAATATGATATTAACCTCGCTCATCCATGAACTTATAAAGTTGAGCAACAAATCTGTCTTTTTCTTCACTGGGTTCATCATCTGAAGTCTGATAAAAGTTTTAAAATATTTCAAACATTTCACAAAATTCAAAACATACATATATATATAAGCAAAATGAAAATATGCACATACTTACTTTATCCATTTTTAAACTTTAATTTATGAAATTATTGAAACAATTTTATATTTCTATTTTATTTATTTTTGTGAACTATTTAATAAGAACTTACAAATTTAAATTAGACTGGAACTAGCATACATGGTTAGGTTGATATGAAACAATAATTTTTTGTACAGGAGTGTTAATTAGATTGGGACGCATGTTTTGGCACTGTATTGCCTATGGTTTAAAGCTGTGGTAAGTCACTTTAAATTCCACCAAGTGATTGCCTTCCAGGAAAACTTTTTATAGATAATGGGATGTAATCACAAAGATAGAATTTTGCAAAGGAAGAATCCCATGATTTTTCAAGAATACACCCTGACAACATGCATGCATAAGGCAGAAATGCAATACCTATCTCAGTTACTTAACAGTGGTTGGGATCAAACTCAGAACTTTTGCTCTGAAGAACACTACTATTAGGCCACAGTGAGCCCTAAGGAACCTACACTTAAAATATATTTGCAAATGAGAAGACAATCAAATATGCAAATTACTAAACTGAATTCTAGACTGTAGTCAACAATCAGCTCAAACTAAAGAATTCTTAAAAATAAAAATACTGTTTAATACAATATTATAAAAGAAATAAAAATTTTCATGATTTTTTGCAGAATTAGTGTTTTTATAAAGTGATAGTTTTACCATACTTAAATTTGTATTTTGTGTTTCTCTATCAATAAAAATATATTTCATTTTTAATTCTTTCAACAATAGGTGATTGAGACAGTTTAATCAATAATTGAGTGATGCAAAATTTTGATTTTTGACAATCCTTGACACACTTTCCAGAAATAAAGTGATACTCATGATACAAAGAAAAAAGTACATACAATTGTTTATCAGTAACAAAAATCTTTTAAGATGCTTTGGAAACTGTTGTAAAGAAAATTTCACTGATAAATCAAAAACAGAGAAGATGCTATTAAAAAAATAGTAATATCTTACATCAGTTTCAAAATCATTGCTTTCTTCATCTGCTGAATGAAGATCAAGACCAATGAATAGAACTTTATCCCAATGAGGAGGTAATTCTTCTTTCTCAATATAAAGTATTGCTTTCTCAACAGCTACATAAAAAAAAATATGCATTAAAATAGAATTTAAAAAATATAAATACATAACATTGAATTCATGTGACATCAACTATTTATACTTCTCTCAATTCAAACAGTATTTAGGTAAAAGAACTATAATGTTTGCTTGTCACAAATTGGTCAGTTTTAGCAAATGAGAACTAATTAAATTGGTATTTACAGTTTAGAGTGAATTCCGAACCACTACAAACATCCAAGCCCAAAGTGGGATTTGAAACTACAATCTAATAAATAACAATAACTGTTGTTAAGGAGAGCACTAACCATATGGCTACCAGTTTAGTGAATTTCCAAATGAGATTATTCAAAATCTAATTGAAATTTATGGCATTATTTAATTTTACAAATGAATTTTGAAAAAAAAAATCATTTTCTTTTTAACTCAACATGTTATATATAATATACATATTGACATAAATATGTAACATTTTTAAATATAATAAGCATTAAATTAAAAAAGGATAAAGATTTTATTATATTTATGTAAAATTTTAACATACATGGAAAATGTTAACAATTCAATATTAAGGAATTAAATATCAAGTAAATAAACTTCAAGTTGAGCAAGTAAATAAATGTCAAAATGTGCATTAATTTTCACACTTATTTATTCATTCAAATTCAAATAAGAACATAGAAATACTCAATTTATATTCTTGTTCTTAAAATTGTCTTTCTAAAATAGAATATTCAAAATACAAATCTAATATATTCTATATATAATTACTAATATATTCTATATATTACTTATAATTACAATATAATTGCATATAATATTAAAGAACTGACTTGTCAGAGATTTCTTTTAGTGATTTCAACAATAATTTTAGTTTAATCATTAATAATATTTTTAATTATAACAAATATTAATTCATATGGAAAAAATGTGTGTATTAAAAATTAAATTTTACAATTTAATTTTACTTAGAAACACAATATTTAAAAAGGCAGTTACATAATAGGAAAATTATGAAGAGTGCAAATATTGAGGAAAATAAAAAACATTATGAAGAGTGCAAATATTGATACATTATCATTTCAAAATCTTTTATTGTCATTGAAAAATTAACTTTCAATTATAAAAAAATGATTAATATGAAAAATATCAAATACATGTTTAATTTTTATTTCTTTATAATTCAAAACTTTTATACATAAAAAAAATTAAAAAACTTTTTTTTTTAGACAACCCAAGATAAGGATTTGGCTTTTCAAATATGATATGTACATTCAATATGCAACTGAAATAATCATTTTCAAATATATTTACCAATTTTTAAGGCATTATTTTCCACTTTTAGACCAGATTCTTTAGTGAATTCTCGAATATCCCGCTTGGGAACTTGATAACTAAAAAATGATAAGATATTTAACAACTAAGTGCAACATAAATTACTATTTTCATACCTTTATGATTTAAAACTTTAATCTGACAGTGCAAAATTATTTATTTTATACAACTTGTGTGATTGTCAAGTCAGAGCATTGAAGTAAAACAAATTTGATTATAAGATATGATGTATATTAATTTTCATGACTAATAAAACTTAAAATGAGAGCATAATTAGCTTTGTTGCATTTCTCATAAAAGTTTTCTGTATATTATCAACACATTCTTTGATTTTTGGTGCAAAATCTTGGCAATGCTGGAAATTATACGCAATGTTTTGTTAATGTAAGACATTCAGCAATTGCAATGAATAATGATAACTTAATATAATGAGCTTTTTCTTTAAGTATTTCTTAAAAATTAAGAAATTTTACAAAAAATTCATTTATTTTTCCAAATAATTATCTCCAAGTTCAAATTCACTTTCTCTAAACAAAATCCTCTTTGATACGTATTCAGAATTAAGAAAATCAGTACAATTTGCAATTTTAAAAAATATTGCAAGTCCAGATTTTAATGAAACAATATAGACCACAAAGGTCTATACTTATATGCAATACATAAACATTTTACAAAACTATTCAATTAGACTCCTTTCTTTTATCAGCTTCCGCTTTCAATTTGAATTAACTAAAATATATTGTATATATTTTAAAAAATAAATATTTATATCAATCACAAAATAAATCAACGAGAAAATTTGGCATGAAAAATTTATATAACTTATGATCTCGTAAAACATGAAGCAATAAAAGATTAGTTAATTTTTCTTAAAGTATACCAAAATATTTGACAGAATTTAACTGAATAAATGAATATTTGATGAATAAAATGAATTAATAGTTTAGATTAAATTTTTGAAAAGGAAGATCATGTATAGAGTCAAGAAAATTTCTTTTCATTTTCTCCACAAATGTCTTCAAAAACATTAAACTTTAAAAGTCTTTGGGTACTTTTCCATTTTGCTGGTATAGATAAATATATGTCACTAAATGTTATTACCAAGTGAAACAACCTATCAAGTTGTTTATGAAAGATGTTATCATTCATAAACATTTTAAATAATGAAAAATAGCTATGCCTTCAAAATAATATTTTTTTAACTAACAATTATCTCGTTTACTGTGAATTGTCACCTACATTAACAACACAGAGAGATTTGTTCTAGCAAAATTGAATAGTTTTAATCTCTTTTATACAAGATTAATATTTAAACTTATTTTAGAAACTCTGTCAAATTTACAAGATAAATATAGAATCTTTAAGGAATTGTTTTCATAGCAATTTTAGATTTCCATCAACTTTAATAGCAGTAATCAGTATTAATGTCTTGCAATGTCTAAAATCAATGCAGCATATTAAATGCTTTAGAATTTTGCAAAATGATGGTTATCTCCCTAAATTTTGCACAGTATAAATACTGTTTAGAAAAGCCATTTTCAACTTTTCTACTAACCTAAAACCATATTAAAACAGTAATTAGAGTATGAAAGAAATAAAATGGAAGAAAGAAATGCATTTCAAAATCTTGTATGGCAGTTTTAAGTTGAGTAAAATTTGTTTTTCAAGATATATCATTAAATGTCATCTTTTCTGATGATCTGCATAACAAGAGAATATAAATTCAACAGTTTTAAAGATTTTTTCAAATACATTTATTTCAAAAAAATTCGTAAAAAGTTGCAATCTCTTATTACATTTCAGCATTTTCAATTCCAACACACACACAAAAATCTATTTATTTTTTTAATCTTGATAAAATCTAATCAACCATATTCTTAAAATCATGCATAACAAAAATTACATAGAACAGTAGACGACATAATTATAAGACAGCTTTTACCACATGAAGTATTCATGAGGATATTTCAATGATAATGAGTAATATTAATATGTATAAAGAAACCTATACAAACTAAATCTAATAAATAAAATCAAATAACACCCGATAAATAATTCACCATATATATTACACACACACATTGACAGTTTAAACATTTTTCTACAGAAAACTTGTACACACGCAGTAAAAAAAAAAGATATTAAAAACTAGTTTATGCTCAAAATTGAAACAATATAGTTAGAAAATTTATCCAGATTTTTCTCTTTCAATATTCCCTTTGGAAATTCTAAAAATAAAAATTTCTGTTTCCTAGACAGAAAATTTATATGCAAGACCATGTACAGGCATTTTTAATCCAGAAAAAAAAAATTAATAAAAAAGAATGAGAAAAAATCGTAAGCATACTATTTTCCATCTTTAAAAGACCGAACTAGATGTTCTTCTTTCAGCATTCTAATATTAGAATGAGGTGGAAGAGGAACAATCAATCCTGGATACCAATTGTCTTTCTTCCTTCGATCACCATAGTCAACACAAACAACTTTTCCCAGATCTGGATCTCGCTCTTTTCCTCGAATTGCTTTCAGTTTCCTGGGAAGACTGTCATCGTCGCTGCTTTCATAATCACTATAAAAATTTAAAAGCTTGTATAAAATTAGAAAAATACAATCTAAGATAAAGATTCTATAATAATTAAATTGATTTTTATCTTAAGTATTTACTAAGATATATAAAAATGCACACAAAAGCTACTTTACTGCAATTAATATAAAAGTGCTTACGCATAACTTACGTTGAATTTAAAAACTAGCAAATGTTTAGTTAGAAAAAGCTTTGAAATACAATATAAAATAACTTTCTAGTTAGACTTTATCTAAACTCAATAATTAATAGCATAAATTATTAAATAAATAAATTAGTCAAGTTAAGCTTTTTAGATATGAAACTAGTAACTTAACATTGCAGTTATTTCCAACAGTTGATAATTATCTAAAAACTTAATTCTAGTTTTTTGACACATTTAATTTAAATTTTCAAAACACATAATGCATTAACGCTACATTAATTTTATGATGCATAATGTTAAAATTTTATACAATTTAAAAATATAAATAAAGGAAAAACATAATAGTTAATAAAAAATCATTTTTATGACAACAATCACACATCAAAGGAAGAAAAGCTGAAATTAGATATTAAGAATACGTACAGAGAAGAATTTACAGTAGAACGTCTTTTACGTTTGAATTTTCCAGCTCCAATTACTGGAGTGCCAAAATGTTCTGGATTAGTTAGAGGAAATTGATCTAAAGTCTAGAATGAATTAAAATTAATATGTAATTTGATAGTGTTTATGTTTATAAAAATAATTAAATTCACAAAGCTATTAAAAATAATTGATTTATAATAAATTATAATTTCAAATATTAATGACACAACTAAAGAAACAATAAAAAATGCAAACTTTTTAGCTAATTGCAATATATCTACAATAGATATTATAAAATGAACACCTAAAAAATATTTGTATTTTAATCATTCATGGAATATTGCATTAGTATATATATCGTACAACTTAAAAATATAAACTCTTTGCTCCTCGATATTGATTACAAAGCAGATAAAAAAAAATATTTAATCATTTACATATGCACATAATCACAACTTAATAAATTTGTATATACTTTCTTTTTTTTTTTTACAATCAATGTTTTTAATTTAAAATATTTCCCAATTTCCTACAGATTCAGTATCTAAAATAATTGACAAATTTAAATATAATTGTAAAATATCTTAAACGCTAACTACTATGTTAATTTTTTAAAAAAAATTGACAACATAATATTTTATAACAAATATGATAGTAAGAATTCATACTGGACTTTCTGCAAAATGTCGACCACTTTTTAAACAAAGAGATGTACGCCGTAATGTTGTTTCATCCCCATCATCAAAGACTGAAAAATATTCAATGTTATAAAATTGAATTAAAAAGAAAGAACATAAGAAAGGCGTTAATTTCATGCAATACTTTTATAATGCAATTTAGTTTTAACAGAATAAACTTTAAATATCTAATACATTTTATATGTAACTAAGTGATAATGAATCTAACAAATTAATATGATACAAGCATATTTGATACTTTATTATTAGAGTTTGAAATATTTTTATTATATATTTTTAAAGGGAATTTTATTATTAAATAAAATGAAAGTCACCAAATTTAAAGCAAAATAAGCTCCCATGAGTAAAATCCTAAGAGCCAGAGCTAATATGGGTTTGGTAGGATTTCTAATTTTCAACCCAAGTGCTGCAGTTATTTTGCCAACTAAAATTACAATAGTAACTGATTTTCAAAATCTCAATTACGCTAAAACTTGAAGGTTAAACATTGCATAATCTCTATTGCTCTTACACTATATCAAATTTCAAAAACTTGAATATCCTCTTATAATTACTTACTACAAAAGTATCAAAGTACCAAAATCTGGAAACTTTAAAAAGATTATACATTGAAAAACAAATATGAACACAATAAAACATAGCTTACAGCAGGAAACAACATGTCAATAGAAGTGAATCATTTAAATAAATGACAAATATTTTTACGAAACTTAGATATTAATTACCATATTTTCCTATATATGATCTGTGGATAAAGTGTAAAATAAGATTCAAATTTCATTGTGCATATTATATGGCACCATAGATGATCTGATTTAAAAAAAAAAAAATTTCATCGCAAAGGTTTACAGTAAACTTTTCGAAAAAAAATGTTTATGTTTCATAAAATAAATAAGAAATGGTGCCACAGCTTGGCTGACCTATTTCATCTATAATTAGCTTTATCCAGTTATGTTGAAGAACAAATTTGGTTCCTTGTAAAGATATTACAGTTGCATTTTTTTAATTTTGTTTAGATATGAATTGTTTTATTTTGAAAAATACTTAATTTTGCATATCATCAAATGGGAGCAAAAACTTTTAAGTTACACATCAGATTTTAAATAAAAATATTATTGAAAAGGCAAATAAAAAATGACTAAAAACATAAATTTTATCTATAAGAAATGTATTTCAAACTTCGTTTCAAAGATTAGTAAAAAAAAAAAAAAAAAAAAAAAAAAAAAAAAAACCAGTTTTTCTAGTTTTTTAGAATTATTGCTCTTGATCAATCTTGTACTTTCATCTCAGTTTATTGCACTTTGCAATGAGGTGGATTCTCTCAGATTTTTTCACAATTAAATATATTTTCAGTACCATTTATTGTAATTTTGATCACAATTTGAATCTTTTATATGTGACACCCACACTATTAGCAGTATATATTTTTGACAATTCACTGAAATAATTGCAGCAGATCATGCGATCAATTTTTTATTTTGAAAAATGTCTTGCAGATAACATGCTACTGCAGATTATATACAGGAAAATACAGTAATCAGGCAGAAACATTCACCTTAAAAAAATTACAAGTCAAAATGCAATCTAATCTTCATTGCCCACTTCTCTTCAAGATAAAATCAATAAAATGTTTTAATGAAAAAAAACTTGAGATTCTAATTATATAATTAAAGATTTTACGAAAACTTGAGTTAAAAAGCACTACAATTCACGGGAAACCTGAATACATATCCTACCACATACAACAGTGAATTTAATCAACTAACTCATAAAGTAAAAGTACTCACCTAATCATCACTAGCAGAAGAATTAAAAAATGCAATTTCAATTTATCACTATCCATACCTTTCACTTCTCCCATAAATTAATACCAAAATTTAAAATTTTCAATTTGAAACATTTTCAAACACTTAAATTTCAAACATAAATGAAAAATGCTTCAAGGGTAAATAAAACTCCACAAAACTTTGCACATATTGACAGAAGGCTATGCCATAAAATCATAAGAATATATTCCAGTGTGTTAAAGCAATTTGGTCTTTATATCACCATATTAAGTCCTAGAATTTAGACTTTCCTTGACAGTCTAATTCTATAAATTTCCTTTTGATCAAACAGGAGTATTTTCTTTTTGTTGCAGCAAGTTGTCTAAGTTGCAGCATTATTTAACTCTTGAAGTTAAATAGGAAACAAATTAGATTTTCTAATCTACATGATCAAAATACTTTTGGAGTAGCACTAAAATAAAGAATTGATACATACCAACAGTATATTGGCTATAATCTTGTAATTTATTAATAACTGCTTCACAAAACTGATTTTTTTCAGGGTGTTTTGCTTCAATGTCAGAACCCAGCTGGAAAAAAAGATTATTATGAATACTTAAAATTATTTCATTGCTCCATTAACAAATTGAATATTTTAAAAAAACATGCATTAATCAGGATACTAAGTAATTAAAATATTTATTAAATAAAGTTTGAAGCAATAAAATACTGTTTAAATCAAACATTGGATGTGAAATAAACCTGAATTTAACTTTCTTAAATCTAAGTTTTTTTCTCTTACTTTAAAACTACCCAAGATAGCAATCAAACAAAAAATGCACAATAACAATAATTAGTCCAGGATGACACATGGTACTGACAACAAAAATGCACAAATAAATAACTAATTTTTAAATGAAAAATACTTAGGAAAATTGTTGACTCATTACACTTAAATGATAATTGTTAAAGAATTAGAGCTAATGATGAATTGAAAGCTCTTATAGATTATAAAAATGCATTAAGATTCATCAAAGCACAGACTTTCATGGCTTGAGCACACTGAAAGATCACCTGATAAGAGCAAGTGGTTAAAATCTTGCATTGAAAGTCCATGTGCAATAAGCCAATTGGCAAACTAAGAAAAAGGTGGCTTCATGATGTCTTGAATGACTTTAAAGGTCTCCAAATGAAAAATTAATGTCAAGGACACAGATGTTTAAAGAGAGATTGTGCAGCAGGCTAAGGCCCACCCTGGGCTGTAGAGCCAATAAAGAATTTATAAGTAAGATATACAATGACTTAAGAAAACATAATTTAATTTCATCAATATGTTATATAAAATTTTTAATCAAAAAATTATAAATTGATATCCTTTTATCTTTTATTCATTACTTTAAAAATTAAAATATAATTGTACTAATAGAATTCAATATATGTAACACTTCTAAATTTGAAAATAACTTTTCATGCTTAACTGTAATTTTGAAATATAAATTTACTTTATTCTTAGACTATATTTTAATTTTATATGAATTAATGGGGTTATATTTTAGTATAATAGGTAAATTAATGAGGTTATAGTTTAGTCCTTATAGTAAAGAAGTTCTGCAATTAAACTAAGATTTGGCAAAATTAATACTTTCGCTATCCCAGACAGCATTAATAGCAAATATTATCAAATTTTTTCATAAAAGAATAAAGTAAATTAATCATATAAAAAATTTTTTTAGCTTAAAATATTAATTTTTATAAAATATTAAATAATATATGTATACTAATTATATATAAAATGTCTTAAAATATTAAATAATATATATATAATTAAATATATACTCTATAATAATTTATAACTTTGCATGCTTTCAAAAAATATATATATCAAATAAATGTCAATTTTGTTTAAAAAAAAAAAAATTGCATATATATTCCAAGCTATGACAACTAATTAAAGACATCTTAGATACTAAACATAATCTTACAATTTTTATGCAGTTTCATAAAATCTGGAGTTGTGTACGTGTAATTTTTCATAAAGTCACTTTTAATTAATCTTTAGCATTGATGAACAATTTAGATATAACTTTATTTAAAGGAAATCTAGATCTTTTTAACAATATATTGACAGATTATACATAAACAGATGTGCTTATGAAATCACTAATTTTTAATACCTTAGCACAGCAATGAATAATTATAAAAAATATATAAATATTTTTAGAATAGGGTAAGTGTTATTACAAATACGCAACCAAAATAAACTTACTCTTAAAGGCCCTTTAATCTGATCATCAGTCACAACAAATGAGCCTAGATTATTTTTAAATGTAACCTGAAAAGTAAAATAAAGAGTTGTCAACTCATATAACTTAATAGATTTCAGCATAAATATAAAATTAACTAGTTTTAAGCAACAGAAAAACAATATTTGATTTTGATGGAAAATTTTGCTAATGAAATTTTCTATTTAAAATAATCACAAAAACATTTTAATTAAGTGGCATAACAATTTTAACTGCACCATATAAATTTTGAGTATTTTATGAACTTATTAACATGACTAATTGAATAAAATAGTAAAATTTAACTTAATTTTTAAATTTTTCCAATAAAGAGAAGAAAGTATTCTAATCAGTTCTAAATAAAAAAATAAAAAAAAAAGATTTGGTTAAAAGAGCAGAATTAATTCAGTGAAGGGCAGTTCTGATGTAATTTCCTTTTTCTAATAAAAAATATTCAGATTATATATATTCATAAAATGCATATTACATAAATACTTTTACAAGATATTTACAATCATAAACAGTAGTTAAGTGTAAGATATTTAACTAAACAGACATACTAATATGAATTGGAAGCTATCCCCTCATCATAAACAAAAATGATTGTAAATTTTTAAATTAGATCCTTGAAATATTTACAGTAATGACAGAAATTATTAATATTTACACTTTTTAGGTATTTAATTATTAAATTACAATTATGTGATTATTCTCCTCAACAATAATGATGTAAAAACAGTCTAGTGTGTTTAAAAAAAAAAATTAATATTTCTAGTGTTTGAAATAGTCAAAAATTTAAATGTAAGATTTAATTTTTTGTTATTTCAGTTTTTAGCTATATACCAAAAAATCATTAAAGTTGTTTTATTCTAGAGATTTATATAAATGAGTGTATTTATTAAAACTGTTTGGAATTACAAAATAAAAACTCATATTCTCTCTTATGAAATTAAGTATAGATGTATGCACATAATAAAATAATCAAATTAATATTAAAAAGACGTATAATAAATCATTGTTTTTAAGACAAGATATCGAAGTTATAAGAAAAATAATTGTGTGATAACCATATAAATTGATTCATACTATTAATTTACAAACCTAAATAAAAATCTCATATTGAAATCCACAAGAGGATGTCATAAACTTGAATTAGTATATGACAAAAACTAAATGAAAATAACTATAACTAAAAAAAAAAATGATCTTTTTCTTATGTAATGAAATTTTAATTTTATTGAAACATTTGAATAGTTGCCAATACAAAAACTACAATAAATATACTTTTATAATACAAATGAAAAGAATTGACAAATTTCAACTGTACTTATTATTCAAAGCACTTTTTGACAACATAATATAATCATGTTTGACTTTTATATATCTTTTATTCCACATCAATTTCATAATTATTTTATTAAAAATGAAATATCAATTATTTTTTTTATATTATGATTGATATTTTTTTATATTATGAGCAATATTTTGAAAATATGTTGATAGGATATCCTCATCAAAAATATGATCAATATTCTTGCTACCCAATAAGCCAAATAACTATATCATAATTTCACGAACATTTTTTCAGATTCTTTGTTATAAACAGGAAATTATTTTCATTTACATTATAAGAAAGTAGAATTTATTTCTATGGAATACTATAAATTTATCCTTTTACAAATGCAAGTGAAATACATAATTTATAGTCATAAAATTCATGATATTTTTTTTCATTAAATTTTTTGTGACATAGATATAATATCAATTTTTAACATATAATAGAAATATTACCCAATGATTGCTTATAGTGATAAAAAAAATTATATCATGATCAAAATTTCTGATTTAAAAATTTCCTCTAACTTAATTCAAATTATCTGATGATAAAATTTTTTTCTAAAAAAAATTCTATAGCATATTATTGCAGAAAATTAATAAATTTATTCATGTGAAATGTATTAGACATGTACAAAAATTAATAAATTTATTCACTTTAATTTGAACTTTACTTCTGGGAGTGAAACTAAATATTATAACATTTTAAATAAAAGTTAAGTTTATGCAAAAAAATGAAAATTCTTACTTTGCACTTCACAATTCTATTCACTTTTTTGATTTTTGCTTCACAAAATGCACCTTTGTACTTGGCACTAACATCTGTGCCAATTGTAAGATAAGGCGGTTCATCAGCTGCCTGTAAAACAAAGGAATATAGAACTGAAATCAGTACACATATGTATCACAGAATATTACTTGCTTCACAAATTTACATTAATAAATTAAAGGGAAACTATATTTTTAAAGCTATACTATTAATTTAATCAGGGAAAGCTTTTCTTGATTTTGTTAACTGAAGTTTTATTAACCAAAGAGTTCGTGATTTAAGGTAATATTTTTAATTGTTATACGTTCTAAAAATAACATGTTGTAAACAGACATTGATATATAACAATTGTCTTTTTCTTAATATTAATTTAAAAAGCCAAACAAAATATGGTTGTATCTATGAATTTTGATTTTAGAGATATAAATGTGATCTTATTTCTCTTAGCAAATGTAAACCTCTTGCAAAATACAACATTACACCACGAATTTGGGCATATGAAAAGGAAGTTTTTTGGTGCAACTGAGCACATGGTAAAGATATCACAAAGAATGAAAAAAGGCATATTAGGAATATAGGGTACCAAACAATCTTCCAGTGCATTAACTAATATGTTTAATGCATTATATAACTAATATGCATTAGCAAACACAGAAAAGTTTTATAAAAGTATTGATTTAACCAGAATATACCCTGGTAAAAATTATGTTACACAATAAATATCAGAACAGAGCAGGCAGGAACAACAATATTTTGGTTCATTATAAAAACACAATTCCTTTTCAAAAAATATCCTAAACTCAAAATATTTAAGATAGATTTTTCCAAATTCTCTGATATTTGATTCAAGTTGCATTTTAACTGTTAACATAGAAATTAATTTCATTTGCATGAGTATGTTCACCAAAATGCGAAGTTGGTGTTGACATAGATAAATCTATTAAACTACTTACCTTTTGTCTTGCTATATGTATGTGAGTAACAATAAAGCATATATGCTAGGTCACTGTTTGCAGGCACTTCAAATTTCATTTGATTAGTTTTTGTATCATTTCATTGACAACAATGAACATAAAATAATATTTTCAAACATCCTTTAACTCAAATTTCAATCCACAGCAAGCTTCCAAACTAAATTTTTGAGAAAAATAGAATTCTAGGCAAAATAGTATGATGAAACAGAAATCAGATTTAATGAGAGCATTTGGAAAAGTCAAAAGGCAGAATGAAATCATATTATAATATTTTTTTCAGTAAACTTCACATTTGTTTTATAGGATGCAATATAGGGATATCATTAAAAAAGCATACAAGCTACACCCTTTCTATCTTTTTAAAATAAATGCTCAATCAATTATTTTTACTTGTGTTATCCATAACTATTGAATGCAGAATATTGTAGTAGTACTCTTTTTAAAAAAATTGTTATATTTAATATCACAATATCCAAACTTATTTACTTTAAGACTTAAGTAATAGTAATTTGGCTCAATATGAATATAAGAAACTTATATGAATGTTACTACAAAGAGTCTGGAGAGAAAGTTAAATGGGATTTTTTGCTACTGCTCAGAGTAAATATTCATGTGATGGGAAGTGCTATTAAGAGTCAAAAGCCCAGCTTCAACATTCATGTCAAGATAAAATATTATGTTCACTTAATTTACTTAGTTATTGCAAAATGAATTTAGAGTTTTTCAGTTGCAAATATGTCTTCAGGGGAGGGGGTGGGGGTAACAGAAGAGAGAGAGCATCTCTGCAAGATTAGTTTTTGCTGCAAGAATTATACAAGCATATAAACTAATAATACTAAGGTTTTAGTTTTTAATGTGATCAGAAATATAATAAAATAAACCAAACTATCTAGTAAAAAATTAGACTAAAAAACATTTCAGTAAGTTGGTTTGAATATGTGAAACAAAATAATGCTTAAGAATTGTTGTAGAAAATTGCATGGATAAGAGTAACACTCAAGTACATTTTTTTTACAATGAAATAAAATAATAAATTTTTAATAGTTAATATTTTGTCCAATTTCTTCTGCTTATTGCTGTTGAGGTCCACAAGACAATGAATATCAATGTAATATTTTTAACAAATGTTGAAACAACATCAACAGAATACTAATTTAAAAACAAAATTGTAAACAGTAAAGCAAAACAAAAAGTAATTTTTTTCTGATAAACAGATTACATTTTATTAGTTTAAAATGACAAACTTTACCCCAATTTCTATATGAGAAAAAAAGTTTGCTAAAATTAATTATTTTACACAATTATAGTTCTTAGGGCAAAGTATTTTCCAGAAAGATAAGAATCATATAGTAAAAATAAGGAACTTATTGTAGATTTTCTAATAGAAGAAGAAGCAAACCTTTCATTTCTAAATCCTTGCCCTTTGGAAGTGATGTTTATTAACACTGAAATGCCAAAATTAAAATTTAGTCATATGCTTTTAAAGCACTGTACATTTACCACTTTCTAAAAACAATGTAACATTTTCCCTCTGATAATATGGAAAACAGTTTTTATAAATATTTAACACTCCAGCAGAGCATCCACACAACTGTTCGTGAAAAAAAAAAAATCATTTAAAATTGTCCCTTATATAAGGCTTTTTGTGATCTAAACAAAATTTAAGGTCAGTTATCTGCATCCATAAGTTGCACAGATAACTGAAAATTTACACTCTTGTACGTGACATAAATATACAAAAAGAAATTCTGAGTCAATCATGTTACTTCATTAGGTTGACTAAACATAGTTTAACAAATAATAATAATTAAGAATCATTAGTTAGATAATGGTGGAAATGAATAACTTAACAAATTTTTTGGTGAAAAATACAATTTATTATGAAATGAATTCTTTAACTTTTAAATTTATGCATTACAATATTTTTCTACAAAAATTTTTATTTTTAGAAAAGCTTTTTATTTGAAATAAAGCAGTGAATGTAACAATTTGGAACACTTTAATTTTTCACAGGAAATGTGTAATTACATACTATAAAAGATGTTTGCCAATTAAATTATAAAAATATTATGTTTCAAAAAGTAAAACAAATTCATGATTAAAAAATTCCCTTTTATCTCACAGCACATTGGATCTTTATTGATAATTATATCAGCAAGATCAATACAAATTGCAAATGGCAATAAAGGCTAATGCAATTTATAACTACTTCAAATATTAATAATATGGGGAAAACAGGTTTCAATAATTATTCACATTAATATCTGACATCAAATGAAATGCACTTCTATAAAAAATACAAAATTGCATTTCTTTCCTTAAACGAGCGTCACCTAATAATCGAATCAACAGACCACGTAAAATTCAAATTGTCAATAAGTATTTTTTAAGGAACACAAAAGAAAACACATTGCTATTACAAATACATCACAAACAATCTTAAAAATCTATACCTAAACAATAAATACAAAATGTCACAATTGACCTTAATATGACAAAATGACAGTTTTTAAATTCAAATGGTAATAAATAAAACAAAAATACACACCATGCTACAAAAACATTCTAAATTTCAATCAGTTTCTACAAGATTTTCCAAATTTTAACACGTAAATAAGAGCATCGGAACAGTAACATTGTCACAATAAAATTTTACAAAAAACATACGACTACTGGCTTCTCAAAATTCTAGATGCTACATCATACATATCAACACACAACAACAAATATAGTGAGCAGAATCTCTGAGCATGCGCACATTCCGCATCAATTTTTTTAGTTTTTATTTACCGGAAATATTTTGAGAGATATTTATTTATTTTATTAATAAATTTAGCAATAAATAAACTCAAAATCCTTGTGATTATAAAAACTTGATTTTCGATGAAAATAATTGAACTGTATAAATTTTACTACTTTTTGACTGAAATTCCTTTATAATGTATAAATTCTCCTAATTTCTTAATTTGGTTCCGCTTAATGACGATTTAAATTTAAATCGTATTTGTAAAAAAATTGGCACTGCATCATAGAAATCAATCATTAGAAAGAAAATTTGTACATAAAAATAGATACCTCATTTATTTTCATAAATAAAAATACTGATGTTCTATACATAAAGCTAAGAGTAACGTACATTGAGCTACATACATACAAAATATATTTCAAGCAGTGGCGTAGTGAGCATAATTAGCCCCTGGGTACGATCATCACTCTCTATAGCCTATCAGAAGGTATCGTACCAGTACCACCTATCAGAAGGTGGAACGATTCCTTTATTGGTACACCCTCGAAAAAAATAACAATACAATATAAATATGCGAATAAAATGCATTGAGTAATATAAATATACTATAATATTACTATATTGGATGAAGTTGTTGTTGCTCATCTCCAAGGGTCTGACGGAGTCGGACCAAATCTAGGAATCCATTGACGGAGAAGAAATCGATGACAAAATAGGGAGAAGTGTAGATTTCGTCCCATAGTATATTCATACAATTCTGGATAAGCTAAGGAGAAGCTTCCATGGCATTTAGGTCAGAGGGGAGAAGGTCTTGTTACCCGCTACAAAAGTGAGGCATTTCAGGTGACCAGAGGCGAGACGTGCAAGGCAAGTGTTGGATTTCCTATCACAGGAAAGTGCCAGAGAAAGTCCCGGCTTTCTACCCTTGTAGAAGTGGTGAGTCAAAGGTACCTGCCAATCGGTTTTAAACTCAACTGGTTCATACGGAGAAAAGTGCAGCTTCTGTAGTCCGATGACTAGAGTACCGTGAGGAAGAAGACTGTTTTGCCTCCATGCCTGTTTGTATTAGCTGATAATTATGGAGTAGCCTTCACGCGTTGGGTGACCCTACCAGGAGTAAAAATCCAGACGTACTTCGCCCACTCCTCCCAGGAACAACCCCTTGCCACGGTAAAGCCACTAACAGGACTAACGGGGGTGGATGATATTTTCAATGCAAACAAAAACTAGCCACATTTGACCGGAAGCCATCTCAAATATTTCCAGTTATCTCTCTTCCCATTGAAGATCAATGCAATCGTAAATATTTTTATTTAAATATTTTTAGGTGTTTATTTCTGCTTTTGAAAATTTTTTGATTTTATCCGTTAAAATCATAATTTTTAATAAGAATGTAATCAGTGGTAATTCCTTAAATTTAAAATTTTTTTTTTGATTTTTACTTAAACAATCCCGATGGATTACCATATTTTGAGAGGAATTGCTCTTATTGGCGATATTAGGATCAATTGCAGATGAATGATATATTGCAATCCACATTATAACTCTTGTTATTATTTATCTCAATTGTTAATCATTTTCTTCTTTAGCTAATTTTTAATTTTATGCATTTATTCCAAAATTTCAGGAAGCATATTTTGCGCGCGATTGAACTATAAATCAATTCAAATATTAAGCAAGGTGTTATTTATGCTTTCATTTACAGTATTATAAATTTTATTAAAATTTTTTTGATCATGCTAGAATAAATGAATTGGTATAAATAATGAGTAGAACAAAATTGTTATGATGTGTTCATTTACTTGTTGTTTATAAATATTTTAAACAAATATTGGTTTTTATTGCAATTAAAATTTAAATTTTATTTTTAAGAGTTGATTTAATATATAGCTAATTATAAATTAAGGGTTGTAAATCGCGTTCCACTGACACAGTGGTATAAGACAATAATGCAGCAGGAAGTTTTCTAGATCTCCACGGTACTAGCGCCCCCTATTCTACGCTTTAAAGAAACTTCCATCTATATATATATATATATATATATATATATATATAATAAAAAGAGTATATTTGTAATGAGAATACGATGCACAAATAATAGTAGACTCCTGTACCTACGTAAAATAATGGAATAGATATTAATTCAAAGTCTCGGGCTAAGCTATATATTTGAAATAAAATTCATTTCTAGCTAAGAAATAAAATAAACTTATATTGGATTCCGAAAAGTGTCAAGGGATGTGGAATAATGGGATTTACGTGATTTAGAATTAATTAAAAAGATATTATTTATTTTACATATTAATAAAATGATTTTAAAAACATAAAATAATTCAATATAAATTATAGATATAAGTAGATGTAATTATTTACAATCATATTCATTCCTTATTAACAATCATAATCACTGATTACTCTATATACATTTTTCTGGCCTTTCCTGAAGCGAAATGATCAATTACTTCATCAAAACTGATCATTTAAAATTTTTCTTTAATTAAAATTGCTAAATCACATAGGTGGTTTTAGGTCATGGTGGATCGTAAATATGTGAAAATTAATTTTAATTTGCTGAACGAGCGTTCACAGCTTGTAACTGATGTAGAAGTAGTTAAGAGTATTTGAATGGCGATTCTCATATTTGGGAAAACATCTTCACCAAATGAGATTAGGAAGGTTAAGTTCTAAGACCTGCACTTCGTAAGACGTCTCTAACTGAGCGCTATTGGGAAGCTAGAGACATGTTAGATTAAAAGACTCTGTTGCACTATCTTTCTGTGTTATATTGTTCTATCGTTTTTATTTATTTTGTTGTAACTGTCTATAACCTGTCATTGGAAATAAAAAAAAGTTAAGTTCTAATGGAGCTTTAAGTTTCATTTCTTTTCTATTGCAGAGTAACATCTTGCAGTCACAAATATCTGTGTAGAATTCTGTTTCATTAAAATCTGTATCATAAAATTCATACAAACTTTTACAAATATTTTCCAGTTCATTATCAAAATTACTGTTATTTAATATATAATCAACATCAAGTAAAAATCCAAATTAGGAATCAAGATCTTTTAGTCGTATGAACCATGTGTGTATTTCTGGCTGCAGACGGTCAACAACTATTTTTATAACTCGAAAAAGTTCCTTTTCCACTCTAATAATATATATTTAATAAAATCAGAAATTTTCATTCGGACAATATAAAAATACATTATTAAAAATAATTTTTTCAGAAAACTGAAACTCTCTGAATTGTTTTTTAATTGATTCAGATTATTATCAGGAATTAGATAGGTACTGAGATAAAAGAAAATATATTTTATATAACTGTTATTTCGCATAATTTTGTTTAAAGAAATTTTCTCATTTGGTTATCTTAGTAGTGGAAATTTCCTTTTTATTTTTAATATGCTTAATAAAGCTATTTTATTAAGATATTGAAATATATATTTTTTATTAAAATAAGAGCTAATTTTTAGTAAGATCAAAATTTATTTCTCGGATGAATCATTTTGTAAGTACTGTTCATGCAATGGCATAATTTTTTTCTTAAGTAAATTTATATCATTTAAAGATGATCCAAAATTTCACAATTTTACAATGTAGAAGAAAAAATATGCCCGATTTCCTTATAATTTTCTTTAAGGATTTTTTTCAAGTTAAAAGATATATTTTTATGTGAATTGAACTAATTAACTAGGAAGTTTATTCCATATATTTAAGCATACAAAAAAACACATTTAAAAGGAAAAAAAATTTATAGATTTTTAATTTTTTCCACCTTATATTGAAAAATTCTTCTCCTTTGGGAAAATAATTTTTCAATATAAGGTGCTAATGTAAAGCCAACAAAATTACAAGTCAAGCAAAAATTATTTACCTGAATTGAAACTTTTAAACATTACATTAATTTTAAATAAAAGTTTTAAGAATATTAAGTAATTTAATTTTAAAAAATCTACAGGCATGTTTAGAAAATATTCATTTTGGCAAAAAATTATATTAAATATTCAAATCGAAAGAATACATGGTAGACTAATAATAAATGTAACTTACTGCAATAATATTTTTAATGCAGAAATCTAGAATTTTAAAAGTTTGAATTTTCGTTTCCGACGAAGCGATGTTTGGGAAGTAATGAATTACTAACAATGTGAACAATAAAAAGGCAAGAAAGTTTATGTGTTTTTCTACAATTTGGAGGTAATTAGTAACCGATCCCTACCATTTTGATTCCAGGAAGACAATTCTCTACGCGGCATACTACAAAGCGATTTTTAGAAAATCTTTTCCCGTTTCTTTGAAGGTCAGTCTAGTGCTGGACACTGTATTTTGGAGAAAAGGACCACTAATAGGAAATGTGTTTCAGCAGGAATTTTCTCATAACTATAATCAACCCGATACTAGACTAAAAAGCTACAATAAAGCCGAAAATAAAAAATACAAGTGATTTATTTTTATATTTTTATTTTGGAATGATGGATAATAATTACAAGTCTCAATAACAACTAAAACTGATCTTTTTATATCGTTAGCTGATAACTTCTTTTTTGAAAGTAATTTTTTTAATGTTATTGTAGTCAACATTTTTTTTATTATAAAACAAAATCGAAATTTTAACGAAATATTGCGAGTTAAATAAAATGATTAAATCTCTTATGAGAATTTAAATAGCACGTCGAACTTTCAAAGTTTCAAAAATATTTTAGGTTTTGAATTTTTGATTAATTATTACAACATGCGGAGTTCAGTGTAAATAATATTCATTGAATTTTATTTTTATTTTGAATTGAACAGATTTATTTGCTTAATATCATTGTTACCACTTTCATTAGCATATAACTTAACTTAGACAACCTGTATAGTAATTAGATCTCGTAAAGGGCATTGTGAATCTTGGTGTTTTCCCAAAATCAAAAAAGGTGTATTTAGTGCTTACTCTTCTGTAATCTTCCTGAGTTAATAGATCTAAAAATTGCAATACAACATTAAAACCAATAATATAATAAATAACTTCATACTAAGATCAAAACTTCTCATATACAAAGAGAAAATTGAACTCGCAAATCCATTATTTCCGAAATATTACAGGAAAAAATTAAGGTATTTTCGTTATTTACATATCTACAAGATTTATGCTACAAAAAAAAATAGTATCATAAACCTTGAGCAAAGTATGAAACTTAGAAGAAAAGGATTCAAAGAAATAAAAAAGCGATAATTGAACTGATTTAGAAACAAAAATCGAAAGCATGGTTAAAAGGACACAATTTTTATATTGAAATAAGATATGCAAAATTATTATTAATAATGAAATATAAGAGTTTGTTTACGGCAAGTTCCAGCAGCTCTTCCTTCGTCATTTTTCATCAACATCTTTTTTCCAAGACTTTTTTTATTCCCTGGTATTGGCACAATGATTATAAAATGCAAAATATATTTCTCCGAATAAAATTAATATTATGCTCAAACTAAAATTGAAATTTTCTGGACAAATTTGTTTATCTGTAATATGATTCAAAGATCCTCTGCGAGCTGCGCCCGGTCATGATACCCCTCCTTATACTCCACCCCTCCCCCGTTGGAAAACCACTAATTTCAAATCTTTGCTAAACAGAAAATTACATAAAAAAAATAATGTAATTTAATAACTACTAAACAAACATTAAAATGAATTGTAATGTTTTAAATTATTAATACATTATATAATAGAATGGTAACTAAAGAGATTACGAATAATCAATGCTTATAAGCAGAACGCAAAATGTTTCTTACCTGTGAAATGTTATTCCGTTTAATTTCTTGGTCCGTCAATTTGTAAAACCGCTACAGTGAATACCATTTATTCTATTAAATTGAAACGATAAAAATAATATTGCTCACAATACAAAAATGAAGAAATAAAATTTTCAACTATGTTTCGAAATACGAAATAAGCACTCTTAACAACTCTTAAGGATCAAACTATTGGCACAAATTTTACAGCTCCACGAATTCACGCGGAATTTACTGATAAGAAACTATGACGTCATGCCATGTGATTATGTGACGTCATTCTGTTAAACCAAAGAAACTTTACTTCATATTGAATTCTTATTTATATTTTGACGGATGTAATATCAATACCACATTTGTGAAATTACTTTTGACTGCCTAGTTATCGAAACATCTGATTATATATATATATATATTAATTTCACAGATAAACAATATATTCAATATATATATATATATATATATATATATATATATATATATATATATATATATATATATATATATATATATATATATATATATATATATATATATTGAAACCCAGAATGTGCAATTTCTTGATACTTTTAATATTTTGATAATTTTTTTAGAAAATGTTGAAAACTATCACATTATTCAACAAAGCTAGTGTACATTTCATATTCTAAATTTATTCAAACTTATTGAATTACATCATTGCTTTGAATATAATGTAGTTATAATTTTAAAATAAATGAGAAAATTTTTTATTATAACTATAAAATACACTACTGGCCATTAAAATTGCTAAACCAAGAAGACGACTTGCTACAGACGTGAAATTTATACGAAAGGAAGAAGGTGCTGTGATATGCAAATGATTAGCTTTTCAGCGCATTCAGACAAGGCAGGCGCCAGTAGCGACACCTATATTATGTTTAAAAGAGGAAATTGTTCAGCCGTTTCCTCATACACAAATTGCATTTGAACATTGTTGCCTGGTTAAAAGTTGTTGTGATGCCTCGTGTAAGAAGGAGAAATGCGTACCAGCACGTTTCTGACTTTGATGAAGGTCGAATTGTAGCGTACCGAGATTGCGGTTTATCTTATCGCAGTATTGCTCTCGCGTCGGTCGAGATCCAATGAGTGTTAGCAGAATATGGAATCGATGGGTTCAGGACCCTAATATGGAACGCCATGCGGGATCTCAACGGCTCAAGTGATAGGTGTATCACTAGCAGCCGAGAAGACAGGCATATTATTCGCATAGCCGTAATGGATCGTGCAACCACGTCACGAGCCGTGAGTCAAGAAACGGGGTCGTTTGGAAGACAACAAGTGTCTGCACGAACAGTTCGACGACATTTGCAGCAGCATGGACTCTCAGCTCGGAGACCATGGCTGCGGCTTCCCTTGACGCTGTGTCATAGACAAGAGTGCCTTCAATGGTGTGATCAACGACGAACCTGGGCGCACGAATGGCGAGACGTCTTCTTTTCAGATGAATCCAGGTTCTGTGTACAGCATCATGATGGTCGCATCCATGTTTGACGGTATCGTGGTGAACGCACCCTGGCAGCGTGCATTCGTCATCGTCATACTGGCCCATCACCTGACGTGATGGTATGGGGTGCCATTGGATGCACGTCTCGTCACCTCTTGTTCGCATTGACGGTGCTTTGAACAGTGCACGTTACATTTCTGTTGTGTTACGACCCATGGCTCTACCCTTTATTCGAGCCCTGCGAAACCCTAGTTTTCATCAGGATAATGCTCGACCGCATGTTGCCGGTATTGTACGGACCTTCCTTGTTTCGGAACATGTTCGGCGGTTGCCCTGGCCAGCACGTTCTCCAGATCTTTCACCAATAGAAAACGTCTGGTCAATGGTTGCCGAGCGACTGGCTCGGCATCAAACGCCAGTCACTACGGTTGATGAACTGTGGCATCGTGTTGAAGCTGCATGGGCATCTGTACCTGTACATACAATCCAATCTCTGTTTGACTCAATGCCTAGGCGTATAACTGCTGTTATTACTGCCAGAGGAGGTTGTTCTGGGTACTGATTTCTCAGGATATATATCCAGCCAAATTTTTTGAAAATTTAATCACTTATTATTTCTAGTATAATATGTTTGTCCAATAAATATCATTTTGTTATCTGCATTTCTTCCTGGTGTAGCAATTTTAATGGCCAGTAGTGTATTTACGTAAAATAACTATAAATCTTTAAATAAATGGCAAGCATGTTATCAACACAATTCAAATAGTATTAAAATATTTTTCATGTAAGTTATTTTATGTAAAACAGAAAATATAATAATGCATTCATGAATTTTTAAATACTTAAACTAATTCCTCAGTAATAGTTAAATTTTATTAAATTACTTTAGACTTACATATTTACATTGAAATATATATACATGCATACAGAGTAATTCTAAATTGTTTTTACAAATTAAAAGGGGTGATAGTACCCATCCAGACAAGCCGTAATTACATAGAAACATAGGGTCGTATTCCACTCTGAGAGGCAGAAAAGAGGAATTCTCACCTGACAGTGCTTGCCCAACACTTACAGTAGTGTTGGTTAAGCGAAAGGATAATACCAAAAGTTTCACAATCATATTTATTGCTTAGTGAAAACTTCATAGCGAATGCAACATGCCACTCATGTGTGTCATTGCACAGTTGAAACAGACTAAGGAACGACTGGCGCACTCCTCGAAGATTTCTGGTGCCGTATTAGTTTTGTCTCCTGCAGCAACGATTCTAGCCACGAGATCTTCAGTTGAGTGCACAGGTGTCCCATACCCTAAAGATTTTACGTGCCCCCACTAGAAAATATTCAGTGGGTTGAGGTCCGGTTATCGAGGAATCCAAGCCACAGGTCCACTACCAAAGTGCTGGATATATGGCATTCAAGAAGTTACAGACCGTGATGGAAAAATGTGCTGGAGCTCCATCGTGCATAAACCATGTCTCTCAGGATCATGAGTGGAATAGCCAGCAATAAACTGGAAACCACTTGTTCAAAAGTATGGTATGTTGCGCCGGTCAAACGATCTGGCATGATGTAAAGGTCTGCCACGTAATCATGGAGGATACCTGCCCAGATGTTCATAGAAAATTTCTGCTGGTATCTACGAGGGGTTATACAGTGGGTATTGTTGTCCGATCAAACGTGTTGATTTGCGTTTTAAAAGGACAGCGTCTACTTTGATTGGCTTTCTCCGGTAACCAATAAGAGCAAAATGCTGACTCTTCTCTATGTGAATTTGCATACGGTAAATTCGTGATGGATTCTTGATGCGTTTCTATTTTCCTCTTTTCTGCCTCTCAGAGTGGAATGCGACTCTATATTCCTATGTAATTATTGCTTGTCTAGAAGGGTACTATCGTCACCCCTTTAATTTGTAAAAACAATTTAGAATCATCCTGTGTATATATATATATATATATATATATATATATATATATATATATATATCTATATATATATATATATATATTTGTGTGTGTATCCTATACTTCAAGTTATGTAACCAAAAATAATTGGTAGTTACAAATACAGGACTTCAATAAATGCTAAGACTTTACTCTCCTCAATAAAAATGCTTACATTATTGTATCATTATATTGAAACTCAATTTCACTCAGCAACATAAACATGGATTGTTAATAAATGTTATTTTAATTACTACAATTTTACAGTTGTTTTTTAATTTTAAAATTTACTATTGAAATTATTTTGTTAAAAACCTATAATATCTCAGCAACATACAATATATAGAATAATTATGGTTTCAGTTATATATATTTTTAGAAATTTATAAATAATTATTGTATTTGTTTTAAAATATCTCAGACTGATCGGAAATACTCACATTTTGGACAAAAATTGCACTATTTAGACGTGTTATACGTTAAAAATGGGTTTTCAAATGATTTGGTGACATAGCGATGTTTTGGCGAGAAAACTTAGCGACTTGGCGAGAAATAGATACTTCTGGAAACATCCATCACCTAAGCTCTAGGACCAATATTTAGCGAGATAGCCTAGAAGTTTCCAGAACATTGGCGAAACTGGTAGATTTCTCCACCAACTCAAGTATAAATACCGCAGCTCGACATAGAAGTCAGGCAGTTTTATAAAGGCAGTGAGTGAAGGAAATTAGTCGTCACTGCTAGTCTAGAGAAGCTATTTTCTGTCTGAGGTATTTAAGACCTGTGATTGGGAGCTGTTACTTATTGTATCTGACGAATTGTAGATGTATAATTGTGATTGTTGCAGCTTGTATATCTAGTGGAATTTTTACGAATAAAAGTTCATTAAGTGATTGCTTTATTCAACTCTCAATCGACACGAACCCCGAAGCGCGATTTAATATATTAAACACAAAAATCAATTTTTTCAATAGTATTAAATAAAATATGTTTAAATGTATAGAATATGTTCTTCTAGATATTTTATCTACATTAATTTAAAGATCTATTTAAATATAAAAAAAAATCGTATTTTTAATTTCAATTTATTTTCTTCTCATAAAAAATCAAAGCTTAGTATTGTACTAAGTGCCTTGTTATAGAGTTTTTTCATATGCTGTGGATTATTTGTTAACTACATTAATGTCCGTAATTTAAGGATAATTCAGAATCACACAGAAATTAAACTCTAAATTAAAAATTTCACATGTAGAATTTTTACACACATCTTGAAGAATAATATGTAAATTACAAGAAACCACCAGATAGAGTACGTCACAATGACGAGAGTGTAAGATAGGGGTATATAAGGAATGGTTACAAAGAAGTAATATTGTTCACAAGCGCTTTAAAAGCCTGTCAGTGCAATAACCGCATAGTTATGGCACAAAGGTAGCATTTCAATGGTGTTTTACGTGGTAGAATTATCGGCCGTCTGAAATGTGAAAGTACCCAGCAGGAAGTATCCGCGGAACCTGGAATCGCAGAGTATCATCTCCATGCTTTGGCAACGGTTCCAAGATGATATTAATGTGAGTCGACGTTACAGCACATGACGCCCCCAAGATACAACGCCGAATGAGGACCGGTATTTGGCAGTTACTGCCGAAAGAAACAGACAGAGCACAGCATCAGACCTGTTTCGTCAGCTCTCTTCAGTTACCGGTAGGGCAGTTTGAAGGCAGACTGCGTACAGACGCTTAGAGTACTTTGGTCTATATGCTAGTATACCTGTCAGATGTTTGGAGCAGAATGTCCAATTTTGGACTTTGTGACATAAAACCCAACCAACCAGCCTGTCAGATGTGTTCCACTCACCGCAACTCACTGTTGCCTGCGGTTAACCTGAAGTAGAGAGCATGCATTGTGGACACCGCAAGAGTGGTCTTGTGTGACGTTTTCCGACGAGTCCAGGTTCAGCGTTTTGTCTGATTCTCACTGGACATTCATAAGGACAGGGACAGGTATCCGTTACCACCAAGAGAACACATTTAAACGACATTGTTACGGTGGGGTAGGATTGCTCGTATGGGGAGGAATTATTCAGCGTCTTAGAACTAACCTACATGTTCAGAATGTAACCATGACAGGCCACATCTTTAGGGATGTCATTCTGGAATAATATGTAGGTTTGTTTTGGGGTGCCATAGGTGCAGAATATCTGTTTATGGAAGACAACACCCGTCCTCACTGTGCTAACTTTGTAGACGAATGCCTTCAATCGGAGGATATCACCCGTATAGCCTGGCCAGTATACTCATTGGACGAATCCAACAGAGTATGTTTGGGACATGCTTGGCCGATGAATTGCAGCCCGTCAACTCCCTCCCACATGTCTACCGGAACTTCGGAGAGCATTGCTTGATGAGTGGTGTAATATTCTCCAAGATAAGATCGATAATTTGATACTCAACATGCCTAGGCATTGTACAGCCTGTACTGGTTCATTTGGGGGGCATACTGTGTATTTACCATCACACCAACCATGTTATATTGGTTTTTGTAAATAGGTTCTTTTTTTAAATTTTTTGTATATTATTTTCTAAAAGCATTATTTTTTATTCTTCATTATGAAAGAAATACCTGCTTCATTCAAATGAAACCTCTAAAAACCGTAATTTTATAAATTTTATGCATAAAAAGCTGAATATTTTTGTTGCTAAGAAATAAGGAATAAAAAGCGTGATACTGTATTTTGTAATATGAAAATTCTTATTTTTAAATATTATATCAACAAGAAAAAATTGCATCAGATAAACGCTGTATACAGATGCACCTACGAGCATAATTGTTAACTGAAAGAGAGAGAGCATTATATATACTTAAATAAAAATTTAAAAAAACATTGCTTGTAAGTACTATACCTAAAATATTTTGCTATTTGAAAGAAGAATAAAAGTCTGTAAAATTTGGTTACAATAATTTTATTCAATAATTCTCAATCAGCCTGTATGATATTAATAGCTGATAAATGTGTAAAATTTCATGCTTTATCAAGTTTTTACCATGACTGAAAATGACTGCTGTATATATAACACTCATTGGGTGCGCACTCGTTTAGACGAAAGTGGGTCCTAAGCAGAGGTTTCCCAGGCATGGCCAGAAACTCCTATTTATTACTTCACTAGGAGGACATTGCCATCATGATCTATTATGAGTACTCTAGCCATCATTCGTGAACACTTTGATCTCCGACCTATCCATTTTTTTTTAATTCGCAATCATTCAACCATGAGTATGATGATTCAGGTCACTTGACTCAATCTTCGTTACATAATTCAAATATGTGTAAAACTACTATATATAAATGAAAAACCTAATAATAGTGATTTATGCAGTTTTTAAAGATACCAAATATAATATGAAAAATGAGAAATTCCTCTAACGAAAACAAATTAAAATAAATTAAGTTACAAAATATTATATATGAAACAACAATCTTATTGTTGTTGTTGCTATATTGCAAGCTATTATCTAGACAACCCCCATTAAACCAAAAATATCTAAACTGTCTAAAAACTGCGATGAATCCCGAAGGACATCGTCTTTTTCAAAATTTAGGCAGGTTAAGATATGTCCAGGAGAGACCATATTGACGGAACACCAAGGACAGTCTGGAAAAGTCCTTTGCCCCTGCTGAATGGTGATTCCTCTCGTGTGCCCACTCAGATAGCGGGAAAAGGCAGCTTGATAAGATCTTGTTCTAAGATTGAAGGTCTCACCCGGTCTTTTGGCGAAGTACCATGGATTTTCATAAGCTTACTGAATTCAATTTTACAACAATCTTAATATTCATGACTGAAATCGAAACAGCTAAACATTCATTGCATACTTTTTGAAAAAAAATTTTTTTTGGAGTTATACCAGGTTTAGCAACTTTTGCTAATAGTAAATAATCATTATTATTTACAGTTATTAGTTTCTATTTTTACTGAAAAATGCAACCTTGTAACACTGTTTTCGTAATAGTAAAATATATGTGTTAGTTTTTCATTACTTATCACATCATAACTATCGTATTTGCTAAGGTTTAAAACACAATGGCCTAGTTGCTTAAAAATGCCCCCCTATTTTTATGCCCAATACTGAAAGATAAAACTTTATCATTGTTCATTGTAATGAAATAAGAATATGTTAAATATAAAGTAATATACTCTTTCTACTAATAATCAATTTATCTGGGAAAGAACACCTTTCCGTATTCCTCGTCAAAACTCAGACTAGAGCAAAATGAAGAGTCCCTTGAAACTTCTGCTAAATCAGAATCTGAATCCTCAGACAACAAATCATCTCGTCCATCCAGTACATTACTAATAACGGTCTTCTTAAATTATTCTTTTCAAGCAAATGATGAAAAAAGAAAAAAATTGCAAACAGCTCTCAATAGAGGAAATTTCCAGATTTGAATGTAATTAAAAAACTGAGTATCGACGTATGAAAAGAGCATCTCGTTTTTTAAATCTATTTTCATAGAAAAAAATGGGCCTCACATATGCTGTCAAATACATTAAGTATTTGTCAACATTAAACGTATTAGTAATAAAATTATTAAAAAGTGTACGCTTGTGTTTTCGCAACTCATTTTGAACTTTATTTTCCATTTGAGCTTATTTAACTTGTTAATATTTTGCAAAATTTTCGCTAAAAAAAACTGCATAGAAACTCTTAGTTTGTATATTGATATAAAAAACTGTTTAATATTTTAATTTTATAATTAATTACAATGGATTTTTTTATTTCACAATAGTGACAAAAATAGACTTTATTTCTGCGGCAAAAAATGGTACGCGCATTAAAATATAAACAAAATATGAAAACTGAGATAAAATAACATCACTGAGTTCGAAATGCAATTTAGGTGAAACAACTATATCGACTTAATCTTTCAGAAAACAAGATTACAGAGAAATAAGTTGAAAATAATTGAATGAAAGATTATATGCAAACAAATACCTATAGGAAAATCGGATAATACAATTTATTTTTTGCCACAATATTTTCTGATAAATTTTCAATCATATATATATATATATATATATATATATATATATATATATATATATATATATATATATAGATATATATATGCACAGTATATGCAATGGCAAATTCTCTTAAAGATACTTATTCCTAGGAAAAAAGTTAAAAGCACACATAAAATAATAAAACAGTGTTTTTCTTAAAAACTTTTTTAACTTTTTTTTTTTTGCCTACTCTATTTTTTTTGACTAAATCTCTCTCTCTCTCACTAAGGAAGTATTCACTTAGTATTACTTTTTTTTCTCTAAATGACTACTGAAAGCGTGATTACAAGTGTCGCAATTGTTAAGGCTCCAATAAAAGATTATTTTTAAGGGGCCGTGGTAGCCTAGTGGTTAGGGTATCGGCCTTCTATCCAGAAGGGTGGGGTTCGATTCCCAATGCCACCAAATACCCACCGAGTATATGTGATATACGTGACTGTTAAATCCATGGAATCGAAAGTCCTGTGGTCGGTCGTTGAGCAGTTACCTCGGGTGCAATGGTCTGGAGAAATTTACTCCCCCTTCAGATCAATACCGAAATTGCGGGAGTAGAATCTCTGGTGCTGTGTGTGCCATCTATCGGAGGATTTGAAGAGCAAAAGGCGTACTTTATATGCTTTATTACGTACTATATTTACAAAAGACGTACTGTACGTACTACCCTTTATATGGTGCTCTGATTAAACGAAAGACGTTCGCAATTGACTTAAATTCGCCTAACCATAGCAAGCTCGGCTTGTCCAAGTGTCATGAGTAATAGCAACAAATATTTTTTTGTTCAACGTCATAAGTGGTTAAGCCGAAGCAAACCGAGCCATCAAGCTCGCCATTCCTAAAGAATTTCATCTTAATTTCCTTAATCGGTACGCCCCTTTTCTCCCTGCAACGAGCGTAGAATTATGTCGCCTTTTTCGTATTGTGTCCAGGACAAAAGATTTCCCGAAAATTAAGTTCGAAAAGAGTAGGAAATGCTCGCCGTTATCGTTGCAAAAGAAAATGGAAGTTAGCGATCAAAGTGTAATGAAGATTGAGGGAACAGACCCATAATAAGGATGTTCCAAAATTCTGATCCATGATAATTGCTTCATTCCCGGCCTCAAGTCCAGGAAACAAAATAGGCATCTCCTGCATAACTGATGCACCCTTGATTCCGGAAAGCGGCTTCCGAGATGCCATGATAAACGCAACGGCAACAGCTGCCACATTGACGTGTTATAGCGTCGACCCCGAGATGCCTATATAGTGGTTTGAATATTTCCTGATGGTTCAGCAGCAGGATCCGCAATAAGCTTGCCAGCTTTTGGCAACGCTGGGTGAAACTGCCTGCTCCAAGAGTAATTGAGGAATACGATCCTAGACACCAAAGGTGAAGCCACGAGGCCGGTTGAGCAACACTTCATCACGAGGCGGTAATTCTCTGCAACGCTCGCACTTAAGTTCTTTATAATGTGTCCAGCTGGCTTCTAAAGTGGGATGGATGACATATCCAGCGCTTCTGACTTATGCATCCCTTGCTATAGTAAAAGAGGACAAATGGCAACTAGGTTTATTTTTCGGTTAATACAGACACTCTGTCGGTCGGTGACAAACATTCTGATTTCGCAGGAGCTTATTGTCTATTTACTCATCCATAATATTTTGACGAGAGATTAAGTCTCAGTATAAAACATCATTACAAGAATCTCAAACCGGTTTTTTGATTAAGCTCTCAGAAAGTATTTTTTTGTCTCTTTTAAAAATTATTATAAATTTATAAATACATCAATACTTTTTCCAGTAAATAACTAATTGTTTGGCTTTAGTAACTATTGGAGGCTTTTATGTCCTCCCTGGGTTAACAGAAAACATCCATTTAAGAGTAATAAATGCAACAATTAAGCTTTTATGCCTTCATACTATGAAAGTGATGTAAGCTCTTTAGGTTGTAAGTTATAAAATTGCATCTTCCACTCAATAATCGATTCAAAATTTAGAAATTTTGGATAATGAAGCTTATCAATGAAACGTCAGTTAATTAAATGAATTATTATTTTAATAACAAAGCACATTCAGTGCTATTCATAAGAGAAAAAAGATTAATTTTCATATTAAAATTTCATATCGGAAAATTTGATACATTTTGATGTGAAATATATTGAATTACTTTAGTTTGAAACTTTGAAATACACATTTATTTTATACTATAAATTTTTCGAAATTTGGAGGGAGATTTCATTCGTAACATTAATTGAAAAAAAGTAATGCACGATTTTGTCAAGTAATGATCTCATATATTTCTTTTTATTAAGTAATTTAATGTTGCATTGAATAAATATTACTTAATAGATATTAAATAATATCTCCAATTAAATCAGGAAAAGCTCACTTACATCTTTAAATTCTTTCCAGATTTCAGCCCATATGTTTTTTAATTATAATATTTTGGCTACAAATAATATAATATTTTGGCTATAAACTTAATATTCATTATCATTTTCAGTAATCGCTTCTGTATCATTATTATATCTTGGTAGAACTGAAACTGATTTCTCTCAATTATATTTTCTTTGGAAAAGGACTTCAACTAAGAGTAATGAGAAAGACAATAACGATGCGACGATTTAAAGTCACGTAAATGACTATAAAAAAGAAAATCTTGGCTCAGCACTAGAAGTGAAATATTTTAAGTGAAAATTCGACTGCAATCAATTTAAAGGAGGCTACCTGTAATCCCATAAACACCATGCAAGCTCTAATACCAATGAATTATCCATGTAATTCATGGGTATTGGAGCTTGCAAGTTTTATACTTTAGGTTTAAACACAAGTGTGTGAACACAAAGCCATATTATGTGCTTAAGAGTACTTCATGAGAGTGCTATATTTTAAATTCATTACATATGGTTACATTGTGGAATTTGACTTTCATAGTCCAGATCAGCAGAACATATTCAACCATCTGAAAGTCCAATTTGCAGAATTAGTTGAGACAGAAATCGTAAATCCCAGCATACCCTTTAAGTTGGATCCAAATAATCAAGGTATAACATATCGAATAATACGACGTCTATTAATTTTTTCATTCTGAAATTCATTCACATTTCATTAGTACTTCATGAGATTGCTATACCTTAAATTTATTTCATATGGTTACGTAGTGGAATTTGACTTTTTGTTAATTGAACTAGGACCTACAGTTCAAAGTAAATTCCGAATTACTAAAAACAAACTCACAAATTGGTGAACCGAAAATCAGAGGACTAATCCTTCAACTACCATCTCAGCAATGGAATGGGGAAAGATTGTTGTAATTCTTCGTCACCAATACAACCAAATAATTTTAGTGTAGAATAAATCTTTTAACGGAGATGGCAAAAAGCAATTAATTTATGTTTGAATTTACTTTCTTAAGTATAATTCGAAATTATATTTTCCTTATTATGTATTTTCTTTAGAAATTAAAATGCGAAATATCAGGTTGACTTAACCTAAAGTGATGAATGAGTTTGTTTTTTATGATAAAGGAAACTTTTTTCTTGTTCTAAGATATTTCGTTCTTAATTATATTAGGATTTTTTTGATAATTTTATAGGGTGATTTTCTTATTTTAAAAATGCATCCTTTACTCAAGAATTTAATGTGAATGAAATCATATATATAATTAATTAAATAAAATAAAATTTTAAGTGTAAATGAATCCCGTATTTAGTTTTTACATTGTCCATAATTTCTGTTTTCAATCCTAAATTCAGACAATATGTTACCATTGAAAAAAATTATTATTATCATGAAAATAACATGTAAACATATGTCACTTGTAAAATAATTCTTTTTTTTTGACGATAAATTTTATCCTACGTATACCTCATAAAAATACTAATTTTTGTTTTTATTTTTTTATAATTTATTGAGTTTATTAAAGGTATGAAACAATGATTATTTTCAATACACTTACACAATAGATCTTATTTACTATCACTTGTTAACTGGAGTCAGTTTCAGTGCTTGATATTTCATAAAACTTTAACTAAAGAATATTATTATAAATTTTTCAAGAATTTAAAACTTGACTCTTCTAATACCGTAATATATAATATAGTTTCGAATATTTGTTGTTTCATTCATATTTAATTCTGATGTACATGAATCTTTATGTAACACTATAAAGGTGAGTTAGTATTAGGATTTTTCCAATCTATTTGATTGCAAAAGAAAATCTATGATGATTATTAGAATAAATGATAAATATTTATTTCTGAAACACAAATTCTCAACAAGTACATTTCTAATATTTGCTATGCTAATAATGTTGTCTTATTATACAATGGAAAAAGATTCGAAAAATAATTCTTTGTCTTTTTGGACTTCAAATAGTAAAAGTATTTCATCGGCATTAATAAACACTCATTTAAAATATAAAAATTAAAAACATTTATTGTTAGTAAAAATAACTAAAAAATAAAAGAGTTTTTGTTTTTATATTTGTTAATAACATAACACACAACAAAAAAATAGACAACTATTTATCATATCTTACATCCAAGCGTACATGATTTCAAGAACTTAAATAAACACTTTTCTTGTTAGTTTAACTTATTTTTCTAAAAAAACAATGATTTTAGTAATGCATGTGGCGCCACACAGTGGTTAAGATATTTCAATATTAATATACTTGGTACCTTTAAAAGAAAAGTTAAATGTAACATAACCAATAGTATTGCGTGTCTTCTCTGAATAAAATTATTACATCAAAACTTATGTGCTTTTAAAAGCAATGAAAGGAAATCAGATAATTTAAATTGAATTTTGCATGATAGTTTAAGTACTTACTGATGATTTTCCATATTTTTCCGCAATCAAATTTAATATTGTTTTTGCTATATTATATCTGATAATCATGTAAATTACATGAATAAAAATTGGCATATTTATACTTTACATCTGAAAGTATATAATATATTACATAAGTTTTTGATCTGCAAACTGCAACACCATGAGAACAAAATCATTTGAATGTGTACAATGACTCCAGCGTATTTCAGAAATGAAAACATATTCAGCAAATTTAACAGTGAATACTTTACAGAGCTTATAATAAAGTTAGCGGAAAAATTTTTGTTAGAATTTTAAAACTAGAAGGATATCTATTTTGGTGCTCCCCCATAAGAAATAGTAATATAATATAAATAATGAAAGATATTATAATGCAAAAAATAAAAGCACTTTCTTTAAAATAATTTAAGCTGTAGATTATTTTGAAGATTTAGGTTATGTTTTTAAATTTGAAACAATAAAAATCGAATTAAAAACAATCAGAACTCTAGAATTGGATTTGGAAATGTGAAAGAGAATAATAAGACCTGTTATTATTTATAAATAATTAAAAAATTATTTATTTTACATATTAATATAATTATTTTCAAAAACAAACATTTTTTATCAATGAATGATATTAATATATATTATACAGAGAGATTAAATGTATTTATAAATAACAGTGAGAGAGTTATGATATATTAATTAGTTATGCATAGATTTTATTTGTCATTAATGATGAAATTGATTAATTACCTCATCAGTGTCTATTACTTCAATTTTTTCAAATTTCACGCTTAAAAATGCTGTCTCTCAAATAATTTTGTCCCATGGTTGATCATAAATGTCAGAATTAATTTTAATCTACTGAACGAATGTTAGTAACTAACAATTGATGTTGAAATAGTAGCGATTGTTTGTTCACTTATAATTTTAATAACGTCTTCACCGTACTAGATTATGCAAGTTAACAGCTTCAATGGAGTTTAAGATTTAATTTCTTTCAAGTATTGAAGTATTTACTTATGTATATATTTTTTTTATAGTAAAATTATAAATATTCTCAGCCAAACAATGTAAATTTGTAATATTTTTTACTTTTACAAAACTGATACATTCAGTATTTAAGTTTTCTATTGATTCAAATTCTCATTGGGAATTAAACTTTGAATTGTTGGTCCCTATCTAATTACACCTCGTGTACAAAAAAAGACCGTTTAACGACAAACATATCAAACTAGGAATACGGGTATTTATATAAGAAAAGAAATTTTTAACATTCACGGCTCATGATTTTACTTTTTGAGAAGTTTTCTCAGTCGTTTACTTTACTAATGAGGAATCTGTACTTATTTTTAATAAGACATTCTTACGATTTTGAAATAATTTTTTTTTATTCAAAAGAGTTATTTTTACTATGAATATTTTACTATGTTATTTTATTTTGAATTATTTTCATATTGTTTTATCCAATGGTATATATTTTCTTTTTAAATCAATAATTTATACATTTAAAAATTTTTTTTTGATTTTTTACAGTGCAGAATAATAATTATGCCTGATTTCATTCTATTACTGTGGAATGATTTTTCTCAAGTTAAAACAGGTTTTTGTTAAACATTGTAACAATTAAAAATATGTGTTAAATAAGCAAATGTAATGAATACGTGCTAGACAGAAAATAAAATTCGATAATTTTTTTTGTTCCATAAGTCAAGATCTCTTAAAGTCAAAATTTTCTAACTAAGTTCATTGTTTTAAACTAAGGAATACATCGTTTTAAACTAAGGGTATATGGGACGTTGAAATTGGTAAAAAACATTGATAAATCAATTATCTGAATTCACATGTTTAAAATTTACCTTAATATGCTTCGGATAGTAATTTACTAGCTTAAAAGTATGGAACACAAAGATTAATTTATAAAATTACTAAATTCTTTTTTCAAATAAATAAATAAATAAAATAAAAAAATACATAAATAAATAAATATTCATTAAAAATTTAACTTTCTCTTTAATTTAATTTTTTGTTTCAACCTTTTAATAGTTTTGTCAACCTGTAATTATTTTTTTCAACTTATAATTTTTTATTTATAGGTTTTAAGTTTTTTCTCAATTTGTTTTAGTGAAATCATATACTTTTTAAGTGTAGGTTTAAAAAAATCAAATCATTGCATTTTTCACAATATATTTCTTGCCAAAATTGAAACATTTTTGGAAAAACTGCAACAAAATGTAGAATATATATATTTTTCAGAAATTAAGTTATGGAAAAAATAATGCACACTTCATTTGATGTATATTATTGTGTTAAATCTTAAAATTTTCTCATCAGATTTTAGCAAAATTTGATGCTAATTACAGTAAATACTATATATTATCAACGAATTATACATCATATTCGAGAGTTTTTACTTATTAAACATCAAAATATAATTATTTTAAAAAAATATCATGGTAAAAATTATAAAACTTATAAGTTTAATAAATATACATAATTTCTTAATTAGAAAATAAAAATTACGCTTCATACATTAAAGTTAAATTTTTTCATTTACAACACTCCTTTTAAAAACTAAAATTTTTGAGAATTAAACTAACGATATTTGGGAAGAATTAATGATATATTAACGCTGTAATCAGTAAAAAGCAAATGGAATCTAAATATACGTATTTTTTTCAAATTTGGTGGTTACTATTTTTCAATTGTCATAGTTGTATCACATTTCGATTCCAGGAAAACAATTCTTTTCCTGAAATTTTTAATAGAAATTCTCCTTTTCTTTTGTTGGCGGTCACTGGTTATAATCGATGATTTCTGATAGAACTTGGTTTATGAGACCTATTTTTCAATAGGAATTTTTTCATGAATATTACATGACACTAGACTAAGTGACTAAAATAAAACTGAAGATTAAAAAAAAAAAAAAAATTGAAGAGTTTTTGTTTTGAAGGTGATGTACAATTTCTGAGAAGTTATAAATTTCTTAAGACTCAATAACAAATGTTTCTATTATAGTTCTTGATACTAAAAGTGAATCTATAACTTCTCTGATACTATCAACACATTTAAATGATTTTTATGAAATATAATTTGCATGAAAATTGATAATGTTAAGAATTTGATTTGTTTTCAAATTTTCCTTTCCTCATCTGGAAAGGAAAGAATCTAAGTATGTAATTAATTTAATCATCAATTGAAAAAAATCTGCTGTAGAAATCATTTTATTTTTTATATGCAATATTAATTTTTCTTTTAAAATGAAAATTACCAAAATTTTGACTTACTATCATCCAGCTTTAGATTTGATGAATTAAATCTATTGAATATAATAATATTTAAATAAATATTCATATTTCATTCATTTTTAGAATGTTACTGAACATAGCCTATATGGTAGTTTAGAAAGTTAATAATCTAGGTGTTTTTTTAAAGGGTAGTAAATCCTAAGATCTAGTTTATTTATCTGATAAAATTAGGGATTCTGTAATTCCCCATTCTAGGACTAGAATTCTAGTATTTTAGGAAATAATTTAATAAAAGTAGATTGTAAATTTTCAATATTTTTTTATGTAGGTGGAAGTTGTTTCCCTCGTTTACACTTTCTCGGGATTTATACCATTATTTTGTGGTTCTTCAGAAAGTGTAAAGGAAGATTCTACTGTGTGTGGGTGTGTATATGTATACATGACAATATATACATATACACACCCACACATATACATACCACCACTAAATTAATATTTTAAATTACAAATGAATTAAATAGCAGCGGATATTGTAGAGCATCAAGTAAAGAATACAATTTGGATTTGGTAATTTTCTCGAAATTTATAAGATAAAATCATAAATGGAAAAGTTTGATTGCCACTCAATGGTCATTTCTTGAAAACGAAGGCTAATTAATTCATGACCTACAGATAAAAATGAATTTTGAGCCAGTACATTTAAACATCAATGTATAAAGTGAGACTGAAACAAACAAATTGTTAAACTGTGCACTAGAGCCCAAACCATTCGGTTATAAACTGGTTCATGTGGAGCGAGACAAAATCAAGGTTTTTAAAATATTACAGACACAGAACTACTGCATATGAATTTTATCTAGAAATGTAAAGGCAATTACAGTTTACTAATAAATTAAAATGAGCTCATGTTAAAACAAACGGTTTGTTACAAGCATTTCGCTCTTCTACGATTCCATTCTCACCTACTGATTTATATGTCAAGTACTTCAGAAAATATTGATGCATCAAAATTAACTAGATCTTTAAATTATGTCCAGAAAAATTGAAATAAGTTATTTATTCAATAGAAATGTTGAGTGATAATTGAAAGGAAGCCACAATTGTCGAAACAATATTAAGAAATTTTAATTAAAAATTTATTAGTTAATAGTATAAAAAAGAAAGTTTCTAAATTTCGGTAAAATTTCTTTTCAAAATAAAATTAGAAAATCAAAGTAGTTTTTTTAAGGTGCAAGTTTTAGAATACAATTTCTTTAAAAAAGTTAATAAAATACAAAACCTTCCAGTTATAAATCTTTAAAAATTCCACACATTAGTAACATTAGTTTTTAATTGAAATCTGTTTCTAAATATCTGTAGAAAAGGTTATATTTAGTAAAGTTGCTAAATACTACAAAAACAGAATGCTAATGCAAAAAAAGCTGAAGAAAATTTATTCGAACAGGAAAAAGATAATGCTTTTTAAGTTCTTCAAGAGAGAAGAAGCATTTTCAACTCATATAAAATCAGTGTTCTTTTTTCCCCAAATAAATTTTTAATTGCAGTTCTCAATATTAATATTTACTTAAAATTAATGTCTTAAAACCACCTAAATCACATCAGCAAGGATTATTACTTAAAAACAACAAACAAGTTTATTAATACTGAAACATTAGTTTTAAGCTAAATAAAACTAATTAAAAACTTAAATAAGGTAATCTACATAAATCAATTTATGTATCAATGAGTAAAATGCTCCTATTTAATAAGAATGCTGATTTTATTCATAATATTAGATTAATTTACACAACATCAGTTTTACAATAATGACAATTTTTTTTTTCAGAAGCGCAAGACTCCATAAGTGTTGTAATTTAAAAGGTGAAATCAGCAAAACTATATCTCATTTTATGATATCACTAAATATTCAAAGTATGAATTATAATATAATTTTTTTTGAATAATTTAACTAATTTATTAATTTTATTTAAATGAATATGCAGCATACATTTAGTGGAAAAAACAAAATTTTATTTTATAAAATAATATTTCATTAAAAACTGGATAGCAATGACAAATTTTTTAAATGAAAGCATCAAATAAAATCATTAAAATTTTTTTTATAACTATATAAGAATCATTAACTCTTAGAAGGAAATTTCTTTCATCATGACAACTGATTTCTTTAAGACATAATATTTCAATATTCTAGTATTATTATTCTCATAATACTAGAATATTGAAATATTATGTCTTAAAGAAATCAGTTGTCATGATGAAAGAAATTTCCTTCTAAGAGTTAATGATTCTTATATAGTTATAAAAAATTCAAAGTATGAATTATAATATAATTTTTTTTGAATAATTTAACTAATTTATTAATTTTATTTAAATGAATATGCAGCATACATTTAGTGGAAAAAACAAAATTTTATTTTATAAAATAATATTTCATTAAAAACTGGATAGCAATGACAAATTTTTTAAATGAAAGCATCAAATAAAATCATTAAAAATTTTTTTATAACTATATAAGAATCATTAACTCTTAGAAGGAAATTTCTTTCATCATGACAACTGATTTCTTTAAGACATAATATTTCAATATTCTAGTATTATTATTCTCATAATATTTTTTAACTAAGAATTCATATATATATATATATATATATATATATATATATATATATATATATATATATATATATATATATATATATATATATATATGACATTTATCAAATTTTAATATTTGTTCAGCTTATTGCATAGTATAATTTTAGCATTTTAAATTTTGACTTACAATTTCATTGCTATAAACTTTACAAAAATAATATTAATTGATAATTGAAAAGAAATATAATTCAAAATTTGTTTAAATACAGATATATTGGTTTATCTAACAAATGATATGAGTACAAATTTATACATATCCCATTGATCACATACTGTAAAATATTTTTGATTTCTCAATTTTTTAAATAATTTATTATTTTCTGTTAACATTTATGTGAGATATATTTTCCATCATAGTACACAATAAATTTTACACAAAACATTTATTGTATTTTTCATTGTTATGACAAGTTTTTGAAGTAAAGGCTGTTTTATTTTGTGTAATAAATCATATAAAAAGTAATATATACAAAAATACATCAAACATTATATATTAAACTATTTATGCCATGAAACATATAGTAAAAAGAAATGTATTGTTTGTAAATTAGTAAAAATGCATGAAAATCTTAGAGGAAAATGAACATATTATCCAGAAAAATAGAAATTTAAAATAATAAAAAGAAGTTACTCGTTAGATTATTTAAACAGTAGTAATGAATTTTTTTATTGGCATTCTTTTACCAGTACATAAACAATATACATGATACATAATTATCTTGTTTTATACACAATAAAAAAATTTGATAATTGATTTTTAAAATCACTAATAAAAGGTTGGTTGAATACATAAAGTTCCAACAATTATTGTTCTATTACAAAAATAATGAGGAAACTCTACTGAATATGTTATATACAAAAAGTTACGTTCAATTTAATTTGTTTTGTTTCAGATTTTTATAATGAAAAGTACAAAGGGAATTGTTTCATAATTAACACAATTCATACTAGAGGCAAATTCAATTACGTGAACTAAATAAAACTCAAGCATTTATCATTAATGTAAATATATTGAGTAATATATTAAAATTATAAACTTTTTAATAATCACAGTAAAGAGAGTAAAGCTTCCTAATAAATTAAATAAAAAGAAGTACTAAATTTAACTTTTTCTTTGTCTTGAAATTTTTATAATACTTTTGACAAATAAAAATTCACTTTAAAGATTAATTTCACTATTGTTTATTTTAGTAATCTGAATGAATGTAAATCTGCAGTTAATTTAAAATTATCATGAAAAAGATTCTAATAGAACAAATTAAAACTTATGGATAACATAAATAATTTTCTAGTATTATAATGTACTCATACAGAAAATTTGATGAGCAAATAATGAAAACTTCATTTCATTTTTTGTAGTTGAAGTAAAATTATTTTGCTATGGTAGCAAAAGAAAATAGTGAATAAAAAATGCACATTTACAAAGCTTGAATTGCATGCCCATGATCTATGATTTGATTAGTAAAATTCTAAAGTGAGAAAATTGTGATGCCTGTTTTGTGCTGGGCTGCTTTAGTGCTTATATTTATTCTAATTATGTCATAAATTAAATAATAGATCTCAGACTGGATTTAAATTATCAAACAAATATATATGATCAATTTGTTTTCTACCATTATACACAGTTTCATAATAAAGATATCAAGAAAGTTCATTTTTTAAAGGAATGCTTTAATGTAAAATGCATTAAGAGGCTCACACACTATCAATTTTTAGAAAGATATTTCACTGATTTTTTAATAATACTATTATTTAACATTGATATAATTAATGCAATATTGTCTAAAGAGTTAAATCTCTTAAATTTTAAGATTATCAGAAAACAGGTGCTACATTTTTTTTTTATAATCACTGATTAATAATTTATTTCACTAAGAATAAAATTCAGCGAAATTTAATGTTTTTTCTGAACATAATTGGAAATAAGTTTTTTTGTACAATTAAAATCATTTGTAAATTAACACTTATTTCAACATTCAAAAGTTGGAAAATGCTTGCATTTTCGCATAAGAAATTTACTGGAAATAATCCATGGCTATATAATAACAGCAAATAATTTTAAATAGTTGAAATAGTATTTCAACCTTAAGTACATGGAAATTACTGTTGATATGGACATGAAAACTTTAAGCATTAATTTTAAGAACTTAAAACACAAAGAATAAAAATTTCACTCAGTACAAGAGAAATCAAATAAACTCAATTCAGTACCTTTAATAAAATTTACAAATATTTTAAAGATATTTAAATATAGATATCAAATTTGAGGCACACTTTTAAATTTCAAAATGATTAGTACAAATTAAAGTGTACTGATTAAAAATATTTTATTTATTTACTTCCCCAAGTAAGATATCATAATATAATAGTGAGTATTAATAGTTAAGAATGTAAAAATTTGAAGATTCTACAGTAGAAAATCCAAAATAAAGATGGAAAACTACACAAGCTATCTTTTAAATGAAGAAATTAAGCTAAATTAATTTAATTGTTAAATTAGCATTTTAAAACATTATTTAATATCCTTCACGTTGATTCCATTATTTTTATTATTTTGCTATACAAAATGAGTAATTAGAATTTTCTATTTTAACATATGAATCAGATTATAAGACTAACAATTAAGTATGCATTAAGAAAGTATATTGGAAACAAGTCAATCTTAGATTGATAAAATTAATTTACCTATCTTCTCAAAAATTTAATTTCAGAGATAGCATCAATTTTTTTCCCCAAAAGTGTTTTGCAAAATGGTTAATTGCATCTGCCTCTAACTGTTTCTAATGTTACTCTTATAATAAGATTAATTTTGTTTTGTGGTGTTACTTAAAATTTAAGTAAGCAAATAAATCAATGCCATCATAAAAATCTTAATTAAAATTCATTTTAACATTGATTTCAACATATTAATAATGTAAAAATCATTAATGACAGTCACTTCCACTCGCTAGAATATTTAAGATGTTTTTCATACAATGTCAAAAATATTACTTGGCAAAAAAAAAATTTTTTTTTCAAATGGCAAATATTTTTCTTATTAACTGTTTTACAGAATAGCAGAAAATTTATGGCTGATTTAATTTTAAAAAAAATATCATTGATTTAATTACAAAATTATCACACAATGCATCCATTTTTTAAATAATAAAATCAATAAGAAACAAGCTTCACTGTACCTAAGTCGAATTTACATTTAACTTATAAATAATTTGAACTAAAACGTCACTTTTTTTAAAAAAAGTTTTAATAATGTAATGTGAAGAATAGTTGTTTAATACAATAATTTTCTAAGACAGAAGGGGAAGTCTTTAAGATCAAAATGCATCCATTAAATGCAAAATTCTGGAATCAAAAAACAAGCATATATTAAAAATAATAATTAAGTTTCTAAGACCAGTAACTCTGTTGTTAGAGCTGTATTCAGATGATACATTTGGGATTCCAAATATTTTTTATGCACAAGATGAATCTAATGGTTTCTATTCTCAAGAAGCAGAGGAGTTTTCTTTCACATGTAACTACATAAGTAATAATTCTGAGTAATGGCAACATGCATTGATCGCTTTAAGAAACACACACTGGGAAGGGGTAGGTGATGGTTGATGAGAAGGTGATGTGCCATGATTTGTACGACCACAAATGAGAATGACATTCGATTTGATAAACATTTTTCTTTCCTTCATGCCTTTTTCCCTCTTTTGCTTTTGACACCCTTTGTAAGTTTTTTCATTTTCTCTCCACTTTCATAGTCTGAGCCAGAGTCCACAGGCTTATACTCATCAGAGTCATCATTCAAAAAACTGTCATTTAAATCATAGTTATCCACTTCATCACTATTTCTTGAACTCTTTGCTTTCTTGTCTGAAATAAAAGCATATTATATATATTGTTAGAATTCGATAAAATTATTCATACAAAAATAAAGAGCAAATGTAAATGATAAAATTATTTCCAAACAAAAATAAAGAACAAATGTTAAACATAACTGATACACTAAATCATAAGTTTAAAATTATTAAAAAAATAATAAAATAAAAACTAAGCAATAGCGAACACTTTTACATTAATAAACCCAAAGATACATAAAAACAAACTATTGTATGAAGATAAAACAAAATGAGAATAAATAACAAGCTGTCATCCGTACTCTAATATTTTTTTTATCTACATATACATTTATAGTTGCAGAATTTTTTGAATAATTGAACTATGAAAAATAAATGAAAAAACAGATATCTGTTCAGATAAATTTGAAAATTACCACACGACACAGAAAAAATTGTTCACCGATTAAAAAATTAAAATTCTAACATGTGATTCTTAATATATTTATTGATTTATAAAATAAAAGGCAATTTTTACATGAGTGCTACCTACCTTCATGAACACAGTTTGCAGAGATACACTGAATTAAATATGTACCAACAAAAAATACATAAATGCAACAAAATGTATTAAATTATAGCAGAGCCTGCTATCATCTTGTACATTTTGAACACTAGTTTCTAAAATTTAATACATAACTCACTTAATAGTTAATATTTTTTTAAAAAAATTTTAAATTAATAATTAAAGTTAACTTAATACTGTGTTAAGAATAGCTTCAAAATTTGTACTTTTTTAAAAATTCTATAAATACATTAAATAGTTTTATATGCTGCTAACTGCATTTCAAAAAGATAAATATTCTATAAACTTTATAAAATTTCAGAAATCTTTGAAGAATATTTTTCCAGTTACTGTTGTATAATTTTATTTAGGATATATAAGCTAATTTTTTTTTCTTTTTTAAATTGAAAAGTAAATTAAATTCACTTTGGAAAACAAGTAAATTTTGCAGATAATTAGCACTTAACATTCATATAATCCTTTAAAAACGAAAACCTAGATAAGCCTTAAAAAGAAATATTTTCAATTGATGAAAAAGTTCTAGAACACATTATCTAAATTGTCCCTATTGTCATGAATGTTGAGTTTTCAATCAGTAATGCAGGAATGTTAGTTAGTAAACAAAGTATAAATGTGTTGTTAAAAAACTGGGAGGGGGGAAAGGAATTGTTCATATATTCTTTAGATGTCTAACGGAAATACAGGGGAAAATGACATCATAGAATAAAATTAGGCACTGTTCAAAGAATAATATACTTCAATAAATTTTATTCAACACTTTTATAAAACAGAGTGGTAATTTTGACCAAGGTATAAAATCTATTCATGTAAATTATGATTACTTTGTTTTCAACTAAAAAATGCAAATATGTTTACAACTATTTATTAATACATATTATGATCAGCTGATGAATGATTTTCAAGCAACCATCTTGTTATCATTAGTCAATTCTTAGTCAAATGCATTAAAATATTACTTTCACTTATTGTTGTAATATGTTGAACTATTCAACAAGGTTCCTATGGTTTATTTAAATTCAAACCCATGCTTTTCATTCCATATTTTTCAATAATTTTTTGGAGGGGAATTAAAATGCTTTAGATCACAAAGGTATTTAGACTAGTAAACACCCAATATGCTCATTTATCAAATAAGTTTACTTGCATCATGAACTTATTATTTACCCAGTATTTCTTCCTTATGTTACATAATTTTAGAAAGGAAGAGTATATTGATTGCATTTAAAGTGCTCTTCTTACCTGCTTGCTTTGCAGCTTCTCTTTGTGGGCGGACTTTTTTAGTATGTTTGAAATCTTTCTTATGTTGAGGGTTTTTTCTAAAATACAGAAATTCTATAAATTTTAAAAACTATACCATAGAAAATAATTAGTCACATAATGTGTAACAATTTCATTTGTATAAACATCTGTTATAATATATCATGAACACCAATTATGTTCGAATATATTAATTTTTCAGGAATCCAATAAACTATTAACAAAAAATAAATTATAGCATATTATTATGGTGGACTGTAATTTATATTTAAAATTAATTCTTTTAATTTTGGCCAAATTCTTTGGCTATAACAGAAATTTCAGATAATCTTGTAAACAATTATAAAACATGCATTGATTTATACATTTGGAAAAATAAACTTTCATAGAAAAAAGATTCGACAGAGTGACGTTCCTAACTAGTTCCATACTTTTGTCTTGTAAACCCATATTTTGAGCACATAAACTTAATATACAATTCTGAGGCAAACAATACTATTTTCAATATCTTGAAACTAATGATCACTTAATACATAATAAAAAAATTTGATGTATAAAAAATGTTCACATTACACTTCAAAAATACTTTGGATTTAGATCAAAGAAGAAACCTCTAACCATACTAAATATCAGATTTTACTAATTAAATTTTTTAAATTCTCAATATTGCTGCAAATATTTTTCATAGATGCATAACATTTGGAAATAAATTTAAAGTTAAAGAATACTTACTTGAGACAGAACATATTTTTACATAAAAATGAATTCCAATTTTTGATATACAACAAAATTTAAATATAAATTCAATACAATTTGATAACTCGGGTCTAATATATAATGTACTTCCTTAATTTGTTTCTCAAAATTTCATAAAATTACTATACAAATTAAATTAAAAAATAATAGGGAGTAACTCAATCTACATTGCTTTTCTTAAAACAAGTAAAACATTTGATTACATTTATACTGATAATGTACAACACAATTACAGAAAAAGTTTCTTTAATAACTAAGAAAAAAAAATACTATTGAAAAAAATCAATATATGTTATTAAGGCATTCTTATATATAATTCAGATAGAAACTGTAAATCTTAATACATGCTTATATTATTTATTTATTTTTAAATCAAATAAAAATTACTACAATAATGATTAAAAACCACAATGCATATTAGACCATAATAATAAAATATAATGTTACAAAGCTAATTAGATAAAGTACTATTCTATATACCAATATAAACCCACTAATTAACTAGAAATAAGAATAAAAAATAAACAATCAGTACAAAATATAATAAATATATAAATTAAACTTTTTTAAAATTTTGTACAGTACTTCTTAAAAATGAAGAAAATCTTATGTAAGAAACTGAACCATCTAGCATAAAAAATGTTACAAGTTAGTAAAATAAAATTATTATCAAATTTCTAAATCCAGGAACTTTTTTTTTAATAATATAATTGTTTAAATATATCAAAACATGGGCAAAGAAACCACATAAAAAGTTCAGTTAATATTTCTTATGAAAATTTATTTAATATTTAAAATCATTTTAAAGTAAAGTTTACACAAAGTTGCATTAGTGATTGATTGACTGGTTGATAGTGTCTTGCCAAGAACAAACTGCATCAAGCACATGTAAAATAAAATTTAGTATATTGTTATGCAATGGTAAGATCTTATAAAATAAATAATGTTAACAGAATGTAGAAAGGCAAAGAGATTGTGATAAAGAATCTCTCCAACAAGATCTGGTAACTTTAAAAAGGCAGAGTTAAAATATGCAATATGATACTGATTAAAATCAAGGCATTCACTTAAAATATGAACAATGTATGAGTCATGGCATGTAACACATTGAAGCTTAAAATCACATAAAAACAAGAGAGTTTAACATCAGAGATGCGCAGTGGCAACACTAACAATGGAATTCGATTCATTGTTGTGACTCATTATGAATGATGGAATGTAATTTGTTCATAGTTTGTTAATTACATAACACATGCTATTGGCACTGGATAAATTTTTTACAAGTATTTCTCAAGCCACACAGAGGTACAACTTGTATTTATTTATTTATTTTTTTTTTTTTTGCTGTTTTATTTGTTTTATCATTCTTATCTACACTTATATGACTAGGTATCCAGCAAAAGATTATTTCATAATCTTAGCTCTGTAAAGTTTTTAAAATGATAAAATTTGATAAATTACAGATGATATTTTTAATGCTACCAAAACACCATGTTATCAGTATATACACAAAATTTACGTTGTTCATGTTCACATAAAAGCTTTAGAGCATGATAATTTACAGTAGTTTCCATTGTATATATTGACCAAATCTTGTCAAATGGCCATAACTATATGAAGTATTTTCAAAATATACACCATATTCAGCATAATCAATTCTTTTGGAACCACCTGTAAAAACTGGAATGTATGAAGAATATTGATTGCAAGGAGCGAAAACAACTGGGTTTGTACTTGATTTTTTTAAAGCCTAATAAAGACTTAAACATAGCTTATTGTAGGGATATTCCATGAAATATTTTCAAAATAGTCAATGGTATGTACTCGAACATCATGAAGCTCAAAGAAACCAAGAAATGATTTGATGCGAACTAGGAAAGGGGGTATGTTAAAAGTTCAAAAAAGTTACTCTAATTAGATCAGTGTGTGTTCAGAATGTAAAGGATGATATGGCATAGACACAATTTTAGAATAATAATTTATAGCAAGTTTTTGATCCCTTAAATTTGGTGGCAATCGATGACAAGTAAACTTTGCACAGGTGAAGTATGATATGCACCTCTGCATACCCCTAAGGAAGAATTATAGACTTTATCTAACCTATCTGAGACAGATGATCTTGCATATGCAATAGAACCAAAATCAATTCATGAGAATATAATGATTTGATAAACTCAAAGAAATGAAATGCAATCAGCTCTCAAGAAGTGATGGACTGAACTTTGAGAAGTTTAAGCGATCACTCTAAATTCTGCTATCGTTCCTTCCACATATAGATGTAGAATATGTGGAAGGAACGTTAATTTCTTGTCAAAAATTTCCTCAAGAAATTGTATTTGATTACCATAGAGGAAATTAACAAGCTGGCAATCATGACATCAGGGTCTATATGTAAGGTTATGCCCATTTCTATTACATCAATTAGAAATTTTTGTTAACTGTTGTCAGCAACTGATGTTCTACAAAATGCATCATATCCTTGGCATGGAATGCTTGGAATGGTCCTTGGCATGATAGCTATAAATCATCAACATACAAATTGCTGTGTATAGATGATGGAAGCTGAAAGAGAATGTTGCTAATATGCAAGTTGAAAAGTATTACACTCAAAATGCTTCACTAGAGAACTCCCCCAGATTGAGCAAAAAGACCAAAAGATAAAACTGATCCAATGCAGACTCTAAAAGTATGCAACTGTAAAAAGTTTTGAATGGAGATTGGAAGATTACCCTGTAAGACAAAGTTAATCACTGTTTGGAGAAAACCATACAGCTAAATTTGATATAGTAGGCCCTTTCGATATATATAAAAAGATGAAAACAAAAGGCTTTATTTAACAAAGGCCTTGCTTATTTGGGTTTCCAAATGCACACTGCTATCAAGTGCTGATTTTTATTTAAAGAAACCCTTTCATAAACTAATAAATACTTACTTTTCTAAAATATATAGAAGGTGGGCATTGACCATATGTTGAAATGTTTCACCCAAAAAAAATTATTGGATAGAAGCTCAAAGGATCTAAAGAATCTTTAAAATAGGAATAATTGTTGTCTTTCTCCTCAAATTAGGATAAGTTTGTTCATTTCAGATTTTATTAAACAAAAGTAGTAGATTTGAAAAAGAAATTAAGATGACGTAGTACTTGTGTGTTACATATTTGCAATATTGCATTTTTCAATTGAAACATCTTGAAACTAGAATTGTATGGATATGTTTACTGATTGAGAATTGGAGATTCAGCAACTGATTTAATTTTAATTTTTAGAAAACTGGGATTATATGATTCTTTGTAAGGCACATTAGCAATTATACAGGAAAATAGTATGGAAATTCTCCATAACCACTACTAGTTACATTAACCCTTTGTTACAACTTCTTGCTTGATATTGAGGATGTTATAGAGGAACTATGTCTTCCAAGATTAATTTTGAGCACAACGACTGGCTTTATGAGCAATAACCTTGGATCTTTTAAATGCTAAGAGGTTCTCAGAGGAAGGTTATCTAAAAAAAAAAAAAAATGCCAGATAATTTCTGTTGATTTTTATAGGCAAATGGACAGACTTAACTCTACTATGGTTTATGTAATCAATGACAACAAGGGGAGCTCTTAAGAACTGCTATATTTGCCGCATTTATCAGATCTGCAGTATAAACTTTTAACAGTTTCATCAACTGAACTTAACAGGGTCACAGATTTAAAAATTACTGCTAGTTGGGCGAAGGTATTTAAGTCAAACTGATGCTAGAAATAAGTAGATTGATGAAGCAAATTATTACAATCATTATAAGTTAAGATAAGAAGAAAGTGATCACTATTGTAAAGTTTATTTACTACAGCAAATTTCAACAGAGGCAAAAGTGATGAGGAACAGATTGCCAAGTATAGAAGAATGAAATATCATGGTTGGTTCATTATTATTAAGCAAGTAAAAGAAGTTATCTGAACTGAGCTAATTTAATAGCCAACTGGCAAGGATTTATATCTTCCTTCTCCTACAAAATGTTATAGCCCTTAAAACCTCTAAGCAAAATGAAAGGTGGATCAAGTTTACTTACTAAATCGTTGAGTGTCTCTAACTTTATGGCATCATGTAGTGGTAGGTAAATGCTGCAGATTATAATTAATGATAGAAGATATAGCCACTGCTTTCTGTGGTGTGCATAATGGGTGTGAAGAACTAGAAAAATCATGAAAATTGAATATGCGGACACCATCAGAAATGTTAATATCAGTGTCGTTGTCTTTCCTGTTATAACTACACCCACATATTGTACAAGTGTAGGATTGATACAAAAAAGTTTCTTGAAGTAAAATGCAAGCCAGATGATAGTTTGAAATAATGGTTTTAATATTACCTTATCTAGTTTAATAGACATGACAGTCTAAAGAAATTGGATGATGCATCTCTGAAGGGTTTATTAGAAATATTAAAGAAATAATTTAAGTTTAATTAGCACATCCTTGGATTGAATGATTCTTTTTGAAAAGGGTAATCTACAAAAATCAATTCGCCAATTTCAAACTTCTAGTCTTTTTTTCTTTTTTTTATTTGGTAGATGATCTTTTTTTTTAATAGGAGAGGCTAAGAATAATTCTGTGTGAGTAAGTGGCAACACTTCAGTTTGAATATTGCCGGATGTCATTTTCTTTTTTACATTGGTATAGTTGGTGCAGTGTTTAGGAGTACAAGATGAGATTATACACCATGCTTCTAGATACGATAAATTATTCTTAATTTTTAAGGGCATTACATCTTTTTCAAATATCTATGTTGGAGTGAATAAAAAGATGAAGGATGATCATTCTCACAATTGACACATTTAACATGTCTTTGACAAACACTGATATCATGTTCAATGTCTTCACAGTGAGTACATGTAAGGACAATTTACGAGTGTCCAAACCTCTGACATATAGATAGAGGAGCATTATAGATTTGGGATATATCATATTGAACATTTTAATTAAGCTGCTTTTACAAACTCAGGTAAAACAGGATAGAAAAAGTCAAAATCAGATGTTTGATGTTCAAAATTTGACTGTCACAATTAATAGTGACACACTTAACACACTTCCTGTTTTCTAAGATTATTGAGAATTTTATCTTCTAATTTGCTTAGCAGATCAGCTGCGGAGATTGATCACTTAGAATAACTATTATTTTCATGTGGAATAACTATACTCTCCAAATTTGGCAGGAACATCTAAATGAAAAAATACATTTGCTTGTATAGTAGTAATAAAATTTCTACTGATAAATCTGCGGAATATAATTTACAGATATGTTTCACATTTCCAACTATATCCGGTAAATCTTTCTGTATTACAAATGGAGAAACCTTTTAAAAATTGTCTTCTTTAAGTTTTATGACAATGCTGAAATATCACTTTGTTGCTCTTGAAAGAGTGTAGAAGATTTATTTGATTCCATAAGCACTCAAGAAGAAATTTGAGGTCTGACAGCACCACCTACTATGGATGTAGATAATTGCAACAATGTTAATCAGAAAACGCTTTTAATGCATAACTAATGTGTAATCCTTCCTTAATGAGTCATTCAGTGCACTTGATCCATTTGAGCTTATTAATATGAAGAGGACCAAAGAACACTTCCTACTAATCTGAAAAAGAGGCCAAAATAATGTATTGGTCTCTGTGAGTCTCAATTACCACAATCTTCCTTTCCAGGGACTTGGGCCTCCATACACAGCAAACATGCATATGATTTTGTCCTCAAGAAAAGATAATAGCAACAGGGTAGCAATAGCTATTCAAGGGGTGCTCTCAACCTCTAGCAATTATATCACAATCAAGGAGAAGAGAAAAAGAAAGTAGAAGAGAGAAGAAAGGAAAAAAAAAAAAAAAGAAGAGGACAGAGATCATGGGGTACCCCAGGATTGTGACACATATGACTTGGAGTTTGCTTACTTAAAGTAGCGGGGTTAATGTTGTAATAATTGCTTCAATGAAAATGTACATAAATATAATATAAAATATTATGTTTAATATTAATTCCTGTTGATATATATTATATTCTTTTCTCATAGAACTGAAGAGAAAATTTAAATTTGCCAAGAATTGTTTCAAAATTTACATACATTTAAATATGAAATACTTGTACTTTGGATTTAAAATTAAAGAGAATTAAATAATGTTGATATTTAAGAAAATCTTCTGTTTTAAAAATTTATTAACCTTTTGCCAAAAGCTTACAATTTTGAATTCAAACTGCAAAGAAAATGAGGCATTAAAAATGTCTTTTCTGTCCATAATCTTATGAGAGTTTATAACATTTATATGAATTGAAGAAATTGAATGAATAGAAATAACTATCAAATTATCAGGTTTAATCTAAAAATTAATCAAGGCAATAAGTTTGAACATGAATCAGTCATTAAATGATAATGAATTTTAGAAAAATCAAGAGAAAATGAAAACCAGAATACCACAAATTTTACTTTTTTTAAAAATTGCCCAAGAAAGTTTATATTAAGGGAAGATACATAAAAATTGTTTTTTGATAATATAACAAGTATTGTACATAAAATTATGATTATTTAAATTAATTATTTTAATATCTGTTTAAATCAAAAAACCAATTTTTTTACATTTTCTCTATAAATAAAATAAATTTAGAAAAATTCTAAAACAATTAAATAAAAGGGAGTAACAAACAAGACAGTCAATTTTTAGAGAATTATGTGCTCACATTTTATTATGTTGGAACACATAAAGTTTGGATTTGGTAGAATTTAAACAATAAAATTCAATTTCAGTTCTTGTAATAATCGATTCCTTCAGTGTGCACTAAACAAAAATGGCACTAATTATTATTATTTTTTTAGATAGTTGTGATAACACAAATTTTATATTGTTCTGTTTCTCAATTTATAACTTTTTCCTGTTTCTGTATTGCTTTAACTCAGGCAATACCCCACATTTACAGAAGCTTCATAATTGTCCATGATTAAAACTTGAAATAACAGAACCTACCAGTTATTGAAGTTAATTAACATGTGAAATTCCTTAATGCATTTAATACATTAAGTCATATTTTAAATGAATAATATGTACACATCTTATAAATTATTAAATTAAAAAAAATCTTGCTTTTAACATAATTTTTAGAATATAAGAAGTACTGAGATATTGAAAAAAATGCAAATATAGAATGAAAATAAATTTTGATAGTAAATATATATAAAGTGATTAATTTTGAGTTTCAATAAAATGTTTAAAATCTATAAGCTTTGAAAAAAATGATAAAAAAAATTTAAATTATTTTCCATATCCAAGCTTTTAAAAAAGTAAATAAGATGCTCAACTTTTAAAAATTCAGAAATGTTAACAGTTTTCAAGATACGACTACATTTCTTAAAAAAATAAATTACATAATGCTAGTTAATTTATTTGCGATATCCACAGTTAAATAAAAACTTATAACTAATTATGCTTCTAATAAATATTAAGGATTAACAAGTTGAATAACATAAATACTATCTCATAAAACTAACATTATTTTCAAATTAATTTATTATCTAAACTTTGCTCATATTTTCATTTCTTAAATCAAAGTAAAATTAATTTACCTGAAACAATTTACACCATATGGACATTCTTTTTTTGGACTTTCTCCATCACTTTCACTAATTGCATCATTGTTCCTCTGATTTGTTTCAGTTTCTGAAGTATAATCACTCTCTCCAGGATGACTGAACTGGTTTCTATGATTAGGATGTCGCCTAAAAGAAAGCAAGAATTAAATTTCAGTAAATAAAATTATAAATGTAAATTTCAAAAAACTTAAAATCAAATTTTACATCATAGAAAAACACATTTTCAAAGAATTACATTTCAAATAATTAACAATATTACAAGACTATAAAAAGAAGAAAATTCACAAATGTGATTCAACCTAAGGAATTAAAATGACAAATTTGAAACAGTGTAAAATAAACATTCTATAGCATTAGAACATATTATAATAATACTTGTATGAGGAAAATAAAGCTGCATTTACATAGAAATTACCTACAAAGAAATTAAGAAATCTTTATATAGCTATTTTGTTATTTTGGAAAAGATACAAAGCGAAAGGATACTCAAAATAACTTTAAAACTCATTTAATTATTATAAATATTTTACTGTCATAAAAAGAGAAAAATTTAAACATAATATGGTAGATACAAAAATGACAGTTTTAAAAATAAGATATATATAAAAGTAAAAAAATTTCTATATGAAAAACAAATATTCACATCAGGTAGTAAATTATTGTATAAATAATAATAATTAAGGCATGAATATTAAGCAAAGAACTTAAAAAATAATTTTTAAATTAATAAAAATACAATCCATAGATACAACTAAAAGAAAATAAGCACTGTAAAAATATTTTTGTGTTAATAGGAAAAAAAAAAAACTTAAAGCAAAATTAAATTTATAAAAAAGAATAACAGAATTTTTAAAACTTTTTTAAATGATTTGCATTAGGTGATTTAGTCACTATAAAAACTTATTCTTAAAATCTAGTTCATGATTACATTATTTTTCAATGTTTGGAGTTAACAAAATTCATAAATTTGCATTACATAGTGAAGTAAAATCAGGCCCTATATTTAAAAAAGCACCAAATATATGATATTTAAGAGGTCAGTACTAATACTCCTTATTAATAAAGAAGATTTAGACTATTTTTCAGTTAATCTTTATTAAATTACAAAAGAAAATATCTCATAAAAATGTTCAAAGAAATTGAATTTTGAACATTCAAAGCAATCTGTATTATAATGAAACTTTTTCTGGACACCTGTTATTATGCCAATAAATAATTGAGCCTTGATGGTCTCCCATTCAAAATAATATTAAATAATCTAGTTTCAACAGCATATTACCAAATATGATAATCTTAGCTTTAACGTCATTTTAAAGCTTTTTTTTTCCATGTAAAATTCGTGTAACATAAATTAAAGGAAAGTCATGAATTTCTCTTCTGGAATTTCTTATGACATCAATTGTTTTTAACATAACTGAACATTGTTCTTGATTGCTTAAGATTTATCTGTCTCATTCCATCAACAAACTCAGGTGTGGATACAGAGAAGAAATGAAAAGTCTGCACTGAGTTCATTCTTGAAATTGAATGAAAGTAATCAAGAAACTTATTCATATAGCTTTATTCTTAGAAAACCACACAAATGTTTAATTAATTGGTTCAGTACGATTTTTTATATGAGAAATAATGCAACTTTCTTTCACTGTGAGTAATAAATGCAAAAATCCCATAAATTTATTTAATAAAATAAAAGAAAAAAAAGATTAATATATCTGATGTATGGTGAGAATTTATTACAGTTAAATAAGTTCAACAGTTTATGCAATAGTTAAAAATTAATGTTTTTTAAGAAAATTTTTTGAATTTTCTTACAAGTTTACTCAAAACAAAATTTAGATGAAAAATTGCTTGTGTGGTTTACATAAAGCAGGATGCTAATGTCTCTATAGAATAATTGTTTGGCAGCAAAAATGGAGAAAATAAAATATGCAAAAAAAAAAAAAAAAATAATAATAATAAATAAATAAAATAAATAAATTAATTAATTAATAACTTATGTTCTCACAGCAGTATAGATTGTTTTAAAATTTACCATATTAATTTCAAAAATATCTGGAGAGGTAAAATAATGTCGAAAATATTCCACACCAAATTACCAAACACAATCTAATTAAAAGTTTCTGGAGGAGTTCAGATAAAAAACATTTAATAATAATAAAATTAGTTATTTTTTCATTTAGTTCCTGACAAAATTTCAATATTTATAGGGGAAAAATATATTCAGGGAAAACTTTCTATGTATAGTGCTTTCGTAATATGATAAATTCAAATATGTATGACTTCAAAAATCAAACATTAACTGTTATTAGAAGTAAATCAAGATGCTTTAAAAACATTAAGATTCTGTTGAGTATGTGTAAGCAAAACAGTTTGGATACCTGATTTGTTGCTGTCAGACAATGCTGGAATTGTGCATTATTAAAAGGAAATTAATATTTCCATTGGACATTTGCTCGGCATATCCTAAAACTGATTTTTGCAAAACATAAAAATTGTCTTTCTACCACCAAATAGTATATTTCGCGTGTAACCTATAAATAAGGCAAAACTAGCAATATGTGCAAGTTTTGTTCAGAATTTAAGGTTTTTACAAGCAGTTTTCAAGCAATAAGGATTTTCCAATTGCATTTAAGAATAAATTCCTCATTAAGATATCATTGTTGCAAAAAAAAACATTTGCTGACATTTCACTTTTTGTCCTGAGTTGTTTCATTCTGAAAATATTTATGTTCATATATCATGTGTAAACAAAAACTTTTAAATTACACGACAGGTTGTAAACTAAAAGCTATAGAGAGAAAGCAAATAAAAATGGCGATAAACATGTTAAAGTAAGATAAAAAATACAAAGCATGTGTGGTGCAAAAGAAATATATCCAATGAATAATTTTTAAATCCCATTTCCTTCATTTAATTATTAAAGAAACAAATTTTATTTTTAAAAAATATGTCTAACCTCATTTTAAAAGTTAATAAAAATAAAAATATAGAAATTTGGATTCAAATAGATCTTTTTTATAACAAATGCTTTTTCTGCACAATTTATTATATTTTGAATAATACATTTTTTTATTTTGTGTGACACCCACACTATCAGCAGTATATATTTTCAACAATTTTGCAATTCTATACAAATCTTGTGGATAATACACTGCTGCCGATTATATACATGAAAATATGGTACGTGTCTTGATACAACACAAGATTCATAAAAATATTTTTATGAGTGATACTATATTAATACAATAAATATACTAATGCTAAGCTAAGAGTTACTTGAAAAGTTTACATAATTTAAAATATAAATGATTACATATGCAGTAGAAATTAGTCAAAGCAATACAAAGAATACAAAACAATACAAATTATTCAATGCAATGTTTTGTATTCCTAATTGCAACTCAAATACATTCCTTATTGATTTGTTTGATTTAAATTAGTGAAACATATGATAAGTAATACTTTTCCGTATCAACTAATGGGAACGAGAAAGTTAGCTGCACAAGTGTTTGACAGCCACACCCATATTTGGAAGAGTTGACTACAAATGAAGAACTTCAGACAACTTTCTGTATTTTACAATCAAAAACTATGATCTAGTTATAGCCTTTTATTACCTGCTTATTCAACTGCTATACTTAGAAAAGCCTTTAGAATATGTGGAACAGAAGAAAAATTGCACAAAACCTTTTATAGATGCTATTCACTATTTAAGCAAACCCTACTGTAAAGTTAATCATAAGTTAATAAGAGAAATTTTTGAAATGCAGGATCATTTTCTGAAGAGTAAAAATAGATTATTCTAATGATTTATCTATCAATCAGCAAATTCGTAAACTTAAATCAGACAATTTAATGACTTTTCAAATTGGTATCAATAAACTCAAAATTGTGTATAAAACGTTTTTAAATTTCTGAAAAATTAACAAAAACAGGCTGAGAGATGTTCTATCGACATGGCATCAGTGAAAATTATGAAAATTCTTACAACGCATTACTATCCATTATAGATGCATAAATACCTTAAAAACAGTATTGCAATTTCAGTAAACATGCAAATATAAAATAAATAATAATAAATAAAATTACTCAGATTGAAAATAACTTAGAGGAAATATGCTGAACTTCCAAATGCAAGCTATCAAAAACTATAAACATTTATTTACCATCACAAAGCTTGCTTAATGCAAATATAAAATTAAATTGCACAGTATAAAATTAATTGCACACATTTAGCAGAATATAACTAATATTAATTTTTTTACATTACATTATGCAACTTCTTAATTTGATGAAGAGATCTGCTTTTTCTGTCATATTTGATGTCCTTTTCTAGTAAGCTGAAGGAAAGCTGAATTTGCTTGTTGCTACTCACTGTGTCTGAGCAATTGTATACTCATTTGCACACAGGAAATATAGAATTTAAAATGATTCCCATGTAAAAGAAAAATCAGGAAGCCATCTAAATTTTTACTAGTACATTACTGTCATAAATATAATTTTAAAAATATATTTTTGTGTAATATGTACTATACCACTATATAAAATATATGACAGCAGAAATCAAAACATACCTATAACATTTTTTTCCATATTTACAAGGATTTCTTGGTTTATTAATTTTGTCTTTAGTAGAAGAACTTGCTTGTGGTTCCTCTTCCTCTGAGAATACTTCACTGGGTTCATCATTCAGACTATCTTTTTTCCGTTTTCCTTTAAGCCCCTGATAAAAGATTAACTATATGAAAAAAATGTCTAAAAATATTGAAAGAAATTTGTTACATTTTTTAATTGATGAATGTTCTCATAGTTGGAAAACAAAAATATAAGCACAAAAATCAAGATTTATTGATGATGGCTTTACAATTTATAGAATAAATTGAATGTGATATATGTATATCCTTCAATATAAAATGTTTAAATATGTTAATATTGATTTTTGCAATTTACTCTTTATTTTGAAAGAATAATGCCTCTTGATTGAATATTTCCTAACAAAGAAATCTTTACATTCCTTATAAAAATAAATCTTTATGATGAGCATTTAAATAAGTTTTATAAAATTATTTCCACTTTTTCAGACATGGTCAAAAGAAACAATATATTATTGAAATGTCATATTTTAATGTAGATGCACACTTTTGATTATATGTTATCACAAGTGATTACTTTATGACAGTTGAGAATCTAAAAGATAATGGTTTTGTTTAGCTTAAGCCAGATTATCTTCAAAAAAGATAGATCTAAACCAAGAAAAATAACTTTTTTCTAATTGAGCACTTTTTGCTTAATCCATTTTGAGGTAAAAGAACCTGATAAAACCATTACTTATATCTTTATAGTAAACAAAGAAACTAATAAGAAAATCAAAACTTGGTGAAAATTATATGTGAAGTTCTTATTAAATTTTAACAATAATCTTATTAAATAAATAACAATATGTATTATTTTTTATAAGGTAGATTTATTTTTATTTACTTTATCAAAAAACACTTTGGATAAAAAGGATATACTTTACTAGAAAGAATTTGAATGAAAGAGGATTGCAATAGCCATTATCTCCTATCATATTCTCCAAGAATTGAAATCACTCTTACCATATGCAAATGCTGAGAAAATAGTTTTGAAAGCCAAAAAATACATGGAAAAATAAAAATACAATAAAAATTTTTAAAAATATCTATGTAAATATTATTTTTTAATTAAAAATTTATGTGCAAATTAAAAAAAAAGTCAATAATAAGGATTATTACAACCATGATTTAAAAACATAATTTTTTTTTTTTTTTTTTTGTTTCAATATGTAGGCAATTGCAGCATTAGCCTCTAATATCTTTACACCACCACATTTCTTATTCAAGACAAAATTATCTTCCACTGATTTTAAATATCATAAGCATAATATATCTTTAAATAATCTATATATTTGAGGGAGGAGAGAAAGAGAACAGAAATAAAACAGCAAGGTTTACTATTATTACCATTTAATATTATATTACAAACTCACCTTCCTTTTCCTTTGATTGCCTCTTTCACTACCAGATTCACTTCCAGACAAAACTTTATGGAGAGGTTTTTTTGGCTTTTTGTGTTCAACTTCCCAATCACTACCGGAATCTTCACCTCTTCTATTGCCTCTCTTTCGTCGAGGTTTGGGTTCTGACCTATCACTTTGCCATTCATCATCATCACTCACAATAAAATCCTCTGCAAAATTAATGAATCATTTTATGTATAATATAATTGGAAGGAAAAAGACAACATGTCAAAAAGTATAGCTGTTTTATTAACACAAAATTCAAAGCAATAAAAATGTACATATAAACATTTTCCAAATTTCTGTTATAGGTTGGTTTTAATAAAGTGTCTTAAATTTTATATTTTCTTTAAAGAATTTTTTTTTCAAAAAAGAAACTTTTATTAAAAACTGTCAGGAAAATCTCTTTAAGGACAAAATTGTACACATCGCCAAGGCCACAATTTTGGCACATAGAGTAGTTTGTCTTGACTTCAAATGGACATGACACCAACTAACCAATAAAAATTGTCTCTATTATAATAGGTTTTCAATATGTAGCAAGTTACAGATCTTGTTTGATCTAAATAAATAATACATTTAATTGTTATTTTTGATAAGGTAATGTCATTTTTAGTAAATCTCAGTATATAGAAAAGCAATTTTAAATTTTTTGTTATATTCCTTTATTGCTCTTTCACATTTTATTAATACATAAATAACTTTAATTTCAAAATGTGATAACAAAACAAAATTAGTTTTGAAGCTTTTGCAACACAAATATTAAGAGTTTTAGTTTAAAGTTTTAATACATTTCACGCACAGAACATTTAATGTGTAAATATATGTTGAAAAAGAAGAGCAAAATGAAGAGTAATTCTTAAAAATATATTTAAAAAATCACCCCATTTTTAATATTTAAAAAAAATTTAATAGGTTATTTTCCAAATATTTAAATATATAGTTCTATTGTTCTCATTAATATAACTTTAATGAATTTTTTAAAAAAAATTTCGATCACACATCTATATTAAATTTTTAAACATAATATTCATAGATATTGTTTTAAGTTTCTGTCAACAATATTAATTATATAAAATTTATAAAAGAACACTATCTAGTAATAACTTAATAACTAATAGTAGAAACATACTCAAATATTTTCAAATAAAAAATATATATATGCTTTAGAGAAATAATTAGTCAAGTAATATAACAGTGAAAGAATATTTCTCTTAAATAGCAGTATTAATATCTATGTATTGTCTGTCATTAAACAGCCTGCAATCAGTATTTATTTCATGATGTCAATTGACCTAACATTTCACTAAAAATGCTAGCAAAATTTAGAACATCAGTTTGGTTATAAATACTAACTATTCTAATACTTATTCTTTAATAAATAAAATATCTATGATGTTAGAAATGTTATTACCTAATGATAAGCCTTGCCTTGTTTGCCTGTTGGTTCTTGAAGAAGTGCGACCTGGTTTTTGTGAAGTACTTTCTTCATTACCATCAAAATTAATCTTATTTGCCTTTTTTCTTCCTCTTGGTTTTGCAGGAGATTCAGAAGCTGTATAGGTAAAGTAAATTGATGCAGTATACTAAAATATTTTTTCGAACTCAAATGTCACTATTTTTGCAAATTAAAATAATTCCTATTAATCATTGTTATATATATCAGTAGTAAAAAATAGGGTAAAAAATAGAAAGAGTGAAAGAATTTGATTTGTTCTTGAAAATTTAGAATCAGAAAGAGAAGTATATTGTGCAACCTATCATAAAAATACTTCTAAATGTGCATTTATTTCGCCCAGTGTTTTCTTAATTTTTTAAATTAAAGAATAGTATCTCCACAATAATGAGAGACAAATAATTGGATGTTGATTTCTATCTTATATCCAAATACTATACTATAAATTGCGCACAGTATTTGGAATGTAACCACTATCTTTTTAACTATGCTACTTATAAATCAGAGCTGGAAAAAATGAATGGAAAATAAATTCTAAAACACTTCTAGATTTGATCAGACTATGGAGCTAAGATAGTAGATAAATATTAAATATTTGAATAACTAAAGTCATTAAAACAAGAAAACTTAATTTCCAGTAGTAACTTCAATCCTATTCGAGTTCTCATAAAGCATTTAGTTGGATTTTTTCCAACAACTGCTTGTGATATTTCATGTCTCAGCCATAATTACATGCTTTCTTCAACTATTGCCTCAAGTAGGTAATGTCAATTTAATATTGTAGTTAAATTTTTATATAATTATGATACACTTTTTCATTTTCACATAAAATTCCACTACATTTTTATCCAGCTATCTTTAGATTTTTCAAAATAATATTATTTTATAATTTGATTTCATGTGAATCGATAAAAATTAGACCATTAGACCATATATATATATATATATATATATTATATATAGCTATATTAATATTATATATAGATATTTAAACATTAATTAAAAACAATAAAACAAAAAATTAACAAAAACTAAAAATTGGGATTTTTTTGTATTTTACACCTATTATTTTATGCAACTATTCTGAAATATGGGTACTATTTTTAGTGATTATGCCACAACATTTTTATACAAAAAGAAAACTCAGGTTCTTTGTTTTTCTTTTCTAATATTAATAAAAATACTATACTATTTGAATAAAATTAAATTAAAATATAAAAATAAAATAATAGTTAAATTATGGTGTAAAACCATGAGACTTGTACATTTAACTCATGTAAAGGTAAATATCTAGTTATTTCATATTAAGATGAGTATTTAGACAATTATTTTCAATCAAATGATTAAAAAATATTTTTAGCAGTGAATATTGATATAAATATTAATTCATAATTATCAGAAATCTTAACTACATTATTAGAAAAGTTTAATTTTCACCAATTAGTTTAGTTTCTCTTATTTTAAACAAATGTTTTTATTCATTTAAAAAGGATTTTTAAAGACAGCATTTTTTTTATTTTTAATCAAACTTCTTCAAAAAACAGTTTTGAAAACATTAGAACATGACATATCTCAATAGCTTCAAAATATAATGATTGCTTTATATGTTTTTATTGATACATTGTATAAATCCCTATAGTTTTTATTATAATAAAATATTCAATTAAAAATATGTATAAAATTGTTCTAATTCAAATAATTAATAGAGTTTATACATATTTTCAACAAATGAAATTGCAGGAATATTACTAAATTAGAAAGAAAAATTTTAATGTTAGCGTAAGCAAGGTAATAGTCTTAAGATTCAAAACAGATTATTTACAAATATTGCAATTATTAATTTAAAATTCTATTAATTAATTACATTTTTAAAAATTTAAATCATCCTTGTCAATTTAAACTAACCACAAAAGGAAAGTTTTGTCATGTTTTTTTTCATTTTGTTTTTTTCTGCTGTTCTACTCTCTACATGTTAATGGCTTGTATCAATGGAAAATGGCCTTTCAAACTGATGCTTTGCTTCTTATATAAGAAATCGTTTTATTATAAGAAATCGTTTTATTAACAAAATGAACTTCAACAATTTTCTCAAACATTCAATGGTGAACTTCGCTTTGTTTGCTGCCGTCAAAGAATGTTGATTTGGAAACAGAAAGAATTATGTGTATATTTTTCATTTATATTTTTGAATAGTGATTATAAAAATAAATAATACATCAGAATATTCTTAAGTTTGTCAATTTCAAAGTATAATAGTGAAAAAATTTATTAGATAGATTTGTGTAAAAAGAGCATCAGAAAATCTTTCCAGAGCTTTTAAAACAAGCAATAAGTTAGAATTTTCAATTTTAATTAGACAGAAGACAAATACACATTTACCTCAAGCTCATAATTGATGCAAAGAGTTGTAAAAGAGAAAATTAATTTAACCAGGGTTCGTACAGATTTCCCAGAATCAAATCACAAATTTCCAGGAGGTATCGACAATCACATTAAATAAATTTTTATTTTAAAAATTGTTCTTAACCAAATTTGCATATAATTATGTACGTGCAATATTTTTCAATCATTTCTGTAAATAATAAAATTAATTGCAAACATTAATGGGACAATTTTTTATTTGAGTTAAAATTATTAATGATTTTTTCAAAATCCTTCAATGAATTAAAGCCATAACATAATTTTTTTTTATCTAAATAATCAACATTCTATATAATAGTGGATTATACACTGTATAAAATAATGAGTTATTTTAGAGTTTTTAGACATTTTCAATAGACTTATATAGCAAAAAATTCTTTTAAAAACTTTTGCCTCAAACATTTCAACAATGCATTAAAATCTCCAGAAATAATTGGCAACATTGGTTTATCAGTTTGATAAAGTGTCGGAAAAGGTTCTACTTTCCAAGCAATAAATATAAAAAAATTTGCATTTAGCAGTAAAAAATACATCTTTTATACACTTCTGCACAATATCAAAAGTTTTGGTACCAGGATATGGAAATTTTTTGTTTAGAACACAAATGACATATAAGTTTTAAGATAGCTAACATTTCAAGCAATCTGTTGAAAACACTTTTATTTTATTTTCTAACTATCGATGATTGCGAAACTTGAAAGGAAATTTTATGCCGGGGTCAAGACTATCAGTCATCCTTAAATACTTTGTAAACTTCACTTGCTGCTATCTCAACTTCTGGAAATGAGGAACATCCATGGCTGTAAGTATTGTGTAGAATGTACAGACATTTACAATATTTAAACGATGTTCACTTTTTTAAAAAAATCAGTCATTTCAGTCAAAACAGACCATCACATTTGGGCCATCTATTGACAACTGGAGTAATATACTTGTTCATAATTCTAAGCACTTCACATTCACTTTTTTCAAACAAAATATCTCCAGTTGAATGACCTAAAAATCAGATGAGCAATATCGTGTTTTAACTGTATCATTATTCCAAAATCTTACATGGCAGTTTAATTGTTTTGTCTGCAGATGATTATTTGCACTTTCATCAAAGAGAAGCACATGATTAGAAAGATTCTTATCTTTTTCTTTCAATAAGTTAGGAAAATAAGGGGCATTTCTAAAAACTGTTAAATAAACACTCTTTTTTTCAGCACATTGAATCTCTCTGCAATTGCACTGCCTGGTAACATTGCTTGAAAGAGACAATTTATATTGTTACAAGAACTGTAATTGAACTCAATGTTTAAAACTTTAAGGATAAATAAAATTTCAGCTTCTAAAACTTCTTTTGAAGAAACAAATGAATCTAAAATTTCAGAGCTTGCTTTGGGTTCACATTCTTTAACAAGACCAGCAGAATTGAAAAAATCTTTATAAGTAGATTTTTTTTTAGCAGGAATAGCTTGTTCTAATAAATTTATATGCTTTTTCCCTTTTATATGGGATTTGATCACAGATTCACCCATATTTTAAATACACTTAAAATATAAAAATTACAATAAAATAATAAATAAATAGGCTTAGAAGTGAAGAATACTTTATGATATAATTTATTTAAAGTATAAACACTATTAGTAAAGTCTTTCTTGCAAAACAGACATTGAGCATGCATTTTTTCTGAACCACACAAAAGCCAACCTTTGTATGGCTTTTCCAGAATCCACTGGTCATTAAAAAGACACTTTCCACAAGTCATATTAAATTATTTTTTATTTTAGTCTTTATTTCATTAATAAATAATTTTATCCTGATTCAATTAAATTACATGAAATTTTCATCAAGGGAAACATAAGAGAGGTATGTTTTAACTCAAACATTTTATATTTAAATATTAATATTCAAAGAATTTAAAAAAGGAATACAGCAGCAAATCAATTAAAATCGAAAAAGAATCAATTAAAACAACTCGTCTTAATTGCGTAACACATTGACTTTTTTGTTTGGTGATGACTTCACTTCATTTTATATAAATCTAAATACTACTAAACCCAAATATCATGAAATTATAGTAGCTGAACTAGATCTTGAAATCGTTAATACAAATCAACAAATAAGAATACAAAAAATTTAACATCGATCGTGCTGCCACCTAGTGACATAATTAAACATTTATTGTAAATTAAGTTTTTTGACAATTTTATTGAAAATTTTAAAATATTAAAACAAAAAATTATAAGATTTTCTAGAGAAAAATAAATGCATGAAGGCAAGAAATAATTCCAGGAGCAATTCACGATTTTCAAGGAGTCAAGTCAAAATTTCAGGAGTTTCAAAGACCCTGAATTTTTTTTTTTTTTTTTGAATTTAAGGAGTTTCCAGGAGTAGTGTGAACCCTGTTTAACAGTAAGATTTGTGAATAATTTTTTTAAATATTCTTTGAGTCAAGCAGTGACTATTGCAGTTATGATGCACAGCAAAAATTTATAAAATTCATGGCTGGTGTGGAATGGAGAGAAGAGATATTTACATTGTCATTTGAAAAATTGTGAGCCATTTAATACAGAGAGTGCTCTTTTACTATTTGGAATGATACTTCTATGCATCAACTTGTCAATGCATGAATGTCTCAGGCTTAAAATAATTTAAAGAATAGTTCAAAATGTTTTTAAAGCTTTTTGTTCCAATAAAATAATGTGGTAAAAAACGGTTCTTCTTTTCCATTATTTAGAAGAATTAAAATGAATTTAAAGGTATTTTTACAAAGTAGAACATTTTAAACATGAACTTAAAAAATTTACTTAAATTATTTTAATTAAGTTCATGAAATTAAATTATTTAGGAAAGAATAATACTAAAAACAAAAACTATTTATAGAAAATATGGAAAACTTTTGAAAATTAAAACATATTTTGAAGCAAGGGTAGGAAAACTTTTCTGAGTCACAAGGTACTTTAAATTTTTATTAGTCTTGCAAATATCTTCAAAGATAACTGGGGGTTAAAATATATTTTTATGAATGTGGATCAAAAATTAATACCAATAATCTCAAAATGTCTTGGCAATTCATTCATTGATTGTGGTTTTTTTTTAATGTCCACTCCTGAAGTAAATTATTAAAAATAAAATGAATAAGTCGAAAACTTTATGAAAATTTAGAAATCTTTAAAAATTTTCTTAAGAAACTACATTTTTAATAACTTTTATAGTTCAGGTTTCAAAATAAGGACTTTTTGATTAAAAAAGTGTTAATATTATTTCCCTTTTAATATTCAACAACATTATTAGTTAAACAAGATCAAACAAATTTGAAAAAGAAAATCAGAGGAAACGTTTAGGAAGGCTTTTATTCATGCAACATTGTGCTTTTAAAAATTATTTATTACCTAAATGAAATTTAGCATTCCTTTAATTTATGATTTAATTTGAAACATTTATTTTTATCATTTTACAAAATATTATTTTCTGTGATAAATTGGTTGGATATTTGAAATAAATTAAGATTAAAACTACTGGACATTTCTAATTTTGTAATACACTATGATACAGCATATATTGTAAGAAACAAAATGATGACTAAATTGCATTCCTTTCTGTTTAAAACTGATTAATACTATTTTCAGATGCTATTGTCATTCAGAAGTGAAACAGCAAATTTAAGACTTGATTAAATAAATAAGATGTTTATAGGCAAAATAAGAAAAAAATAATATTAGAGTGTAATTGCAACTTAAAAATAAATTGAAGCAAAATATTTTATGTTAATTCACACATGCAAAGTGAAATACTTACATTAACAATAATGAAGTATAAATACCTGCTTTTCTTTTTGGAGCTTGTCTCTCCTTTTTTGGCTGCCTTATAGTTTTTTCTTTTCTTGTTACCTTTGTAGTACTTGTCTTATCAGACTGCAGTTCTGTCTCTTTTGAAGATTGGTCCTCAGATATAGCCTTTAAAATAAAAAATTCCAATGCTTTAAGTATTACTCAAAAAATTATATGCAAAGACAAAAAATATATAAATTACTACCTTATATTTATGCAATTGTTAATAAGTAATGTAACATTATATAATTAACAATTCACACTACAATAAATATTCTAGTAACTAAAACGCAATTTTGATTAGCTTAAAAAAATGCAGAATTAATTAAAATAAAATAAATATGACAATGTCTCAAGATAATACAAGTTCAATATAACAAACAAAAGAGTATTAAAACACAACGGAAATATAAAAATTATAGAAATACATTGAATTTAAATAATTATGCATAACTAGTAGGAGTTTTTTTTTATTTTTTAAAACAGAACTAGGAATTATATTCAAAAATGATTGGTTGGAATTTGTGGTGGAAGATCCAAAAAAGGACAAACTGTGCCAAAACTATGATTTTTTGTAGCAATAATAATTTTATCAAAACGCAAGCAACATTAAAACATTAAAAAAAAATACTTAATGCACTCCCAAACAAATCCAACAAAGTTAAAATATGAACATGAAATTAAAGAAATTAAAACATTAAAAACTGTAAATGGTTTATCAGAGGTTTCACACCAAGGATTTAGTTCACTTAAAAACAAATGTCTGAATGTGAAACTTATGTGTCTGATACTAAGGTAAGTCAAATGAACGTCAGCACTTTGTAATGGTATATACTGAAAGAAGAGCTAATAGTGCTAGCACCATTGAAGAGATGTGTATAAGTTTTGGTATTTATATTGCTTGATAATGCATTTAAAAACTCAATGATCAACAAAAACTTGTTTCTGCAGTAACACATGGTATACCTCATACGGTAGGAAAAAATTAGTTTTACATAGCAATTTAAGCAAAATGTTTGACTAATTATATTTTACACTATGAAGTTTCATGTATAAAGCGAGATTTAAAAACATTTTCCAATGCAATCTCAGAAGTAAAAAAAGTCAATTTTATACATAAATGTCAGATCCAATATTAAAGGAAATTCAGTGTTCTTATTCTTGAGGTATTGTAATATATAAACATTAAATTATTTATTCAATATTCTTATTAACATCAATCAGTATTCTAATTGAATAAAAAATTGCAGAGAATTGGAAGAATGTGATCAATGATGTTTTAAATGATCAAAATATTAATTACAAAAACCGGACATTTACACTAAAGATTTGTAAATGAATTGATGAGCAAACATCCTCAAAGCACAATGATTTTATAAAAATATACATGAATTTTAAGAAGAGTGCAATTAAAAATATTTTGCAATACAAGGTAAAATTCTTAAAATAAATGTAGTCATTTTTACATCAATACAAAATGGATTTTGGAAAAACGATTGTCGTAGTTAAAATTATGTGGTTAAGAATCCCTCATTTAGAGGTGAAATTAGTTGAATTTCAAAGTAGAATAATTTGGAAAAACTTGAGGAAAACTCTAGAAAATAATGATCCTATCTAAAAAAAATTAAAGATATTACATAAAACATAAGATTCTTTATATCAAATAATTTTATATTAATGAAAAGGCCTGTCTTTTAATGAAGTTTTTTAAATGAATGGACAACAAAATGGTTTAAACAAATAAATATGGTATGGAAACCTAAAATTATGAAAACATCTGAAAATAACCAAGATTTCTAAATCAATATACTTTTATCAATTTTATTATATATATATATATCTGCAACAAAGTTAATATAAGAAAAATGTTTCATAATGTATATGTATATTCGTTTTATTCTTTATTTAACTTAAATATTCAGTGCAGAGATAACGTGTTTTCACCATTTAGTGCAATAATTCAATGTATTATTCTACTGATAAAATATTTTGATTTTCTTTTATGCTTCATTTCTTATTTGGAAAGAAAAAATAAAAAGAAAAATAGTTTAATTTTAATTTAAATAGTTTTAGTTTTTTAGTTAACAATATAAAGAAAATTTTTAAAGAATTTTAGAAATAAGAGGGAGGAAAAATAAACAAATCAAGTTTTAAGTTTTTCAGGTAAAAATTTTTTTTTAATGTTTCCATGTTGTAACTAGTTTTTGTTAAGCTCCATGTAAACATAATAAATCAGGGTTTCAAATAAGGAATGAACTGGAAACAGGGAAAAAGAGGGGGAAATGTTATTTTAATTAAGAAGAAAACAAAAATTTAACTGAAAAAATAATGGTTATATTTGGTATAAGATATTTTTTGACATTTTGTTACTATAACTAACAAATTAATATTTTCTAATTTAATATCAACAATATAATTATTATCATTACATGTAAGTTGCTTCTTGATTTTTTGTTTTGATGTTTATTAGAACACTTTTGTTTCATTTTCGTATGAAATTACTTCTAGAAGTCAGATTTAATACAGTTGAATCAACTATGTACATAAATATTTAAAACAGAAATGAAAACTAAAAATCATTATTTTTGGCAAAGGGAAAACTGGAACTAAATCCTTTTTTCATTTGAACTGGAATGAACACCAGTAAAACAATGAAAACTAGAAAATTTAATAAATATAAGTTTGATTTGTAAAATTAATTCTTTTGTTCCAAAACATTCCTTTTGTTTATCTTTCAACAAAAGCATTAATAAATATATTATAAGTAATTATAAAAATTAAATTATGATGAATTAATTAATTATAAAATTCATAGTTCAATTTAAAAATAAAAAGGGTTTGCACAGATTTCGAAGAACCAAATTCCAGGGGGTATTGAAAATCAATGTAATTTTTTTATTTTTACTAATTTTCTTAACCAAATATGCATATAATTATATAGAGAGAATATTTTTCAATTATATTTGCAAATAATCAAAATAAACTATTGCAAACATTAATGAGAAGATTTCCTATTTAATTTAGAATTATATTTAATGATTATTTCAAAAGCCTTCAATGAATTCACAGCTACAATAGAAATTTTTTTTATTTAAATAATCAATATTCTTTACATGACCAAATTATGCAGTATATAAAATAATGGGTAATTTTAGAGTTTCTAAGCATCTTCAATAGATTCCTATCTATTAATTTATCAAGAATTTCAAAATGTGTGTAACTATCTCTTTTCAAATAAATATACTTATTCAAAACAAAATGAATTCTACAATTAGATAAGTTTCCAGTATGAATGTTTTTCCCTAGTTGGTAATAAGTGAATTGGATAATCATGTAGATATCATGGCTGAACCTAATCTTTATTTTAGTCAACAATTATAAATGCAATAACAATCTAATATTGATCAGGCTGACATCTAATGATAACATTCAGAGCCTATATTCAACTGTATTTTTGGACAATTTCATTGAAAATTTTAAAATACTACAACAAAAATTCAAAATATTTTCTAATAAAAAATATATCAAGGTAATTAAAAATTCCAGTATTAATGATTTTCCAGGAGTCAACTTAAAATTCTAAGAGTACAACCCCTAAAAGGGTTGTACAAGCCATGGATAAAGCTTAAATTGTCATAAAGAAATTAAGATACAATTCACTTACTTTAACCCTGTCTATTAACATCACTATTTTATAAAATAAATATTTAAAAAAATGAACATTAATTATCTTAAGCACAAAAGTAAAAGATCTTTCCCAGTGAAAATAAAATTGTATATTATTATTCTAATTTTAATTTTTATGGATTATTTTTTCTTTTAAAGTAATTCATTATCAATAAGCGGTAGAACTGATGGCTTCTTCTTAAAGTAAGTGGTAAGAACTTTTTTATACTTTGTAAACTTTTTCACAGAAAGTTATTGGCATTTAAATAATCTCATGTTGTACTAATTAAAAAATTAACTTTTTAAAGCTTTTTTTATAAGCAAGATTGAAATTTGTTTCTCCATAAAATATAGGAGTGTGATCAAATGGATCATAGACTGTTAAATTCCTAGAAAGCTATTGAGTCACATTTAGAGACAGCCACTTGAATCTCTTTTCTAAAATTTATTAAACATAACCTTGTAAAAAACTATTTTAAATCTATATGTGGAAATTTTATATTAAGTTAACAACAAAAAATATTCTTAATAACATTTAGATAAAATCCTGGAAGCCAGTACTTTAGGGTTTGGTGCAATTTCCAATTTTTTAGCCAAGCTGTGCATAGTATCTCACCAACCTAAATTGAGCAATATCTGGTTTTCAAAATCATGATTGCACTCAAATTTAATAAAATGAGAACATTGCAATCTTTCACTATTTTAAATTTCAAATATAACAACTTCGAATGGTTCATTACAACTTTGACAGAAGTATTAAAATGCTAATAATTAACTTCACAAATATTAAAAAACAAATTATAAATTAAATATCACACAGTCTACTACAAGCACAATTATAACACAAGCAGGCAATAAGATTGAATCAGTGATGTAAATAACATACATTTTTGTGAAAACTCTGCATCATCAATGAAAAAACATCAATTTAACTAAATCTACTACAGAAACAACCGCATAATATAAATAACATATTTTTATGAAAACTCGAGTTTACGCATTACTGTTTACGGAAAATCAAAATACATGTAAAATATTTCAACACAATAATTTATATAAATTATCATATGCAATAGCAATTCTAATCAAATAACTCATAAAGTAAAAGTACTCATCTAATCATCATTCACAGAAGAATTTAAAAAAATGCAAATTCCATTTATAATTATCTATACTTTTCACATCTTATGCTAATACTAAAATTCAAATTTTTCAATGTAATATACTTTTAAAACAAAATATAACTTCAAACACTTAATTTTAAATTTGATTACAAAACAAAATATACCTCCAAATATTTAAATCTCAGTTTGATTCTCTTGCGAAATGAAATAACTTCAACAACTAAATTTCATGCACACTTATATGAAGTTATGTCATAAAATTGCAAAAATTCATTCTGGTGTATTGCTTGCCATGCTGGCTCCTATAATTTAGCCAACATATATTATCATGTTATATACAATGATAGTGTTCAGGATTTGTAGCAGAAAGTAGATTATGAATCATTATAAGCATCCCAATCAAGTTGAGATTCAAACCTATGATTGAATCCTACTAACTGAATCAAAGACCAGAGAGAAACCAAAAACATATGGCAGCTGGGTTTCATTTGATGACATTCAACTCTTGATTTTTATTTATTAGTATTGTAAATTTATTTTTTCTGACATATTTTTCACCAAAATATTTTCAATGTAAATGAAAGTTATCAAATTTAAAGGAATATCTTATAACTTCATTATAAAATATTATTCTAAGCTAACATATGTAAATTTGCATGATATTTTGCTTAATTATCATTAAAATCAGACAAACTTTGTTCTAAATTTTTCATTATGTTGTAAGATAATTTTTTAGATGCATTCAAGTAATCTACAAAATGCATACTAAAAACATTTTTTTAAGAACTTTAATTATTGAGTATCTAAAATACAAGTCATAGAAATGTTTCACATACACGAATGTCCCAGTTTCTCTGCCAGTTTTATTCTGTATATACATTTTAAGGATGCACATATATTAATTACAGTTTAATAATTTGGGATTAATTCCAATCTACATAATTCAGTAAATTTGGTAAGATTGGCAACATTTGGGAGTGCAATAAAGTTTGCAATATGGATTTCATCCTACGAGTCAAAATGGGTGCCAAATGCAGAAAATCTTTAGATTACTAAATCAGAATGTATTATTTTGTCGATTATATGACATATTACAATATACATGATTTGTTTATAGTCTTGGAAACCCTTGAGCTTTTGCTATTATTTTATCTAAGTTTATTTTAAATGGTTGTGCATATGAAATTTTGTTTGCTTCCACACAATTTGAAAATTAGATATTATAATTGTTTAAGTTGCTTAATCTGTAATTTATAGCTTTGAAATTTAATTTATATTTTTGAAAGTTATCTTCTAATTTTTTTTAATTTGGTGCATGTTTATTAGGCAAGTATTTTTATGTTATTCTATTTAATTTCCTATTTTATATAGTAAAATATGTATAATTTATTAAATATCATGTAGAAATATATTACTTGATAAATTAAAAGTAGAATAATGCGTTATTTTAAGATGAATGTCAGAGCCTGGTCAGTTAGAAAATCAGTTTTCATAAAAATCTATGTTACTTACATTTTTTCTTTATGATGCAGTTGTTAATATTTGTTTAATTGCGTTATAAATGGTTTGTTTTTAAAGTGTTTTTATTCTTTTGATTAATTAAAACACATTAAAAATTGATTGTGATTATATTTTATTGTCTGATTATAAATAATAGTATTGATTTCCAGATATTTATATTTGTTTTGTAATATGTAAATTTTGCAAAATATAAGTAGTTAAGTTTATAGCCTTTAGTTCTGTAATTCTTTATTAAATAAATGTAATAAAATATTCAAAATTGAAAATAGCACAAAATTGTGGTATACAAGTTGGAGGTAGAGCATGATTGGAAGTTTAAACTATGATTTTGCAGCAAATCTGTTGTTGATTTGGCAAGTTATTGCTTCTTAGACATTTTGCATTTGAAAATCTTGTAAATTTCCCATTGGTGACATTTTTGAAAATCGCAACAAATGCATTACATAACCTAGGATTTTGCTATAATTTGTTTTCAAAAATCACAAATTAGCTAGAGAAGATAATATTTCCTTTCAATAAATAGTTAGATATGTGTAAAGTATACATTAGAGCAATTAGAGCCATATTGTTAATAAAGAAACACATTAACAAAAATGTATACCTCTGACAATAATATTGAACTTTACATAAAACTGACTTTGTTTTTATTGGTATAATACTAATAACACAATCAGCATAAATGAATCAACATATGAAAGCATTTCAACAATTATTTACATAACATTATTAAATTAATAATTTAAAAGGATTTTTTATAAATATAAATTAAATTTAGAGGTACTTTTTTCTAGATAATATAATTTATTATATATTATATTATAGTACTAAATTTATAAAATATAAAATAATAAAAACATTTCTTAAAATCAAACTTTCACATATCATAAATTAAAAAAATATTGAAAATTCTCACTTACATCAGGTTCTACACCAGCATGAGATTCTTCTTTTTCATCAAAGTTTTTCAGAGAAAGTTTCATCTCTACTGGAGATTTTTCTTCTCCTTCAAGCACAGTATTTTTCAAATTGGATTCAACATTGAGAGTTGAATCATTTTCATCAACGATTTTATCAACAGGTCTTTCATCAGTATCTACATCCGCAGGAGGCTCTTGGGTAGTGTGCCCTTTAGGGAACGTATGAACATTGCTTCGATTTACACCGCTGGTCTGATCAGATAGATCAGGATCTCTACTATCTACATCACTTAAATCATTTACACCAGTTCTAACCACTGGAACATCAGATTTTGTGTCTTTGTCATTAAGTTCTTCATTCTCTTTGCATTTGTCAGATAGTACAGGGATGTCCGTTTCCGTAGCATCATTTCCTTTTGAAGGAGTTCTTTCAATAAACTCACCAGTCTTTTTCTCTTGACTGTCTTTAGTAAAGTCATGTTCTCCATTGTCTTTGATCTCAGAAATTTTTTTTGAGAAATTATTCTCTTCTTTAACACAGTTTTTTTCAGTATTTGTAGCATCTTCCTTGATGAATATTTTTTCAGGTACAACTGCAAAAATAAATATTTAAGTAAAATTTAGATAAAACCTTTTATCTCAACAAATTATATTGAATAATATTTCTTCCAGAATTTTTTTGTTAAAATTAAGCTTCAAATCTGAGAAGTACACTGAACCCAAGAAAAAACTTTGAATAGTATTAAAAAAATCTGGCAATAAAAGTATAAACAAACTTAAAATGTTTTTTATTTTCAAAAAAATATTCAAAAAATATTTATTTAATAGTATAATGAAATATATTTTATATTTAAATTTGGGCTAAAAATATCAATTATCAAGTTACTATAATGTAAACATTCACATAAATACCACTAAAGTCACAAAAAAATTGTCTAAGCAAATCTATAAACATTTCCTAATATTAAACATTGGCCAGGAGTTACTTGAGGGGCATTAACTTAAGTAGATCATACTTATCACTAAGCTGCATAAAGTAGTCCCACCACCTACTTCCAAACTTAAGGAAATAAATAAGATTTTCACAAAGGAAAAATGCAGTAGCCATCTCAATTGTTTTCATATTTGGATTGAATTGAGATTCATCAAAATGTAGCATTTTTTTAAAGGTAAAACGAATCCAAATTATATACAGCACAACAAAATGTAAAAATTTTATAAGCTAGATCATTTTCTGTAGAGAAAAGGGGAAAAAACCCTACTTCCTACCCATAATTTGTACATTTTAACTAAGTGAAAAAAATGTGAGTCTTTGCAACGAAACAAAAATCTTAAATTTTCTTTTGTAATACCTCAATAAATTAGACCATTATTTGCCTTACATCTTAGAAAATTATTCACATTACTTATATTACATGTCATAAATCAATAAAACAAAATAAAATTTAAGTCACCGAATTATCGAAGTAAGAAATAAAAAAATTTCCATTTGGCATAAAAAAACAGCCATATTATGAAAATTTTAGAGAACACAATATATATCATTTATTTAAGAAACATGAAATAATGAATTATACCTAACTTTTTCATGTATTTCAAAAATGTGTGTTCATTTTTTTATACAAAGAATTGAGAAGACTTATTAGCCAGAAAAAAGTTATTGTGACTTGCTACATATATTAAATGCAACTGGTGTATGCACAGTATAAAAATTTCATTCACAATTTTACAATGTGACCCATACTCACAAATATCATATACTTGATTTTTAATTACTTAATAATATTTATGATTTATCATTTATAAAAAATATTAAATCAATTTTCATAATTAAACAGTTATATTTTGTAACTAAATAATAAGTTCTAAAAATTAATTTTTGAAAAATCATTTTGACAAAGTTAGTCTGATTTTTCTGAAATAAACAAATAATTTTATCTTCAAATTTTGAAATTAAAATTGATCTTATAATTTTAAATTCTAAACAAATACATCAACTTTATGTATAATATAAATTCAGTATTTTTAATTATTTAAGTATAACATGTTTCAAAGAAATGTATTTAAGCATTCTTAACTTTCATCTATTTTAATTTAATTCAAACTCAAAATAAATAAATTATATCAACACATTTTCGTTTTGTTTAACAAACAATAAATTTATGTAATAAAAGAAAATGAGCCACATTTAATAATCAGAATTAAACTGATTGTAATTAAAATAACATTCACTTTTATAATTAATAATATTTAAATTAATAATACCAATCTATTTTTAAAATACAAAAAGTTTTTATAAAAAGAAATGAGCACTTTTCTAGATTAAGAGATCTAACTACTTAAGTTTTATGTGATGAATTAATGTTTGTCCACACATTAAAATTAACCTAAAGATATTATCAAAATTAGATATTTACTTTAAATCTAGCTCAAGTATGATTAAATCTTAAAATCACTCATTTAACTTCCCTCACCAGAAAATAAATATCCCTTCAGGATCAAAATATTAATAAAATTGTTTAATTTTTGTTTTTATTTTATTTTAAAACAGGATAAATATGAATAAGGAGACAAATTAACAAAATATTTTTTCTATTTTATGCCATAATACTAAAGGAGATTGTCAAATCACTGAAATAGGAAACTGGTATTTTTTCATAAAAAGTCAGTACTGCAGAAAAAAATTTATCCATTTTTGTGAAGAACAAATATTGACCAACAAATTATTTATAGCTTTTCAAATAATGAGTCTTTGTATATGAGTATATGTATATGATCTTTGTAATGTAATAATGATCTTTGTATATGAGGCCAGTATGAATCAACACCATAAGAGTATTAACATTTTCGTAATTTAAAACAGAGTAACCTTAATATTTCTAAACAGAAACAATTATTTGCATGGTAAATATTTTACTTCTGTATTACAAATATTTAGTGAAAGTTAATTTAAATATCATACCTACTAAGGATTTAGTTCATAAGTTATCAGTTGTAAATGGACAGAATTTTGATAAATTTTATTCTAAAACCACATCGTTTTACATATTTTATCTAGGTCAAGAAAATCTATCTTGGAATGCTTCTTGCAGAGAAAACTTCAAAGCATAAGTGCATTCAAATAAACACACTACAATATCATTAGGTATACAACTGTATAATTTACAAAAAAAAAAAAAAAAAAAAAAAAAGCAAGTCATCAAACAATAACAAATTAACTTTTGCTTAAATGTTCCAAAGAAAATAAAAAAACAATGCATTTTCAACATAAAGTTAGAAGTTAAATTCTCACTTCCTGAATAACAAATGATTTTTGGTATATCTAAATAAATTTGTTAGATAAGTTCAATAAAACTTTCTAAGTTCATTGTCTTGTGAAACAATTTGACAACGTTAAAAGGCCTATCACAAAATAAACATTGAGTATCTTTTCCCTGAAAGGAATATTATAAAAGAATATCTTTATATCAGTATTAAAATGCTGTACAAATCAGCAATACATGTACAAATATCATAGAACATTGTAATTCAAAAACATGAATTAAATTTAATAATTGATATTTCTTTCAGAATAAAATCAATTATGTTTTTATACCAATGATTTCCAACTTGGAAAAATTCCAAAGATATATTTCAAATAATATATATATATATATATATATATATATATATATATATATATATATATATATATATATATATATATATATATATATATATTTATTCAATTAAGATATTTCACACACACATTTCTTGCTGAAAATTTTTTCAATAAGAAATGAAATATTCTAATTGGATAAAAGAAATTTAAATTTTATTTAAAATATTTTGCTATATATACATAGATATATAGTCAAGCACAGCAGAAAAGTTCAAATTTTTATCTAAGTATTTTTTTAATAATTTTAAATAATATTGTTTAATGCCATATTAAAACTATATATAAAGTTTAAATAAAATGCTAAATTGCTAATAAATTATGAAACATTTTTTAATGATAAATTATTTTTTAGTAACAAAAGTATTATGGATAATCGTAAAATATTTATTTAAGGAGATTTTAGCAACTTACTTGTATCCCCAAGTTCTTCATTTGATGTAACTCCTTCATGAAGATCTACAGCTGAACCATTTGTTTTTCCAGAATCTTTATTACTAATCCTACAGATAAAGCATTAAGAATTAATAAATGTAAATCATTTAGACATTTTATCATTTAAATGTTATGATACTGAAATAAATTAAATGAATCAATTACAAATATGCATGAAATAATATAAAGCAAACATTTAGTTGAAAATAGGCACTTAAATATTGTGCTAAAAATATTCCATTTTGCTACAAAAATAATAGATCAGAGAGTTTAAACTGTTTTCCTTTTATCCATGTAGAAAATGTTTAAACATAAATAAAATAATGTAATAAGAGATTAAGTGAGGAGCATTATATTTGTTGATTGTTAAAAGAATAAAAAATTGATAAATATGACACTTTCTTAAAGTTATTCTGGACACCAAATGTAAATTAAGCATTCAATAATATATAAATTTGCTTAAATTATAATCATAATATGAATTATAAATAGTAACTACTCAATATTTTTATTTTCGAAACAATAGTGGCATGAATGTATTTATGCTTGCCAAGAATTTTTTGTTGTAAAATAATAATTAAAAATGCATAAATATTTCAAAAATTAAGATTTTATTGTTGTCAATAGATTTATTTTAACTTCAAACCTATGGCCCAGATTTCAATGTCTGTTTACTTACACAATGTTCCCTCAACAGAATAATATTTTTATTTGATTATATTTCTATTAATAAATATTTTGTTGCGATTAAACAATTTTGTTCCTATTTAATTTAGAACTTTCATGAATCATTTATAATTACAAAATTATGTCAACAATGAAGGAAATAAAACATTCACAATATATAACCAGGAACAAGTTATTTGTTACTATAAATATAAAAATTATCTTAAAACTTCAATAAATAAAAATAATTTAATGGATATTTTAAATACTCGATAATCTTTAAATAAAATAACAAAAAATATTTAACATAAATTTTTGAAAATTACTATTAAAATGTAAAAATAAAAGGACAGATACATACTCATTAGTACTTTCATTTTGATTAGGTTCACTTTCAACAATTAGTTGATAGCGATATGCTCTAGGTAAGAGAGAAAAAGAATCTCCATTTTCAAGTTTATATGGAACATCTTTCTTAAGAATTTGGCCTGGACTATCTGCTGTTGGCTGATAAAAGCAAGGATTCACATGTGTCTGAAAATTTAAAATAACAGAATTTAATATAAACATAATGAAACTGATTAAACTAAAATATTAAAACTTTTAAAACATATGTAATAAAAATTATGACTTTCTGTTGATAATAAGATTTTTAGGAATAAATAATAAATTTAAGAGTTTATGTAATGACAAACATTCCTATATAGTGACTAATTTGGCAACATAAGTAGGATTAAAAGCAGAATAGTATCCAACTTACATGTCTTCAAAGTATTTTATTATATTTCTAGTCAAAAAAGTAAATTAAAACTGACTAATTATTAATAAAACTTAAATTGTACATTTACATAAATGTATTAATTTTATTCAAAATCATTGCATATACTCAAAAAATTTGCAATTTCATCAACTTTTAGAGTTTAGTATTAAAATTCTCATTTAATTAAAGCTCTTAGCTTTTCACATTAGCAATTAAACATGAAACTACAATATTGTTTCTTCTGAAAAGTAAAGCATTCATAGAGATTACAACAAAGACTGCTCACAGCAATTCTTTAGTTGAATGAAAACCAGTGATTGTATAATTAATAAAAATTACCACTTCTTTGTCAATTATTCCAACATATTATTTAAACCAAATAATTTTTAATTAAAAGCTCCAGTACTTTTATAAGCTATTTTTGATATTAATGCATAGAAATAGTAAACACAATTAAATTTTAATGATTTCCATATAATAAATCTATTCCCATTGATAGCCTGTCTTAACAAAGTCTTTCTTTTAAAATGTGAGCTACTTTTATAACATTCAAAGTGTTTTACAATACCATACAATTACTGTAGCTTTCTATATATAATCCAGAGACTGTTAAAAATATCTTAAATTTCATTGAGTGTATTATATGCTGCTGTGGATAACTCAATAAAAAATATTCCTTCAGAAAAGCTTACAATAGTTTTGAAAGAAATGTTGTTTAAGTTTTAAGAAATGAATAACAGATGATGCTGAAAATTTACATGGCACAGCTGACATAATTCAGTTAAATCAGTTTTATCCAATTATGCTCAAGAATGAAATGGCTTCAATAGAAGGATATTAACATTAGTTTAAACTCCAAGTTGAGTGTGCTGTCACACAGCTTTTGACCTTTTTACTAACAGATATTTCAAATCCCAAGAGATCATCTATTTTTCCACATAACACTACAAATAATAATATAGAAAAATTATAAATGTATATTACAATTGCTAGTTGGTAGAATCGCTTTCCATTTAGTCCCATAAAATATATACAATACAAAATGTATTTAATTAAAATTAAAAAAATCTTCCATTTTTTAATTTGAACACTAATAAAACAACTGTATTTCTTTTTTTAAAATGTGTATATAGCATCATTATTTTTTAAAATGCGTATATAATGTACAAAATGTATCTAATTAAAATTTTTAAAAAAATCTTCCATTTTTTTTTATTTGAACACTAATAAAACAACTGTATTTCTTTTTTTAAAATGTGTATATAGCCTTGTTTTAAGAACTAAAAAACAATAAATTTTACCAGAATATTCTACAAGGGATTATCGCTTTTTGTGATTGATCAGATCTCTTCATCTCAGTATTATCGTAGTTAGTAATAAGTTGGGTCCAAATAGGATTCAACAAAAGCAGGATTTGTACTGATTTCCAAGAATCAAATTCCAGTTTTCCAAAAATCAAATCAAAAACTTATAGAAAGTATTAACATTCATCTTAAATTTTTTTTATTTTAGTTTGAAATTTGTTCCTAATTAAATATGCATATAATTATGTGTATCCAACATTTTTCAATTATATTTGTAAATAACAGAAATAAATAATTGTAAAATTTAATGAGAATACTTAAATAAGAATTATATTTAATGATTACTTCAAAAGCCTTCAATGAATTTAGAGCTATAACAGATTAACTTCATTTAAATAATCAATATTCTTGGATATTAAAGGATTATACATTGTACACAATAATGGGCAAGTTCAGAGTTTTTAAACACCCTCACTAGATTCCTATCAATTAATTTATTAAGCATTTCAAAATGTTTAGAATAGTCATTTTTCAAATATAAATTTACGTATTCAAAACAAATACAACTATTAGATAAAGTTTCCAGGATGACTTTTTTTCAAATATAAAGGGGCCTAGCTAAGTATTTTATGAACAAAGGGCCAAAAAAATCAGGATAGAAACAATTTTATATTTAACCTACCCACAGCATAGATTAACATTAAAACAAACATTACAGTATTACAGTGACAAATGGAGAAGTGTGGCATTTGCTGCAGAAATTCAGGAAGCCTTGGCTCTCACTGATGAGTTCCAATGCAGAGCAGTAGAGGTCACTCAATGGATGTAAGGAGAAGGGTGCTACACAAATAATTATTTAATAAAAGCAATTTTCAGTTTTCCTTTTGTTTACTTTCAAACTCTTTTAAATTTATACAATTTCATATCCAAATTCTAGGCTTTTCTATTTTTTTTTAATCATTTAATAGATTTTCATATTTTTTGGTTATTTATGTATACATAAATATATATTCGTGTGTGTAAGTGTATTTGTATGGCTTCTCTAGAGACCACAGGTCATTGAAAAGACACTTTCTACCAGGTATGTTAAATAATTTATTTCAGCCTTTATATCATTGATAAACAAATTCATCTTGATTCAATGAAATTATATGCGATTTTCACCAGGGACGAAGGGAAAAGTATATTTTAACAAAAAAAATTTATATTTAAATATTAATGTTTAGTGAATTTTATATATTATAAATAAAATAGAAAAAATTCAATTAAAATCACACATCTAATTGCACAACACAATGATTTTTTGGAGATTACTTCACTTCACAGACACACAAATCTAAATACTACACCTGGTCCTGACTAATTATCATGAAATTATTGTGGCTGAACTGTATTTTCCTTTTTGACAACTGTTATGATTACAATAATTTTGTCCAGTTTTAATGTAAAACTAACGTTAAAGAGGTATTCATACATTTTATTTATATGAGAAGTTGTCTATAATGTTGCCATCTAGTTGTAACATTAAGAGCTAATACTCAATTAGGTTTTCGGACTATCACTGAAAAGTTTAAAATATTAAAACAAGAAGCTCAAAAAAAAATTATAGCATTTTTTAAAAAAATAAATGAATAAATGCATCAAGGTAAGTAAAAAACCCAGGAGTAATTTACATGTTTCAAGAGCCCTTAAAATTTTTTAAATTATAGGAGTTCCCAGGAGCAGTATGAACCAAAAAATATTTTTTCTGTATAATTCATTTCATTAATAATACTGTGCATTTTTATTTTATGTGACAATACATTATCAGTATTATATATTTTGGAGAATAGGCTGCTGTAGGTAATACATAGGAAAATATAGTAAATAAATTTACATCTAATTACAATTGACAAACAATTCTACAAGCACATTTAAAACCAGAATGAAGATTTTGCTTCAGGAAAATAAGAAATATGCTTTTTTAGCAAGTGAAAATTCAGCAATATAAGAACAAGAGATATAAAATCCAAATTCATTTTAAAGGGATAACATACAGTCTAAATAGTAATTGACTGAAGTACATATAAAGGGTAATAATCACAGTTCACTAATCTTTATGAGATGAATACTATGCTATCAGAAATAGAAATGAATGTCAGTAAAATCAGTAATAAACATTTACATAAAATGACACTGAATAGATTTGATTTTGATGTATTAAGGAAAAGTAGCCCACATAAAGGCTTCACAAGAAAAAAATATTAATCCATTGTTAGCCATTTTCAAATCTCAGATCAGATATATTCAAGAGACGAAGATCTGGAGAAAAGACTGGTAACAATTTATTGGATTAAGAAGAAATGGGATATTTCCATTCCAGCTAGCTAATGAGGGTAGAGGTTTGCCAGAACAAAGAACCTCAAGAAACTGCTAGCCGGCAATCACTTTCTATACAACATGAAGGTACAATTTATTCTGAAACATATAAGGGGTAAGATATGAGGATACAAAAAGAAAATGCATGGAAAATCACAAAATTATAATGCTAATTGATCAATATATTAATCTGAATTAGAAATGCATGGATTGAATCTGAACCACATTATCAAAAGCAGGACCAATATTGTAACAAACAAACAAGAAATGTTTAACAGCCTCTCTTCAGGATGTATTTAATATAATCATTGATTGCAGGCAGAGATATTACATTCTTCAGAAAATGCAATTCATAGCATTTATATGTCAATCACTGCTACTTTATATAACACCTGAATAGAGTTAAACTTAATTAAAAAAAAAGGATTCTTTGTACATATCTCATTTTTCAATTGAGAATGAATGATTAGAGTAGACACTAACTATTTAGCTAATTGGTACTCATTGTGATACAGAAAACTGTTCCTAGAGTTTATGCACACAATACTCTTTTCAGAGGTAGTAGTCTGGTGACACTGCATATCAGTTCTGTCATTTTTCTCTGAATCCACCGATTTTGTATTCACACAAATGTCACTTTGCTGATTAGTTATCTCTATGAAAGATAATCGTCAATGTCTGTAGGTATAAAAATTATCCCTCAGACTAACATAGAATTCTGCTCAACTGGCATTCACTTTATCTTATATGATATCCTGCAACACAAAAATTTATCAGAAAAAAAAAAACAAAACAAGTTTTCTTTTTTCTTAATGGGTATCACTTCTCAGTTTACATATTTTGTTAAGATCCAGATATAATGCTGATTTCAATTAGGATTATTTCTTTTTGTATAGTATTTTCAAATGGTTACAAGTATACATTGTAATTTGTTGTTTTTCTCAAACTCTATCCTATAATGCTTGCAATGATAGAGGAAAAACAAAATTAAAAGTCCACCCTCACAAAAATAATTATTTCTTAAATAATTTTACATTTTTACTGTTATTTAAAAGTTAATTTTTTACGAAAAGCGAAATCAGTTTTGAATCATATTTTTAAATGACAAATGTAACCAATCATTCAAGTTGAATCACTAATAAATTCGTATACTGAAAATTTTACAGCATCTCAAAACACACATATTTAAAAAGTACATAATTAGAACATGTGCAATTAAATTATTTCTATTTTTCTAATAATTTTATTCCATGGTAAGTTTTTTTTCCCATTAAAGAAACTTAACCAGACAGAAACAAGTTTTTCTTCCAAACAGGCAACAAGTTTTTCTTTTTAAATATACCCATAATACTTTGTAGATTCTAAGAAAGCAATCATACATATCGATTTTAATAGTGAACAAATTTGTAAAGATTTAATCAATCTAAATTAATTTACTTCAATGTTTCTAAATAAGCAGCAAATATAATGAATATCAACATTAACAAAAAGATAATTTTCTTATTTGTGTGCTAAAATATAATAAAGGCAAAATTGCAATAACATTGATGAATGATTAAATTTTTATTACAATATTGACTTTCATCAAATGATGTAACACTAAAGATGATGATCCATAATTTGAAATAATTATTCTGCCTATATAATATTAAAGATTTATGTGAGATCTATTAAAATGACTTAGTCGCAAAAATTAATCTGTCTTTAAGTATAAAGGATTAATAAAAAAATCTCACTTACTGGGGTAAGATAAACTTCTCCTTTGTTTGTTACTTCCAAAACTGCATGATTCCGAGACACTTTTTTGTCGCTGCACTAAAAATTAAACAAAGTCGATTTAAGAATCTTTTCAATAATGTATTAGAGAAAGAGTATCTACTTTAATATATAATTTAGATTATACTAAAAAATACAAAAGTATTTCTGAATTCATTTTATTGATAAAACTAATAACTTAAATATTTATAATGATACTGTACTTTATTTACAATAAGAAATGAATGCATTTCAATTTAAGTACATTTTCATGAATAAAAAAATTGCTGAAGCTACATTACCAATTGAATAAAATCTAATCTCATCTTATATATATTCAAGTAAAATTTTACTTGTGTGGGACTGCGGAAATTAGAGAAATTGAATTCTGACATATAATCTTCCTTGGTCCAATCAAAGATAAAAGCATGCATTGCAAATTAGCTAAGGCCAAATATTCTTCTATAAACATACAACAGAAATTTGTTGAGAAGGATGCCATCTTAACAATTGACTTACCTTGGGGTGGCCAGTAATCTTAAGAGTGGCGTGTCCCCAAGTGGGGGATAGGAGAATGTCTCTATTGGATTATCCTTTGGGTGGTAGAAGAGATTATCTTCAACAGACCAACAGACAGAAGTCAAACCTCCTCAGAGGCTCTGGCAACTTTTCTCTCCCAAAAACAGAAATAACCTTAAATTTTTCCAATAATCTGACCCTGACTGTGATGTTGATGCAATAACCAGCCAAAAACTACATTTCATGCTTTTTCTCAGATGTAATCCATTACTGCTCTATACTGTAACAGTGCTATCTCTACAATCATAGCCAGATTGAGAACTAAACACCTCAAGAGAATGAAAATATCTCCTGATGTGGCTATTAAAACTACTGGAGATGTCTCCAGTGAGCAAGCACTGAAATCGCTCTCAACCATATCTTTGATTACCTTGACATATTGGTATAACTTTTCAGGATCCATCTCGATCCCCAGCATTGATTCCTTGTACGTTAAAGATGTCGACAAAGTTTTTTTGGTGCCTTTTGTATAAATTTGATTAAATTGCACTACTTTACTGGACAAGACAGCAACAAATGATTTGGCTTACAATTACAAGACTGATAATCACTCATTTATTAACTTGGTTATTTTCAATCAATTATTTCTCAATTACAATGCAATAAATTTATTCATTACTAGCATAAATTCATAGAAGTTTACAAAAAATATCTGCTTCACTAAACATCATAATTTTTTTTTTATTAAGTCAATATGCAGCATTTTTAATCACAAAACAAGTATTATTTTCAATAATCATTTTTTATATTACTTAAAATTAGTAATCTTATCTTGTTGCTATTCGTAATATTTTTATTCTATTTTATTATAAAAATTCACACATTTATTTATTCAAATCTTGTTACCATTATCTTTACTTTAAAATTAATTTGCTTTAAATGTACAACTAAGATTAAATACATTTATATATCTATGTGAATATCTGAAAATTTTTTTAGAATAATTTATAACTAAGTTTAACATGACATACTATACTTTTAGATGCTATTTCTATCAAAAAAATATTAATTGCAATATAGTGTAATATACGATCTTCTCCATGAAATCTTCCTTAGTAGCCAAGAAGATTGAGAACAAGATAAATCTTTTTGATTTCATCAGCTTTAAATCAAGATTCAACAACTTTGATTAAAAAAAAGATTGTGAATGATCTTTTCAATGCTTTTATTAAAGTAAATAAGGACGTTTATAATTAGGATTTATTTCATACATTTTGCAATATTTTATATTTACATCTCATACTTCTATACGTAGGGTTGACTGTAGCCTAGAGGTAGGGTTGCACTCTTCAGAGTAGAAAACCTCTCAGGTCTGATCCTAAATCTTATATTTCTATATATAGAGATCACTATGGGCTATAGATAGGAGAAAATCTTGGTACTCATCCTAGCCAAAATTGAATTGGAGAGAGATGTTTCACTGCCCCTTCTACATGTGCCTGTTGAGGTTGGTGCTTTTATAATTTAACAAGTCTATTTTTAGTGACACATGAATATAACTTACTATCTAGAGAGTCCTTCCACCAGGAAAACATTGTAATCAGTGTTTAAAGAGCCTAATTACAGTTTCTAGTATATCAGGCTCACGTATATCTATATTTATTAACACCATTAGTATTAGTACTATGCAATGTTAATAAATAAAAGGTATATATGAATTTATAATAACTCTTCAAGAATAGCTTTCAAAATTGAAACAAACATTTACAAATTTTAGAAAAATAATTTATATAAGTGAAAAAGATTGAAACATTAAAGACAATTTTATTTTAAAGTTACTCACTAACTATTAGTTTGTTATATAAAAACAGCTTCATAGAAAAATTAGAGCAAAATATATACAATTGAAGATCAAGAATAACACCAACATAAAATATCAGTTGGATACATTAAAAATTTAGAAGTACACATTTGTATAGATTTACGTGCACAATAAATAATTACATAAAAAATATACAATAAATTACTTTTACACTGAGAAAATTTTTAAAAAATAAGCAAACCAATAAAACATATATTTTAAAAAAAAAAATACATGTTTTGAACTTATATTTTATGTTACACTTTGTTCAACAATTACTAATAGCGGAATAAAACTATATTTTCCCATAACTAAGAAATATATAATTTGGCAAGAGACATGAACTGTGAGATACAATAAATTTCTCATAAATGATTATGATATAGAAATGAATGATAACCAAATTGCACTAAATAAATATATAGCAAAATGATAAAAAAATGATATAAAGATTGAAAAAGAGGTTCAGAAATCTAATTGCTTAATTTCATTCTCAACTTTTACTGTGAATCTAATAATTTCATACATATTTATAAAATCATGAAACAATCAAAATAAATTAATTATATAAGATATTGAATACAAATACTTTGTATATTTGGATACTTGTATATTAATGCAACTATTTCACCAAAGTACAGAAGCATATAAAACCTTGAAACAACCTTTAACCTGCAGGCATTTATCAGCTGTAGATTTTCAATAGGATCTGAATTCTTTAATGTTCTTCATTTTATGATTCTTTAAAATTTAATTATAAGTATTGCTATAAAGGAAGTCACAACATAAGCAATATAATACTCATAACTAAAAATAGTGATTATTTAATATAATTTATTTTTCACTTTACAAATTCCTCCTTTTCCATAAAAATATTACTAAGCACTGTTTTTATTGAAAATGGGAATACAGTTACACTAACATTCAAGTATCAAAAATATTTTGCTAAAAGACAAATGAAATGTGTGTATGCTTTTTTATATATATTTGATAAACTCAAATTACTTCATTATTAAACATTATTGTTATGCATTTATCTTTATTAACATTATAACAAAATTCTCACTTTCAAATCAAGATTTAAAATAACACACCATAAAAATTGGCCAGTATCGACTAAAATTAATACCTCATTCGTAACGAATTATCCAAAACACTTACAATTAAAATAAGCACATTTCTCAGGTATTTATGAAATTATAAGGGATGAAATCATAACATGCATAGAAATCGCGGAATGCATTACAAACCTAAAGGTGTAAGATAAAATTTATGGAATCAATAATTTATAATAAAAAAAAAAAATTCTTTTTAATAAATAAAGAGTCCTTTATATAAATTTTTGCATTCATTTTACAAATATTTAAGTTTAATTAATATAAATAACAAATTTAAATATTAGACTTAAGCATAAAATTGAATTGGATCCTGAAAACTAAATAACAATATTTGATCACAACCGTAAATTTTATGGAATCAGATGTTTACAAATACTAAAAATTTAAGTGATGTCTTATTTGTTTATTCTTTACACTACCGCTAAAAATTATATGCAGATTAACCCTAACTGTTAAGATGTATTACTACGTTAATACATACGCCAAGGAACGGTCCTCGCCCAATTGTTGTTTTGCCTAGCGGTATTTCGACGGCCTTTTGACCATCATCTAAAGGTTTTAATGTGATTAGAGACATTTTGATTTTAGGGTTGAATAGTTACATCATCAATTTTATTGCTAGCATTTAAATGTCTAAAATACTGGCAGTTCATTTCATGCCACTAGCAACGTAAACAAAACGCCATTTGCCTTCTGCGCCATCTATTCATTGCTAACGGTCTGGACACCATTTCAAAACTGGAAGTAGATAAGGAAAAAGAATTGGGCCACTGGAAACGAGAGAAAGCGCAGTCAATTGTGATTGGTTAAGCTTTAATGATGTGTTAAAAGCATGCGATATATTAGAATTCATTTACAACATTAAACTAAAAATAAACTTAGTTATACTAGACCTTACATTATTTTCTTTTAAATTCACAAGTTGATCTAGAAATATATTTTCAGAGTGATTGAGAAAACAGTTTAGTTGAGCGTGAATTTGAAAAAGTGATCGCATAGACTAAATTCATAAGAGAACAAACTATTCAGAATATTTGAGAGTTTTTCTATTTTTCAGATTTTTGTTTTTCAATAGTAGAGATTTTTTTACTAACCACTAATTTACAAACAGTCACGTATTAACTTACTAGTGGCTAGTCCGTATCCGAGCACCATAGACACAATGATAATTCTAATTGCAAATTACGAATTATAATTTTTAAAAATTTCTTTTTTGCAAACTTTCATTTCTAACAAATAGTTTTATTTTCCGTTTTCTATATTTTTTATCACTTGATATTTTCTTTCAATTTTTTTATTACTTTTCATATAACGCCGCCTGAGAACTTGATTCATTCTTAAACAACGAAGCAACAACAAGTGTAAGCGTTCCAAATATTGTCGGAATAATAATCGAAGATACATGGATATCATATATTTAATTGGAAAGAGCTGTTGTGCCGAATTCAACTTCTATGTTAAGTACAGGAAACATACTTGTGTATAAGGCACGAATAGGAGAAAATTTTTTCTCTCCTTTCTGTACGTTCGAAAGGGGTATAAAACTGTATAAAATTTGTGTTCTCTTGTTCTGTAGTTAGTTTCGTTTCATTTGAATTACTCAAATAAGGAAGTTTCGTTTGTCGAGAAAATAGAATTGATTCCGACGAATTTTTTACAACTTTATCATGTATGAGGAATAAATTGCACCATTGATTTTAATTACAAAAAGTAGGATTGTCATATATATACAACTCCTCTTCTGAATTTACGCTAGAACGTATCCCATTTACTAACATTTGGATGTTTTTGAGAGTCAAGAATTAATCCATGAAGTTCACTGATATGATATGCTCTAAGTCAGGAATGGGCATTAATTAAATCATTATTACAGTATGGTATGCTAATTTTTATAATCCGTCTACTTTTTATGTCTACTAATATTTTTTCGTCTACTTTCTAGAATTTTCTTTTTCAATCCAACTGATAAACATGTTCGTTTCCTCAATTGTGACGAATACTCAATGGAACCAAATTAATCTCCCTCAACAAACGAAACTTCATAAATTGAGTTGTTCAAATGAAACAAAACCAATTGAAAAAAAAAAAAAAACATTTAAAGAGATTTTTCCCTTTTCTATGTTCCAACATATGTAGAGGTGAGAAGAATTTTTACTTTTCTGAGTCCTTACGAACAACGTCAAACACGAAAGTTGTATACGTTATCATTTTTCTTTCCCGTCATACGTCTAATTTTCATGTGTCTTCCACTATTGTTCAAACGATGTCTGGAATGCTTGCATGTGTCTCTTCGTTGTTCAAGAACAACTTAATTCAGCAGGCTTTAAATAAAACAGAATCGAGTAAAAAATTAAAAAAAAATAATAATCATAAAATATTGGAAAGAAAATTGTCAGAAACCTAAGTTCGATAGCAATAGATTTTTCAAAATTTTAGTTCGTAAATGGGAGTTAAAATTATGATTGAGTTTATAGTATACGGGTAGGGTTTATAGCCACAATTTCTTAAATACGTAAGTGCCTGTGAATTATAGGTTCTTAAAAGCAAACATCTACTGTAATAAAAAAAATTGTTTTCTTAAAAATAAAAAAACGCTAAATATTTTGTAAAGTTAGTTTTCTTACGAATTATTCTTTGTGTGGCCTTACTCTCAACTAAATTTTTCTTAATGACTTTGAAAACACGTGTCTGGAGTGCTTGCACGTGTCGCCCCGTTCTTCAAGATGGAATTAAGTTATCAAGTGTTAAGTAGTTAAGCAATATAATGATTAAATATATAAAAAAGATAAGATTATTTATGAATATAGTAATTTACAACCTAATTGAGAAGTAGTCAGCAATTGAATGGTAAACAAATATAAGGCAAAGTTGGTTTCTAAAAAGCATTTTATTTTAAGAATAATTGAAATTGTCCATCTTTAGAATAGATGCGATCGTCATTATGGTTAGAATTATACTGTACTGTTTCTTATTGAAGAGACCTGATACAGAGTAGATGCGGTGTTATTCACAGTGTAGGAAAGGTCTTAAGATTTTAGAAAGCACTTCAGTGCATGGGTAAAATGAGGGAGTATTCATATATTTAACACTGCAGTAAATCGACTGTGCTTAAGAAAGAATTTATTCAATTATTTTAATTTTGTTTTAAATTTAATATTACACACTCACAAATACACACACATATATAAAATCATTTATATTACTTACAATTAAAAAAAAGTTTTTACGTTCAAATTACATCTGAATCATTTCTAGTCCTAGAAAGTCCAAGAATGGAATTTTGGGTAATGGTGAGTTTCTTTATCTAAATTCACGGATGAATAACACATCACCTAAGTCGTCAAGTAAATGTTTTGGATCTTCTAATCTTCTAAAGTATTCAAGATTATTCTACGGATAAATTGACAACTGCATTGCACCTGGACACTTATTTCGCCGGTCGATGCCACAGTTGTTTGGAGTTCCTCTATAGACCATTGGATCGATTATCAATATTTCGCAATTTGCACCTGCTGATCGGGAAGCGCACGCTCTTTTTGTCGTTGCGACTAATCAACAGGTATTTGAGTTTTGATTTTCATCGATATTTAAGTTTGAAGCGTTAGTTTCTGTGGCTATATTAGAAGAAATTAGTAATCGGACAAATTCAAGAAATCGGAAAGGAATAGAGAAGATCTACTTTCTCTTCTGAATGAAGATTTATAGATTATTTTGGGTTAAACAAACATACAGTTGTTAAAATTATCTTCACTACTCTAGTGTCGAAATAAAATAGCGACCGTATAGTCAGTTGGGGTTAAAATAATGGAATAAATTTCTTAATTTATTAGAAAAAACTAAAATTAGCGTAACTTATTTCTAGAACAATAGCATCTTTTTTAAAAATGTAATTAATTGAAACTTTTGACTGTAATTATCATCTTTTGTTAATACTATGTTTTGTTATGTATGTCCTTTGTTAATAGCAATTAAATATATTTGGTTACATTTCACAACTCAAATCTTAAGTGACAGAATTTAATAAAATAATAACAGAAACCAAAAGATTTTTTCTCATTTGACAAAGTACATAAAATTATGCTTTAACAAAACATAACTGATTTTACAGCTTTCAATTTAGGGTTAATAATTAGGAAAAATTTTGCATCAAATATATACTTAAAATAATTAACGTTTTGACATTTCTGCTTTTAATAATCCCACAATTAAGCTTATTGAAAGCAATTAATGAAAAGTGTTCTACCAAATAATTATATATTAAAAAAATGAAAATTTCAAAGCTGTATACACGTAATTCAAATTTAATAACAAGATTTTTATAATTTTATTGATGCATGCACAAAGCATCATACAATATATTTTACTTTAAAAAATAAATAAAAATTAAATTCAAAGATTTAGATACTTAAACTTTTTAAATTATGGTATGATACGAACATAATGTTTTAAAGTAAGTTTATTCGCAAATGATATTTTATTCAAATTTAATTTCATATATATGAGAAATTTCTGCATAAAAAATCTATATATTTGAAAATCAATGATTCCACAGTATATTTATATAATCAATTAAATACTAACAGAACTTTTTTTTGTGTAGCTGTAATATCATAAAATGATGAAATGATAAACCTATCTCAGAAGAATTGTGAAAAGGACATCACTCTGCCTTTTTTTCGGTTGCAATAGAGGTAAAGTTAAAGTTAGGTTTGGTGCAATTTTTTTTTTTTTTTTTTTTTTTAAATCAGGATTTCAAAATAACTAGTGCATAAATCCACATTTCAAAGGATTTATGATTCTCTGATGAAAAAATTGATTTCAATTTCTCAACCATAAAAAGAATATAGATAAAAAAGAAAGAGGAAAAAAGAGAAACAATATTAAGGTAAACTCAAAGGAAAAAGAAATGAAAATGAGTTTACAAAAAAAAAAAAAAAAAAAAAAAAAAAAAAGAGCTATTCAAAATTTTAGTTCGAAATGGAAATTAAAATTGAAATTGCCATTGTGTTTGTGGGTTGCCATGTCAGGAAAATCAGCCATTAATTCGCAAAATCGTTACTGTTCTTAAATTAGAGGTTTGTTAGAACAAGCGTCAACTATAGGTAATATTTGATAAACATGATGGTTGATATGCAAGATGCGACTTTCATGTTTACCAGTTGGTTGATTAACCAAAAATTAATGCCTTTTATCAAAGAAGCAATGTCTATCTGTTACACATTAAAGATTTAATAAGAAAAATTTAATATTTATTAATTGTTTTAATCGATGAAGATGAATTTCAATAGTTTGGTCAAAAGATTTAAAAGCCTATTCTTAAAATAGAAAAAAATCTATATTTTAGATAATATAAACTTAATAATCAGTTGTAAAAAAAAAAAATTGATAAGAGAACAAAAATTTATATACTAACGAGAAAGACTATAAACTAATGGTTATAAAATTAAATTTGGAAAATGATTCTCATATTCTTAAAAAAATAAACACAATTTTAAATTAGTATTACAGTTTAATGGATATAAAAATAATATAATATACTCATATATATTTTATGTAAATGTAACTCATCAAAAATTGTTTTTAAAATCGACATCTAGAAGAAAACGAAATAATTCTTGTAATTTTAACTATTAATGAAAATATTGATTTTTATATAATGATAGTAATGTCTGTTGTTGGAAATTTATTGAAAAATATATGCAATTAAGAACTCTTTCTTTTTTAAAATAGTTACTTATTAGATATCTCTATTGGATATCTAATTTCGTCGTTAATTTTGCAGTGGTGAATGCTAAAACCCTATACTTTCCGATAACGAGAACGACGCTTTTATCAACCTGACCAACACAGTTCAAAATATTGCTGTAGTTCACTTCTGGACATTTGTTAGTTTCTAGGATATAATAAAAGCTTAAAATTTCTTTCTTTTTTTTTTTTTTTATCTAAAAGTGTTTTTAAATTACATCACCAGTGTGTGATTATGAGAAAACATAAGTATAGATCACGCTAAATCATAAGTATAGATATTCAGGAAATTATATATTAGATAGATTCAAGCTTAGAGATCACTAGATTTTTAATCCGTGTGTCACAAGAGTACTCCAGTTCTGTCACGAAAATTCTAAATCTGTTTTTAAATATTGAAAATATATATTTCGTCTTCAATAATATTTATTTTACTATGAATTTTACCAATGATAAATTTCAGACAAAAATAGATTTATTTAAATGTTACGTCTAGATTAAAAATATACAATATTTTATGCATAGCTGTTAAATTAAAAAACACTTTGTGAACAAATGAATTCTAGGTAAATCTCATATAGCATTCATTATATTTTATTTACCAAGTACTTCAAGACACATATATTCAACAGAAATACTTTTGGTTGTCTTATTTAACCATATATTTATAGCCCGAGCCATATTTCAAAATTTGAAATTTTTCGAGAGCCGCAAATAAAGATATTAAAAAATGTTACAGAAATTATATATTTATTAAAATCATATAAATATATAATAATAAATGTACATAATAGGTGTATTGAATTTAAATACTAAAACTGAACACTTTTTCATTTCTCTTGGTAGTTCTTTAAAATTTGGCCACTAATTGGTGTCAGTACTTCTTAGTAATTCCTTGGTCAGATGTTCTTTAATTACTACTGATCAGTGTTTAGGTTTTACGAATTTTAAAGAGAAATAAAATTATTCTTATAAGTATATTATTTTGAATATTAAAATAGTTTGAAAAGAAACATTTTTTAAATTCAGGATGGTTTGATTCTGGTATAAATTTCCAAAATTCAGTAATTAGCGTCGACTTATATTTTAATAGAGCCTGATCTTCTATCGAGTACATTTATCGAGAGTCACAAATAATCTTTCAAAAAGGCACATTTGGTTCGCTAGCTGTAGGCTGCCCCCCCCCAAATATATACCAATCAAATTTAAGTAAGTAAACAAGCAAAATATTTTCTTCACTTTATAAAAGTCCGTTTTTAAGAAAAATAAATTTGCTGAAGGCTTAGAAAAAGATAATGAAAATTCCCACACACGTCTTCGTTGAAATTATATTACAATTTTCATTTTGAAATAAAAGAGAATAAAATGATCTCCAAATAAGGAAAACTCGGCATTTAATTCATTTTTAGATGGCAGCAAGCAATGAAAATTTTATTTCTTAATGATTGAATTTTATGACTAAGCATCTCTGCTTTTCAGTAACAATTTCTTACAAATGATCCGATTATCGATATTTCGATTTGTGTCAGTTACTTTATTCACAAAGTCTGAAGTCCCCTTAATGAAGTTAGTGATATATGTATTTTCATAATTTTGAAGGTGTAGTTTAACGTAATATCTCCAAAGTTGTGTGATCATATCAAAAAGTATCATTTCATTTAAAGGACGTTGTGGCCACAATCTATTTCACATACCCCAGTTGTCTTTAGTGAACACGATGGATCTTTATCTGCGTTAGTTACAAAACCTTCTGCTTTTCTGTAATTGGAAAGAAGACTCCAGTGGCTCGATAGCTTCACGCCGCTTCTCAAATGATCAGCAAAGGGAAGCAGCACTTGTCGTGGTCAGCGACTGAAAAGTGACCACATTTTCCTACACTAAGTTGCTGGAGCTCCATGACTTAAAGACGTATCCACGTTAATCTCTGAAATATAAAGTCTATCCGTTAGGGGTAGAAGATGTGGTGAAACAGTAACAGCTCAAAATGTGCATGTGTTGGCCACATTACATGAACGTGGTTCAAAACTACAAAGCACTTAGTGATAGCGAGTTTGCTAAACCTGTTAACTTTAGATAAGTTACCGTGCATGAAAAACGGGACTGTCCAAAATCAGCTACATAGCAAATGTGATGTACCACAAGCCATAGAAGACTGAGGTGAACGATGGCTGTGGAGAGATATACTTGGGCGAATAGACGTGCTACTGCTGAGGAACTCACTGTCCAGATGAACCAAGGGGCTACCAACAGTCTCTCCTAACTACTGTTCAGCGATCGTTGCTGTGTCTGAGTCTCCGAAGCAGAAGCCGGGTTCAGGCACCTTTGCTGTTTACTATTCATTGACGACGGAGGCTGAAATTTGCACGTGAGTACCGCAATTGGATGTCCACTGTGTGGTGACAGGTAGTGTTTTCGGATGAATCATATTTTATGCCCCATCAGATTGATAGTCGTTGGCGTATATGACATGAAACCCCTGGAAGCAAACACCCTGCAACCATTGAAAGAACGATCCCTGCTGGAGAAGGGAGCATTATGGTCTGGGAAATGTTTTCCTGGTATTATCTTAGTTCACCCATCATTGTGGAAGCCATGGTGGCCCCATACAAGTACGCATCTGTCTCTGCGGACCATGTTCACGCATATATGAACATTGTTTTTTCTCAAGATGCATCTATCAACAGTAGAATGCGAGGTATCATACAGATGGAAATATACGTACTTGGTCCGAAGAGCACCAGGATAAGTTTACCGTTCTTCTCTGGTCAGTAAATTCACTTGACTCATTTCAGAATCTGTGAGACCGTCTCGATCGAGTTGTTCGCGGCATGAATCATCATTTGTATAATCGGCATGGTTAAGAATCCTAGTGAACAACTTCAGGAACATGATTGATACGCTTCCTTTACGTCATGCAGCAGTTCGGTTTGCGAAAGGAAGTGGTTGTTCTGGCTTTTGAAGGTGATCACATTAACGTTACTGGATTGTGTATCATTAAAAGGACTCTTTATCTTTTTTAATTTACATTTTAGTATTTATGTGATAGGCATCTTGTTGTTAAACTTGATTGCTTGATATACATCTAGAGAGTTATAGTTAAAGTTAATACATACATTACATATACTTACTAATGTATAGATGCTATTTCTCAAAAATTATGATTCGCAAAATAAACATTGTTGTTTTTTTTTTTTTCTGTGTCAAAAATAGTATAATACATTTTTGTCTGCAGATTTTTATTTTTTTTAAAACTGAAATGTGTTATTTGTTTTATTTGATTTCAAAAAATTAGATTGATTAAGAATTTTTTAACTTATAAAATTATACTATGGACTATGACTATGACACATTGTAAAATAGTACAGAGCACAATGTTAATAACTTTTTTACATACAAGTATATATAAGATGATTATAAGCCAGTATATATTAAAATCATTACCAGTAAATTTATTTCTATTTCCGAAAATTCGGAAATTAATTCTTAAATTCACGAATTTTTAAATTAATTTACCAACATAAATTTACCGAGAAAAGAATACACATTTCTCACACAAAGAGATAATAGAGGCAATAGCTGAAATATTGTTTTATTATAAATATTAACACATAATTTTATGTTACAATATAAAATTAGTTTCATATTGACAGTAATGGGAAATGACATTTTTCATTCTATATTTTATAATTTTGTTTTAATTTTCCATATCATCAACAATTTAAAAAAATCTCAAAACTAAAATTAGAGTTTTGTATAGTTTGAATTAAGTTAAAACACCCCAAGATTTATTACTTACCCGTTATTTTATGATGTGATACGAAGGTCACTCTGAAGTTTTTGAGATATAACTAGGTTTTTAAAGTTATATTTTAGGTGTGTTCAAAGTAGTCTCCTCCAGCATCAATGCACTTTTGTAGACGAATTTTCCACAGATTAAAAGTCTCAAGCCATTCATTTCTTGGAATCGATGAAAAAATGCATTTATAGCCACATCAATCTCTTCTTCTGAATGAAAACGACGTCCACGTAAGTTCTTTTTTAGATTAAAGAATAACCAAAAATCTCACATAACTAGATCAGGTGAATACGGCGGATGTTCGATCACTTTCATTTGTTTTTGTTTAATAAACTCAACTGTTAATCCGGCTGTATATGAAGATGCATTGTCATTGTGAAACATTAGTCCCCTAACATTCAGTTCTTGTAGAATTTCTGGAAGACATTTAGTGGTATACCAGTTTGCTGTTACTGTCTTCTGTCCTTCCAATTTGATGCTTTGACCAATCCCGTACTTCTGAAGAAAACGGCATGCATCACTTTTTTCAGAGCGCGTTGTTTTTTCACCATTCTCGGCGAGGGATCATCTTCAAAGACCCATACTTTGCTTTCTTGACGTGCTAGAACGTCAAAAAATGGTATGTACGTTTCATCCCCTGTTACAATTTTAGAAATGATGCGGTGGCCACCATCATTTAGCAATTTAAGAGTTTCAACGGAATATGTAATTCTTCATGAATGATTTTGTGTATGACTGCGGATCCAATGTTAAGTTCCTTCTGTATCATTTGATAGGTACAGCGATTATCATCCATTAACATTTTTCGTATGGCAGACACATTATCCGGGATTACTGCCGACGGAGGCTTTCCTGTGTGTTTTTCCTCCTGAAGAAAATTGCAACCTCTTCTAAATTTTCTAAATCCTCTGAATTACAGTAGCACGAGCTGGAGATTCATCACCAAATGCTAAATGCAACCGTTGAACGCATTCTTCTTTATTTAATCCTGCTTTAAAATCGTAGAAAATCATAGCACGAAAATGTTCTCGCGTCAACTCCGTTTTCTCTTCTGTTTAAAATTTATTCTACGCTAAACAAGTTGAAGTAAGTCAGTAAAAAAATCGTCTTCTGTGCTAAAATACTTTGTATTTTAAAACTAAACCGTTATTTTTATTTTGTAAATTCTCGTCTGTGCGTATCTCAAAAATTTCAGAGTAATCCTCGTATTTATTTTGTTAAATATTTACATGGTGTTACAAGAACACATTGATCAATTTTTAGATTGTAATTGCTTTGGCGAAAATAAGAAATCGTTAATACATACAAAGCAAAAACAAATTTTACTCAGCTATGTAATAAGTTGCAAGTTCTAAATTAATTGTAATTCATTAATTTAATTTTATATATCACTTCGTGGAAATGCAATTTCTGAAAATAAATTTTACGTCTTATTATTTTAAATGAAAATAATAAGACGTAGAATTTATGTAATATACGTAATATTAAATGAAAATAATAAGACGTAAAATTCAAATTTGCTAAAATTGAAATGCCTTCAAATCTATTTCTATGTGGTCTCTCTCTTTTTTGTACTATATTTATTTGTGCGATTATATATATGCTGTATATGAAAATTTCAACCTATATAATTGACAACTTGGAATATAAATGATGAAATTATCGATCAAAAATTATATCCTTTGATCATCCATTTATTTATTATTTCTTTCGATTTTTCATATGTATTTCCCCGTATTGCATAAATATTGCAAACTAATTATACATTACTTATTGTTACCCCACAGTACAAACTATAGATTCATATATCCATTACTTTTTTTTTCAAAGTGTAGTACTGCTCTATATAGTTTTTCTCTTATCCTTTTATTTAAAATGCTTGCGTTACTTTCGTAATGTTTGCTTTTCTGCTTTGCCTTAGCGGGGTATCTCTATTCTGAATGTACTAACCTCGTATCATCATTTCGTTTAAAAAAGCAATTCGTAATTATTTCGTAAAATTTGCGAATTACATTCTACGTGAGACTTATTTATGCCGCCCCTAATTATCGCATAAAAAGTACTTTTTTAAATGTGTTGCGAAAAGCTATTTTTTATAATTGAATTCGCGAAGTCTTGTTCAAATTTTTTTATGCTTTGTATGATCTCTATCTACCACACAAAAAAAGGATTAATTGTGTAGTTTACTTTGCAAAACTCTTTTTAAAACACATTTTCCTACTAATTTTCAAACACCATTTTTATTAAATATTTTGGCATTAGTCAATAATCAGTATTAGAATATACTGATGATAAACTGTGTGTCTCGAAATTACTTTAGAACATTTATTACTTTAGAAAATGAGCTTGAAATTTTAAGATTGTAACTGAAAGGTGAAAAAGTGAATGATATCATTTTAAATTTTAAGAATGCTTTATAGTTTATGCGATTAATTTTGTGTGAAACATCACCATTCCACTTTATTTAACCTATAATCCAAATCTACAAGCATTTATAAAAATAATCTGATGACTTCTCTATTTTTGCTAATGTTACTTAGAATAGTAGTTTCATTAAATAATTTAAAAGTATAAAAAAGAGGAGGATTAAATGAAAATAAGAAACCATGATTTTTTTTTTTATTGAATAAGAAATGAAAATTTAAAAAATTTTTTTTGTTTCCTCACAAAAGGAAATTAAGTGAATTGAAACTAACCATTTATTTAGATAGGTATTGTTAAGTCTACGTGCATTCACTTAACTTATTTTTCCTTTAAGTTTTATTTATACATATAGAGCCATGTCAGGACGTTTAATTAAAATGCTGCAATTCAGTTACAAATAGCAAATTTATTTAACATTTCGCTTAGCCATTCTCCGATCGCACCTCACGGTCGACGTATATCAACTGTCTCTTTTTTGTTCGCCCTCTAGTGGTGATTTTTCACTTCTCACAGTATTTTAAAATATTTATAACATCATTCTTTCAAGTTTCATTGGATCATTACACTTAACATTTTTAATTCCATGTTAATATGCACAAACAATTACAAGTTATGGTAATTTTAGTTAAAACTTTTAAGTCTGTTACGGTTTTGTTCGTTTGTCGTTCAACGAACATTTTTTTCTACACGAGGGTTATTTAAATAGAAACTTGCAATTTAAAAATGTTTCAATCCACAATACACTTGAAAACCCAAGGTGGGGTTTAAATACGAATTGTTAAACCCATGGCCAAAACATTAGGTGTTCGACTGATTTTTCGGCTTTGCACGACGCGGAAAATTTAATACTTAAGGTATTTTAACAGTTAATAAAGATAGGGAAAAATATTTAAAAAATTGTCGCAATATGTTTGATGAAAATAGAATAAATCCAAAATCTGCATTAAAACTGATAAGTGAGATTGAATATTCATGGAAACATCTTTTAAGCAATATCTATTGAAAATGATTTTAGAAAACGATATCGTGTGTCACAACAGATGCCAATGTGATCGCAGAAAATGTTTATTCTTAACGATTAATTGAGGTAATTTCTGTTGAATCCGTTGTACAGTTGAATTGTAAACACAGTTATTTAAACAACTGAATGTGAATGAATAGATTACGAAAATTTTTTGGTTGGATATAACTTTATTCAATCCACAAATATAAGAACCAAAGCAAACCTGATTAGTTTTCAACAAATGTGCTAATAAAAATTGTTAAGATGATACTGTCACTAGATAAAAGAAGAAAATATGGAGGATATAAGTATTTGTATTACCTTGCATAAGAAATCCATTAAAGAAATTCCAAAAGCTAATATATTAAAAGGGACTATATACACTTATGATCCTTTTACAACGTACGCCAAAAACAATTTACATGTAGTCAAAAAGAAAGTACTTTATTCTATTATATGTGTGCGTGTAATAGGACAATAAAAAAAAATTCGTAAAGTAAATAACAAATACATATTGAGAGGGAAATTTATGACATTTTTATATTCTTTCGTATAGAGAATTATTTATTGCTTTTTGTAATTATTGACCATTCAAGTAACGCAGTTTAATTAGGTAGGGATCATAGATAATTACACAAACACACAATGAAATTTATTTTAGAAGCTCTTGTTTAGATTAAGACAGAGAGAGAAAGAAAGAGATTTGTAATTATCAAACTTTTCAAGTTGAATTACAAAATTGAAATGATCAACTGATGTATGATTCAATAATTTTGGAAAATACTGATAAATGTTAATCATTTTTTTTTTTAAATCATTGATTCAGTTTTTTTATTAATCTCATTTAGTTAACTAAATTTTAATTTAAAACCTGGTGAAAAATTAGGTAATTTACAATTAAACTAAATTATAAACTGAAATCTCGTTTAATTATTCAGATAATAATAAAACGGGAGCCGGGCAACTTGTCTCGTGGTCATAGTGTCTGACTACGGATAGGGAGGTCCTGGGTTTGAATCCCAGTTCATGCATGGGTGTACATTCTCTCTATCTATCCTGTCTTTGTCCTTTCCTTGTGTGAATGAGGTGTGAATGGTTGCCTACCCTATAAACAAGTCCCTATGGCATGTGTGTGTACTGAAGAAGTCGGACTCCACACCAAATACGGTTCAGTTGGAAAAGTGGAGCGGCACACCCCAATTTGCTATCGAACTTCCCGCGTGTGCACGCGGGAAGTTGGCATTTTTTATGGTTTAAAATCAAACATTTAACAAGGATAACAAAATTTTGCCTTTAACGCAGATTAAGTTTCGCTAGAACAAAATGCTTAGATTGGAACAAACTCAATTTATCAAATTAAGCAGCATTACCCAGTTTCAATGCTTTTCTTTACAGAAAAGTATATATATAGTCAAATAAATAACTCTTTCTTCTTAAATTTCAAACTGAAAAAGATATTTTTTTAACATGAATCTGATATTACTTGTGTAAAGTAAATTTTCAATTTATATATTAAAAACATACAACCTATATATCGTAAAAATTTGTATAAAAAAAAAAGTTTTTTATTGAAAGATTTTCGTTTTACTCATATTAAATCGATCAAACAGATTTTTCATGAAAAGATATTGTCTTTATTATGCTTTGTTTAATTTTGTAGACTCTAGCAAATATTTTTAAGTTTAAACATTCTTCAAATTTACAAAAATTCATATTTGTACTTAATTTTCAACAAAATTATTGTCCGCATTGTGTTTTCATTTCCAAGTATCTAATAAATATATTAATATATAAAAACAAACGATTATAATTATTTCAAAATTACTTATATAATATTGTTAAATTTAAATTGTTTTCATAAAAGTATCTTATAATAATCTGAATTCCCATAAAAATTGAACAGGATATTTACAGAAAAAAAATTTGTGAGTACATTCACTTAACAAAATCTTGATGTTTATTAAGCACATAGAATCTATTGATGTTTAAAGGCATCTTATGCAAATTAGGAATCTTTCAGTTCAAGTTTCAATTCTAATATTGCGAAAGAGGTTTTAGATCAATATTAGACAAGGACAATTAAAAATATCTCCACCCGATTATTGATAATAATAAATACACATTGATAATAATAAACTCTAATATATTTTTAAACTTAATCTCTTCTTAGAATTTTAAAATGATACTAACAATGTCGTCATGATTAATTAAGTATTTTTATTCAATATTACTTAGATACTATCACAGGAATTTGAGATAAAGCTAGCAGAATCTAATAACTTAAGATTTTGATAAATAGCTGAAGCCTCAAACTTGAACTCAGAAGTGTTCTTGAAGTAATTATCTATAGCCACTATTTTAGTTGTATGTGGGGAAGTAACTACTTCAATTATGGTAACTAAATATTTATATCTAAAATAATAACTTTTTTAACTGTGTGCAGTTTTGCAATTTCGAGTTAGAGTTTTCAAGATGATTGTATGGCATAAATGATTGTAAGGGATCAAAAATAATGTTTATGTACCAATCACTTATCATGGTCATCTCTATAAGCTCAGGCTATAAAATAATAGAAATGGCACACTTCCTGTATTGGAACAGATACCTTGCTAGCTTTTCCCATTTCCGTTGGCCCGTATCGATTTAGAAACTGATTGGTATTTTTGCCATTATTCAACAATTTGATTATACTGGTGAATCTAGGCCCATCTTTTAAATTTCTCTGTGCCTTACAATCATTAAAGGTACAGGACCTGTCACGGCAGACATCCAAACTAAGGACGAACCTTTGCAGGATTCACATAGTAACATTTTGATGTCTTTACTCTCTATTCTGCTCTAAATATTAATCTAATTTATAAAGTTACACATTTTGTTTTCCACAAACAGTATCTAATCCTATTTAGAAGACTATATATATATTTGAGCCTATAAATATTTGCCCTCAATTTTTTTTCTTAATATATATTAAGACATACATTTTATATTTATTTGAATCTTAATGAAACCTTAATAATAATTTTTAAACATTTCATAATAATGTAAAGTATTCTACGAAGGAAAATATTTTTTGAAGAGAATAAAAATCTATTTTATTTATTTTTATTATATACAGTGACCAAAAGATGATCATAGGAAAATAAGACTAATTATAATTGATACTAGGCTATATATATATATCACTAAATAATTATTATTAAGAATACTTTTTATCAATTTTAACTCTCTGTTAGTTACTTGTAAGCACTGAGATTTTAATGTGACTAAGATATGCATCACACACCAATAGTATGCAGCCACTGAAAATTGAACACAAGTTCTTTTGCATGTAAAAGCGTATGATGATCCATGAATTAATTGTATGTGAGTGTTTCAAAGAAGCTGAAAGCATCTTCTTTCCAGCACATTGCATGATGGGCCGTGGTAGCCTAAAGGTTAGGGTATTGGCCTTCCATCTGGAAGGGCGGGATTCAATTCCCAATGCCGCCAAAGACCCACAGAGTACATGATGTATACGTGCTTGTTAATTCAGTGGAATCGAAAGTCCTGTGGTCGGTCATTGGGCAGTTACTATGGGTTAATGGTCTGGAGAAAATATCCTCCCCCTTCAGATCAATGTCAAAATTGAGGGAGTGGATTTTCTGGTGTTGCCATCTATCGGAAGATTTGAAGAGCAAAGTCGCACCTTCACCTTCGTGGTGCTTTGTTTGAACGAAAGACGCTCCCTATTTACTTAAATTCCTATAGCCAAGTCATAGCGAGCTTGCCTTGTCCAAGTGTCAAAAGTAACAACAATAACAACACAACATTACATTAAGTAACAAGGTACATCATGCTATCACTACTACTCATATCCATGCATGTAGTACAGATTATTTTTTTTGCATACTTGGAGCCAAGATATCGTTTAGTACTAAATAGCTGCTCTGGATTTTTATTTATTTCATCAATATTCTTTCGTTTTCGAAATAAGACAATTAACTTTCGATTTTTACTGAAAGTGGTGTCACAAGTAGTTTCAACTTGTAGCTCACAATTACTTTCTTATATTTTGCACTATTTTTTTAAGAAACATAGGTGTTTTAAAATTAAAGAGGACTTAATTGAATGCTCTATATCTAATAAGAGTACTATAAGGTTTAAAGTGCAACTTATAAAGTACCAAAAGTTTTAGTTACAATGACAAAACATAGAGTCGTCATGTAACTCTGCTTATGAAAATAATTACTTTTAACTGACTTAAGTGCTACAATACTCGTGGACATGTATACATTGTATAAGATTATAAAAACTGTATAAAAGGAAAATGTACGCATACTTTTTGAAGAATATTTGTAAGAAAGAAATACGAATTTTATATACCAGCAAGTGAAAAAGTACCAATTATTGTGGGATTATAATAACAATAATTTCAAGATACAGATAAGTGTGGACAAAATAACAAGAGCACATATTTTGAAATTTTATTATGGATGTTTTTTTTATGTAATTGATATAGATAAGCATATCCCGTATAATCTGCTATCCCATAGCAGATATGTATTCTATTTTTGAATGAATTTTCGATGAAAATTTGAAAATGTAAACAATTTGTTTTTTAAAATAAATGATTATGAAATATTTGAATCATGTAATTAAGATGGACAACACATACATTTTCAGAGCTGCATCTTAAAAGAATATTGGAAATTAAAGAAATAATTGTTTGTATTGTTGTTCTTTTAAGGACAGAAAATTCATTAAAAAATTGTAAACAATTATAAATCACAAAAATATATTCCATTTTCGTGATTTATAATTTTTTCTAAATGTTGTCTTTCGAAATGATTAATAATTTTTCTGAATATTTAGGAACTTTTATATAAAATTCTATAGTAACAAGTTAAAAGTCTTTTAATTACGTTGGTCATTTGCATGCTTTCTTTCTAATTTACACCTTAGAATAACCATTAAAATTTAAAAGCCTGTAATATACAGTAAATTTCTACTTTTATTAAAAATTAATATTTGTTATAGTGTATAAATAACAAAAAAAAAAAAAACTTTTTTTCATCACTATTTATATATAAAACAAAATAGCTTCTCATCATGATGTCCTTAAATTTTAAATGAAGCTCAAAAGCATAAAAAAGTAAAATACACTGGTCTCTAAAAGTTAAGGAACATATGTTTTTCGAAGCTCACCATAAAAAAATTACACTGACAATAAATTTTATATTTTATGTAAATAATATAAAAACGAATTCAAGTAAATTTATTCAAAAACGATAGTCACCACTTTTTTTTATTGAGAGAAGAGCAGTTATATTAGTTATTAGTGAGAGAAAAGAATGTTAAGTCAGGCTTTCGTAACTATGGGTGTAGTCTATGACGATTCCCAACATTTGTTAGAAGATTCATTGATAGTAGTCAGTGGGGCCCTATAATGTCTAAGAGAAGTCGTTTGCCCGATTTGTAATGAGAGATTTGTCGAATGGATGGAAATGGGGATCCCACAGATTGGTGCTTCTAGGCTCCTTAATGTGTCTCATAGTGTGTTCCAACGTATCTAGAATCAATATCAACTAAAGCTTTTGTATCCAAAAAACATGTTCCAGATCAACCAGGAGCTACAATACCTGCAGAAGACCGTTTTATATCTCAGTCGGCACATAGAAGAATAAGAAGCATTTCTGTGTTGCAGCTTGTTGAGACCACTCTATAGCACCAGGGAGAAGAATATTCACTAGTAAAGCGGGAAAGCGTCGTCACCATGCAGGCAACTAGTTGTGTGTGTCATCTCATTGTAAGACAGAGAAGTGACATGGGCAAAAGAACACGACTAATTCAGATTTACATGGGAAAACTATTCATGGCGTGTGTTGATCTGGAGTGTGAACAAAGAGCTATATATACCATTAATCTAACATTATTGAAAGACACAGTTACTACAGTGGTAGAATAATGGTTAATGAAGAGACCTCATTCTGTGGTTACACAGACCTACATGTGTTCCAGGAAGGAACCGTGAGTTTAGTGAGATATCTAGATGAGATTCTTGATCCATATGTCCGCCCACATGCTGCTCAATTGGCAATGATTTCATTTTGGTGGATTAAATTTACGACCTCTTAGCTCAACCTTTAAAATTTTAAAGCAGCATATATCTTTAGTGTATCAAATTTTCTTGTCTGTGAAAAGTTTGTAGACTAAAACCATATATGTACATATTTTTAGTACTGGCAATTGATGGCTGAGTGGTTAGCATTCCTGACTCCTGAGCTGTGGGTCCCGTTCGAATTCTAGTTCGGGCATGGATGTTTCTTTCTCTCTCTGTTTCTCTGTCCTTTCTTCTGAGATGATGTATGAATGTGGCCCACTCTATAAATGAGTTTGTGGTGGTATGGCGCGGGTAATTCTTCTCGCCTCCGTGACTTGGTTAACAGGTGTTGGCTGGGTAACGACAAATCAGTAGCAGTTTCCGGTTGTGATGAAGGGCTAAAACTTAGTCACCCAAGTGCCCACCATTATAAAAAAATACATATTTTTAGTATGCTAAAATTTTTTCGCCTAGATTTTAGAAACATTACATAAGAAGAGAGATGAATAATAAAAATGCATTTATAATATTCTCTTGTACTTGATGTTTACTAAATCCTTAATATTCTAAATTTTATTAATATATCGATGCATTTTTATTGCTTACAGTTTTCTGAAGAAATTTTATTTTTCCATTTCTGTTCCACAAAAATTGAAACAAAATTTCTTGGTCAAGCTTATATTTTAGAAGATTAAGCTTAATCTCTCTCCTCTAATCTTGTCTAGGATATAATGAAGAAGCTTAATTCTATCAACTTACATTTCAGAAGAGAGATAATATTACAAATTTCTTAAATAAAAAATGTATTATAATTATAAGGAAATAACAAATTCCTTTTGCATTCATTAAGTATCACAATTGAAATTTCATTGAAAAAAGGAAAAAGAAAAACTTTTCCTTTTGGTTAATTCAAAATGTTCTTTTGGTTGTTCTAAAAAAGAAAAAAATATAGTAAAGAATGCAATAAGAAATGATGAGAGAAAAATTTATTTTTCCATAGTAATAAAATTTTATATATTAATATTTATGACAGAGATAAAAGGAGAATAATTCAAATCGTGTCAGGATTATCGAATATTTTACTGTCCGCAAAACTATAAAAGGACTAATATTTACAGCTTTACTTTTTTCTTCATATAGAATTCTAAATATGTAAAAAAATGTAAATCTGAGAGAATTTACAAAAATTCCAATGTCTTTCTCCGATCGACTTATATCACAAGAATATTGCACAGTTTTTTTCTGATTTTCGGTAGAAAAGTACAGACTGTTGCCAATAGTTAAATGGCATTTGGAAGGTGAGAGGTGACGATGAGCGAATTGGTTACAACTTCCAAGCTAGACGAACCATCAAATCGAAATAAGCGTCTTCATCAATACTGGCACTCACACCCGAGTAGTATTCGAGAAATTCTTCTCTCGTAACCTAAAAACAGAAATAATTAGCATAATATCAGAAGAAGTATAATTAATTTACAAGATTACAAATGATACTTTTTGAGTGAGAGTCTAAATGATTAAAAGGATATTTTTAAATTATTGTTTTAAAGAAAACTCTTTATAGGAGAAAGATAGAAAATGATTGAAGTAATTGTACTTTATACAAATAATTCACATAATATTCATCATTATTTTTATATATATGTATCATATATGTTATGTGTAGCTCTGTATTTCGTCGGTTCAGTTAACATCTTGAGCTTGTATACTTATAATAATTACAATCTAAGTTTTATTGGTTCAAATTAAATTAAACCTCGACTGCACAAAAATATAATAAAGTAACAAATCAAATAGTGTCAAGAATATTTCTGTTTATAAAAGCAATAGAATTGATTTCACATGTTCATTAGTAATAAGGGAGAGTATAAATTACTTATCCAGATAGAATACAGGCTTGGGTATGATACATTTATAAAATATCAGTTCAATTCAACTTCTTTTCGGCACATTGATAGATCCAAAAAACCAAGACAAAGAAATTGAGCACATTGATTAAGGTTTGCAATTTTTGATTTAAAGAATGATGTTAATTATTTTCAGCTTTGCAAAACACTCAGGAACACGGCTGTTGTGAATTCCATGGGATGCTATCTATGTTTTTTGGATTGTCTCATTAATTGCAATTGAATATTTAGGGTAATTCTTAGTATATAGATAATTTTAACGCATTTTAGTTAAATTTGATCAAGTTTATTTCTAGTTATGGAATTACTTCTGTAAAAGATTTTGTCTTGAAATAAAATATCTGATATCTTAAGATAATTGTTGTTTATTCTGCGATAAAAATCACACATAAATCGATCTGCATTGTAAAAAAGTTTCATTTGAAAATACTGCTTTAAAATTTTTTTTTTTTTTTTGCATGTACGCATGTTTATTGTACCAGAAGTATTAAATACATAATGGATTCTATAGGAATGTAACATAACAGCCACTAACAATAAACGTTTTCGTATCATAATGTAAAAAATAATTCTTTATCAATGGGTAGAATTCAATAAGATGTTACATGATAAACAGACATGAAATGTTTCTCTGCATTAATTTTCTTATAATTATGAATCCCATGAAATACTCAAAAGAGGGAAAACAAACCATAATGAAGGCCATGTCCTGTATTTTTACTTAACAACCATCAGATGAAATAAACAATCAGGAAAAAGGCGCTGAAGATGAATACTCACCGTTCCATCCGGATTGCCGCCAACTTCGAAATTGGCCAAAAACCTTAAAAATAATTCTTTTTCAGACATCTGTCCATTTTGGTAGAAGGGGTGATACTGAACGTTGTAAGTATCTTTCAAATCTTGATAAGTGATCACGCCATCTCCGGTTCTGTCTAGTTTATTAAATGCCTTTTGTACAATGTCCACTCGGCATTTTGACATCTTCGGCTGAAACAGGAGGACATTATTTTACTAAAACATAAGAAAGAAATTTAGAAATTCAATTTGAATCCAATAAAATTTAACCATAGATAAATTTACTTTTTCGCTTTTAATATGGGTCTACTGTAACTATCAATAAAACAGTTACGAATTTTATGTTTCGTTGTTATAATCAGGATTAGATTAAATCAGGAATTGATTTAGTGATCCTCATATCTTAGAGGTTTGAAGGAGCTACTATAAGTAGCGGAAAGAGATTTGATATATTGAGAAGTATAAAATAGGGATGTAATACGTAAATTTATTGGAGAAATTTTAAAATTACTTATTATAAAATTATTTTTGATATTTTATGATAAATAATTTTAAAATTAAAAAAAACTAATCGATGAGAGTAAAATATTAGAAATGATCGCTGATAATTCCTACTTTCCTGAAAAATGTTTGCTATAGAAAGTTTAGTACAGATAAAATAAGACTATGTGTTCCTTTTCCCATCAAACATTGTAGCTTCAATTCAGTTTCTTTGTTGAAGGGATGAAGTCACAAAGTTTCAGACCGTATTTTCATTCTTTGAGGCATTTTCATAACAAGTTATTAGCAATTAGATATGAGACTAATTATTTCAAGAAAATAAGAATTAATAACAATGAAATACAAAGTCACAACATACTGATGATCGTTTTTATAAATCCCTAATTTAGGAAAACCTTCAACGTTTTTACCGACCGATGGCTAGTCCTTACCCCGGACATCATTAACACAATGATAATTTTAACGTCCATTTACGAACTAAAATTTAAAAATATATCTTTTTTGCAAATTTTTGCTTCTGACAAATAATTTTCAATTTTTTAAATTTGATTTTTAAAGAGATGGTATTCTTTAAATTTTTTATTTGATTCCCTTTAATATAATACCTGAGAACTTGATTAATTTTTAAATAACAAAGCAACACTTGCAGGTTCACCAGATTTTGTGAGAACAATAATCAAAAAGGATATCAGACATTTTATCGGAAAAAACTATAGGGCTGGATTCAAATTCAGTTTCCTTGGCGTAAGTATATGTAAATGGTAAAAAAAAAATTCTTCTGTCTCCCCCGTACGTTATAACACAGAAAATGGGAGAAAAAAACTCATTACATGCTATCGAAAACAAGAGAAACATTGTGTTCTCTAGTCCTGTAATTGGTTTCGTTTCATTTGACCAATTCAATTTATGCAGTTTCATTTGCTGAAAGAAACTGAGTCGATTCCATTGAGGATTTGTCGCAATTAAAACTAATGTGTTTATCAATTAAAATAAAAAAACTTAAAAAAAAAACTTTAAATGATTTTAAAAACTCGGAAACAAATCTGAAAAAAGTAACAATATCAGTGAAAGTGCACCATCTTGAAAATATTGCAGAGTAACAAAATATACTAAGCAGGTGAAAGCTTTGCTGAGGAAAAAAAATGAGAGAAATGAACATTCCTGTAATGTGATCAAAAGAGAAATCCAACTACTTTGCTATAATACTGAACATGACTGATATAATGCAATCAAGAAAATGAAAGTAAGTGTTGTTTATAAATATGAATCTTATTTTACACGTGTTCTTCGAGTGTATTCTCAATAATTCTTCCTAACAGTATTTTACTTATAAAGATAAAGAAATTTGGTGAAAAAAAAAAAATCAAAAATCAAAATAGTCTAATAAATTATTTTTCTTTTCTTATGAATTATTTTACTTGTCTGTACAAGTTCATAAAAAAGGGTACCTACAATACATAAGCATTTAACTTAGAGAAAAACTGTGTAAATAAAGACAAAGGTATGTAAAAATATCTACGTAATACATAAATACTTGATTTTTACTTATCACTTCTGTTAATAAAAATAAAATAATTATTTAATTTTTATTGCAAGTGCTAAGTACTTTTGCTTTTAGTGATACATTAAACAGAGGATACTTTCTATATATGCAATAAAAGAAAATATAGAAGACTAGTCGACACTATTTTCAGATTCCTAGAAAATCTACAATATTGGTAGATTGGCCGCAGAGTTAAACTATTTTAAAACTAATCACAGATATTATTTTGCGATTTTGACAAACATATGCAGAAGCAAAGCATTGAAAGACTATAGGATTCAGCCTAATGGCGAAATAAAAAGCACAGCGAAAACTAATATCACATAGATTCGTCATAGTGTATTATATATTCGTTAGCCGACTGGCACAGGTGCCGTATAATCCATGATTCTAAACTCTGAATTTTTTTGGTGATGAAGAAATGTTGCCAAGATGACGTATCGTGATGTGCGCGATGACGTAAATATTAGGGTTACCAAAATAGAATTTTCAGATTATTCTTAGAGGTCTCCATATCTAATAAAAAAGAGATTGCCAGATACATAAGAAAATCCGCCAAAAAATCGCCAATCTCAGAATTTGGCATCATGGATTATATGGCACCTCTCCAGCCGACTTTACGTGAAGTTTATTCCACAAAATATCGATTTCATTTATCACTATTCTTAATGTCATCATAGATCTTTAACTATAGAAAACATAGAACGCATGCTTAATTTATAGCTTATTTTATTTACTTGTATACAACTAACTATTTGCATTACAAAAATAAAACTTGTTTATCTAACATCAATCGAAGTTACATAAAGCGAGGGTAAGATTTTTGGTTTATTAAACTACAATATTTTTCAACATATTGTTGTTAGGATTATACGTTACACTCAAGCAATTATATTTTTGGATGCGCATGTATTATCCGCAACATGTGGTAACATAATTTTTTGGTGAAAATGCTTAACAGATTAAACTATGCGCATCAAAAAATGTTTTAAATTTGAAATATTTTTTCTTTAAGAAGTATGTATTTACTTAAAACTATGATGACGTTGTAAGCATTATCATCTTTACCGTCTAAAAAGCAAAAAAAAGCAGAATTTGAAGTATATTGTATCAAATTTGAAAGCAAAAATATTAGAAAAATTAATTAAAATGTATAGTTTTTATCATAAATCACATATCTGTGTGCAGTTAATAAAAATATATTTCATTAGATATTAAAGTTTAATTTGATGTATATTTCTATGGAATTCGCTAGCATATTCCAAAGTTCAAAGTTCATAATGAAACTTCATAAACAGATTTCTTTAAATACAATTTCTTTTCGTGAAACTTCGGCTGCTAATAAATGGAATTAAAATGCACTGATATTCAAATATTACAAATAAGGAAAAGACTAAGCAACCAATAAAGTTCTAGCCCTTTTTCTTTGCAATTGAATAAAGTGAGAATAGGTGTACAAATAAGTGTATCACGTGATTTTAAAAGCTTGTTGTTTGATAGTAAGAAAATCAGTCGTTACATAAAAGTAGGTCAACTGTTACAGAAGCAAACAACTTTCATCAGTCTTATCTTGACCAAAAAGGAAAATAAATGGGTGTATCGAATGAGTTTAATAGGTATTTTTTTATTTTAAGACATCAAATTAGACTTATTAGCAGCTGCATCAAGTTCGTTGAATATGTCGATGGTTTGAAGATAGTGCTGTAAATGAATATGCAATAAGGCGTTAGTTTAAAAATTGGCCTATCTGGAGATATTAAGAATAGTCATAAATCATTTATGTAATTTCCGTTCACTACATCCATCAAATGAGTATTGTGAATTAGATGCGATACGGAATATTTTGGTGGTTTATCTTTGGGTATCATTAAAGATACACTATATTATTATGGTAAATTAAAGATATATTTGATATTCTATTCAGTTATTATAGTTATATTAAGTACTAGAGTTATATGGTATTTTTGTTTTAATTAAAGCAATGAAGTTCTCATACTAAATTAAACTAAACTCAGTGGTATGACAACCTTTATGACCTACAATGCGCATATCTATTTTTTTGATCGAAGGCCCTGGGGTGCAAAGTATGTCTCGTATAGTTGGTCAGCCTTAAGCAAAAGACTCAGTGTTTGGTTCCCAAGCATGCTTGGTATTCAGTTTTACCGACCCATTGAAGGGATGAAAGGGCCCAATCCAAGGATAATATCTTCATACAGGAAGCTTTATTAAAGATTAATTCCCTGTCTAACAAGCATTTTCCCTATCAACTAGATTATCGGATTGCTCCCAAATAAATACAATGCTTTTAGATTTTGATGAAATAACTATTTTATATTACTCCAAAATGGGAATTAGGGGAAAAGTGGACTAAAATTCCCCCATAAAAATACATCTGATTACTCAACAAGTCAAGATAACGTTGAATAATAAGTAACATGAAAGACAGAGAAGATCGAATCTTTATTGGTTTTTTATTTTTATTATTATTTTTTAAGATTAAATTCATCTAAAATTTTTTATATTTGTTTTCATTTTGTATGTATCCATTTACCAGATTTCTTCCCACAATTCCTTCACAGATAATATATTGGATGTATAGCATATTCAAAGCTTCGATGGTTTAGTATGAATCCTAAATTATATTTATAGCATCAAGGAAAATAAATGTGCGATGTGAAACAAATTACAAATTACACAGGTAAAACATTACTACCGTCATAATTTTCAATAAAATCAGTTCGCTTTATATGTGAGTAGCATTATATAAATATAAATTTTAAAAAATTTGGAGCCTGATATTTTGAAATCTTTAACGTATTTGTTAAATGAAAAATAAGATTTGGTTTTGGTAGTCAATTTAAATTCCTGCGAAACTTACTCTGACAGCTCTTAAAAACTCTTCATAGCTCAATGATCCAGATTCATCAACATCAAATGTTTTAAACAGTTCTTCGATTTCTTCTTCGTCCATCCCAGTTTCAGTGAGGCCTTTTTTGAATTCTTCATAACTCAAAACACCATTTCCATTGTCATCCATACGTCGAAAAATTCTGCAAAATAATCACTATCAATATAAAAAATATCATGGACGATTAATTTATAAATGCATATGAAGACTCATTCGAATACAAAGTTTAATTAAAATAGTAATTAGGGAATAAAAATTTTATTTTTTCATATAAAACTTGTAAGAACTATTATTATATAATGATATGAATGAGTATATAATGATTGAAATTATGAAGTAAAATGTGTGAATCTATTCAAATAAGGTAAAAAAATACTTAAAAACAATTATAGCTGAATTTGGTTGAGTAATATTATAGAATATTACAGATTTAATATTATAGATTGCAAAGAAGTATTTAAAGATATGAAGTTTGAAATTATTGTATTTCTCTCAATATTCAGGAGAGATTTCAAGAATTTAACAAATTTCAAGCATTTCCGTATTTTTAAAATAAATTAATTTAAAATTTAATAATAAAAATAATTAACAAAGGGCTTAATAATTTACATAAATCTATTAATAATTTTTCATTTATTTACAAAGCAAATATAATCTAATTATCAAAATAAAATTCTTTTTCTAATATCTCTATATGAAAAATAACTTAAAATAAAATTTAAAAAAAAATCTAATAAAATAGCATTATTATTTTACACGCTTTCGAATCATTTCTTGTGTTACTTTATCTGCGTGTAAGTATTATATCCCACCCCAAGTGATATCTCGCCAAATCTAGCGTCCTTTGTTTTGATTATCCTGTTGCCAATTTAAATTTTTGTTATTTTTCAGATTATTTTGTTGCCAGATTTGGTTTTGCTCGTGTTTTACAAAATTTTTACGTCACACATATGGTTCTTTTCAGTGGCAATAGCATTTGAAATTTTCATTTTACCTTCAATTCGAACTTTTTGTACTACGTTTGTTGTCGCCAGGACCCAAACATCATAAACTAATTTTAACTAATTTACTTTTGTTTATTGATATCTTTTTTATTTTGTTTATATATATAATTTATTATTATATTTTTCTTATACATTTTTCCATAATATCACCGAGCATATTCGACATGTGAGCTTGACGTCCTATCAAGTAAGTCACTGTTATTTACATATCTCTTTTACTAGTTGTTTTGAAGAGAAGGTAAACTCAACAAAAAAAAGGATCTTATTCAGTTTTTTAGAAATACTTTTTTAGGTTTTGTATGCCATTATGTGATTTAAAATTATCGAAAATGCGTATTTTTGGAACTTAGGGAAAATTTCTGCGTTAAAAAACATGCGTTTAACTTGGCGACTAAAAAAAGTCGCAATGGTCACTAATGAGGTGATATCCTACTAGTTCCTTTATCTGACGCATCCAATATTTAAAAATCATTGTTTTCTTTTCAAGTACTCTTATCATTTTAATAGAGACAAAAGCATGCAGGTGTACAAATTTCACAGGTTTGAAAATTATTAATTAACCTAAATTCGTATCGCCTTTTTAAATGCCTTTAATATTTTTTATTTTTGCAACTTTTAATTCTAGATTATTATTTAAATTTTTGTATCAAATTTCAATTTGAATTTGTGCTCAAATAGCTTTTATTATTGAACTACTCACCTGCCCAGTGCCAGAATTCCGCTGGAGCCCCTTTGTAAGCAAAGAAGCCGAAGTTTTTCTACAGAATCCGAAGTGGTGGCCAACCTCCTGGTGGCACTCATCCTCATTAAGTGCTCGTTTCTCGTCTGGGCAGACATAGGACGATACATCTTTATGTTACTTTTCACTGAAAAGATGCATTAAATCATGTAAATACTCATTAACGTTTTACTAAAACGTCACAAGGATAAATTAGAATTAGATTTCTATAATATCGAAATTTAATAACATCAAGGAAAACTCGAAATTAATTGCTTGAAAAAAATTAGAAACAATTTTACCAATTAACAAGCAGACGTTAAATCCGATTTCTCACAAATTGGTATCAAATTTAACAAATGGAAAAGCAAAACATTCTAACAATTTTATCGCCTAACAATGTCTATTATTTAAATACTTTTCTTGTTATAAAAATAGAAATGTTTATTCGTAGGTAATATATATATATATATATATATATATATATATATATATATATATATATATATATATATATATATATATATATATATATATACGCAATATACATTTATACTATAATAATAATGCATTTAATCTGATATTGAAGTTTTCTCACATATGTGTAAGAGAAGACTATCCGAGGTGAATCGATTTGAAAATTTAAAGCCGTACTTTAAGTAAAAGAAATATTTCATAAATTTCATGTAATACTTAAGTATATACTAAGTAAGGTCTCCCTAAAACTTTAATCTTGTGCTTTTGTCTATAAGGCAAAAGTTATAGAGAGAGAATTAATATTAAATACTATTTGAAATATTAATTGAACAATCAAACATTTGCTTACAATTTAAATTGAGAAATTGGAAGAAATATTAGTTATATCCTTAAAATTTTCTCTCTCACTCTTTCTCTCGTCAATTTTTTTCTTTTCTCTCTCTCTCTCTCTCTTTTTTTAATACGAACTTAGACCTAGATTAATGGACTGATTGATCTTGAGTGCATTAACAAATAATCTTAATTCAATAATTTTATAAAGTATATACAATATGTTTGAAAGCTAGAGGTGTAAATAAAAGATAATATTATCATCTAATATTATCTTTTATTTACATTATCGTCTAATACTATAGTTCAAGGGAGGACAACTTTTTTGAGATTACCATTACTTGAAAACAAAAATTCTCCAAGCAACTTCCAATTTTTAAAATAAATTTAAAAAAATGTTATTTATAGGTTGATTAAGGAATTGTTATGCAATTGTGCATGCGATCATGTATTGTAATATTGTGGGATTGAAAGCGCCACCAGAGGGCCATTCACATCAAGTCCGCCGAGGGTCATACAGAGATAGAAGGGAGAGAGAGAGAGAACGACGAAGAGTGGAAACGAGATTGGTTTGGTTTGTTTGTCGCTCATCGGTCATTTTCTGCACACGAGAGATAATTAGACCGGGAACTACGGTTTAAAGTGGATTCCGAACCACTACAAACATTCATACCCAAGGTGGGACTCGAAGCCACGAACTGTTGAACCGAAGGCAATGGAAACGACGAGAAAAGACGTAATGACGTAAATTGAATTTGGACTTATTTCGAATTATAGCTAAGATGTTAGATTAAAGTAGGTGATTTGACATTCATTTGTGTAAATATGTATAAACAGTATCTTGTTCTTTTAAAACTATAATTAAATAATTTAATCTTCATCTATTGTTATTTTTTGACGATGGAGCAAAAGAACCAACAATATTGTTTTCATATTTTCTTTATCGAGTCAAAGGACAGTGAAAAAAATTTAAAACAATGACACTTGAATCATAATTCTGAAAGCATTTTGAAAAAAAGTGTGCCTCAGAAAATCAACTGTCAGTCAATTAGTGACTCATTCGCTGTCAATCGATAATTGTACTAGACAAAATATCACCAAAACTAAGCACACACAGACAAATCAAACTATTAGGTTAGTCCCACAACCACGTTGCTTTACTGTATCGTTTTATTGATGTCAAGCACTGCACATATCAATGGCTGAGTGGTAAGCGTTCCTGACTCTTGAGTTTGTGGGTCCCGGGTTTGAATCCCAATTCGGGCATGGATGTCACTTTCATTCTCTGTCCTTTCTTTTGCGCTGATGTATGAATATGATCCACCCTATAAACGGGTTTGTGGTGATATGGTGCGGGCAACGCTACTCGTCTCCGTGACTTGGTTCACAGGTGCCCGCTGGGTAACAACAACTGAGTAACAGTTTCTGGCCTTGTAGTAGGGTAGAGTTCGCCACTCAAGGGCCCACCACTGGAAAAAAATATTGGATATGAGAGATATTTAGTGGAAGGAGAATATTTTTAATGTGATTTATTTTAATAAATAGTTTGCTTTGTCATTAAGTAATTTACTATCCGAGAGTTTTAGTGTTGCTTCATTTTCAATGAAAATTCTTCTACTTTTTGTTTATTTTTGCTTTTTTCTTGATTGAGGTTGAAACTGTCTAAAATTAAAGTTTTTTACTGAAATGTTTTTTGCAATATGCATATTATATATTGTTATTTAAGTGAATATTTCATAGATTTTTTTAATGCTTCGCAGGAAGTCCTTTTTTAGAAATTTATATTGCTAAATAGAGTGTAGCACATGATGTAACAAAATTCTACCATATTGTTAAAAATTTATAAATAATTATTGTATATGTCTTAAAATATCTCAGACAGATCGGAAATACTCACATTTTGGGCAAAAATTGCGGTATTTAGACGTGTTATTACGTTAAAAGCGGGTTTTAACGTAATAACACGTCTAAATTGGTAACTTGGCGATATTTTGGCGAGAAAACTTGGCGAAATTTTTGGCGACTTGGCGAAAAATGGATATTTTTGGAAACATCCATCACCTAAGCTCTAGGACCAATATTTAGCGAGATAGCCAAGAAGCTTCCAGAACCTTGGCGAAATTAGTAGATTTCTCCGCCAAGTCAGGTATAAATACCGCAGCCCAACATGGTTAGGCAGGTTTTGTACACACAGTCAGTTTTGTGAAGACGATTAGACGTGACTGCTAGTTTAGAGAAGCTGTTCTCTGCCTGAGGTATTTGAGACCTATGATTGGAAGCTGTAACTTAACGTATCTGACGAATTGTATCTGTATAATTGTGATTATAACAGCTGATATTTCTAGTGGAATTTTTGCGAATAAAAGTCTTGTGTTCATCGAGTAGTTGCTTTCTTCAACTCTCAATCCACACGAATCCCGAAACTCGGTACAGCTGGTGTTAAAAACGGGGTGGAAGAGTTGATGCAGCGTGTCACAAGAAAAATGGATATGGATTTAATGAAAAGTCTTCTCGAAAAATTAACGGAGCAGATGGCTGAGATGAAAGCTGGACAAGAAGAGATGAAAGCTGGACAAAAAGACATGAAAGCTAGGCAAGAAGAGATAAAAGCTGGACAAGAAGAGATGAAAGCTGGACAAGAAGAGATGAAAGCTAGACAAGAAGAGATGAAAGCTGGACAAGAAGAGATTAAAATCGAGAGGACGAAAGAGATAAAATATGGACAGGAGGAGCTTAAAAAGGAACTTAAGAAGGACATTGTAAGTGTTAAAGAAGAATTCGCCAACATTATTCAGGAGAAGATGAATGCAATGGAAGTTAAGGTAACTTCAGTTGAAACTAAGGTTTTGGAGATCGAAGAAAACGTTGAAGAAGCATTAGAAAATATGAATAAGGAGATTGAAATCTTGAAGAAACAGATGTCAAACAGACATGAGGAACCCAATGTGGCAGTTATGCCTTCCCTGGCCACGATAAAACTCTCAACATTCGATGGAAAATCATCATGGCAGGTATACAAGACCCAGTTTATGATGGTAGCGGAAGCTAATGGATGGAATCCCCGGGCCCAAGCTTTTCACCTGGCGGCTTCTTTAAAAGGAGACGCGGCCGATATCCTCGAAACGCTTCCGGAAGAGCAAAGGCACGATTTCCAAGCCCTATCGAGTGCGCTTGAGCTGCGGTTTGAAGAAAACTGCAATAAAGAATACAGCAGATTACAGTTAAAATCCCGCTATCAGAAAGCGGGTGAAAATCTGCAAGAATTGGCTGCCGATATTCAACGACTTTCCCATTTAGCATTTTCGGACTGCCCAGCTGAGACACGTCAAGATCTGGCTCTCCATCACTTCATCGATAGTGTGCGGGATCCGGAGATACAGAAAGCACTTAGACTCGCCCGTGTCAAAGATATCGGATCTACCCTAGTCTACGCACTTAAGATAGAGGCTGCCCAGCAGGCCGCGCAATTAGATCGGCACTCAATAAAGATCGGCACTCAATTAGAGCCGTCTCTGCTACTGATACAGACTATGATCTAAGAAAACGAATTGAAGATCTGCAGCGAAAAGTCCGTAGCTTAGAACTGAATAAAGGTGGTAGAAACACGAAAATTCAGTGTTGGACTTGCGGTGCAGTCGGACACATCCGTAGAGACTGCCCGAAACCAAAAGATGGTGGAAATGATCTTCCACCACAGCAGGGAAACTAATATGTGGCCATCTCGCGGGGCGGAGATGTCCAGCGAGTCAGAAGCCCATTTTAAATTGTTTCACATTTCTTCCGTAAGTGGCGGAGACAACGGACTTTTCGTTATGGGACATGTCAACGAAGTTCTCTGCAGAATGATAATCGATACTGGAGCCAACGTAACCATCATTAGGAAAGATCTGGCTCGCAAACTTGGTGAGAAACTCATCTGGACGCCGCCCTGCATTACCCTCCAAACTGTGACTGGTGATAAGATTAAAGTGCATGGGGAAAAGTCAATCTAAAAATTGCATTTGGTAATGCCGTGTACCATCATATGGCATATGTCGCTGATATAAATGACAAATTTATTCTCGGATTGGATTTCCTCAAAGAAAACCGTTTCAAGTTAGATTTTAAAAATAATGAACTACACTCGTGTTCTGAAGACATAGCAATTTTTAAGACGAAATGTTCAGATATTAAAACAGTCCATCATATAACTGCAAAAAGTGAAACAACATTACCACCAAGAACTGAGATGATAGTTTCCGGAGCTCTTTCAGAAGATAATAATTTTCACTATGGATTGATTGAATATCCAGATTCTGACAATAGCGTTAAAGGAGTACTAGTGGCTTCTTCACTCGTCGACCTTTCACGGAATGTAATCCCGGTAAGAGTTGCTAATCTAAGCGATAAGGCAAAACTAATAAAAGAAGGAGAAGTGCTGGCGACTTGTACTCCAGTGACCTGCATTAACAGAAATTGTCAAGCCACACTATCTGAGCCTCCTGACACTCTAATTAATGAACTCCTTCAGAATGCAGAATTAGATGATAAACAGAGGAATGCTGCAAGAAATCTATTATCAGAATTCGGAGATCTCTTTTCCAAGAAATCAAATGATGTTGGGCGAACCAAAATAACGCAGCACCGAATAGATACAGGAAATCATCCACCCATTAAACAACATCCAAGAAGACTACCATTCGCTAGCAGGAAGAGGTGGATAATCTTCTGATGGAAATGCAACAGAATGACATTATTGAGCCATCAGAGAGTCCTTGGGCTTCACCTATTGTTTTGGTTCGGAAGAAAGATGGTTGTACCCGATTCTGCGTTGACTTTCGCCGATTAAACAACATCACTAAAAAAGACAGTTACCCTCTTCCTAGGATTGACGATACACTTGATGCTTTATCCAGAAATCAATGGTTTTCGACTTTGGATCTCAAGAGCGGTTACTAGCAAGTCGAGATACATCCTGAGGATCGGGAAAAGACTGCGTTCACTACAAGACAAGGACTTTGGCAGTTCAAGGTTATGCCATTTGGGCTTTGTAATGCACCTGCAACGTTTGAACGCCTGATGGAGACAGTATTACGAGGACTTTCCTACGAAGCCGGCTTGGTATATTTGGATGATTTTGAGCGGATAGCATTGGACATTTTGGGTCCTTTACCTCGATCTTCAAATGGCAACAAATACATCCTAGTTGTCATGGACTACTTTACTAAGTGGCCTGAAGCATTTTCAATCCCTGATCAAGAAGCGACTACAGTAGCCGAGGTTCTAGTGCAGCAATGGGTTTCCAGATTTGGCACACCCTTACAAATTCATTCAGATCAAGGGACAAATTTCACGTCTGCTGTGTTTAAAGGAATGTGTCAAATTCTCGGAATAGACAAGACGCAGACCACGCCATTACACCCCCAATCGGACGGCATGGTAGAGAGGTTTAACCGAACCATCTTAAATAATCTCTCACTTATGGTTTCCAGAAATCAGCAAGATTGGGATTTGAAGCTACCGCTGTTTCTGCTTGCATATCGCAGTGCTGTCCATGAGACTACCGGATACACCCCATCACAAATGCTCTTCGGTCGCGAACTTCGTCTTCCTTGTGATCTTCAGTTTGGTCGTCCACCGGATACATCTTCATCGCCAGAGGAATACCTTCGAGACCTTCAGGCACGTCTTGAAGATGTCCATAACTTTGCTCGAGACCGAATCAATCTGACGACCGAAAGAATGAAGACGAGGTATGACATATAGAGCGACAGGACACGAATTTCAGGAAGGTGATAAAGTTTGGTTGTGGAACCCAATTCGACGTAAAGGACTTTCTCCAAAGTTGCAAGCCAACTGGGAAGGTCCCTACGCAGTCCTAAAAAGACTGAATGACGTCGTGGTTCGTATAAGGAAATCATCTTCTTCAAAACCAAAGGTAGTACATTATGATAGATTAGCTCCTTATCGTAATGTAAAGTAAAAATTAATATACCATAGTATCTTTGTAAATAATATAGATAATTTTAATATTTTGTCTTTTTTTGTATTTTTAATTGTTTGTGTATGTAATGTGTTCTGTATCCTCTTGAAATGTAAATTCTTTTATATTACATTTGGCCTCCTATCAGGAAATTGTACTGCCCGGGGACGTGCAGTCCTTGAGAGGGGGGCAATGTTACAAATTTATAAATAATTATTGTATATGTCTGAAAATATCTCAGACATATCGGAAATACTCACATTTTGGGCAAAAATTGCGGTATTTAGACGTGTTATATGTTAAAAGCGGGTTTTCTAACGATTTGGTGACTTGGCGATGTTTTGGCGAGTTGGCGACATTGTTGGCTACTTGGTGAGATTTTTGGCGACTTGGCGAGAAATGGATATTTCTGGAAATATAATAATATCCAGAAATGGATATTTCATCACCTAAGCTCTAGGACCAATATTTAGCGAGATAGCCAAGAAGCTTCCAGAACCTTGGCGAAATTAGTAGATTTCTCCGCCAAGTCAGGTATAAATACCGCAGCCCAACATGGTTAGACAGGTTTTGTACACACAGTCAGTTTTGTGAAGACGATTAGTCGTGACTGCTAGTTTAGAGAAACTGTTCTCTGCCTGAGGTATTTGAGACCTGTGATTGGAAGCTGTAACTTATCGTATCTGATGAATTGTATCTGTATAATTGTGATTATTACAGCTGGTATTTCTAGTGGAATTTTTGCGAATAAAAGTCTTGTGTTCATCGAGTAGTTGCTTTCTTCAACTCTCAATCCACACGAATCCCTAAGCTCGGTACAATATATTTTTACTGATATAACTAAATCAAAATAAACTTTATAGTTTTGCTTATTATTTCAATATTTTTGAAATCGCGAGGAACACTAAATTTTGACATATTTTGAATGGACAATAAACAATAAATAATTAAAACAAAACAGTTTGAAATTAATTACACAATATGGGTAAAAACAATGGACATTTTTCGTAAGAACTTTTTTCATTGCTAAAAGAGAAAGCAATCATCCATCCAGTAAAAAAAATATTATATTTTTTAATGCTACATTTTTAAGAACAAAAAAAAAAATGTGAATTATTAACCAATGAGAATTTAATTCATTTAAAAAAATTAATACGTCGAAGTCGTATAGAGAATATTTTAACAACCCTTCTTAATATCAATAGATTATTTTCTTATAGATTTAAAAATTTGAGGTTTTATTGGATGTTGATCTTATTTCGGTATTCCATAAAGAAAAAGTAAATTGGAAAACATCTAACAACTTTCAATTAAAAGATATGCATTCTGAATAGAAAAATGCAACTTCAGTTGTTAAAGTATTCTCGAACATTAACAATGGAGATTTACAAGTTTATTTTAACGTTAATCATGATAGAACTACATTTGAAATTTGTTCGCTCATTAAGATATGACTTGGAAAAAAATGTTTAAAGCATTTTTTTTTTGACACAATTTAGAATTTTCATAATTAATTCAGAACTTTTAACAGTATTTTCAATCACTTTCAATCCACGATTTGAAAAAATATGACTTCTGCCATTCTTTCAAAAGCAAAAAATTTGAGAAATCGAAAGATAAAAGTAAATTTTATGCAATAAAATGTTCCGTATTTAAACAATGGAAAGATTGTTTTTTTTAATCTTATTTATTCGTGTGTCATTAAATATTCGATAATATAGAGAAAATATAGCATTGTTTGTGTATTCCTCATAAAACTGAATATTTCTGGGCTTGTTTTATTTAATTATTTTTCCTTACGAAGTAATTTTTTGACATATAACTTGTCATTAATAGCATAAATTTCTGTCGTTTGCTCTCCTAAATTATCAGGCAAATATACGAAACATAATTTAATCAAATATCAATTAACTAATATGTTTATAATTTACATATATATTTTTTTAAAAAAGCTAACCAATTTAATTGTAAAAACGGTTTGAATTTTTTTAAGCTCTTTATTTCTATATGTACAAGTTCGCTTTTATAAATAAAAATGATATTACTCCTACAGTTGAATAAAGTCGCTTATCAAATCGATTTTAGCTAGTCCAATTTTAATAAAAATTAACAATTAGGTACTACTTTCTACACTATATTTCGTTAAATTTCTGAAGATATTTCTAACAAAAGTGACGGCAGAGCGATAAACCAACCAAACAACAAATCCTGCCTCGAGAAAATACCACTTAATTATAGGGTATTCCAGACTACTTTTGTGACAGATATGGTGTTAAAATATTATTTCACTTTTGCTGAATGATTTCGTAGAAGTTGGTGTAGCTTTTCATGGCGTGACATTTACACATTTTGTTATAAAAAAAAGCATTATATTGACCTGTGTATTATTTCAATGTAAATCAATATCATCATGTAAAGGAATAAATGGATATTATACGACTCAAAAGACCTTTGTAACTTAAAATTATATATTTCTCTTAGATATATAATATAAAATCCTATTTGTCACTTATATTAACTGATTTAACTGCTTGTTATAGAATTCTTTGGCCTTTTTTTTGCATTATTGTCGGTCTCATCATTAATATTTTTATAAATTATATCTACAGATATACTGGAATTTTCAAGCTTTAAATTCTTGGCTTTTCCCCAAATATAACAGTCATTCCAGCTCGAGAACCAAGAAAAGCAGATGTTCTTTTACTGTGTTTGATTTTAACTTTACTTACTAATCAATTCTATATGAAGCTCAGAGCCTTGAAAGACTAGTGGTTAGGGCATCGGCCTTCCGTCCGGAAGGATTGGGTTCGATTCCCAATGTCGCCAAAGACCCACAGAGTTCATGCGATTTACGAGCTCGCTAAATTTGTGAAATCGAAAGTCTTGTAGTCGGTCGTTGAGCAGTTATCATGGGTGTAATGGCCTGGAAAAATTTCTTCCCATCTCTAGATTGAAGTCAAAATTGAGGAGGGGTTTTCTCTTGTGGTGCCATCTATCGAAGAAGTATTTAGAGCAAAGTCGTACTTTCATTTTCGTGGTGCTCTGGTTAAGCGAAAGACGCACCCTACTGACTTAAATTTGCATAACCAACGGTATCGCGAGCTTGGCTTGTCCAATTGTCGTAAGTAATAACTATACGACAACATATAAAGCGGAAGATGAGTTCCGTTATATCTAACGTTATGTTGTTTATTGAAGAATATTTAAATTTCCTTTGCTTTTACAAATTGGAAAATCAGCCATCACTTCTTTCATTTCTTTTAGAAACTGAATTGCTTTATCAGCCAAGCCACGTAAGTCGCGCTGGAAGTTGGAGGTTCGAATCCTATCTCAGACCTGGATGTTTATAGTAATTCAGAATTCACTTTAAACTGCAGATCTAAGAATTGGAAGCAAATAATGTCCCCTACAAACAAACAAACAGTGGTTAAAACTGAATGTTTTCTCGACTTATCAACCAAATAATATCTCCATTTTTCAGATTTGATAATGCTGTGCGTTTCCAGCTCACATTTGAACTACCAATAATTTTTTTTCAATAATATCCAATAATCATACTGATTCAAGTTTTTAAATTAATATGTAAACATATTTATACCATAACATAATGATCGGCATTACTAGTTTATTTTCTGTTAAGACTAAAATACATAACATGTAAATGCTTCGAAAAATGCAAATGGTCAAAAAAGAAAACTGAAGCTAAGTATAGAAGTTTTCCTGGAATTTGGGGGACAATTACTTTTTGATTCCCATTATTATATCACATTTCTATTCCATTAAGACAGTTGTCCTTACTGTATATTGTAGTGCTATTTTGAGAAACAATTCTCTCCTTCCATCGAATGTCAATCTTCTACTGGACACAAATATTTTGGTCGAAGGCCACCGTTAATGAGAAATACGTATCAAAAGTAATTTCCACACAATTATAAATATGATACAAGATTAAAGGTCTATAATATAGCTTGAGCTAAAAATATAGAGCTTTTCTTTATTTTCTGGGGTGATACATAATAACTTCACTGAGAAGTTAATTCTCAATAATAACAAATCTATCTTCTTGGTATTAAAAACGTATCAATGATTTTTTCTGATGTCACACTCTTATTTAAATAATTCTTAAGAAATTGTGATGTTAAAATTGATATTTTTAGTAACTTGGTCAGTTTTGATATTTTTTTTTTATTTCCTTATCCTTGTCATGTTTCTCCTTTTTCTTAACAAAGAAGAGAATGACATTAATTTAATTGCCGACCGATGATGAGGTGGTTAGCGTCCCTAATTTCGAAGCAGTAGGTCCCAGGTTCGAATCCTGACTCGGGCATGGGTGTTCCTCTCTCTCTCTCTCTATGTTTGTTTGTCCCTTCACGGCACACACACTCGATGCCCCCACTGTGTAAAATGCCATTGAATTCCCCCCTTGCAGCGCTTAACGAGTGACGAGCAAGGCATTAGAATGAAAATAATTAATTTAATTAGAAGGTGAAATATTTAAAGTCAAAGTCATTAGAATTTTTTTATGCTACAAATTCATTATTTTTTCTTTATGATGAAAGCTTCTAAAGTTTTGAATTACTGTCATCCAGATTAAGGTTTGAATAGTTTGAAGATTGATCCGTACTAAGATAACGAATATAATTTAATTATAGTTATTCACATTTAAGTTTTATTAAATTTTAATCATAAATTGTATGGAAAATGAACTATATAATAGTTTAAATAGATAATAATTTTGTAAAGTCTGTAGACGGAAAGCCCTGAGATATAGTTTATTTATTTATTTTTTTGATTAAATTCAGAATACTATAATTTTTTTTATGTTCTCTGATTAATATTAATATTATTTTTCTAACGGCTGCAATTAAGTGATTAACCCTTAGTCACAACATTGTCGGAAACTGCTACTCTTTTATAGTTATCTTGTGGGCAACTGTGAACCAAGTCAAGGAGAGAGAGAGAGAGAGAGAGAGGCGAGTAGAATTACCCACATTACTCCTAACTAACCCATTTACAAGGTAGGGCACATTCATTTATTAACCAAGGAGAAAGGAGAAAGAAACACAGAAGAAAACATCCATGTCAAACCCGGGATTCGAACCCAGGACCATCAGCTTAGGAGTCAGGAGCGCTAACCATTCATCCATCGGCCGACAAGTCAAATTGTCTTCTTATTAATCCCTCTGGTCTGAAATCGGATCGGATCCATGAGGTCGTCCGCTTTTAATTTCAACACAGCCAAACCGTGATATTTTAGGAGATCCTCGTGAAGTAAACCAGCGCAGTGAAATAGTAGTAAGTAAAATGTAACACGTATGTATTTGAAATAATAATGATAATAATTATAGAAGCAATTTATACTAAAATGGGATAATACATGTGTGAATTCATTCATTTTATTCGAAAAGAATTTTTTTGTAATTTATAGAATCTTTCATTGATTGTTGAATTTAAAAATGTAATTTTTTTAAGGATATCTAAATGAAAATAATTTGTTTGCTTTTTAATTGTGTTTTTACAAGTTTTCATTAATAATTTTTCTTTTTCGAGGTGATATTTTTATAGTCTTGTTTTGGTCAAAATAAAATTAACATTTCAGATTTGTTTGAATAAAAAGGAATGTATAAAATATTTACAAAGTCATGCTAGTCAAATAAAATGATTTAATCTTTTGTAAAAAAAATTAATATCATAGCAAATAATATTTTAGAACATTAAAATTTTTATAAAATTTTTTTATACCTTGAATTTCGAAATAATAAATAATTATTTGAAGAGGGTTGCTAGATCCAGTTTTCGAAGACACAATTTAGCCTCAATTTTTGCTTTTTAATTTTATAAGCATACAAGTTAAAATTCATAAAATAAATTAATGCAGCTTAAAAAAATAAAAGTATATTAAAATATTATTTCAGATCATAAATAACGAAAACAAGATTATCAAATTTAACAGTTTCATTTAACATTTACATGAACATTTTAAAGGTATGAAAAATATATATTAAAAATATTATTGATGACTTTTCTTTGAGTAAATTAAAAAATTCGAAATTTTAATGTAAGAGAATTAATTTTAATGTTGAGTATGTTAAGACAATTAACTCTTTTACACATCTTCCTTATGTGATCTGTATTTATTTGAAATATAATTTATGTATTTGTTGTTTTAATTTAGTTGTTGTTTTTTATTTATTGTTTGTTGTATTATAAATGCTATGTTTGTCTGTCATGTAAATGCTTTTTAAGGTACATAACTTTCTAACAATTTTTTTTAATAACTCAAATGCTTAAAAGTATAAAGAATAATATTTTACATACATAATAATTTTTAAGATTATGCTCTCTTTTGTTTTATAATTTATAATAAAATGTGCTATAAATTACAACATAAGAAATATATTTTATAATTTATAACTGAATGTGTTATAAATTATAAAGCAACACATTAGTGTTAACAAAATGTGCATTTACATCCGAGTATCGCATTATCTGGATACAACACATGGCTCATAAGAATTATTCTGAAATAATTCTCTACAAAGGGAAATGTGTGAAAAATGTAATCCTTAAAATAAAGATAGGAAAGTAATTAGTTTTTAGTCAGAAAGTGATAATTCTTAACTTTGCCACCCAAATAAAATTCATGTAGAAACACTGCATTCACTTTCTTTGTGGTGTAAAATATATTAGAAACATAAACAAGTATAAGTTAAAGTGAATTACATTTTTAAAAATACGGAAAACATTTAATCTTATTTAATGAATCGAAAAGTATTATAAATACACAAAAGGTATAAAAAGTTCAACTTCTTTTTATTTTACATGTTTATCATCCATTTTATAACAATTAACTAGATAAAAAGTAATTTTTTTCAATTTTTAAAAACTTTTCTGACATTTTTCATTGTTCTAAAGTCCGCCATTCTATAATCAAACATCACTCCTAAAAGAAGTTTTCAGCAAAACATTCTGTCAAACATAGGCTACAGCGGCAAGTGCTATGAGCCGATAGCTGAATAGATAATGCTCTGACTCTTCAATTCAGTAGCTTCTGAGTTGAATTCTCACTTCAGTGATGGATCCTTATAGATTTCGGAATTTACTTAAAACCTTAGATCTCAAGTGCCATTTCATCTTTATGTGTGGGAGTAAAATCCTTAAATGTACGATTTCTAGAGCTTGTCTCGAAGGTGCAACATTCCGTATTAATGGAGTATAAAATATATTTTTCCTTACAATAATATGTTTATTAAGTAAAAGAAAATTATATCTATAATTTGTGTAACTGCAAATTTGTTAATTCAAAAGTTTGTATAAATTAATTTGAATTGCTTTTGATTCTTAAACATTTCATTAACTTGTACAATCATTCTTTTTAATAAGTTAATGATATTCTTCTGAGAAAAAGAAATTCACATATATTTTATTCTCTGTAAACACAGTTTGTAAATCATTTTAGCCTCCTTAAATAATAGTTTCTTTTTTTCAATGACAAATAAGTGCTTTTATTCAAGTAACATTCATAAAATAGTATTAGTATAACATAAACAAAAAAAATGTGTAATACGCAATAAATGATGAAATTCTTTACGAAAGTATATATTGCTAACTTAAGAATTTCTTCGTTACAAACATCCTCTAAATCACAAAAAATTTTACAGTCGATTGGTTTTATATGGAAAAAGACAATATTTCATTAAAATTTTTAAAAAAAATATAAAAAAAAGAAGGAATAATTATGAAGGTTTGCAAGAAAGCACTCACAAAAAAGTTGGATTTCATTTAGAAATAAAAATTTTGAAAACAAAGTTACCGGTAGAGGATGCTGGGGACTTCATATATAACGAAAAAGAAAAAAATATATATCATTCATTTATTCATAAAAATGTTCAACATAATTTCCAGCACATTCAATGAAATTATTTAGGCGACACTCATTCACAACATCTGTTACAACAGCGTACTGTTGTAACAGGTGTTGTGTGGGAATGAACTTCAGGAATTTCACAACAGAAAGATTGTTTGAGTTCTGCCAGTACTAAAGGGAATAAACGGTGCATAAATGCTTTCAAATAATCACTCTAAGAAATCAGGCACTTTAAAAGATCAGGTAATCATGGAGATTAAACATCTTCAGAAGTCGACTAATCACTCCGTCTTGATCAAAGGTTTGGAACAGGATTCGTTTCAATGAATTGGCATAGAAGAGAAATGTTTGAATAGATGGCGCTGTCGCGTACTATTACGTATGAAGACTTAACACTTTAGATTTTGTTTCGATTGGGGGAGAAAGCTCTTCCAACATTTTTCATTTTTTTCGATAGAACTACAGAGTTTATTTAGATTTCTAGAATATAATTAATTGTTTTGAATATATTTGTAATTGTTAATATGTGTACCATTTGCATTTATTAAAATTGTTTTGTTTATAATATATGATCTCTTGTTTACTTTCCCGGGCCGTGTTTTGAATGTACTCTTTCGATTTTAGATATTTAGATCATTTTCTTCATCATAATGGGGTGGCGTGCCATCAGTAATAATGTTGATTACTGATAAACACTCTTCTTTGATTTAATTCTGGGACGATTTTATCCCGTAAAAGAGAGATAATGCATACCCACTTACTGGGCGTATTTTTCAGGCAGATTTGAACACTATTTTTTATAGAAGAATGATCGAACAATGAAAAATGAAGTGAATTCGAATTTTGTAAGGAGCTTCTAAACAAAATCCGATTTTTTTGGTAACTTTTCCTGCAAATTTGATAGGTTTGTCATTATTCCTTCCATTATATATATACATATATAGAACTTGGCTCAATCGATGCCTTGCAAATTATATTCTATACGTGTTGTAAACAGGCCATTTCTATTGAATTGTTAAAAAATATACGTAATAGAACTTCATTTTGTTACTTTATAGGTTTGTCAACTTTACTTTGTATTAGAAGACAATAAGAGGCCTAATAGTAATCTGGATTTTTACCACTGGAATGTTTAGCCCATGGACTAAGATTTCAGTGGTAAATTTAACTTTCAGCTTTTATTTATTTATTAACATCGTTTAAAATTCAGGGTAATGTTCATTTTTTATGAAAGACTATTAAGTCATTAATTAATCGATAATTTGAGAAAAAAAATTATGCCAATACAAAGAAGGTCTTAAAAATTTATACCATGTATATTCAAGCATTTAATAATTCTATAATATTTACATGCAATCTTTCTTTATATTATTTATTTATTTGTGTGTATGTGTGTGTGTGAAAGAGAGAGAGAGAATATTTCTTTCATCGGAAAAGTTAGACCTCATAATTTTTTCCCTACTGTAGCAAGCTCTAATTTTATCAATAATACTCTACGAAATAATGATGAGTTTTAAAACATTATTGTAATTATATTTTTTGGTGAAACCAAATTTAACTTTCATCCTGTTTATGGATGTTTTAATTACTTATAGTTGCAGCAATTACTGGTTGAATTAACTTTCATGTACAAAAATTGTCCGTAGACCGACGAACGAAACAAATATATTTCTGTATGCTATTCTGGACAATAAAACTTATTTTGTTTCATTTTTTCGATCAAGGATTACAGGACCTTTATGAAAATAACATTTCATTAAATTAGATAAAAAACTTTTACGTTCAGAATAAAATATTAATCAAAATAAATTTGAATTTTTGACAAATATAATAAATTATTCAATAGATAAGCTCATTTTGGTCAAGCGTATTTTTAAAAATTTTCTTTAACTGAAATCTGGGTAAATTTAATTAAAGAAAAATCATAACAAAATGTGAAAGAAAAAAGTGAGAATGTTTCATATTGATTTCTAAAATGTTTAATGAAATAAATTTATGAATAGCAAAATAAAATCTGTCATTATAAAAAATTTCTTTTAAAGTATGAATTTCACTTATCAATTTCTTTTTCTTAATAACTATTATTTAAATTAAAATATGAACTTCATAATATATCACACAGGTTTTATTTAAATGAAAACTGTCAAAAAGTTAAAACCATTTTTAAACCAAATAATTAAAAAAAGAAATTATTATACTATCTATGTTTGTATTTTACTTTTTGTGAACCCCTGAATAAGTAAATTTGATAACTCCATTATATCCAAGAATTTATTTAAGGATTTTTAATTTTGTTTTTAGTTTATTGATATAAATCTCCCTACTGAATTTTCATATTTATGGATGAAACTGTTTAATCAACCAATTTAACGAACTGTTCTTAACTTCTTCGATTCTTATTCAACGAGCTTCTGTTGAATAAGAATCCAAATAATGAAACAAGTAAGCACAAAAAGTATTTTCTGCTTTTCGAGTTCATCTATTATCATGTTAAATCATACTAAATTATAAACTATTATGTTGAATTTCTGGACAGAAATGAATAAGGTTTTATAGCGTAACATGTAACAACTTAGAAATCACCTGATATTATAGGAAAAAAGAATATTTTATCACGAGGATTTCAAATTAATTTTCTTAGAATTATTTTTGCCCAATGTTTAGTCTACACTATTTGTTTACCATAAATAATGTAAGTTAAAAATTTTTTTAAATTATTCTGAATTTACAATAAAACTGTAGCATTTTTCGCAGTGTTAGTGTTGAATATGAATTACAAATAATGAAGAAAATATTTCTTAATTTGATTCTGATTTATATAAATAACGAATATGTATACATTTTTAATGATTCAATTTTGATCTTAAAATAGCTATTATAGAATATCACCATACACAAAACTAAGAGCATTATTTAAATATGAAATATTATGTTCATTTGTACTTTAATAGAGTACACTATGATAATGGCTACTCTTATTTTTATTCTTAATTTTTAATTTATATTTCTAGCAAAAGTTCTGTCTAGTACTGCTAATTCATCTTTTATTATTAAAGAGATTTTAAAAACTATTGACAGTGCTATTTTAAAAATTATATCAGTGACATTTGTTTGCAGAGAACATTGTAAAAATCATATGAATCTATTTTTGATTACAGAAAAAAAAAAACTTACTCACTTTTAACGTTTGTTAAAAAATGTCAACTTAAATAATAGTGAAACCTCAACAACTTGGTTCACTTGGTTGTTCTGTTTAGAGAAATATTGTATGAGATAAATTATTATTATTAATTTATAAATTAATTAAATTCAAAATAATTATTATAAGTTTAATTTCTATGGTTATTTTTATCCATTCATAACATTTAAAATTAGGACTCAGAAGCATTATTTTAATGATGGAGTTTTTCATCTTAATTTGTTAAAAACAGTTGCCATTTTCGGATTCTTAAAGTGCTGGTTCTTTTTTTGATTCTGAAATTGTCCATAAGCATAAAAAAATAACTACAGCAAAACAACATTCTTAAAGTGCTGATTCTTTTTTTGATTCTGAAATTGTCCATAGGCATAAAAAATAACTACAGCAAAACAACAGCAATACAAAGATACCAAATCTAATTAACCAAATCTAAAGAGTAGAAAATAGATTTTTTATTTAAAAAACAGAACTTTGAACCACTCGAATTCCTAAGAATGAAATTAAAAATATTGTTCTTTATTTAAAAAATTTTAATTAATATAAATGTTTAAAATGCCATAAAATGGAAATTAAAGGAAAATAGAAAATTATTTCTAATTTAATTGTTTCAAGACATTAAATAATTTATAAAATCAATATATTTTAGTACGAAAAATGTATAATTTTATCAAATAAGTTCCAGATTTTTCATTTAGAATTTTATTAGAACTTTCTTTTATGTAATTTATTCCCCTAACTCTTAATTGTTAATATTTAGTTGTCTGTAAAGTAAATAGGATAATGTAACAAATTAATTTATCCTCGCATTTTTTTGATAGTGTCTTTTTTGTTAAATACAAATACTTGCTTGTTATGCATAATTCATTAAATTTTGTAAGTTGTACTTTTCCTGTTATTGAATTGAATTTGTTCTTTATTGCAAATAATAATTAAATAACAATAGTAAAAATAAAATAGGATAAATTAAATAATATACTTCTCTTAAATAAGATGTTTACGCACTTAGTTTATAATTTTCCATTTAGAAATATCACTTATTCCAATGTAGCAGTATCAATATACATTCCTTATCAGTACTGTATATTAAATTATTAATTTTCATTTCATTAATTAACTTTGATGAAAACATTTATTATTTGAAAAATTAAAATTTTAAGATTTTGATTAAACGTATACGTATGTAAAACCTTTAATTTTTCATTATTTCTTTCAGTATTAGATGGTATAATAGTTTGTAAACTTTAAATTATTAATAAATTATATAATTTTAAATTTTAATTTAATTTGCTTAATTAATTAGCAAAATATTATATTCATGTTTCTAAAGAAGTTTACATGAAATTGGTGTATCTTGAAATGCGATAACAAACTAGGTCCAATTTGAAACATTATAACACAACTGCCTACGGAAGCATGTATCAGAAATAATAAGCTCTTTTTATCTTTACATAAGAGTTAATTTGATCTAATATTCCTTATTTTATATGAAGAATAACCGAAACATGTTTGAAAACTTCTGTATAGGATAGAATATAAATAAAGGAATAAAAAATCATTTCAACGTACCTTCCATTTATTATTTATTAAAATTACATTTTCTAACAGATGAAGTATTTATTATAATCATTATTTATTACCCTTGGGAACGATAAAGGTCAAATATTGCATGAGAACATCATTATTATTCCATTATAGCTAACTAGCCATCCGCATGCAAGAAAAATGGAAAATTCTCTATTTAACATAACAATATTTGTAATACTAGAGCTTACCTTTGTCCTATATAATAGTTTTGGTAAAAAAATAAGCAAAACATCTACACTATCTATTTTTTGTTTTGTAGTTCTTATGGAATAAGCTTTATTCGTAGTTTATAACGGAAAGCATATGTTTAAAATAACTGTTAAAACACACATTGTTTTATTATTTATTTTATTAAATAAAGCAGGTTTCTTTTATGAAGGGAAGTTTATATGGCAATTATATGTTTTATTTATAATTTCTCAGTAACTGATCTTATCTATTCATTACATATGTATGCAATTTATTCTTTCATGAAAGTAAATTATTTTTTTATACAAGTTTCTAATATATTTTTTAAAAAAGATTTTAATAGGAGCATAAAAGTATCTCTTAAAACAGTGGCTCTCAACCTTTTTGGGATCACGGAACACTTTTAAGTGGTCTCGATTTTGGCGGAACACCATTATCATAAAATTTGTAAATCTAATGTAAATCACACAAAATAATTGGAAGATTAATATTTAATTGAAATAAAGATATATATTACATGGTAACTTATTTTAATGAGAAATTTGCGCTTGACGACCTTTACAAATTTCCTCAAGGTTGGGTCTTATGTAAGAGAGCGCTACTCTCATTTCTTCTTCTAAATTGATAAGTCTTTCTCTTTTTTTGCTTTTAATATTTGTTAGAGTTGAAAATCCAAGTTCGCACAGATAGGACGTCGAAAAGAGCAACAAGATATTCAACGCTCGTTTTGCAATAAATGGATGTTCATTCTCGATGGAAATCCAAAACCTTTCCACTCCTTCTTCTTTGAATTTTAGTTGTAACGTTCGATCCGTTGATATATTAATAAACTCATCTGCTTCCTGAATAGAAAAATCTTGGTTCATTATATCAAATTCACCAAATGGATTTCGTGCCCAATCAAAGTCTTCAATATTAAGAGATGGAAAGTAATGAGTTATTTTGTCCTGCAATATTGACAAATGCTCTGTCACATTTGAAATCATTTCGTTAATGTTAACAATATTTTCCGTTGCTAATAACGGAAACATATCAAATTTGCGATTTTGAGGCAATACGATTTTTCCAAAGCAAAGCTTTTTTCTGGAAAGCTAGCAATTTGTCTGTGGATGTCAGAATATTTTCATTTTCCTTGAAGAGATGTATTGACTGAATTTAAGTAGCTGAAGATATCGGCTAAATATGTGCTAGCTTAGTACACCATGCATCATTTTCCAAATATTTACGTATACATCATTACCCTCTTGTCTAAAAAGAACTAGCAATTCCTGTTTCAACTCATGAACTCAGGTTAGCACTTTTCCTCTTGAGAGCCACCTCACTTCCAGGAGTGCAAAAGCAAACATTCATATTTGGATTCCATGGTGTTACAAAGTTGTTTGAACATACGGGTTTTTAATGGTCTCGATTTAATATAATTCACCATATGTACGACTTGCTCCAAAAACAGACTTTAAGTTTGCTGGTAGACTCTTCGAAATCAAAGATTCCCTGTGCAGAAAGCAGTGAGTAGAGACTATATTTGAATTTATTGCTTTAACTCGACTACAAAATCCCTTAATACTGCCACGCATGGCTGGAGCTCCATCAGTACAGATTCCTGCGCAATTTTCCCAGGATAATTTCCATTCTTCCAAATAAGATGATACTGAATTAAATATGTCTTCTCCAGTTGCGTGACCAATAAGTTCCTTGCAGAATAAAAACTGATTTATTATTTCAGTGTCGTCAACAAAGCGAATAAATCCGATTAATTGGGCTTTGCCACTTATGTCAGTGGATTCGTCAATTTGCAGCGCAAAATTTTTGTACTTAATTTCGACGTCACCGCGTTCTCTATAAAACCTGACATATCTATAATTCTTCTTTTTATCGTATCGTCCGAAACGGGAATTTTTAGGACGTCTCGCTGCGCTTCATTGCCAAACATAATCTTAACAATTTCTAAACATGCGGGCAAAATTAGCGATTCTGCGATATCATGCGGCTTTTGCTTCAATGCAATTAGTTCTGCCACTTTATAAGAAGCGATTTGCGCTTTATCCGAAATTGTAACGCTCTTTCGAAAGCATGTTGCTTGCACTTCTTGATTTTTCAGCAATCTTTCGAAATAATCTTTACCTTTTGAAGTTAGACAAGAATGTTTTGTTGAAAGGTGTCGCTGTAACTTAGCTGGGACCATTGCACTGTTAGCCAATTTTTCACCACATATAATACATCTCGGAATAGGAACATCTTGACTACCGCTCCATGTAAAACCAAACTTCAGATATTCTTCCGAATAATTCCGAACTGATTCGGATATCTTTTTACGTTTATTTTCGGCATTTTGTTGTCTTGCATATCACCTTCAATTGAAGAAGACCTGCTTGTACTCGCCCCAACATTAACCTCACTTTCACTCTTTCTTTTTCAAAAATTTGTCCATATTTCAGATTTAAAAGTCTTGTATAAATGTTAAAATAAGCAACTAAAAAAGATAAGAATACTGTTAAAACTACACAACTTGCATTTCATCTTATCAATTTCCAACAATATAAAATATATATATATATAATAAAAAACACACTCACGAACACTAGATATTTATATTAAATTATGGCTGAACCTCAGGTCGAAATTGCGCTTTTGTTATTTCGTACGAAGAAAGAGAAACAGCACGAAATCAACACTACGTAGCGCTCCCTGTATTATCGAGTACATTAGAAATTTAGTGGTATTCCCTGGAGTAACTCCAAACGACGTAACTGCGTCGTTTGATAATTACACTGTTAATATTATTGACTGTTCCGCGAAAATTTAGAATAATATTGAATATTTTTGCTAAATTTCAAATAATTAACAAAACTATGTAGTATTTATTTTATAATAATAAAAAAATTTCTTGTTTCTTATTATATTCAAAATTTTCGCGGAACACCTGGGACAGCTTCGCGGAACACCAGTGTTCCGCGGAACGGCGGTTGAGAACCACTGTCTTAAAATATGCATTTATTTAAAATGTATAGCCGGAAAAATTTGGGAATAAAAATTAAAAAAAATACAAAAATACATATTCTTATTATTTGAAAATAATAATTATAATGATTTGATTTTTATTAAAAATAATAATGAATTTTAAAAATTTAACAAAGTAAAGTATTTAACTCTTTACATTGCCGTATGCGTTTAACTTTTTAAAGAAGATCCATATTCAATACAATTAAAATACAAATTAAACGTCTTAGTAAATCAGGGAAAAATAGTTTTCACACTTATAAGTGTCAATTTCTTTTATTTGATTTTTATATAATTAAATATTCTGTATATAATATAATATCTATAGTAATATTTGATTTTTCTGAAATATGAATAATATGATGCATGAGTTCAAAAATTTGTTTTATTCAAGATACATTCTCTAGATCTAGAATAAAAGAAATTTTAAATCTTTCTATTTCCAATTGCAAAAAGAAAAAATATGTGTTGTAAGCAGAAAAGGGATATAATAGTAGAATAAAAAAACATGTAATTGATTACTTCTTGAAACACTGAAAGTCAACCAGCATAAAAACCAACGTAAAGAATCATTTATCATTTAAAAACAAGTCATGTTGGCGAAGAATAATATCAGAAAGTTATGTCAAAGAAATATTAGTTTAAATCAATGATATAAAACAAATGTTTTAATATGTGACAGAATATTCAATTATAATGCTTTAGTTTAAGAGCAATTAAATAATCTAGATTTGCAAAATGTTGGAAAAATAGTTGCATCAAAGCAAATTTAGCAAAATTTAAAAGTTTTAGATCTGGTGCTAAAAAAATTTAATTAATTGTTTTTTAAAGATCCATACCATTTTTACAAGCTTTAAATTAAAAGTAAAACCAAATCAAGGAAAACAAAGTTCTCGTTTATTAAAATTTAGAAATATATTTAGAATTTTTACTATTTATGAGTTGTAGGGTAACAGATACCTCATCACTGAACAATTGAAATCACTGAACAAGTGAAAATAGTATGGTTAGGGAAAAAAAAAAAAAAAAAAAAAAGAGAGAACGCTTGTTATATAATTTTAAGAATATTAATTATATAAAGATTATGTAAACTTCTAGATTACTTTAAGACTACATTTATCCTATCTATTTTTATTTTATTTATCATCAGGCATTTTTTATTTACATCCAACATTTCGTATCCTTTTCAATTTTAATCGCATGGGCTGGGATAGTTCATCGAATCACAAAATACTTGGCATAACTGTTGTTCATATCATTGTATTTATATAGTTACTGTAACGATATATCAACTAATATAAGACGATACAGTCAAATTTAACACTCTTCTCACGTTTGATTATGAAGTTATAATTCCAGGAAACTGCATATTCTTTTGAATTGAGGCACTTATATGAGTAATTTCGCAGACGTCTTCCTGAAAGGTGGTTTCCATGGAGACGGAATACCGTAACAGAATAGGTCACTGATCCCGCAACTGCCACTCGCCACTCAGTTCCTTTTGTTTCCTCATTAAAGAGTTGATCTTTTCGGAATTTTTATTTTTTTGTGATTACAGAAAAGTAATTACCGCATGAGAAAAATGATAAAATATCCTGTAAAAAAAAGCTTGTAGTCAAGTTCTTTCATTTGAATTTTTATGTTTGAAACCAAAATTGTGACAGATTTTTATATAAAATTCATATTTGAATATATAGGAGAATAGTTAAAAAAAAATGTTTCAGTTTAAGAACGATTACGTAAGTCGGCATCGCTAAAAAAAAAAAAAAAGTTGAAAAATAGTTATTTAAAAAAGCTTCGCAAAGATGCAAAATTGATGAAAAAAATTCTCTTCTGTTAATGTTAATATATATATATATATATATATATATATATATATATATATATATATATATATATATATATATATATATATATATATATATATATATATATATATATTAGTAAAAAGATCAAATCAATGCACATTTTTTAAAATAGTAGGAAAATATCATCGTTATGTAAAAATAATAGCTTTGTTTTAATGAAACTATCATCCAAAATGGAATGATAAACACATTACTAACAAACTAGAGTATGCATTGCATAATATTGTCATAAAACAATTGTAACAAGCATCTTTTAATTGTTTTGATTCGATTTTTTTCAATTATGATGGTTTTTTCAATTATGAAGATTTTTTAAAATTTTATTATACTTCATGGTTATTTATGATAAACAAATAAGGATAATAGAAGAACTAAGAAGTAAAATTAGAGCCATGTGGCTTAGTGGCATCGTTTCACACTCGCAAGGCACAGATCCGAGGTTCGATCCTTGGGCTGGGCAAGGTCGACTTAGCATTTCATCTCCCCAATGGGTCAATAAACTGAGTACCTAACATGCTTGCGAACTAAAGGTATGGGTCTCACGTTAGGTTGACCACATGTGCTTCGAACCCCAGCCCTCAGTTATGAAAACAGTTATGAGCACTGTAGGCATTGGATACATGGGCCACCGAGTTTAGTTTAGTTTGAAAATAAGAATAACCCAGTGTAAAACATAAGAATAAAAAATACCTGGAATTTTATGTAAATGATGAGGGATTTATTTGTTAAATAATTTAAAAGCACCTCTTAAAAATGTTTAAAAAAATATAGGTATTTTCTTATTAATCTTTGAAATCATATTACATGCATTGAAGAATTAACATGAAAACTTTTACTCAGTAATTTTAACTTGATTGAGAGTAATAAAACATCTGTTCATAGAAAATAAACATGAAACTAATCCGTATTTCCATATTTTACTAGATCCAATCAGAAACAATATAAATTGCACTAACTTTTTTAGGATGTTTTCGAGTATTGAAAATCTTTTAAAAAATTAGTTCAAAGGAAATAAGGAAGACTCTGAAATCAATGCACAGAGCATATTTTACAATAGAGAATCTCAATATTTATTCATAGGATATAGGAAAAGATAGTAATACTTAAGAATCAATGAAATGGGAAAATTTCATGATAATTCACTTTTAACGAAATGATTTAAGCATCCAATAAATTATATCATTCACTTTTTTGTATATTAACATAAAATACAACGATGCGATTTAATACTGCAATTCGTAATTAAAAAAAGGAGAATAGGCTTCATAGGAGAAAGTCCCGTTCCTAGCCTCTTTACACAATAAGAAATTGCATTTTTTTTTTTAAATTCTGTATCTTCGTACCCTTGAGTGGAAGATCCTTTGCAATTGAAAAATACGGTTATGTATCAATGAAAATACTGTAGAAAAACAAATATTCAATTGAACCTTACAACAGATTTTAGATCTATGTGTTAGTATATCAAATACTAACCAAAATAAAATTATATATTTTGAAATATTTTGATACTTGAAAACATGTGCATTTTCATTATTTCATTTTAAAAGAATAAATAGTCAATTAGGTTATTAAGACAGCAAATTAGATTCTAAAAGGTTTTTAAATTATTTTTTTGAATTGATAGCAATGAATGAAAATGTGCCTGCACAATATAGTCTTTTGTTGTGTTCAGAGCCTGATTAAGGCAGAGATCTGCGGGCAGTTGCTCCGGGCTTCCAAGGAATAAAACCCCCAAATCAAATAAAAAAATTTTTTTTTTTATTTTTCAACGTTTTAGTCAAATAGAATAGAAAATTTATTGTTCTGAAACAGAAGAGGGAGGGGCAATGACGTTTTTGCCCCCGGCCTAAATTAGGCTAAATCGGTTTTAGCTGCGGTGAAAAACAGTTTGTTTGACAATGTACAAGTGTCATGATGTTAGATGGCGCTAACATCATGACACTTGTACACTAGTATTCTAACTGTTGTTTTTCTCAATGCGAAACTTAAGAAAGTAGTAGAAAAATTAATAAAATTGGAGATGATTAAGACCTTGTCCGCTTAGTGCGGAATTTAATGTAAATATGTACCCACTGTTGAAAGTTCATTAAACCTTAATTTACTGTTATGCTTGGATTATTTTTAAATATCTAATCTCAAAAGAATTTTGAATACTGTCTCAACTAATAAAAAGATTTCATGGATAAACCTTATTACTTTTAAAGTGTTTAAGTTACTTTTTAAGTGTTACGAAAGATAGTGTTTTTGCCTGTGCAGTGGGGCACAGGCAAAAACACTGTCTTTCAGAAATTCAGAAACTAATTCAAATTTAATTTCTTAAGTTACAAAATTCATTAAATATAGTTTTGTTGAAATTAATTTCCTACATTATTCGTTAAGAATATTTATTTCATTTGTGCTTAACAAATAATAATAATAATAATAAAAATAATAATAATAATAATCTTTTATTATTTTTTAATATTATTTGGAATTTTTTAAATTTCAAAATCGCTTGAATCTGTTTCATATACTGTTATATTCCTTTAATACGCTTTTCCTTTTTCTATTATGATATTAGTGTCTAGTTTTCTGTATATATATATATATATATATATATATAGTTTATATATATATATATATATATATATATATATATATATATATATATATATATATATATATATATATATAGTTTTCTTATATACAATAGAATTTTTGCAATCTGTATTATAATAAAGCAGTATAAAAAATATTTCCTTTGTGTAAAAACAACTAAAGAATCTAAATGTTATGTGAACTATTTTTAAAAGTCAATTTTATGCTTTATGCGCATTTTCTTTAATTTCAAAATAACATGTAGAGAAATTATTACTTTAATTTCTCAAATATGATTTTTATTTAATATATTATTACTGGCATATTTTTTAATGTCAGTTGGACACTTAGTATTTGACAAATAATACTCGTGGAAATTGAAATTTTTTAAAACAAAAACAAATCAAAATTTATATTTGATTCAAAAGCACTAAAAGTGTTTCATAGGAATTTCTAATTTATTGTTTATTATATACAAATTTTATTTTTAGTGAGGGATATGTATAAATCTTTCAAAAAACATAATGTACAAGTTACTACCAAAAATATTATTGAATTAATATCTTCAAAGTAGACTCATGAAATCCAATTAATAACTAGAAAAAAAATTTTAAATGAAGTTTTTAATTAATTATATTTTAATCATTTTTATAGGGCGCTTTTATAATTCATAATAAAAATATTTATGACACATTTAATTCATTAATTATTAAAAATACTAAAAATAAATATAAATCATAAATCTTCTATAGAATTTTATCTTAAATACTTTTTTTATTTACACTTTTTACTTACAATCATTCAAAGTTGAGAATATTTTCTGAATAAATTATATTTATTTATATCATATTTATTATATTCGAAAATAAAAATTAGAAAAATTCTCTCATCAGTTAAAAGTTAAATAAAATGCTCTTTTCCAAAATACCAAATTTCTACAATGCTTATAATTCTAATGAAAATATGATTAATTTAAGAAGATACTATTTTGTAGGGGATTCGCATATGAATTTAATATTTGAAGAGAAAATTGAAAAACTTCTTGTTCATGATGCAATTAATTTAAACCACGTAAAATTTCGTTTTGGACGTCCAACCGTTTTAAAAAAGGAAGCATATAGTTTTATAACTGTCTTTCCATTTGTAAATTGATAATCCATAATCCAATTGAAATATATATATATCCATAATATATATCCAAATATATATTGGATATATATTATGGATATATATATATTTCCAATATATATCCAATTGAAATATATAGATAATCCATTCCAATTGAATATATATATATATATATATATATATATATATATATATATATATATATATATATATACTAATACAGTGTAAATATTTTTAAACGACATTCACTATTTTATTATACTTTTGTAAAAGCATTGTTTTCCCTTATTACATAATATGTGTTTATGCATTTTGTAATACGCCGATAATAATAAACGATTTATAATACGCAGTTCTGAATTCATTATTTTATTACATCGTAGCTGAAGAGAAGTTTAAGCTTTCAATATCTCATTCGATTCTTCTTTAGCTCAGGATATGCGAATTCTTACTTCATTATCCTGAGTAGTGTTTTGGATACAGTTTAGTAAATAGTAAATATCTTATTTTCTACATCGTAATTTTTCTTCAAAAGCTGCTGTTAACAGAGCTATTGTGCAAGTATTTAAAGTGAAACATTACATTAATTTCTAAGAATTAATTCATTAGATGAATTATTATATTAAATTATTCATGACAAAAGTAATACAAACGAAAATCAAAATATCGATATACACCTATACAAATATCGATTATTTTTGCAGTAATTTAATTGCGTTCCTGATCTGAGCCATCAACATAGTCACCTGAGTTTCACACTTGTAATGAAAGAACAAAAGGGAATTACGAAATTAAATGGAAGCATTAAGAGAAAACCTTAGAGTAGTGGTTTTCAGCCTTTTTGTACCGGTGCCACCCTTTTTTAAAAAAATAAATTGGTGCGCCCTCCTTTAAAAAACAAATTGTTTTGCGTTCCGTTAAGTTATATAAAAACCAAATTTCATAAATACTCAACAGATATTATAATTTATTTAATGGGCTACAAAATAATATACAATATTATGTAAAAATATAATATATTTATTATAAGAAATATAATAACAAAACAAAAAAGAATAAATAATTAATACTACTACAACATAATAATTTAATGCGACGGTTGAGCTTGTTTTTCGGCACAAATTTTCTCAAACCGCGGTATCATTGAAGAAATCGTGGTTCTCAGTTCCTTTTCAATCATTAAGCGAGATCGATACTTTGTTTTTAAGACAGCTACTGTAGAAAAACCAGTTTCACATAGATAAGATGATACAATTGGCGCGTTAAAAAGATGTTACTAATGGCGTGTTTGGCGCGAGTAAACACGAGAATACCTGGGATGATGCGAGTGCTTATCTTTTGATTCCACGCCCCACCGGTTTTCGGCTCCAAACGCGAATGCGAAATATTTCGTTCCAAGAAGAATATGGATGGGAAGTTTTAGCATTTGTACCCGAAAAATTCGCGGCGATGATTGTGGATTATGTATACTGAAGATTCATTTTTTGACACCTATTCGACTTTTTTGGTTCGTATTCGAAAATGATATTTAGGAAACAGCTGCATGTTCCCCTTGCAACTGTTCGCGCCCCACAGGTTGGAAACCACTGCCTTAGAGATTCGAACGTTAAAATAATCAAAAAAAGTTATTAAAAATCTGATATTATGCGAATGGGTATGAATTAAGGAGACACAGATTTTCAGCGGAATTCTTGCTACCTTCTTTCGAAAAAACTTGGATACTGCTTTTAGAAATCTGTTTAAACATGTGAATTAAGATCTTTAAGAATATTTTTGTTTCTAATGTAATCTAGAGGATTATGTGTTCTTCAGGGTGTTTTATTTTGAGGACTATTTAATTTATTATTTGTTCACTATGTACATAAAACTGGAGGAATGGCACGATACACTTGATGATGGATGTATTGATGAGTTTTAGTATTTAATTAAATATTTAGAATTTTATTCTAGTGTGAGCTTGAAGTTTGGATAATGTAATGAAGGCTAATCTATCACATCTTTTAAAGATATGACGTTTAGTTAAGACGCCTTTTCTCTAACAATAAATGATGATAGAGTTCTGCTCAAAGCATAAGGGATTTGATTTAGCAATGTTTTATAATTTCTTCCAATTAAAAGATTTGTACAAAAATACGTATTTCCAATTAAAAATGCTTATACATTATTTACACAACGTACTGTTAATTAATTACAAAAAATATTAAACTACATTAATTCAGGTAGAATTTGTTGAAAAAATAAAAAAATTCTTACAATAGAAACCAAATTTCAAGTACAAAAGCAGTCAGTAATATCATTGTTTTTTTATGGAGAAAAAGATAAAATCCTTTATGTATACTATTCCGACAGCCATTAGAGCATTTCGCAGTCACTTCGATAAAACAGATAAAATTTTAAGAAATCAGTACATTAATAAAATTTGTTGTGTTAATTTTTTTAGAACATGCATCTGCTAATAAAAAGACTTTGAATTTGTTACTATTAACAGTTAAAGATAAATTTGAAATGGTGGATAAGCAGGATAAGTTTACTGTCAATACAAATTCAAAATATTCTCCAATTTTGAACATGCATTTATATATTTAAATCATGGTTTACTTGTCTAAACAAGGAAACTTCAACTTATAATTAATTTGAAGAAGTTTATGAATTCAAGGAAGTCTTGTTGTTGTTGTTACTAGAGACAGTTAGACAAGCCAAGATCGTCAAGTCTTGACTATGCGAATCTAAGTCAGTAGTGTGCGTCTTTCGTTTAAACAGAGCACCACGAAGATGAATTTACGACTTTGCTCTTCAAATCCTCCGATAGATGGCACCACCAAAGAATCCACTTTCTCAATTTTGACATTGATTTGAAGGTGGAGGAAATTTTCTCCTGACCTTTGCACCCAAAGTAACTGCTTAACGACCGACCACAGGACTTTTGATTCCACAGATTTAAGGTGTATTGCATGTCCTCGGTACGTTGGCAGCATTGGGAATCAAACCCCGCCTTTTCGGACAGAGGGCCGATGCCCTAGCCACTTGGCTACCACGGCTAAGGAAATCTTAATTATTATATAGCGAAAGTAGCTTTATGGATTTATTTTAAATTTGTTAATATAATATAATATAATACAGTATAAAAAGCAACGGTAACAGATAAAGTAACCTTTTTTGAATAAGTTTGAAAAATACCTTAGAATTAAAATTCATTTTTATATGATACAAAACATTATTGTCCTCCTTCTATATAACTATAGAGCTTGCTCCACTCACATGAATTCGAACTAGTTAAAAAAAAATAAATCATAAAAAGTTTAAAAATTTATTATATTCGAAGAAAACATGTAAATTTTATCCTCTATTCTTTTTCGAACCACTTTAAAAAAAAAAAAAAAAAAAAAAAAAAGAAGAACGATAACTACAGCTTTGCGTGCGAATACATTCTTGCGTTAGTGACAGAATAATCATATTTATAATCGATTTAAATGACTATACATTACGTAAAAAAAGTAGAAGGTCACTTGATTTTGTAACAATCACCGAAAAATATTTTATTTTTACCAAAAATTTTTGTTAGAAACATTTTACAAATATTTTAAAAATACAGTTTTAACAACAGAATTATGATATTCAAACATAAAATATTAATGGCAACCAAAATAGTTTCTTTTTTTTTTAAACTTTGTAAAAAAAAAGTAGGACAGCATTATAATGAATAAAAAATAGTGATTTTATAATAAATGTTCTACCCATTGGCCTTTATAACTCCAAGTAATCTATTTGGAAGTGAATTGTATAGAGATTGAATTTCTGTTTGACAAAAATTGTCCCACGAGTCATTCAATGCTTCTCGAAGCTGAGTTAGCTAATCAAATTGCCTTCCATCAGCATAAACTGGGCGAACTATCATTGCCCGGATCTTTCCCACTATATTAAGGTCAGGACTTTTGGCAAGCCATGGTAAAACACCCACATTATTTATTAGGAACCAATGTTTGACTCCAGTTGCGGTGTGAATGGAAGCTCCGTCTTGCTGAAATTTCCACTTTTCATCCCCCAAGTCAGACCTATGAGGAAGAAGCTTGAAATTCAGCACTTGATTGTACTCTATATGTTTTTGCCTACCATTTAAGAAAACTAGACTTGTCCTTCCTTATCCAAAATCTAACCAAACTATTAAACTTCCTTCTCCCATTTATCGTGTTAAATAGTATTCGTCTTCATTCCCCAGACAATGTCAGTAGTGCTGATATCCGTCTGGACTGGCTAAGTTAAATTTCCTTTCATCGGAAAATATCACAAGAGTCTATTCTGTTGTCCAAGATATGTGCTCCTTAGCCCATGATAGACGGTTATCAATGTGAGCTTGTGTCCACTTAGGATGATGTTTCCGTTTTTCGAAAATGAAATTTTGAGATCTTTTAATATAGTTGTAAACTGTTTGTTTCGTCACACGATTAAGTCCTGCTTGATTTCTTGCCTTTGAAACACTTCCTTTGTTCTTCTTAAGCACACGAGCAAGTTTTTTTTTTTTCTTCACATGGTGTTAACTTTTTCGGCCTACAAGTCTTCTTTTTCTTTCCATTTTTATAATTATTTCTGATAAAGTTTGAAACTGTATTAGGGCTCACCTGCAACAATCGAGCAATCTCTCTGACACCTTTGCCATCATTTTGATATGGCCTTTTCAAAAATCGCTCTAAGGTATTCCTTTAGGCATTTCTGAGAACGGAGAAACAGCGTAACTTTTAAACAAATTAGATTTTTTGACAGAAAAGGATAAAACAAACCACAAAATTAATGATTAACTAATGAACAACTCACTAAATTAAATATATTAGCAAGTGTCCTTCAACCTTTTTTAAGCATCGGAAATCATATATACCAATTTTATTATTAATATTAGAGGGTAGATGTTTAATTTTTGCCTAAAATGAAAAGAAAAGGGTCATTAAACTAAATCTGCATAAATATATAGAAGTTAGGTTAAAATAAGAGATATTAATTGGCAAAAAAACACTGTCCTACAATTTTTACGCAGTGTAGGACATGTTTTAACGCAAATATAAGCAATTTTTTTTTATTTATAGAAATTGAATTTTTTTTATATTTAAAAATGAACCTTTTTTTTTTTCAAAATTAAAAAACTCCAACCGGAATTCGTCGTATTAGTCCGTAAATTAACTTTATAATTTAAGTTTTATACATAAAGATTTCATTTTTTAAAAAATTTGAATAAATTTTTTTAAAAAAAGATGTTTCAGTAAAAATGAAACATTTTCAGGAAATATCTCTGATGTAATACAATACTTAAAAAGCTAAGATAAGCACAAAAAAGATGAAAAATTTCCTTAAAAAAGTAAGCATAAATTCACATTAAATGCATTTATAATGGTTTCTAATAGTTTATATTTATTACTCGTTCATTAAGAGAAATGATTCTTTGCGAATGGAGAAATTATAGTTAGCTTGCAACTCTAAGTAAATTAGAGAGAGAGAGAGAGAGAGAGACTTTCCATTTGTAGAAGAAAAATGCTTACAAGTAACATTTTGTTAAGAAATACTTTTTAATTATTATTGTAAATAATTGGTGGGAATGGTCTATTTCAAGTGATTTTTTCCCAATATATTGATTCTCTGGAAATTATCTAAATTAAAGATTTTTTTTTTCCAATTTTATTTTATACCCCTGTTTATATTTTATCCAAAACTTCAAGATACATTATGCATTTGTTAATTTATATTAAAACTGAAGTAGACGCATGGAAGCAAAAAATGACATATTTTCAAATTTCTTTAGCAATATTAAGAAAAACAATAAAGTAATTCAGAGGATTGTGCTACATTGTTGGGAAGGACACTATTTTTTATTGCCGGAAAGCAAGGATTTCGATTTTAAATCAAAACTTTGTTTTTTTTAATGGGACCCATTTTGAATAATAATGACACATCAATTACGCCCTCTAATGGTTTGGTTAGGAGTTTCGGAAAAGCTGTTGCTTATGTGTTTGTCAATATCATCAATTCTTTAGAATTCAAAATTACGAGTCAGTTACGTTCTGCAATTTCATATTATAGAGATAGGCTTCTGAAAACAACACAATAAAACAAAAGAGAAACAAGCATAATTTCGAATTGGAGTTTAAAAATTAAACTTTTAAGGTTAAGTATGCAAATTTTCACTATCAAAAGTGTAATTCTACCTCACATAAGATGAGATAACACCGTAAAATTTGTAATTTCGTCTATTAAAAGGAAGAATTGCATTTCACATGATAAAAACTTTCCTTCTACTGACTACAAGCAGACTTAACTAATGAAAAATGGTTGTTTAATTTATTTGGTTGTTATTATATTCAATCACTCTCTTTTTGTAGAAAAGAACTTATTTAGCCGTAACTACAGCTTAAGTAGGTTCTAAATCCCTTCCAGCATCATCGTTCGAATCGGGAAAAAACTGTTAATTGTTTCAGGAATTAATTCTCATCCCATTCTCTAATCTACACTAATAATTAATTGAAAACTTAGTGGTTTTCACTGAGTAGGAAAATATATTACAACACTATATTAGACTTGGATAAAGGTGTTATAAAAGTAAATATATTTGGAGAATGAACAAATAGGAATAAATATTTATTTAGAATTTCTATTTCTAAATTTCTATTTAGAAAGGGGAGAAAAAAAAAGCAGAATAAGTGGATTTGCGAGATAAATTTACTGGTTAATCTGGATTAGTAGAGTTCCATGAGACTTTGATTGTCATGTCTGAATGGAAGAGTGTCATGACAATAGTTCTTGAGATGATAATTTGGAAGCAGGGACCAGCAAAAAACCATCAAACTTATCATGGCATTCCCAAAATTATCATTCCTCTAAGATGATATTGTAACAATAAGCTATTTTACGCTCCCTAGTCACCTTTAATAAATACAAATGATCTCCAGTTATGTTGAGTAATGGAACTTCCAAAATTATCATTCCTCTAAGAGGACATTGTAACAATAAGCTATTTTACGCTCCCTAGTCACCTTTAATAAATACAAATGATCTCCAGTTATGTTGAGTAATGGAACTTCCAAAATTATCATTCCTCTAAGATGACATTGTAACAATAAGCTATTTAACGCTCCCTAGTCACCTTTAATAAATACAAATGATCTCCAGTTATGTTGAGTAATGGAACTTCCAAAATTATCATTCCTCTAAGAGGGCATTGTAACAATAAGCTATTTTACGCTCCCTAGTCACCTATAATAAATACAAATGATCTCCAGTTATGTTGAGTAATGGAACTTCCAAAATTATCATTCCTCTAAGATGACATTGTAACAATAAGCTATTTTACGCTCCCTAGTCACCTTTAATAAATACAAATGATCTCCAGTTATGTTGAGTAATGGAACTTCCAAAATTATCATTCCTCTAAGATGACATTGTAACAATAAGCTATTTAACGCTCCCTAGTCACCTTTAATAAATACAAATGATCTCCAGTTATGTTGAGTAATGGAACTTCCAAAATTATCATTCCTCTAAGATGACATTGTAACAATAAGCTATTTAACGCTCCCTAGTCACCTTTAATAAATACAAATGATCTCCAGTTATGTTGAGTAATGAACCTGTTACTTCTCAGTAATGAAAGCGACGCTTTACTCAACAAACCACCGTGGATATTTGTAAATGTATCATAAGCAATTAAAAGCTATTAATAGCACATAATCAGGAGGAAAGAAATTTTTATGTAAAAGTTTGAGCGAGATTGTTAAGGAAAATATTAATAATTTATCTTTAGTTTAAAACAATTTTATTTATTTAATTCCCCTTTATGTTTTACAAAACGCATGGAATCAATTGTTAATGCGAATCAATTATTATTATTAACCAAATTTCCATTAACAAGTTATAAAAGAAGTTATATAATTTCCCATCAACAAAGACGACTTTTAATTTTTTTTCCAATCGTTTTAAAAAATTTTTCAAGTACTAAATTTTTCTGCAACTTATTGTATAAGCATAAAAATACTTATATATATATATATATATATATATATATATATATATATATATATATATATATATATATATATATATTCCAAATAAAATTTCTTTCGAAAATATTTTCATAAAAATAAATAAAATTTTATAGTTATTCTTAGAATAAAAACAACGCCAACTATTTCTTACTATTTCCTAGCAGCAGGAGATAATCTCCTTGCGTATTGTTCTTGTTGCCACTAAAATTTGATAAAATAATTCTGTTACATAAGTGGCAACTAAATATTTGTTGCAATTTAAAGTTTGATAAAATGGTTCCGTTACATGAATAGCAACTAAATTTCTTTTGCCATTAAAAATTGGATAAAATGTAATTCTGTAGGTTTTCAAAAATTTTAAATTGTGTTTTTTATAAGAAGGATCACAAAATGGAATTCAGGAGAAAAACGATTTTAAAATTTAGAGTTATTCATTTTAGTAAATATTATATATATTGTTCTTTTAGATATTATATATTGCTAAAAGTTTGCAGTAATTTTATACCGAAATAATTTTTTTTATGTTTTAATATAAGAGAAAAGTGAAGACATTTTAAGACAATTTCAAAAAATGGTAACTGCAAATATCAATCCTTATCTTCGCAGGATTTTTTATAGTGTATTCTCTTTTCCTTTTAATATCTATACATTAATTTCCCTTGTTTATTACTCTGTGATCACTGTTAACTATATACGTAATCCACAATAATAAGAATGTATACTCTCGAATGCAAAAAAAGATACATTCTGTATAAAATATGGGGCTTTTATCCCCTAATTGGGGACATGAATTATTAATTGACTAAAAGTTTAAGGAAAAATAAATCATATCATTATTTCATAACAAATGAACATTAATTTTATTAAATTTCAAAACTATTCTGTCTGATATTAACACTCGATGACTGAATGATTTAATCTATTTATACAGCACAAATTTACTGATTGATCGACTAGTTTTTCAATACAGTAACCGTTCGTTTTTATACGAACCTTTAATTTACAATCAATTACGATTTTGAGCGTTAGTGCCAGATCTCCAATATAATGCCTTAGATGTTATAATTTTGATTCCATTTTAAGAACTAAAATTTTAAAATTTCATGTAACTTTAGTTTTTTTTTTAATCTTAAAATTTTCTTAAAATTCTTTGTATTTATTTTATAGTCGAGAAAATTTAATTGACGTTTTTATTGAAGAATTGTAATTTTTTCCAATTGCAGTTAATTAATTGATTTGCTGATGCTGAAATTGTGGGTTGTTCGACGAAATTCATGCGGAATTTCTCCCACCTAATATATCTCCAGGTTTACACAGCCCGTGCATCAAAATATATTTCAATAGCTTCAAGCACAAATATCACCTTACAAGTTATGTTGTTACTTATGCCGCTTGGAGAGAGGAGCCAAGCTCATTAACCAAAGGCTGCGAAATTAAGTCAGAAATGTTCGTCTTTCGTTTAATTACAACACTACGAAGCTGAAAGTACGAATTTGCTCTTAAGACTCTTCCAATAGATGGCACCCCCAGAGGATCCACTTCCTCAATTTTGATTTTGATCTGGCGAGGGAAGACATTTTCTCCAGACTATTACACCCATCATAGCTGCTCAACGGTCCACCACACATGACTTTCAATTCCACAAATTCAACAAGCACGTATATCGCATATACTAGGTTGGTCTTTGTCGACAATGAGAACTGAACCCAGCTTTTCTGGATGGAAAGCTGATGCCCTAACGAGTAGCCCTGAAATTATCTTCTTAGGCACAATATATTTCTTAATATATATTCGAAATGATGTTGCATAAGAAACGTTATCTATAGCCTTCAAACCTACAGACTTTTTTTAAAAAAATATTGCAACTGAAGAAAACCAAAAACTGGTTTGTGATAAAAATTTGTCCTCCATGAGCTTCGGCAAAGGAGCTTACTGCTACCCGAGAAACATCTATTCATTACTTTTTGAATGTGGAATCAGATACAGTTTATAGGTTATAAGTATCGTATTATTAAATGATTGATAATAAATGAGGCCTAATTTATTGAAAATAAACAATTTTCGAATATCAAACAAGAAAAAAATGACGTCGTACTACGACAATCTGCAAAACAAAACGATGAACGGCTGACAAGATTGAGATAGATTTTTGAGAAAAATAACAATAAAGTGTTTTTTATTAGACAAAAAAAAAAAAGTAAAACGTGGTTTTTCGATTTTAAAATACAATTTTGAAGCAAAATATAGATTACTTCGCTGAATTTTTCATTAAAAAATAAAAAAAATTGTTTTAAACTATACATTTTGCATACTTTTCTTACACAATGTATATTAAATAATTTTAGTAATATTTTATTCTTAGAGAAGAGCAATTTGATAAAAAAAAAAATAATAATTTTAAAATCTAACATTTGCGATGCAATGAAGTTTCGATTTTAAGAACAATTTTGCAGGAATTCGTAAAAAAACGATCGTTTATTGTTCTATAAATGACATAAGTTGTTTTTTTATATATTTAAGCAGACTGTATTAGAGTAAAGTCGATTTACCATATATGTAGTTTAAACATTTGCTATGTAGCTAAATTACGTAGCTCAATATAAAATTATCGCAAATCTTGATCCAAAAATAATGCTCTATTTTTCTGAAGATCTCTTGATAAACAACACCTTAGCATCTTACTAATGTATTCAGAAAAATAAAATGCATATTATCGTCAACATATATAAAAGAATAAAGGTGTGAAGGCTTAAGCGACGAGCATCTAGCAAAATATAGCAAATTCACATGGTTACTTTCAGATGGTGAGACCATTTTTAAATCTGAAAACGAGACACATCAATCATTTGCAATTAGATCATTCTATTTTGAAATGCTGAGTGATGTGAGAAAACATTATATATAATTACAGTTATATATAAAACTATAAATTGAACAAATATTCAGTCTTATCGATCTTTTTCAAAATTAAGCTGATAAATTTTTTCTTTTGATTTAAATCCACAATATTAAAATAATTTGATACAAATAAATTGCTCAAATGATTCATTTATAATTGTAATAGTAAAAATATAAAATAATAATGAATTAAACTATTTTTATGCTTTGCTTCCATAAATTTCATTCAAGCAACAAATTACATGAGCAGAACGTTATTTGAGAAAACCCATTTTATAATAATGAAATCAGTAAGCCATCTTAAATGATGACACAAATTGAAAAATTTTAATGTCAGTTAGGTTCTCATTTAACTTATATTCACATAACATCATTTATCATATATGATATATATTAATATTTTTAGCATTGCAAGATTGATTTATAAAAATTAAATTAAAAGACTATATTACAACTTTGCCAGTTGAAAATGTGATATTTAAAATATCAAGCTGTATTTCAGAAAACCATTTTCACCTTCAAATGTTCTAAAAATTTTAAATTGTTCTAAAAAGAACATTTTAAAAATTTCAGGTGAAAACGAATATATTATTTTTATTAGATAGATAAAGTTCTTTTTCGAGTATAATTCAATGGATTTAAATTAAGGAAATAACTTCAAAATTCAATTGTTTTCAAATATTTGTTGATTGAAAATCAAACACCTTTGATTTTCAAAAATGTTTTTTCATTTAAGTCCGTTCTATTTAGATGACATTAATTTCAGAAATATTTAAACTTTTTCAAGAGTGTTTATTTTATATTAATTATAGAAATGTTTAAATTACTACACAGATAAATTAAATAATACAAGAGTATTATTGTTAAATGTTTAAACTTTTACAATAAAAAATAGGAAAGAGAATTCTAAATATATAATTTGATATAATCAATTACTTTTTATTGAAAGGAATTGTGCTAAAACTGGCCTGCAAATCGCTTTTGTATAGATGATCTTTTCATTGTATAAAAATTATTATATAAATATATTATCATCAATGCAAATATCATGTCACTAAAATTTAAACCATTAATGTTTATAATAAAGTTTCATTAATATGGAATATAATAAAGTTAAATAATACATTTGAAATAAAATTGAAAAATTTAAGATAAATATTTTGTGGCAACACAAGCATTTCTTGTTTCTGAATAAGACTACACGTTTATATTAAATGACATGCATGTTTTACCATAAAATAAACCATAACAAAAATTAAAAATGTTTTGCAAATAATGATAATTGTAATAATGATAATAAATAATATTAAGAATTTGATTTATTACCCAACGGATATTTTAGCTACGAAGTTTAACTAGAGAGAGATCTATAATTTAAAAAGGGTACCGAATTATTACAAGCAATCAAGTGTGAGCTGGAATCAAACCGGCGTACTATTGAACTGAAAGCACAGCTATAACCATTTTAATGCTATATACAAGAAAAATATATCATACTATTGATAAATATTATTATTTTATGATAATAAACTATACTGATGGTAAAATATATTAAATATGGTTCATAATATTATTCTGTATTAATAAAATAAATGCTACACACAAATTTTTGCAAATTTAAATATAGAAATATAATTAACTAAAAATTGCACGTTTTTATCTTATCTTATCTAAACAGTGGCGATGTTTTCGCCATCATTGCTCGTGTTTCGACTGCTAGTTTTCTGCAGCAATTATTAATATAACAATAGTCTTTGATTAATTTATGAGCTAATAATTAATTATTCTTTAAAATACAAACATTAATATAGTATTTAATATTAAATAAGCAAATACAATTTTTATTGATATTATTATGAACTTATATTGTTAAAAGTAAAAATAATATTCTTTCTTATCGGAATTCACATACTCACACAAAAATACTGAATTCACTAAAAATTTATCACCAAAAATAAATCCATATATTTCTATTTGAAAATATATTTACAAAAGGGATCTTAAGATAAAATATATTAAATCTTGAGGTAAAAATTAATGTATTTTACCTTAAGAGTCGCAGAGGAAGTTGAACGAAATTAAAAGCACGTGAAATAAATTAATATAGCATATTAAAAATTATTATAATAAGCACAAATATAAAGTTTTTAATTAATACTAACTGGATAGAAAAAGAGTTTGTTTTAGACAAATTCAATAGAGAGAAATCATTATTTTAAAATCAAAACAATCAATCAGTTTTTTCTCATAAGAAACTTGAAATATTATTATTACAGGATTGATAAAAAAATTAAAAGAAATTTTTTTTAACTCAAATAGAAATTAAAATAGCATAAATTGTATATCTCAGCATAAGATGAAAAAAAAATCAAATTCTTTTTATGTATACAGTACTTACAAATTCTCAGACTAATACGTTAAATGGTATGTATCCACAGCAAATCTTGCTCTTTCCTTGGCATTTTTTTACTCCATTGAATTCTTTGGAACAACAAGTTATTTGAAAATATGATAACAAGCGGCATGAAATAGAATTATAAGGACTAGATAGACATACGAATTTTAAAATCACAAATTTTCTGAATTGAATCGCTTATATCGTGGGAAATAACGCGTTCGTAGTAAAGCACTGTTTCCTCATTCTTTCTTAATTCGAAAGTGAATGAGAAGTGTACCTCTCTTTGTTCTACTTGACGTCATATTGATTGGTCGGCCTATTTTTATCGTTTACCTAGGCGTTTCCCTGAAATTATTCAGTTGAAAAATACATTTTTAACTTTTCATGTTTGCGTCTGCCGTTATCAAAAGGTAAAACACAAATTCTATTTTTCATAATTTACTAGCTAGAATAAAAGTTTTTTATGTACAAAGACTATTCATTAGTAAAAAAATATAATTTTATGTTTCTGGTAATAACTTAGATTTATATTAAAAATAAAAGTGCACTTTTTATTCTCAAATTCTATAACAGTGCTAAATTGTTCTTTGATGTATATTTAGGAAGCAGAAAACGATCTTTCAGGTATAAAACTGAAAATTTCATCTATTTTTAATTTCTGGAAAATAATTTTAAATGTTTTTTTTATGTGAATGTAACAAACTGTTGCTTGATTAGATGCTATTATCATGTTTTTAATATGTAGAACTATAAATCTATTTTAAATTTGTTTACCAAATGTAACAGAAGAGTATATAAAAATTTTTTCATGTTTATTCATTTATATATGCTAAGTTATTAGGGTGAACAATGAAATAGATTGCCATCTCATTAACATTAATAAATAATTGTATAGAAAAATTAAAATAAAACCACGGTTTTTTTTAATAAAAGTTCATTAAAAACTGTATAATAACTTATTTTTTATAAAAAAAAATAATAATCATCACTGACGAACATTTATAATGATCACAGGAAACTATTTTTGTAAAACTGCATCAACAATATTGTGTGTTTAACAAAAAAATAATTTATTATATATAAGCAGCAAATCTGTGTAGTAACTAAGCATATTATTTTTGTACGGAGCATTTGATATAGTAAAAAACAAACAAACACACACACATGCATAAATATTTCAAATCACCTCCTTTTGCAGATTCCGAAAAAGTTCTCTGTACTGCTGTAAAAATTTTACTCATCCTCAAAAAAAAAAAAAAAAACATTAATTTTTAAACTAAAAATAATTGCGAGAAAAGCATATTAATATAAAACTTTTTTTCATAATTATTTTCATTCATAAGTGTATTCTTTTAAAATAATTGGGAAACTTAAAATGCTAGTATTCCAAGAATTTTGTTTCCAAGCAAGAAATTAATCTTTGTGGTAACATTAATAAAAAATAGAATAACTTTAAAAATTCAAATATTAATAAAATTGATATATAGCATGAGACATCATTTCTTAATGAAAAACATCGTTTTGTGCGCGAAGATGTTTATTAAACTATTTTAAATGTTTTATGTGTTAAATTGCAGTACTTCATGCTTCAATGTTTAAACTGAAACTTCAGTCAGGGATAATTTTATAAAATTATTTAGGTTTTTATTTCTGCATACAATTCACAAATAATATTTATAAGTTATGTTCCTGCTTTCATTGCATTAAGTAATTGAAAAAACAAATATTGCATTAACAAGAATTTAATGTTTCCACATGAAAACATTGGAATACTGAAATTTCAATCAAAAGAGAATTTGTTTTATTCTTTAAGTTTTTGTTTCTATTATATATCAATGCAATGTGCTATTAACTTAAATCATTGACTTCTTGAGGATATTTAAATAAACCTGGCAATTTTAACTCTCTTAAATAAGAATTTATTTTAACATAAGTTTTTTCCTAAAGATATTTTGTATGAAAATCATTTTACCGCTGAAAATTTATTGAAGAATATTTTTAATCACACAATTTAGTCACATATTATATACCAGGTCCGTAGCTTTAAAATTATCGTTTAAAGCTACGGATTTTTTCCATTAGATGGCGCACAAAGCCTATAGATGCTGATGTCATAACCAATATATCATTTTGTAGCTGTGACTGCAAGCTTTAAAACGCCATATTTGTTTAAACGTTTAAGAGTTAGTAGCATATTTTGTTTGGTGGTAAATATGTCGAATTTTGAGCCAAACAAAGAGCATTTGCGGTATGTGCTGATTTTCTTATTCAACCAGAAGAAACAAGCAGCAGAGGCACATCGAATTCTTGAGGAAGCGGTGTGCATACTCTAGCTGCCGACACTTGCGAACGGTGGTTTAAACGATTCAAAAGTGGTGATTTCGATGTCATGGACAAAGAACGTGAAAATCAACTGAAAATATTTGAAGACACAGAGCTGCAAGCGTTATTGGAGAGTACGCGCCGCAAACTCAAGAAATATTGGCACAACAATTAAATGTTTCTTGTGTAGCCATTTCCAAATGCTTGAAAGTCATGCAAAAGATGGAAATGGGTAGAGATGGAAAAGATGGAAAATTAGGAAAATGGGTGCCACATGAGCAATTTGGCAGCACTTGGATGGGAAATAATATCCCACCCACCGTATTCACTGGACCTTGCTCCTTCCGACTATCACCTGTTTTCATCCATGGGACACGCACATGTCGAGCAGCACTTCCATTCTTATGAAGACGTCCAAAAATGCCTTGACGACTAGTTAGACTCACGTGAGGTTCAAATTCTTTTGGAATAGCATCCACAATTTAGCTACTAGATGGCAAAAATGTGTTGAAAGCGAGGGCCGATACTTTGCCCTCGCTTTATAATTATATCTTTCCATTTTTTCTAAATCCTTGCGTATTTTTATTGAAAAAATCAGCATTTTAAAAGTTACAGATCTGATATTATTATTTTTCATATAAAATGACTAGAAAATATAATTCTATATAACTAGACTTTCAATAAATAAAATTGAATTTTCGATTACGAAATAATTAAGAAAAAACAAAATTTCTTTTTATACTCTCATATTTAACTCTTTAATCATAATGCTTCACTTTTGTAGAATCTTCAATAAAGCTAAGTGAGAAATTTTACAAAAGATATATTACTCAACACTTTATATAAAATATATAATTTATTTTACACCATTATAATAAATCCCTAAAAAAAATTTTTTTTTTAAACTTATATAATTTGTAATTTTATTTCATGCGATGCCTTGTTATTTTAATACGTATTAAATAAAATGCTTTATAATTTTGAAATATTTCCTGTGGTATTCATAAAAATAATTAAACTATAATCTTTTCAATTCCCATGAAAGATTATTTAATTAAATACAATTTTAAAAAGTACACATATAAGTATTATAAATTGTACATAATTAAGCAAATAAAAATTAAGTATCTTATATCAATTTTTATTTTTTTTTAATTCCTTATATAAATTACTATTAAAAAATCTAAAAATTTGGCCGACCAACTTGTCTAGTGGTCAGCGTGCCTGACTACGGATAAGGAGGTCCTGGGTTCGAATCCCGGTTCAAGCATGGATGTACTTTCTCTCTCTTTATCCTGTCTATGTCCTTTCCTTGTGTGTGTGAATGAAGTATGAATGATGCCTACCCTGTAAACGGGTTCCTATGGATTGTGTGAGGGTGCGATGGTGGCCCACCCCCTGTGGTGCACCCGGGGCAACGCCTCGGCGGTTAAGAGGTTACTGTGTCTGGCCGGTTCCTTGGTATCAGGGGACAATATATTAATAGAATCTGCCATTGTAAAAAAAAAAAAAACTAAGAATTTAATTTTACTTTGTTATATTTAAATTTCGCACAAAAGCACTTTTTAATCTCGTAAAAAAGATTTTTAAAAAATATTACCATCACTTTCAGTTGTTGAATATAATGAACAAGAAATGCTCTTTTTCCCCATAAATATTAAGGCAGCTAATATTGATTTTCATCACTTAAGTCTCCTTTTAAAACAATGTAATACAATTGATTACTTACGGTAAATTATTAAGACATTTATTCTTTTAATACATCTTTGTATTTTTCTATTAACTTTCCCAATGACACCACAGAACTATGTGATTAGTTAGCTAAGCTTTATAATTAATTCCCACAGAGAAAATTATGTATAATAACGAGATTAGCAAGTGGATGTTTTATGGGGTGTGCATTCTCGAAAACCCATTTGGAAAACAGACAGTGATGGTTGTAAAAAAAAGATGTCGAATATAGGAACGTCGAGATACACTGAAAAATGAAATATCTTGCACATCATTCATGGTAAAATTCAAAAGTTAGAAATTATACCTCTAAATATAAATGAGTCACGGGAAAATATAATTACGAAGTTGAGGAGCAGCAGCGATTTAATACCAAAAAACACTTTGTGCACAAAAATTCAAAAAAAAAAAAAAAAAAAAAAAAAAGAAGAAGAAGAAAAAGAAAAAAGAAAAGAAAGAAAGAAAGAATACGTAAAATATGGATAAGTTACATGATGAAATGTACGGAAAAAAAATCGGTGCTCAATTTTCTCTTTCAGCCACAATGAGGATCTGAATAATAAATTGAATCTCACGTGGCACATTTCGACGTTGAACAAACATCCTTAACATAGAGCTGACACCCAATCATTAATATCGAAGATTTTTTAAACATCCACTTTTTGAGATAACTTGAAAGGAAGAAATTTGTTGGAATGAGGTCCGAGGAACATTGTGGTTATAGAATGCAACTATAATGGTGAGATATCATTGGACGTTTGACAGGTGGATGACCATTGCATCGTTATTTCAAAGAGAAAACAAATATTCCTCAGTTCTATATTTGTACAGAAAGAGTACAACCTACAGTTGACCTGGTTAGTTATCGGAAGGTAATGTGTTCGAATCCTAGCTTAACAGAAGAAATATCGTGTTTGCTAATAGCGGCCGGAGATGTTAAAACAGGGTGTAATCGCAATGTTTTCCAAGTGAAATGATACCTGTGGGGGCGACAGCCCAAGTATTGGGAGTCTTCTGCTTAGCCCCTGCTTCAAAATCAAGAAGACTCCATACGGTTGCTTCTATCTAATTGGTAGAGCTTAACTCAGGGCTAGGTACAGGGAAGCATGCTGGTGCAACAATCTGCAGTTTGATTTGGCTACGTTTGTGCGAGTAGCTTTCTTTTTGAATCACTACGTTTGATTTAGATGAATTTAAGCGCTTCTTTCCTACTTCCTAGTAAACATTATAGTTCTTGAATGATTTCTTAACAAGCAGTTGCGAAGGCTCGAACCTAAGTTTTACTGCACGCAAGGAATACAGGGTCAAGAAAGATTACAGCTGTTTTGAAGGCGAGAATATCCTCTTTCTGATGCCCACTTTCATGATGCAAACATTCAAATCTATCTCGATGGGAAGGTTATACATGTGCTGTTCTCTGCATACCTATGAATTAGATGTCAATATTAAATTATTGTTGCTCTTTAACTTCTAATTGATCTCTTCCTTTATTTCGTTTAGTTTTTCGAGATAAAAGACACATCCGAATTATCATCGAGAGGGCATACAAATAATTTTGTCATTTACTATTTTGTTGAAGAAAGTTGACCATACATATTAAGTCTCCTTGCATTGTAGCGTATAACCTCTTTCTTTATAATTCGACATCTTTTTTTATGACCAGAGATGCCTCTATAAAGACATACCTGCGATTGTTTCTTACTAAGAACAGGTTCAATAGTATTAAGGACGTTGTGCATCTTTGATAGATTAGAATCATTACATTATGCAAAACAAGAATAATAAAAATAAACTTATCAAATCTGAATTTTTTTTAAACTACGTTGGGCACTGGGAGACTAATCCTTCACCACAACAAAGTTGAAAACTGCAACTCATTTTTCGTTACCCTGTGAATCAAGTCATGGAGGCGAATAGCATTATCCACGCCATACCACAACAAACCCGTTTATAGGGTAGGCCACATTCATACATCATCTCAGAAAAAAGGACAGAGGAACAAAGAGAGAAAGTATCATTCATGACCCAAACCGAGATTCAAACCTGGGACCCACAGTTGAGGACTCAAAAACGCTAGCCACTGAGCCATCGGTCGGCTATATTTTTAGCCATTGGTCATATATATTTATATAAGACTGTGGAAAATGTATATTTGCTTAGAGCATAAAGGGTACTTTTAATCTTCAGTATAAAGGAAACCAACTTGTATCATTAAATTTATTATGACAATTTCTTAAATATTTTTATATGAGATCATTTTATTGAATTCTTTCCTGTAGAATACTTTAAATACAAATTGAAAAATTCTTGATTTAGAATATTTTGCATGACAATTATTCTATAGATTAATATAACATTTTAAACATTGGATATGAAAAAAACATCTAATATATCTAGGGAATACAAAGATTTTCTTTAAATTTATGAATTGCATGGAAAAGAAATATATTAATAATACATTGAATTGATTCTGAGAAATCAAATAGAAGTAAAATTGAATAAAATAAAACAATAATTTATATATAACTGAATCAACAAAATTATAAATATGCAAAGAAATAAAAAAGTTAACAAACAATTTATCACAAAAATGAAAAGTTTTACAATACATTTTCTTATTCCAGTTAATTTTTCCAAGAAAACAATAAAATTTTTATAAAATCTATACAAATAGAAAAAAATAGACTCAAATTTTATGTTGGTCATGAAAATTGCAGCCTCAAGAAAAGTTAATTATATATAGAAATTTCATTACATATTATGCAACATAGATATTTTCTAAATTAATAATAACTTAAAAATGTATCACTATAAACTTAAGTTGTCCTTTTTGCTTATTATAGTTGATCTTTCGTGCCATTGCATACGTTTAAATTATAGACCACAGTTTCGGAGACACTACATGCGGATTAAATATACAACATACTCACATGAAAGATTAAATTTGACTGGTCAAGAAAGATTTGACTTTTATTTTCCATTTTAAATGCATGTAAAACGAGGTATTTAACGTATTTTCCAGTCAAACTGTTTCACCAAAAAAAAAAATAAAAAAAAAACTATGTCGTCGAATTTTGCAAGTTTTAATATTCTTTTTCAGAAGGTGAAGGAGAAATTCAGAACAGTTTACTTCTTTTTTTTAACAAATAGATAAACATTTTATTTGCAATTGATATAGTTCTAAATCACATCATTAAACGACATGCTTTTTCTCGCACATTTCTTTGACGGGATATAACGAAAGTGCTTACAATGACAATTGTATCATATTTAAATATAAAAAAAAAAAAACTATTCATGAAAATTGGTAGAGTAATTTTGTAAAATTAATCGACAACTTTTAAGATTTTCTCGGTTTAAAACTGATGGATGAGTGTACCCACAATTTCTATAAAATGATTGCCTATCAAATGTAACAGCATTCTAAATAATACAATTCATTGGAGGGTCAAATATATTACCTATGCAGCATTCATGACTAAATAGGAATTATTAGGCATGTGACCAGATTTTCAAGAGGGATATAAACTTAGTGCTTGTTTTTTTATAAGTCAAACATTATTGCTTAATCAAAGCATTTTAAAAAGCAGTAGTTGTGACCAAATCATAAACTGGGACCACAAGCTTATTTAATTGTCAGTAATAACTGTGTGAGCTCTCTCTACTTGTAAAATAAAATTTCACTGATTGAAGAATTGATGTTATTTTATCCCTTTGGTCCAAATAAGGAACACATAGACTATTTTTTAGCTTAGACATATTCAAATTTGAAGAGTTATACATATGTTCAAGAAAAAATTCATACATTTTCGAAATTTGTGGGGCTTCATTTTCCTTTCACAATAGTGGGATATAGAGAAGCGTTCTGGATCAAAATTCAACCTTGTTAAAAGACCATGTTTCAAAATTAAGGTATGTTTGATGACCTAAGCATTAATTCATTATAATCAATCTTTGACTCCATCTCATGGTTGTTTGTATCATAAGGCACAAGTTAGAATTGGCACGATACAACAAATTAATGCAATAGTTCCTAGTAGAATAAGAATTTTTCCAGGAACTCAATTATAGAGATTTTAATTTTATTTTTAAGAACAAAAGCATGAAGCAAATTATCCATTTATTTTGTTTAAATAAGAACAATAGATTTTAGTTTCAATAAAGTCACAAGATGCAGACTTTATTCTTTCATTAATCTGAATATAAAAATCGAGATTAATTCTTGGTTATAATATTGCGTAGGATGACTACACACTGCTTAATTTTGCTATTCACTTATTAGGATTGTTGAATTCCTTTTGGCATAAAAATGAGTCTCATTTGATAAATCTAAACAAAAATAAATAATTCATATAAGTTAATGTTAAATATTTGTAATGTCTGTTTATACTTCTGATGGTGTAATATAAAAAGGACATTATCAACTTAAACATGGGACATCAACCAATTCATAAAGTTTACAATCTTTCTTTATCCTTATACATGTCATATGTATAAAATTTGAAACTGGATAGATAAAAAATGACTTGTATCCATTCTGTATTTCAGTATCTTTTATTTCAGCATCGTTTGCCATTTATCATGAAACACAGATTAAAAAGTGGATATTAACAATGGATAGTTACCAAAAAGTGGTAAAAAAGTCACAAGTTTTATGTAATATTCATATTCTTATAATCATTATCTTCTACATTCACATAACTTCATTAGCATTTGAATCAATATAAGAAACGATTTCAAAAAACAAAATTATATTATTTGCCTATCATAATATAATTATTCCTTTCTCAACATCTGACAAAATTATTTTATGAAATATATTTCTGTGCCAAAAAATGTAAAAAACAATCTGATTTTTTACATGGGGGATTAGAGTTTGCCTTTTTGTACAATTTTAATAGTTAATTTATTCACATATATGAAATAAAAATTATAAATTTTAATGCAGAAATTTTCATGAACAACATTAAATTTAAAAATACAAAATCTTTATAGAGAATTAAAAGTTGTTACCAAATATTTATTTATTAAGATAAGAAATAACATCAGTTCTAGAAATTTCTTAGGAAGAAAATAAAACTGAAATAAAAAGAAAAAAATGCTTATTCTAAGCAAACAGATTATATTCATTGAAGAAAATATGGCACAAGAAATAAATTCAAAATATAAAACAAATATAAAAAGAAAATAACATATTAATATATATATTTAGATAAGTAATATATTTTTATAAAATATCAACGATATATAAAAGTAAGTAATCAATATATAACAATGTATTTTATTCAAGCATCTTAGAACATATAAAACTATGCTCGTGATTCTCGCAATTTTTGTTAATCCAAGTTCCAGATCCACGAACAAGAACACATTGTTTCTTTGTTTCACCATGAGTACGAGGGAACCCTTTTTTCCAATTCGTAAAAGAGGAATAGTTTGGCCAGTTATCATCGACTGAAGAAAGACCTTAAGAAAAAAAGTTTTACATTATAAATATTAGAGAATATAAAAAGAAAATGCAAAAAGCTTACTCTTAATGGAGATAATAATTTTGTGACAATAAACCAGAATTTGTTATTTTAATAATTCAAGATTTTCTTTAAAGGGATTCATGCTTATGGATTATAGTTAAATTTTACTTCTGTGATACCACATTAAAATTTCGAAATATCAAGAATATAAATAATATTCGACATTATGAAAAAATCCCCAATAAGTGTGGTACTAGATATATATATAAATCCAAAATAATTCATAAAGATTTAAATTATTAGTTCCTTCTTATAAAATTGGATCTTGTCAAATAATTTAATTTTAATATTATAGTAATAATAAAATATTTTTTTATTATTACTATAATATTAAACTAAACTAAAATCCATGGCATGACAGCCCATGTGGGCCAAGGTTTATAGTGCCCATAACTGTTAACATGGCCGAGGGTCTTGCGGTGCGAAGCTTACGTCCCAGTTAGGCGTTCGGCCTAACATGAGACCCCCAGTGTTTAGTTCCCAAGCATGCTTGATACTCAGTTTATCCCACTGAAGGGATGAAAGGCTGAGTCGACCTTGCCCAGCCCAATGATCGAACCTCGGATCTGTGCCTTAGGAGCGTGAAACGCTGCCACTAAGACACTGGGTTTCTATTACTAATATTAGTAATAGCTAATGTGCATCTCAAGAATTACATATACATATTCTAGTCAGAAAATGAAACTCAATACCAAGAAATAAGTTAAGGATACTGAAAATCAGGTGAAATATTGATAGAAGTAACATGTAAAACAAATTGGAGTTTCAAGTTTAATGTGACTGTGATCTCCAGTATTCCCTGTAATTAACTCAGAGTTGAGCTTATTTGATGAAAATTGCTAGACAGAGTTATAATATTGTCATCACCGATTCAATGCCAAATACACAATTGAATTTTCATATAAACAATACACTCATTTTGGTTATGCAGTCAAATTAACGACAGCAACATGAAATTTTTTTTTATCATTCAATATCTACATACCTTAATAATCTATTTTTTACATTTATTTAGAAAAATTCTAAAAAGTATTTGATACATTGATGTTACTGAGCTCTCAACCTATACTTTTTTTCCCTAAAAATTTAAGATTACAAGAATAAATATTTGATAAAATATTTATTTTTACATTAAGATTTATTAAAATTTTGTGGAGAATTTGTAGCGATAAAAAAATATTATTCAAATCAGTAAAATGGTCTGTTTTCTTAGAGTAAATATAAAAATAAACTAATCAAAATGTTGACACCCAATTTTCTACTCCACATTACACAGCTACACTGTTATTTATTCCATCATTGAATATAAAAATATAGTTTTAACAATGGATGGCTAAAGATCACTCTGATTGCCATTCCCATATAGTTAATTCTTGTAGTATAATTTCTTGCAGTGTACACAAGATAGTGTTATACAATTACAATAAGAATGAACTGAAAATGTCATTTATATTGAAAATCTGGTTGAATAGGATAAAATTATATTCTGCATAATTAATCATACAACATAGCAAAATAATCTAGCAAGTGTGTTATTAACAAATAAACAGCATCATCACTTACTAGAGCTTCATATGATAAAAATTTTATAAATTTCTTTTATATATATACATATATATATATATATATATATATATATATATATATAAAAGAAATTTATAAAATTTTTATTTTATAAATTTTACTTTAATTCTGCATAATTTATATTTAAGATAATTTGGTAGAAATATAATTTAACTTAGAAATCTAAAGTCTAACTTTAATTAATATAATTCTAAAAAAATATTTCTAAAATTATGAAATATACTTGTATATTTGTACCCAATATTAAAATAAATGAAAGAAGATGTAAATCATATTCTAGACTTTAAAATATACACTAAAATGCAATAATTTCATTTAGGCATTAGAAAAGATTTAATTTGAAAACAAGAAATTATTTTGAAAACGTACTTAATATGAGGAAAAACCTTCTTGCATTAAAAATAGAGAAAAACATACCAATCCAAAATGGTCTGTTTCGGGCTAATTGAAGAAGCCAACTATTATGCTCCAAAGATTCAACTTGTACTAATTGGCCAAGGGGATACCCACTACATACCATTTGAGCAGAAATCCATGTAGATGGTGGGCGATGAAATTTATAACATTTTTTCTCAAACTTCTGCCATCCTACAAGCATAGAATAATAGCAATTAATAATATAAATTATGAATTCCTATATTTCATTAAAAACCAATATTTTCTTCCTTTTTTGTTTAACACACATACCAAATTATTAATTACTCTAAATTTTTCTAATAAAATTTAGTCAGAAAAAAAAAATTTCTAAGGATATGTAAACATTTGTGTGCATGATCATGGTTTTAGCATTTTGAATTAATGAATATCAACATCTCTGTGATTATTGCCTAAATTTAAATGTAGTGTTACATAATTCTAAATCAATTAAAAAGATTTTACTCAGAAAATAAATCAATATTGAGTTAATAAAATTCAGAATTGAACCTTTGGAACAACTTCCTGTATTTGATGTCGATTCTTTTGTAGTTAATGTGGCTGGAGTGATTTCATTCATTAAGTTATCTTGCAATGGCAAATTATTCTCAGTAGTACTGGAAGGTAATTCAGTCTGGTTACATTTATGTGAAGATCGGAGACTGGAGACATTTTGATGGCATTCCTAAAAATAGAATAAATCATTAATATATGTAATTTAACTTAATATTTGCAATTATATTTAATTAATGATAAAGAGTATTTAAAATTTAATTTTCTGAGCTGTATGTAAAGAAATATATCTTACTCTCTATTAAGAAAGAAATCCATTTATTTTATTTAGTTTTAAAATATTTTGGTAAATGGAGCTTTTACACATTTTGTTAACTAGATCAGATCTACAGCAAGTCATGTGAAGATTAGGTTTACACATTTAACGCATTCTAATCAATGTTAATACATATTTTACAGCACATGAAACAAATAAATATTAGTATAGCAATCCAGACTACATGTTTTTGCAGTATTTATGGTTAGGAGCAAACAAAATAAAAATATTAGACTTTTTTATAAAAAGAAAATATCCAATAATTTTCAGAATAAGTGGAAAACTGAAAATTGGAGATAGAAATGAATATTAACTTTGTATTTTACTATCAGAAAATTTGAATAGTAAATAAATAAGCTTACAAATAAATCATTCATAGTTTTCTCATGGTAAATCAATATCATTCATGAGTTTTCTTATCGTAAATTAATAGACATGAGGTATGTGTAATATAAGTAATATGAAAAATATTTGATACAAAACAAATCTGAATGTTTTTAGTAATATATTTTGCAATTAAAATCAAACATTTATATTTTGACACAGTTTTCAAATTTCTTAAGTCTTGGTTTCTAAAATAAAGTAACAGCATAACATTATAACTTGTTTCATACTCTTTATTTAAAACAAGTTCCCTTTATTTTGTTAAATTACTATAATGTAAACTATAATTGCTATAGTTCATATTATAATAATTTAATGTAATTTGAATCTTTATTGCACTTTATTTAATAGCAGTATCTCTGAAGTATGTATTAAAATTATTTATAAGGTCCAAATAAAACCTCATAAAAAATCAACCATAAAAATCAAGCAAATAACATGGATAATTCAACAGACATTTTATGGAAAAGTCTCTCTTGCACTAATATTAATTTTTTCTTCTGGTATTCTAAATGAATAAGACTGCTTTGAATATCAAGTGCTGAGTAATATCTAAATAAATGTCATCTGCAATAATTTGCTTAGTTGAAATAAATTCTTTGATGATAATGCTGCTAACTGTTTATCTTTTTTATTTTCCTTTTACTTTCATTTATTACTTCTGCATAATACACTTCCAGTAAAAATCTTGTCTTCAAATAAGTAAAACATAATATAGATTCAAATATTATGTTTTACTTTTTTATAAAGTTTGGTTTTATTAATATAAATTTTAACCGATTTAGTTATTATTGGTTATGAGTTTTCCTGTACTAAAAGTTTTATTACTAATTCTAGGAATAAACAAATCATACACCTTTCATGAGGAAAACAATAATAAAATGACAAACATTATAAAAATTACTAATAAATAGTTAAACAAGTATAGCAGAAGTGAACAATGATAATCAATTATATAGACACACACACAAATTCATTTCTGTATAATTAAACAAGCTAGCATTTTTTAATTAGAACTTTTGTTTCTAATTTTATAATGTAAATTGAAAGTATATTTATAATAAAGTATTATAAGAAAGTTTTCTAGTAAGAGTTAATTTTTGTTTAAATAATCCAGCAAAATTTTCAAACCTAAAAAGTATTCTTTAAATAAGCAATTAATTACAAGATTTACAAAAATATTTTTGAAAGGAAAGAAATTTAAAATTAATAAATACTTTTGATATATGTAATGCTCAATTTATCATCAAAGATATGATGTATTATTATCATAAGGAAATACATAAGGTATAAGAAATATCAAAATCATTATTTATTTCTATCATTCAATATGTATAATTTTAGACTAATTTACCAAAATATTATATTGTTATAAAAATAATTATTTATCACACAAAATATTAAATCATATGTGTTAGTTTTGTATTGTTCAATAGTCTACACTATTTCAGTTGAATAAAAATTTTAAAAAAATCAAAAGTTTTAGGAAGTTCTCCATTAGCCATGTGTAAGAAATTACCAAATATATTAATGATGAAAATTATTATATACATAATGTTGACAAGATGTAATGCAGCTAGTATAATTCTTCGTTTTTTTCTTTTTAAATAAGAGTGTATTAATGGAAAATATAGGCAATCATATTTGAAATAACCTACATTTAGCCCCCCCTAGAAGTACCATTTATTAATGGTTAGATTTATAATAATAAACAAAAAATTTAAACTTTCGCTAATAAAGTCTAATGAAAGAATTAATGTTGGTATTTAGTTATATGAAATAAGTAATTTTATTCTTAATGAGGTAAATAATCTGAGAATTATTAATTTTCATAAATTTCAGTTCAATCTGAAGAATTTTTAAGTCTAAAATTGAATTATAGAAATCACCTGTGTGTTTCAACAAATGAGTTATTTAATAAAAAATATTTCTAATTTATATTTTCTTATTTATAACTGCATAGTTAGTTCAAATTTTAATTTATGATGAAAAAAATGAATTTACAATTAAATTTATATGCAGAGAGTTGATATTTATTTTATATAGATTTGATAAACTTGAAAAAATTATATCCATGATAATTAAAATAATTTACACCTTAATATAGAACACTTAATATATTTACACCTTAATATAAAAAAGTAAATATTCTACAAACTTTTTTAATAAATATTCAGATCAGAAGATTACTTTTGTTAAAGATACCAAGAGTGGTTGCAAGTACTTATAAGGTTTGGTACAAATGTAATTAAGGAATTTTTCTGTAGAAGTTATTTTAAAAATCAGACAATGAAATATTTCAAAACTGTATTTTAGATATTATCTCTAAAATAACTTACTTTATCTTTGTCAAAAACATCAGCAATAAAATCAGGACTATCTTTTTTATGGGTTTCAGTTGGTATGTAAGAGCAAGAATCTAATTGAAATTTTAAACAAAACAAACAATTTATGTTTTTATTTTTGACATCATTTACATAGAATATATAAGTTCTACATGAATCATAGTTAACATTATGATTTAAATGGAATAAAAAATATATATTATTAATAAATGTTTGAAGATGCATAAAAATTTTCTAGTACAATAGTTAATTATACTTTCAAAATTAAAATGTATTGGTAATATCAATTCAAAGAAATAAAACAATTCTTAAAAAACCATCTTTTAGTTTTAAAAAACAGATAAATAAAAATGGTCTGAAATTACGGATAATTAAAATTTTAACATCTTTAAAAACTAAATAAGAATGTAGTGTTAAATAACTTGTAAAGAAAATTTGAATATTCCTATTGTTAATAATGTTTAAATATTTGACGGATTTCTATATTCTTAATGAAAAATATAAGGCATATAACTAAATTAAATGCATCTGAAAGTTTTCAGGTGAAGTTTCAAATAAGCAAAATCATTTTAATCCTCTTTATATCGTATAAAATACAGTATTTAAGAAAGCTTCAAAAAATTTAAATGCATATTACAGAAAATTTTCTTTACATTATTATATTATTAAATGAGTTTTTCCAACTTAAAATAAAAATAAAATTCTTAGTTTACTCATGTTTATTCAAAAATAGCCATTTTTAATTTCTTTAAAAAAGATTACAGTTGTATATAACATATAACGAGTATATGAAATGGATTTAAAGATAAAAGAATTAGAGCCCATATGATATTTATAAGCGTTCAGGCTCAACAGCACCACCCACCATGGAGCCCAACAAGGGATAACAGCCACAGGCTCTGGACATTTCCAGCTGTGGTGCTTATCATGGTGTTAGCTGACACCCATATTCTGGGAGTCACCCCTGGAGACAATGACGAACTTTAGTGCCAAGTCCAAGGATATGATTCCTTAGCTTGATTCCTAGCAAACTAGTAATGAATGTAGCTAGGTAACAGCTGTTTGATACACTGTGGATCAGTGTACCACCCACCAGTGTACCAGGGTTGCCATGCAAGACTAACATGTGGAGACTTTCACAGTCTATATGAAACGAGAAAAAAAAAGAGTGACTACAACTACTCATGGAAAGCTCTCTCTCTCTCTCTCTCTGGCTGTTAAAAGATAGATTAGAAGGAAAAATAAGGAAAATATTAGAAGGAGAAAATAGGAAAAATTACGCAAGAGTAAAGTTTCCTGGGTACCTAGGAATTAGGGTATGTGTACTTACCAGATAAAGATGAGCCCATAAAGAGCAATTTCCTTTTATTCAACTTAATAAATTTATCATTTTGAATGATAATTTTTTACATATTATTTTACAATAATTAAAAAAAAAAAAAAAAAAAAAAAAAAAAAAAAACAGTGGGCTTTTTAAAATTGTTTTAACTTTTAGAAGAAAGATTTAAAACCTCAATTAAATTCAAAAATGTGTAATAACTAATTGGAACTAAATAGATGAAATAAAACTGGCATATGGTAATTTTCAGTTTTTATCAAATAATTACTTTTATTTGCTATTAAAAAATGGTTTTCTTCAATACAATGACAAATACAATACATTTAGATTATTTCAATGCAACACATTTAAAAAATTCTCATTATTCCAGTAATACTAATTTTTAATTAAAATATCAAATGATTAAAAGTTGCCCTAATTTTTAATTCTGGATATTTTTGCAAACATTAAATTTTCTACTGCTAAAAATCGTAATTTATAAATTTTAATAAATTTCCTCACAGGAATTAATGATAAAACAATACAAAAGTACTTTGTGTTACTTTGAATTAGCAATAGATATTTATAATAAGGAAAGGAAAAACGAAATAAATTTAACCTAGGAAATATTAGTTGCCATAAATATAGCTAGATAAAGCATAAATATAAATAATTTACCTCTATTTAGATCATAAATACTGATAACTGTTTTATTGTGGGTAGAAATCACAGCATTTTTAGGATCACTTAAAATTAACTGAAATTGCTCTATTGGAGCTTCTTCGAGATCATCTTTAACAATTATAATTTTCCAGGTAAGTTCCTTCATACCTGAAACAAATATATATGTTAAAAGAATAGTTTTGATAAAATACACACTAAAAATAAATATTCTCATATAGAGCATCAAAAAAATTCTTGAAAAAAATATTTTTGAACAATTGTTGGCGAACAATACATACAACTGCATGAAAGTAAAACAGTGAAAGTAAAACATAAAAGTAAAACTTTTTTTAAAGTTAAAATTTCTTAATTCAAAACGATTTTTTCAAACTGAAGTTATTTTCAATCTTTTTAATATGGAAAAGAACTATATAACAAATATTCAATGATATTTATTCCATCTTCTTTTTAAGTCACAGCTTCCCTTAAAATAAACCAAGTTTGTTTGAATACTTAACTTATTTTTTACAGTTGAAATATTTTTAGAGTACATTTTACACTGGTGTAGTTTAAAAGCAGTATCATGATAAATCCCACTAATCTATAAAAGGAAATTTTACCGAAAAAATAAAACACTTTCATGCAGATTTTATAAAAGTAAAAAAAGATAAAATTATCAAAAACAATTTAAAATGTAATGCATATCTAATTTCCTTATCAATAAAAATATTTCAACTGTATTGTATCTCTTAATTATAACCAATAACAGCAATTTTTTTCATTATTTCTTATGATGAAATAACTTTTGCTTTATTTGTGAAAATTTCCTTTTGAAAAACATAATAATAAAAGCCAAAGCTAAATCATTCATTTTACAATCAAAAAAATCTTTTTCACAATATTTAAAACAGAATTTGTTTCACGAGTAATCAGCAATTATAATTGATATTTATCAATGTTTTATGGAATCAAAATGGATTTTAACTGATATAGTATAACTTAGTAATAAAAATAGAAGCAATTTTAGAAAACAGTTTACTTTTATAAAGTTACAGCTTACCAGAATTAAAATGAATTTTCCCAAATGGTTCTGATACAAAATCAAGTCCTTCTTTAGCTGTTCCTTCAACTGCAAGTACAGTGGCATATGAAGAAGCATTTAAATTACCATTGCGTTTAATGACAATGTCTAGATTTCCAACATCTTCACAGGCAGAATATTCTGCATGAGAGAAATAGATTACAGACCACTGAAAAACCATCCTATAAAAATACAACAAAATAATATATATTTACTAAAAAGCTTAGTTCAAATTTAATAACCTAACTAATTTCAAACTTCATAAATATTTAAAAATGAAATAGTTATTCTCACAATTAAAAAATAAGTTTTCATGCTAACAGTTCATATTTGGCAAAGCACAATGGACATCTAACAACTGAAGAATGTAATCAAGTTTCTTAACATGCACTACATAATATTGATTTCCTGGAAGAGTTTCATATAAAATGGATCATTTTCATGACACAAAAGAGGAATCTGTAAATCTCATAAGCAATCATGTGATCGATGTGTAAATCAGCATAGTTCCTAGCAGCATGCCTAAGGCTGGGCTCTACCAATTAGGTAGAAGCTGCTGCATGGTTGTCTTCATAATTTAGAGCTTTGACAGATGAGCTATAAGATATAAGAAGCAGAAATGCAACATGTCTTCATTTGTCTTCAGTTGTTCACCAGTTACTAGGATCAAACCAAAGTCCTTTTACTCCAAACAGTGCAATCTTACTTTTCATGTCATGGTGAGCCAATAACTATTACAGTTACTTTAATTATACATGCAAAATGCTTTCGAATAATTTGTTGAAGTCAACTAAGAAAGTCTAGAAATCAAAAATTAAAATTTATATTTTGATAAAAAATAAATAAATAAATTTTTCCGGAATACCAATTAAATCAGATTTTATTCATACCTAATGTTAAAACATTGAAATTTGTATTTTTAAATGAATACATACATTTTGACAGAATAGTTTGATTTAATTAGTGTCACCTCACCTTATACTCATTTCATTGCATTGAATTTAGAAAAAATTCATGCAAAAGATAGTAATTTTATTTAATAAAAAAATGTATATAGCATACATTCCCAGAAAAATTCAAAATATTTTCCAGCTACGATGAGAAAAGAACAATTTTTTACTACTTCCAACAAATTTTTCCTACTTAATTTTTTATTGAATAGAGTGGTAAATTCTAAAATTTTTTAATCAGTCTGGTGGCTTAAAAAAGCCTAATTTTAAATAAATATTTTCAAATTAACCACATAATTTCTTATTTATATTTTTTTAAACAAAATTACAAAAAATTTGAAAAATTTCTTGTTGAAATATTTGGGATAAAATCATGACACATTTATAAATTTATCTTGTAAATGATCATAGTTTAAGAGTGCTTATCCACCCAATAAAATAGTAAACATTAAAAATTTTAAAATATTGTTAAATTTTTTATTCAGATTTTAATGGGACTTCATATTTTTATATTATCAATAACTAATTTTTTCATAATTTTTCAATTCAATTTTTTGAGAAACATATTTTTTGGTATATTTGAATGAATATCTTAATGAACAAAAATTTATTTATACATTTTCTTTTCCATTTTAAATATCTTATTTATAATTCTTATTCAAAAATATTTTTTAAGTGTTTATTATGCAAATTTACAATTTAGATACATTTGGTAGTTTTAATTTTCAAATTATCATGTAAGTATTAAATTTGTGGAGAAAAAATTGTTATATAAAATACATCTGCCTTTTGTTTTTTAAAAGAAATTAATAATCTAATAATTTTAATAGTAATTCTTATTCAAAAATATTTTTTAAGTGTTTATTATGCAAATTTACAATTTAGATACATTTGGTAGTTTTAATTTTCAAGTTATCATGTAAGTATTAAATTAGTGGAGAAAAAATTGTTATATAAAATACATCTGCCTTTTGTTTTTTAAAAGTAATTAATATTGATATTAACCATATCTATGAAAAACTAAATATGAAATGTACAAAGAAAAAATATTTACTTTCTTCCTTGTTTTTGTTTTTTAAAATACACAAATCAGCTGAAGTTCCTCAAAAAAATTTTTTTTAAAAACTCTTTAAAATTTTCTATAAAATTTGGAAGAAAAGATATATAAAATTATTTATAGATTTATTTTTAACAACAAGCGAATAAAATTTTTAATAATGACTCAAGGTCTACAACTAACAATGTCTACAACTAAATTAGATACAATAACATATATTGTAAAAAAAAATACAATGCACTTTCTCTTAGTTGGTAATATATCATATGTATGATAAGTGTGTGTATGTATATATATATTCCATTAGTTGGAAATATATCATGTAATAAGACACTAATAAATATTTGTTTTACTAGTTGCATTAGCAATTAAACATTTCATTGAACATTTAGAAAAATTTTCTTCTTACAATATTTGATAGTTCTGTGGAAAAGACTGTAAAGATATCCCAAATAATTAAAATTTTATCAATATATGCCAAAATATACAATCAAATTAAATGTATGAGATAGAAATACTTTATTTGAAATATATCCCAAATATTCCAATTATTTTCAGGTAATATCCTTCATTTATCAGTCACATAAAATATTTATAAAAAAATAACTCAATTGTATATATTCTTTATACTACCCTTTACCATTTAAAATAATAAGATTTGTGACTAGATTTAATATTTACAAATGATTATTATTATAGCTGTATTATTATCTATTTTAAGCTAAATTTAATAAATCATTCAAAACAGATGACAGGAAAGCTTATTAAAAAAATTTATGATTATATGATTCAAAAATATGATGATAGATTGATTGCTTCAAAGTGTTTAGAACTAAAATTATTTTTCTCATAATAAATTTTATAATCGAAACAATATTGCATTAATTGATTATAGAAAATCGAATCTTAATTGCACAAAATAATAAAAGAAATGTTGATTATTCTGATACATACATATTCCCAAAGTTACACAATTAGTTCAGATATATAATAAGGCAAATATATTTTTATTTGTTAGTTAGGTTTTGTTTCAAAGTTGTGGCATTGAGTACTATTTAGGTAAATAATGCTTTCAAGTATAATAATGCTTGAAAGCATCTTGCTTTCAAGTAAAATAATGCTTGAAAGTATCTTGCTTTCAAGCATTATTAATGTTTGATAATATTAAGCATAGATTTGATAAATACTGAATTCCAATTATGCTTCGTATTAATTATGTCAGACCATAGAAATTATAAAAATAAAATATTATGTACCTTTTCCATTTAATCGAGAGAAAAAATATATTTTAAATAATGCAAGAAAAGTAACATTTACAAAATATAATAAAGTTAATTCAATAAATTACACTATAGCTAGTAAAACTTTAATAATTGAGCAAGTAATAAATTTAGCTAGCATATGAGTTTACTAGCATATACATGATAAGATTACTTCATAAATAATTTGCATAAAATGTTTGAAATCATAAGATAAATTAACAAGATTTTATCCCTGTACTTTTTTATTATTCTATTATAATTTATTTAATCTTTCCTTTTAAGCATAAAAATTGTTAAAAATAAAAACAATCGCATTCAAAAATAAAATAAAAATTATAGTAAATAAATGTAATTTTACAAGTAAGCATTTTTACAATTGTCTACAATAGAATACAAAACATGATGCTAATAGATTGTATGTTTTTCTGAGGAATTTTCAGAATAAATCTTGTATTTCTCATTTCTGTTTGGTCAATTTAGAAATTCAGTGGTGCACAGAACAGAGAAATATTAATCCCACTTTTATCAAACAAATATTAAAAAAGTTTGTGTGTTAAAATGAGGCACAAAATTGTTAGTTGAAATTTAATATTGATAACTTAAATTTTTATAAATTTATCATTTGTAATATATGCAGTATAAAGTAACTTGCCATTAAAAAATCTTTTAAAAGCATTTGTCAATAAAATATATTTTAGTTATATATTAAATATCAACAACTTTTTTTTATTTTTAGAAGTTTATTCCCTTTCTTACTTTTATGTACGTACATATTTGTTAAATTTCAATTTTAAATAATCTTTTACTCAATCTTAATTTATTTGAAATTGTAATAAATTTTTCTCTATATTTATTTCATTTACTTATGAAAAGAATTTTTAGACTAATATAAAATAAATAGTTAAGTCGTTTATAGTAAGCCATGTATTGTGTATTGTAAAAATTAAAATGTTTTAAGTTATTTTCTTTTAATTTCCAAAATCATAGATAAACAATAAACAAATGTTAAAGAAAATCAATGCAAAAAGAATAAAAACAGTAATTTCAATAAGAATGTTTATCAAAAAAAAAAAAAAAAAAAAAAAAAAAAAAAGAAAGAAAGAAAAAGGTATTATCTTAAGCTCACTAGAACTGATTAATAACTTGTAATTATAGAGCATGTAAAACAATAGAAGTAAAATTATGCAAAAATAACGAATACTTTGAAAATATAAATATTTTTACATTTAGTATTAATGATATTTTTAAGAGAGAACAATTACAAATAATAGAAATAACTTATTTAAGCATATAATAATTAGGTAAGCTAATTTTAAAAGCATATAATAATCATGTTTTTTTTAAAAGCATGATTATTATATGCTTTTAAAGCATGGATTCCTTTAAAAAATATTATAAAGTAATTTTCCCAAAATTAGATAATGTTAAGAAGCTTAATTAATCAATCAAATATTTATTTCGAATTTAAATATTCATACAATAACAGTTATTTCATTTATAAGAAAAAATATTACTGTAAATTGAGAGCAAGAAATTCATAGGAATAGATAAATTTCTAGAATTTTGTTTTTCTTTCATAATTTAATTTGATACCTGCCAAAGTAAAAATAAATAAATAAAGTATTTATAACAATATTTGAAAAACAATATCATTCAAGATTTACATTTTAATACATAGTTAATTGATGAACATTAGAACTAATGAAAATTTATTACATACATGAATGTAACACATAATAGAGATTATTGTTCTGTTGATTATGGAAAAATATTTTTAAATTAATAAAAAGTCAATTTCAAAGAAAGCAACTAAACAAATATAATACCTGTATTCATGCTTAAGTACTGTGTTCTCGATACCAATTTTGAAGATAAAAGAATCATTTAAAGAAGTTTCATTCTGTGGAATAAAAACTATGTGACCTTCATTAATGTCCTTTTGTGTAAACATCTGTACAACTTTGTTGTCTTTAAAATTAAATATCTGACCAGACTTTATTGGATATAATTTTATTTTTTCAGCTGAAGCTAAAGTTCGAGTTATTTTCAAATTGGAACTGTTAATAAGAAATCCCATCCTTTGATTCTGCAGCTTCTCTATAACTTCAGGATTATTTAAGATAACAACTGGATCTTCTACAGTATCTCTAATACCAGTTATTTTGAATCTATAAAGCAAAGTAGTTAGAAAATAATTAATTTTAATATGTAAAGTTGTAGCACATACATATCTAAACAACTCTTCAAAAATTATTTTATTAAAAATAAAAGAGCTCTAAATTACAGTTGACAAATATTCATTTTTCTTATATTATGTCAAATTTATAAGACTAATTTTAAGTTGAAGCATGTTTATATTTAATGCCTTTCACTAGTAAAATGTCACATAAAAGGAGAAACATAAATGCACATCTTTATTGACATTCAAATTCATTATTAAAATTTAATATTTAAATAAATAAAATATTCATAATTTTTTCTTTCTATTTTTCAGATGAATTTCAAAGAAAAATCAATATCATAAAAATAGTAATTTATGAAATATATAAATGTAATTTCGAAAAATATTTTTATAATATTAATAGTATGTAAAAAGAAAAAAAAAACATAAATGTTTCTTTGGATAGCTAATATTTTACTTTATTTTATAGTCAAAAAGATCCAAAAGATGTAGGGAGTTCATGGATTTAAAGTAAAAAAATAAAGAAAAATGAAGGTACACATTCTGTTGCAGGATCAAGGTGCAAGTAATATTTTACCAAAGACAAACTCTATTAAAGTTTTGAAAAATTTTAATGATAAAGCTAAAAATTAGCATGCAAATTAGAATATTAGCTGAAAATACTTCACTAAGCAAAAGTCACTGTGTGAAATTTGATATCAAAAAGATTGAAAAACTAAATACTTTACTTTTACTTATTCAAAAAAAAAACAAGGATTTTAGGAAAATGCTAGTAGGCTATCAAAGTTAATTTAAAGATATTAAAAATTTAGCATAAAATAAAAATAAAAAATTAAACTGCTTTTCCTAATAATATTTGTTTTGCAAAATATATTTGAATTAATCATTAAAATAATTATTTACCTATATACATGAATAATACATATACAGTAAATAAATAAGGAATATGAATGTATATAAATAAGAAAATAACGTAAATGCATTTATTATCATGATAAATGACAAAAAAATGTCATATGCAGAATAACTAAAACTAAAACTTTGTGGCACAACAGTCCAACGCCTACAGTGCCCATCTCTGTTTTTTTTATTTTTTTTTATTGAGAGGCACTGAGATACAAAGCATGTATCCCAATTAGATGGTCAACCTAAATCAAAACCTAGAGTGTTCAGTTCCCAAGCATGCTTGGTACTCAGTTTATCTACCTACTGAAGGGATGTAAGGCTGAGTTGACCTTGCCCAGCCTAAGAATAGAACCTCACACCTGTGCCTTGGGAGTATGAAATGCTAAGACTAAGACACAGGGATGTCAGCATATAAATGTAGAAATTCAAAAATTGCTGATAAATACAGAACAGCAGATGTATGCATTAAATTATATTTTTGATATTTTAAGAGATTAGTTACTAAAAGTGAAAAAAAATTTCAGCTAAATAAAAATTTGCATTTCTTTAGCATTGAAAGAGTACTAATCTATTAAATGTTAATATAAACATCTTATGTTTGTTGTCTTAATTAAAAATAATAAATAGCATAAAAACGGATTTAAATTTAACAGGTAAAATTTATTAATTAGTTTTTCCTAAATTAGTTCTTTTTCATTTTTAGTAATATACCTGTAATTTAAAAACAGAGTTTAGTAGTAATTAAATTTTGAAAAAAAAATGATATTATAAATGTTATTACAAATCATAGACAATGTGTAAGGGAAAAATAAATATTTCACTTAAGTAGAAAACAATGATAACACAAAAGATTGAAAATGAATTCAAAATATATTATATAAATTTAAAATTTTATTTAATAATTAAATATATATAAGAAAATGCTTTTATGTCTAGCTTTTAAAATTATTATAAACTTATGATACAAAGCTATCGTGTTTAATACATAAGTGTAAATAAGGAAAGCAAAATAAATATATTCCAAAATTCAAAACAAAGCATAATACAAAATAAAAAAATAAAAAAATTTCTTGTATAATATGCATTTTTAAAAATTTTCATGTTATTGATATTTTTATTTAAATGCACAAATATAATTGTTTATGTATAAAAACTTAATAATTTCAAGTTAATCAAAATATCAAAAGGTAACAATGTAGACCTTTGAATTTTATTTTGATAATTTAGAAGAAAGAAACGAATTATATTTTAATATAACTAAAAATTAGAAAGTATCATTGAAACTATTCTTCCTTATGTTTTAGCATGTTAAGAAGGATAGATTACAAATCTTCTCAGATGAAAGAAAAAAAAAACTTGTTTTGATGAGTATTTGTCTTCAATGAATATTAATAATTAGCCGAATAAAATTGAAGCTTGATCAGATCCTCAAATATTTTTGAAATAAATTAGAATATATTTTGAACAATAAATTCAATGGGGCTTTTCACACTTGTTATTTTTTTTGTTCATTGAAATATTAATATTTTGTTGTGTTCAAATACATGCTATATAACATGCTGGAACTCGCAAAAATTATTGACAAGAACCACATGTTTAATTTATAAATAAATATATGTTTACGATAGAGTGATTTGTTTCATATTATTTATTATTCAAGTGCATTATTATCTTAAATGTTATGTAAATTCTTTCAAAATTTAAAAGAATAATCCTGATACTATGAAAATATAAATTATTTAATGATTTTAATATTTATTCATGCAGCATTATGCATATAGATTATCTCACATTGATGAACAAATGATCTGATCGTAGCAAACATGGAAATTTACTAAATATGTAATAAAAAATGACACTGACTGAAAATTAACAAATTTGATGAAAAGTAATTCACAATAGCCAGGCAACAATTTAGAACTAATCGCAATTGTCTTTTAATATTTTGTAATAGAATAAAAATCTAGAAGGAAATAAAAAATTTAACTAATCAACATTTCTACTTCTAAAAAAGAGATTTTCAATATCCCTTGAAAAAGGCAGAATGATTTCTTTAATAAATTTTAATCTCATTTATTTTGAATATTTAACAAAATTTTCCTAAAAGGTAGACTTTATGCTACATAATTATTCAACTTAGAAATAATAAAACACTAAGGATATAATTGGTTTTTATAAATAATTTTTATAATGTATCACATGAAAATAGTAATTCACAAATATCCCTAGCAGAATGATAGATTTAAAGAAACATGGGAGATTTAGAAACAGCAAGAAATAAGTTAAAAGAAATCGTTATTCAAATTAAGTGAAAGTGAGGAATATGAACCACATAAATCTATCATAAATCCTTTCTAATTCTTTATTTTGATAAATGATATCATTAAATAATTCATTACATAACATGAGAATATGTTAATATGACTTTAAGATTATGCTGGTTTATTTAACGAGTGCTTTCAATTTATTATGATTTTTCTTTTACAACAATGTTTACAACAATTTTAAATTGTATATTAGTTTCACACACTATCAATCAGGAAAATACTTAAAAATTGGTAAATAATAATATAAAAGCAATTGGATAATATATATTATAAAAATAATATTTATTTTAAAGAAATATTTGGAGGAAATTGTAACATAAACATGGATATTAACACAATTAAAACTTAAAAGTAAGTATTCTCTACATTTGATATTTTAGAGGTACATTTTTTACTGTGTAATTTACTCGTTAAAATATTTTAAATGTATGATTAAAATTCTTCTTATATCCATTGTAACATGCAATTACGTAATTAAATGTAAAATATTAATGTTCATTTATGTAAGAACCCATTTAGAACTAATTCATATGTGTTAAAATAATGCAGCAAGCAAATGTTTTTTTCCTATTTTGATAAAAATATACCATACTTAAATTTGAATAAAATAAAATCAAAACTACAAAATTAAAAAATGTTTCTAAAATTCAAACATAGAATATTTTTTATATAAAAATTATAATTTTGCTGAGACCTGTTCACCAACAATAATGTTGTAATTTGAGTATAATTAAATCTAAATAAATAAGTTTTAAAGGAAAATTAATTCAATTATTAAGTTTAAACAAGAGAAAAAAAAAGGTTTTTGAAATTAACTTTTACCATTAATGTAAATTAAATTATATTTTTTCATAAATGTGTAGGAATATGATGCAGGTTCTAATACAAGAAGAAAATTTTAATTTACATACACTGTAGGCTCATAGATGATTCTTCCATCATATATGTAGCCACTTTCTTTGTTATTATATACTTCGAAGGAAAACTGATCATTCTGCGAAAAATTGAATCCTGCCAAATAAGTTACCAGTCCATTGTTGATATCATTTTGAGTAAAGTTTTTTGGATTGATAACTTTTCCATCATAAACTAAGTTTCCATACTTAGTTGGTACTCTAATAAGGTAAAAAATGTCAGCTGCAGACAGAGATGGCTCATATGACGTCAAATGATTGGATGTTATTACAGATGACCGAGTGGGAGAAATGCTAAATTGGAGGGGTAATAAAACGTTTAATATAGGAAGAGGTGAGCTTGTAATTTGAATGTGGAAAGTAAAATATTTTTTAGTTTCACCGTTTGTAGCATACAAATTAAAACTATCATTGGAAACTCTAAATGTTTTGTTATGTTTATATGACAATTGACTATTTAGTATATGAAAACCAGTGAAGTTTCCGTTAAATAAAGATGTGCTATTATTTAAAATTAAATTTCCATATAAAGGTGGATTTGTTATATAGAACAGAATTCCATCAACATTAGAGTTGTTGTCAAAGGCAAATAGCATACTTGAACTCAAGACAGTTTCACCTCCCATTTCGACAAAGATTTCATTATTAATCACAGTCATATTACTGCTCTTATGATCAACAAATTTTATCCTGAAAATATGAGATGATGATTTGTGAAGACCATCAGACAAAAAAAATGTAAAATTGTCTTCATGGATGTGTGAAGATCTATTAACATGCTGATACCTAAAAATAAAAGCAGAGTAAATAAAATTATTACATACATATGTCACAAATATATGATAAAATATGGTAACAATAATTTTCTCCAATTTTTTTCAAATGTTCAAAATTTTTACATAAGTAATTTGAATTAACAATAACAATTTCTAAACATTTTTTTATAATCAAATAACGGTTTTGAAACAGAAGTATAATAATAAATAAAAACAAAATGGTTATCAAGCATAAAAATTAGCAACTCAAAATTTAATTTTAATTGAAACCTTGATAAATTAGGTAATTAGATGTTACATCCAAATAATTGAAGGCAACATTTTAATTAGTAATTTTATCAACATAATTTTTTACAAGAGTCTTACAAATTACATAACTTTAAAATTTAAGGATTTTTTAAATTAATGAATTTAAATTGATGAGTTTACTAATGTACTACATAAAAACATCGCAATACATTGTAAAATAGCTGGAAAATTTTTTGACATTATTGATTATGTCATTATTATACTTGATTTATGTCTACATAATATTATGATGCAAATATTATGTAGACATAAATCAAGTATATATGTAAATATACAGCCACAAAACTAATAAAATAAAGCGAATTTGTCTTTAATTTTTTTGAAAAATAATGCAATGAAATAACAGTAAAAACCATTGCAAAAATTCCAGATTTGTATATTATAGTTAATGCATAAATATAATCATACTAATTAATTAAACAATATCATACTCCTTTAATGTATATATATATGAACAGACATATTGCTAAATTAATAAAATAAAATATCATATAGCTAATTGATTATGTAAATATGTATAAATTTTTACAGCTTTTAACTAACGCACGCACACGCGCACACACACACATATATATATGCATAATATGAATGGCATTACAGTAAAAAATTTCTCGATATAATTTAAACAATTAACATTGGAATTCTTTAAATAAATAACACACACATTAACTATTAAATTTTAAAAAAAATTTCCTATTTAATGACTTTTTAAATTTAGATATATAAGTAGTTTTTATAAAAACCACAATCAAATAACTATGAATAGTTCAATTCATTTTTGAAGTTAGCATAATTAATAAGATGAAGTCTAAAAAAACAGGCAATATCCATTAAATTAAATTTAATATAATAGCAAATATTTCCCAATTGCTATATTAATCAAATAATTTATATTGTGATTCTTTTACATAGTTTAGATTGTAAAATTAAAAAAAAAAAAAAAAATCATAGATCATCATCAAGAAATTGGTTTAAAAATATGTTAATAAAAACTATTAAAATTTTTTTGAAAAGTTGTTAAAATTTTAAATGTATACATAAAATATATTTTAGGAGGAAAATTCATATAAAAATGTATATTATAAACAGGCTCTTTTTGTATTGAATTTTCTTGTTTTAAATGTGCAATTTAAGAAAAAAATAAATTTTAGTTTTAGAAAATATTAATCATAAATCCTGTAATATCTTACCAATGGTATATTTTCATAGATAATTATATATAATAACGTTTATTGACACAAATTTAAAATTTAATTACATAAATAATAAAATACTTTAAGCACTGAAATAATTATAACAATGCTAATAGTTTTAAAGAAAGTTTTTCCAATAAGTGAACAACACTTGTATACTAACTGAAAATGTCAAACCCCTTATCAAATGGAATTAATACAACAAATAATAAAATTTAATAAAAATTTTACAAAATTTAGTAAAAATCTAATTATTAAAAAAATTATGAGACTTGTATATTTAACTCTTTGCAATTGATTAGATATCTAAGAAACATAAAAATCTATAAAAAAATTTCCCTAATATTTAAAAAAGAAAAGCAATTGTTGATTTGATTGAAAATAAAAATAATTGTAAAAATTCATTTACTCAAACATTCTATAATTTTACTTTTTCATTTTTAAAAGAAAATCAACATTTTTTATAGTCTATATTCATATTGCTAATTTTTTATATTAATCAATTCTGTATTTTTAGCATTTATATAATCCATTAATGGCAAAAATAAATTAAAAAATATTCATACATATTTTATTAATATGAAGTCACAACCATTTTCCACAATCATTGAAAAATAAAAATTAAATTAGACAAATAAAAAAATATTACAGAAAATAATTAGAAAAATCAGTATTTAAACATACCTTATGAGTTTTAAATTGACATCTTCTTGAGAAAACTTTGCATTTTCCAATGGAGTCCATTCATTATTAGAAACATATTTTTCAAGTAAACCATAAGTGACTGGATTTGTTACTTCGTACATGATTTCATTTGAAGAAGAATCTTTATCCTCAGCAAATAAGAGTTCATTAGACAATATAACATTCCCAAATAACTCAATATTTGTAGCATTAACAATCTTTGTTAAGGTAGGAGGTTCATCATTCACAGGTATAATTTGAACATAACAGCTTCTATCAACTGAATGAATACCATCACTCAAAGATAATGTAAATGAATCTTCATAATTTTCAGTACCATCGTGATGATATACTATATTATCAAAGTTTTCCAATGCTAACTGATTAAAAGGAATTTCTAATAGTGGCCCGTTGTTAATGGCTTGCAAGAAATAAGTTAGGCTGCCAAATTTAGGTTTTTGTTTCACACTAAGTATTAAGATATCACCTGGATAATCTCGGTCACTAGCTATAACAGACCGATTTTCCAAAACATATTTATCATTTTCTTTAACAGTAAAATTAAATAAAATAAAATGTGGTACTTCATCATTTAATAAAACTATGCTAACATAAACAAGAATTGATGTAGAGTTATGTACACCATCTGAGATATAGACTTCAAAATCATCAGACTCTGGTTCAATATTTCTGAAATGTAAAGAATGGTCTTAATTTTAAAAACTAATATTTATGTATTCTCAAATCATAATTTAAATAAAAGTTAAAATATTGTATAAAATAATGAACAAAATAATTTTGTGACTTTGCATACATAGGATATAGATGTATGTGAAGGCAACAAAAAATAAAAAAATCACCTTCAAAAAAATCATTCATTTCTAGTATTAAAGGAAAAATTTGCAAATTTGTTAAATTCAGAAGGAAAAATAAAAAGAATGTGAAATTTCATTACTTAAAAACATTTATTTTATTTGAAAGATAAAAATGCTAACAAGTGACTCAGCAGGTTTATTAAAAATGCATAGTGAAATAATAAAATAAAATTAATTACTGTCATTAAGTCTGATTTATTAGTTTTGCAATTTTTTCTACTCTTTAAGAAATATAAACTAAATTATAAATAAAAAAATCTGTATAATATCAACAAATGTTCAATTATAACACTTAGAATTTTTTTTAATTTCTTTTATACCATCGAAAAGAATATATTACCAAGCAAGCTTTGGTATAAAATAACTGCTTTTAAATAAACATTTTTAAAATCATATTAATAAAACTTTTTTTAATATTTAACATTATAAAATCATAAATTTATTTATTAGTTTTGCAATTTTTTCTACTCTTTAAGAAATGATAAACTAAATTATAAATAAAAAAATCTGTATAATATCAGCAAATGTTCAATTATAACACTTAGAATTTTTTTAATTTCTTTTATACCATCGAAAAGAATATATTACCAAGCAAGCTTTGGTATAAAATAACTGCTTTTAAATAAACATTCTAGTATTAAAGGAAATATTTTCCTTTCAACTGAGAAAATACTTAATGATAAAATGAGACAGGAAATTCAAAAGCAGTTATTTTTATGAATACTTAAAATAATGAAGCAAAACACTGAAAAAATTTTAAATTTTATAACTTGTGCATTGTGTGCAAAATGAGACTTAAATTTTTGTCATTTAAAAATATGAATAATGTTATGATTTTCACAGATCATTATTAAATAAATTTTTAAAGAATATTTGACATGCATGCCAACTAATATAATTTGAATAATTAAACTAATACAATTTGTATAATTTTTATACATACTTTGGCTTGATAATTTAAAGTATTAGTTAACTTTTCCAGTTTATAGAAAGTTAAAATAAATTATAAAATGCATTATAATTTTTGAAAATATTTCATTTATATTATTTTTTAAAATAAATTATCATTATTTATTTTTTTTATATAATTTGATATTTAAAAAAAATTGTTAAAAAAAATCCCTTGAATTTGGAAAAGTTAAATACATTGATACTAAAAACTTATATAAAAAATCTTTTATTATATTTGGCTAAAAAATCAGAGAAATATATATTTTTAATTAAATACATTGAAAAAAGTTCAGTTCTGTTTTGAATGACTTAGATAAATTATTAATTACATGTAATAAATGTAATATTATTAAGCTCCCTTAATATTTGCAAATAATTTATTTGTTATTTTAGAAATTTAGTAAGCACAGCATCTTTTATATGAAGTGAATTATTTTCAGAAGAAATAATAACAACACTTTAGTACTTCATATCAATGAAATTAGAAAGATATATAACTTTTCATGTACCCTTTTTTACTTCATATCAATGAAATTAGAAAGATATATAACTTTTCATGTAGCTTTTTTTCCAGTTTGATAGTAATAAAATAATATTTATAATTATAATTTAGATATGCACTGAATGTAAGAATTTGTTTTAGTAAAAAAGAAAGAAATTTTCTTAAAAAATGTATACATAAATATATGATTTATTTTAAGTATTCCCACATACTATGTAAATGTATTTTTGTATACATTTTTAAGAATTTTTAAGCAAAATTATTAACTTAATTTTGAGATAGTTACAAGTATCATTTCACAAGGCAGCAAAAATCCCATCATTTCAAAAGTTATGTTAAATATAGTAATAATTTTGGAATATAAAACTGTGAATTTGAAAAGTAGGCTGAGTTAACAGTTTGACTTTCTACTAGTCAACTGAAATCATTAATTATGTAATCAAAATTTGGTGTAAATATCAAAATTAAAAATTATTTAAATTTTTATGTATTTGCTTTTGTAAGTCTTCCCTTTTGTTCTAAGGAAAAATATTTTATTTCATTAAGTTGTATTTATTTCATAAGTTTAAATGCTTATTGCAAAAAAATTAAGTCTAAGAAATGGTGGTAACATAGCTTGATTATCATTTTTAGTACCATTTTATACATTACAAAATTATTTACTTTATACTATTCAATACTATCAAAGTTTTAATAATAATCAAGCCTTTTAATAGATTAGATGTAAAATATTAATGTAAAAAGAAGTTAAATTGCATTACTTACTTTCCTTGAAACATTAAAAAAACAACTAGATATTTTATTTTATTTATCTTTTACTTAGACATTCTATAAAAATTGCAATAAAATATCCATAAAATATAGTTGTTCATTAAACTAAACATATAATAAAATATTTGAGATTATAATTATTTCACATAATATTTTGGTCAAAATTATGTAATTATGTACATATATTATTTTCTTTTTTTAATGATGACAGTGATAAACATTTGTAAAAATTAATATAAATATTTTTTATTTAACATTGATCATTGTTTCAAAATCATTAAATGAATCTATAATTATTATGGAATTAGATTTGATTAAATAGTTACTTCTAGTATTTTATTGTGTATTAAAAAACATAAAACTAATTTCCTTAAAAATAAGATTTTAGAAAAATTAATGACAAAAAATAAAAAAAATCATGACATAAAGTTTCACTCTGATTAATTTTTTTAATCATTACTAATTAATAAAAAAACTGCAGATTTTCATTTTATTTATTTTCAAACTTTTAAGCAACTCAACAATTATATTGCAGACTAAATTGTTTATGAAATTATTCAATAAATTATTATATTTTGATATAAAATTAATATGAATAGTAATTTTATATTATCTGAAGAATTAATTATATATATTTAAATTTGTAATTAATAATAATTTATTAATCCTTTAATTTTTTGCAATGTATGATCATAAACTTTTAAGTGTATTTACACTTTTTTTTTAAAGATTTCCTTTCTAAATTCAGCAATTTTAAAAAGCAGAGTTATAATTTTCCCCACAATTACATGCAGTTTTTTCATCTTTAGGATATTGTAAAAAAACTGTAGCAGGTTTAGGGTCCATGTGAGGCTACACTGAACAAAAAGAATCACATCATCAAATTAGTTTATAAAACTCTGCATAAGACTGACTGTGCTACTTACCTGGGTATCAACCTTGACACCAAACTAATATGGACTAATCATATATATAAAGTGGTCAATAAAGTGACGTTTCAAACTGTTAAAAAGAATAGCTGAGATAAATTGTAGAGTTTCATAAAATGTTCTTTTCAATTTTCAATTCGCATATTAGACCAGTTTTCGGTTATTGTGCTGAGCTTTTTAATACAGCTTCTGACAGTGCTCTATTGAAGCTTGACATTGCACAAAACAAGGCATTGAGACTCATTACTTAAGCTTCTAACTCAACTCTTATTGCTGCTATGCAACAATAAACTGAGATTTATAGTTTATCAGAGAGACATTTATAATGACATATCATTTGGTGAAAGATTGATTAGAAAGGATTTTTTTTTTTTGCCATAACTACATCTCTTCCAAGATTAGATTAAAAATACAGCATCCTTTTTTATTTGAGCTCAATAGAAAGTTTGATCTTAAAATCTGAGACAGGCAACTTTACATTACTTCTTTTCCCAAGTACTTTAAAATTTGTTACTGCAAATTTCAACTTGGTTTGGCCTTTTCTATGCAAGCTTAGCTAAGGGCTTCTGCTCTGTCAACCATTCATGAGAAGTGCCCAGTCAAGGACTAGCTTTATTTTACATTGATGGGTCTGTAATCGCTTCATCTCGCAGGGCTGCAATGGTGTTTATTCGAAACTTTTCAGTCTTAGAGAACTTCTTAGTACCTGAGCCGATAATTTTGATGCAGAAATTTATGCAATTTTTATATAAAAGAGAAATATTATATGTTTGTTTTTACTCCATAAATAAAAAAAAAAATTTTGAGATATTAATCGAAGTCTCGTGCAAAATAATCAGAAGTATGTGTTTTGAAGCCTGTTAATACTACTTACACATACTGGCACATTGGTTTAGATTTTTTTTAAGTAAAATTAATATTAAATGTATTTATTGATTTTGTCTGCCTTATAATTAACATCATAAACTATTTATTAAAAAGTATATGTTACACATTAAGTTTTCGCAATAACTTACCTGTGTTTAAACTGGACAAATGATATATATTGTTCTTTTATATCTTGCAGAGGAAATGCTGTAATGTTTTTCTTTGTCCTATTTGATTCATAGCCTGGAATAGGCCTGGAATTTTCTAAATAACCATATTCTGGTAGTTTGGACACAACAATTAATAATTCAGCAGGAAAAGTGTCATCATCAGTAGCAGACAAATTTTCCTCTGTAATGATAGATCTTTTACCTTCTTCAACAAGAATAGCCCTTTTAAAATATAACCTAGGCGGTTGGGTATTTACTGGTAGGATTGTAATAAATAACTTGTGACTATTGTGAGTGCTTCCATGAGGAAACATTTTATCAGTTACAATAACTGTCAAAGAATCTTCTTTTGGATTTGGACCGATTTCTTGATTATTGTGCACATACAACACCTAATAAAAATTTAGAAATAGGAATACAGTTCTTTAATATCTATTATATAAATTAGTATTTTTAAAGAAAGCACGATTCAATAGTAGAAAAGGGAGAATAGAAGGTATGTTGTGCATAATGCATTAGAAAAATATGAAAATATCAATCTCCAATTAATTAAAAATTTTAACAATTTAAAATCACTTTATATAACGATTTTAAATTACACTAAACAATTTTTTTTCTAATATATTTAACAAATACAACATCCATATAGTTCCTTTCCTGCAAGATACTAATGAAAAATTTGCAGTGGTAAAAATTTGATTAAAAAACTCAATTTAAATGTTTTGGATATTTTTAAATAATGAAAATTTATTTTGATAAGTACTTTTTTTAATAGTTATACTGAAGTTTAATGATAATAAAAGACAAAAGTGCCTTTCTCAAAAACACTACATGTAAATGTTAATAAGTTTATTTGAATTTTTGTCAGCAAAACATTAAAAATTTAAAAAACTATGTTGTAAAGAATATAATTTTCAACATAAAAAAACTATGTTGAAAATTATAATCTTTTAATCTGAGTTTAAATCCAACTAGACCAATCACTTTAACTTTCTATTTAATCACACTTTTAAATCAATGTTAGGAAGAAATAAAGATAAATGTTAGAGGAAGTGTTTCCAGTGCATTTGGGAACAATACCTTTTTAAAACACAGAAATTTCTATAATACTATAGTTTTTAAAACAAAATTTCTTTTACTATTCATTTATAATTATTGTATAATAAAGCAAAGCAACACTGTAAATAACAAACATGGTTAAATTTCTTATATTTCTTCTACAAAAAATGTCAAATTTTTATGTAATCATTTTAAAGATTCTAAGGAAAAAAGCAAATATATTATTACCACACCTATTACATACAAGTTATCTCAATTCTATTTTTTTTAAGAACATTCAAATTTGGATACAAGAAAATAAATGTAGAATAATTATATTATTTTTAAGGCTTTTGAAAATTGAAATAAGTGCTTTTTATTCAGCTTAAAAATATAATAGCTTTGTTAAAAGATTCACAAATTTATATTCAAATTTTTTAAAGTATATCCTCTAAGAACATTTTGCCAATTTTAAATAATTGTTTTATTATCATCATTAAGAAAAACTTTATAATTTAATACTAAGCTTATGCTGAAAAATCTACTAGAGATATTCATTTAAAAAGGTTTCTATACCTTTATTTGAAATTTTCACAAATATAATTTCCTTTTTTCATCATTTCAGTGGACAAAAAAAATGTTTCATTTTATTTTAATAATTCAAAGATTGAAGTTAATTCTTTTTATGATATTACCTATCCATTTTATCATTCATTTGTATATCTGATAATTGTGGGATACTCTATTTTTTTGCATTATTTCTATCTCATATACATTTAGGTCGACAAAAAAATATGTTTCATTTTATTTTAATAATTCAAATATTAAAGTTAATTCTTTTTATGATATTACCTATCCATTTCATCATTCATTTGTATATTTGATAATTGTGGGATACTCTATTTTGCATTATTTCTATCTCATATACATTAGGTTAAATAATCTAATTAGGTTAAACAATTTCAAACTTTTTTATATATGCATACAAAAAAACACACAAAAAGACAATTCCGGAGTTTTGGCTTTGTATTAAAAAGTTTTTCAACACAATGTTTACTTAACAGTTTTTCTCTTATTTTCAATGGAAATAATTTCATGTAAAATGTTTCAATTTAATTTCGGTTAGCAATGAAACATGACAGCTAAAATAGATTTTAATACTAAGATTATATTGAAAATTCTTTAGAAATATCTGAAATTTTAATAAGACACTTATGGCATATAGGTATAAAGTATTGCATAAATCATGAAACTTCGCTTTAAAGGATAAAAAATTTCATCATTTCCTAAATTTAAATAATTTCAAAATCGAATTACAATAGAAAATGAGTTAGCTATCTTCACTGTAATTATCAGAAATATTTTAAAAGCTAAATCATTTGCCAAATGATTGCTAGATACTACAAGAGATGTATAAAACAAAGATATCACTTTGAAAGCACTTATAAGTCACAGGATAATTAAATTTTGAGATACTAGATAGTTTAAAAACTGAAACAAAAAACTTCATAATAAATTCTGCTTTGTATTAAAAATAATTTTTTAATATTTGTCACTTATAAATTTTGTATAATTTAAATTCAAAACAAATAATTCTTAAATAAATTAATTCATTAATTTTAATTGAAAATTCATTACAAGTTTTTTATTTGTAATTTATAATTTTTCAACATGCAAAATAAAATATACATAAATTATTGAAAACTGAATCACAGACAAGTTAAATTTAAGATATAACAAATTGTTTTAACAGAGTAGTTTTAAAGCAGCAAAAATATTTTAACAATAAATTTAAACTGTCTAAATTGTTTCTAAGACAATTATGGATTTTATTGGTTAGATAAATAATTTTATGTAACCTGAAAAAAAGTCATTTTGTATTTTGCTTGCTGATTATCAATACATCATATATTTGCCTATTTTCAAAATATTTTTTGAGAAATTTTTATAAAAGGGAGTATTCAACATTTTTGTAAACTGCTTTTTGTTTCTTGCCATAAATCCAAATAATGAAATATTCAAATCAAAAACTTTTTAGGAACTAAAAATGATGTCTTTTAATGCACAAACTTAGCTTCATAGTTTAAAATTATTTTAAGAAGAATTTAAAAGATATTTTACCTCTTTTTCATGCACATCTCTTTGCGTAAAACGATTAACTTTTTGCTTATCAAGTACAATATTACCAAACAATGGTAGTTCTGTTATTATAAAAAATAATGCAGAATCTTCAGTATCAACATCAGTAGCAGAGAGAACCTAATTGGAAATGGATTTTAAAAATTTACAATATAAATCACATTAAATAAAATTAAATATACAAATTAAATGAATTTTTATAAAACTGTTTATGTTGTTATGGCAGTTTGTAAATATGATATTAAAACATCTTATAAATTAGTAGAAAAAATTAATTATTAGTTCTGTTGTAGACATCCACAAATAAGTAATATATATTTAAAAAATCAATCATACAAGAATAAATAAATTCAATCAATAATATGCTATTTATTGTTCATTTTACTCAAGTTTTGGTTATCTGTTTAATATTTAATTTATATTTCAAATTCATTTTTTAATAAATAATAATCTGAAAGACCAATATTTAAATACATAAAACATGATTACATTTTAAAACATTCAAAATCTTTAAGTAAAGAAAATTTAATGAAAATATGAAAGACAATTTAATAATGAAGAGCATAAACAAAAAATATGGACAATTATTGTTATAAAATTATTTTGACACACTAGAATACAGAGAATATTATTGTGTGTATGAAAAATAAAATATTAATTTAGAGTTACCACATCAGCTCAAATGTAATCATCACTCAAATAAATAGATTCCAAATGTATACAGGAGTAAAACAAAAAATATCATTTTAATATATAACAAACAAATGTAATAAAATTACTGTTCCTCCAGGCACTAAATTTCTAAAAGTGTCATCTTCATTTTGTAGGCACTTTCTAACAGTTTTTACATTCTAGATAGAACTAAGATGATAAAAAGCAATTTTAATTTATGCTGATCATTAAATAAATTATTGTGAAAGAGTAAACTTTTGAAAACTTTTACATTAATATGATCTTTTAAAATTATAATAAATAAACTTATTCTCAGATTAAAATATATTTTTTTCACGATATTCTAAAAAAAATTATAATATGGAATAGTCAATAACATTCAAGTTTGGGAATACAAATTGGTTATTAACTGAAGGGCAAAACAATAGTAGAGTAGATGTTAATATAAATTATGCTTTAAAAATTAAAAATCATCTTCACCCTTATTCTATGAACATTGTAAATTATCCTTTTACCTGGATAATTTACAATGTTCATAGAATTGTTGTAAATTATCCAGGTAAAGGGACAAAAACAGCATAAATTAATATGATTAAAAATCCCAATTGTAGATGAATATATGATTTCATTATTAATAAACATATTTATTACTTCAAACCAATGCTATGAATTTTTATTAAAACAATGCCATCCAAAATGTTAAGCAAATCTTGCACTGAAAATATTCATTGTTAGCTACACCTCCAGTTAATTTATTATTTATATCACAAATTTAATTTTACTATATATAAACAGATTAATTTCATTAATATGCCACATTATTGATGGTAGAAATTTATATAATTTAATACTTTATAAAATTATTAAAAAAGAAGTTGCAGTTTGACTAATCCATAGAAATTACCTGTGCTGTAAGTCTGACAGATCTACCTTCATTCACTGAAATCTGATGAAGTAAATCCTTTCTCCAGATTGGTTTTTCATCATCAATAGGTTGAATGGAAACTTTCACATCACCAGATACAAAGTGAAGACCATCATTAACTCCAACTTTAAAACTATCTTTAAAATTTTCTGACCCATCATGTATATATCTAAATAAAATTGTGATTAGAATGATAAATGTCAATTTCACAAAAAGCATGAAAATCAAGTGCAAAGAAATGTTCAAGTATTATGTGAACATCTTTACCTAAGAAAGATTAATGATTTTCTTATTTTTGCTTATATAAGACAGTTAAGAATCTTAACATACTGATATAAGATTGAAGGAATAACAAAAGAAACACAACAACATTGAACACCAAGTGATATAATAAGTGATTTGCAGTTCTTTTTAATATTAGTGATAATTTTATTTCGATCTGCAATTCTGGACCCCAGATAAAAATGAAAGTCTATGAAATTGCCTATGTGAACAGTGTAATTCTAATAATGTAATATAATGAATTAAAACAAATATATTCAACAACAAGTTCAAGAAAATATTTTCTATTGTTTGAGAACTTATTGCTCTTTTTTCACATGTCATATTTTCAGCTCTATTTTTAATGATGCTTGTTGAACTGCTACTAAAATTACTTTGATATCATTGTAATAGGATTCTATTTTTCAAGTATTTATAAGAATGATTATAGGAATTTACTTTTTTATAGGCAGATAATGTTCAATATTATGTATTTAATTTTTATAGCTTTCATATACAATAATATATAACCTTATAACTCAGTTTTTTTTTTTTTTAATTTGTTGTCTTATCAGAATCTACTGAAACAAATGTCAGGGTGACAATAAAATAGGCATAAAATAACAAACTTTGCTACAATCTATTCACTCTGTCAAAAATGTAAGTATATATATATATATATATATATATATGTATATATATATACACATATATATACATATATATATATATATATGTACATATATATACACACACACACACACACACACATATATATATATATATATATATATATATATATATATATATATATATATATATATATATATATATATATATATATATATATATATATATATATATATATATAACTTGAAGTCACAAGTATTAAGTCTTATAACATATATTCTATCTTTTGTTCATCATTTGATTTTTAGAATAATTTCATTTTAGATGATTGTGTAGCACTAAATATAAAAATTATATTTCTCATGCTTCATTTATATAATTTTTAATCATTTTTATTCTGTCTTTATTGTAATGAACAGTTACAGTAAGCTTTTTACTAAAAATGCTTTGAACATTTAAAAACAAATCATAAATCTATAAACCTCCTTAATACATACAAAAATAAATTAACGAGCTATCAAATTCTTTAAAATTATCTTCAAAACAAATAAAGTATTGGACATTTTGAATAGAAAAGAAATTGAAGAGAAGCTTCAATAAACAAAGAACAAGATTTTTTATAGTCCTTTCAAGTACTCCTACATTTATATACAAAATTAATACTTGAAAATAACTTAATTCAATAAAATCTGTTTAACCAAGTGTTTGAGAAAACTATATTTTTAATCATTACAGCTAAAATCTAGTATCATGGGCATTTGTGAATTTTTATAAAGAAAATGGAAAAGAACATATACGAATTAAAAGTCCTAATAACATCAATTTCAGTATTCATTTACCTTTAAGCTTTAATTAAAAACTTTTTAATTATATAATATAAAATTTTCCAACAACCTAAATCCTTATATTTATTTCTGGACCTGATATAGGAGTTGATATTCTAAAGCTCCTATTTTTAATATAACTTGATAATTAGTTATGTATTTCATAAGCAGCATATTAAGTTTAGTTATTTTATTTTATATTCATAAAATAAATGAAAACAATATTTTCCATGTACTAGGATTATTGGGCAATTTTTATTGCACTCGTTCTAGATTAATTTAGATACATTATGGCATTGATTATTCTTAGCTGAATATTATTAATTACATAGTAGTGGTTATTTTTCAAACAAATGCTTCAGAGAGAAGATAATTTGAAATTAAAATATATATTTGTAATTTGTAATTCTTGAACAATATTCTTTATACTTAGTATATTATAACATCATAAAAACAAGTGCTTTATAATTATGTCATCCTTTGAAATAATTAAATAGTTTATGAATTAGTTTTAATATTTTAGTGATGCAATTTAATAGAAATTTAGGGAGCATATAAAAATCTCTTATTATTGTGATAGAGGAACAGGATATTTTATATTTTTGCTTACATATTGAAAGAATGGTTTAAAAAATAGCTAAAAATGTGTTTATGTAATATTTGAGCAACCTTTAGAATCAATGATAATATTTAAAATAAATGTTTTTCAAGGAAAATACCTTCATTTAGATTTATTAAAACAATTTTAAAGTGATTTTAACAGTTTCACAATGTAAAAGAATTTATATAGTTTTTAAAATTTTTAGTTATAATTTATAAATTTTATAAGATCAGACTACGCATTAATATGAATTATTGTAGGAATGAGTAATGTAGATAAATACGCTTTATCAGTTCAATTTTTTTTCTTATTGTTTATTTTTATATGTGAAATACAATAATTTAACTAAAAGTATGCTGATAAATTGAAAAATTACAAATTAAGAGTCACTTTCATCTCTATATGATTTAGAAAATATTTTTCATTTATAATAAAAAGATTGGTATTTAATTACAAATACGATAAATAAAAAAAAGCAATTAAATTTTAATCGATCATTAGAATTATAAATATTTCAGTACATATATATATATATATATATATATGAAATTCTAATGGCCTGTAAAATTTCACAAGATTAGCAATATGGTAAAAGGGGAAGAATACCTAGTTAATTGAAGATTAATAAAAGCAAATATACATAAGAAATTCTTTGACTTGAATCAAAAACATTATAATTTGTTGCAATGTTTTACAATTTAAATCTAAGTGATTTTTCGAGTATTCTTTTATTACAGTGAAATTAATAAAGCCATAAATACAAATAAGCACATAAAGAATAATTCATTTCTAAAAGTCAATCATATACTTGTATTAAAGAAAAAGATTTATAATTTGTAATAGAAGTTGAGGATTGAAATTTTGCACATATAACAGCAATGTCAGCAATCCATTATTATGAAAACTTTTGTGCATAGTAATGGCACATTATTTACTAATGACCACCTCAACTATAGGCGTCTCATTCCTTGATTCTGTTTGACAATAGCAACATATAATCTTCTGGGAAGGTCCTAATCCTTATGTAACTAAATGTAGTTTTTGGAAATCCATTTGGCTGGTCTGGAATTTTCTTTACAATAATCAAATGTAGAAATGAAGAGTTCAAAGAATAGAATATCTGTATATGTGAGTTAAAGAACATCTGTAACTGATTGTCCTGCGTTAAAATATTCAGCAATAATTATTTATTAGCGACAATTATTAGCAAAAAATAATTCAGCAATAAAATTAAAATATTCAATATTCACAATCTTCAATTCATTTCCCATAAAATATAGAAATATGTTTGTCTTAAAATCAAATATAACCATATATATTAATATCCAATATCCAAATTAATATGTAACTCTTGTAAGCCTACATACTGCTGGTTTCTTATTAAAATTATAAAACTATCATTTTAGCATATTTCTGAGCATAAATCCATGACTGACAACTCTACAATAAAACTGTATAGTTCTGAGTACTTTTGCAGTGAAATGAAAGAATTAAGAATGGGTTTTATAATAATTTTTCAGTGTGATTCAATTTCTAGAAGTGAGTGTATTAAGTCATTTATGTTAAAATACTTAGTTGAATATTTATTACACATAGTGAGTTTTTCTGAGCACAACGATTTTATGATATCACACAAGCTCATATAAAATCTCCATCAAAAATCAAATGTTCATTTGATGGTTTCCAAAATAATTCATTCCCACTGAAAAGGATTTTACTCAAGTTTCAAATTTCATATTTAACAAGAGAGATAAGCTGAACTATCCTAAAAATATGAGCAAATATTCCTTAATTAAAATTTAAAAGTCATTAATTTTAAGTTCAGTATAATTATACTTTAATTTTCATTAATCAAATGAAAACTTTCTTACCCTAATGAAATTTTGTCTTTATTTAAAATTAACTTTGTTAATTCCTAATATTAAATATAAACACTTTTTCATAAAAATTTTATTATAACTATTTTCCTTTTTGTCAACAGAGAAAAATATTTTTAATAATACTTATCTAAGAATTAACAAATATTTATTTTAAAATGAATTACGAAATAATACATTTTTATCTATAAATTAAATCTAAAAATTAATAACAAAACACTTGAACTTATAAAAATAAAACACTTCAAATAAAAACTTACTCTAATCTTAAAGTCAAAATATCATCAAGTGAAAGAATGTCACCAACACGTAGAGGTTGCTCACTCCTACATAAAGAACCATATAATGGAATTGTAAACAGACTAATTTGCAAATCTCCTGACAATGTATCAGGGTCATAAACTGAGAGCTCATTTGTAGAGAGTAATGTTGAAGAACCTTCTTCCACCAATAATTCGCTAGTATGAAGCTGAGGTACCTTAGATTTAAAAAAGAAAAAACAATTCCTTTAACATTTTTTGAAAAATCATACATATTAAATTGGAGTATATATTTAATTGAAAACAAAAGATATACTAATTTAAATTTACAAAAAGTTAATTCTATTTTTGGTTAAAAATACTTTTATTAAGTAATACATCAAATTATTGAAGATATATATGTTAAAAATTCTAAGTTCTTAAACATTATAAATCAAAGAAATTAAAATGTGACAGTAAACACTGAAAGAAATGTTTCTTTGTAAAACATCACTTTTAAATACATATGATTATTTTTACAAGCTTCTTATTTATGGATACTCATGATTTTATAAATAGTGGCTGATCTGCAACATGGTCGCATAGCACAATTTTAATTCCCATTTATGAACTACAATTTGGAAATATCTCTTTTTGAGAATTCATCTTCCTGCATCTTTTGTTAACGTTTACTTTATCCATTAGTTTTTTAATTTATTTTTTCTTTTAAAGTTGAAAAACTTAAATCTATGTTTTTAATGGAGAATTTAAAATTTTTCGAATTGTGGATAATTAACTGCACTGTAGATGTTGAAATTCTGGATTTTTTTAAGCAATGCAAATATAATTTCGCCTGCTTAATCTAAATCCCATCTCAAAGTTCATGAACCAAAGTATAATCAATTACTTCCAATGCAGGATGCTGTTGGATACTTTTAAAAGTAGTGATCATGGTTTGGAATCGCCTTATGCAATTGATATTCTAGTTTCATTGTGATTATCAATTCATGCTTGGAATAATGTTGCAGGAACAACGATATCTAGGTCACTTTGACATTTTGACACATATGCTTTGTTTGGTTTAAAAAAAAACCATCATAATTGAAGAAAGAAAAGAACATTAACCTGATGACTGGAGTGAAAAGGAATTACTTATTGAACTTTGAAAATAAACTCACTGGCAGCCAAAAATTTTATTTCAAGATTGTTTAATGTGGGCTCAAATAGTTAAGAAAGCATTAGGTGATTAAATGATTGAGAACATAACAAATGAGAATGAAAAACAACTTTTAGGTATTTGACATGAAGAAAATGGTCCAGTACTTTATATTGGAAACCAAATGTTTCCAGGATCAAATGATCTTGGATAATGCTAATCCTGATCCTTGGCAATATTCATTAAGCAACACAAAAACAGAATCCTTAAGAATAACTCATCAATATCAACTTTTAAATAGTTGAAAAATCTCTTGATATGCAACTCACAATTTTTAAGGCAATAATTAAATTCTAAATACTGTAACAGTAAATTTAAAATAAAGAGATTTTGACTAGATGGAGCCTAATGTAAAAAAAATTATTATGTTGCTTCTACTTATTATTTAAAAAAAAATTTTTCAGAAATTGATAAGCTAAATTAAGCTAGCTAAAAATAAAGAATTTAACTTTTTAATTTATTTTTTAACTACTTTAACCATTTCAAAGTTGTTCTTGTAAGAATTTCAAAGTTTTGTTCTTATAAGAACAACTTTGAAATGGCTGAGCTTTACTTAATGGTATTAAAATTATATATTGAATGAAAATAATGATCTAACCTAAAGATATTATGAATATATCATAGTAAGGTAAAGGTATGGACTTAAAATTTTAAGAGATAATGTAGAAAAGATGTTTCTTATGTAAAATTAATGAAAAATGTTTTAGATCAATCATTTTCATAAAATTTTTGACTAACTATTCAGAGAGAATAGACAAAAACTAAGCTAAACAGATAATAGAAATTTCTTTGACTAAAGCAAGTTACCAGCTAAATATGATTCATTTTAAGATATATATGATTCAAGTCAAAATCTGTGAATTTAAGTACACAGATCACTTATTATCTTAGAACGTTTAAGATAAGTTTTTATCGTTTTTGGTGATGAATTAATGAAACATTTTTAAAAAAGTAACAAACATTTTTCATCGTTTAGATATACTATGTTATATATATATATAGATATAAGGGAAAAAATGTTGAGTTTAAAAAAAAATAAAAGCACAGCTATAATAATATATTCGATATACAAACTATCAGTTTACAACACTGTTAATGAATTAAAAATAATACAAAAATTAATAAATTAATCTACTAACAACATATTTTCTTTGTACAGTTCATTATCTCACTTTAGCAGGATTAAAAGTTATGAGAAGTAAAAATAAATATCAGGCGTATTTTTCAATAGTGTGAACCAACTTTTTAATTTTATCAGAACAAACCCACACATGAAAAATATTGCATGTAAAGATACTGGTTAATAACTTTACAGATCAATAGAGATAGATGCAAGTAACGAAGCAATAAAGCTTGTAACACAAAAATTATTGGAAATAATAAAAGTTCATATATACACAAAAATAATGCAATTTATCTCATAATGGGATTGAATTACATCTTCATTAATTATTTTACAAGCTTTTAAAATAAAACATTTCTCTATATAATAGTAGAAATATTTTTGACATAAATATATGTAATAAAATTTTGCAATCAAAATATATTTCTTATACTGAAATGAGTATTATTGAGGTTACATTTTTTTTTCTATTGTACAAATACATAATCAAAACTAAAAACAAAATTCTTGTTATAAGGATTAAGGAAGCTTTTTAATGGAAAAAATAATGAATTTTTGATTTCTTGTAGAAACACATACTCAAGAATAAAAATTAGTTATATTTAATCAACTAATTTTTATATTTTATTTATGTAAGTATATTAGCTATAATTTAATTAAAATAAATTTTACAAAAATGGTTTTATTATTGAATTTGGAAGTGATAATAATTTAATGATTAAAATACTTTTCACAAGAAATAGTAAAAAATGTAAGAAATTTTATTAAATTCTTTTTTTGAGCTATTAAATTAAACAAGTAACCAAGAATATGCAGTTTTTTTAGTAGTTTAGAAGATAAAAAATACTTAAAATGTACCAATGAAAAAAGCAATAATCTACTCAAAAATAAACATTTGTGTCGTAATTAACATAATTAACTAAATTTCATCAATGCAGACAATCAAATGTTTCTGATGTTTATATACACATACAGACATTTCACACCAGGAAAATTAATTACACTGTGAGAGAATTTTTTCTTATTTATTATTAATAATATGTAATACTGCAGAATTTAAACATTTTAATTTTAAAAAATATGCAAACATCATAAATTTTAATATAAAGTAAGGGTAACTAAACATAATAAAACTTCTAATTTCATAATATTTCACTGAAAAGCATGAAACCAGTATGAAAAAAGCATAACTTCTAGTCAAAATGCAAGTAATTAACAAATTTTAAAACAATCATTATAATAATTTTATGAAAGTTAAGACAATGAAAATTATAAACAGTTAATAAAAATTGTATTTTAATATTATTCTGAATAGTAAATGTTATTTTTATATATTGTTTAGAATTTAATACAGGCTGTAGTAGCCTTGTGATTAAGGCATCGGTCTTCTACCTGGAAGGGCAGGTTCGATTCCAAATGCCTCCAAAGGCCCATTGAGTGCATGCAATGTATGTGCTCATGAAATCTGTGAAATAGTCTGGATAAAAATCACCCCCCCCTTCTTTCAGATCAATGTCGAAATTGAGGAAGTGGATCTTTTGATGGTGCCATCTATCAGAGGAGTTTAGAGCAAAGTTGTGCTTTGTGGTACTCTCGTTAAACAAAAGATGGACCTTACTGACTTAAATTAGCATAGGTACATAGCAAACTTGGCTTCTCCAAGTGTCATTAGTGACAACAACACAACAAAATTTAATAATCTAAAAAAAGTTGAATATATTGCTTATCTGATGATATTATCTAACAAGTTTTAAGTTATTAAACTATAAATAACTCATATACATAATCCATTATAATTTATACAAATATACATATAAATCATTAGATTATTTACTTGATTATTCACAGGAAGAATTGTAATGTTAAAAACTTGCCCTGTGACATTATTTTTGTCTTTATCCATTACAGAAAATATAAACTGAAGATATAAGGGATTTGGGCCAATCTCATCAGCTGGGGGCAAATAAGCGACTTTTTGATGATTTACTTGTTCTTGTGTGAATGAAAATACAGGAGTAAAATTTTGTTTCAAATCCAATTCATCATACAAAATAATTTTACCAGGATCTATAAGAAAGGAAAATGAAAACTAATTTATTACTGATTGTAAAAATGATAAATATTGCACAGAAATTCTTAAAATATATATATATGAAAAAAAAATCAAGCAACATATTTTCTTCATAACAATTTTAAAAAATTTCTTGCTGCTAGTTGATTACATACTAGGGCACAGGTGCCATATAATCCAGGATGCCAAATTCTGAGTTTGGTGACTTTTGGGGGAGCATTTTCTTATGTAACTAGAAACCTGGTTTTTATTACATCATAGATATGGAGACCTTAAAAAATTATGCAGAAATTTTAGTTTGGCAACACTAATATATACATTATCATGCACATCACAACACGTCATCTTGGCAACATTTCTTCATCACCGAACAATTCAAAATCTGGAACCCTGGATTATACGGCATCTGCGTCTATACTAGTGCAAATATCAGATATCATAACGATTACACCATTTTTCTTTCTTTAACACAATACAAAATCATTGAATTCTTATATTACAAATTAGTCAACATATTAATATGTTACATATTTATAGTTAGTATTATTATAATTTTCAAACCGATTATGATGAAATAAAGCAAGATCTCAATGGAATTTGCTCAATTATAAATTAAGAATTTACAAAAACATTTTAATATTTAGAGATAAACATCATTTTGAATTAATTTAAAAAAATCACAATATTAATACATTTCAATTTATATACTACAGATTAAAATACTTTCAGTAAATATATGCTTCAAATAATATTTTCTACAATAAAAATGTCAAGTTCCTATTATGTAGGAAAAAAATGGCATCAGCATAAAGATTTTCCAGTTCTGCAAAACACTTTGTTTTATTAAAATGTCATAAAATACTAAAATTATATTTGAATTTCTTTCACCAAAATCAAAATTCATACAAATAAAATCAAAGAAAGGTATTGCTATTTTTTAGAATAGTAACACATAAAAGAATATAGGTTGACAATTTTTAGAAAGAATAAACTGGAAATAGTTTGGTCTTAGAAATCTAATTTGAAAAAGAATCAAGTTAATTATGTGATATTTTTAAAACTTTTTATGGTAAATACTTTGTAATTATTTTTTTGCAATTTACATCAATACTCTGTCAATTTATTTTTAATTTTAAAGTAAAGAAAATTTTACTTAATTTGTTGTCATCTCCTTTGGAAAACAAAAAGTATTACAATCTATTTTTGTATTTTCAAACCGATTATGATGAAATAAAGCAAGATCTCAACGGAATTTGCTCAATTATAAATTAAGAATTTACAAAAACATTTTAATATTTAGAGATAAACATCATTTTGAATTAATTTAAAAAAATCACAATATTAATATATTTTAATTTATATACTACAGATACTAATTATATTATTCAAGTATAAATTATATTATAGAATATAATTTATACTTGATGATAAATTAACCATTACTGAAATTCATTTCTTTCATTAACTCATTATTACAGTTGGTTAGTTTTATTTAACAATAAGTTTATATTTTTAAATTAACAGTAAAAACATAACAAAATTCTTGTAATTTTTTATATATACTTATATATAAAATGAACATAAATCAACAAAATAATAAATATCTTATTTTATGATAATCGAAATTTTATATTCTGTGTATGGCTGAATATATGTACAATATAAGTACATGTGTAAGTCCATTAATTTGTTAATCCAAAACACAAAAATTAGAGATCCAAATTTACCATCTTTAAAATTCTAACATTTTAAATTTAAAAAATATGTATCCAAAATCTTAAGGTAATATTGCCTGAGTTGTAGATTTGTAGGCTATAAATCCTGCCAAACAAAAGTCAAATTCTTCTAAAATTTTTGAACTTACTATTACAACATAAATTTATAAATTTATGAATTCTTTTTTAATATAAGTTATTATATATTTATTTGCAAAAAAAATATATAAATAATTTTAAATAAGCTGAATAAATTCTAGTTAAGTAAGAGCTATTTGTAATTTGTAAATCATAATGACAAGTGATGCCTTAACTTTTATAACACAATAGTGAATTCAATATAAGCTATATTAATACAAAACTGATTCTCTAGGAAAGCTACTGAGATAAAATTAGTGCATCAGAAAATGACAGAAGAGGTGAAGTTTGCAATAAAATAAATACATTTTTGGTTAAAATATCTTAAAACTTAATTAGATTAGTTTTGAGAGAATTACTATCTTTAAATACTTTAAATTGAATAAAATTATGTGCATGAAGCAAACTGCAAAACTTGATAAATATCAAAGATTAATCCATGAAAAAAAAATGAATTCAAAAGATAATTTTTCAGGTAACAAAGATTTGGATTAATAATCTTGATATTAAAAATGTATGTATCTAACGGACAATTTTTAAAAAAAATAATACATTGATTATATAATAGCTCTAGTTATATATTTTGTAAATATGTTGAGTAGGGGCATGAAACCATTACAAAAACATCTGCTGAGTGCCATCACTTTCAAAGATAAGGAGGACTTTTCAAAGATAAGACATTTTCATAACTTGCAATAAACAAAATCAAAAAACTCCCTTGTTCTTAACTTCATACAAATATTTACAGCAAATAGAAAAAAATGGTCCCAAGTAAAATAAAAAAACTGGAACTTTTTATAATTATTGATACAATTTCATCATTAAACTGCTGAAATTCTGCATTCATGTGTTTGTAAAGCCTATTAATAAGCAATCACAACAGCATGTTGTGAGCACGCCTCAATAAATACCAAAAAAAAAAAAATCATAAATATAATTTATTATACTATATTTTGCCTAGGGAGAAGAAACTTAATTCTTCTAAAACTAAAAAAATTTTCCATGACAATAGTAAAGAAATTTCTGAAAAAAAATAGAGAAAAATCTGTTATTATTTATTGCATCATATGGCTTTATTTGGATATCGATCCAAATAAAAAAGACAGTTCATCACAATATCTAGTTTAGGAGTTCTTGCTTTCTATATAAAGTTTGGTGATGTCCTCATTTTCCTGGGACTCTATTTAAAACTTTACACATGAAGAGGAGGTCAGAATTCAAGTGGCCTTTATTACAAATTGGATATGCTTAGGAAGACAATATTTTCATAATATATAGATGTTCTGTTAATAGCCATGTTTTATTAGGAGTCTATTAGTCACTGTCTCTTTTCTTTGTTTGTCATCAAAAGACTTATATTTATATTGTATGCTTTCCCATGATTTTCCTTTTGATAAATTAGTCAAATTATAGCAATTTATTTCATTGTATTTTTCAATCACAAATTTTTTAAGAGTCTCTGGTGTTATAGATGCTATTTCTTGAGGCATAGTGGTTCCATTTTTTGCTAGATAATTCCCATTTTTGTTCGCTATTCCAATGTGCAAAGAAATCTATCAAAAGATGATAGTTTTTTGTAACTTTTTGAAGAAGTTTGCTTTGTTTGATTTCATTTATGATTTAGTTTCTCAGCAATGATTTTCTGTTATTGCTTGTATTGATGATATGGAGTGAACCAATAGTACCACTTTAGAGAATTCTGAACTAACTGAATATGAACTAAAACTGTTCATCTCTAAAGACAGGTGAATACTGTAGTTCTCTGCATCGAAATTAGACATATGAAGACTGGCGGTTCTAATTTGGGTGAAGTTTACAAAGCACGTCAGATTCCAATCTGTTATGCATCTGGGATTCATCTGTAAAAACTCACACTATTCCTCTTCTGGATATTGTTTATTGATTGTGTATGCCAAAGTTGCCTTCAGCTCTGCCTCAATATATATATATATATATATAATTTTTTTACATTTGAAGTAGTAGCCAATTTACTTTCAATACCAAATTAATCAATTTTTAAAAAATTTAATTGATTGTGTATGCCAAAGTTGCCTTCAGCTCTGCCTCAATATATATATATATATATATATATATATATATATATATATATATATATATATATATATATATATATATATATATATAATTTTACATTTGAAGTAGTAGCCAATTTACTTTCAATACCAAATTAATCAATTTTTAAAAAATTTAATTTCTAATCAGGAAAAATATTACCAGAAAATTCTATCAGTTTTGAACTTGTTAAGTATTTAAGTTTATGTTATTTACTGAAGACTTGACATTATTTTTCAAATTTCAATGATGTGATGTTTAAACACACACACACGCACACACATACGCACACACACACACATTTTTTTTTAAAAAATGTAAAGATTAATTGAACTTTATAAAATAAAGTACTGTATGTATATATATATATATATATATTTAATATCTTAATATGTCATTTCATCTATGTGATAATAATTATAACAAATTTTAGAAATAAAATAATAAATAGCTTGAAGAAATATCAAACAAAACTGAAAAACTATAAGTAACAAACTTCATTGCTAACAAAGTTAAAATGGTATCAAATAAAATATGCACTGAATGTGTGGTTATAGAAAAGAAAATTTTTCTGCTTGAGTGGAATAATAAATTTCACTTCATATAAATAAATAACTGGATGCATTCATTTGGAATAAAATAAAATTATGTTCAAATTATTATTTATTTTTAGGTGAAAACTCTAAAAAATATCTCACATCTCCATTTCCCATAGAAATTCAACAAAACATACTGGCTGAAAAGCAACTGGAAAAAATTATGAAAAACACAAATAAAAAATATAAAATGGAATTCTGTAAGAAAGAATAATAGAGAATTATATTAAAATAGATAAAGGTTTAGGATGAAGCAGTAAATATTGTCATAAAAACATGTTTATTGAAAAAGTTTTCATTTCTGTCAAATAAAAAAAAAATCAGAACTTCTATCAAATAAGTGTAGCTTTAATAATTAATATATATAATTTTACTGATATATTTAAAACCCAATGACACTTAGATTTCCATCCAATATGAAAGGAGATTATAGATATTATAAAATTTTATTTAAAGCTTAGGAATATTTGATTTAAATGTGAGAATAGTTTACACATTATTTAACTAAATTTTAAAGTATTAAACCTGAAAGTGTTTTACACTCTATATGATAGCAGTTATTTGAAATATGACTAAAGTTTTATACATCAGTTGTAAAAATATGAAGGTACCTTCAAATGCAAATGAACCAATGAACCTTGGATGGGTTGTTATAAAGTAAATTATTTCTCCATCAAGAGAATCGATATCCATATAATGCAAATAGTTACTAGTAAATAAGCCTATATCTGTTTCCTGAATTATCATTTCAAATGAACTGGCAGGATCACGGTTCGGAGGATCTCCACCACTTGGCAGAATTTGAACCAATACAGTATAAGGAGGAGATATATTAGGAGGATTGTTTGTATCGTGTAATACAATTTCAAATGAATCTGTGGAATTCTGAAAAAAATAAATAAAACATAGAAAAACATCAAAAATCAAAACAGTAAGAAAATGCCTAAATTAAAAACTTATTTTTGAGCAAGAAAATTAGTATACCTTAAATAATATTTTCTATCTAACATACACTTTTAAATACATGTATTATATAAAATATTTTTAATTACATTTATGTGATAACAATAATATGAAACAATATTTAAACACAAAAAATATGTTTTAAAACTAATCTGTAAGATAAATTTTTGAAGTTAATATTTTATATAAAGAAAAAAAAACTCTTAAAAAGTTATTAATCACTGTTTAAATATAAGATATCTTTTAATCTATTATTTAATACTTTAAATACAACATCCATTCTTGTTTGTATAAAAATATTTAAATTTTAGATATTGATCATGAAAATATAAATGATGAGTCTAAAACAGTTATTATATATGTCTTAAAATTGCAAATATAATATTAAATTTAATGTTCAAATTTTCAAGGTGAATCTTACAAATGTTCCAATATACACTCATTTTTTGTTATGCAACATACATCTAATTTATAATATACTCTTTTAAAAATTCTTATAACTTTTTTGTAGAAATTAGTAATAATTTTACACAAAACTACTAAATCAGTGATGTTTGCAAAATATGGAAGTATACATTATGTTATCGCTTACTAAATTTTCACTGAAAAATTCCAGAATTGTAATATTGTTTCTGTAATATTTACAAGCGAAATTTAAAATTTATATAGATTCACTGAGTATTTATACTTCAAATAAAGGCAAAAATTTACAATCAACAAGAATGTTTATATAAAAGAGCATTTATTTGCACTCAATCTACGTATTAATTAAAAAAAATATTAAGAAAATTTGTATTCATAATACTTATTTCCTACGTATAACATAATTCCAAATAAAATAAAAATGTTTGTTAAAATATTTTTAAATTTTGTCTAGATTAGACCCAGCAAAATAAATGTAAATGAACTGCTCTCACACACACAAATGTGTGAAGTGAGGAATACTTTTATTAACTTAATTTTTATAGAATGATAAATTATATCAACTTGATTTTTATCATGTAAGCAAGCAGGTTTTGATTTATTATTTGTGATTAGATGAAATAGTAATTAGTACAATAATCTATAAATAAAGACAACTAAGAAATATAACATAAAATTAAAGTATCTGAAACTTGAAGTTAAATTTTTCAATGGATCAATAAATTTTCAGCTTTAATGGTGTTTTAAGTTTGGTTTTTAAATAGTTAAACTACTGAGCTAAATTATCCTAAGAATATATCTGAAATGCACAAATTAATTAAAATATATATAAACAAATATCTCAGAGTAATGATTGAAAGTAAACTAACTATGTGAAGGCAAACAACTTATATAATTCTGAAAACATAACCATAAAGTTTTAAAATCTCAAATAAAATTTTAAGACTGATAATGAAAGAAATGTAAAAAATGTTTGATAAATTATAATGAAGGCTATTTATCAATGGGATTCAGTATAAATGATTGATCTAAATAGTTTCCTATATTGTATTTCATTTATTATTTCAAAAACTTTCATATTCAACAATTACTTCAACAAAACTGAATGGATATTTCATGTCATTCATGTTAATATAAAAAACAAATGATAATTTTTAAACAATTTAAAAATCTTAAAAAAACGAAAAACAAATTACAGCTTTCATGAATTTGAACAGAGATAAGGCTCATGAATCAAGTTATTCAGTAAGTTCATAGTAGAAATAAAAAGTCCCATAATTGAATAGAATCTGTTATTACTAAAAATAAAATTTTATAGTGGTTAAAATTTGAAAAGAAAAATTCAACAAGAAAAAAAATTCCCCTCTCGCATAATATAGAAAATTTATGAATCAATGATACATCACTTGATGTATAGGAGATTTTATATTATACATTGAAGAAATCTATGTTTGTCAATTCAAATCAGTCAAAAGATTTAATAAATGTCTTAGCATTTTTACAAATTGTTAATAAGAAAAAAGTTTTAAAAAGTACTATCTATATCTGCATAAAGAGAAATTTCAAACAAGAGGAATAAAATTTAATATTTTATCTGAATATTTGGTCAAAAAAGATTTTTCTTGGAAAAATTGCACAGGCGTTTTCACAGGTGGAGCTGGGCCAATAGATATGTTCATAAATTTGTTCTTATGAAAGAAAAAACAAACTTTAAAATTTTTAACGTAAATTACTCCATTCACTATAAGTTGTTTTAAGACATCTTGATAATGAAACAAGAAATAGTGTTCTCAAAATAGATATGGCATGATATAAAAAATGGGGAAAAAATGCCATCCTACCACAGAATTTTTAAGAAGTTATATAAAAAAGCTTAATAAGACAAAATCTGTTTTACACATTGAAATTTGGTGGTTCAATGGAAATAAAGCTTTTAACACAGTTTTTGAGCTAAGTAAAAGGTGAAATATTAATTTTCAGTAAAACAGCAAGCAATAGTTTATTAAATGCTTTGAAGACTAAATGTAGAAGCAAATAATAATTTATTTTAAAAAGGTTTTCTTTTCACTTGATAAATAATAGTGAAATGGCAGAGAAAATATACTAATTTCAAGTGACAGAATTTAAAAGAAAATTAAATTTTTGTGAAAATTATGTTATATATTTTATTATATTATAATAAAGAATCTTAATTTGTTTGAATTAATAATGGAACTAAAAAGATGGATATTAACAAGTTTAAAATTTTTTGGATTCCACCCACCAAGAGTGGACAAATAATTCTTATTTTCCATTCTTCTCTAAAGACCTATAAGGTTAGGGGAAGAATTTATTCTTCTTGCATGTTCATTTATACTTAGAACCTAACAAAAGAGAAAAGTCTTTTGACTTACAATTGGATGGTCCTAGAAAATAAGACATGACATAATTTTAGATAAATTTAGGATTTTCAATAAAAGTAAGTATTTAACAACTTATAGAAAATATGATTAATATGTTTCTGCAGTTTTTAACATTGTACATGTATGTAGAAATTGTTCTTGTTTAATATAACATTAAAGGTAAATATGGACATAGTCTCTTTTCTAGGTAGATTGAAATCTACATATGTACACTGGAAAATCAAACCATAAATTCAATATTTATGCTCCAAAAAAGAACCCAACATTCACAAAACTATTTCTTGTACTATATATTGCATGTATTCTTATTGATAATCATTTCTTACTTTTATCTATGATCAATAAAAAAAATGTGAAATAAATAGTTGAGGACATTGGGTTTTCAAGAGTTAGTCCCAAAAATTTCCTAAGAATGAAATGACTGAAAAATGCTGATTTAAAGCATTGATAAACTTCAATTAAGGAACAATAAGTATTATAAAATGATTAATGTGAGGATAATAAAGTAATACACAATAAAATAAGTACGATTAGATTTCAGAGTGATAATATCAAATAAATATGTTGAAACATGTTGAGTGATATATGATCAAATAAATATGTTGATCATTTGTGTCACAGAACATGTTATATTTTTAAAAAATGCCATTGTTTTTTCCTTGTAGCATTAATTAGATTACTTAAAATATTTATTACAAAAATTACTAAAATATTTTCCACACAAGTTTTAAGTAAAATATAAACGAAATTTCATTAATTTAACTGTGTATATTTCTTTTATAACTAATCTCATAACGATGAAGAACACAACAAAATGTTTCAATGGGAATATATTTTATCACATATTTTTAATGTTATGAAATTTGATCTTTGAAAATATCCAAATATAATATGACATATGAAGCAAAAAGCTTTATTTTAATGCATTAAAGTCTCAGTATGCTACAAAAGAATGATAAAAAAATATGATTTAGAAGTATTTACTATTGATTAAGACAATGGAAATCAGATGCATTAAAAATACCTTAAATCAAAGAGTTTATGACATTATTTTATAGACTTCAGTTTAATATCAATATGATTGTCTTAACAAATTACTAAGAAATGATACCAGAGACAAAAGTCCCCTTGTTTCAATTACAATATGACTATATAGAGCTGGATCATCTCATTGCATTTTCCCTTATAAATTTGTGAAAGGATATAAATAAATTAATCAGAAAAAAATAGAAAAACAGGTAACAAGGCTAGAAGAATAAAAAAAACTGCTTAACACAACTTCATTCTATAAATACTTCTAAGAATATGCTTCAATAACAATAAAAAATGAATGCTCAACTATTATAAATGTATAAAAATAAATTTCCTTGCTAACAAGAAAAAACAATATAATTTTTAAAAAATTGCCAAATATATGTTGTATATTAAAAATTCATATATCTTTCTAAGAAAGATTATTTTACAATTAAAACAATAAAAAATAATGAACATTAATTTACTTATCAGTGTTACACAAATTATTAAAAATTATATTTTATGCAAATGTTTGAATATGTAAATATAATGTGAAAAAATTTGTTAGTATTCTGAAGCTTAATTAATAGTTATAAAATGAATTATTAAAATACTATAGTTTTAGGAAAATGTAATGAAAAACCTTAAACAGCTATGTATGAAAATGTTTGCAAATCTGTGATAGTACTATGTAAGAAAAAAAATTTTTTTTGTAAAGTATAAAAATATCTTACTTCTTTTCCATCCTGATAATAGTAGATAAGTCCTTTATTTATATCTTGTTGCATAAAAGTGGAAATCACACTTCCAGTTTTTTCCCATGCTAACTTTTTCCAGATCTTACCTAAAGTTGGTGGCTTTGAAACAACAAATTTTATACGATCGTCTATAGCATCATGGTCTACAGCTCGTAAAAATGTAGAAGTTATTTGTATTTCACTATTTCTTTTGACTTTCAAGCCAATATTACTTACTAACAATGGATAATCATCATCTTTTGGTATAATTGTGATAGGAAATTTTATATGACTTGAATGAATACCATCAGAAACACGGAAATGTATACTATCTCTAACAGAATCACTGTCATCATGATAATATATAACAAATTCAGATATAATATCATCTTGAGTAAAAGAAATAGCAGGTTTTCCTGAGACTTTAAGAGTACCATGATGCAAGCCTCCTGTAACAAAAAATGTAATGCCTTTAATATTATCACTATCAACTATTTCCAAATTATTTGTTTTTAAGGGCCTTGACTGTCCTTCTAGCAATACCATACCAACATTCATAGATATTCTAGGAGCTGTGGTAATTGCAGGTCTAATAGCAATGTGCATCGTAAATAATTCACTAAAAGCAAAATCAAGATCACACACAACAAAGCCGACTTCAAACATCTGTCTCTCCTTGAAAGATCTTGCTGGTGGTTTGTAGGCGATGTTGAAATTATTTAAATCACTCTGTTTAAATGAAACGATTGGTCTTGTATGATCTGATAAATGAACAATACTTCCTTGATGAGGAAGCAAGGGTTTTGAAATATTAAAAATAAGTTGATTTGATGGTGTCTCACTATCAGTAGCTGATAGTACTGTTGGTGTGATTGCAGTAATTATAAACTGATCTACATCCATTAAGTACATTCCAGAAAAAGATGCTCTTGGAGGTAAATTTGGAAATCCAGGTTCAATTATAACTGGTAAATGATACCACTCAGATACTAGGTCCCCATTATTTAAATGAGGATCACTCACCTCAAGAATAATCAAAATGAAATCAATATTAGGTGAAGGTGGTTTTAAATGTTCATAACGCAAACCTAATTGTAAAAAATCATCACATCTTCTTTTAATTACATCAATGGGCCTTACTTCTCGTCCAATAACAATTTGACCATGTGCTGGTCGTTGACTGAAATGACGAGACATTTTTATTTTGCAAACTGCACCTTCCTTGCGGCTATAGTTGAAATTTAAAATTGAATCATCAATTGGCTCTGTTAAACCAAAAAATTCCTTCACTGTAAGTGGGAGAAGAGGCTGAATCACATCATAAGATTTGTTCTGAATTAGGAAAAACAATTCAAAATATTCTGAAATTGTATCATGCTCAGCAAACATAAAAGCTCTAAATTTTACAGTATCATTTGACAGAAGTGGGGAACCATGATGAACATATTTTATAGTTCTTGGGGCAAAATTGCAATCAAACACCTGGAATAAAGAATTTATTTAAATAACTAAACAAAATATGAATATATTAATAACTCACATTAGACTTACTATAACGCATTAGACTACATAACACAATTTACATAAACAGTTAAAATTCAACTTATTATTCAATTATTTATATATAAATCAATTTCTCTAAACAAAGTTGAAGTCAATATAATATGTGCTAAAATATTTATGCATAAAAAATAATTTATTGATTACCTTATTTCATACACATCATTTATAATATACAAATATCAATCAAAGCCAAAACAAAATTAGTATGAAATACAATAAGTTCATAAAATAAATTCTTTTCTTATAATATTATAAAGCTTAATGTGTTCAGTTTATTCAAAATTTTTCAATCTGTAGACATTAAATTTTTTTTTTTTTTTTTTTTTTTTTTTTTTGTATTATATTTTTCATGACTGAAATTGAAAATTTTAACAAAGAATGCCAAATTAATGACTGGTAGGAAACTAGTGAAATGTTCAAAATCTTAGCAGAAAGTTTCAAAATAAATACATAAAATAAAAATCCTACTTGGCTTTTTCTAACAACCATATTTTTTTATGTATCATATTTTTCGACATTAACTCGTTTTAAAATTCATTTCACTGAGAAAAATTTTTTTGATTAAAACTTGCAAAGTTTATGATATTTTCTGCTGTAACTGTTAACCATACTGAATTTGAATTGCAGTAATAATGAATATGGATTATTTTCACAATTCTCTCGATAATGTCAAAAAATTTCACGATAATTTTTAAGATTATATTACAAACTATCACTGATAATGCATCTTTAATAAGTCATAAAAAATACTAGAGTTATTATATATTAATTTATGGTAATGCCTTTTTAAGGATTGCCTTAAGATTAATCTCCCTGTTTTTCAATTTAAGACATTGATGCTTACAAAAGAAAAATACCTTTTGATATAAAATACATATTAATTCTACTTTTTAATGTTAATCAAAATAAATTATTTATTTTTAACATCAACACAATATTTCAGATTTTGCTAAAAAATGAAAGCATATATAAATTAAAAAGAAACTCTTTCCTTTGTTTTTGAATGTAAAAAATTTCAAAAAATATAATTTTGGTGAATTATTTATGCATAAAAATAAACAAGCAATTATAAAAATTTTTGGAAAATATCTTAAACAAGTCTTTTATAAGTTTATAAAATGTATCAAATTATCTATCTCAGTGAATAATTTATTAAACTGCATATAGATTAAGAAAACTTTTAATAATATGAATTATTCTTATGATGAAAGAAAATAAAAATTATTAGGAATTAAAGGTTTCAATAAAAGTTAAAAATAGGAGAATTATAAAATCAAAGAAGGAATTAGTGAAATCATACTTCCATCTTAAAAATAGACCATCTGCAAATATGATTAAATAATTTTTTTTTTTAATTTAAAATTTCTAATAAGATTAATATTAAATTTCTGTTTAAAAAAAATTCCATTAAAATATTAAATAGTTAAAATTGCTAATTTTAAATATAACAAATTAATAAATATTCCATTGAATAAAAATGTATTTATAATTATTTGTAGTGTTCATTCTCAATAACTTTCTCACATTTTTAAAACTAATAAAATTTAATTTAAAAGTACTTATTGCTAAACAAGCTTATATACATATGTTTTATCCTTGTATGAAACAATTGTATTTTTCAGTATGATATTTAAAATTAGTAGACCAACATACAATGTTTCATTTAATTAATTGTTTAATGCATTATTTCTTTCATATTTTTAAACTGAAATGTTTCTTTGAATACATTATAAATAATGATTTATTTTTCATAAATGAATTATGAGCGATTTGTCTTGTGAAGAGGCTTAATATGAGTACTCAATTTTCTTTTCTTTTCTTTTTCTTTTCTTTTTTTTCAGAAAAAGATCACAAATGCTAAATTTAACATAAACATTTCAATTATATATGCTTATCCTAACTTTGGCATTTCTGAAAAATTTCATAGGATTAACAATTTAATATCATCTGAGACATGGATAAAATAAAAAATTTTCAAATGCATAAAAGATTACAAAATGATTTAAATAATAATAAAGTTCATGAAAAATCACAACCAAGATTTTTTATTTCATCAACTAATGTATTTTTCTTATAGTAGAACTGTACCACTTTTAATGACTAAATTAAATTTTGCATTTAAATGAAGTAGACTGAATTTTGCACAAAGGATTGTAGTAAAGTATTGTACAAAAATGCATAAGAGAACAAAATTTTACATATTAATGTTTGCAAATAAAGATTAATTTAATATTTTTTCCCTAACATTGCATTACATAATTAAAGCATATACTTGCATATAACCATCAAAATATACTATATCACAATGTATAACTTTAAATTAATATTTTATTAAAATAATTGTGGATAAACAATTAAAATATCAGAAAGATAAAAGAATGTGATATTTAATACACATTTTGTAAAGAAATAACTTTTAAATAAATCAATTGATTGAAGAAACAAAATGAAATTATTTAAAAATACAAAAAGATAACATTTAAAAGAACAAAGAAATTACAAGGAAAAATATTTTCTCTAGAAAAATGTTTCAATACATTCCATTGCTTTGAAAAAAAGTTGTGAAATAGCTTAATAAATCATAAAATAACTTATAGCCTATAGGTTAAGTTTTTATTATGGCAGCAAAACCATGAATAAGTCATATGAGATAACTTTAACTCTAGAAAATTTACAATTTTAGTGTGCATACGTAAGAAAAACAAGATGATAGTTTTTTTTAATAGTTTTTTAAAGGTAATAATAATATCATACAAATAACATATTATAAAATTTTCAAGAACAACATAATATATGATCGAATAGTTAATTTTATAAGCAAATTAAATATAGAATATATTAAATACTGAGATTAATTACTTAAGATAAAAAAGTGTGCAAACTTTATGTAAAATTATAATTTAATTTGAAAGTAGTTTGTAAAGAAATATCTTACCTGTGGGATAAAAACCCCAACTTGCTGTGTCATTGGTTCATCATTTATGGTTTCAACTTTGCATACAGTTGTGTATGTATCATTTGCAAATAACAGATCACTTGTTTCAATATAAACTTCTCTTCCAATTGGTACACTAATATTATTTTTACTTAATAACAGTTGAGTAGCAACTTTGGTACAAAGAACAAGATGAAATATAAGCATAAAGATCATTCTGAAAACTACATTTCAATGTGACACCTTGAAAAAATATAACTTTTTAATACATAAAAAATAAGAGCAAAATAATATTAAATTCTCAAGAATATTTACTGGTTTTAAATTAGAGTACAAAGTTATTATACATAAATAAGCTTTTTTAATTAATATTATACAAATTATTACACTTGATATTTAATTTGTAAACAGCATCATTCAGCATTTTGTTACTGTACAATCATCAATGATTTACATGCAATCTATGGGACAATTATCATTTTTTAATAATCAAAGATTAAAAAATTTAAAAAAGAATTTAAAAAAAAATTAATTAATTTAATACATTAATAATTTAACGCATTGAAAAGAACAGCAGCAAAATCTGTTGTTTTGATCTATAGGACAAAATAAAATAATTTGATGTACACACATGGTTTATCTTATCAATAATATCAAAATATAGATTAATGAAATGGAATAAAATAAGTCTTTTCATTACTATAGTAATTTTGAATTCCTGAAACTATTTGGTAATCAATTTATCAACAATAAATATTTAAAACATAGCTTGTTTATCAAGTTCAACTTATATATTTTCCCATATTATTTAGAATCTGAATCTAATATGATTTCTCAAAAAGAATTTTATACTTCTTAATCCGCATCTTTTAGATACAATAATAAAATTTCTAATAAGATTAATATTAAATTTCTGTTATAAAAATTCCATTAAAATATTAAATAGTTAAAATTGCTAATTTTAAATATAACAAATTAATAAATATTCCATTGAATAAAAATGTATTTATAATTATTTGTAGTGTTCATTCTCAATAACTTTCTCACATTTTTTAAAACTAATAAAATTTAATTTAAAAGTATTTATAGCTAAACAAGCTTATATACATATGTTTTATTCTTGTATGAAACAATTGTATTTTTCAGTATGATATTTAAAATAAGCAGACTAACATACAATGTTTCATTTAATTAATTGCTTAATGCATTATTTCTTCCATATTTTTAAACTGAAATGTTTCTTTGAATATATAATAAATAATGATTTATGATAGTATAATTAAGATATAAATAAAAATCCATTACATCTAAAAATTGAAAGAAATCAATAATTTCATTGAAATAGAAAAAATGGGGATTTAAATTTTTCTTTTTCAAATCTCTAAGTATTTTATTCAAAAATTAAAATTTTTATCGGTTTTTAATGTTCTAATTCTTATTACAATAATTTTTCATCATAACAACTTAGAATTCGAAAATGTTTAAACATAATTGTCTAAAACACTTTTAAAATGCTTTATATAAATAAAACATTTTAAAATGTTATTAATTCCATATTATTTTTATAAAAAAAATAATTTAAGCTATAAAGCTCAAATTTATCTGAAATAATGAAGCAAAAATTGAATGTTTACTTAAATTAAAATACTCTTAAGCAGACTAAAACTTGAAAAAATAACACCTATTTCATTAAAATTAGTAATTTTTTGAAAAAATTTAAACATATTTAATTCATATTTTCATCACATTGACTTATCCAAAATCTTGAACTGAGATCATTTCAGTGAATTAATTTACTTCAAAATCCTCCATTTCAAATCCATCAAATAACAATCAAGTTTCCCAGCAATGTTTACTCTTCTGCATCAATATTTCTTGGGGTCCAATTTAATTAGTCCAATTAAGGAGATGCCAGAGAGTGTCATTGTTACGATAATGATTCAACATCTTTCTAAGTTAACAATCTTTTTCAAGAGTTCTAGTGCAATTTGCCTTTAAATTAGTTTGAGGCATCAATTATATCTTATCTTTTCATTTCATCTCACCAGTCCATCCCTACCCCAAGGAGCACTCTTCGTGTTGATTCGACAAAATACAATGACATGGTTTGTAAACCTGATGAGAGATGATTTACTGCCCTTCTTCTATTGGAGAAAACTATAAACCCATTAATTGACAGGCAAACATCTAGCAATGTTATAGATTAAAGCCTGTACATACCATTTCCACTTTTTCCTGAAGAAAAGAGAGGAGCATTTTTTAGTTCAGCCCCCTAAGAGAGATTCCTCCACCTATGAGATGAAGTTGGCTCTAGCCTTTGCAAAGTTCATCAGATTGATATGCATTCAAATCTCCTCAGGGAAAGTTTTCAGGAACAGTGCAACAGATTAAAGGTAAATGCTGGAGCAAGGCCTGCAAAAATTAATCTCAGATGGAGAATATAAACATCAACAAAATTTTTGACACTGGAGAGCTCCTAGTAAAGGCACAGAATGAAGTTTTGGTCCCAGTGTGATCACTAAAATAAAATTAATTGAAAACTGAACGTGAGACTAAAGAAAATAGGCGAGAATATTTTCTTTTTGCATCTTATTTTTTCACCCTCCCAATTTTACAAAAACTTTCATTCTTTTATGCTTTTTTTAAACTTTATTTGTTTTGATGTTTTATATAGCTTTTTTAGTCAGCTTTAAGGGTTTTTTGTGTCCCTCTATTCCCATTCCTCCATCTGCCTTACTTTCTATTTACTCTGAGGTGACAAATGACAATATTTGAGCATTGAGCCAAAAGTCAAGCAAGAGCCGCTAAGGCTATTAATTCTTAGTTAATTTATTTATTCTTATTAAATTATTCAAATTATTTATTTCTAATTATATATATAACAAAATTTCTAATTTTGTTTTTAAAAATACAAGCTAGCAACTTGTGGAATTATTATATTAATTGTAAAAATATATATGATTATTTAAAAGCTAATATTATACACTAATAATGAATAAATAAAAAAATTTACACACTATAATAAATAAAAAAAAATTACATAATAAGCACTGCATGAATTATATTAAATAACAATATAATATTAAACATTTAAAATAATGTAAACAATTTATCATTCAAATTACATTAATACATTTTTGCAAATTTCACACAACTAAATTTTAAATAAAAATAATTATGCTTCATGTAACAGTTTAAATCAATTATAAAATTTACATTTTTCAAACAGCATGCACTGGATGACTAACTCTTTCCTACAAGAAGGCTGAAAACTGCGCCTTAGTCATTACCCCAATGGGCACTTGTGAGTCAAGTTACAGAGGCAAATAGCATATCCATGCCACTCTACCAGACCACATTTTCATTCATTAGCTCAAAAAAAATGACAACGAAACATAGAGAGAGATAAAGGAACATCCATGCCTGAAACAGAGACTTGGAGCCTTAAGCCCTTAGTCTACACCTCGAATTCTGACTTCTAAAGTCAGAAATGCTAACTAATAAGGCATCAGCCAGTTTATTTCAAAATGTATTTTCTTAACTATAAAACATGCTTCTTAAATTACATATTTAACCAATATATTAAGCATAATTATTCAATACAGTATTGTTAAACTGTTTCTATGATATTAAAAATGTTTGGAGAAATATATGATTTGTTTGTTGTTCAATGATCACATTTTGAAAATGAGAGCACCAATGAAATGTGTGATAATTCATTAAAAGTAAGATAACAACAATATTGAAAGTAATCTTGTATTGTGAATGTATTTGAAATATTATGGAAAATTTCAGATCACTGCAATTAATTCACCAAAACTGTTTAAAAATTCCTATATAATAGGTTTTTTTATAGAAAAGAATCCCCACTGTTTTTTTCCCTGTTCTCCAGTTTCCTCTCAAAGTTGGAAACTAGAATTCGAACTAATTCTGCATAAAATAGAATCAATGGGATTAAAACTAATTATGATAATATGTGTTCCAGGCCTATGTAATACATAAATCTTTCACCAAGATATTATTAAAATACTTACATTTAGTTTGAAAATTCCTTACTATAATTTTTGGAAGAAACCCTACATCAGCCTAAACACCAACTGAATTATATTCTGAGTAACATCATGATAAGAAAATACTGACCTATGTTTTTATAGAAGTACTACTAATTAATTAAGAAAAATGTATGAAATGAAAACAGAACTCAAAAATAAATGTTAGTGTAAAAATATATTTATATTCATGAATGTATTAATTTTACTCACTAAAAGAAGTCCATATGAATAATCCTCACTCTTTTAAAACAAATATCTCAACTGTAAGGTATTAAATTGTGATGGAGAAAAAAGAAAAATTAAAATTTACTTTTCAAACAAAAAGTAATTAAATCAAACTGTATATTATGTGAAGCTTTCAAAATACAGTTTTCCACTATCCAAATTAAGATTATCTAGTATTGATCTAAATTAGAATCTAAGTGCATAGATTAAATCTATTATATCAACATGTAATATTTTTTTGCTGTACAACTCCTTTATGAAAGGAAGATATTCATCACTAAATCTTAGCTTCACTGACAGTATTTTTTACTAAGGTCTATGTTTTTCCAAGCCATTTTGTAAGCACCAGTGGAATATTTTTTTTTTTTTTTTAAATGTAAGCACTATATTAACATAAACATAACAATAAGGTATTTTAAAAACTTAAATAAAAGTTAAGCATTAGAGTTTTTCCAGAAACTAAGATAATTTTAATAAAAAATAGAAAATTTTAGAATTTAGGACACTTATTTTTGAAAATTTTTACCCATTTCAGAATTTACAATAACCAAACTCTATTTGAAATATATTTCCAGTTGGCAATTTCTGGTGATTGAAAATCTGCTAAACAGAGTAATGGCTACATGAATTTGAAATATGGTAAAGTGAAGAGATTGAAATCTGAGCTGATACAATAATCTCCATGTCATTCTGGACAAGTGTAAAAATATTGTAACCATAATCTACTTTATGTGCTTTAGTTACCATTAGCGAATGCAACAGATTTTGGAGTGGATCAGGTACAGAATTCATCTCTTCCTAGTCATGATAATAACTAACCAAATTCTATGCTGGAGTTGCTCATTATTGGTTTAAAAAAGTACTTATGCAAGTTTAAATATTTGAAAAAAGTGAATTGTTCTTTAATAAAAAAATACAAATAAAAATTCTTTTTGCTTGTTACTATTTCTTGTATATGAAGTGCAATTTGGTTTTGGCTTAGAATAGAAACAAGGCTATAATTTTTTGAATTAAACAACAATGCTAAACATTTCATACAATAGGTCTATGTGAGAAAAAAGGTCTCATTTGAAATTGAGTTATTTTGAATTGCATGAGAGGAGGGGAAATTAAATTCAAGAAATTTACCTTGGTAAATCATTAATTAATGTAGCAAAAGTAAGTACAAGTTAGAATATCTAGTCATTTGTCATATTTTTCATATACTTTTTTTATTATTTATTTTGAAATTTAATTTACATATCATAATTATTTTGTTAAAAGTTAAAATATTTAGGATACAAATACATCTTTAAAGTGATTAATTTTTTTTAATCAAATATTACATAATAAAATAATCTTTCCCATTAGTTACATAAGATACTGGAACGGACACATTAAATTGCTTACAAAAATTTTTGCACACATAAATGAATGTCCTTTTGAGTCTTTTTTGTCCTTTGTTTCATGTCCTTTTGAGTTATAATTGTCTTTATTGTATATGTCACTAAATATGTGATAAAAAACATTTTAATTATATGCTAATTTGGCACAAGAAATGTGTACAGTATGATTTTAAGACAATATATTGGAGAACTGAGTATAATAATTTTAGTAAAATACAAATAAGCTATATAAATTCTCAGCTGAATCCTAGAACCTGGTGCAGCTGCCAATTTCACTAAACTTGTAGCAAGATAAATTCTTTCATTAGCTATCTGAGATACTATGATGTATTCTGATGTGCACAATTTGTTTGGAGATTTAGTAACTTTTGAAGTTATATTTTTTCTAAAATTGTGTTTAAAATGTTCTGTATTTTAATAAAAATTTGTATTGATTATTTTCTGAAAATTGATTATTAATTTAAAAGCTAATTGCATGTTATATTTTTGTAAAATTTTTTAATTTGTGATCTAAACTTTTAATAGTTATTTTAGAAATTGAATTTTTCTAAATTTGAAAAGTGTGGGAAGTGATGATTAAAGGAATACTTTAAGTATTATTTCATTAAATTTACAATTAAACTAATTATTTTCTTTCAATTTAAAAGTTAATTAGATGTTATAATTTTGTAAAGCTGTTTAATTTGTAATTCATATTTAGGAATATGATTTTGCTCTTTTAAAAATTACTATCAAAACTTAATTTTTTTTAATATCAATTTAGAATTTTGGAGCACGAGAGAAGAGATAATTAGGTGAATACTTTGAATTTATGCCATTCCATTAAGTTTTCTATTTTATGCACTAAATTGTGTAATTTATAAAGCATAATATAGAAATATAAATATCTGAGTGAACTGTACTTCTCAATTTATTATATGTATATAATAATGCCTGGTTAATAAGAAATCAAGTTTTCATACAAGTGAATGGTATTTACATTATTGATATATCTTTATTACCTGGATATTGACTCGTGCTATGCTATGTGGCATCGGATGTATGGACACAACTTTCAAGTAATAACTGTTTTTTCATAAAAATTTGTCCTTTACATTGTTGATTTAGCTATCTCATATGTTAATATGTGCTTGGTATTGTTATATACAGTGTATGTTTTAAGTACTTGTTCAATTAATTAAAAGAAAATTATTATAAAATTTATTATGTATATTTTATTAACCAAGTATGAATAGTAGTATTGATGCTTAGAGTAATTTTGTTTTCATATAAATATTTTTTGTAAAATTTCTGAAATTAAATTTCTAGTATTTAGTTTTGTACTATTTTTGTGGAAAGTAAATATAATTAATTATTCTAAATTTGAATATCCAAAATGAAAATAGTCCGAGATCGCTATATTCGCGATTTCAAAATCCCGATTGGGATTTAAAGTCGGAAATGCGCAAAGTCGTGTAAGTTAGGGTGACAAGAAAATTGTGCAGTCTGAGCAAAAATTGGAAATAATGAATTTAATAAAATCCTAATATCTGGGCACTAACAGCAAAAATTTACCCTTTGCTCTATTAAATTTCTCTTCTTAAAAGTCACTTTTATTTTTATGTCAACCAAATACAAATAACTTTCATAATGTAATTGATTATTGCAATATTACAGAAATTTGACAAAGATTTGATTCCAATTTTTCTTGTTATAAACGTACCATATATCGAGAAGTTAAATCATGAATTTTATAGCTAAATAACACAAAACAATTTAGTTTATAAAAATATACAAATTAATTGTTTACTCCTATTAAAAACAGCTTTATATATAATGTGCTATGAGATCATTGCATTAAATTTCACTCAAATTCATAATTATAATTAATATTTAAATAGCAAAAAATAACTTTTACAAATATTTCGCAAATTACTTTATTTGAAATTTTTAATAAAAAAAACACTTAATATCTTTTATAGTATAGAAGAGCTTACATAAAATGAATTCAATAGCAATTCTTCAAACACCGCAAAATCAAAACTTATTCCGTATATTTACATACAAAACACGTGGTTTTGTTTGTTTTATTGAAGTCATTTCCGGCTGTCCGAAGTTTGTAAACAGAAGCAACCATCTTGAAATTTTAAATATAAATCAACTAACGTAGTTACCCACTGAGATGGCATTTTCTCAAAAAAAAATATATATAATTTATATGAGTTCTTTAGCGCGCACCACATTTTCCCATTAACTATTTTTCGCACTGAGCTTGAAAGACAGCTAAATATAACAATTCTGCAAGCACTATATTAGTAGATTCAACAACCAAGATACATTTTAGTCTGAGAGTAGATTATTACGAGTAACAACATATCTAATAGGCTGTTGTCTGGAACCAAAAATACCTATATTGCTCTGCGTGCTATTTATTTAAAAATTCCCATGTCTTTTTTCTCTAAAAAACTTCTTATAATGCATGACATAAATTTACAGGACACAAGTCTAAACTGCGGATTTTTTATATATAGAATTTGATTTAAAATTTCATAATTTACCATGTCTCTATATTTTAAAATTACTTGTCAAATATGTCAAGTTTAATATATAGAGTTACATTATTTCCTCCTACTTTTAAATCATTTTGTGAAGAAAAGTAAGCCTTAACGAAATTCTTAAACTTTCATGTCGTTTCATGTCGTCTTAAACTTTCATCTCGTTACGAAAAATCTAATCTATAATGGTCGGATTCCCTAATTTCTACATATGGAAAGAGGTTCCTTTCTCCATTAGATTACACTTTGAAATTCTTTTCTTATAATTCTATATACCTATTTCTGTCGATAAAAACAGTTAAACGCGCCCAACGTCGTAGTTTGTGCCAGGATTAACAAAACAATCATTTGAAATAATATCCCCACCCAAGTTCCACATCAGCAGAGATTCATTATAAAGAAAATTTCAATGATTGTAAATTCATAAAAAGCGCGATTTTCTATTAGTGCACAGTGCGTACATATCAAAACTTCTTATGTTCGTTTTCTTATGAACGTGCTAGGTGGTGCAGTACCTAGAACATCACCCACTGCGGGAATATAAGCAAGCAAATCATAATATATATATGTTATATATATACATATATATATCCTATTAATACAACTCTACGAGCTTTTGTGTGTCTCAATGGAAGTTAAACACAGCCAGTTTCTTTGTAATTTTCTGTTACTATCAGTAGTAAGAGAAAATCCTTTGAAAAATATCTTAGAACACCAATATGGAGAATCATTGAATTTGTTGATTTTTAAACATACATATGCTGTCTTAACACGATTTTTATTTTGTTCAATATCGAACTCACAATTACATAAGGAATATGATTACCTTTCGACACAAAGTACAGAACATGTCCATATCCAATATTACAAATTATAACAAAAGTGGCATTTATATCACAAGTGACACAGCAGAACTCTAATTTATGCTTAATTTGTGGATTATAGATATGTTATAAAGCAGATGTGATATTTGTATAAATTAGAAAGATATACTAATACACACAAAATTTCAGTCAGTTCTAATCGTTCTTGAAGTTCGATTTTCTGTAACAAGTATTTTTGTTAATAATGTTAATTTCAAAGTTTTATAACCATTTAAATTAAATCAAGTCAGAATTTATAATCAACTATAAGATAAAAATATTTGTAAAAAAATAAAAAACTTCAATATACAATAACAACTTTATTACATCTTTCTGTACAAGAACAAACAACTGAGAATTGTACTTTTTTACATTTAAAGGACATAGAGTTTAAAGTCAACTAGGGATAAGATGTTACATCACAACATTAACACAGATAAAAGGAACTCTTTAATGAAGATAAATTGAGACTAGCAACCATTATTAATTCTACAGAAAGTAAGAACATAGTGATAAATCATTGATGAGCATAAATTCCTTCAGTCTTTGATCATTTAAAGTTTTTTTTTACTAAATTGCATAACTGCAACAGTCTGTACTTAGAAATACTGAGAACAAGAAACTCTTCTAAGGTTCAACATCTGAAAATTCAATATATAATAATTTAATTTACACAAAAGTGACTCATCACACTTTTGTTCATATATCATAAAATAGAAATAGTTTATTAGGATTTTTTGATAGACACATGGCCGGTGTTATTTCAATCACTGAATGCGCAAAAAAAAATTACGTCATACATAAAATTATATAGAAATATCAATCACTGGATGCATGAATTAAGCTCTTGTAATTTATAAATTAAATGATTAAAATAAAATATTTTAAAGCTATTTCTTTACAAATAAAAGAAAAAATAATAAGTATATACATATTTATAACAAAACAAGACTAGAATATGCAATATATTACATTACTTTGACAGAACAAAATAAATACAATTGTTTCAGACCTTTAATTATATATAATAAATTTTTGATTTCTGAATAAAAGAAATAAAAGAACATAACAATGAAATAATGTATGTGTATTTCTTAAATTATTTGGCTTATTTTTTTTAAATAGCTTAATGAGTAAAATTAACTTTTCCAAACAGGTTTTATGGGACAAGCAATTATTATGATAATATGTTATCATAGTGTATTTTATTTATACATAATTGAAATACATGAAATCTCATTTCACTTTATTGCATGCATTTTAGTTCCCCCCCCCCCCCACAAATCATGTAATTTAATAATTAGAAAAGATTATTGAAGGTATTGATATAAAATTTTGAAAAAATTCTTTTATTAAATTATTGAAACAGAATATACTTTTTAAATAAAAAATTTCTTAAATAATAACTTGTTTAAAAACTTTGTACATTTTTAAATATCTTCATATTTAGCAGACAAAAGAATATTAAAAATAATTCAAACAATAGTACAATCAAAATAATGAAAAATACCACACATACAAATTAAAAATAACACTTTAATATTAACTTACATACGAAATTTAGGAAATATTTAATGTTTAATAAAATGTTTCAATTTATGAAATAAATAAGTAGAACACAATTAAATGTAAAATTAAAATCTACAAATGAAAATAAATCATTTGTATTAAAATTAAAAAAATAACGATCATTGGAAAAATTCTTCAGTAAAACGATTACATTTGAGTCAAACATAATACATAACAATAACTAGGAAAAGAATTTGACTGTTTAACAAAAAATACACACGTGACTAGAATTGTAAAAATTATAAATTCATCAAGAGATATCATTTTTTATTAATCAATTTAATATCGTCAGTTTGATTAATGGTTTGACAAAGTTTTTTCGCACAAGCTTATAATATTAAAAAACATTTACTGAAAACAGATTAAAACATTGTGCCAATTATTCATTCTTTAAATTTTTGATAGATTCTAAATAAAACATATTTAAATGTTTTCTCTTAAATGAATAAATATCTAAATAATCTTTTTTAAACACTAAAAATAAAAACATCACATACAATTATTGACAATAAAATACAGTGATAAAGGCATGATAACCTTTATTTTTTGTAATTTATATAAGTTAATAAATAAATAAATAAATAACACATTTTAAAAAGTCGATTAGAGAACATAACATTTTAAAATAATTCTGTACCAGTGCATCAAAGGTTGCAGATTTTCACTAAGAATAACATTTATGAGTAAGAAATAGTGAGATTTTTATGGCTAAAAAAACTTTAATTGTGATAGATGTTCCAGAATTAGAGAAACTGTATTTAATTATAAATATAAAAACTAAAAATGATATTCAAAATACAAAATTTTAACAATATCAAAGAACTTTCAACAATTCATAGTAACACTGATAAATGAGCAACATAATTAATATCAATATTTTATGATTAATATATGTATGTACTATAATCATGTAATTTTGCAAATTACAGAAATATCAAAAGAATAGAAAAGTATTATGTGGTAGTATAACTTTTGTGATAAAAAAGCAACATTTTATTTATAACAGATAATGCAAAGCAGATTTTCTAATTTAAGAAATTAGTTCACTAATATACTTGATGACAATTTGATTCACTTGTTAGGTTTAATATTATATATATTTTAAGAAAATAATTTACACTTATGACATTATAGACAAATAGAATTATTAATAATAAAGAGAATGATAGCATGTTAAAATTAATATTTTCAGAGTAACAATACCAACAAAAATGATCAAATTAGGAAATTTTAGTATAAAAAGGTGATTAAAATAACTAAATAAAAATTTAATGATACTTTTATACCAGAATGTGAATTTACACTGTCATCAAATTCAAACCCTCTTTTAATAGATTTAATATTACAACTACTGAAAATCATTTCAGTTTCTCAATTCAAATTTTAAAATTAATCATTAAAAACATTATAATAACACTTAAAAAGATGTGAACACAACATTCTCTAATAAATAGTGGAATACTTCAGCAGAGATTTTGCATTAGAAATAGTAAATAAAAATTTTCATTTATTATTCAATTTTACATTATTATTTAATTCAATGCTTAGTAAAATTTATATATCCCAATAGATGTGATTTAAAAAATTCCAAATCTGAGATTAGTTCAATAATATTTCATTTCATATGGCATTATTATGGAAGGGTTTCCTGAAGACTCGATGTACAAATATGAATTGTTTGGGGCATACTTATGAGGAATTGCACAAAAAGACAGGCATTCTCAAAAATGTAGTAAACTGAACAATTTAGGTAAGTGAAATAAATTTAGGAATGTTAATTGCAATTAACACATAGCTATTCAGATTATTTATTTTATTTTTTGAAAATAAAAGAGGAATAAAATTAACAAAAATATCATAAATTTTATACAATTAACATTAAATAGCATTTAAAAGTAAAAGCTATTTTAATGTTTAATAGTTTTATTAAATATCTTATGTTAGTTAGTAATAAACTGTATTTTTTTCATTATTTTATTTCAAAGAAACGACACAAATGCCTTTAAGCTAATCTTTAAATCATATACAATTATTTTCATAGGAATAGAAGTTTTGAATGATCACAAATTTTTTTTTATATTACCAATCAATTTTTAGTAAAAATGTTCTTTACAAATTAGTAATCAATTGCCTTAACTCTGCAAGTGTTATTAAAATTTTCAAGCTATTAATGCTCTAAAAGTCAGATAAAAAATATATAAAAAGGTTAAGTTAATTACAATATAAATATTATTATTTTAGAATGTTTATTTATAGTTTAAGAGTTAAAATCTTCTGTATATTATTCTGGGTATAAAGTATATTTTATCATTTAATTTAGAAACTTACAAAATAATTAATGACATCATTACAAAAAAGAGAATAAATTTCTTAATTTAAATTACATTAATTAAAAATAAAAATGCAAATATATAGGAAATCTTATAAGTGTGCATACTAAGTGAATACACATGTTTATGCAAAATAAAAATGTAAATTTGTAAAAATTAAAAATCATTGTAACCAATATGCACTTGTAAAAAAAGCACATATAGATAATATTAATGATTCTGGAATATCTATCAAATCTTGAACATCATTTATTGACAGGGCTATGGAGCTAGGAAGAAACTGATTTTAATTAAGATTCTTTTGTTTTTATTCAACATAATTATTATAAGAAATTACACATCAATTACAGCCTTGAATCTTATTAAAGAAAAAATTTTTTTTCAAACTTATTTTACATACATTTTTTTATTCCTCACAAATAATCACACACAATATATCATAAGAATAAACAAACTATTAAATTACAGTAAAAAATATTTTAGTACTTCCAATGATATATTTTGGGTAACAAAAAATACTGGCAAACAGATTTGGCAAAAATAATATTTTTATTTATGCATTTTTATTAAAATATAAGGGGAATTTTGATAACCAGTGAAAAAAATCTTAGATAACAATCCTCACTGAACCTTAGTTTAAAAATAAGAGGAACAAAAAATTGAAAATTTTGATTTCATTATTGAAATGAATAATTATGTTAACTGAATTGAAGCATAGACTTAAAAACTCAATTTCTTATTAAATTTTTGAAAATATGAATCTAAACTAAACTTTGTGGCATGACAGCCCATGCAGGACAAGGCCTACAGAGTCCACCTCAGTTTTCATGACTGAAGCATATGTCCCGATTAGGTAGTCAGCCTAACGTGAAACCCCCAGTGTTTAGTTCCCAAGCATGCTTGGTACTCAGTTTATCGACCCACTGAAAGAGTGAAAGGCTGAGTATAATATGAATCTATATAAGCAAAATAGAAAAAAAATGATTTACAGTAAATGAAAAATATTTTATGAAAAAAATTAATAAATAATTTTTATTAAACTTAATACATTTCTTCCAGGTCGATTGCGCTGGAATAAATGTATAAAGCTAAATATATACTTTATATTTTTATAGAGAAAATAGTCACTTTGTCTATATGCTCAATTGAATAATACCATACTTTAAAATTTTATCGAGTTAAAAAAAAAGTTGTGTATGTGAAGAATTTATCAGAACCTGAGTGCTAGAACTAAACTTGAGAACTCATAGTCTAGATTAGTGATAGTGAACTTATGACCTGTAGATCAGACACTCACCATGAAAGCTTTTTAACTGACTCATGATTTCTAAGCAGACATTTATTTGTTTATTTGAAATCAAATTCTGTTCATCATTTATATTCTATTAGTATTTTTCAAGCATTGCATTGACACAAAAGCAATTAGATTGCCCTCTTTAACCTTCAGTTTGATTCTAACAGTTCTAAAGTTAAAGAAATGACAACAAATGCATTTATAGAATAAAGCAAAAGTTTTTGTGAAATATAAAATACATAATTTTATTCACATTTTGTCTGTGAAAAAAACTGCACACCAAAGCAAATAACCATATTTAAAGCATTTTTCTGATAAAAATGCACTTTTGTAAGGTTATTTTCAGTTATGTTCGTAAAAACCTCCATAGCACTTTTATCATCCCCTTTCTGTTTCACTTTGTGAGGCGCCAATGGGTGCCATGCACAGCTGTTCTTGATACTTATGCTAGAGGTAGATTTGTTATAATCAATAGGATACCAGTTTACACATCACCTCAAATGTGAAACTAGAGATTCTTACAATCAAGAGTTTGATATTTCATCATGTGTGAAAAGCCAGATAAGTTCCAGGTGAGAACTGTATTTTCTCACAAGTACATTATTGGCTCATTACCTTGCCCGTAAATTCATTTAATAAAAAAGCTGTATCCCTTTACACACCTCTCCTCTCAGACATCAAACAATTTTTCACTAGCAGTTTAAGGCAAGCCTATATCAATCAGTACCAGTGATGAATTTAGTGGTATCCATTTTGAATGCATTAAAAACAATGTGTATTAATGGGCATGCATATTTTTTTATGTAAATAAAAAATTTATATTTAAATTATTGTATTCTAAATATATATATTTGTAATTGTAGCCTAGTATACTATGTCACTGGTTAAAAAGTTAAAAATAAGGAATACAAATTTCAAGGTATATCATATTGAATGGGTTGATAAAAATGGTGCGATTGAAAGAAATAAAATGTTTATATGCGTAATTTGAAATGAAAATGTGACTTTATGTACATAAAATGTAAAGACACTTTAAAAAAGCTGCATTCTAATCTCAGCTTGTAAACAGATGAAGAAAGGAAAATGTTTTTTATACATGTGAAAAAGAGAATATTTCTCACAGCAGTGTTTTAAAAAGTTTTTTGGTTCCAAAAAAATAACTTTACAGTTGCTTATTTTCAAAGTGCCCATTGCATTGCTCGTCATGGGGAACAACTTTATATATAAAAAAAAAAAAAGAAGAAAAGAAAAAGTGTTTTTAGAATGTAGTCCTACATTATTTTCTGATTTTAAAGAAAAGACTAGATTATATAGCATATAAATAAATTATATATAAAATGCTATATAATTAAAAATTGAGCAATCAAATTAAAAAATATTTTTTTCTGAAATACATAACTTATATTCAGCATAATTTTATACAATTGTTTTAGAAGGGGGTGGTGATATAAATAATTATGCACAATTAGCAGTTTTTGCTCAGTATAACTCTGGAAATATAATGAAAGTGATGTTTGAAAATATTAAAATATTTATGATGAAACGTGACATATTTACTAAGGATTTGGAAACAAATATTGTGAAATATTTCCCTCAATTACAAAAACATTTGCAAAACTCAATAATTTTTGCAAACTGAATTGAAATTCAAGAAAATGCAATTAAAAAAATATGTAATAATTATGCAAGAAATAAAATAAGTTTTTTGAGGAGAGAGTCAACCAATTTAAAAATTTGTAAAATATATTTCAATTAATTTTATATCCATAGAAAATAGAATTTGAAACAATGAAGTTAACCAAATTTATGGGACTAAGTACTTATAATTTAGATATGGAAATAGTTGAATTTTGAAACAGCTTAGTGAGGAAAACAAAATTTGAAGACTTGATTTCTGAAGTAGGTGGATAATTGTTTAAAAGTAGTGCAGATAGTATTTATTCAACAGTAAAAATTGAAAATATATATTAAACATGTGGAATTCTTTACCAAATAATTTTATATCAATGGAAAAAGAACTTAATTCTCTTTTAATGAAGTTTGGGCCACATATTTGAGTGAAAAACTGTTTTCCTCAATGAACTTAGTAAAATTTTCTAAAGAAATAGACTTAACAGGGAATTAACTGCAAAGTACACAAACTAATGAATATGAACCTGATATTAAGAAAACGATTTGAAAATGAAAAGCAATAGATTTCATAATAATATCATATTCATAATATAAAAATATAAGTAATTTCATTTACTCTTTGTTCATTCAAACTTTTTGCCATTTGCATTCAACACTTAAGTATTGTTATAAACTTACTAAAATTATTTAAATTATCAAATAACTCCCATTTTTACCTATTAAACTAACACAATTTGAAAGACATTTCATTTTAAAATAAAGTTAAAAATTATTGAACTCTGGAACCAATGAGCATTAATGACCCATGAGCTAGTACTAAACAGTATTTGAGCAAAATTTGACTCATGGCTAATAAAGGTTCGCCATCTTTGGTCTAGATTACACATCTTAATTTCATGACTTCACCTTCGCCCAAATTCTTCATGTAAACAGAAAAAATTTTCCATATTTTTATTGAGCATTTAAAAGTATATAATGATTTAAACTAAAAGAAAATTGGAAATGTAAATCACAAATAATTATATAATTATTCATGATTTATATTTCCAAATATAAACATCAAAAAACTTTAAAATGTAAAAATGTAAGTAGAAAATTTCAAAATAATGGTACTATCACTACAAAGACAGTACATAGACTGTAGACAGACTGACAGAGTTAATGTTTTTGTACGCTGCTTAATTCCAGTAAATCTATTAACTTGGAATAACAAATGTTTAAGTAACATAATTCTTTTATATAATTTATTGAGTAACATAATTTCTAAATTTTTGAAATTAATAAATTGCAAATTTAATAAATAAATGGAAATAAGTAACAAATTTATAGATAAATCAAGTAATTATTTAAAGTAATAACTTTACACAGTAACCAATTTTTTCCCATCTGATCAGAAACTATCATATAGACACATTGCTTCAATTCATATCAAATATCTTATTTTATTTAAATCAAGAAATTGTGAAAGTCATTAAATAGTATGGGTATTTTAAAAGGGATTAATTCGGATTTTTTTTTTTTTTTTTTAATTTCTTAAAATGAAAAGAGTACATTTTATTCTACCTTCAATATTTCCAGAAAATATTCCTCATTACAATGGTTAATGTAATCATTAAATAAATATAAGTTTAATTGGAGAAAAAATATATTAAGAAAATGTTTAATTGATTAATAAAAACTGAACATGGACTTCAGAATTATGATTCTACACATAGAATTAAATCACAAAATACAGAAATGCCACATTTCTAAATGATGTTACTGTTTTCTGATTTAATTCTATAGCTAGGATATATTTTTAACCCATATTTCTAAAGGGTTTTGCATTTCAAAGATAATTATAATAATAACATTTTATTCATTAAAATGTTATGTTAAAACTTTTCTAATCAAAACAAAACATTTTCAAAGGTGTATTTACATAATACTATTTAAAAGTTAGTTCATAAAATTTTGAAATCAAACGCACTTAGATTCTTATCTACTTTGCTAGTTTATTCAAAATTAATTAAATTTTGTAAAATTCAGTAGTGACCAGAAAAATAACACTCTTTGAGAATAATGAAGAATAAAATGCTCAGAATTTGTTTGGAATGCAACATTTTAAACATTTACTTTGAATATTTAAAATAGCATTGAGTTTTTAAAATGTAAACTTATAGTCAATCAATATATTATTAATTGGTGAAACAAGTTTTTATAAATGTTCATTTGATATGCAAATGCAACAAATTAAAACACAAGTTTTTTCACATGACTGATTCATTTTGTCAACTATAAAGAGTTTATCAGGTATTATATTTATATGTACAACAGTTATCAAATCTAGCTCCACAACCCTTTACAATCACAAGTTTGATTGATTTATTGATTGAAAAAACTGATGCTGAGATGAAGAGTTTAAGCAAGATGAGCAATTAACACATCAAACTTTCCTCATTAATTTTAGAAAACATTCCGTAATAGAGAAATGTTTGCATCTTGAATTACAGTCTGTGTTTTAACAATCATAAAAAGGGAACTTTTTCCAAAAAGGTAAACAGGATGTGGGATGATGTATATGGACTACTTCTGACTGAAAACATTTTTCTTTTCCTGAAACATTAAAATAGGGTTATTACACAACCGTTTTATGACACTGTTAAGAACATTACAAAAAGATATAAATTTTTAAAGATACACTGCATATTAAATAGAAATCTACACCTTTTAAAATGCTGATGCAAATCAAATAACCCAATAAACATTTGATACTCTACTCAAAAAATAAGAAATCTAACAAAGAAATATTTTCCCTCTCCAGATACTGGAAAAAGTTTCAGAAAAGTTTGTATAAAACATAAAAAAATTATAAATTCCAATGATTTGATTCATACATAAATGTTGAAATATTCCTTATTGTTCATCACTTTAAAAATTCAACATAAGTGATGGCATTTTATGAATTGAAAAGAAAGCCTTATATTCTAATAAGTTGCAAAGAAGACTACATTTTATAGATCTAACCAAATTCTTAATATTTAAACCAAATATTTTCATGATCATTTCATTTTTCCTTTTCGAATAACAGTTTATATTATTAGTATTACATATTTTAAAGATATTACAGCACATATCTGCTGAGGAAGAATAACTACAATAAAAAAATTGAAATATACAAATCTAAAATTGGATATTCTTAAAATATATTATGCATTAATTGTAATAAATTAAATGGATATTCATACAAAAATTAAGTATTTTTTAAAAAATAACAAAATTTTATAAACATATATATATTTTTGTCAGACGGAGTAAAAATTGAAAAAGTTATTCTGTTATGTATGACTATTCTGTAAAAAAATCAGTCCCAAAGAAATCTATAGGAAAATAAAATAAAAGTATTTTATAGAAAAATGGAGGAAGTTAACTTATATTTCAGGCTAAGCTTATTGAAGAGAATCATTTTTAAAAAGATGGACTGAATGCTGTATGAAATTTATTACCATCAAGAAAATTAGAGCTGAAAACTGAAGAAAAAATACACCAAGTTCCTTCTATACATACAGTTGAACATAAAAAAATTTTAATTAATGGTATTTAAATTATAATTTTGTCACTGGATTCATCAGAATCTCATGAAAGATGTGTGAATAAATCATACTTGTAAAATTTTTGCAACTGAGAAGTAGCTGAACAACATTTTAGAATAAAAGTAAGCCATTATTTTGAAATAAAATGAACTTGTCTAAAATGTATTAAAATTTTGCAATAAATAAGGGAGTATTAAACTTTTTTTAATAATGTGGGATAATAGTACACTCTGCTGCTATACATACTTGGACAAAGTAGATGATTTAATTATCACAGGCTCATAAAACTTTGGTAGTCTCTTTTAAGGAGCTGTGATGCATAACATTATCTCAAATGGTTTTTATTTACTTATTTATTTCTCTTTCTGAAAGTGCATCAGAAACACAAAATGTAAAATGTATTTTAAGTTAAGAATACAGAAATCCTAAACGTAATTAGAGACTTTTAAACAAATTAAAATAGCAAATAAATACATTAATATTATTAAAAATATTTAAATACTAATTATTAACTTCCCCCTTTTTATCATTTATCAGAATAGGATTTTAAATATCAATACTCTGTAACTAAGTGGCAAACTAAATTAATAATTAAATGGGTCAAAATGCAAAGTAGTAAAAAAAAAATACTTAGAAATTATTTTAAAAAAGTTTAAAAAGTTCTTAAAATATTGCTTTTGCAAATCTTAATATAAATAAGCCTCAATATAAACATATAGTACAAAACAGATTAAAAACAAAACAAAAACCTGTATTTTATTATTATAAATAATAATGAATTATAATATAAATAATAATAAATAACAGACAACTGTCACTGAATGTCATTAAATGCATAAACATATTCATATTTTTCAATTTGTCAATATTTCCTCCTGCTTAAAACAGATAAAAAAGATTACCTTTAAAATAATGCAATTATTTACAATCATAAGTTGCTGCAATTTAAGTTCTCAATTACATGATCTCTTAATGTTTATTTCTTCATAAAAATGGCATTTGATGAAAAAAAAGATAAATGAAATTTTAAAATTGCTATTTATTATCTCACAACTCATAGAATTTAATGCAAGCAGTTTTAGCATTTCTTAGCAATTTAAAACAAGAAACTTGAATGAAACTAAAAATAAGACCCTGTATTTAAATTTTTAATTATTTCCATTAATTCAAGGCATACTTATACTCATTACATTTTCTGAACAAAAAATAGAATTTGTTTATAAACAATGATGCATTTAGTAATATTGTTCAATATGTTACAAGATTAAAAAAAAAAAAATCAGAACTAGTATTTTTGTCATAGACATTATCTCACATACACTAATATTAAAATGTTGATTCTAAATTAATATGTCTCAAACTAAATTACACAAAAATATTTCAATAATAGAAGAAATAATTTAATATATTCATGATCTAGACTTTTGTTTCATCACAATTATTATTTTTTAATTAAAAAGTCAATTATGAAGGACACTTAAGAAGCATTTGACTTAACAATACATTTGATTTATTAGATATTTTCAAATTTATATGCAATTTATAAAGTATATTATAAAAATTGTAAGAATAATAAAAAAGTGTCAATATTTATCTAATGCAATACTAGAATATAAGAGAAATAAAAAATATTTCTGATTAGCATAGTTTCTAAAATAATTTATTAATATGCAAGTTGGCAAAGGGAAAAAAACTTTGTAGTCCATGACTTATGGTGGTAAACATAATCCATATTTTGAGAAAAAATTACAAACTGGGAAAATTAAAACCATAAACTATTTTTAACTACTTTGCAGATTAATTAGTCCCCCCCCCCCTTCTAAAATGCTATACCACACTGTGAAATGTGGTTTCTCTTGCACATCAGCTAGTACAAATTGAATGAAATATGGGACATAGAGAAATTTCCTTTGATTAAAAAAATTTTAAACGTTCCCATCAGGATTCTTTTCATTAGGATTTCATTCATATTTCAATGCACTTCTAATTGGGAGTATACTGAGAAAGAAGAAAACACATTTGTTGAAATAAACACACACAATTTTCTAAAATAAAAAAAAAATTGTAAATATTTTTTAAATAAAAAAATTACAAATTTAGACACAAATTTTATATTTTGTATGTAAAAAAATAGGGGATATATTGCTACAAGCATTTCTTATCCCCAAGATATCAGCAATTATATAAAAAATTTAAATTATCCAATAGGATAATTTTAAAACATAAGAAAAACATAGCCCTCCCTTCTTGAATCAAGTAAAATTCCAGAATTAAATGCATCATAATACCCAAGCAACTATGAATTCAAATCAACATTAACTATGGTTTAAATTGTGGGCAATGTAGCCTGTGTTAGTGTAGCCTAATATGTAGCCTGTGTTAGTGTAGCCTAATATGTAGCCTGTGTTAGTGTAGCCTAATATGTAGCCTGTGTTAGTGTAGCCTAATATGTAGCCTGTGTTAGTGTAGCCTAATATGTAGCCTGTGTTAGTGTAGCCTAATATGTAGCCTGTGTTAGTGTAGCCTAATATGTAGCCTGTGTTAGTGTAGCCTAATATGTAGCCTGTGTTAGTGTAGCCTAATATGTAGCCTGTGTTAGTGTAGCCTAATATGTAGCCTGTGTTAGTGTAGCCTAATATGTAGCCTGTGTTAGTGTAGCCTAATATGTAGCCTGTGTTAGTGTAGCCTAATATGTAGCCTGTGTTAGTGCAGCCTAATATGTAGCCTGTGTTAGTGCAGCCTAATATGTAGCCTGTGTTAGTGCAGCCTAATATGTAGTCTGTGTTAGTGTAGCCTAATATGTAGCCTGTGTTAGTGTAGCCTAATATGTAGCCTGTGTTAGTGTAGCCTAATATGTAGCCTGTGTTAGTGTAGCCTAATATGTAGCCTGTGTTAGTGTAGCCTAATATGTAGCCTGTGTTAGTGTAGCCTAATATGTAGCCTGTGTTAGTGTAGCCTAATATGTAGCCTGTGTTAGTGTAGCCTAATATGTAGCCTGTGTTAGTGTAGCCTAATATGTAGCCTGTGTTAGTGTAGCCTAATATGTAGCCTGTGTTAGTGTAGCCTAATATGTAGCCTGTGTTAGTGTAGCCTAATATGTAGCCTGTGTTAGTGTAGCCTAATATGTAGCCTGTGTTAGTGTAGCCTAATATGTAGCCTGTGTTAGTGTAGCCTAATATGTAGCCTGTGTTAGTGTAGCCTAATATGTAGCCTGTGTTAGTGTAGCCTAATATGTAGCCTGTGTTAGTGTAGCCTAATATGTAGCCTGTGTTAGTGTAGCCTAATATGTAGCCTGTGTTAGTGTAGCCTAGTTGGTTGGTTGGTTGGTTGGTTTTTATGGCGCAAGGTCCAGATAAGGACAAGCTGCGCCAATCACAAGATATTATACCTCAGTTTTCTTTTCATCCATTAAAAGTATAAAATAGAAATATAGTTAAAATGTACATAAAAAGTATAAAATAGAAATATAGTTAAAATGTACATAAAAAGTATAAAATAGAATATAGTTAAAATATATATTAAAAGTATGTAAACATACAATATACACATGTATAAGATTAAAAACTTGTATTTAAATAAAATATTTCTAAATCAGATAAAATTCATAAATCCTATGTCTTTTAAAAACGCAAATAAATTGCGATGGGGTGGTTCCCCAAGCAGGTCTTCTAATGTTAAAATATTACTATTAAAATATCTAAAACGCTGATGGTTAAAATCTGGGCACACAATTAAAATATGATATACTGTGAATGGCTCATCACACTTTTCACACCATGGTTGGAGATCACTTAAGATCAAATGCTAATGGGTGAAACGCGTGTGACCAATTTGAAGGCGAGTCAGTCTGACGTCTGCGCTTCGTGGAGATAAAACAGATAATGGAATGATGTATGAAAATATGGAATGGAGTTTGTTGCTGACTTGCAGGTCCCAGGAATCCTGCCAAAGAGAATATATGAAATGTTTGAATCCTTTTCTCATGTCCATTGATGGTAATGAAGGCAAAATGGAAGTAGCTGCAGATTTAGCGGCAGCATCAGCTTTCTCATTGCCATCTATACCTATGTGGCTTGGTACCCAACAAAACAGTATCTCAAATCCCTTGTTAGTAACAGTATCAATTAATTTGAATATCTTAGACACAACTGGATGGCAATTATAGTTGTTATTCCTCAAAGCTTCTAATACACTCATACTGTCAGTGTACACACAGAATTTACGTTCATTTTTAGTTGTTACCAACTGAAGTGCTCGGTATATAGCCGTAGCCTCAGCAGTGAAGATGGAGCAGGATTTGTGAAGGCTATAACTGTAGGAGGTATCATCAAGATAAACTCCACAGCCAACTGATCCTGGACATTTGGATCCATCCGTAAATACTGGAGTGTACATAGTATACTGACAGCGATGGAATGAATACAGCTGTTGAAGAATAGCAGTATTTGTGTCTGATTTTTTATTACTTCCAAAGGGATTCAGCACAATAATGTGTGGATCATACCAAGGGGGATGTGCGAAAAGGTCGGTAGACTCGATTCGGACATCACATAGGTCAGAAAGCAAAATAATAGATTTAATACGAGAGAAAAGGTTGAATGCTTGATGGTCTAGCATTATATAATCTCTTAAGAGCAGCACTTGGAATCGTGGAACGCAAGGGATGATGAGGTGAGGACATGATTTTCAAATAATAATTAAGAGACAGCTGCATCCGCCGCAGGTCTAATGGCAACTGTTGGCAGATTACATATAGACTCTGGACGGGTGATGTGCGAAAAGCTCCACAGCATATCCTTAAAGCAGTGTGGTGAACAGTGTCCAATCTGCGTAAGATGGAGAGTCTAGCTGATCCATAAGCAACACAGCCGTAGTCAATTCGAGATAAAATTACAGACTGATAAATTCTTAAGAGTGATGTGCGATCTGCACCCCAAGATGTATTCGAAAGCACTCTGAGGATGTTGAGCAGTCGCTCACACTTCTTCCGCAAATATAAAGTATGCGGTAGAAAAGATAACTTCTTATCGAAAATTATCCCGAGGAATTTTATCTCGTTTACCACAGGAATAGGTCTATTGCTTATGTGAAGCACAGGATCAGGATGAAGACTAGTTTTCCTACAAAAATGGACACAGCAACTCTTACTAGGAGATATACTAAGACCATTTTGTTCACACCAAGTAGATAGATTGTTTACAGCTGTTTGCAATTGTCTCTCAATTATATTCATGTTTGAACCCTGATATGAAATTTGTAAATCATCAACATATAAATTCCTATGAACTGAAGATGGTAACTGATGAAGTATGCTATTGATGAAAAGGTTAAAAAGGGTTACGCTTAAAACGCTACCTTGAGGGACACCCTCAGCTTGAGTAAAAGTATTGGAAAGTGTACTTCCAATACGTACTTTAAATAGCCTAGTAGCTAGAAAATTCTGTATAAATATTGGAAGATTACCCTTAAATCCAAGATTATGCATATTACGGAGAACGCCATAACGCCACGTACGATCGTATGCTTTCTCAATATCGAAGAAAATTGCAACAAGATGGTTTCTTCTCACGAAAGCATTTCGAATTCGGGATTCCATATCTACTATGTTGTCAATAGTGGATCGTCCTCTTCGAAATCCGCTTTGGTGAAGAGGTATGCAATTATTCTTCTCTAAGATGTAAATGAGTCTAGCATTGACCATACGCTCAAACGTTTTGCACAAACAACTCGTAAGAGCTATTGGACGATAATTCAGAGGGTCAGTTGAATCTTTTCCAGGCTTCAATATTGGAATCACTATCGCTTCTCTCCATGATGTAGGATAAGCATGCTCAGTCCAGATTCTATTAAACAATAAAAGTATGTTTAATAAAGAATCATGATTTAAGTGACGGAGCATTTGATACGAGATTCCATCTGGTCCTGGGCTAGTGTCGTTTGCCTTAGATAATGCGGTCTTCAATTCTGACAATTGAAAATCACAATTATAGGGTAGATTATGTCGATCATGAAAGCTTAAACGTGTCCGCTCAGCGATTCTTTTAATCCTTAGAAAAGCAGGATTATATGAATCAGAGCTGGAAACACTAGCAAAGGTTTCACCGATGACATTAGCAATATCTACTGCTGAGGAGTGTATTGCAGCTCCGGTTTTTAATACAGGAATGGAATGATCCTGATAAATACCATTGGCTGCTTTAACTTTCCTCCATAATTGTCTGCTTGTTGTCGTTGAATTGATTGACGACACATAGCGAATCCAAGATTCTCTTTGACTCTGACGTCTAACTCTTTGAGCTTGAGCTTTGGCTTTTTTAAAAGCAACAAGATTCTCCGTAGTAGGGTATCTTCGGAATATATTCCATTGCTTCCTTTGTTTCTTATAGGAGAGTTGACACTTTTCATTCCACCAAGGTTTCCTGTGTTTATGTGGAATGATGGAATTTTTAGGGATAGCAACATCCGCAGCTCGGATTATTGTGTCGGTGACATATTTAACGGCATCATCTATCATATCTGTCTTAACTCTTGTCTCACTGATCACAGCCAATTGCGTGAAAAGTGACCAATCGGCTCGACTGTACACATAATTAAGTGGGTTGTGACACACACTATTATTTCCAGCCTGAGACACGATTAGAGGGAAATGATCACTGTTGTAAAGATCTTTTCCAACTTCAAAATTCAGCAATGGCAAGAGTGATGGAGAACATATAGCTAAGTCCAGAGAGTGAAATGTCCGTGTAGGTTCGTGAAAATAAGTTTTCTCGTCGGTATTCAGCAGACAGAGGCAATTGTCAGATATGAACTGCTCTATCTGACGACCGCGAGAATTCGTATCTTCACTACCCCACAGAGTATTATGACCATTAAAATCACCTAGAAGCAGAAATGGAGCTGGGAGTTGGTCAATTAAATCATCTAGTTCCTCCGAATTTACGACGTCATGTGGTGGTAAATACAGGTTGCAAACAGTGATCAGACAGGTTACGTGAATTTTCACTGCTACAGCTTGTAATGTAGTTCTTAGTTGATGTGCTGTACTTGCATATGAGTTGGATGTGAATATGCAAACTCCTCCAGATACAGACGCATCACCACCATTATCTTTTCTAAAGCATTGAAACCCACGCAGTTTGGTGTTAACAGTGGGCTTCAGTAATGTTTCCTGGAGAGCCACACATGCGGGGTTGTAGCGAGAGATAACAGATTTGACGTCGTCAATTCGAGAACGAAAACCTCGACAATTCCATGAAACAAAGGAAGTCATTAATGACAGGATTATTATTCACCAGCGGTGCTCATTGCAGTCTCAGATGAATCTTCCAAACTATCAGCATCTGAGGGATACAGTTTGACGGTATCTTCATCCAATGTGAGTCTGGCTTTTCTTTCTGTCAAGGAAGATTTACGAGCACCTTCCTTAGCCAGTTTTAATTTTTTTGCTTGTGATGATCTTGATTTTGCAAATGATAGTTTAGGTATAATATTTGAGGACTTTGTTTCTTTTGGCTTAGAAGATTGTTTTGTAGAAGGCTCTGAAATGGTATCGGTTTGGGTGCAGCAAGATTTTGTTATTTTTTTAGTAGCACTAGCATAGCTGAGACCGGGCTGTGGTGTGCGTGAGGCGACTATTCTTCAAGCCTCCGGATAAGACACATTATTTTTTATTTTTACGGAAGTAATTTCCTTTTCCAACTGCCATGCTGGGCAAGATCGTGAATAGGCAGGATGGTCACCTTTACAGTTGACACAAACCTCCTTAGCATTGCAGGTAACACTATCGTGGCCAACATCAGCACAACGGGCACACGTAAGTTTACTTCTGCAAGCTATTTTTGAATGGCCAAAGCGTTGGCACTAAAGCAGCGAAGCGGATTTGGTATGTAGGGTCGTACAGAGCATCTCATATAGGCAACTTTAATGTGTTGTGGCAAGTCAGGAGTTGAAAATGTTAAAATCAGATGTTTTGTATTGATTGTTATACCATCTCGATTAAGGATTATACGTTTTACAGCACATACTTTTTGGGATTTTAAGTTTTCTAGTATTTCGTCAGTAGATGTGTATATGAGATCTGCTGCAGAAATTACCCCCTTAGAAAAGTTCAATGTTGTATGAGGTTGAACGACAACATCCACATTACCAATTTTTTTCAGCGTTTGTGTCAGTATTGCTTGTTTTTCATTAGCAATCTCAACCAAAATATCTCCAGATCTTAGCCTTCTTATATTTTTCACTTCGCCAAGGTGAGAGAAAATACTCTTTTCAATGAGAAATGGCGAGAAAAATTGAAAAGAACCTCCTTCAGTTCTTTTAACAGTAAAATATTTTGCGTTTATCATTGCCAACTGTTGCTCCAAAGGGAGAGAAGAATTAGTTGTATTATTCATGTAGAATATCATAAAATTCAGGGACTAGACGGCACCACCCACCACGGAGCCCTACGAGGGGATACAGGTTAACCGTACCAGTGCTAGTCAGTCCCTATATGCTCACGGTACATCCCTGAAGTGGACTCCACCCTTAACGAGTCACCCAGTAGATGTACCGATCGCTTGATCCATAAAGCCGATTGATGTGCTGAGGACCACAACACACCTCCCGTTTACCTGAAGCAGAGGCCAAAGCAATGTGTTGGTCTCAGGAGGCCTCAATTACCAGGATCCTCCTTTCCAGGGACACGGGTCTCCACGCACGGCAAACACGTGGGTGATTTAGTCCTCAAGAGTAGCTAATAGCAACAGAGCGGCGACAGCTACTCAAAGGGAGCCCTCAACCTCTTTCGAGGAAACCACAACGAGGGAGAAAAGGAAGGAAAAGCAGAAGAGTAGAGGAGAGAAGAAAATATAGAAGAGGAAAGATCACTAGGGTACCTCGGGATTGTGACACCCGTGTTTACCTATAGAAGGTAAACCCCCTGAGGGGGTTAGTGTAGCCTAATATGTAGCCTGTGTTAGTGTAGCCTAATATGTAGCCTGTGTTAGTGTAGCCTAATATGTAGCCTGTGTTAGTGTAGCCTAATATGTAGCCTGTGTTAGTGTAGCCTAATATGTAGCCTGTGTTAGTGTAGCCTAATATGTAGCCTGTGTTAGTGTAGCCTAATATGTAGCCTGTGTTAGTGTAGCCTAATATGTAGCCTGTGTTAGTGTAGCCTAATATGTAGCCTGTGTTAGTGTAGCCTAATATGTAGCCTGTGTTAGTGTAGCCTAATATGTAGCCTGTGTTAGTGTAGCCTAATATGTAGCCTGTGTTAGTGTAGCCTAATATGTAGCCTGTGTTAGTGTAGCCTAATATGTAGCCTGTGTTAGTGTAGCCTAATATGTAGCCTGTGTTAGTGTAGCCTAATATGTAGCCTGTGTTAGTGTAGCCTAATATGTAGCCTGTGTTAGTGTAGCCTAATATGTAGCCTGTGTTAGTGTAGCCTAATATGTAGCCTGTGTTAGTGTAGCCTAATATGTAGCCTGTGTTAGTGTAGCCTAATATGTAGCCTGTGTTAGTGTAGCCTAATATGTAGCCTGTGTTAGTGTAGCCTAATATGTAGCCTGTGTTAGTGTAGCCTAATATGTAGCCTGTGTTAGTGTAGCCTAATATGTAGCCTGTGTTAGTGTAGCCTAATATGTAGCCTGTGTTAGTGTAGCCTAATATGTAGCCTGTGTTAGTGTAGCCTAATATGTAGCCTGTGTTAGTGTAGCCTAATATGTAGCCTGTGTTAGTGTAGCCTAATATGTAGCCTGTGTTAGTGTAGCCTAATATGTAGCCTGTGTTAGTGTAGCCTAATATGTAGCCTGTGTTAGTGTAGCCTAATATGTAGCCTGTGTTAGTGTAGCATAATATGTAGCCTGTATTAGTGTAGCCTAATATGTAGCCAAATGAAAACTAAACTGTTACCTGTGTTATATATCAACCAGAAACCAATATCTTAATATAAATTTCCTTTGATTTCCTTCAATTATTCTCTTTTCAACCCTTAGTAGGAAAATGGAACAAGGATTTTGCTTATACAGATAGGTTTGGTTTGATTGCTGTTCAATGGTAACCCCCCAAAGATTAATTAGACATAACCTAGTTATTTATATAGATAATTTATAATAAAATTGTGAGCTCAAGCACACTGATTCATGATAAGATAAACATGTTACTTTTCTTAATATGCCCTGATATTTTCCTTTTATTCTCACTTACATCTGAGATCTATCTTTCCATGAAATGCCAGCTGGTCATCTTCTAATGAATATAATGATCACTCCTACTAAAATCAGAAGGTTATTAACAATGATGCCAGAACTTCTCTGAGTGGCAGAGCCTTCAATATTCTGTACAACAGCTTGTTTTTCCCCTAAAATCATAATAAATAGATTTAAAAACTTGAATATAAAAAATTATTGACAAGAAATTGCATGTAAAGTAAACAAATAGAAACTGAAGAATTAATTTTTATGGTATTTTGAATGCATAACATAAAATTTGTAATTTTTTAAAAAATAGATTCATATTTAGGTCAAAGAAATATGTGTAAAGTACATTTTATAAATCTATATATTTTCCAATCAATAGTATTTAAATATATTTCATATATTTTTCTTTGATTAAATAGCTTTACTCAGCTTGCAGGAATTTATAATTAATAAATTCATTCAACCCTAAGTATTTAACTTGAGAAAAAAATACTAAACTTAGCAATTAATCAAAATTGTCTGATATAAAAATACAACAATCAGCAGACAAATTTTATAATAATTATTAATCTCTAATATTTTTTCACATTTTTGTAAACAAAATGCATTAACTGTAGAATGCAAATTATGAATCATAGAAAGATATAAAAAATTAATATCTCAAATATGGTCAAAGAAAAATATAAAATTTAAATGACAGTCACTATTGATAGTTTTGGTTATTTACACACATTTTTAACAATCAGAAATCCTCTTAAGGTTTTTTCCTAATAGGACCCTCATTAGTCAGATAATTATTCAGAGTCAAATATTTTATTAAATTTTAATAAATAATAATGCTCAGTTTATAAAATGTTTAATTAAATAGAAGATAAACAGACTATGTTTAGTTTCACATCATAATGAATTGCAATTGAATTAATTATATAGAGTTATTTTCAGACATCAGTTCCAATCTATGGGTTTTAAAAAATTCTATCATTTTTCATTTAAAATTCTTTCAAACTTTATGTCAATTTCAATAGCTTATAATTATTTCCAATTATTTCAATTAATGATTTTCAAAGTTCACACAGATTTTTAAGAATCAAATTACAGGTTTTTAAAGAATTTTCCAGAAGTCAAATCAAAAACTTACAGGCGTTATCAACATTAATGTTAAATCATTTTTCCTATTATTTTACCAATTGTTCTTAAGTAAATACACATATAATTATGTATATGCAACATATATCAATTGTATTTATAAATAATAAAAATAAATAATTAGAAAAATTAATGAAAATTTTTTATTTAATTTAGAATTATTTTTAATGATTACTTCAAAAGCCTTTAAAGAATTTAAAGCTATAACAGAAAAAGTTTTATTTAAATAATCAATATTCTTTACATATCTGAATTATAGATTGTAGAAAATTATGGGCAATTTTAGAGTTTTAAATATTTTTAATAGATTTATATCAATTAATTGAATATTTCAAAATGTGTATAACAACCCCTTTTCAAATAAATATTCTCATTTACAACAAAATAAATACACAAAGTTTCCAGGATGACTTTTTTCCCCAATTATTATTTAAAAAAAAACTCTAAATTTTTTTATGTTGTTTTCAAGCTCTTTAAAAATTATTCAATTTCACATCCATATTCTAGGCTTTGCTATTTCGTTAATCATTCCATAGTTTCCCACTTTTTGATTATTTATATATACATAATACTGTTGTCAGAAAATGCAAACTTCTTATCTGCAACACTCTCGCTTTCAATTCATTAATGCAGAACTATTATTTCTCTGAAGCACTATGGCCAATATGTTTGATTTTGGATTTAATGCTAATTAATCAGTTCTTTTAGCTTCTTTAGAATACTCCATAGTAGATCTTTGTGGTTCATTTATATTATCTACCAAACGCTTCTTGTTGATTTTCAGTTCCTAAATTTCTATAATAAGTGCTTTTCGTTTACCTTCTGCTATAGGATGCTTTTTTTCTGTTTTAATTCATCTAAATATAGTGTTGCCTGGCATCAGCAGCAAAATTAGGTAGGTCAATGCAAATTATTATATTGTTGACACAACCTATTTATCAGACATGATCATCTACAATCCAACTAACCACAATTGATTAGCTATTTACATTTTCTACTATCAAATTTCTGTTCCCAGAAAACCCACAATTAACAGATGCTTGACTGTGAGAGAGTACTAAAAGAAAATAAACTATTTTCCATAAGTGAAAATTTTTTCTATTTGAGTGTAAGATATACTAAAAAGTATCTATTTTATATTTTAAAGGGCCAAATTTCTACTCAATACAATCTTGAAATGTTACAGTGGGTTGTAATAATTAAAACTCTTCTACAAAAATTATGACTTTTTTTTTTTTTTTTTTACTGACTACAAAGAATCTAATATTTGTATTGCTTTTCCAGAATCTACTGGTCACTCAAAAGATATTATTCACCAAGCATAATAAATAATTTTATTCAGCCTATATTTCACTAATAAACTAATTCATCACGACTGATTGAAATTATATGCAATTTTCACCTAGAATAATAATGGAAAGCGTATTTTAACTCAAAAATTTTATATTTAAATTATAATATTCAGGGAAATTTTTACAATGTAAAGAAAACAAAAACAAATAGAAAAAGCAATTAAAATCTCCTGTCTGATTGCAATAGATGACAATCTTACTGGTGTGATAACTTTTCACTTCATACAAATAAATCTAAATACCACATCCGGTTTTGACTGAACTGGATGATAATGATTTAAAAGCTAAAACTCAATAGTGCTTTTCGATAATTTCATTAAAAATTTTAAAATATTTAAAAACTCAAAAAAGTAGTAATATTTTTAGAAAAATAAATAAATAAATCCATCAAAGTAAATAAAAGTTCCAGTAGTAATTCCTGATTTTTAAGAAGTCAAAACTTAAAAGAGTTTAAAAGAGTTATATGAACCCTAGATTTTGAATAACAAGGAAAACTTTAAAATGCTAATAAAATACAAACTTCTTAATTTATTGTCAAGAAATACTAATTTTATAATTTGACTTAAAAATAGATCGATAGCAATTAAAATTTATTCCACCTCAACAGATTAAGATTTTGAAATTATAAAAGAATATATTAGGAAGAAGTCCAAATTATGTTTTATGAATACCTGTGAATACAAATCTAAACATGTAACATCAAACATTAATAAAATGAAGCTTACTATTTATCAGCTATTCTTAAGCAGAGTTAGAAATAATATAAAATTTAAAATTATATCAAATATCCTTTGTTTTCCTTTTTTCTGAATACAGAAATTATCAATATTTTATCCATCAAAAATGCATGTATAAGAATTGTAGACAATTTTTGATATAGCAATATAAATTAATAGTTATATTAGTAATCAAAATTAAGAAAGTTTACAAATTTTGTAAAATTAAATTAAAAGAATTTTAAAAAATATCCTTTAAAAAAGTGAAGCCAATTTTGTGCATTAAGCACAAAAACATATACATAACTGCCAATCTTGGGGAAAATAAATCAGTAGATTCAACTGATTTTAAAAGAAAAATCATTAGGCATTATTATTGACATTTTTGTTTGAAAGAAAATGTTTAGAACAATAGTACCAAAAATTTTTTTTTTTTTTTTACTTTTTAGATTATACATTCTGAGAATGATTTATGTTCAACAAATTTTGCATGATTCTTAATATTTTAATAAAATATTCATTAACCTCATAAAGTAAGTATGAAATCTAAAGAATATACTACATTAAACATCAATGTTTATATACTAATAAATTTTACAGAGCAACTTTCAACTACAGTAGTGCAATTTATAAATATTAGACATAGAATTACATAAAAACCTAAAATATATCACAAAATAAATTTGATTCAGTGACAAATACTTCTAAGAATATAGAAATTATCAAATATTTTGCTCATAAAAAACTTAAAATACATTTCAAATACAAATAACTTATAGCAGCTTATTTTTTCATACATTGCATATTTAATATTTTTTAGAAATGAATTGGTGAACTGCTGTTCAAAACATTTTTTCTCAGCTTAAGAATAGAATTTTTCCTCAATTCAGAATGAGGAATAGAAGTTGATTGTTCTGCTAAAACAACTCAATAGAACTTTTTTTTGGCAAAATATCAGTTGTTTTTAAGTTTTTTTACTGAAACTAAAATTTATGCATAAAAACAATTTTTTCTTTCATTCTATAATTACTTAAAAAATTCAGTACTTTAACATCAGCATCATAGTTGGTTATTCACAATAAAAAAAATCTAAAATTCTCCAATAAAATTGTTGATTTAAGTTTCTGAAACATAAAATGAAAAAATTTGAAAAAAAAAAATTATATGATAGAAAATAAGTTTAGAGGATAGTTCTCCAATAAAAACATTGATCCAAGTTTCTCAAATATAAAATAAATTTTTTTTTAAAGTCATGTAAATAAAAAATAGGTGGAAATAATTCATGAAAATAAGTTTGCAAAAATGAGATTTTTCAAAATTTCAGTTTGTAAATAGAAATTTAAAATATTTTTGCATCTATGTAACCATGCTAAGAATTAGCCATTAATTCAAAAAATCATGAACCAGGATAAATTAGAGATTCATAAAAATAAGCAACTGCTGCATCATGATTCAACAAGATATATTAAATCCCAAAGGCGAGTTTATTTAAAACATTGTAAATAAATTTGTTAATATAAGAATGATGAATTTATATATGATAAACAAGGATAAAATTAATATAGACACTTTCAAGAGGGATAATTTAAAAATTTTAAAAACTTCACTGTAATATATATAATGTATATCAAATACCTGACAATAATGGAAAAATATACTTGATATAAAACTTATTTTTACTGAAGTAATTTAAAGTAAAATTATTATTCTATAAATATAATAAACATTTTTCATCGTTTTATTACAACAATTATTTGTATGATCTGTTTCAATATTAATTCATGCTAAGTTGGCTTCTAAAAATAAAAATAAAAATTTGGTAAAAATTTCAAATTTAGTTTAAATTTCTGATGTATGCATATTTACACAAGGAAAATTTCCCATCTAAAAAAATAATGATTCAGTTAAAAGTTTTTAACTTCAATTACTTCAAATTCTTTAGTTAATTTATCAAAAACAATGGTTTTGGAAAAAAATAAATGAACCTTTCAAATATATTAATGAATGCTGCATTTTTGTCCAATTTTAGACATTAGACTCATTTAAAAATGCACAGTATAAAATTAACTTTCCCTTAAAAAAGTCAATATGAAAATAATAATACACCATAAAATATATGTATCTAACAAATAAAAACAGGCATAGTGAAATTTAAATGAAGGAATGTAATAACATCATTAAATATAAGAGACTTAAAAATACAATGAAGTTATTATAATTCAATTAAAAATAAGAATATATAAAATAACATATATATATATACACACAAGCACACATTTATAATATTTACCTTTAACAACATACACAATAGTGCTAACAGAGTCTGCATTTGAAGGAGAACAAGTATAATTTCCAGAATCACTAGGTTGAGCGTCTCTAATACGCAACCTGCTGACAGCTGTATTTCCTCCGCCTTTCTGAACAGTGACTGAGCCTCTAGATGAATCATAGTTTATCATAGACGTTTCATGATACCAGAAAACATAAGCTGGAGCCTCTGGACTATCTACAATTACACAAGTCAAATTGATGGAGCTGCCAACTTCTACATACATATCAGGACCTTCCATAATTTTGGCTTCAGGAACTAAAACATGTTACAATAATTAATATCAACAAAAATCACCATTTGAATATGATACATAATGCAGTTCAACCAAATAAAACAAATGATACATCATAAACAATCATGATCATTAAAAACAAAATTTAAAAATATGTGGTACATAATTTATAATAAATTTAGAAGCCCAATTCACTTAAATTAATCAATATAATTCATATATATTTTATTAATTTATGATGATTAAATATTATCCCCCATAAGGACACAAAAAATAAATCTTTTTTAGTTCTTAATTTGTTTGTGCAAAATCAATTATGAAATGCAAAACCTAATTCCTAATGAGAACTAATTTATAAACAAAATTAAACCCCATAAGAATAGAAATTTTTTAATTTGTGAAAAATGTATACAAGTAAAAGAATCAGATATTAAAACAAAGAAAACTATATTTCGTTTGATATTTGCAGTTAAGTAATCAAACAACACATTTTAATTTAAATAAATTTTTTAAAAAATTACGTTGAGAGATATGAACCATAATTCCAGGAAAAAAGCACAAGTGCCACATCAGAAAATTTATAAAAAATTTAAAAACTTCACAGAGCTGGTGTATCAAAGTGCCATAGAAAATTATACTGCAAATTAAATTGCTGTGAATAATACTCATAAAATCTTGACTATATTGTGATATTTGGCATATCAGTAAAAAAAATTCTTAAGATGAAAACTTAAATGAAAAATAAATTATGGAGGAAAAATGTGATGAAAATTTACCTGTAATGTTCCTGAACATACTTACATTTACTTTCTAAAAATCCGTAAGTATATTAATCAAATATATATAAAATATTAGACCAAAATCAGAAAAAACATTAACAGGTATTATGATAAAAAAAAAAAATCTTATACTTTTGTTAACAACAATATTTTAAATAAATTGTATATTTTTTAAGCCTTTTATGTCTGGTTCTTCACAAAACAAATAACAAGGAGTACAAAGATCCTCTAATATAAATTAAAAATAAATAATTTAAATCTGTCAGGTCATTATATTCAACTTTTAGCTGTACAATTTTGTTACCTGAATATGTAATTTTAGTATCCTGATATTATTGATGGTATTTTTGCCTACTTTCACATATTTCTAACCCAATTTATAAACCACACAGTAATTCAAGCATGCATGAATATTGCATTAGTAGAAATACTGCAAAACTAAAATTGTATCTTACAAGCCTGTGGATACAACAGTATATCTTTCAGGAATTATGATAATAGTTTTTATTTTTAAACTAAAATTTTAGCTTTAATATATGATGAATGAGATTATTTTTAAAATCACATGCCCATATGACAGTTTTGGAAATCTTATAATTTATACTATATTGTACAAACATGATCATGAGAAATATATATTTACACTAAAACTTTTGTTTATTAAAGATATAACACAATAAGTTTTACTACTGATGAGAATAAACTACATAAATAAAATGTTTTATATAATGACATATAAAATAATAAACTTATATATTCTATTTTATATATATTCCTATTATAATTAGTGCTAAAAAAATTTCATCTCAGTAAATATTTTTAAAATATGTTTTTAAGATAAGTTTTTTTATTAATTTTTAAAATTAAAAATTTTTTTAAAAATTAACAATTTCACTTTAATAAAGATAACATTTCTAAAACTCTACTTCTGAGGCTTAATATGAAAGAAAATATTTCATAATGCATTTGTATAATAATTATTTTCATTATCTAAATATCAAACAGTTTTATTCTTTATTCTTTAAAATATTTTTCATTGATAAAAGCTATTAATTTAAAAGATTTTCTGTCTAATAAAACTTGTTTCACTGGAATTTGAACAGATATAGTATTAGTTGACTGATACTTAAAAATGAATTTAAAAAGTCATGCATTAATTTTAAAACAAAATGTAAGCATTAACAATATTAAATAACTCAATATGAGTATAAGGATAAGGTAATCAAATACACAAAAAATTCAAAACACAAATTAAAAGCATTGAGTTATTTTAATAATTAAATTCACTCAGCAAATAAATTTAGTAAATTTAAATCCAAAAAGATATTATCAAAGTTATTGATGTTATGCAATTTTAATTTAAATTGTACAGTTTGTTTAAATTCTTTTCCTCCAATTATGAAATTGGATGATTAAATTATATTTTAGCAAAGATTTTATTCAGACCAAGAAAAGACTTTAGTATAAAATTATTCAATATTTTCAATCACCAAAAAATCATGATTAATTCAATAAATTTAAAAATAGAAGCCAATTTTCAGAATCTATTTTCTTTATTTTTATCATTTTAATTAGCTATTAAAATTTATATTTAAGTTAGTTCCTTACACATTTCAAAATGAATATAATTATAAATTTATATGAAAACCATCCCTATTTAAAATTAAATTTATAATTATTGGGTTTCTTAAAAAATATTTTTCAGCAAACATGAGTCAGCTTTTTCCTTGATTTGGTTTTATTTGTTTGTGGCACTATGGTAATTTTTTGCACACCAGGGCTAATTAGACTGGGACCTATGGTTTAAAGTGGATTCCGAACCACTACAAACATCCATGCACAAGGTGGGATTCGAACCCACGAACTGTTGAACCAAAGGCAAGAGCGTTAACCATTCGACTGCCAGCTTTTGCCTTATCCTTTGTCTACATTAAAATATCAATAAACACAAAGCATACATACATTCCTTGCAATATGCAATAAGATTTTAAAATATTTTAACACAATTAATCTTTTGAGAGAAATCAGGAAAATGTTTCAATAACCAAAATAGTTAGCAAATAAATAAAGAATGGTATAATTTTAAATAATCAAACATTTTAATGACAAAAGAACTTTCTTATAGTACTTGATAAAACACTATGAAAGTTTCACGAAACTTTACTTACTCATCACCCACAGTCGAAAGTAAACACTCTTGGAAGGAAAAGAGCTGACTTGACATTCATACAACCCTTCATCTGCTACTTGGGGATACTTAATTTGAAGCGCCCAGTTATTAGAGATATGCATGTACACACTCTGAAATCTGGTATCACTTGTGTAAGTATACTTTCCAACGGTGAGCAGATGAAAATCTTTCAACCTAATCCAAGATACCTACAAAAAGTTTCAAGGTTATTTTCTTACATAAAAAATATTTGTTAAGTACACAATTAAGTTTTAAATATATTTCATTTTTTCTTCAAAGAAATATTTGGATGTATCTGGCTTCTTGTGGCAAGTATGAATTTTGCTTTCTTATAAGAAAATTATAAACTTCTGGGAAAGATATAACAAAACAAATTTTAATTAACTTAAATGTCATCAAGAATAACTTAAATGGTTAATGACGGAATATTAACTTATTGCATGAAAGAATATATTATAACATATATTTTATTTAATCTGATAATAATTGATGTCTATATATTTGTTAAAAATTTTTTTTATCGATTTTGAAGTATCAAATAATATATTACTTTAGTATCCTCTTCAAACTAGAATGATAAATTCTGTATTTCCAATCAATAGATTTAATAGGTGAAATTAAATTGAATATTTAAAAAATGTTCACCACTTTTTCACTAACAAATATTTAAAAAAAGCATTGATAAAATTTTAGCAAATTATAACAACTTATATACTAAAATTAAGCAACCATTACATATTATTTTTGTAAAATATAGTGAAATAATAATATATAAAATTAATGAACATGAATTTTTTATTTCAAATTAATAGATAATTAAAAGAATTATAAATTCCAGTCAAAATTTTCTCCTCTAAACACACAATCCTTTTCCTTTTCTAAACATAATCTAATTCCTCTACATAATACAATTCCTTTCTACAGTAAAAATTGTATTTAATTTTGAAAATACCTAGAATCGCTGCTAAGAGGAAAATAACATAATTAAATTTTTCATTAGCACCCCACTTCGTTATTATCAGAATATTTAAATAAAGATATCTGACATTCAAAACTATACACAAAATATATAACTTATAATAGAATGCTTTTCAAATTAAAGATTAGAAAATAATGAAGTACAAATTTGTTTGATTTTTTTGAATTATTTATGCCATTTAAGATTTACTGTGTTTTGATTCTCAAAACTTATTTTAGCTTTCTTTTAAATCATAGAAATTTTTATCCAATGGCATTATAATATTTCAATAATACAAGCATAAAGTAATTTTGATATCCACAATAGAAATAACTATATAAAGAAAATTTAACTTACTTATATCTCTTTGCAACTAAGCTTTTATGTAAAAATCTTTTAGCAGCAATCTTATAATTCAATCTTATAATAGCAATCTTATAATTTTACATTGTAACAGTTTAATTACTAATCTTATAAGAAAATTAGCAGATTTCTAATAATAGGTAAGGCAATTAAGGGCATCTCAGTAAGAATACAAAGAAAAAAGAACATAGTAATCAGTTTTATGATTCTTAGAATTTTTCTATCATAACTTTAATTTTATATTAAATATTTTTCACTTTATATATATATATATAATATTTACAAACAAGTTATACTCTGGCATTTCTATGAACATACTAAGTAAAAGCACATTTATATACTTAATAATATTAAAACATAATATAAAAATATAACCTTGAATTTAAAAAAGTATTAGTAATAAAAATATAGGCTTTTTACAATGAAATATTTAGATATTCAAAACATTTATTTAAAAGCTTTTAAATTTATATAACCTTCAAAATTTTAAAAATAATTTGACCAGTTATAAATTAGATTCAAGTTATAGTTTTAATTATGTTGCAAATCTATGATAAAAATTTATAAAAGCAAAATTATACAAACTGTTCTTTCTCCAACAAGATTAACAATACAATTCAGATAAACAGTCTGTCCAACTTGTGTAGTCACATTTCTAGTTAGATACGGATCCACATTAGATTTTTTTATGTAGTGAGGAAGTAATGCAGCCAGAGGATCTATTGTACTGCTTTCTAATGCAAGATCCTGTTCTATGTCACTGCCTTCTGCATCTGTTTAGAATTATTAATTATTCACTTTATTAGAAAAACTTTACATAAATAAAATGCAAAGAATTTTTTATTTAAAATGTGCAATTAAAAGGTTATTAAAGCAAATAAATAATTAAATTCAATATGTTAAGCAAGCATCTGACATGGTTTCTAATAACATTAATTATATATATTTTTTGAAATTTATAAATTCATTTTTATACAAAAAATGTTTACTACAGAATCATTTCAAGCAACTATCAATTTAAAAGTATTCAACTAAAATATCTTTCATAAAATCACAGCTTGAAAATATATTTGAAAATTAACTTTTATGGCCATGTAAAAAATTACTTTTATGTTTAAATTACTAAGCAAAATTAAAACTGGGAGCACAACCAAAATATAACTGTTTGTTAGTCTTTAAAACGGATATGCTAATTTTTAGATATTAATTTTCAATTAAGACCTTCTTACAATCATTTTATTAAAATCAAAAGATAATGGTATATTTCTTTTGGATAGACAATACTGGAAAAGTAGAAATCAAAAGTTAGCCATGTTTTACTTATTTGAATAACAAAATAAAATCCATTATTTATCAAATATCTTTTAAAAAAGATGCTAAAATATTACAATTTTAATTAGCCTTGCTTTGCAACATAAAATTGACTTTTGCAATTAAATATTTTAGGAGACAGCAAAATATCTGCACTAATTTAACAAATATTTTCACAGGCAATAAACATCTATAGTAAAGTTAGATGACTGGTTTGTTATTTGATGGTCATTTTTTATCACATGAGGGCTAATTAGAAAGGGACCTATGGTTAAACTGGAGTTCTGAAATACTACAAACTAGAGATGGTTGATCCGTTCATGAACTAGTTCTTACAAAGAATGAGTAAATGATGACTGAGGAAAAAAGAATGGAAGTTCATTGGAGTTTGGTTGGTCATTTTTTTCACTCTCATGAAACCAGTCACTCTCCCACTTTCAATCTGTCAAATCAGTGATTCTAATCATGATCTTCAAGAATTTAAATGGTATTTTTCCACTGTAGCCCTGCTTTTGATCCTTAAGAAATAACATATTTTTTTTATGGAAAAATGAAAATATAACACAGACACAATGATTTGATAGGATTAAGATTTTATTTAAAATTTAATATAAACTGATTGATAATATAAACTGATTTTTGAGTTTAATATAAACTGATTATAAACTGAAATAGATGAAATCGATTTTTTTTGTGCAAAAATTGACTAAATAGTGATAAAGAATGGTAAACAAGCTAAATAAAGCTAAAGCAGGTTGGTGCAAAAGATTGCATGGTAATAATTTTGTTGGTTAAAAGAAGCATCATGGTACAAGTCATCAAGGGCAAAAAACAACTAAATACAGCAAAATTTAATTTTGTCTCATTAAAAACAAGTACAATACGCTTATGCAATCGATCACTATGTGATTGCAATACAGCATTCACTAGAAATAAACATAGGTATTTAAATAAGTTTTATCAGTAAATGATAATTGCTTAGTTTATAAAATGTAAATCATATCTTTATATTTTTTTATAGTTTCTGAAAACAAACATTTTTAAACAATACATGATGCAAACGGAATATTTATGACAAAAATGTACGATTTTTTTCCCATTACAGTGATTATCAAAAGTGGGAGTAAAATGGAAGAGTACCATTCACATTCTCACTTGATCACCCTATTATTTAGGTCCATTTCATTCTCCCTGTTTGGTTTGAATTTTGACTACAGAGCTCTTTACAATTTATAATAATTCTAGATCAATCAATAACTTTTCTTCCTCAATTATTTTTTACTTGTTCTTTAGATTTCAGCTTTATCAAAAATGTAATAGCAGCTGAACTTGTCATCTTTCTTTAATCAGAAATTCCAGGATTTTCAGAATTAATTATTTTACAAATAAATAATAGTGAAAATTTTGTTCCTTGTTAGATGAAAAACAAATGGGGCAAAATATTAAGATTTTGATAGTCTATAACCAAAGATCCTATAGACAATAAAGTTACAGCAATTATAACACAGACAATGCTGCAAATAATCCCTTTCAAATGCACAACATTTATCTTGTTTTGCTCTCACTTTAAATTTGATCATCCAAAATGACAATTTTAATTAAAAAAAATAGTCAATGAAGTAAAACAGATTATATATTTTAAAAAAGTTCTAATAGTTTAAGCATATTGATCAAAAACTAAAATAATTTTTTAAAAGATAAGCTAAAAAACAATACATTTCCATGCATTGGAATTTGATACATAAAATGTTAAAAGAATTTTTTAACAGAGATCCAATAATATCTTCTCTAGCAATGTTAAGCATTAAAAATTTTAATTTAAGATTCTGTGATTGGGAAACTGCAAAATTTAATTGATATTTTAAAATTTTTTTATGAGGTAACTTCAGAAGTTTTTTCAGAGAAATACATTTCTTTCTCCAAAATCATAATTCTGAGTCAATTAATATCAAAAAAGTACAGAATTACACCATTAAAAATGATAATAATTTGAAGTCAATAAAAAAATTAGGAATGAAATTGTTGAAAGATTTGTCAGAATGGTCTGGATGGATTTCTATCATTGATCTTGTCATGTAAACATATTTATGTGACCTCAGAGCCATAAATATAGTTTTCAAGGCAATGCAGCATTTAAGGAATGCTGTTATGGTATAGTGAAACTAAAAGCATTAAATTTGCAATAAAAAGATTGTGCATCTTTACTCCATAAAAACATGTTTTTTTTTTTTTTTTTTTTTTTTTTTATATATATATATATATATGCAGGACAAAAATGAAATGAATATTCTTTTTAAGCTTAATGATAGAAGTAACTTTTCAACGCATGGATTTCAGAGTTAGTTCTCAAATAGAACCCCTCCTCCTTCAGAAAACGAAATGTAATAAAATTTATATTAAATTAATGCAAATAAAAGTTTGTACTTTAAACCTAATTAGTCACAAACATAAAATTTTAAGGATTATTGAATTGTAAATCTGAGGTGAAAAATTTGAGAATTTGCAATATCTTTTAAGGTTTTAAGTGTTAGCAACAGTTTTATAAAATATTTTTTAAAACATCATAACAGTACATAACTCCATTTGATAAAATCAATTTATTATTTTTTCATATGTGCTCCATTTAATTCTAAATTAATGAAAATAATTAAATTTTATTGCCAAGCAATAACCAAACTTATAATTCTAGACCAATTTGTGCCAAACTGTTGATTATGAGTTATTAGCTTAAATGGTAATATTTTCAGTAGACACATTAGTGTCCTGATATTTATTCAATATATTGAAATCAATCATTTCAACAATTTGCTACAATTATATTGTGTTTAGATATATTAAAATCTTTTCCGACAGAAGAAGTGAATTCAACCAATCTCAATGTGGCCTACTGATAAAACAACGGGTTTCAAAGAGAAAATTCCCAGATTCTCAGTGATCGATGAGCAATGGAAGATGAATGTTGCACTACTGCCTGTTGAGTTGGGTGCTTCAGAGTTATACGGGATTCTTCCCTTGCGACTATGATATCTAACTTAACATCTAAGAAGTCTCCTGGAAAGTAATTATCTAAATCTTGAAATATCTTACAACAGTCTTTAGTAAATTTAACAAACAATTTCAAAGTTTTTAAAGATTAAATTTGTTTGTTGCTCAATCCCAAATCAAATGGCTGCCAGCTTAGTATGATTTCAATAGAAGTTTGTTAAATCACCTTTTTCAGAGGGAATTGAAGATTTTCTGCTTACATAATGGAGAATTTTCATTTTCAAGAAAACATATTGCAGTAGGGAACAGAATAATTTATCTATATATATTAATTTGAAAATATTTGAATTCTTGCTTTCAAAAAAATATTCACTATGGTTAAGTTTGTCTCAAAAAGTAAAGATAATATCCGGTTCTACATATCTATGTGTGAGTTCTTTATCTAGTAATGGAATTTTCTAAAATTGAGAGCAGTAATAGATTACCTGATAACACTTGAAAAACTATATTTAAATGGCAGTAACTACTTACTTAACTAATCTTAAAAACCAGTCAATGACAAAAGAATCATTCTATCTCTTTGCAATTCAAGTTACTAAGTTTAATAAAAAGAATCTGTTGTATCACATTTCTTACTTATTACCTATGTAGAATTTAATACACATTCTTTCCTATGTACAATTCAATTTTAGTTCCCTTTTGCTATAAATATATAGTTTAACAGAAACTGATTTCATATTTTCCAGAAATGTAAGTTTATAGAGAGAGTAAACAAATTTAAGAATTTTTAAAAAAAAGCTAGCAACTCTATGGGTTTACATTTCATAATAGGATTTAAAAACAATAATCAGTAGCTCAAAGGCTATATAAATTTAACAAACCCCTTCTATATAGGTTAGATTAATAATTTATAATATAAATTAAAAAATTATATATATATATATATACATATATATATATATATATATATATATGTCTATATATACATATATATACATATATATATAGTATATATATATATATATATATATATATATATATATATATATATATATATATATATATATATATATATATATATATATATATATATATATATATATATATATATATATATATATATATATATATATATATATATATATGTATATATATATATATATATATATATATATATATATATATATATATATATATATATATATATATATATATATATATATATATATATATATGCATAATATTGACTTTAACTCATAGCCTTTTAGTGCACAGTAACAGTGTTGATTTCTTAATTATTATGATAGAATCCAACAAATAATGGTTTTGGTTGGTTGGGTTTTATGGTGCAAAGTTAAAATTAAGACGAAATGTGCCATAATAATTTTGAAATTAAAAGGTTGAAAGTTAACATTTAGTTTTCATTTATACCAGCTTGTAATAAAAGAATAATAGAAAAGGATATTATATTTTAATAAGCACTTCATTGTACATGCTTAAAATATATATTATGAATATAATAAACATGTCTGTAAATAAAAAAGATAAAATATAGCAATATATATTTGATAATTATATAATTAACTCATACATATTTTAAATAATTGAGCTAAATACAAGAATTTATTAAAATGTGTAATAGATTAAAATTATATTGTCTAATAATAAACAAATAACTTCTTTAAAAAGCGTATAAGTTCAATAGGAGTATTTTCTATAAATAAGCCAAATATCAACTTTAACAAGAATGAATATTTTATATAAACATTTCAGATCAGTGCAGTATTAAAATTGTTTTTTTCTCATGTATGTACAACTTTATAAAGTTTGTTTTATAAAAAAAAAACTCAATAAAAAATTTTTAAGTAAATTGTAACTTCGAAATTGCCATTTTACCTTAAATAAATTAGAAGACTGAAAATTTTCAGTTACCAAATTAGAAAGTTTATTTTCATACGTTAAATGAAATATAAATTGAATAAATATATATAACTCATATCCTCATAATTATAAATATCCATTCATTCATATCATGGCTGATGACAAAACCAAACATATTAGTTGTGAAATTGATGGCACTAATGAGTCAGTTAATCCTAAGTAGAATATACATATTTATTAGGTAAGAAAGGAAATAATTATATGTTCTTGTTAATTTTTGCTTGTACATTTTCTTTCTTATTACCACATTTAAAAATATTTTAGTGAGATGTTCAAATAGTAAAACTTTAAATGCAATTTTAATATTCATACATAAAATAAATGTAGTACTTTTTGGAGTATATATATTCTACTCAAGTTATAAAGAAAGGATTTTAAGGACAATACAAGTCATGTTTTTTGTTTAAATATATCCTAATTGATCCTTGCTCAATAAAATAACACAAAATAAATCCATATAGCCCATAGTATTAGGCATTTCCAAATAAACAAACATATGAACTGATGTTATTTACATTAATTTAGTTCAGTTGTTTGGTGGAACTACATAAGATATTTTTAAAAATCAGTGCAGTTGTTCGATGAATAAAAAACTGTTATAAAAATATTTGTTAAAACAAATGATTTAGTATTATCCCAGGGTATAATCAAAAGTAATATCAATAATTATAAAAATCAAATTTATTCAAAAGAGTATTTTAGTTGGACACAAATTCAGAAATTATCTTAAACTTACACTAACAAACAAGATTTAATCCAAAAAACATAAGAGTACATATTTATAAATTTAAAAGGATACAGGTTATTTGATTTTGATTGAATCCATTCAAAATCAACAAATAAAACTAAAAAAAAAAAAAAAAAAAAAAAAAAAACATATTTTTGAACATTTTTTTTTTACATTTATTAACATAATAAAAATGAAAATTATTTAAATTTAATATAGAATAAGAAAGTTTGCATTACAGTTATCTCTGCTAACAGATTAAATTAAAATTTCATAATCAAAATGAAAAATAATTATGCTTCCTTGACCTTTCTAAAAGTGCTTCTCTTATAATCAAGAACAGAAAGTGAAATTTTAAAACACAGAATTTAGAAGACAAAGAATGAAATTTTCCTCTGATATAAAATTTATATGTTTAATAAAAAATCATAAAAAATTTTACTGTTGTTTTTTATTTAATTGAGCTTATTCATTTGAATAAAATGTTAATCATTTAATTGAATAAAATGTTGAAAAACGGGAAAAGGCTTACACTTTATAGATGATGAGACTATAAGGAAATATAACCCAAATGTTATTGAAAAATGTTTAACAATTTTAGTGATGAATTCAGAAGCCATAGCAAAATTTTTCCTCCACCATACTCTGAAACAGCAGAGTAAGTTAGCCCATTTAATTTTTATGATGCCTCTTCGTGTATTTACAATTCATAAGAACCATTTTAACTTGGCATATTAAATGAAATGACTCTTTCTTATAAATGGAACTATCATTTTGTTTAAAACAAAACCAATAGTTAATACCGACTACGGTTGGTAAGTCACCATGTTTTATTTTCGTTTTGTCTTTTTTCTGCTTTTTAGTCACACTGCCAGATTTGTCATTACAATACTAATTTTAAACATAAACTGTATGGTAAGATTTTTCCATAAAGCTATCAGCTACTCGTATCTCAATATAGGTTGCTCATTCTTTTTCAGTCGTTATATTTATAAAAGTAATAATCGTGCAATGAATAGCACTAACAATAAAAATAAAGAACTCGATGAACTATTCAATGTTTTCATACATATTTGCAACCCATCAAAGGAATTTTAGATTCACCTTAAACTGAAATAAAACCATCTTAACTACATATTAAAAAGCATTAAAAATCTGATTTAATTTTACTTTAAAAAATTAACTTATTTTAAAATATACAATAATCTATTTTTTTCTTCAAGGGTGTAAACTTAAGGTATCAAATATTAGAGTTTAATCTATATACTATGCAGACTTAATTAAATCAACATATACACTCTAAAAAACATGAATGAATAAGGCAAATATGATACAAATTGATGCGCATACATGTTTTAAAGAAAAGTACAAATTTTTAAATTTTAGTAGCCAATAAATGCACATCCTAAGTAGCAAAATAACTTGGTTCAACATTGGAAATCTTGCCAAGATAACCCCACTAATGAGCGTCAAGTTTTCCCTAATGTATAACATTAGGGAAAACTATTAAACTACATTAGGGTTTTCCCTAATGTATAACATTAAGAAAAATTTGACGCTCATTAGTGGTAAGTATAAGCCCAATAATGTATCCATAATGGGCGTCAATTTTTCCCATTATTTGGCATGCCGAGATCGGCCAAAGTTATTCCTATCATGGGAAACAAGGTTTCTCCAACGTAGGAATTACAATATTGGACCATATCAAATGCCAAGTTTTCCCACTCAGTATACCATGATAAGCCATTACTGGTTCTATGAAGGTAGCCCAGTTGCTACCTATCTTAAGTATGCGAGGATTCTGTCAAAGTATAGTATATCGTTGAAAGGTCAGACGCTTAGAAACATTTTAATTGCGTAAATAACAGGTTATAAAAAAGGAAAAAATAGATTGTCGTAAATTCTTTATGAATTTCATTCCCTGTTCTCATCCAGATAAACATTATGCTTCGCATACAGGTGCGCGAACAATGTATCCACATGCCAGTATTTAAGATAGTTTCACTCAAAAAAGCCGGTCGGGCTAATTGGAGAATCAATCGATATTTGGATAGGACGATGCCATTTGACGATATTGGCAGAAATGGGTTAAGAATGGCCGAACACAGTCAGTGGCGTAGTGAGTGAAATTGGCACTGGGGTGCAATACCTTTTTTGGCACCCCGTTGAAAAAAATAGTAATACAATATAAATATGGGAATAAAATGTATTAAGTACCAAGAAATATATAATAATATAACGAGATATATAATACATTATAATAAATGGAGTATAATTGTAATAAGATTACAATATAAATATTGTACCTACTACAAAATAATCGAAAATATATTAATTTAAAGTCTCAAGCAAAGCTTTAAATTTAAACAAAATTCAATTCTAATTTATACAAAAAACACTTATATTGGATTCGGAAAAGTGTCATTAGAATAATCGGGCTTATGTGATTTAGAATTAGTTATAAAAATATATTATTGATTTTATATAATAATACAATTATTTTAAAAAACATAATTTTTTTAAACATGAAATAATTCGTTACGTATTATAGATATAAGCAGATGTGTAATTAATTGCAATCTAATGTATACTGCACTATTCACATTTTTCTTGCCTTTGCTAAAGCGAATTAATCAATTACGTTATCAAAATTGATCATTCCAAAATTTTCTTTCTCTATACTTAAGATTGTTAAATCTTCAATACTTGAGATAAAAACTTAAGACGGTTTTGACTCTTGGTGGATAATAAATAAGTCAGAATTAATTTTATTTTACTGAATGAACGTTCACAACTTGCATTTGATGCAGAAATAGTTAAAAAGTATTTGAATGGCAACCTCTTCTTTTCTCTATCTTCACTGTTTGAGATAAGTCAATGAAGTTTTAGGTTCAATTTCTTTTCTAATGCTGAGTAACTTCATTCAATTCCACATTTCTCCATAGACTTCTGTGCTATGGATATCTGTACGACAAAATTGACACAAACTTTTACATTTTATTAAACACTGTGACTTAGCGCTCCCAAGGCAAAGGTTCGATTCTCAAACTAGGTTAATTTAACCTTTCATCTTTTCTCAGTGGGTTGATTAAGTGAAGACCAATCATGCTTGGGAGCTAAACACCGGGGATTTTGCTTTGGACTGACCACCAAACCGGGACATATGCTTCGCCTCTCACTTCAGGGCCCTTGGTAAAGAAAACAGATATGGGCACCATAGGCCATGATCTGGATATTACAATTTTGAAGTCGGAATATTTATTTATCAATTAATTTTTAAGAAAATTGATTTTAATAATTTAATATTTCCATAACAATGTCTTAAAATTTTAAATGTATTTTTTCTAACTTGTTAACCAAATGAAGCGAATAAACATTACTTTTTATGTCATTAAGATTAAAATATTAAATATCCGTAGAAATTCACAAGCAAGAACAGTATTTTTCGGATTTGAAGATAATTCAAAAATCCAAGAGAATGTTAATGCTCCTATTCCTAATTTTTTCCTTAATTGGTTCCTCAGATGTTCGTATAAAAGATAGTCTATGAAAATATGATCTATGGTTAATCAGCTTGTTAACCAAATGAAGCAATTAAACATTTTTATTCCCTCTTAATTGTGCATTATCTTAGTTATGAAAGACTCTATAAATTGTTGATCATTAGGTGAACATATGCTATTTTCTTATCCTAACAAAATTTCAAAAATTCTATAATATTACTAACTTCACAAACTTTAGCTATTTATTGCAAAATAATAATTGGGTAAGACATTACACCCCAAATTTAGGATCAACTCACCTTATTTTACAATGATATTCTTTTAAACATTTCATTTACCACAGATTAAACTGAAAATTTTATTTCAGAAGAATTCCAGTGAAAAACAACAACTTTATAGGAAATTTCGCATCTAAAATAGCTTTTTAATTTATATCATTCAGATCCTTAATGTAAGACAAAATTATTTTAAATGTGAAAAATTTAAATCACAAAACGTAGTATTGATAATTTACAATATTTCATTTTTATAGCATAAAACCAATTTTTTTGATTCTAAAATTAGAAGATCTTTGTTAATAAGTTTTTATCTGATTTCAATTTAGAGAACTAAATCATGCCATCGCATTATCAATGCGAATTTTAGATAAGCAACGAAACGCTAATATAGACAACAAAAATATTTTGCAAACTTCTTAAATCAAAACACACAAATTCAATTAAAATTATGTATATTTAATATATCAGAAATTTTCAACCAAACAATATATATTATGTTATTAAAAATTATATTTTTCTCCAAACTGATGCACTGTATATTGTTCATTCAAGCTTTTCATTGATTCGAATTATTACCAGTAATTACAACTGCTGAGATAAAAAATATATTTTAACTCGCCTAATTTCATTTAAAGAAATTTTCTCAATCAGTTATCGTAGTAGTAAAAATTTTCTCAATCAGTTATCGTAGTGGTAAACATTTTCTTCCTATTTTTAAGGCATTTAATATAACTATCTGTTTATTTAAGTTATTAAAATATATTTTATTATTAAAATAAGTGCTAATTTTTATTGAAATCAAAATTTATTTCTGTCATGAATAATTTTGAAAGTGCTGTTTATGAAGTGTCAAAGTTTTTTCTTTCAATAAATTTATACCATTTAAAGACGATCTTATTTTTAAAATTTTACAATGTAGAATGAGAAATATGTACGATTTCTTTATAAATTTCTGGAACGGATTTTTCAAGTTTTGTTTATATATATTTATTTGTTATACATATAGAAAGAGAATCTAGGCGTATTTACAAAATAAATAGGTGTCTTTCAAGAGCGTACTCTTCTATAATCTCCCTACGTTAATAGATCCAAAAATTATCATACAACATTAATACAAATAATTTGGCAAATAACATTATACTAAAATAAAAACACCTCACATGCATTAAAATAGAACTGACCAATCTAATATTCTAAAAATTTTATATGAAAAAACTACTATAATGAATATATATATATATATATTATTCATTATTTACACATTTACAAGATGCGTAGTACAAAACAATAACATCACAAACTTTGAGTAAAGTATGAAACTTAAAAAGGAAAGGATTGTAAGAATGAAAACCGATAATCTAAATGATAAAGAAATGAAAATTGAAAGCATAGTTGAATAAACACAATTTTTAAAGGGAACTAAACCAAAATTATTATTAATAAAATATAAGAGTTTTTTAAGTAATAAAAGTTTCGTCTATGACAAGCTCCTGCAACTCTTTCTCATATATTTTTATCAACAATTTCTTATTTTCAAATCTGATTCCTTCTGAAGCTTTTTTAAATTTTTCCGTGGACATGACACAATAATTATAAAATGCAAAGTTTATTTCCCCGAATAAAATAAATATTATAATAAAACTAAGATTGAAATTTTCTGAAAAATTTTGCTTATCTTTGAAATGATTTGACGCCCCTCTGCAAGCTGCGTCCGGGGCATGATAGGCCGCCCCCCACATCACTACGCCTCTGAACACAGTCAAGGAGGAATCTTTTAAACTTATAAGACGACTGAACATGTGTGGACCGAGCAATATAATCCCAGAAGTACTCACAACCCCAGATTGATCATTATCATAGATTCGACATGCAATTGGTTCTTCATAGAAACCGCAAGTACCATTAATAGGTGGCTTAGAGAAAGGGAGAACATGTGTGCATACCAGTTTGCGTTAAATTTGCATTATTCTTTCAAGGTATTTTTAGAGTGTATACATATGTACTTACAAGCTTGTAAAAATTTGCTTAGCTGGTGAAAACAAAACTTTTTTAGTTCCATAGGTGTTGTCAGTTTTATGGTCAGTAGAAGTGACGGTAGTGGATGAAATGTTGGTATTTAAATTTAAAATTGGGTCTTCAGCTAGTAGGTAGCAAGGTTTAAGATGATCCATGAAAATGTTTATTTATTTTTCAATACAATAAGAAGTTTGAAATATCTGTGTCTGCGATTTCTCACCTTATATGGTCCTTCGTATGGTGCCTGAAGACTTTTTCGCACAACATCCTTAAGTATGTGAAACGTGAAAAAATCATGTAAACACGTGAAAAAAATCTTTAAAAATAAAAATATCATTTTTACTATGGTTCCTGTACTGGTACTTGGTGAATAATGGGAAAAGATTTTTTAAGCGAGTAGCGAATTCTGACTGATTTGTTGATATTGGCGTAGGTTGAATAAAGTTACCAGGTAGACGAAGTTGTTCGCCATAAAGCTTCTCTGCAGGTGTTGTAACAAAAGTGCCGCTGATTGGCGTTCTCAAACCTAAAAGAACAGTTGGTAGTTAATAGGTCCATGACAAATTTTTGTGGCACATCAAAGCAATTTTCAATGACTTCCATCGCTCAATGAAACTATTCGATTGAGGACGATACAAGGTTGTGCTCTTTCTTTGAAATGCTATAATATTTTGTAGCTCTTGAAAAAGACGTGATTCAAACTGCGAACCTTGATCAGTGACGATGATTTGTTTGTTTGTCTGTCGCTATACGGTCATTTTTTGCACACGAAGGCTACTTAGACCGGGACCTACGGCTTAAAGTGGATTCCGAACCACTACAAACATCCATGCCCAAGATGGGATTCGAACCCACGAACTGTTGAACCGAAGGCAAGAGTGCTAACCATTCAGCTACCAGCTCGGCTCAATGACGATGAATGATGGAATACCGAAACGAGCAATCCAATCAGCTTACAGGGATTTGGCAATGATTTCTGTTTCGATGTCAGATGTTGAAATGGCTTCTGTCCAACGGCTGTATAAGCCGATAACGGTGATTGATAATTTTTTGATATCAGTAGAGAACCGATGATTTCGATATGCATTTAGTTAAAACGTTGACTGACCAAAGAAATATACTGAATAGGAGTCTTAATATAGCGGGTAACTGTGCTTCGTTGGCACTTAGACAACGACACTCATTTTGAATGTCTTTCTGTATTTCAGGCCAAATATATTTTGTTGTCATTAAGTTCATTGTAGAACAGTTTTCCTGGATGAGACATATTGTGAGTTGCTTCAAAATGGTTTGGGTATATATAGGTGAATACTTTTTTGAGAAGATTACCTGATCATAGTAAATTACCTGATTTGAGCCAACTACTGAAAGACGAAGAACTTTATTTTTTTTAGAAATTGTTTTAATTCTTCTGATTTTTGAGCAATTGCTATTGCTTCATAGTCGATGGTTGGAAGAACAGATAAATAACTCTCACGTCCAAAAGTTAAGCACGAAGATGTAAAATGCAAAAAAATCAACAAATACTGCTTTGATTGGCACAAAATTCGGCAGGAAATTAACATATATATTTATGAATAAAATAAAACCAATACTTATATACAGAAAAATATGGAAACAATTTTAAATTTTTGTAAGTTATCTCAGATAATGACATACTGGAATAATATGGAGATTTAAACAGAATTATGTATGAAGTGAAAATAAACAGCATAAAATGAAAAAAGGACATTAATAAGGTATGCGATTCCCCTCATCTGTATACAGTTTACATCTTGTGACCATGCTTTCAATTAGGTGGTCAACCACCGCAAAATTAAGCAATAGCCATTTTTCTTGTAGAGCAGTTTCCAGCGCAATAAGAGTGGCTGGAGGTGGGAAACTTGAAGGTACAGCACGGCCGAAAGCATCCCAAAATTTTCAATGAGATTAAAGTCGGGAGAATATGCTGGCCACGCCATGCACGAATCTCTTCACTCTCCAGGTAGTAATCGACGATGCCAGCTCTATGGGGATGTGTGTTATTGTTCATTAAAACAAAAGTAGAGCCAACTGCTGCAGCGTACAATCTTATATTGGGTTCTAGGACATCAAATCGATACCGGACAGACGTCACAGAACCCCGTTTAAAGACGTGCAGGCCGGTGCGGTACCTTAATGAAATCCCTGCTCACACCATAATGCTTCCGCCTCGGAATGCGTGATATTCGGTGATGTTTTGAGACAGAGTGCATGTTCTTTATTCATGCCATACCATTATACTTGTCATCTGGCTCCAGAGCAAATCTTGACTCATTAATAAATATGACATTACCCCAGTCAGACACAGTTCAATTGACATGTTCCAGGCACCACTTTAATCGTGCCCCTCTTCATTGGACAAATAGACAAACACAAACTCGAGGTACCGGAGCGTACATTCCACTCATGTGTAATTTCCGGCGTACAGTAACTGCAGATATCATCTGATCAATGGACGCTGTAACCATAGATATCACGTGTGGAGATCGCTGAGATTCCGCTTGGCTAAAATCGCAATATATCGATCTTCAGTGGCGTTCGTAACCCTTGGGCGATCGGCTGCGAGGCTACAGGCAATTGTCTGAGCGATTTGGAATTGTTTCCACAAACATGAAATTACAGAATGATGAACACCGAAGAAAAGAGCAACATCTGAGATCGACTGTTCAACTTCAATGTGCCCCACAGTACACCAACGATCAGAATCTTCCATTCGTCTTCTGGAAGTCACAGAAACATATACGTCATGAAAGCCAATTGTACGAAAAAGTTTTAAACACCTTCTCTCTATCAGCACTTACAATAAACTTCTTTAACCCTTCATATAACTGCCCATTTTGCATATTCCTTGACATTAAAACGCTATTTGCTGTTACCTAACATATTTGCATACTTCCATCTACCTCTGCATCGATTTGCATCCCATTTAATTTTGGTTGGCATGTTCCATGAAATTAGCATTTTTCTCTCCATGCTTATCTTTTGGAAGTGAGTGTATATTGGGAGAAAAATTTATGTAAAATTCTTTTTATCACTCTTTGAATACTGAATTTTCCGATTCCTAATATAATGCACATTACCGAAGGAATCTTAGAAGTACACTGCTATACTAATATATTCTCTTTATAGTTCTTTCTTTTTTCTGAGCACTTTGGTTGTCACACAACAACTTGTTTTTGAATATTTTATTTCTTTATACAGAAAGTCCCAATTTGTTATAATTAAGTTCCATTCAAAATCGCAGAAATAAATAGCTGTTTTTTAAAAGCTTCAGAAAAATTTTTGTATTCAAAATCTACAATTGAGAAAGAGCTTTCCCAAATGTTATCAAAAAATTTAAACATATATTAGGATTTTCTTGTAAATATATAATGCTGAATCTACATTGACACAACTAATTATGGATTTTAATATGTTTAATTTAATTCCTCTTAAATCTTTAAGTATACATTTAGAAGTCCAAGTTGCTGAAAGGACTTACATTGGCAGACTACAAAAGGTATAGCTTAATAATCAATATTGATATGTTATTATAAAGACAAATATAAATTAAAAATCCAATATAAATTAGAATGAGGTACATTTAATATTCTTAATTTATCCACTTTAGGAAATGGGCACACATAATTTAATGCCATGGTTAAAAGACGAATTGTTTTGGTTATTAATTTATTAATAAAAACGTCATAAATATGAAAGTTGCAAATAAAGTAATAGCAACATATTTGAAATGAAATTAAACTTACATTACATTTCTTCAATATAAGCATCAGCTAAGCCCTTTTCCTATTGTCAAATGAAAGGGAGTCATTGACAAGATGTTCTTTGTTGATGTCAATGGTATAGCCCTGTGGTGCTCAAATCACAGACACCACTTCAGGAACTCAAATAACTCGGCGTGGTTCTTTCAATTTAGGAGAAATGTGTAGTTAAAAACTCTATCAGGGGGTGCAAAGGCAACCTAAGATATCTGATGGAAAACATCATTTAAAATACGTTCGAATGATGAGTATTGTCACGCTACTCGAAAAGATTATTCAGGAATAATTGTGGACGTTTGGGCTGTACAACTGGGAGCGGATGATGCTGTAGGAATCGTCAATAATTCGTATTGTCTTTGAGACAGAGTATGCACAAGTAATATGCCATTGATAGCAGTATAATCTATATCCAGTTGGGGTTTTGATGATGAATCTGGAAATAGCCATTCATTAGATTGATGCTTTAAATGAGGCTCGAGTTTACATCTCATTAATTAGCGTAAGCTACAGAAATGTGTTGTGGAAATAAGTGTCTCTTGAAATGGACTTAAGTCAGTGAATATCAGTTTCGTTCTTATAATCAGAGATTCCATGTGATAACTTAAGAAAAACAAAATTAGTTGAGACTTTTTTTCAGGAATTATTACATTTGATATATGAGCCTTATCCTTCTTCACTGATTCGACATTCCCTTTTTGGCCAAGGCCTTCTTCAGAATCTTTTTCCTTTTTGATCTTGCTCTGGTCTGGAGCTCTATTTCGACCTCCAGTTTTTTTACCTTAGTAATTTCAAAATCCTTGTCGACACAGTTGATCCATTTAAGTTTGGGCCTTCCCATTTAACTTAGAGTGAAAAACTCTTGATGTTAAAGTCAGGACTCATTCTGCATAGGTGCCCGGAAAATTTCATTCGGTTGGTTTTTATGTAATGGATATCTGCCTCTCTGTACATCTTATACAGTTTGCTGTTGAATCTGTGCCTCTAAGTACCATTGATGTTCACTGCACCCATAATTTTCTACAAAACCTTTCTTTCAAAGATAGCCAATCGATTTCCCTGTGATTTTGGCATGGCCCAGGTTTCTGAGCCATAAGTAAGGATTGACCTTATAATGATTTTATAAAGCACTATCTTTGTTTTTCTTTTAACCAATTTGAAACGCAGGAAATTTCTAAATCTATTAAGACAGCGATTATCAGTGACAGTGCGTTGCCTTATCTCCATATTAAGAATGCTCTGACAGTTTACATTCGAGCCGAGATAATTAAAGTTAGTTACACGTTCAAATTTATAATTTTCAGTTTCCAAGAAATTTAGGTTTTCTGTTTGTCTGATATATAAATCTAATTTCAAAAATTCCAGAATCCACTCACGATGTTAAAGAATGAATGACTAGTCCATGTGGCGATAAACAGTCTGGCCACGATTAAATATTTTAACGCATTATATAATTGCAATCCATTACAGATAATATTTTTTATAAATATGATTTAGAGGAGTAAAAATGTAATTATCCATTTCAACATCTACCCCTTCTACTGGTCACCGCCCAGAAATCCTGTTAGAATAGACTTGGAGATCTGTGGTTTTATGTTCCATTTTTATTTGCAGTACCTACAGTAAAAAATTTATTCAAGTGTAATTCCCAGACACTTTCAATGTGTCTACTAAATATTTCAACATTTCAAAAATATAAATATTTTTAATAATATTTTTATTTGTGAAAATATTATTTTCATAAATAAAAATATAAATGAAGAAAATTTATATAAATTGTTAAGTTAAATACACAACTTCTAAATTTTTTTCAATTTTTTAAAGTGAGTTGGTGAGAAATGCATTGAAAAATTTCTAGTTTAGTCATTAATAATTAACCGATTTCATCATTATTATAGCAATTCCTAGTGTACAGAAGGGATTTTTTTTTTTGATTTTACAACAGTTTCATGTTCAACACGTTCCAGTTCCACGTCCTTTTGTGAACAATTTAAAAAGAAAGCAAATATGAGGAATACTACTATATTATAAAGAAAAGATATTTTGTACTATAATGAAAAATATTTAATAAAGAATGAATATATATATATATATATATATATATATATATACATACATACATATGAAATTTTAAAGTAGTTTATATAGTTGACTCTTAAATAGTCTCTAAACAATGACAATGCACAATGACAATACACAATGAATTGCCGCTTAAGAAGTGGCAATTCATTGTGTATTACTATTTGCATTAGGTCTTTCCTTTTTCAGAAGCATTTTTTTTATTTTGTAAAATACAATTTTAAAAAATCCTAAAACAAGTTATTTAACAATATAAACGTCTGTAAAACAATGAAATACATGACATCAAGATTGTTATGCATAGATATATATGATTAGTTTTAGTTATATTGAATTCTATTTACAGTACAGCATCTGGCTAGTGATTGTCAATTTTTACATTACTTATGATTTTGGCAATAAATGTGCTTTGTTAATATTAATAAGTTTAAATATAATTCAGAATTTTAATGTAGATTGAAAAGTTCAAAAATTAGTCTAAAATGATCTTTTTTTCCTACGAAAATATTCCTACAGATACTGATTAATTTTGTAAACTTCCTTTCTTGATAAACAAAATGTAGAAGCAGTACAGACTTGCAATAAATTAAATATTAATTCTATACAAATTAAAACCTAATCTGTAGAAATTGTTTAACACTAGGATTAAATTTTGATTAATTTATTGATTGTTTTCATGGGAATGAATGAGTTTATTGAAGGAGGAGTAATCTTAAAGTCAAAAACAGAAGTTTTCTCATAAATGCAAATTAATCTAATTAGTGCTTTTTAATTTTATAACAAAGAAAAATTAATTTAAATACAAAAATCAATTTATTTCCAGGCATCACTTAGTGCAGAATATATTGGTGTTTAATATGAATACACATTATCTAAACAAATATAATGATTTATATCCATAAAATTAAATAACATCATTGAAAAGTAACCAAACTCAAAAGTTTTATTAAGAAAGCAACATAATATCTTACATAATCTTTTTCTTCCTCATTTAGTCTCCATTAAGTAAATATATAATGAAAAAATATTTACAATTTAATGAGAATAATTTCTATTTTAGTTTTTGAACTATCACAGCATTTAATAAATTTGCTTCAGCTAATGTGGCATTGTCATCATATAATTCTTCGACAGGAAAGGAGGACATTAAAGAAAACACTGAGGCACTGAATTCAGGACGAGCTCTGACATTTGTGTTAAGAAAATAAGCTTTAACAAACATTATAAAAAGGACCCGTAAAAAGAAGTAATCATCATAAAAAGAAAGTATAAAGCACTTAAGTATTGAAACTCACAATAAAATATGTTAAATTTAATACATTTTTGAAACTTTAAATATATTTATCATATCAATTCCTAAATCTTAATTATACTTATAAATGCACCAGAAAAAATAAGAAGCAATACAAAATATTGTGTTTTTTTATAAATAAGCATAAACCTAAATAAATAACATTAGTAAAATATAGTATTAAATAAATAACATTAAATAGATTTTATTTAAAGTGATTTAATTCATGAAATGAAGATAAAATAAATAACAACAAATATATCAACACTGTAATATTACTTTAGAAAATTAAAATTATCTCTGGGGATCATGGACTAAACACAATGTAAAAATCATGATGGGTGATTTTAATGCCAAAGTTGGCAGGGAGAAGCAATTTAGATCAGTAGTAGGAAAGCACAATCTACATACCAACTCTAATGGTAACCGTACCAGACTAATAAGTTTTGCTGCCTCTAACAATATGGTACTTGGTAGCACAATGTTTCAGTATAGGGATATTTCTAAAGCAACATGGAGATCCCCTGATGGAGCTTATAACAATCAGATTCGATCATATGGTGATTGATTATAGACATTTTTCAAACTTCCTGGATGTGAGAACGTACAGAGGAGTCATTGTGGATTCTGATCACTACCTAGTGATCTGTAAAATTAGGGAAAAGATCTCCATGGCCAGAAAGCCAAAAAAGATTGTCTCTAAGAAATTCAACTGTGAGAAATTAAAAGACCCTAAAATTCGCACAGAATATCAAAAACAATTGTCGAATGAACTCAAAGAGAAGTAACTGATAATGAAGTAAATGAAAAATGGCAACATGTTAAAAAAGCAATAGTTTTAACAGCTAACACGCTGATAGGCAAAGCCGAAAAATCAAGAAGACTCAATTGGTTCAATGAGGAATGCAGAAGAGCCAATGAATATAAAAATAAAGCCTATAGAAATATGCTCAATAAAAGGGCTACAAGAGAAGTTGATGAATACAAAAATGCTTGTAAAGAAAATACATAAGAAAAAAAAATTTACAAAGAGAGCCAACTTAATGAAGTCGAACGCCTTAGGTCCAATCATGAGAGCGGAACTTTCTTCAAGGCCATTAATGAAGAAAGCAGAGATTTTAAACCAAGAATAACTCTGTAAAAATAGAGATGGAAGTATAGTTAATGAAAGGGACAAAATCCTGGATATATGGGTTGAGCATTTCAATGACTTACTTAACTCGCAAGTATCAGCTAATCCAGAGACATTAGAAGGGGAAACTGAAAATCAATTAGTTGACCTCCCAACTATTGAAGAGACCCAATCCACCATTGATAAACTCAAAAATAATAAAGCAGCTGGACCAGATGCCATACCTGCTAAACTAATAAAATGTGGTGGAAAAGACCTAACAAATACGATTTGGGAAATTATAGTATCGATTTGGGTGAAAGAAATCCTATCATCGGATTGGCAATTAAGTATTCTCTGCCCAATCCACAAAAAAGGGGACATACTAAACTGTGAAAATTAGAGGAATAAGTTTACTACCTGTCATTTATAACATGTTTTCAAATATTTTATTAAGCTGTTTGTCTCCTATCATTGATACTGTTGTTGGCGAGTATCAATGTGACTTTAGAAAAGGAAGATCGACCACAGACTAAATCTTTATATTTCTCTAAAATTTGTCTCAATATGAAGAATATGGAATCGACACTCACCATCTATTTGTAGACTTCAAAGCAGCCTATGATAGATAGTATTAACAGGATAGAGCTACTCAATGTGCTTGTTGAATTTAAAGTTCCATTAAAGCTAATTAAGCTCACTCCCACATCAACCTTCTCTGTGGTAAGAGTCCAGGGAGAAACATCTACCCCCTTTGATGCAATGGAGTTAGGCAAGAGGATGCATTGGCTTGCCTCCTCTTTAATATAGCGCTTGAGAAAGTGATAAAAGACGCTGAAATTAATACAAGAGGCACTATATTCAATAAATCGGTACAAATTCTAGTATATGCCGATGACATTTACATAATTTCAAGATATGAAATTGACCTGAGGACAGTCTTTTTGGCATTGGAAAAAGCAGTTAGTAAGATGAAGCTCAGAGTAAACATGGAAAAAACAAAACATATGTTCTGTGGTAAAAAAGAATACCAGTCTGAGATTTTTATGATTGGCACATTTAATTTTCAGTCTCTGAGAAACTTCAGCTAATTCGGCTTGGAGATTAACTACCAAAATGACATCACTCCTGAAATCAGAAAGAGGATCATTGATGAAAAAATCATTGTTTCTTTGGTCTAAGACCTCTTTTGAAATCCCATCTAATCAGGAGATGGACAAAAATAATGTTATACAAGACATTGATTAAACCAGTTCTAACCTACGCCTCAGAGACATGGACCTTTACGATGAAGGAAGAGAAAACATTGGCAATTTTTGAGAGAAAGGTCCTAAGAGTTATTTTTGGTGCTGTCCTGGAAAATAACACCTGGCGAAAAAGGTACAACTTTGAACTGTACAAAATCTATGGAGAAGACATCATTAAATCAATAAAACTATCTAGAATGAGGTGGGCAGGCCACCTCATGAGAATGAGTACAGAGAGAACACTAACAAAGGTCTTCAACAACACCTCTTTCTGTAGTAGACCAAGAGGAAGACCCAAAAAGAGATGGAAGGACTGCATGGAAGAAGACTTCAACATACTTAAAGTCAAGAACTGGAGGTCGATTTCTAGAAAAGGAGTGGAATGACAGACTTCTGAAAGAGGCCAAGACTCACATGTGCCAATGCTGATAATTTTCCTGTGGTCTTTTTAAATAAACAATCTTTATCTATTGCATGTATATTATATAATAAAGAATGAAGATAAAGTTAGTTTCCTTTATAAAATAACGTGAAAATTGTATGCAAATTTAAGAATGTTTACTTTTAAACACCATCAAATTATGTCAATAAAATTTTTAAAAATTCACTAACAATATACCATTATTTTATTCATGTTATAAAAAAAACTGTAAAGGAAATTTCAAGTAATCAATTTAAAAAATAGCTTTATTAAGTATTGGTATATTAAAATAAACCACAAAAAGGATACAACACAATATACCTTCTAACATCTCCAACTGTATGAGTATGATTTGCTTTCATGACCAACCTAAAAAATTAAGACGCTTTTTTTTTAATTGACATCAATATTTTTTGAAATATTATATAAAGCACTATCAAATTTTTACAAATATACTGTTATAGAATTGAGCTATTTACAGAGAAAAAATCCTTTTAAGGGAAAATATGCTATCTATAACATAAAATATATATAATCATATAATAATAAATGCTTTTATTATAATTACATTGTAATTAAATACTCTATTTACTTATTTTTCATAATATCTGAAAAAAGATTGTATACTATATCACTATAAAATTAAAAAATATACAATTTTTAAAAAAGAAATAAATGTAACCAAAAGTTGGTTTCAATCCTTAAATATATTAAAATAAATAAAAAAATATTACATATATTTTTTAGTTTAATATTGAACCTTCGATTTGAAAAGTAAGGTAGCAATTAAAATTCAACATAATCTATACTACAAATAATTAAAGCAGGGGGGAGGAACTCATATACAAACGTAACAAAGTTTAAAATAATATTTTTGCTTAACATTTAGTTCAACTCAAATATTTCAAAGTGATTGTGACAAGGTCACCCAAGGAACAATTTTAAATTAACAGAATTAGTTATTTTGGGTTGTAGTTCTGTTGCACTATCCCTTATTTTTATTTTTGATTTTGTCCAAAGAGAAATATAAAAATACTAACATTCTAAAAGTAGGAAATTTACTACCAGAAGTTTGAGTTTGGAGGTTTTTCTTTTACAAGATAATATTTAAAAAATAATTTTTAAGCAACACATATCAAAAGATATTAAAATTTGGAATTGTTTGAATAGAACTTAAGCATGAATTAAAATCACATTACAATTACTGGTAGAACATATTTTTTAAAAATAAGCTATTAAAAATTAAAATTTTTTAAAAGAAAACTGGTGAAAAATATTAGTTTTTTCTTAAGACTAATAAAAATATATATTAAGCACTTAAAATATAATAAAATGAAAAAACACAATTTTTATAACTACAATTTCTATTAGTTTAAAAATTAAGATTTTAGGTGTGCAATTTATCATTTGTAGCATTTATGTACTTTTAAAAGGCTTAAAAAAAATGGATAGGAAGTCTTAGAAAATCGGCAAGTTTCCTCAGTGATAAATATCAGTTTTTGAAGAAACTAAATTTTATCCTCAAAGAAAAAGATTGTACAATACAAAAGTGTGCACAATAATATGATGGAATTTGATTAATTAAATTCTAATTTCATTAAAAATTTGCTTAATCTTATTGTTTGGGTAAAAAAGAATCAAACTTTAAAATTATCAAATAACATTGGTTTGCTGTAATTAATAATAAATTATAGAGTTTTCTTTTTTTCATTTAATTTAATAACTTATTTGTGTAATATTCTTCAAAAATCAATTCAAATATTGAATTGTTAAGACAAACAGTGTATTCAGATTTATTGTGCAAATTCTGAGGAAAAGATGATTATTCTTAGGTACAACATTAGGTTCTTGGGTAATATTCTTCAAAAATTAATAAAGAATAGAATAGCATTTAAGGTAATAGTGTATTATTCCTAATAGACATATTGTGAAAATTCTGGCGAAGATAAGAGAGAAAATCGATTCTGTATCAAATATAGTCCATAACAGTGGCATAATATTATGGTCAAAAGATTATGCAACAAATGTAAATATACAATAAGAGCATAATCATTTAAGTAAACTCCATCTTTTTCAAAAAATAAAATTTTGCTAAGTTGAACTTGACAACTAAAGTTTTTCAAGATTGATAATATTTCGCAAGATGATTCGATCATCAGAAAACAAGGATACGCATGATCATAAAATGACAAATACCTCCAAACATGAACCAGTCCTGATGTGGGGAAAACATGAAAGGAGATTTGTATGATCATATAATTACCTTTTAGATCCCAATAAACTAAGTTGTTGGTACACTACTATAGGCAAAATTTGCCATCAACATTTATGACAAGCAAAATATAAATTGTTACTTTGTCATAATGTTATATTTATGTTGTGTTATTATATAGTAACAATAATTATTTAATCTAGATGCTGATTGAGTTCTACAATTACTTTTGTACAATTTTTTTTAACATCTTAATTTGTTTCTATGTTTGTTATATATTTCACTCAATTTTTCTTTCTATACACCATTTTGCTTTAATGAGATTATTTTCATTAAAGCAAAATGGCAGTACTGAATGCACACTCTCATGACTTTATACAACATACCTGTAGAAATGTTGAGTTGGGATGTTTTGATCACAGTTGATCACTCAAGCTCTTACAATTTGGTTCCGTAAGTTTGTAAGGTCTAAAATAATCTTTTGATAAAAACCAAAGTGGTTTACAGCTTTACTAAAGTTACCTTATACTAACAGAATATATATTTAATATTAAAAAAAATTGATTGTTGAATTTATATTTTAATGCTTTTAAAATGGGATTATTCAAAGCTTTCTTTAATAACCACATGTAAATAAATTTTTCAGATAAATGAAAGGTTATATTTCTTTTTAAATGAAATTGCTTTCAGAAGATGGAAAAAATGGATGATTAAGATAAATCAACTTAACATTCAGAAGGAAATTTAGAGTTTAAACAAGCACAACAGAATACCAAACAGAACACCTAAGTATTTTTAAGACACAAATTTGTAAAGATACTTTAAATCTGAAATTAGATAGTTGACTCAGGGCTTATTTAAGCTTTAAGTAAATGAAATAATAGTTTGCTTTTATATAAGTATTCATGTTATGCACACAAGGGAATAAATAGAGGAAAGATTAACAAATGAAAGGAAAAAAAATTTTTAAATCTTTGAATTTTCCCTTGTTTAAAAAAAAGAATAAACAATTTTTTTTAACACATAAATGGTTTAACTGAGGTAAAACTTAAAAGCTGTGACTAATGAAAAACAAAATTAAAACTATTTTTAAAAAATAATATTTAATCAAATAAATAAAGATATAGTAAAATGTTCTACATTTAACAGATAGATTTAATTTGTTACAAATAAATATTTAGTCAAGAATTTTAAAAACAGGCTATTTTAATTGATTATCAGAGAACATTACAATTTATTTTTTAATCAATTTTAATATGTTACTCAAAAGTATGAAAACAAATTACCTAGACCCATCAGCTAAACGAATTTGAATACTAGTAATTGGTTGAGAATCATCTATTTTTAAATTTTCCTGAGCTTCATTATCATTTTTTTCTTTGTCAGCAGCTGGCACTGAAGACACTGAAGGTGATATACTGAAAAAGCATGCATTTCAATTATCAGTGTAGAATAGTCTAATGTGAAGAAAAATAATATTCTTGTACAACATAAAAATTCAAGAAAACTTTGCATGAAAACAAATTATATTCTAATTTAATAAGCTGGCATTCTAAATAGATAAATCTAAAAATATACTTCCAATTTATTATTTTTTAAAATTTAATTTTTAAATTTACTTAATATACTAACTTTAACTTACAATTTTTAAAAATCTATTTTGATGTTACTAATGAAATATGCTTAGTGCATATAAAATATTTATTGGGTGCAACATGATATCTTCTTAAAAGGATTAAACTATTTTAGACATATGTTTAGATTGTAAATTTAACAGCAAAATCATGTGTCTGAATTTAAAAATAATTCTTAGAAGAAACACAAAAATAGCATCTTACTTTCCCAGTCTGAATCCAGTACCAGTAAAGGCTTGAACAGTTCGTTTAGCAGGCACATAGTCTTCATGACTGTGATCTTCAAGACTTAGGTGAACTTCACGTCCATTAGCTTGTCGTCTCAACTCTGGAGGAATTTCTCTACAAAAAAGAAATAATTATGTTAAACAATATTTTAGAATTGAAAATTGAAAACATAAAACATCATTAAATTTAAATTAAAGGAAAAAGTTTTTGAATAAAATATGTAATGCTCTCATTCCATTTAAAACTTTTAGGAAGAATTAAACATACTTCTATTTGTTATACAGTGTTCCTTCGCCACTTAGTGCTTCATGTTTTGTGACTTCAGTGCTTTGCTTATTTTCCCAAAATATTCATCAAAAAATATAAATGAAAAAATACTATCATGTAGGCAGCCACATTACGGAAAGAAGCATTGTTTTATGCTGATGCATGTGAGAGAAGGATCATTGCATATCAAACAAAGAGATCAGAATACATACTCTCTACTTTTGATACTTTTGGAAACTGTTCACGTGCCACAATGGTAAAAAGTATACAGTGCATGACAAAATGAGACAATCCAAAATTAGTGATATGGCAAATGTAATGCTGTAGGTAGTATAAGAGTAGCATATAGCTATATGGCAATAGGTAGCATTTACTGATGACTCATGTTTTATCGAACAGATAGATGTTGATGTATACAGCATGAAACTTTTGAAAGCAACAATCCGGTAAAACATTGCCAGAACAATCCAGGCTGTAGGCAGGAGCATTATGGTCTGGGGAATGTTTTCCTTGTATTCTCTGGTTTCACTCATCATTGTGGAAGGCACAATGGATCAAACAAATACGCATTTGTCCTTGTAGACCACGTCCATTTCTATATGAGCAAAGTTTTTCTCAGGATGGCACCTACCAACATGACAATGCAAGGTGTTATATAGCTGGCAGTGTATGTGTGTGGTTTGAAGAGAACCAGGATAAGTTTACTATTCACCCATGACCAGTAAACTTACCTGCTTAAACCCAATAGAGGATGCACTACTTAAAAAAATATAGGATACATATAATGAATCTAGCTAGATTATTTTCCAACTAATTTTAAGTTATTATCATTAATATTTTTAATAAAAAAATTCAGTTACAGTTTCAAAAAGTAAATTTGAAATGTTTCAGTTAGTATAATTTGGTTGACAATTTATAATAACTTTTTCTACAATGGCTAATTCTGGTCTTTATATTGTTTATTAACTGTTTAAAATGGAAACCAGTTTATTATAAACATTAATACTTAAAATGGGATTTGAATCCACACATTGTTAAATTGGTTGCCAGATTATAAACCTTGATGCTTATGAATATTTGACATCTCCAAAACAGCAATTTCTTAAATTAAAAACTTTGTTTAAAGAATATAAAAACTGAGTAATAAATATTCATAAAGTTTTGCAAAAAAATTTTATCATTAAATTATATAGGATAAATTTGCAAAGAAGAACAAATATATGCATTATTTAGATTCAAATATATTTCAATATAAAAAATTAAACTATTTCGTTTAATCCTTATTAGTATTAATTATTATTTTAAAGTATTAGTTAAGGAACAATGTAAAACTTATAAAACAATGAATCACTGTTAAAATATTTATCTTCTTGCTTTGAACATTAAAATTATCTTTTTTTTTTTAAATTATAAAGTACACATATAACTGTTTTCAGGATTTATTTAAATTTGTAAATATTAAAATTAATAGATTAATATCTTTAATATAAAAATGGAGCAATATTGAAATCTATATATATGTCAATTTAAAAGAAATTACCCTTGGCGAATGGCATCAAGGAATTCTTTGTTTTGTGGTTCATTGTAATCTCTTAAAGGTCCATCATCAACAGTAAAGCCAGACTGCCAAAGACGCAAACGTATCTCTACTTCTTGAGGACCATCGTCTGTCACATGACTTGAAACTGCATCACTGTCATTAGATGTGGATCCCAATACATAACCTGTACCTTTAAAAGCTTTCAATTTAGTTGTATTAGACTTCTTTGCAGATGGATCAAGAACTTCTCCCCCATACCTAAAGATAAAAAGTAAATTAGTCTTTTCATAAAACTTTTTCTTTATATCTAATATTTTGCTTAAAGGTATATATATATTAGGTATTCCACCTATTTTACTACAAGGGGTAGAAGTAATAGCAATTTCTATACAGGGACACCCAGTAGGTGCATTATCATTGCCCCTTTTTCTAAAACAAAAGTCCTAATTTTACCAGAATAATATAATTTAATCATTTATTTTATTTAAAAGAGATAATAATAGAAAATATATAAAATTTAAGTGTTTTGATACATGATTTATAAAATGAGGTATACTCAATACTTTTTTTAAGTTTTAAAATAGCCATTAGAACTATTATAATAACTACATAAACTTACTTTCTAACAGCATTAAACATATCTTCAACTATTTGATTTCCACTCCTTCGTTTTCCAGGACCCAACACTTGTTGACCACTGAAAAATAATTTACAAAAGATTGTTTCAACAGAAAATATGATTTGAGAAAGAAAAATAATGTTCACAAAATATCAATCAAAAATATATATTTTATAATGCAAACATTTAACAACACTAGTCTAGACAGTTAATAAATTTTAAAAAAAGAAAATAGAAATGACATAGGTTAGAGTTCCTTGATATTTTTTTTTATTTAAAAATAGAGTAATTACACACAATATTTTTAAAATTCAAAAATGTTTTAACACAAATATATGAAATCATAAGAATAAAGACAAATTGTTAAGAATTGAATACAAAATATGAACATGATTGGAAAATATTTATTCAAATTTAATTTTGTTTTATTTAACTGTCATGAATAAATGTATTTTCCTGTATGTAATCAGCAAATTATGTGTTAAAAAAGTTCCGAACTTCATTACACCCCCCACAGATAATCTGACAAAAAATTATTTTTCATCAGAAAAGTTTACAAAGTTTAAAAAAAAATAATAAATAATAAAATAAATTTTAAAAAAAACCGCCATTTATATTTCATAAAATAAATAGCAAAGGGCGTCAATATTCAGTTGACTTATTTTAACTATAATCAGCATTGTCCAATTACGTTCAAGAACGAATTCAGTTCTTCTGAACAGTTATTAAAGTTGCAATTCGCATTTTGTTTTAACATGACCTGTTTCACTCTGAAAACATTCAAATTAATATATTGTCAAAGGGAAGTGCAAATTATTAATTCACAGAGTAAATTTTAAATTGAAAGCTATAAGGAAAGCGAATGAAAAAATGTTGACAAATGTGTAATATAAGTGAAGAACAAAAGCTGCATGGTACAAAAGAAAAAAATGCATTTCATGTGCAGCAATCTATTTATATTATTTAACTATAAACAAGACAAATATAGTTTATTTTAAAAAAATATTTCTAAACCACGTATTGAAAGCTATAAAATCTAAAAATCGACTAAGTTTTACTAGAACCTTCTCAGACATAGATCAATATCGAGCTTTCATCTCAGTTAATCGCACTTTGCATTGAGGTGGATTCAAACACATCTTTATAAATGTTTTTTTCTGTAGAATTTATATTTTTAATTATAATGAATGTATTTTTTATTTTATTTGGCACCAAATTATCACCAGTATAAATTTTTGAAAATTTGTTCTAAAAATTGCTGCGGATAATGCAACGATTTTTTTCTTTTGCTCGAATAAAGGGGCTTGCAGATAATGTGCAGCTGCGGATTATATACAGGAAATAAGGCATATACGCACGGCAGTTTGTCAAAGGAGGTGTATCCCAGGTATTTTAAAAGCAGCAGATTAAAAGAATTAGCTAGGAGTTTTGTTTGATGTATTTGTATACCTCCAGTGTCTGATAGTTTTTCTTTTTGGTTAAAGTGTAATGGCTTAATATTATAATTTATTTATTTTTATTTAAAATAAATAAATTATAATATCAAGCCGATAATGATTATGAATAATGTTGAATGTTTTATTTTTATCTGTTATGAAATTTTAAATTTAATTTATGTTGTGTATCTTATTATGTTTAATATTAATAAAACTGAACTTAAATGAAAAATAGCAAGTCTAAATATTGATATGCTATTATTTTAATATATCAGGTTCTATGTATGAAAACAAAATACTTTATGGATATTTAAACTAATAGCTAGTCTTTCTTTTGCTTTATAAAGCACTAAATAACTGTAGCTCTTCATATAGTAGTAAATCTTTGGCTATTAGCCTAATTATGGGTATTTATATCCATTAATATTTAAACTGCATTAAAAGACTAACAATTTCATTAGAAAAAGTTCAAGTAGAATTAAAACCAAATAAAGGTAAATTTATTTTAATGGTATGAATTTACCACAAGGGCAAAATTCTTAGGGAGCCAGTTTTGCAATTAGTCTTACCTAAATGTTGATTAAGTAATGTGTTAAAATTAGCCCAAGAATCTGTTTTCAGGGGACAAATGGGGGTTAAGAAAATTAAAGAATGAATTAAATATAGCTTTTACTGGTCAAATATAATTAATAATAATTCAGAATTTGTCCAAACTTGTAAAGGGTACCAACTTCACAAAATTGCTAAAATTGGCGAGAGAGAGCCCGTTACTCCATTAGCTCAAACCAAGCCTCCTTTTGAAGTTTTAAATGTTGACACAATAGACCTAATTGATCCACCATCTTGCAGAGGACACAAGTACATTCTTTGTCTTGTAGATCAAAATACTCGTTGGCATGAAGATGTGCCGTTTAAATCTTTACCTGCCGAACGCACTTGCGAGGTATCACTAAACATTTTCACAGGAACTGGTATACCTAATGTTATAGCCAGCAATCAAGAGATTAATTCATTTTAGATCAGCTTTAAAGCAAAAATACCAGAGGCATATTAGTTTGAGTCCTACTTTCTCATGTCCAGGTTATGCTGCCTTGAATGGTTTAGTGCAAAAATGGAGCCGTTTGCTTAAAGATATGCTGCATCACATCATACAGGAGGAGCCAAGAGGTTGGGATCTTCAACTACCATTTTTGCTATTCTCATACCGAAAAAGTACCAAACACCATGACTGATGTCTCTCCATTTAAACTTCTTTCTGGCAGAGAAGCTCAAAGTCCATTGGCTGTCCTTAAATTGGCGTGAGCAGGTGAAATCTATCTACCACCCTGTCTCAGTCAGCTGTTGATTATTTTCAAGAATTAAAAGCAAAGCTAGAAAAGGCTGCTGAAAGTGCATCTTTGGTGGCTGCGAACAAACAGAAAGCTTACGGAAACTATTTTAGTAAAAGATCGTCGGCAAGAAATTTCAGTGTTGGTGGACAGGTAGTGCTTTTAAATAATTTTAAAGAATGAAACGATTCTACAATTTCATTTATTATTGTAAATTTAAATACTTAACATACAATTCTAGAAATTATATGCCTCTAGAAAATACCTTCATTTTTCCTCTGGCATTCTACATGCACAGCAAAATCCAAAATGAATATAAAAGACTGTATTGAAATTCCTGCACTATATCCACAGCGAAATAAAAATGTGAATACAAAAGACAATATTCAGATTCAGCACTACATCTGAAGTGAAATAAAAAACAGAAATGAAAAAAAAACAGGATTTAAAGTGGCATGCTCTACATTAAATAAAAAAAATCCACAAAATGAAAATGTCAATCATTTCTGGGGTGTGTGGTGGCGAGACATTCCGACGCTGTATTTGGTGACACATGTGGCAACTAATCGCTTTTGATGGTTTTTTGGTGAAATAATTTTAATAAATAAATAAATTTTTAAAAAAAACATCAAATTTTACCGGATTTGGCAATTTTTCACGCTTGGCAAGCAGAGACTGTAATGCTCAGTTTAGCCACCAGAGTTACTATCCATAATCTGTGACTTTTATAGTACTTATTAAGACTACTGACTCAATGATATTGATACATTCTGATACATTGTTAGACCAGAGATACTTGCATATAGAATGGCTTATGATTGTGTTCGTCAAGGAAAGAAATTATAGGTATTTAAGTGATAAAAATTAACAGTAATTTTCTATCTTCCAATTAATGAAATATACTTGAAATGTATCTAACCATCATACTTGGATGATAAAATGTGACACATCAATGATTAATATTCATTCAGACAACAAACAATTTAATCTTTCACCCATAAAAGATATATTAAACTAGAGTGTGTTCATAACTTTTAAATATTGCCATCATTGCCCTACACAAATATACAGTGGAAGACTTAGAAAGCAAATGCTTATTGAACTTTAATAGGTTATAGTTTGTTGCTGCTTACAATAATTTTATACTTTTTATCATAAAATGATCTTGTTAATTATTAACTATTTTTTAACATAATAAATTCTTTTTATTTAATACTTCTATTTGAATGTTGATTTTTGTAATTTTCTATATACAATTTCCCTTAATTTTATTTCCAATATCAGGTAATATATACTAATAAGTGAGTTATGTATAAAAACTAATAAAAATCTGTACAGTATAGGAAAAATCATAAATCTTAAACAAAGTTATTTTTATCATGCATCTAAAAATCAGTACACTTTGGATACCTTCTTTCAGAGCCCCCAGCATAAAAAGCCTGACCTTCTTCTTCATCATCTCCTGTATCATTCATTAAACTAGCAAATGTAGCTATCCTATTCATAAATAAAAAAAATTACCAATACTATAAACATAAAATGATTAGTTATTTTTTAACTGATCATTTTATTAACTTGTATTAAAATATAATATTGAATTATAATTTGTTTAATATTTTAATCAAGTGCTTGTTTTATTAAACAAAACTTTGAGGAAATATGCAAGAAAATATTATAAAACTGCACTTGGCATAACAGCTTTTCAAATATAAAAGTATTCACTTTCACTTTAGGAATTCACTTAAAGATTTTAAACAAATTATTCTCGCATTTTAAGAGAGCATTTTCATAATAAGAAATATTTTAAATTAAATAATGAAGAAATTAAAGTAAATACTAGCAATAAAAACTCTCATATATTCAAAATTAAATTTTTAATAGCAAAATTGAAATTCATTTAACAATAAAAAAAATTTTTTTTTTAATAAACTGCAATGTAAATTATACATAACATTGAGATTTTAAAATATTTTCTTCTTGGCTCTCTATCAATAATAACTTATAATTTTAAAACCCTTAAAACAATTGTTATTGACTATTCCAATTTAACTACATAAAATTAACACAAAAGCTGAAAATAAGCAATTAAGTTTTATTTTTACCCTGTAAACAAATCAAAAAATAATTTAATAATAAAAAATAATTTAATCAAAAAATATGAAAAATGTTTTAAATATATTTGATTTCAAAATCACCACTTTTAAAACAAATATAAAATTTTACTATATATTATGCACTTAAAAAATTTCAAAGCAATTATACTTAAAATAGACCTAAAGGATAACATATCAGACTAACAAATATTACTTGTATGATAAATAAGACCATGCATATTTTTATAGCTCCATATTAACATTATTACATAGTATTTAATATTACCCTGTTGTCTGTTTAGTTTAAACAGACAACAATTTGAATAGTGTTTTCTTCTGACCTAGGTAAAATAATTTGTAAAGTTATAAATACTGATAGTTAAAATTAGGAGAAATTTGCTTAAAAGCAGTGAATTGCAAGCAAGATTTCAAATCAGTTTATAATATTCTTAAAAAATCTATCACTTCACATTATTCCAGATTATCAAAATCTTAATTTCTGATAATTTTCTAATTATTTGAATAATATACATCTTTTCCCTTAAATCTAAAAAGCTTTTACACCAAATTGAATGGCTTGTTAACAATATAAAATTCATAATATACATTTAATAATTTATAAAATATGTAATAAAATCAACAATGTAACTTTAATATTTCAATTTCTCCAAGAACAACAAAAAATTTAAAACAGAAATAGGAGTAATTTTTTTTTTTTAATTAACTGAACATTAATCATGCTCTAAACAATTTTTAATATACATCACTTTTCATTCAAATTAAAAAAAAATTTTTTTTAATACTAATTTATTTTAATCAAAAAATTTAATAAAATAGTCACGAGAGATTATATGTGCTATTTGCAAGATTAATAATTCAAATATTTGTAATTATTGAGATTCAACTGGATAAAATCCTAGGGTTCTCTGCTGATTTGAAACAACTTTCAATTTTTGCACCAAGCACTGCACAATTTTTTACCAACCTTATTTATGTCACTATATGCAATACTCGATTACCAAATACCAATCACACTAAAATTTCAAATTGTACACTACTTTAAATTTCAAATTTTTCATTATAATAACTTACAACAAAAGTATTAAAATGCTAATAACTATAGAAACTATTTTCACAAAGATTAATAATGAAAAGCAAATAACTAAGTAATATAAATAATTAACTATTTAAAATTAAACTAAACTCTATGGCATTACAGCCCACGTGGACCAAGGCCTACAGGGTCCACTTTTTTTACAACAAAGAGGACTGGGATACGAAGCATATGTCCCAATTAGGTGTTTCACCTAACGCGAAACCCCCAGTGTTTACCCATTGAAAAGATGAAAGGCTGAGATGATTTTGCTCAGCCAGAGGATTAGGAGCTCAGACCTGTGCCTTGGGAGGATGAAACATTACTACTTAGCAAACAGAGTTAAAAAAAATTAATCAGTAACAGAAATAACTAAAAATTTTTTTGAAAAACTTGCATTTTAATTAACCAGGCAGTGGTGACTATTAAAAAGAAACAGTGTAGTGCAATCTAGCCTTGGATTATGATAACCAAAAAGTTTAAAAACTTACTGCATCTATCAACTGTTTCCTAGATTTAAAGTTCTGTGGTTTGGCAGTTTTGGTATGAGGTATCTTCTGCTGTTCACTCAATACCAATAAACTTAAATTACAATATATGGGTTGTTTGGCATCCAAAACAAATGCAGCTTCAAACTTTTGACTTTTATAATGTTCTCGAGCAAACTATTCAGTCTATCTATTAAAGTGACAATCCATTTCATATATCAGCACATTTTACTGAGTGCAGAAGGCATGGACTGAAACTAATATTTCAGAGTCCTTATGAATAGCAACACTTTAAAGTGTTTCTTTTTCCACTAATGCAAATGAGTAGTAGGTATATAAGGCAGGGGTATCACCATATACATCACTCATAGTAACTTCATCAAGTATTAGTACAAACATATATTTAATATTAGTAAAATCAAAGTTCTATTGAATTATCGTAAATACTTAATAGAAATACTACTTCTTTCAGAGAATATTTACTGGTCCTTGTAATCAACTCATGCCTCTTGTTAGCAATATAGTATGTTATGGATACAGAAAATTTTGAATTTACTGCAGGTAATTTTTCAACACAGAGTTAGTTGTAAATGTAGGTATTTATATAGCAGTTAGCCAACAGAAGATTATGGGCTCAGTTGATCACTTACCAGTCAAAGTCAGTATTTATGGTGTCAAAACATTTGGTCACTATGTTCTCATAATGATTATGTTGACATTTATACTCCATGATAAAAATAATTCAAAATAATGAAAAAATATAAATTAATTTTATAAACTTTCAAAATATATTTTAATTAAGAAACTTAAAAAATTCACTGCAAATTAATATTCAAAACTTTTTTTTCAAAATAAGCATGAAATCATCTATTTTTTAAAAAGCTTAAATGTGATATAATCAAATAAAAACAAATTACTTATCGAATGTTTCAAGGGTTACTAATGCATAAAACAAATTTTGTGCATATACACAATCACACTGCAACATAAAAGGAAAGTTATGTCATACAAAGAGCAAGAAAACATTCTGCATGATAAGCCAGTTTGCACATTTTATCGTCCACACAGGAACCTAAGACTAGGGCTTTAAATGGTACTGAAATTTTTTAAACATTTATTATTTTAATGTTTATTATTTTAACATAATTTTTTAAACATTTATCATTTCTAATGATTTTAATTGTGCATTTGCACAAATGTAAGTTACTTAACTTTCATTATTTGTGTACGTACTTTTTTCTAATGCCAATAATTTATTTAAAACATTTTAATCAAAATGAGTCTTAATACAGAATTTATTTCATTTACTCATTATACTATATTTTTATACAAAAAAAAAAGCATATCTGTCAACCCTAGAGGAAGAAAATCAGTAGATTCTACTGATTTTGAGGAAAAAAAATCAAGAGACACTATAAGCAACATTTTTGCTATTAAGATTATACATTCTGAGAAGGATTTATGTTAAAGATATTTTATACTCATCTTAATCTTTTTAATAAAAAATTCATCAATCTTATAAAGAAACTGTGATATAAAAAATATACTACACGTAAAAAAATAAACATCAACATTTATGTCCCAATATCTATTTTAGATTAACTTTTAGCATAATAATGCAATTTATAGGTATTAAACTTATAAAATTACATAGAATCATAAACAAAAATTAATTCAGTGACAAATACTTTGTTTGATGGAAATATTTTCAAATTAAATTACTAATAGCTAGTATTATTCCTCCTTATTGATCTGTTTATGTAAACAAACATCCACAGAAACTTGAAGGGACTATAAAATAATAGAGCCAATAAATACACAAAAAGATGCATTACATAAATAGTAAAATTAAAATAATGAAAAGTTTTACATTCCATGAGCTTTATATATTAGTGTGTAAAGAAACGACAAATTATAATAAATGTGATAATTGAAGCCAGCACTAAAGATTAATAATATCTCCAAAACAGGGAGGAAAATATCAAAACAATCTAATAAGATAGGAACAGTTGACAGCGATAACATCAAAAACTTAAATTTTTTTGCATTTAATTCGCCAAATATACCAGTCATACTTTTCACTTTAAATATTCATTTTAATAATAATCATCACTATGAAAGCTACAACAGAATTTCTTGCATTAATAAAAGCTTATTTTTTAATTTAATTATTTTACATTGTTTTTTTATATTATACATAAAAAGATATTATGTATTACTTCATTTAAAACAAAATAAGACATTTTTTAAGAAATATTTAATCAGTTCAATTACAAATTCTTGCCTGTTATTGACAAAAATTTTATTTCAAATTAAAACAAATGTTAATAAACAAACCTAGGACGATCTGTTGATTGAAAATTAGGTTTTGGACTTCCTGGTCTTTGAAAAACTTGACCAGCAGCTTCCTCATGTTCTTCATCAGCTTCTTCATAATACCTAGCCATAGCTAACTAAATTAAGTAAATAATAATTAGATATGGTTAATTATGACATAATAAAAATTATATCTAATTATTTTTTAAAATCTATTCAATATTTAGAAAACGAACTTAAAATCTTATATCTATTTTATTTTAGTTTGATATAAAATATTGGACTAAATTTTACAAATTGTACTTTAATTGTCAAAGAAATTTACAAATGGGAGGTAGTTAAACAAAAATTTCTCCTTAAGCCAAGGAGTCAGGAATGACTCAGCCAACCAATAGCTGAGTCATTCCTGACTCCTAGGCTATTTGTTCCAGGTTTGAATCCTGGTTCACGCATGAATGTTTCTTTCTTTCTTCTTTCTCTGTCCTTTCTTCAGAATTGATATATGAATGTGGCCTATACTATAAATGGGTTTAAGGTGGCATGGTGTGGGTAACCCTACTTGCCTCCGTAACTTGGTTCACAGTTGGCCACTAGGTAACAATAAGGAGTAGAAATTTCCTGCCTTGTTCCAAAGGGTTAGTCACCCAATGCATGTCATAGTTAAAAAAATATCTTCCTTCACAAAAGCTTACAATAAAGATTTGAAAAAATGCTGTTTATGATTCCTAAAATAAATAATAGATGCTGCCTCAACTCAGCTAACATTCCATTTATAATAAGTTTTGTCCAGTTGTATTCAAGAACGAATCTGGTCCCTCGTAAAGATATTACAGTTGATATCATCATTTCAGAATTTATCTTGACCTGGGTTGCTTCAATTTAAAAGTTCTTGATATAAAATTATAAAACTTGCTGATATCCGATGGCAACATGTATCCAACTCTAAACTGAATATAACAGATAATTTTGTAATTCTTCACTAATAAGAAAACTTACTGTAAATCAAAATAGATATTCAATATGTTATATGAGATAGAAAAAAAAGAAAGGTATAACAGCTTGTTCTAGATTCATATAGAACAGAGTGTTTTGAGGGAAATAATTTTAAAAACAGAAAATATTTTTATTATGTAACATGAAACATTCTAAAACCTCACATTCTCGTTTTTTGTGGAAACTTTAATTGTCATTTCAATCTTTACCACCAAGCTTACATTAAATAATTCTAAAAATAAATTAAAATACCTAACATTATCAGTTAATGTTCTTATTTAAATTTAGATATTCCTATTTATATGGTATTTCTGAATGAAAACAATCTGGACAAATATAGTTTAATTTTTTTTTTTTTTTTTTTTTTTTGTGAGCCATTGAATTATATTAGAAAAATATCAGCTACTTTTCAAAAAGAAATTTTTTAAAAATTCCACTCCATATAAAACCAATAATCTTAAAAAAAAATAATAAATAAATTTCTATTTCCAAATCTGAAACAGCTTTTTTATTTTTCCATTACACCTAAATTCTCAGAATACTTTTACAAAATATAATTTGTATTAGACAGTAGCTAAGAAACTTAAATTTATGTATTCAATTTATTAAATAATACATACCTCAGATCAAATGAACAATTTTCGTTAATAATTTTAAGTTTTAAACTCAAATTATCAAATTAGTTGAATTCAAATTATTAAATTGAGATTAATAACAACAAAAGATAAAACATACTGCAAAAATCTATGTAACACATCTTATTAGAAATGCATCTTAACAATGCATTCTTTCAAGAATATATTAATATTTCACTAGAATAGGATAGCAAGAACTGATCAGAATATAGTCATTAATAAGATGAAAATTGTTTTGGCATATTATTATTCCCGGAAAAAGTTTATTTATGATTTGGCACTAAATTTTCTTCAGGTAAATAAATAAATCACTCTAGGTCAAAATTAAGGCAAAATAATAAATTAACAAACGTTATTTTGCATCAAAATATAATATTTGATCACAACAATACTGACTTTAAATGATGAATATATGCAGACACTTTCCTTTTCCTTGTGACGGAGTAAGTATAATCTAATTTTAAGGAATATTCTCAAATATTCAAAATATAAACAAAAAATTAAAATAGCATTATTAAAATTATTAATGATGTTGCAGAAATTTGCTTCAGAAAAAGTTTACAGAAAACATATATGTCAGATATTTTTTTCAAAACAAAACGTCTTATAATAAAACTATGGAACTGATTTGGAGTTTAAAATTTTGACATATTAGTCAGATTATTAGAAATATCTTACATGACGATCCCAATCAGCAGCCTCAAGATAAAAACGAGCTCGAGATTGATCAGTACCGGTTAAATTACAAAACTCCCTTACCGCTTCAGACTCATTAGCATCAGCCATTATTTCAGATTCTGGTTTAATTTTTGCTATTTACCTCTTCACTTCAGTTTCAATTTCAAGAAGTTTCCGGAAAAAAGTTTCTGCAATGAAATGCACTTTTACTAATGGGCTTAATCGTTAGCGCATCCATTTACTGTGAAAAACATTTCAATTTTGAAAATCCCAAAATTTATATCGAAATAATGGGAAATAGTTTATAAATTTTCATGGTGAAGAAAATTTTTGTATAAATTTGATATTTTTTTCAATCTTGTTCAGCTATCTGTAATTCATAAAGCAAAGTCTGGGTTTGAAAAACATCGAAATTCATCATAAGTTCATTTCATTCATTATACCTTTCCTTAATTTTTCAGAATCATGATACAATTTCTTTGAGAATTTGTTAAATAATTTTAATGAGGATCAGTCATTGAAAATGAATGCAGAAAAAAATTAATACAATCTTAGAAATACAAATGAATAAGGAGTATGGTCCTCCTTCTAAGTAATTCTGATTATGCTGTCGCGAAATAGTTTGGCAAACTTAATCAATGGACAAACATAGCATTTGAGCAATGGAACGGGTTTTAAGACTTTTAATGATGGACTGGTGTAAGAATCTCAAAAATCACTTTAAAAACTTAAATCGTCATTGAAAATTCCAAAGAAAGTTTATCAAGTTTTTCCCTTGTTTCATAATTTTTATCCAACTATCGGAAAATCAGACTTAATTCGAATATATTGTTAGCTCATTTGTAGATTGTACAATCTATTTAAAAAAAGAAAATGAATGTTTTCTTTTGTTGTTGTATTATAAGAGTTCATTAAAAATAATGGTAGTTTTATGCAAATGATTTAATTCTACTTGTGGAGTTTCTAGACTAGGAGATGGAGATGATGAAATCTTCACATGGCAATATCAGAGATTTATCGTACATCGCTAGTGATGACCATAAAATAAGCCATCGTTTAAATTTCTTCTGGTGTGACACTACCGGGTGAGGACAGCTCCAGCTTACATGTTGACCATGTATATTGAAAGTAGATCAAAATTACAAGACGGTTGACTATGTTTAGCGGCTTTTCTGTCGGATATCCGGAAGCGACTAATGAAACAAATAAACAAAACAAACAAGTCTCACCATGGACAAATGTTAGCATGGAAAGCAGTTGAAGAAAAGTTCCTCTATAATTTATATTAGAATTATTGTTAAATAGTTGTATTTACATAAATTCAATAGAAATCATTGTGGTATGAATCAATTTACTGATTAACGCAAGAATTAGTTTTTTGTTCAGTTGAAAACAAAAATATTATATGTAAGTAAAACTGAAATTTCAGTATTCCCTAATTATCATATTCTATGTACCTAAGCGTAACTTTTAGTTATATTTTTATTGAAAAATAAAATTTTATAGAAGGAGTATAGAAAATTTATTTTTAATGGAGTATAAATTAAGTTACACTTTTCAAGAGAATTAGTGTAATAAATTTAAGGAGTGTAAAATGTGATACTTTTAATAAAATATAATTGTAGATTTTTATTGTAAAAAATAATTTAGAAGCTGTGCATTTCATTGACCAGTTAGTAGACGCTTATTGAAGAATAATTTTAATATCTTATTATTCGTAATTTTAATACAGTATGTAACATGATTTTATAGCTTATAACTGCATAACCAGTTTCTCTAAAAACTATTCATCTTTTTTTTATCTATGACAATTGGAATTCAAGTAATTACTAATGATTATTTTTCAATTCTATTGATAATGTGTTACATGCTTGTAAAATTAACCTAAAATTCCTTTAAAATTTTATAAGTAACAAATTAAAAACATTTTTTTATATTTATTTAAATTTTATAATTGAAGATATATCTATTTAAATAAAATTTTATTTAAAGTCTACTTAAATAAATATCTAATATGTTTCAAAAACAAAATTAATAAGAGATCAGTTCTTTTGATATAATTTTGTTAATTATGGATAAAAACTCAGAAGTAATACATATCTTTTATTTTATAAAATAACATTAAATGCTTGTGTATGTAACTTAAATGTTAGTTCATCATAAACATGTATAAATGAATTATTAAATTCATTTAAATAAGAATGAAAATCAAAATTAAATAACTTTATAAATATGGGTCAAATATTAATATAAATTTTAAACAATGGCTCTTAATGTTTAATAATTAGTTTAAAATGTATATATTTTTACTGTTATATTATACAATGTAGAGATTTTTTAGAAGCAGCACAGAAGATACAATTTTTGAAAAATAAGGAGAATTCTAAAGAAATATACAAAAATCAAAAAAGAATTCAAATATATATCAATGTAATATGAATGAAGAATATATCCACATTCAAAGGATACAAAAAAATTAATTAAATTTTTAATAAAAACTAATTAAGTATTATTTTTGATATTTGAAATATGTTCAAAAATACTCCGTGATATGGAAAACACTATTACTCCCAGATGAAATATTATAGAAATTCTTGGAGATTTGTAATCATTCAGCAACAATTAAATTAATGTTGCAAGAGTAAAGAACTTGCAAAAATACATTAGAAATGAAATTTTACCAAATGGAATACATGATGTGTATTTGCAAAACTTTAATTTAAGCAATTAATGTGTTAGACTTTTTAAAAAATAAAATTTTATAAAGTCAATTAAGTTTTAATGAGCTAAAGATTCACCTTGGGCAGAAAAATTTGAGATAAAGAATTTTGTTAATTTTGTTCTTGGTTTGTGTTTACAAAAAAATATTTTAACTTAATGTTTAACCCTATATGAAGGAAATTACTGTTTTAAAAATGTAATTAGGAAAATAAGCATTTTTATAATTAACAACATATCTCTCTAATTATATATGACTTTTATTATGTTATAGTAATTAATTGTTTAGATTAAACTTTTTGTTTGAAGAACTGGTAAATTCAATAAAATCCTAATTCCTGGTACATATTCAAATTCAATATATACTTCTATTGCCAACTACTATGCAGTTTGTTGTCAACTTGGGAGTAAAATCTTATGACTAACATAGCTACTTACGATTTTAAGAAATTTCATAATTTAGCTTTTTAAGTTTTTAATATTGCAAAAAAATTCAAATTTGAACTTTGAACAGAATTCTAAAAGAAATTTTAAAATGACTTACTAAACCTTAAAATAACGACATTCTATTAGAGCTTCAATCAAATTTCTTGCACATTGAAACTTGTATCACCAATGCAATATTCATATGGAAACTTATAATTCAAAAGAGCCATTTTTATATTGTATAATTTTGGCTTGTTTAGTACCTTCACCATGCATAAGATAGTACTGTAAATTCATTCTTTAGCTTCTTTTAAATTAATGGACTTTTAAATATGCCTTAGTTGATTCCTATATTAAACATATTCTATTGTACACAAAAGTTATAATTGCTGTTTCATGAGCTAATAGTGCACAGTACTATAAACGGTAACTTCAGAGGTTGGAATAAAGAAGTTAAGGAATTTAGTAGATTTATTATAGATGCAAAAATTTTATTAGTTTCTATTTTGAAACAGGAAATAGTATTTTAAAATATATGTATAGTATTTTAAAATATATAAAATATATGATTACAATGAATTAATAAGTGAAAATTTAAAAATTAAATTTAGAATTTTGTTGAATTTAATTTCTTCTCAAATTTTGTAGATGTATTGTAATTTCTCCAGTCTGCTAAATTATTGACATATTACTTTGAATTTTATTTTTTTAAATTTGAAAAAAATTGTGAAAGGAAAAATTTAATAAATGTTGTACAAAATTATTGTATTTTCATTTTGATCTGTTATGTAAAATAACTAACAACAATTCAAAGAGTTTCAACTAAAATTGATGCTCTATTTTTTTTTTTTTTTAAATAATAAGACATAAGTGAATGATTAAATAGCAACGACATAAATAGCTGTTTCATATTTATATGCATAGTTTTTTAATAAAAATTTCTTTTAAAGCTTAAACTTCCTACTTGAAAAGCTAGTTATATAAATATGTGTATGTTTAATGATGTATATAATTTATTGAATACTTAAGTTGCATTGAATCTTGAATATTATCTTAATAGAGTTATGTAATTCACAGTCTATAAAACATTGATTGAAAATTAGAAATGATTACAGTATTGTTCTTAATAAAAAAAAAATGAGCAATTTTAGAAGCTAAAAATGTTTAAAACATTATATTGATAAAAGTGAAATATAGCTTAAATTCTTTATTTGAGAATAAACAGTTGCACATGATTATATGCATTTAATATTAAAATTTATAAATTTATTATATTGTTTAAAACTTATTAAGTGAAAAATATTTTACATAAATGTGCATCGTACAAAAATACTACAAATAAAAAGTTTTATTTATTTTATTAATATTTTATTCCTAAAATAGTTATAAAAACTACTTCAATTTCATTATTTCACTTTGAATATTAGTTTAATTTCAGAAAAATACCAATACTGTTTTCAAGACATTCAAAAACTAAACAATAATATTCAAGGATTTTTCTAGAAAGGGCCAAAATCTCATAATTTAAATTAACAGTTTTTGCTTTACTTTTTAAATTATAATATTCTTATTTAAAAACACATTGCTCTATGTTATTAAAACACATAAATTTAAATATTTTTCTATAGGTTGTATCTGTGTGTAATTTAACTACAACCTTATCTAAAATTAGTTTTAAAAAATAATCTAAGAATATATTACACGTAGAGTATAAAAAAAAATTACATGTAAATTTTAATAAAATGCGACTAAATGTTGAATTTAGAATTGTTTGTCATTGAAATTAACCATTTAGCATGAAAGTGCTGTGTAATTTACTTCATCATACAGTAGCAGAAAATAAACATAAAATTATTTATCAAAATTAAAGCATATATTAGTAGTAAGCATATATTAGTTGCCATTTTTATAGGTGAAACCATTTATTCTTTAACACAAATTTATATGCATTCATTCAAACAGATGTTATTTCTCACATAATCTGTATCTCTTCAATATGAACTTCTGATGTAAATAAGCTATTGAAAAAGAATTCAGGTTCTATTGTTTTGCTTTAGATCACTGGACCTATGCACAATAACAAACTGAAGTGGTAAACTGTGTAAGCAGTTTGCGAAGCTGAAAGTATGTACATTTGTACCCAAGGAATCAATTTTATCTCTTGCTCCTATCTAGATGAGTGTGCCCTGTGTGTGCAACACTTTTGAAATTTAAATGAAAAGACATCTGTTAATTTCTGTCTTGTGGATGTGTTAATATGTGTACACAAACTTTTCTGTAAATGAATCAATGTTAATAACACATTAAAAGCTTTTCTCCTTGTATACAGACCACCATCACAGGAAGGTTTTTATGCAAAATAGACACTAATACTCTTTTCTACAAGTTACTTCAAGTGCAGGTATGAGCTAAAAAGAAATTTTGGTTTTTATACCTTTATATGTGTAACTGCAATATTATCAATCATTAGTAGCCATTATTCTTAGTTGAGTTTCATCGTTTCCTAGTCAAACATTATAAATTATTCCTAAGAATTTTTACAATTAACCATCTGGGTATTTCTATCTGACTTTGACATACCTTCAATCTCACAATAGATCTTCATAATAATTCTTTAAACAAATGATTTCTTTAGTATATAGTTACATGTATCAGTTATATTAGATTTCTGAAATTATTATTCCAATGAAATTTGTTATCTTGCCTTGAAGCAAATATTTTACTCATACTTCCTTCAAAGCAAAATAACAGTTTTCTCTGTACTTTTCACTATACTATATGCACTTTCCATTGAAGTATTTTAATTAAAAGTCTACTAATTTACATTTTGTAATTTTTTCCCTCACCCCTTAACAAAACTAATTTAAATTTGAATTTAATAATAAATTATCCCTGTTTTTAGTTAATTTACTCTTAAATTTTGATACTTATTAATTTACATTTCATTTATTTTGAAAAAAATGAAGGGTATATTTAATATGAAAAGGGTATATTTAATATTTAATTATGAAAAAATCAAAAATCCTTTCTTGTGTAAATTTGTATATAAGTGATGTAATGTTCATTTTATCTATTCATTTTATCTAATATGTTAATTCATTTTATCTATGATATTTATCCTACAGTTGCAATGCCTACTGTCATAGTACTAGATACTTCCTTATCTATGTGTCGACCAGTGCAAATGCCTGACACATCAGAACAATATCAGTATCGAAATCTTGCTGTTCATGGCCTTACATCACTTCTCGATTATATGAATGCAAACTGCAAGCTAGAGTTTGCTTCTCTAGTAAGTAATTGTTGAACAATTTATTTATTACACAATCACTGCATGGCCATATCTACTAATATAATTAATAATCAATGATTTCTATAAAAAATTAACATTAAGTATAAAGAAAATTTTTCTATTTCTTTCATATTTAACTTATTTCTTTTTTGTCTTTCTAATATATAAATAAATTCTAAATGAAATGAAAAATATTTTTTCAAAAATTAAATCTTGTTATTATTATAATCTTATTGGAGGAACCAATTGAAATTTCATTGCAGAAGTATTTGCTGTATTCATGAACTTAAAATTGTTAAAATAGTTTTGCTGCATGTTTCAAGAGTAATATATCAGTGTAATAATTAAGAAGTCAATGAGTAAAATTTATTAATTGATATAACATTCTTTCTAATGCAAATGTTTATTTTTTGAATTTGAATTTTAAAATATTTTATATTGTGTAGATTCATTTTTTAAACAACTTTAAAATAGTATTTAATTTTTTTCTTTCATTTATTGCTTTCAATTAATAAAAATTCTTTTAATATTTAGAAATAACTGTTAGAAATTATAAAAAGAATGTTATCTGTTTCTGTACTTAAAATTCATTAAAGTCTTAAGTTTTATTTTCCACACTTGAAATTGCTGCAATAATAGCTAATCTTTCATTATTCTGCAGCTTCTGGAATAAAATTATTTCTGTATACTTTATACATAAATAAAAGAAAACACCCTAATTATAAATTAACATTTACTTGCATCACATTATCTCAATTTTAAAAAAGAATAAATAAGATCTTATATTGAAAGAACAAAAGGGGTGTAAATGTTTGATTATAAAAATGAAATTATTTTTATAAGGAAATAAGTTGTGAAAAAATTCTTTTACCTAATTTCAACTGAATTCTTTTTTTCTAAGTTTATAACATACATATCATCATTCATGGCACGCCAGCCCTTGATGGGCAAAGATCTTCTGAACAAATTTTTCCAGCCACTTCTGTTAACAGCTGAATACCAGTATCAAGGACCCTACACAGTCTTCATAACATACATATAGATTTGTATTAATGAGATTGGAAATAAATAGTTACTGTTTATAAAATCAATACCGAGCAAAAGATTTTTTGATAATCATTAACATCTTTAATGTTAATGAGATCTGCAAGCTTTATATCTAAAAACAAATTATATGCTTATAATACTTATAAGTATATAATATGTTTTGTTATAATAGATATTCATATGAATATTTTGATAATTTGTTTGGCAACTACTTCTTTAAAAGAAAGAAACTTTTTAGTGAATATGGAACTTGGGTATTACCATATTTTCCTGTATACAATTTGCAGATTATGTGTTAAAAAAAGTTCTAAATTATGTTGTGCGTATTATATGCCACTGCAGATAATCTGATAAAATAATATTTTTCACCACAAAAGTTTACAATAAAGTTTTGAAAGAAATGTCGCTTATGTGTATGTTCCATAAAATAAATAACAAATGGTCTATGACTTGGCTGACTTATTTTAACTATAATCAACATTATCCAATTACATTCAAGAACGATTTTAGTTTCTCTGAATGATATTAAAGTTCTAATTCATTAGCGTCATTTCCCATTCCATCTTGACCTGAACTTTTTAGCTCTGAAAACATTCAAATTTGCATATCATCATAGTGAAGAGAAAATTATTAAGTTACTGAGCAAATTTTAAACTGAAAGCTATAGGAAATATAAAAGAAAAAAATGTCAAAAAGCGTGTAATGTTAAATGAACAAAGCATGCGATAAACAAAAAAAAAAAAACATTTCTTTCATTTAACTATTAACCAAACAAATATAGTTTATTTCTAAAATATATCTAACCTTATTTTGAAAGTTATTAGTATCTTAAATTTGATAATAAGATTTACTAAAATATTCTCAGATATTGATGAATGCCGCACTTTTGTCTCAGGTAATCACACTTTTCTTTGATGGATATTCAAACATATCTTTATCACTATAAATATTTTTTCTGTCAAATTTATTATATTTTTAATTATTATATGCATTTTTTATTTTATTTGGTACCAAATTATCAGCTCTATAAGTTTTCGATTATTCGTCAGAAAAATTGCCGCGGATTAGGCAGCACTTTTTTTTTTCTTTTTTCGAAAAACTGGGCCTGCGAATAATACGCCACTGTGGATTATATACAGGAAATATGGTATTTTATTTTTATAGACTAAACTAGTTAAATTAGGGATAGGAATATTTATATTACTTACTATTTGTATAAAATGAAACTTTTATTCAGATTTTGTGAATCAGTGTATTGTTGACAAAGCACTTTTTCAAAACTGTTATCAATGGTAAATAATATGGAATTTGTATAATGCTCTTTTTTTTTTCTTTCAATAATTGCAAAAGTTTGCAACTATTTCCTGTTAATTAAAAGGACAAAAATGTTTCCTCATAAAAAATTGTTAGCCAAAATTTTTTGCTCTCCAACTATTTTTTTCTTTTAAAGCTGTGAATTTTACTATCTTTTGAGTCATATTTCCATGACTTGTCCAAAATAAAAATCTGAGAAATAAAAGTAGTGTAAATAATTGTTGTTGCTGAGCTGTCCTAGTCTTAACTTTTAATTATTGAATCACAGAATTGGCATAAAAATTATAAGCAAGTATTACTTTAGTTATGTATTTTAAAACATATAAATAGAAGCTTCATAAAAATTTTCCACAATTCTTTAATATACTTTTTGATATACCCAGTTATATCACAAGTAATATTAAAAAAATAATAAGGTTAAATTGATTGAATCCTTCCTTAATTACAGTGCTCTTCTCTGGTTTATAAATTTCAGATTATTTTTTAAAACAAAATATATATTTGTAGAGATACTCTGCCCACTTTAGTATTTAGAATTAAAAGCAAATTGTTGTAGTGTTAAAAAAGGAATTATGAAATATTCATTTATTCTCTCCTTAAAAAAGGAATATAAAATATTCATTTATTCTCTCCTTCTCTTTGATGTACAGAGTTGAATGTTTCAACTTTTTTGCTCTATTTTTTATGTTCAATATTTATTCTTCAATGAAATACCTTATACCAGAAATTTATTTTTGTTTTTGAAGAATACTTTGCTTTAGTATATTTATGAACATACTACTGAATATTAAAATTTTATAGTAGTATGTACATTGGCAAAACTGATAATTCTTGGCTCATGATCCTGATCATAAAATTTAGGTAATATAAAAAAATTATATTCAAATTATAGCTTGTATTTTTATTCATATAGTTTCACATATACATATACTTACTATAAAATAACCTATTTCAACAACAAAAATTACTTTCAAAACTCATTCTATACATCATTGTGTTTATAAAGCAGTTCTTTTATTTTGTGAGTATTTAACTTGATTAAAATTGAAACTTTATGTGTATCTAATTTAAAAATTAAATTTTAGTAAAACTAAAGCTGTTTTAAAACTGTTTAAATTTAGAAGTAATTTTAACTTCTAGAAAAATTTATATAAAAAAATTTTTGCAAGCATTTGTAAATATTTCATTAAAAAAGCTTAGGATTTTCAGCTTGATCAAAAAATTTAATTAATATAAAAAAGATATTTCTAGTGTTTGAAAATAAACAAATTGTTTATGAATTTATTTATAGATGTCTTTTAGTTCCTTTCGTGAAGCTCTTGTGCCATTCACTAGAGATTTTGACAGTATAAAAGGCACTCTTATGCAATTGGAGTATAATGAAAGAGCTCGAGTACTGAGAGCATTAGAGGGAGCTCAAAGTCTTATTATGGAAGAATGGGGAGCTGGCATCCCTTGTCAGGTAAATACCTAATAATAGTTGGTTTTTCTTTATATTTAGTATTTATATTTTCCTCTTTTTTAAAAGTTTTCTCTGTAGAAATTTTAATTAATAACTTATTTTCATGAAATTCAATCTTTTAGTTGTGTTCTTTCTTTTTTATTTGCATGACATTATTTTATTTTTAAAAAATTTGTATTTTTATATCATATTTATTAAGTTCATTGTCACTTTCAATATATATAAATATATATATATTTATATATGTGTGTATATTTATATACTATATACTTATGTATATTTATATACTTATGTTGCTTGTACAAGCCAAGCTCGTTATCCGATGTCTGTGAAATTAAGTCAGCAGGGAGAGTCTTTCATTTAATCAGAGCACCATGAAGAGGAAAGTACGATTTTCTTCTAAGACTCCTCCAATAGATGGCACCACTAGAGGATCCACTCCCTTAACTTTGATTATGATCTGCAGGGGAAGGAAATTTTCTCCATACCGTTACATCCATGATAACTGTTCAATGATTTACCACATGACTCAATTCTTCAGATTTAAAGATCGTGTATATTGCATGCACTCGGTGGGTCTTCGGTGGTGGTGGGAATCGAACTTAGCCATTCCGGGCGGAAAGCCAACGCCCTAACCACTAGGCTACCATGGTTCACATAAATATATATATATTTATATACATTTGTTTCTAATTTTTATAAATAAATTGCATGTTTGTGTGAATAGTATTCAGGGGAAAAAAACATGCAATAGCATAGCTGCCAACTCTACTGTTTTTTGGTGGGGAGAAACTCCTAATTTTTCACCCTTACTCCCAATTTCCCAATGATGTATGAAAATCTACTGATTTTTGGCAAATTCAGTGATAAACTTAAAAACTGATATGACTGTGTGCAATTTCATTTACCTGCTTAAAAATTTTTCCTTTCATGATAAGATTCTAAAACATGCAGAAGTATACTGTTTGCAGGCTATTGAACAGACCTCATTTTCAAGTGTAAAATTCTTTATTGACAGATTTCCCATTTTACTGCTTAATACAGAACTGAATTAAGGAATTGGACTTTCTCCAAACTGAGTTCTGTGAATTTCAAAGTACTGTCCTCACAAAAGAAACACTGGATGAACACAGAGCAGATGTACAATGGTATTTTGTTGGAAATCTGAAAAATGAGTTTTCATGAACTAAAAATGTTTTCCAATATATTTCCCAGTTTATGGTTACAATTTTAACTATTCCACATTCTAATGCTTAATGTGAACAGGTGTTCAGTGATATGAAAAATCAATTCAGATCTTCTCTTTCTTCTTAAAATTTAGAAAGTTTAATTATTGCTAAATATTCTCAAAATGAGAAAAAATGTTTTGAATAGCAGTTCATTAATTCATTTCTAATGAATGCTAAGTCAGCAACGCATAAAAAAAATCAACCTGAGTTATTCGTGCCGTGAGTTACTCGAGTTTGAGATGTGTTATGTTTATTATGGTCAAAGTATTTGAAAATTTTTATTTTCTTATATATATAGAAGTATTTAACACTAAATTAAATTTACTTAGTTTAATTTAGTGTGAAATATTTCTAAGTATTTTAAGATTTATGTAAGGAAATAATTTTATAAATTTAATTTTTATAAATTGTTCAGTGCGAATAATAAAAGTTTCCTTGTAAAATAAATATTGAGACATAAAAGTTGATAAAGGCCAACGGGAAAGTGTTCCATAGGTAGGCCCAAAATCAGATAGATTGTCTTGATAGGGACTTTAATACTATTGGAACATTTAATTGGAAAAGTGCTGCTGAGTACAGGCCAAGATGGAATAAGCTCATTGAGAAGACCAGGACCACCACAGGGTTGTAGTGCCATTGTTGTTGTAAAAGTTGATGTGTTTATTTTATTATTATTTTTTTTTTACATATAGTATATTCTTTTATTCTTCATAGTTCCTTTATAAGGTTGAGGAATATTTTATTAAAATATTAAGGATTGACACAAAATATGTGTTTAACATAAATCATTCTCAGATTGTATTTAATATATATAAAGAGTAAAATTATATATATAAAGAGTAAAATTCTCTTTTTGCATTATTACCATTTTAAACATTCTGTTTCAAGTAAAAACATCGCTAATAATGTCTCCTGATTTTTTCTCTCAAAATCAGTAGAATCTACTGATTTTTAGTTCTCCCAGGTTGACAGGTATGTAATTGTATGATGTTTGGATACAATATTCCTTTTTTATACTCAACAAAAACTTCACTTTTTGTATTTCCCTGGTAAGAAAGTTATGTTTAAATTTTATGTGTAAATTTTTTAAAAGTATCATCTTTTATAGGTTCTTCTTGTAACTGATGGCCTCATTGGACCTGAAATTGATTCATTAAAAACTGACATTCAGAATTACTATTTGTCTGGTGAAAAAGGAACAGAAGATTCCAGTTTTCCTATTCCTTTTCAGTTTCCATGTAAACTGCATGTTTTATGTATCAATAGTTCTAGTGACCCATTTTTTCAAGCTGCACAATCAATCTATCAAAAATTGATTGATATTGTTGGAGGTGGTGGTCAAGTGTTTGTGCCTGAGGGACCTTTAAATTTCAAAAGTATTCAAGCAATGTTTATGAAATTAGCGGACACTTATTATAAGCCATTTCATGGTGTTCTTCATTGTGGACATCTTACATCTCGTGTTACTCTCTCTCCTCCTCCAGAAGCCTATTCTAAAGCTTGTGACTTTGACATTATAACAGCAGAAATGTCTAATGATATTCACATTTGTGGTTTTATTAGTATAGGGGATATTTCAAGTCCTCCATCACATTCTAGACATCTAGTATTACCCTTGCAAAGTTATAAAGGTAAAATGTATATTTATTGAAAGTAATATTGCAAATAATATATATTAATATTATATACATATATATATGTATGTATGTGTGTATATATATATATATATATATATATATATATATATATATGCACTTATTTATATACATGCTGGGGGATGTCCCGTAATACACTAAAGATTCATAAAAGTGGAAGGAATTGGAATATATTAGCAAAGTTGACAATTATCCCATTTGCACAAAAGGGGATTTTTTAAATAGGAATAAAAAATTTTTCTTCAAATTTTTCTTGATTGAAGGAATTTATGCATTGAAATTATAAGTTTGCTTAAATCTACATTTAGTAGCATTCATGCAAATGTTGTCAGCACTCAGGCAAAAACAGCAACTTATGATATACATGTAAACATTTGCCTGAAAGCCTGAATCTACTGAGAAAAAATCTTCTTTTATGCAAATCAATTTGTTGCTAATCATATTTACATATTCTAATATATCCTTTCTCATATAAATTTTTAAGGTATTCAAATTTATAGGGCACCTTATATATATAGTCATTAAAACTATCAAAAGATAAAACTAAAATTTCTCCTGAAAATGGAAATTTTTTATGAATCCTTCTCTAAAGAATGTTATTCAAATTGTGCACAATACCTGATGAATACTAATCAGTTGAAGTACACAAAGTAGTAATATTACTAAAAGAAGAATATTAAATCTTTATATACTTGTTTGTGGTGAGAAACAATATTGAGGATTAAAAGAGCTAAGATAATAGTAGCATTAATTTTTAATTTAGAGTTTTGATGCACTTAATGAAACTAATTAATTATAAAAATGAAATTAAAATAAGAAACAAAATGATAAATATTGCTGTCTATGGAGGAGCAATACCCAGTACATAAATGATAAGGTAATATGTGAATATCAGAACTATATAATTTCTTTCATTGAGTGTTATTAATTTTGTTTATTTTTTTAAGTAACTTTTAAAGAGTACTTTACTTAGTTTGAATTTTTAAAGATAAAGGAAGATATTTGAAGATGACCATTGAAAAATTAGAATAAATAAAAGGGTATGTGATAATATAATGAATTGGGTATTGTTACAACCAACAGAAGAAAAAAAAGAATCCTGTTGTCTGTAAATGTATTGTAGATGGATAAAAAAAAGATTATATATATATATATATATAAATATATATATATATATATATATATATATATATATATATATAGATAGATAGATAGATAGATAGATAGATATATATATAAAAATATATATATATATATATATATATATATATATATAATAGATAGAAACCTAGGAGAATCAAAAGCTTGAGGAAGATTTGGGTAGGAAGAATAAATGGAAGATGACTTGAAAATGTTTGCAATTATTTATTACAAATGAAAGGTGCTATCAACAGTTCAGATTATTTATAAGAAAATACAAGACACACTAGCTGTTATAAACAACAGCAACAACATTTATTTTACAAATGACAAAAACAATTAAATATTAATACAGGAATTTTGATAGAATATTGTGGGTGTTTTAGAGTTATTTACTCACCTCTCTCCCTCCTGCTTGGCATACAAGTGCCTTCTGCTGTTTGTATGCTGAGCTCTGGCATAGTTGAGATGTATGTGCCGATAGAAGTGAATGTTCAAAACCTTTTGAAGATCATGTCCCTAGGAAGGATGTAACATGAAAACATGATATCTATTTTCAAAGCAAAATGTGTTTTATTAAATTTTATGTAATTTTGGTTTTTAGAAAATTTAATCACTGAAGTAAAACTGAAATAATTTTCTAAGATATTTGTTAAGTTTTATGAATTAATAGTTTATTCAAAAAACTTAAATGTATTAGACTTTAAGAAAAATTTGTGCCAAAATAAATCATTAAAAAATTTAGTATAATTCTCATTTTTATTTTATAAAATATTTGTGCATATTTTTTTATTTTAACTGAATTATTTGATTTTACCTAAGATCTTTATTTTATCAATAATTAAAAATGAAATTTTAAAATATATAAGCACTATTTAAAAATAATTAGAGAATTTTCAAAAGTAAAATGTTTTAGAAACTCTCTAAAAAATCTCTATATCAAATTTAATTATAAATAGCATATTTAACCTCTTGTCAAGATGCTAAATAGTATACAAGGTGAACTCAGCCTTTGAAACAAAGTAACCAGATATTGTAAACCAATGCAAACTAAAAGGAAGTCTATTAAAATGATTATTAAAACAAAATTGGTTACAACATTTTCTTATACCTTTGGAATCTTTGCTTCATTTTATTTTATCAAGCACCTTTCATCTGATTACACAATTGAATTTAAAATAATATTTATTAAAAATTGCTTTTGTTAACTATTTCATATATTTATGCAGATGAATTGAAGCCTCCTGTTGTAAAATTAGAAAATGGTGAAAACAATGATGATGAGCCTGCAAATGAAGACGGGAAACAACCTTCCTTTTGTGTTCTTTTGCATGGGAGTTTAAAAGTTGAAGGCATGGTTGCAATTTGCCATGTTGGGTATATATTACTTTATAGATTTTAATTTTTTATATTAAAAATAATTCTTATTTAAATACTTAGTTTTAACACATTTTATATAACTTTTTATTGATATGTTTAAGTGTTAGCTATAACCCTAACTCTGAATAATAATATAACTGTAACTGCAGTTTATCAATATATTGCCCTGTTGCCAAAAAGAGCAAATGTCATTGCTCAGCAACTGTGGGACAAATCTTGTGTATGTGGTTTACTGTGTCCAGACACTTTCACAAAAATGGTCTATTTCCCTGTTCTGATTGTTGGATTTGAGTAGCTCAGTAGCTTTATGCCGCTTCTCTTTGAGAGCAGCAAGTGAAGCATTATTTGCCATGAACAGTTATTGGGAGGGTAATCATGTACTCTCATTCACTGGTTGCTGGAGCTCCATGGATTGGGAACATGTCCACATTAATATGTGACATCCAAAGTCCTTCCACTGGTGTGGCATGAATGTGGAGAGGAGGATGTCTTCTTGGGTGTTATCTCATCACTGACTGTGGTTCAAAATTATAAGGCACTTGGTGATAGACGAGTATTCCAAACCTGTCAACCTAAAGGTACAGACCCAGGCTTGCTTACACCTCTATGTATGTCCAGATAACTCATCCTTTTCAAATAGGCCATTAGTGCCACATTTTAAAATGGAGCAAACAGTACAAAACTAGTCATCTCATTAATAGAGTTGTGTCGTCTTTGTAGATGAGAGTCATTCTAGTCCCCACAAGCAATTCTCAATGCCATTTGATTTGTAAAGAAATTATCCTTCTCCATGTGTGTTTGTTCCGAAATGCCTTTGAAGCTGGCTTTATTTTTACAGTTGACAATGGGTGCCTGTCAGCATGAAGACATGCAGAATATAAACACAGTAAAATTAGGTAGATGCATGCAGAAATAATTCTTTTAAAGAATCTAATGCACAAACATTTTATGCAGGGAAGTAGCATTTATTAAAAATATTTTAAAATTAAAATTAAACAAAATACATAACAACAGCAAACAACTTGACCATTTACTTGCCTCACACATTCTCAAACATACACTTTATATGATTTGGAAGTGCACTTTATATGATTTGATTTTAGCTCATTGTTATTGACAAATTCAGTATTTATTATTAAAAAATTCCATATAATCATTAAACCAAATTATTGAAGTCTTATTCAATTGCCAAAACTCTATCCCACATTCATATTGAATTCATAATATATTAAATTAATAAATTTTCAAATTTATCTTTTAATAACACTTTTGTTAGAAAATCTGCAAAATTACTTTTAGAATATACATGTTTAATACAAGAAATTCATCATTTAAATTTCCCAAATAAACTAATATTTAATATCCTCATGTTTTGCTTTCACTAATTCTCGATTTTTTTTATGAAGAAAATATCACTTTTTAGTTATTACAAAATTGTTATGCTTTATCACATTGATATAAGTTTAATTCCTTTATTATTCTTGAAAACCAAGTTACATCATTGACACACTTTCAGTCACAGCAATGAATCCTGATTCCATACTACTCCATGTAGCACATTTTTGCTTAGACGAATTCCAAGTAAAGAGAATGTCTCCAAAATATATGATATATTCACTTGTTCAGTGGCAGATATTCACATTTCAACCCCAGTTAGCATCAGAAGAACTCACTAAGTTATAATTTTGAATATTAGATAAATTAACTTTGTAGTTTTTTGTTTGAAACACATAATTTAGAATATCACGAACTATAAGCCAATGCTTGGAAGTGCAGCTATTGTTAAATTGAGATTTGATGTTAACAGAAAATGCCATGTCTAGTTTAAATCTTACTGGCAAGGAATTGTAGAAATCCAATTATTATTATATGTAAAAGTTTTTTTCATTATTTCATTTTCTTAGTTTTGTCTTGCATTAAGTGTAACTCATCAAACCTTAACATCAACTTTTCAACATAAGTTTGCTGATTAAAAAAAAATAAGTGATTAATAATCTCAAAATTAACTCCTAGTAAAAATATAACAGTACCTAATTTGATCATTTCTAGCTTAGCATGTATTACAATTTGGGTTTTTCCAAGTATAACAGTATCATCTACTTATACAACTAATACAACATTATTTAATTTAATGTTGAAATGGTTTAGTCGAATATATAAAGTTTAAAATTATTAAAATAATACCTAATTCACAAAATTCCTGTCATGGTCACTTTGATAAAGACCATATATAGCCTTTTTTTTAGCAAGCACATTTTTCTTCCTTTTCCTTTTACTATAGTACCAGGTGGTTGCTACGTAAAAACATATTTTTTTTTATTTCCATATAAACAAGCTACTTTTTTTACATTAATTGGACATGATACTAGCCTTGGAAAGACAAGTAATATGAATAAAAGTTTAACTTGAGAAATTAACAACTGATGAATGTTTCAATAAATCTATACCGGGCCTTTGGCTAAAACCCTATGTTGCAAGTCTAGCTTAATGTTTCTTAACTTTATTTTTATCATCTCTTTTAATTGAATATACCCATCTACTATCTATTATTTTGATTTTGGAACATTTTTTACATGAATATAAGCTTGAAGAGTTTCTGCACAAAAATCTAGGTTGAAGACTTGTAAAATATCCCTTGTAAAATCTTGTAAAATATCCCTAACTGCATCCATTTCAGAAGCATTAAAACTTTCTGCTAAATCTTTTTGTTCAGGTATATTTACGAATGTACGTTCGATCAAAACTCCTAATTCATTTAAATAACCTTCAAATTTTTATGAGTAAATTTTATTCCATTATCAATTTAATTAGATTTCAACTTTACACCAAGTTGTGTTTCTGGTTTAAACATAAACTGTTTTAAACAATAGATATCAAGTATTTACTATGGCTGACTGATGGTTGAGTGATTAGTATTCTTAACTGCTAGGCTTTTGATCCCAGGTTCGAATCCTGGTTTGAGCATCCATGTTTTTTTCCCCTCTTTCTTTCTCTGTCCTTTTTTCTGAATTGATGCATGAATGTGGCCAACCCTATAAACAGGTTTATAGTGATGTGGCGTGGTTAATACTACTCGCCTTCGTGACTTGGTTCACAGGTGCTTACCAGGTAATGATAAATAAGTAACAGCTTAGTCTTGTTGTGATGAAGGGTTAGTCACCCAGTTATTGTCGTTGTAAAAAAAATGATTTACTACCTCCTAAAGAATTAACAAGAGCAGGTCCTCACTAGTCTAGATGTGATTTTTTTCTAAAATATTTGTTAATCTATCTATGATAAATTTCAGGATTCAGAGAAATTCATTTTGATTTTGAAATTTTACAAACCTCCCAATTTTTAACTTTTTTAACATCAGCTTTTAAGTTTTCAATCCCATTAACGGAATTATTCTTACTCATTTGATCAATTAAAGTTACATTTATTTGACATAATCTATAATGAACCAGTTTTGAATTTAAGCTAAATAGCAATTTGAACTTTTGAATAACCTTTCAAAGCATATAATTTACCAATTCTAAGTATAGTCATAACGTATCAGGTATCCTTATATATTACAATCTTCTTATTAGACCAAAAGTGATTTTAAAGTCTTCTATATCTATTTTTGCACCACACTTTAAATTTTCACACATGATTTGACCAAGAGAACATGCTCTCTTTTCCTAAAATTTTATTTACCTGTCTTCTAAAATTGACTTTACCTCTAATATCTCTGTAAATCATATCTATATTACTGACTCCCAAGATTTTTGATATACTGTTTTTCTCTCCAACTAGAATATTTAAAGATGACAAAGATTTAAAGTTTTTGAATCACCCCTTTTGTTATTGCAAAAATGAGATGTTGTAACAGAATCGGTCAAGAATTCACAACTGTCAACACTTTGTGGTGCATTCAAAAATGCACTGTAGAAATTTTCTGTAAATTGTGGTAATTTCTACCCTTTTTTCTTTGTTTATGTGAACTTTTTGCTTCACAATGTCCTATTTACCCACAGTAGTTGCAAGGCCACATAAAAGCTTGCTTTTTCTTCTTTTCCAGTTTCATATTAATCACACTTCTGCTGTTTATTCTTTCATGCTGTTTTCTGTTTGAAGACTACTCTTTATTCTCTTCCAACCCAATTTGGATTTTTGAATATATGCATGAACTATATCAATAAAAATTCTGTCATTTTTCTTTAGTTCTTTTCAGCTGGATTTGCTAATATTTTCATTGACATTTTCATTACATTTTTTAGCCTTTCAACATTGTTCAAACTGAAATCTTTATACTTGAGTCGGTACAGTAGTTGAGCAATATTTTCTAATTCAATCTTCTAATTAACTGGAAATAAACTAAAAGTTCAAGTATACCAAATCTAGCATGTTTGACTTGATTCTTCTTTTCTATAACTCTCATAAAATATTCTGTGTGTCTCTTCCTCGGGATGAAATCGAAAACAAAGGAATTCATCTACCATCTATACCAGTTAGGCTCTTGAATTTGGTTTGAAATTTTCTTTCAAATTTTCACATGTCTTTTTTACATGTTCAGTTTAAGCAGTTAGAGTTTGAAATTTTATTTCTATACTTTGATAGATCATAGTATATCTTCTGGTTTTACACTATTCATAAGACTTCTTATCTTTTTCAGATGAATGCTTAGTATATGGCACAGTATTTCTAATTATAAATTCTCATGAGCCTTGATTTGCTAAAGCTTTTTTATGTCAATCTTCCAGGATGACAAATGAAATAAGTGAATTTGGGAAAAGCATAATTTAATGATTGGACTGTCAGCCATTTCGCAATTTCTTTTATCCATTTAATGTGACTTTTTTTTCAGGTTTTAGCTTGAGCTTCAGAAACTCTGTTTAAATGTCAAGCTGTCCTGGCCATTAACTTGTCTGTAAAGACATACTGAATATAAATGCAGTAGAATTAAGTAGATGTATGTAAAAATAATTATTCTAAAAGAAATCTAATGTACACACATTTTATGTTTGGGAATAACATTTATTAAAAAAGTTTCAAAATTAAAACTAGAGAAAATATATAACAGCAACAGGGACCAACTTGGCCATTTACCTGTCTCACCCATTCTCAAGCACATAGTAAATGCACTTTATATAATAATATTTTAGGTCATGGTTACAGTCAGATTCAATACTTATTATTAAAAAATTACATATATCATTATTAAATCAATGCAACTGAAGTTTTACTCCATTGCCAACAATGTCCACTCTTGACTGCTTATGTTCAGTTACTGGAAAGAAAAGATATTTGATCAGATTGCCAGTGTGTTGGCAAGAAATATATTTTATCTTTAAAATGTGTATAATTTGATTTTAAAAATTATAAAAAAAATAAATATTTTACAATACTTTTCTTGATTTATTGTTCTTGGTGATAGATAAATATAAGTTAGATTGTTTCCTTCATCTCAAGTTTATCACTTTTAGTAATGAGGTGGGCCTAAATAAGACCTAAACTTAATTTACTATTAAATAAATCAAATACACTTATAAAAATAGTTAATTTGGTTTCACTTCTCTCTCATGATTAACCTTTTGTTAAATGAAAATTTTCTGCAAAAACTAATTTTTGATAATTATAATTTATAATAATAAAAAATATTAAAGGTTGAAATGATCATTACTAATATTGTCATTAATATTATACCTGAGACTAACAGATATTAACATAATAATTAGCAAAGATCTGTTAAATTCTGTTTTAAACTTCATACAAAAGTATCATTTTGCGTTTTTGGAACAAAATCAGGAGAAAAGATGCCATATAATTATGGAAAAGCTCTAAGTTTTGTCTAATGAAATTTATAAATTTACTATTCAAAAAAACCTGTTGTAGGTCAGATGAATGAATACTTTTAAGAACCTTAAAAGTATTCATATATTATTATATAATGTTCAATAAACTAGCATATAGATTTTTCATTGCTTAAATAAAATTGCTTTTTTATAACTATATACTAAATTATTTCAAAAGCATTGACTATATTAAATGCTTCTAAAATAATTATTAATTTTAAATTAAAAAAAATGTTCTTGTATCATTATTTGAAAAGTCATAGTTTTACAGATATTTTTTATCTCAAAATTACCGGAATCTGTTTCTTAAAAATTTGTACAAGCCCTGTCTGGTGCTTGTGTCCTGCTATTACATGCCAGTTTTTCTGTAAAGAAAAATGTGAAAAAAATATTTGTTTCTTCATGTGTAACTGCTTCAATTATTAATTATTAATTACCAGGTTTAATGATTGTGTTATCACTATAAGTAGTTTTTGCTATTAATATATGGTAAGTGACTTATGAATTGTTCTTCTTTACAATTGTTCTGTGTAAATGTCTGTGTTTATGAGCATGCTTCTTAAATATAAATCTTAATATTGGAGTATTCTGCTGTAGATACCCAACCTCTGTGACTGCTGTTTTCTTTTTAGACACTACACAATACTTCAATACCTGTTAGTCTCTCACTCAGCTTCTGTTATTTACCTTTCAAATTCATAGAAACTATGTGTAAACTATGAATTTTTATAGTAAAGTTTAAAATATTTGTGTTGCATTATAATTAAAAATAGATTTTGCCTACTCACATTTATGAATATAGTTTTTCTGGCAAAGTATAAAAATTTAATTTTTCTTGAGATATATACTTGTGCTCATGTATTACTTTTTCTTATAAGATTTTTATCATATATACATGCTTATTTAAGTGAATATTTTGTTACAATATTTATTACACTATTGCAGTGGAGATTGGTATGGTATGTTGTATTCTTGGGCTGATAGTAAGAAAAAATCCAACCTTATGTTATCTGTTTTTGAACCAGGTAAGCTATGCTTTTATATATATATTAAATATAGTTTTTTTTTTCTAAAAATTTGTGTTAAAAACCCATTTCTTGGCTTATATGATTAAAAACTTCCTGAATTTGTTATTCATATATAAATAATGGATATTATTTTAAATAAACTCTTTATGAAATTACTATAACTTCATTATTTAAAGGTATTTATGTTTAAGATTATTTAAAGATATATATTTATGAAATATTTTATGTTAATAAAAATAAAGTAATATCAATTATCTTTTGTAATAATAACTGAGATAAATTTTAGATTTTTAAGCTGTTCGTATTTTAAAATAAAATTATTTAAAAAATTTCAAATTTAACTTCATAAGATTACTGAGTGGCTTATTGCATTCATTTATCAGTTATTTATTATTAATTTTTTAACATAAAAATTAAAAAAGTTAGTTCTTTACTTGTATTGCAAAATGATCTCATTAATGTGAAATTTGAATATTTTTGCAAAATTTTTCTTCATAATTGTGCATTTATTTGTCTTTTAAAAAAAAAGCTGATATTTTATGCAGAAAAAAAGGAAAACTTTTTCTCCCTTTTATTTTTAATTAGATAATTTAAAATATAATAATATTTTTTAATTTAACATACATATATAAGTTATTCAGATTTAAAAAATCTGAACTGTATTATTTTCATTCCCTTTCTTAATATTTTAAAAAGCAATAGAAATATTTTTTAAAAAAACATAAATCAGATGTTTCTGCCAGAGTAAAATCCATTTCTTGTAAAATCCATCATAAGAAATAGTTATATTATTTTAAAAATTATCCTTTCCAAAAGAACAGTAATACTGAATCTTTTCTGTTAATGTTCTGTAAAAGCAGAGTTTTTATAAAATAAATTTTCACAAATTAGAATATAATATGGAATTAAAATCTACAGCTTTTTAATTTAAACAATATGTTCCTTATAAATAAAGCTAATATTAAATAGATTCAACAGATTTATGTATTGTACATTATGATTATTAGTCCATAAAATAAATAAAAATAATACATATAATGATAATTTTCATTTTAAGATGATACCTGATGTTTTTAATAATCTCTCATGTCAATTAATGAATTTTAAAAAAATAGTGAGCTTATGTTTTATTTAAAACTTATTTTAACAATTTAATTTGTAGTAATTGTAACAATTTAATTATAATAATCACATTAATTGTTTTATAAGGTAATCAGTTTGTGTCAACAGTGCTTTCGGTTTAAAAAAAAATGTTGATGAAAGCTAAGCAATATAAGCAATATTTTTAGGATGTTAAAATAATTCCCTATTCCTATTCCTGAAAATTAAAACATTGGTAAATGTAACAGATATTTTTATTTGTTGATTTATCAGTTATTTAAAATGTTATTTGTTTGTTAATATATTATAAAAATCTTTATTATTTGCATATATCTTTCACCATACTTCTTCTTCTTCTTCTTCTTTTTTTTTTTTTTTTTACTTTGAAGATGTAAATAATGTGTATGTCTTAAAACTTTTTCCTTTTATTTAAAAACTATTTGATCTATAAAATGTTTTCTAATCAATTAAATGAACAGAGAGAAAAAGTATATTCATCATAAGAACAGCTGTAGCTCAGTCATTGAATAAAACTTTTAACTTTGCTTTAACTTGTATCATTCTCAAAACTGTTGACAAATACTAAGTGAAGATATAATTAATTTTAGAAATCAAATTTATCAGCATGTGGTTGTTATTTATTGCTAATATCAGTGAAGTATTAACCCCTTAACAGTCTGAGGTCCTTTGAAGAATGTGTTTCATTTTTGCTTTGTGTTGGCAACATAAATTTGTGCTTTCACTGCAAAATGAGCTCTGTTCTACTTAACAAAAATATAAATCCTCTAACTCATGTTGGACATATATCCACATTTCTCTTGACCACCTCTAGGAAATAACATTTTGATGACTTATTTACAATAGGGATATATATCGAATTATTGTTCGTCTTACATATGAATAGTTCCCACCAAATAATGCCTGTCTGTTGCAGGATAAACAAGGCTTGCTCCATTTTCAACAGGGGAAGGCAGAAAGGAAGGTACCTATTTAAATATGGTGATTTCCTTAATGGCAATTTTGTAAGCCTGTCAAAAATTGTTTTATAAATTAATAATATTTTATTTAAATTTTACAAATTAAATTTAAAATTTATTTACTGTAAAAAATTATTAAATGAAAATGAAATTAATTTATTCACATTTTTTTAATTTTCATAATAACTTTCAATTAATTTGCAAGAGTGGAAAAGTTTTTTTTAATGCTAAAAAAATTGTTTTTAAAAAATGTAAATGAAAATACATATTAAAAAGCAAAATCAATAATGCATATGGTTTCTAACTATAAAAATACTTGTACAATTTTGACATTAGTATGAGTTATTGAAAACAAAATCAGTAATACATATGACTACTTACAATAAAAATTCTTTGGCAATTTTGACAATAATATGAGTTATTGCTAGTATTTAGGATTTTAGAATAATGCGAAATACCACCAAATCATAATGCCTTAAACTCCTATTTGAAATGGACAACACTTATTAATAGAACAACTAGACTTCTTGGTTGGAACTATTCTTTAGTTAATCAGTAATTTATTTTGTGAATGTTCAGATAAAAATATTTCTGAGTCCGTTATAATTTTTTATTATTATGAAATTACTTTTTAAATATATTCAAAATTGTTGTCTAAATTTAATTCAATTTTTTTATTTGAAAATTAAAAAAAAAGTTTTAAACATACATTATAGCAACTGTCATTAAACTCTACATTCTGCCTTGTCCTAAATCTGATAATATTAGTGAAATCATGTGAATTGTACATGGCAGTCATATTGCACTTTTTTTATGATACTATAGTGACTCTTGTTTTTATGAACTCATAGTAACCAGTAAAACAGTTATTAAAATAGAAAGTGCATTAAGGTAATAAAATAATGTTTCAGAATTATTAAGATCTGATTTTTTTCAACCAAGATCCAGGACTTTATCATGAGCATTCTAGTTATCCACAATTAATAGAAATTTATAATTCTCTGATAATAAATATTGAGCTAAATCTGAGCCAATTTTCTTAAATGCTTCTAGTCATCCAAGATTTAATGTTTGCTTGATATGCAGCTGCTTTTGAACATTTTTGTAACATTAAGGCATTAAATATTTTCTTGTGAAAAGAAGAAGCAGATTTCTGTTCCATTTATGTTTGCTGCAAGCAACTCTGTAATCTAAATGAAATTAGTTCTCACATTTTATTCATTATAATAAAATTAGTTTATTAAAAGTAAATCATTGTGAATATATTTAATTCTTGTGATAATTCAGATTTGAATTGATTTCATATAATCCTTAATTTTAATAAAAAAAATTAAGTCTAGTTTTTGCTTGTGAGATTCAGTTACAATATGAAAAAGTCACTAAATATAAAAAGAAGTCCAAAATTAGTTCATTTTTTAAAATGCGTAATCAAATTCAAATTTATTTCATCGTTGTATTTATAATACAATTTTTTAAAAAAAAATTTATATGGAATACTAATTTTTTGTACGAGAAGAAAATTATTTGTTAATTATCAGATATAAAATTATTTAAATGTGATAATTTGAAATTTAAATTGATTTTATAAAAGTAAGGAGGATACAAAATACTTTATTTTTTCCTGCAAATAATATTTTGAATATTTTCTTCTGATTTCTTATTTACATTTATAATTAAAGAAAATCAATATGATAAATCATGTACATTACACATTTTGATTAAAAATATAGTTCTTTATTGTTGAAATCAGACATGCTATAAAAATGCCAATATTTCCTCTCATATGATATGCAAACAGAATTTAATTTCTGAGAGTGACAATAAATAAAGCTGCAAACTCATACATATATAAAAGCAAAAATGCCAACAATATAGGATTCTATCATTTGTTTATGACCATCTGAATGTGACATATTGAAAAGATCTTTTGTCTTTTTGATAAATTGAAAACTTAAAATTAATCATTAAATTACTGTTTTTTCAATTAATTTGACAGGAAGTGTATCCACTATATCACTGTTATATTTGTTACTAATTTAACCTTTATAAGTTTCCCCAGGAAATATTAACTAATACACCAGTTTCACAGGGTTTAAATTTAATCATTACAATATCCTATTGTTGTATTTTGACATGATGACTTAGTAATTTTAAACTACCAATATATGCATCAAATTCCCTATTCACTCTAGATTTTAATTAAGCATTTGTTTTGACATTCTGATATATTGTTGATAGTTGCATGCTATACACAAAAATTGAGTACATATATTTCAAATTATCAAATATGCTAAGATAATATCAAATTAGTTATTAGCCTAAATAGCAATTGAATAAACATTTGATTACTGATTTCTTGTCTATTTATATTAAATAAACAAGAAATTAATGATTCAGTTTTTAAATGTATGCTACATAAACACATATTTGTGAAAGTGCAAAACTGAATTCAGAAGACACAGTTTATATATTACTTCTGTCTTTATTATTATTATTTATTTATTTATTTTTTTATTTGAAAAAATAGAAAACAATACAATGAAAAAGAGCAATTCTAAAAAAACTAACAGTATTTTTTTTTAATATGTTTCTTATTGAAAAGAAATATGTTTTCATTTTATCAATTGTATGTTCTTTAATTTATTTATAATTAACTCGTTATTTTATGTGATTGTTTAAAATTAATAATATTTTTGAGATTGATACTTCTTTTTCAAATGAAAAACATCTAATATCTTTTTTTCTTTGTTGTAACAGAAGTTTTCTAATTTTGTGAAAAATATCAATATTTTAAAACTATTTTTGGTGTATCTTTTTTTTTATTATAACATTCACTTATATTATCATTCACTTTTTACTTTTGTTATTTCTAATTCACTTAAAATTGCATTATTTTCAAGAAGTAAATACAAATATAAATTAATTTTAAAAGGGTATATAACATAATTAATATAAAATAATTAATTTTAAATTAATTATTAATTTAATTTATTCTTCATTTCTTAAATAACTATATATGTATATAACAGAACTATATGTAATTGTGTGGGAGTGATTTTATATTTGATGAATATTTCCTCATCAAATTTTTTTAATATTTTATTTTCTGTTAACTTAAGGGGGCAATATAAGTGACAACATCAAATTTGTAAACAAAATTATGAAAAAAATTTCTATTTATAAAAAAATAAAATTTTATTTAACTGTGATGTCATTTGTAAAATATGTTAACAATGACATCATATGTAATCTACTCTGGTTTAATCCATTTTAAACCTTGTATCACTTATATATATATATATATACACATACAATTTGAATTAAAAGAAAAGTTAATCTTGTTTTCTGATTAAAGGACCAGCAACAATTCCATGGTTAGGGAAATTTACACACATGGGGCCAACTTCATTAGCTCCTGAACCGTCTACCTTTCCTGTTAAGCCATCAGGAAAGCGTAGTTATGCTCAGAATTGTGTAGTATGGATACGGCAATCTGGACTTCAGGTGACACAAATATTTATTTATTATTTATCTATAAAATAGTTATGAATTTTGAAATTTATAGTAAAGATCTTGTCTTAGTGAAATAAATTTCAATGAAAATTTCTTTTAACAAGTTTCATATTTATTATTGATATATTAATTAAATTTGTTAAAGTATACTTTTAATAAATGTAATAAAGTAGTATGAAAATGTATTAAATAATACTTTAACATATTTTACTAATATGTTTCCAATTCATGATCCTCGAAAAAAACGATTATATTTGTATGTTAAGAAATTCAACATTATATTATTCCTGATGAGAGTAATATAATTTAGAACTGTGTATGCTGAAATTATTATGAAAGAAAAAATATTAATAGCCTAAAATTCTCCTTCAAACTGTAAATTTTTATTAGCTATTGTTTGAATTTAAAACTATATCTTTTAATAAAAACGTCCAAAATTGATTTTTTTACTTAAGGTACTTAATTTTAAAAGATTTATTATTCCTTCTTTAATGATTAATTTTCAAATTTGTGTTTCCTTTGAACATTTTTAACTTAAAAAAAAGAAAAGAATTACTTAAAACCAATAATTATTTACTTAGTCTTTATTAACTATTAATGATCATTCAAGATTTCCTCTTAGATAATAGGAATTTTGCTGAATGTTGAAAATGCCATTTATTATTATGAATATGTTTTGTAATAAATATGTTTCACATGTGAAAAATTTGCTTTTAGTTAAGCTATTGTTGAATAATTTGTTATATTATGGTATTTTACTTCTAACAAAAATACAAAAACAGACAATAAATATAAAAAGAAAAAAAAGTTAAAATCCAGATTAAGACAAGTTTATGAATGTATTTTAGTATGTTTTGTTTTCAATTATTTTTGTTCTTATATTTTTTTTATATAACTTTGAATAACCATTTACAATAAACTCAATTCAACAATACAATTAGGTTTATTAAAATTAATTGATATTTTTAAATTTTTTCATGTTATTTTAATAAATGACCTGCTGTTTTTACTATTTAATGCAGTCTTTAGGAAAAGTGCTTTTCATTTTTCAAATATATTTAAAAAAATAATTTATTCTATTTTCTTTATTATTTGGTATTAATTATAAATTGTTAATAGTAGTTTTGAATTAAGGAAAAATATGGAAAAGAATTATCCGTCAAATAGAGTTCTTAAATTATGATTCTGTAAAAACCAAATCAAATAAATTGTCAATGTTGGTAATAACACTTGAAATTAAAAAAGATGTGAATTATTTTTTAAGATTTGCTATTTAGAAAATCTACAGGGTTTCTGTTATTGTTGTTCCACCATCATACTTCCCCCTACTTAGCCCTGAATTGGACTGCACGAATTAAATAGAAGCAACTGAGTTGGAGTCTTCATAATTTTAAAGCAAGGACCAATCAGAAGGCTCTCGATACTTAGCCTGCCACCTGCAGAGGTATTATTTCTCTTGGAGGACATTGCAACTACATACAGTTTTAACATGCTCCAGCTGTTGTGGATATTTTTCCTGAATTAATTAAATTATACATTTTTCCCTGGCTGGAAGTCCTTTTGTATATTTCCATCCGCCATAAGATTCATACTGTATTACTTCCTTCCACAAAGTAGACTGCACTTTTCCAGGACTTGTGGAAAACTGGTTTCACATAAATTGAAGGCACAAGATTGAAGACATACAAGGGCTTGAAACAGTTACAAAAATAATAACAATTACCAAAAAAAAAAAGCCAAAGTGAAAGCCTGAATCTTATGCTCAAAGAACAACTGCTCATTATTCAAGTCTTATGTTCTACTGAATCCTAGATACTGAAAAATCACAAAATTAAAGAAATAAAATCCTGAGCTCTCAGACTGGAAAGACAATTATATTCCCTTATAATGTAGACCTGGATCATAAAAACAATGCAGATGGGGTGAACTATATAAATTTTATAAGTCTAGTAATAAAGCTTCCTCCCATAAATCCATGTTTTTTTTATATAAATTATTTTTCCATTTACTATTTTTTATGATGGTAACACCTATTTTATTACTTTAATTAATTAGTGTAAATTATGAAGACCAATTAGGTACTTCACCATGCTGTTATTAGTGCTTAAATGTTTAAAATAACATGTGTAAAATAATGTTTATATGTAAATTGATCAATAATTTAATGATTAAATTAAAAGAAACATTTTAATTGCAAAAGCAAAGCCAATTTCTGCATCTACTTTTAGGTTTGATTCTGGGAAGAAAACAACAAATACCCAATACAATGTTAAAAAAAATAATACATTATTTAAATTCAAAATATTATTTGTAAACACTATATGGTAACTAATTACCTGCACAACATGCAGCTGTCTTTAGTGAACATAACGAATCTTTAGTTAACCTGAGATTATATAATAACCCTCTCTTCCTTAAATAAGGGATACTAAAAAACTAAATTAAAATACTCTTTTTTACTTCAATATTTAAATACACTAACAAAGTAAAAACATTCTTGGATTTAATTATAGCAAAAGCAATGCATAATTAATTTGTGAGTAATTTAATCTGCATATTATTGAATTTTTACTTATGAAAATTTAAATTATTTGTATTTTTCTTTTCTATAAAAATATATTTGTAAGTTTTCTACATTATATCTTTAAAATATTGTGTCCATATAAATCCTAAAACTGAACTTTTATTAATCTTTAATTATCCTATATAAGCTGGAAATAAAGTATTCCAAAAAAACATTTTGATAAATTATCTTAATACTACATTTGATTTTTATTTAAATAATTTATCAGACTAACTATAATCTTTAAGAAAGTAGTAAATTGTATAATTATTAATTTTTTCAAGCTTATTTTTTTGTAAGTACAATTTCAAAAAAAGTTTTAGTTTTCTTGTAATTTGTATTGCTAAATTAATCTTTTATATTCCTTAATATATTTAATTATTAATGCAATAAAATTCATTATATTTTTAGCTTTATTTAAATATTATTTATTTATATTAATGTATAAAATTTTGTATAACATTATGTATTCTTTATTTTCTGAATTTTTTTCTGTATACTATCCATTATTTTATTTATTTAAAAAGATATTTTATTTATTAATCATCCAATTTTGTATTATTCTTTAATTTGTTTTACATATTATCAACTTGTTTTATATATTATATGTTTTATTTATTATTTGCTTAATTGATTATTGATTTACTTAAATATTTTATAGGCTGATATTCAGAAAATTCTTAGGCATGCAAGAAAGTTACCAGAAAAAACTCAAAATTTTTATAAAGTATGTATTATTAACTTAATAACAAATCATGAAAGTTTGTTTTGATAAATACAGAATTGTATATAATTCATGATACTGTTGAAATATTTACCACATTTTTTTCTATAATGAGCAATGTATCATATTATTTAAATAAAAAAAAAAACAGTTTCTTCTCTCCTTGAGAGATGTTAAATAGTATGTGCACACTGTCCTTTGATTCAATCATAAAATCACAGTTATCACACAATAATATATATTGTTCTATAGCTTAGTGTGAAATATAATTCATTAAATGAAATAATAAATGTATTCTTCATAGTATAATGTTTTAAATTTTTTTATAAAACAATTCTCTGTATACTATGTAAAATGAAAATAGTAAGTGTTGGTCAATTTATTAAATCAATATTTGATTATAGAATAAATTTCATGTGGTATATGATAGTTCATGTGGTAAAATAAGGGTATAATAAAAAAGGATAAATAATGGTTAACTTAAAAGTAATTGCTTCAATTCCTTTAAAATTGCAAAAATAAAAGAGTCAGAAAAAATTATGCCTGTTAATTATCATTAATTATTATAGGTATGAATCTAATATTATTAATTACAAATTTTTTGTGACATTATATATTAAAAATATGTACTAAATCAATACAATTTGTGTGTTTGAACCCTACATAAAGCAGGGATATTTGTAATGGCTTAGAATCTAATTTACATTGTTATATATATATATATATATATATATATATATATATATATATATATATATATATATATATATATATATATATATATATATATATATATATATATATATATATATATAATCTCCTATGTTCAGAAAAAGGACTGTTGAATTACAAGTTCCCAAGAAGAAATGTTTATAAATCAGGAAAGATTTAGTAAATGGGGAAGAAGAGGATATATGTATACTTATATGCACACTTTGATCAAAGATGCTTTATAAAGTGCCTTAACACTAAACTCCTATTTCCTAAATCATGGAATAGAATGATATTCTTTTTTTAATTTTAAGTATTGTAAAGAAACTTAATTTATCAAAGATTGAGGAAAATGCAATTTCATTTTTTCAGGGAAAAGATTTATTATCTTACAATCAAATATACACAGATAGACATGAAAGTATGTGAAAATGCAACACTAAATATTTCATGTAAAAAGAAACATTTAAGGTTTGACTCATTATTCCAGAGTCATATCTTGCAATATTAATGTGATGAAAATCCTGAAATAAGAGACTTTTTTGTGTCATTAGAAGCATTCACAGATATGGAAGTCAAACTATAAGCAACTAAACTAACCATAACCATTCAACAACTAAACTCCAAGTTAAGAATTACTTAGAGGCTTTTTTATAGAATGGTTGTGAACAATATCAAAATAAAATTATTTTTGTCAAAATCACTTTTGTTATCTATGACATTATTGAGTTATGATATTAGTTTATATTATGGTCCCCATTGTCTGTGTCAAACAGCTAAAGCCAAATATCTGGGCATCACTTTGTATAAAAGGTTAAGTTGGAATAGCCAAGCTATTGAAGTTATAGACATCGGAAAATCCAGAAGTAAACTTTTAAAAAGACTTACAGGAGCGAAATGGGGAGCTTCACAAGACTTACTCTGCACCACCTATAAGTTTTACATTAGACCTGCAATTGAATATTGAGCTGACTCCTGATTACTGCATCGTATACTATCCAGAAAAAATTGGAGACTGTTCAGAATAGTGTTCTTAAACTTATCTCCGGTGGGGCTTCATCTACACCTATTGAGGCAATGCAAATTCAAACTGGGTTGAAGCTTTTGGCAGATCGAAGACAAAGCACTGCCCTTAAACTCTCTGAAAATCTTCTAAAAGATTATGGTTTCTGGAAAAATTATATTCTTGTTTTCCCAAGATTGAAAACACAGAGAACCTTTTTGACTTTGACCAGGGAATTGTCAGATAGGTATAAGATCCCGGATGCAGATAGATTGCCTTTGTTTAGACCCCTTATCTTTAAAAACTATAGAGTTTCAGGCTTTACCAGGCTGTTAGGAAATACTATAACAGCTACAATGGTGAAGTGGTTGCTGTGCAGTTAGCACTTAAAGAAATCAGAAAGGGTAATGAGAATAACATAGTATTTTTTATAGACTCTGAACCACCATCAGGTCTCTCTCTTCAATTGCTCTTAGCAGTATTGGGTCTGTTTATCTCTGTCAGATGGCAATTCGTTCTCTACGAGAAGAAGGACGTCATTTTGCTGCAATGGATACCCAGCCACTGTGGTATCGCGGAAAATGACGCAGCTGACAAATTGGCAAAGTCTGGCTCAGATCTACAACAGCCTTCTCCAGCTTTGGAGTACCATATTGTTAAAAGGCTTATTAAGTCAAATATAGCCTCCTAATGTAGAAATGTTTACAAGATGTGCACAAAAGGGAAAACATGGTCTTTCTTACTAACAAAGTCTATTCTGTGCAACCTCCACTGAGCTGAGGGAGTGACTAATTTTCACCTTAAAACTGGTCATGATTACCTAAAAAAACATCTTCACCATTTGGGTTTGAAGGACTCTCCGATCAGCTCTTTTTGTGAACTAGAGGACATGACTGGTGACCACCTTTACACTTGCCCTGGACTTTCAGATGTCGCAGTTAGAAATTCTGTGGAAGATGACTTCCTCCCCACCTCAAGATTGTATTGGGCTGCCTGACAGAGACTGATGGTTGAAAAACCAAGGTTGCGTGTAAGATTTAAAAAACAAAAAATTGTGTTTAAAAATATTGACAATCTTAATTTCAGTCAAAATGAAAAATCACTGTCTTTCAAATATTCCTATAGCAGCATAGACATATCTTCATGATTGTAAATAAATGATATTTTAGTTCAAATTGAGATATAATCAATCTCATTAATAACAACTTCAGCTTTAATAATACATCTGTAATAGTTACCAAACAGTTGTACACAAAAGATTTCCAGCACTTTGTCTTTCTGTTCACTTCAGCTTGGTTATGGCTTACTATCTATTTTAAACAATAATTGATCCTAGATTAATTAGCATTCGTGTGCAAAAAATGATCATTTATTGATAGACCAACATATTCCTATAGAAAGTGATTTTAAACTATCTTAATTTTAATGTCACTTTTTTTAACTTCCTCTTTTTTATATTTTGTGTTTTTCATGTTAAATTCTTATGTATTGTTTAAATGAAAATTGTATTCTCAAGAATTCCTTTAAAATTTATTTCTGAACTATTTCCAGTAGATTAAATTTTGTTCTTGATAGCATCTGTTCATTTATTATAAATTTTCAATTTCTTTTTGCTTTTTATATTCCATTCCCAAATTAAGGTGTGGCTGTAGCAGAAAATGTGTGTTGCTAACTTACATTAATTATCACAGAAATATATATGTGGATTCAACTTTTTCAATTTGATTCTTTCATGGAAAATGGTTAAAACAATTTTATTTTGTTGTGAAGGCTTTAAAAAAAAGAGATTTAATTATATAATGAAAAGTTACAATATACAATTGAAGGAAAAAGTTCAAAAACTGACATCTAATAATTTCACTAAGTATATTCAATAATTTATGTCATATGAAAAAATTGTAAAAAAAAAAAAATAATAATAATAATAGTTGCATTTTAATGTTGTAAAGACCAAAAACATTTCCAAGTATATTCAATGATATTTAGATAAAGCATTTCTCAAATGTTTTACAACATAGTAATTCTCTTTTGGCTCTAAAATATAGATGAATAAGCATAATTCAATGGTGAAGAATTTTTTAATGCTATTTGCCAGATAGACTATTTAAAAATTTCTAATTATATATTCAAAAATATAGAGATCGAAATTGTCATAGAAAGTGTTCTTGATAAATTGCTGATATTAGGCAAGATGAAATTTCAAGGATGTTATGTCGCTCAAGAAATATTTAATATAGTCAAAACTATATTTTTTCTTAATTCTAGACAAAAATTGAAAAATGTATTTGTCGAAATTTTTATAAGGATCGTTTAACAATTTTGGTATTTGCAATTATAGATGTTTTAAAAGGGAATTTCTTCTGTTATTGTTAAAAACTAATAAACTAAGATGTTTAAAAAATGTTGATTTCCTTTAGGTACTTTATAAGCAAAAATTTAAATGATATTTTTTCCAGTTAGGATTGTTTGTTATAAATGAAAATTACAAAGGCCTTCTTCTAATACAGTTGTTTAGCATATTCTAAAACTGATTCATTCTATTAATATTTTCTTTCCTACCTCTGGTGTTAATTTTCTGTAATTGATGGTCCAACCTTTCATCAAGAACTATACAAGTTCTATCTACTATTTTAGATTATATTGAACAGAAGAAAGATTGCATAAAACTTTCCTGGATGTTATTCATGTAAAGCTTGGTGTTAAGTAAATCTTTTAATTGTAAAAGGCTGTTTCCAACATGCTGAATTTTCTTCTGAAAAGCAAGAATCAAGTTAAATGACTTGAAAATACAATAATACATCAAGCGTATATTGATAGATTCGAAACACTGGTTGAAAATATTCTAACTTTTCAGAACTAATGGAGTCTGAAATAATTTGTGAGAAAAACCATAAGCCTGAATGCAACAAAACTATGAAAAATAAAGAAGACTCACATCATACTTTAAATAAAAAATTTTGACTTTAAAAATAATTTAAAGGAATATTTTACTTTTCTGTATGAAATTAAATTTTCTTATCTTTGTAACCTATGATGCTAATATTTTGAAGATTAATTTCATTAATTTACCAAAAAGAAAGTCTTCATAATATAAATATTGTCTTTCCTGTATTACTTTTCATAATTTACCTATATTTCAAACCAACCTTGTTTATAACATCTCATTCATATTTATCATCCATTCTTAATTTGTGTATTATTGCTTTACATTATTTGCTGATTTTTTGGAGCAAATAATTATGTTTATATAGTTTTAGATGAATAATTAAAAGTAGATTTACATATAAATTTTAAGCAAACAGTGCTTTTTAGAATTAGACTTCTATATCATAAATATGATGTGTGTGATAAATTATTACAAATTATTTAGGAGTAAAAAAAAAAAACATAAACAAAAAGGAGCTTCAAATTGTAAACAATTTACATCTTCCTTATTGAAATGGGTTGAATCTTATTAGTCCTTTATAAATATTCACAATATGAATTAATTTTGTGTAGCAAACACAGACAATTAAATTTTTAATTTTGGTGTTAAACGAAAAATTTTGAACAAAACTGGAAATTAAGTAATTATTTTGTGTCAAAAAGAATTATCTAGAATTTGAAGTAATTCTTTTTATTATATATATATCTCATTTTAATTTTATTAAATATCACATCACCTTTATGTTTCACATTTAATAAATTTCTTTGAAGATAAATTAAAAGGGAATATTAAATAATAAAAGGTAACTGAAAATCAATCATATCCATCAATTTATTTTTATCAATCATATCCATCAATATTATAAGTAAAATCATTTTTTTCTGTGTATATTTTTTGATATCTCATGTACAATTTCTGAAAAAAAAATTCTTAAAACAAAAACTAAATTTAAAACAAGGAAAACTTTTTTAAAAATAAAAGGAAATTTACATTTTTGTCTTCTGTTCTTCAATCCTCTTATGCTCCACAAGATGGTATGACATTAAATCATTGTACCTCTATTACTGAACCATGAATTTCTGTTCTTGTATTCATAATGTAATAAAATTAATGTAAAAAAAATTATCGACATTTATTTCATTGAATTATTTTTGCTGTATGTATTTTAAACCTATTGTATTAATAAAGTGTTATTTTTTAATAAATTACTTTTAGGAATTAAACAGGTTAAGAAGAGCTGCTTTGTCTTTTGGATTTCATGAACTACTAGAAGGAATGGCAACGATTTTAGATCGCGAATGTACATTGCTTCCAGGAGCTGCACATCCTGATGCAGCTCTTCAGTTGACTCACTGTGCTAGTGCATTAAGAAATAATAGTAAAGATTACAACACTCCTGTTCTTCCTTTAAGGTCAAAATTTTCAATGGATGAATAATACTGTATAAATTTTTGATTTCGTGAGTAAAGTTCTAAGGAAAAAATATTTGTATTAAGATTTAATAAATTTTTACACAAGTCATAAGAAGTTTTAAATTCTTGTATTCATAGTTTCCCCCCCCCCCCTCTTGATTGTATTTGTATATTAGACAGCATTATTTTAAAATCATTTGACTACAACCTTTAAAAATCAAAACTGATTCAAGTAATTGTGATGTAGATAGTTCTATATTTTGTAAAATGATAATTCCTAGCTAGTGCTGGAACAATGTAAAAGATAATTTTTCTTATTTTTGTGTTTGTTTATCAAGACTGTTCCCTTAGACATCCATTGGGAATGTTAATCTTTCATTTGTTAGGTCTTCCATTATATAATTTTCACCTGTGGATATCATGCTATAAAAAATAACAAATGGAATGATAGCCACACTTTGACTTTTCTCAGCATTCTATGCATTTTTATGATCATTTGGTGCCATTATAATTTTGGTAAAATACTTTTACCGAAATTATATTGACACTTCAAAAAATAGTCAATTTAATATTTTTTATATGTATCCAAAATTTGATCTTCAAAAAATTTATATTAGAATGTTGCAAATATCAATAAGTTATAAACTGAAAATGTTTAGTCTGAGTATATATTCTAAAAAAAACAAATTTATAATATTTATGAACTTGCTGTAATTTTTAATTTATCAAGGCAGTAAGTATTACTAAAATATTTGATCTCTCATTCATGTATTAATTGATATTATATAAAAATGGAAACTATCTGTACTTAAAATTGAAATTACAAAACATTATATATTTGTAATTGGAATGTTAATGATTCTATTTTGAATAGATATGAAGTATTACTAATTATGTTTTAATATGTGTGTCATAGTTTTTTAATATGTATATTCATTCAAAAATCGATATTTAAAATTCAAAGTATGTTGATATTTTAATAGTATTTTCAGTTTTTATTATGAGAATTTTATTCTATGTATAGAAATTTCAAAGTTCGTATGCATATGTATTAATTTTCAAACATTAGAAATACAAGAATGATAGCTTAAAATGGCAACAGATGAAACTACTGATGGTACAAAACTACTGATACAAAAATTGACTGAAGTCACTCCCTTCTGTTCTCTGGGTATTCAATACAGTGCTCACCTATGAATATCAATTTGAAGTATTAAGGCTGAACTCATTGGTTTAAGTTCTCTGACTACCCAATACAAAGTCGTTTCAGAGTTGCAATGATGGAGGTGAGCTCGATTCAATGGTTAAATCATATTACAAAGAAGTCTGGTTGGTCAAAAATTCTAAATGATGTCGGTATTCTACCAAGCAATCATGACATGTGAACCATTGGGAATGGCTAGAATATTAACTTATCTTCATTTCAACTGCAAATGGTTAAGTAGATACATTTAAAAAAAATCTACTGAATAAAGTGCAATTTTTTTAGTATACAGCTTAATGGAATGAAAAGATATTGTTGAATATCATGACTGTAGCAATCTTGAGTCACTTCTAGCAAGGAAATCGTCCTGTTCTTTGAGCTCTTTACTGCATAATGACCAAGAATCCAGTAAAACAGGACTTGCTTTATACTAAAAATCAACTTCCGTTCTAACATTGATGAATTTTGTCTGTTAATGGAGAACCAGTGGAGCCTATGGACAGTTGAATCAAAGAACAAAACAACTCTAGTAAATTTACTTTCAAGGACCAATAGTTAGTTTAGTGCAATTCTGATGGCCTTTACCTGTCAAAAGACAGAGCTGGCAGCCGAATGGTTAGCGCTCTTGCCTTTGGTTCAATAGTTCGAATCCCACCTTGGGTAAGGATGTTCGTAGTGGTTCGGAATTCACTTTAAACCATATGTCACGATCTAATTAGGTCTAGTGTGCAAAAAATGACCGTTGAGCGACAAACAAACCAAAACTCTCTGTCAAAAACTGTTTTGTATTTTTCCATACAATCATAAAAAGAGAAAAGGCTTGAAAAACCTTTCAGTCATGTAATCATCAAAACGCCTTCTAAAGACATGCAATCACTCAGGAACCATTTATTTCATGTCAATTCCAAAGAATAAAGTACTTCAATGCATTTTTATAAAGGTATATTTTTTGTACAAAGTAACCTCATGATTCAAACTGCTCCGAATACGAGTCAGTGATTGGTTTTGTGATTTCCAATATCTAAAATTTAACTGCCATTACAAGTGGTTCACAACAGTAAATAATTAAAGGTTGTGAAAAAAGATTTCTTGGTAATATTTAAAACTATTGTCATTCCCCACATGAATCCTCCCAGATGCTTTAAAATATTTAGCACATTTAAAGGTTTCAATATTGGTTATATGCGACTTCCAATTTAATTTGCTGTCAATGGTCACTCCTACGTAATTAAACTTATTGATGTAGGTAAGTGCTTCTTTCTATATTTGAGTTCAAGGAAAAATTTTTTCTTGTTCAAAGCCAAAAAGAGTAAAACACTAGCCTTCCAAATTTTCAATTTCATATGTCATCTTCCAAGCACTTCATTTTGATTTTCAGTTAATCTCAATGATTTTGCTGTTTTAATTCACCTAACTATAATTTATACGTTTACTTAGAACCAGCAGCCAAGCTAAATAGTTATTTGCTAATTATATAGTTGACACCTCTTGTGTTTCGGACGTGATTATCAATGATGCACTTATCCACAATTAATAAATATTTAGTTTTCAACCATCAAAATTATGTTCACAGAAAATTGACCATGAGAGAGTAATATGGGAAAAAGTTAACTTGCTTCTAAGTAACAATTTTATCTATTTCAGATTAAGTTATAAAAAGTATCTATTCTTTATTTAGATTAATTTCTAATCAATAGAATCTTGAAATCTGTCATTTATGACAATTTAAACAAAATCACGAATTTTTTTTTCTGAGTTATGCATTTCTAACAAGCATATTAAATTTATTTCAACCTTTATTACATTGATGAACCAATTTATCAATGAAACTTTTTACTGAAATTATGTGCAATCACCAAGATAGACATGGAAAGAATATTCTAACTATAAAATTTTATATTTAAATATTAACTTTCTGTGGAATTTTATACAATTACAAAGTAAAAAACAAATAGAAAAAGATCCCTGATTATAAATTTAACTAATATTCTGTATGTGAAAATAAAACAAGATACCAATAAAGGACAAATGTTTATTATGGAATAAAACAAAAAATAGACACATAACATAATACGTCGAATGTAATATATTGGCTGACTAAAGAATTGAAATTGATAGTTAATCAAGGTGATTTACTCCACTTCTCACGCCTATTAGATTCTTCAGCATCATCTTTGTCATAACTACGGCTACGTGAGCGACTTTCACCTTTACTTCTCTGGGAATCGGGTGAACCACCAGGACTGCGGCTAGAATTTTTATGACCATTTTCAAAATCTGCCTCTGCTTGCTAAAAAAAGAAAAAACATCTTAGATGACATGCAAAAAGTTATCATTTTGTATAACTAAGCATTAGGTGTTAAACAAATTGTTACAAATTTCTACACTTTAAAATATTTTTGTCAAGCAATTTAGGAATTTTTTAAAACTTAAAAAAAAAATAGTATTATTTATATATTAATAAAATGAATAGAAATTCAATTAAAACCATTGATGATTATTTTACTTAAAAATTAAAATTATTTAATACTATGACGAGTTTATAAATGAACTGGATTTATCTGAATACAATAGCAAAAAATCAAGTTCAAATTGTATTAACTGTAAATTATATTAACAAATTATAATAACTGTATTGTAACTACTATATTTTACATAATTACAAACTGCATATGAATCACAAACACATACTATACTAACCTCTCCAGGAGAAGAGCTGCCTCGCTTTTGAACATGTTTACGTTCTTCACTTCTACTGCGAGAACGACTCAAAACCCTGCTTCTACTTCTACTATGTGTTTGTCTACGATCAGGACTTTTGGCCTGGCTAATACTTCTACTACGCTTCTTTTTATCGATTGGGCTTTTCTCTTTTGTGCTCCTAGAATGAGATTTTCTAGGAGAGACACTCCTGCTCTTGTCTCTACTAGTACTTCGACCCTTTTGATTAGGTGAAGGACTACGACTTGCAGATCGGCTCACATGTTTCTTTGGAGGGGGACTACCACTGACAGATTTGCTAGCAGGACGCCTGCGAGAAACTGGGCTGCGACTACCTGACTTGGTGCGCCTTTTACGTGGAGGACTGCGACTCGCTGATTTACTTGAGCTGCGTCTTGAGGTGTCCTTTCTAGACTTGTCAACACTTCTTGATCTGCAAATACATATGAAGTATTTTGTTAATTCACAATATCACTTTAACTATGTTAAAAATCTACACAATGCATTTAACACTTATTTAGAGAGCAATAAAGTGATTGCATGACTCAAACATTTATTAATGCAGATTACCATTCTTTATTAAATTTTTTTGTCTAAATGTTATGACTTTAAAAAAATTTCAAATTGCTAAATTAGATAACGGGGCAGAAATTTGAATAATCAGACAACTTGAATGTGAGAAAGAAATTATATAATTAATATAAGACAACACTCAATATAATTTTGATGCTGATATTTAACCTTAAAAAGTCTGCCTGAATTTGGGTGTTCTATGGTCATTTTTTACATAAAAAACTTATCCAAGACCCTCAACTTTAAGCCGATTTTTAACACTATAGGCATCTATGCTTTAGGTGAAAATGTGAACTCTTAAGTGCAAGAATGATAAATGTTAATTAGCAAATAAATGGTTAACATCAAATTTTAATTGAACATGACCCGTGAGAGTTTCTTTACTCACCCCATTTTGGTTAATCATTCAAAAACCTTAACTAAAAGATATTTCTAATTTGTAAATCAGGAGTGAAAAATTAACATACACAAGATTTTGCAAAAAATTTCAATAAACATTAACTTTTAACAAGTAAATATTTTCTGCTCGATTGGTTTTTCTGTCTTTAGAAAGCAGTTATATATATATATATATATATATAGTTCTAATACTTAGCTTTCTAGTTATAATATATAATGCATAGATTACTTCAGATCAAGGCAAAAATTACAGAATATTAATATTTAATATGCAATACACCCTTAAACAAATTTGTAAAAAAGCAGAACAAAAAATGCCTCTCAATACATAAATTTAAAATTATAAAATAGTGTGTAGAATTCAGAAATAGGAAATTTTCAGATAATTTACTTTTATCTTAATCAAATGAAAATTAACTGTCATTTAACTCTCACCTTGATCGTGAACTAGCTGGTGTAGGGCTTCTCTTCTTAGGCCGTTTTGATCGGTTATAACTAGGGGAATGAACTTGACTAGGAGTTCTACGCCTTCCCCAACGTCCTCGAGAAGAACTCCGACTCCTGCTGGAACTATATCTGAAATGTTAATTAAAATAATCTGTTAGTCCCATGCTGCATTTTAAATATAGTATTGCTGAAACCAAATAGTATAAATACAATATAAATGAAAAATTGTAATAGTTGCAAAAAAGGCAATTAATATTTTTTTGCATAGTTAGTTTGCTGCACACAATGAAACTTATATTAAACATGAAACTGCATAGAAATTTACAATGATCGAAGTTATATAAAAACTGACAATAGCATCAGATGGCCCCTATGCATTTATTTCATCATTGAAATATGATAAATGCACTTTTGGTGCTGCACTTTTCTCATCATATGCTAAATATTTATACAAAAAACGAAATGAGAACATTGAAATAGATAAAACATCAGATGGCCCCTGTGCATGAATTCATCATTTCATTAATCAGACAAACTTTAAAACAGCACTTTTCTCATCATATGCAAAATGCTTCAAAAAGCATTTTCTAAATAAAAATCTACAAAAACAATAATATAATGAATAAATTTTTTGACTTTTTTAAAGCACAAATCTATTTATAATTGACTGAAAATACTAGCATTCTTTTCCCAAATAGCAATTCATTAAAAAAAAAAAAAAGTACTGTAATAATATATTTGTCATTACTAAGAAAATTTTATACATTTCATACATAAAAAGAAATGATTAGAATAAAATTTTAATTATGTTTCTTTAAATAAAAGAATAAAAAATTTTAAAGGTTAAACAAAAAAATTAGGACTTATTAATATTTGATGAAGATATTAAGGATTATTGGACTCATGATAAAAAGAAAGTTTCAGATTCTCCATGGTGAAACAGCTAACTACAGGCTTTCAAAGAATTTTGAAATTAATTTTTATTTTCAGTAGATCCAATCACACTGTGGCATTAAGTGAAACGAGATTGCTGATTCACTGGTTAAGGCTACCTTTTCGGAGCCTTCACAACTTGATTTGTCATCCACCTTTAATCAATCAGTGGAGCAAAAACGGTTATGAATGTCCGGAAGGTTTTGCCTACTCATAAATGGTATCCTAGAAAACGCCCTGATGGCACCTTGTTTTTTGAGTTTGAGGGAACTAGAGGCCAACAGACTTTTATTGCACGCTTCCTGAGTGTTCACCTAAAGAGCCTCAAATATGTGCAGGGTCAAAAAACTTTTAGCTTGTATACAAAATGTAAAACTAAACAGGCATGGGCTCAGCACATCTTGAGTTGCTTGAATTTTGATTTGGAAGATGCTTTTTCAAAGCCCCTTATGTTTTTGGATTACTTGACTCTTTATGGACTTGTGGAGTTGGTCTAGTATTGGAATCAGGTCATCTGGGACTAGCAACAATAACAGGAATTACTTGAATTAAGAGTTTGTTAGCCAAGAATAGCATAAATTATTGAATGTTTCGCTAAATATTAATACTAAACATCAGTGAATTTCTTTTTAACAGACCCACACAAAGCTTATAAAGGGGCTGTTTTTAAACATATGGCATGTTTTATTGGTTCACTACTAACAATTTTAATAAAGCATGGTATTACTTCTTTTGTTAAAGCACCAAGTAAAGGAGGCTTCCTTTCATATTAAAACAGCAGTTTTATTTTCATAGAAATTATTCCAATATAAAGCCAAGAGCAGCAGCTAAAATTTAGTTAACATTTGATGAAGATGACAATCATTAAATAAAAATGATATTTAAGAAATTAATTTAAAATATACATAAAGCCATACGATTAGACACTTTTAATATAAAAATTATACAACAGAATATAATTAAAACAGATGTTAGTTTAATCAATGTATTATTATTTATGAATATTTAAAATATATCACAGTACAATTGAGATATTTAATACTTATGGAAAATTCTTTTCTGATACTAAATGTGTCATATTTCACTAATTTGATTTATAATGCAAGTCAAAAGTAAGTACTTTTTCTAACTCAAATTGAATAAAATATTAATCTAAACTTCCCTAAATGATAAATAAAAATATTACTTCCTAATTGAAATATTTCTCTGCTGTATAATTCCAAAAGTTCCAGTAACAAAGAAATTTTATAAAAATATCAATTTCAATGTGTGCCTTATACACTTATTTATACGCCTTATTTCTCAATTTGCTTCTAATTTCACTGTTTGATTTTTCAAACCATTTTTTTTTCTAATTAAAATAATCCAAGTGTGATCCAGAAAATTAAAAAAAAACTTTATCTTTAAAAATTAATATCTGTAATGAAATTCAATGTATATCATTGCATAATTTTTGCTAATTGCTTATATGTAAATTTACACAGATTAATACATTAATTTTTAATAATTGACTCATTAGTTTAATGCAATTCTAAATAAATTTTTGCTTTATTAAATATATTTATCAGATTTTTTTTATCAAACACTGAAAACTTCCTGTGAAATTAAGGATTAAATCAAAATTGATAGTTTATTAATTAGATCAATTCAATTACCATACAAATATTTTTTGTATGATAATTGATCTACAAGAAGCTATAATTGGAATGTCAGAAAAATATTGGAAGAGGCATTTCAAGCTATTCAAACCTTATCACAAATATGATTTTGCCAAATCAAATCCTATTTGGCAGGAGAGGAAAGCCTCATGAACTATTATATGTTGATTGGTTTGCTTGTTGCTCAACAGTCATTTTTTTGCACTGTTATACCCCCCAAGGATACATATACACAATGCCTCTTTCTTTCTATGTCAAGGTATGTAGCATTGATTAGTAGCAAAAATGAAAGGTACATTAACTACTGATTTTGTCCTCCTACACTTCACGAGCTTGTAATTTCAATCATTTGATTCTAGTATAATTACCAGCCAAATAAATGTTTCCAGAAATATTTCTGATCTTTCTAGATTTCAGTAGTCAGCAGTACATATAACACCTTGAATTATTCACACTATATAGGCAGCCACACTGGTCGATCAGAATAGTTGGTTAAGATAAATTTCTGTGTCTGGAGAAGTGTAGAAAACAAGTTAAAATCATTTACAAAAATATTGTGGAATCTGATCTAAAGACCTATTTATCAAAAATTTAAAAGATCTTAAAGTTACTAGGGATGGTAATAGTAGTTAAAGCACCCTAAACCTGAAAGGGACTGACATGCTTGTAAAGAAAACATTTAATAAAAAGCTTTCATTAAAAAATAAGCATTTATGCATTAACTTTATATGAACACTACCTTTAAATTAATTGCCATGTCATGAATTTTATGTAAAAACTATAATTTTTTTAATATAATCAAATTAATATAACATATATTACAGCAAATTTTCTCAATATCAATGAAATTTATTTGTGAAAATAAGGTAGAAAATGAGTCATGAAAAAATATTGCTTCAGATGTTTATAAAGACACTAGTGTTTATTTCTTATTTAATGTTAATGAAACTTGTTGCCTTAAAACTAATGAAAATTTTAATCTTGCAAAGACTGTAATTATTCAGAAACAAAGATACTTTAAATGAAAGGAAGGAATAATACATACAGTTTAGCTTACTTTTTAAATGTTAAAATTTTTGATAACCAATAAAAAATTTTCAATTTTTAAAACATGTCTTGTCTTTTAGTATCAGGCAAATCTTGGCACACCATCTATAACCTCATAGGGGAAAGGCAATATTAATTTTCAACCACAAAAGTTATTCTGCAACCTTTGCCTACAACACTTTTCTTATAACATAAACACCCCAGAAAAATTAATATGTTACCTTTTACGTCTCGAATTAGATCTTGAACCAGAATAGCGACCACCTCCACCTCTGTAACCTCGATCTTGCTCTGGGCAATCTCTAGCCCAATGACCATAACGGTGGCATCGATAACATTCAGCACTTGTCTGTGAAAAATATAAATTACTAAGCAATAAGCAAAAATTAATAGAGCATAAAAATTTTAGATGCACATTATTTATTACAATTTTATGAGAAATTAACAGTTTTAATGATAAACAGGCATTGCAGTTGGAAAATTCACTTTACCATAATTTAAAATTAAAAATTGCTTTACAATAGAAACATTTATATATAATCATACTTTTTATATAAAATCAAGATCCATTCATTTTTCTGTGTGAACAAAATTAAGACCTTCTAAGAAACCTTCTAAGTATACCTTCTAAGAAACTTTTTAAAAACATGATATACTTATTTAGTTAAGAACAAATAACTATATATATTTAGTCAAGAACAATTTTTTTAAAAAACAAATGATGAATAATTCCCTACAGATTAATATTTAAAAATAGCAAACTTTTCTTTAAGTTTCAATATAAACCATTTAATATCAAAATTGAAAAAATAATGTATTAAAAATCTAATTTACCATAAAAATCCATTAAAACAAGGAACTGATGGTTCAAAATTTATATCAATAAAAAATTATTTTCTTAACTTCTTTCACATTTGCCTTAATATGGGATCAGTTTTCCTCTCTCAAACTTTCTATGCCATATTTTCAATATTTTTAAAGAACAAAAAAAATTCCTGTTTCAAGATTTTTTAAAAAAAAAAAAAAAAAAAAAAAAAAAATTCTCACTTTTAAAAAATTTGTATAAATAAAAAAAGAGTTTATTTTTAAATTAATACCATTTTAGAAACACACATTTTCCCAACATCTAAAGCTGTTAAAAAAAAAAAAAAAAAAAAAAAAAAAAGCTGCTATTAATGTATATATGTTTGCAAATATAATAGAAAAAGAACCAGCAACAAAATAGTGCATAAAAAAATTTTCAATAACTAATTTATAATACTGAGCTTTCCATAAAAATAAAGAAATTCTCTACCTTTAAATTTAATGGAACACCCAAGTCAATTTTGCCTGACATACTTGCATTGTTTAGTTATGTTAGAATGAATAAACAAAGGAATTTCCATTTAATAATCGTAAAAATATGAAACCTAAAGTCAAACTAACATAATTTTTAAGTCCTCACATATTCATGATAATTATAAGTTCACGATTAAATTAAAACAGATTACAAACAATAAAGATTTAACAAGCAATATGGTTGCTAGCCTTTTTCTTTATGTAACCAAAGATGAAATAAGCTCTTTAATTTAAAAAAATAGTTTATTTTATAAATATGCAACATATATACTGACCCTGCTTCGCATTGGTGGACGACTTGATGAGCCCCTTGCCCATTCCACAACTATCGTTTGTCCTCGCAGATCACGGCCATTTTCATATTTGATAGCATCCTGTACCAATCAACATTAGAGAAAAAACATTCAAATTTAATCAAAATACTTACTTAAAAATTATAAGAAATAAACAATTCTTAATAAACTTAAGATATTTTTAATGTTTTAAAAATAAAAAAACTGAGACAGATATACAATATTACTTAAATTAAAAAAGAAATTAAAATCAGTATAAAAAAAACATGCAAAATTTTTCTATACCTTTAGACAAATCTAATTTACAGATGAAAAAATGCATTTAAATTATCATAAATATTTGTTCAAAGTCATCAGCTAAACTAAGAAATAAATATTTAAATTAATTCAAACCTTAATGAAATTCCATTACACTCTACTAATATTATCAACTGGAACTGACTTTTCTGAACATAGTTGCAAATATATGTTAATCCTTGTTGATAGATCGTTCAAAGGCAAGAAAACCTCAAATTCAAACAAATATGTTTGAAAACAAGAATTTGTTCTAGCTTTAGTGAAAAATATTTATGTTCTTTACACAATCACTTGATACAAAATCTAGTCTTTATAAATGTTCTATCCCACCTAAAATCAAGATTTTCAAGGATACTTACATCCTACTGAATTTTACTTATTGTTAATTTTCTTTGTTTTTTAGTCATCCAAGGATTAATGAATAAAAATGCTTTATTTAAATGATTTACTCAATATAATTTATTACATCCAACTAAAGCTATAACTTTTAATCTTTAAATTTTTTATTCAGTTGAATAATTTTTATGTACCACAAAAAACAAAAAATTGCATACAAAATTTTTTTATTTATTTTTTTTATGTGTGTGATAGATGATAACAGCAGAATTAGTATTTCAGTATCAGTTTAAAACTGATTAGATTCCTTGATATTGCTCATCTAACTAATGAGATGATATATACGATAACAAATAGCTTTTCTCATTTTTGATTGCCAAAAAGATGTGAATTTTTACAGTAAGTACAACCTATTGTTGGTTCTCAAAATAACCTCTTTTGACAAGTAATCTCTGGATATCCAATCCCCTTGCAGCACAACTTAGTGTTATGGGTTTAAACAGAAAAGTCTAAAAGTACTTTGCAAAAGCTTGAATTGGTAGACTTAAATTTTTCAATTTAATGCCTTTATGTTCATTCATTTTTTCATCTCAAAATGCTTGATATCTCTATAATGCAGCTGCTGATAAGATTATTTTGTGTTATTTGTTTTGTGATTTTAAAGTAAACTTCTTTCTTATTGTGTGTGTGTGTGTGTGTGTGACTTGCTTTCATAACTGTGTAGTTCCTATCTTCATTCTACATGTTTTTAAATAATGTATTACATTGATTTACATATCTATTCTACTTCAGCAAATGGCAAAAACTTTACTAGTTATCTTGCAACTTATCCAATGAGCATTTATATTTTAACATTGCATAGATTCAATCTTACTCACTCCGATTCCAAATTAATACATCTATATTAACGTTTTCTAATAAAGCAAAATTAATTATACATAATTAACATTATGTATAATAAAGCAACACAATAAGATAAAATCTCTTTCCCAACTAAATTTAATTTAGGATAATTTTAAATTTTATACAATTTTTTAACATTATAACAGAGTTAAAATAACTTGTGAATATAGACCATATGCTTCCAAATTTGTATACACCATTGTATTAATATTGATGTTTATATTTTGTTTTGGGATATATTTTAAAATTGTAAATACTTTGATTGTGGCAGCTTATTACAAGAATAAATATCTTTAAAATATCTCACCCATTATTAAGTCATGTAACATATTATTCAGTCATAACTACATTAGTACCACAGAAATAATTTACATCTAATCTAAATTGCATTATTTTAATGGTTATTACCTTAATGTTTAAAAACATTATAAAAAGATGATTAAATTTTTTTTTAAATTTTATTTTTGCTCACCTACATTTAATTCATTGTTTATTTTATAAGCAAAAAAAAAAAAAAAAAAAAAAAACACTATAAAACATACAATTACAGACAAATATAAAACTTACTAATATTACACAGGATAATATATTTAAATTGTTTCACGAAATGGTCATTTTTTTCCCCAGGAGGGCTAATGACCAGGACCTATAGTTTAAAATGGATTATAAAGTACAACAAATGATCAAGTCTAAGGATTGGAATCAAAGAACAGTTAAACTGAATGTCAGTACTAACTACTCAACTACCAGTTTAGTAATCAATTGCATGTTCTTAAAAGCAATTGAAATATATATACCAATGGAGACAAAAATGGTGCATTTAATAATTTATTTTGTATAACAGAAACTATTACAATATTATAAAATAAGTTATGCTTGTATAAATTATTTTTGTTGTGTAAATTTATAAATCATGTAAATCTTCAATACAATTAAAGTTGAATCTAGACACAAAGTTAAAAATATGTTAAATTATGATATGCACTGTTATATCAAATTTGTATAGAGGGATAGATAGGAATGCATTTGGTAATAAATCCCTTTGAAAAACAGATTTGCTATCACAGTAAAAATAAAATATCTTGGATATAAATAAATATAGATCAACAATTTTTCCCTCTTTACTTTATGCAAATTGCAGTTTCGAAAAACCGTACCAAATAAAACAATTTAAGCATGTAATAAAGCAAATGCACTTGTTTCACAACATTTGATTTTTGAAATACTGGTATAAAAGTAATAATTTATCAATAACAAATTTCTATATTAATGTTAGTAAACTAGTGCAAAATTAACCATGATAAACATAGCATGTTTTTCTGGATGAAAAATTTAAAAAGGTAAGTTTTAAAAGCTATGTTCCATAGATAAAAAACATAAGTGCATGTATAATGTTTTTATTTTCTTATGAAAACTGAAAACTTAATGTGTGTGTGTGTGTGTGTGTGTGAATTATCAAAAGATAAATATACTTAAAATATATAGAACATTTAAAATATTTTCATCCCATCAATTTAGCAATAGCATTCTTGTTAGATCAGAATAGAAGAGACAACATAGTTTTCTTCCATGAAAAAGAAATCATGTGATCCCCAATAGTAGAAATATTCCACTTCATTCAATGGTAATTGCCATAAGAAAAGTTGCTATTTACTGCTGTTTAAATACAATCCAATTCAACCGTTAATTACGAAAGAAAAACTTGACTTTTTAAAATCAGAAACTAAACCAATTAAAAACCTCTTAGCCAATTTTATAAATATTTTCAACAGTAAAAAAAAAAAGGAGAATATATACCAAATTATAAAAATTAATGACTTAAATATCAACTTTATACAGAAATTATAAATATATAAAATATAAGAAGGGAGAATCTTCAGGTAAAAAATGTAAATGTTATTTTACATAAAATTATAGATCATTCCTAGGCACTGTACTTGTTTATTAAATGAGATTATTTTATTATCACTTATTTTATTAAATGAGAATTTCTCTCTCTGCCTTCTGTATTTTACGTATCTAATACAAAATAATATATCTTATTTAATTTCAAGTATTGATCTGCATTAATATCTAAATATTGGGTTATTTCATAGTAAATTAAAAACATACTAGCAACACAACTGCCTCTATGTTTGTAAATTAAGATTTACTTTTGTAAAGAAAATTGTATAAATATATTTTAAGAAAAATTGAAACTCAAAAAGTCTAACTTATTTAACAGGATTTTTCTCTTTTTTTTTGGATTTATTACACATTGATTAAAATTATAATATTTCCTTAGATAAAAGAAATCCTTACTTTGTACATGAACCAACCTTTCAAAGTAGGAAAATATAATACATGTTGTTAAAAAGTACACTATTTCTCCCCACACTGTATGAGAGGAACTGATATATTGACTGTTTTACAGATGATTAAATTTTCCTATAAGATAGTCACTAAATGAGAATTAAATTCTGCATTGCTTCTCAAGAACAGCTTTGAAAATCAAAATATTGCAATAAACTTTGTTGAATAAAAAAATTAATATCAATCAAATGGTGCTAAAAATATATTAGTGAATTAAAAAATGTATTGTTTAAGGAATTTTTATCTTTCCATGTTGTTTTATTAAAATTTAATTGGATGCTAATATATAAATATAATATAAATATTTAAATGTAGTTAAAAAACTATGCTATTTTATTAAAAGTTAAGATGAAAAGTTTAGTTATCATTCATCATGATTAATTAACCTTCCAAATTGCACTATCATACCCTTACACTTTCAATAATAATTTAACTACACTAGCAATTGTTTTTATTTATTTTTTTTTTCTCATATAAATGATTTTGTACCCACAGATTGTCTGCTGTGATTTTTGAAAATGCTACCAACCCTTTAAAAAAGTTTTTAAAAACTTCACAGAAATTGATCAACACCCAAAATTTTTTTTAAATCAATTAAATCAAATTTAGTGATTTTATCCTGAAGAATTTTATATTACCTGATGTCCACAACATAACTGAAATATATCATGGTCAAAAGTAAGAGCCCAAAAGATTCATTCAAAAATTATTCGGCACATAAGGTATAGAAGAGTGTCTGAACTTTTCATTCTATTCACTGTGTCTAGATTCATTCATTCAGATGAAGAAAAACACCAAAAATTCTCATTCTGAAGCAATTCACAGTCTGATATAGACATCAGTCTTTCCGTTCATAGCAGTAGAGACATCTCTGGTGCTGCTTCCAACCATTCATTCCTCTAATTTGAACCATGTCAAAACAATCAATATGAGTAAAAATTTTTAATGGAGAGAAATACTTTTTTCTTACATATTATCAACACTGAGGAACTTTCTTGCTTTAATAGGTTAATAACTTACAAAATGGTACTTAGATAAATATCCAATATTAAATAAATTTAGTTTAAAAATTTACTTTGTTACTACAAAATTCTATGATTGTTATATTAAATATCTTGGAATCAAATTTGATTTTTGACAACTAAAAATATTATAAAAAATTGCAATCAAGAAATATTGTTGCAAGATAAATAATTTGAAATCTATAAAACCATTCCATAAGGAAGAAAGATTGTAGAGATTAGGAAATTCCATTAGAAATATTTTTATACTTGACATCAAATCCATTTTTAATTTTTTTGTAAAAAAGTAGCTGGAAATTTAAAAATTAATTTGCTATAATATTTTATCAAACTTCACATTTATAATGAGAGCATTAAAAACTTAAATCAGGGTATTAAAAACTGTTAAGAATTTCATTTTTAACAATACCTATAAAATATTAAAAAAAACTTGGTTTCTTAAACATCAAAAATACAATTTACAGTTTAAAATTTACAGGAACAGATTAAATTTTAAAATAGATATACAAAAAGACTAAATTTTTCCATTCACTTATACAGTGTAAGATAACTAATGATATATGCAATCTTTAGATCAAAGAAACTATTGCAGATTTAATACTTCTGCATAAATTACTGCATAGATTTTCTGTATTGAACATTTTTTGTGTTCAATACAGAAGCTTTTGTGTTCATAATTTGAACAAAAAAATGTTTGAACTAAGATGAACTGAAAATTCAATAACACAAAATGTATTCTTAATGATACTTAAGAAATTAAGAGAGGCATGAAAAATATTAAAAGCTTAACTGATAGAAATTTTAACAAATTTATAACAAGTCTTGATTGAAGGGAAAATTTAGAAAATTGATACATCTTGGTTACCAAAGAAATAACTAATTGTGGCATCCATTATGGGTTATTTGTACAAAGTTATTCTGATATAGATTTTATAGACACTTTTAATACTAAAAACATCAAATTGAAGCTTGAAATTAATTTATTAATAAAACTTTCAAGATTTTAAAAACTTATTGAAACAAATTTTACAGTATAAAAATATAAAAAGAAAATTTTTAGATTTGATACTCCCAAATAAATGTTTGTGCAAGAAAAAAGATACTTAAGTACCATTTAATTTCCTTATTTAATATAGAAATTAAAAAAATTAGAATATTAATCTTGAAAGTTATTCATTATCAATAAAATCTTTTTAAAATTAGATTAGGTTGATGCATAACAATAAGTTATTTTTAAACTAGAATACTTAGGCTATAAAAGAAATGTTTTGAGAGTCATAAGTAAACTAAGGCAACACAATGCACCAATGTTTTAATGTACTTAAACTTTTATATATAGTAAATATTTATAATCATCAAAACCAATAAACCAAGAAAGTCATTAAGTGAGGATAATATATTTACAAAAGTAATTATACAAATTCGAAAGGATTCATTTTATCTAACACAATGATGATGTAATGAAAATAAATCAATATGAAAAATTTTAAGTATAAAATCCCACAAAACAGGAGCATGATTATATAATAAAGGAAAAACAAATTTAAAAGATTACCAATCTCTACTATACTACAATATTTATAAAGCAATTTTTCATAAAATAAAGATTTATGATCTGCATTTAAATTAGTATCTTTAAAACATAGTACAATATAATAGCACTTACCTCAGCATCACTTTTGTCTTCGTAATCTACAAATGCATATGCCATTCCAGTCCCTGCAGATATAAAAATCAATTAAAAAATAATAAAGAGAATATTTACAAAAATTAGAGGGCACAGATGCTGTAAAATTCAGGAGGCCCAATTCTGTGTTTGATTATTATTATTTTTTGTGAACTTATGTATTTGCAATCGTCATTACACATTCAAAAGGATTTGTTTAATCTAACACAAAGACGATATAATAAATATAAACTGATATGAAAAATTTTAAGTATAAAATCCCACAAAACTGTCATGGGAAATATGTCTATTAATAATTATGCAGAAAAATTCCTTTTGGCAACACTAGTATTTATGATATCATGCACATCACAATACAAATTTTTGACATTTTTCCATACCAAAAAAATTCAGAATTTGGCATCCTGGATTATAACACCATCTGTGACAAATAAAGATCGTCTTGTTACTAGACTACTTTTCAATATATATTTGAATTAATTGAAAACTAATTCATTAATTATCAGTAACATTAAGATTTCTAAAACAGGTTTTGATTTACTAACCAGACAAAATTGTACTTTCAGCACATTCTATTAATATTTAATGACAATAAACCCATTAAATTCATTTCAATCATAAAAAATAACGAAAAATATATGATAATCTGATTAAAATTAACTCCAAAGAGTAAAGAACTGTACAGAGGGTAAAATGAGGAAAGCATGAAATAAAGTGCACCAAACTGGCTTAATGGTTCAGAATGTGTTTGCATGACGAGAGTTTCATTTTAGGATGCAAGGTGATCATATGACACACGTAAATTCGTTTTGTGTGCAACCCTTGAAATGCTTAATTTTATTTGTTTACAATTTAAGAATTTTTTACATTAATGTTCCGTTATTAGAATTTGAATTTTCTTTTAAAGTTATATTTTTATTTTTGAATTTTTGGAAGATATATTGTTCATAACTTTTAAAATATTCTATCGAATTTTTGATAATATACAGTTTAGAATCTTTATAAACTTATATTATTCCGAATTTTTTGTTTGGTTGGCCAATAAAAGATCTGTATGGGGTACTAATCATGTTCCTGATCAGTTTGATTTATATATCACAGAATATGTACAGCAGAGAAAACAAAGAAAATTTCTTTCAGTCCCTTAAAATAGTTCTTCCTCAGTCAAGTGAGTTTTAATTTTCATTTAAATCTCATTCAAAGGGATTAATAGAAACTCTTAATTTATATAAAAATGTAGGTTTACATAAATAAATGCATCTTTAAGTAAGCTTTATTGCCTGCTTATGTTAGTGTTACATTGTGACGTACTGAAATTTTTTAAGGTGGACGTCACACACAAGTGTTTTTTTTAAGGTGAGCGCCATTGTCCTGCATATTAAAATTTGAGTTTTAATAAAGAATAGTTTCTAGTTATTAGAATTTTACTTTTACAGTACATAATTGTAATGAAATATTCGAAATATTGATTTTCAGAATTCAAAATAGTGCACAATTCCGAAATTAAGAGTTCACATATGACTGGTATTTAGTAAGCAGATATTGCGCTTAGTAACGTAATTTTGGTTGGCGAGAACATTGAAAGTTGTACTAACCCTGTACAGTTCCATCATTTTCTACCCAAATTAAGTTTCACCTATTTGAGTTATCTATCAATAATTAAAATCTTGTTTAAAGCTGCACATACAATTAGATTTCATTACATTGGCTACTTTAAACCAGCACAGCTGATAACCAAAAAACTCTTAGTTAAGAAAAAAAATTTTAGGAACAGATAATTAAAGGAAGTATAAATTAATATGCTAGACTAATATTCCAAAAAACTGATGCTAATATTCCACGTTTTTTACTTTAGCTAAATTTTTCCACAGATTATAAAACTATTGAATAAGTATTCTTTATCCTAATTATATTACGTGGAAATGTATTTTTCTCTTTAGCTGTCATAAAATCAAGCACTGTTTTAATATACTAACATATTTACCATAATAATCAGTTCTAGGATCAAATTTAAAAACTTTACTGCCATACTTTAAAAAACCAGATCTGGCTTTAAATAAAACCTACAAATTGTCCTTTAATTCATATTTTTAAAAATGCAAGAAGCAATGATAGTCATCAAAATATAGCAGATAGAATCAAAATATAGAAAACTAATAATTTCATAAGTATTATTTTATACAAAAGTATAAAATAAAGGTGGAGAAAAAAAATTTTTAAACATAAATATATTATAATAAAAATTTAATAAATGCATTACCATATTTTAAGTTAAATCTCACTAAACGACCATATTTTTCAAAAAGTGCCTCTATCTCTCGTTCTCTGGAATCCAAAGGTAAGCGTCCAACAAAAAGCTGCGATCTCCTTGACATTGTAATCAAAAAATTATAGACGAGTTTATAATAAATTAATCAAATGATATCTAATGACCATGTGTCAAAGATAGTAACTTTTCTAAATGATAAATATACAATTAAAACAAGTACAACGGTAACGCCGTCTAAGAATTATTCACTCGGGTGATGAAAATGGTGGAAATTCGCAATTTGGAAAACATAGTGACGGTGACAGTGAAATCACTAATACTAAATATTGCTAAACTGTTTTGCATAGATGAGAGTTTCAATAGAGTTTGAAATAGATGACGCTGCCTTAGGAATTATACAGATTATTTTCGGGAAAAACTGTGATATTTTACTCTAGTTTGCATTGTTTTATAGCATTAATTTAAAATTAAATTTTCAAATTTCCTTATTGGTATGTGAAATCTAAGTGTTGTAGTTATGAGTTGGAGTCTATTTGGGCCCTCCCCTTTCTCAATCTCTAGCATGGTAATCCAAAAGAGAATTCTAGAATTTTTTTTTCATTTTTCCCATTTTTAACAATGTTAAAACAGCTTGTACATATTGCAAAAATAAAATATCTTTCTTCCTTTAATGCTTTAATCCAAGATATAAATTATTTTGAAATTACGTTTTATGTGCATTTTTTCTTTTGTATTTCGCTTTACCATATATATCGATATTTTGATTCTGTTCTCTCCAAACGGTGATCCAAAATAAGTTTCTACCCAATTTATTCACTTCTTATGATGTTAAAATCACATGACAAATACGCTCTGGGATTATTTGTTTCTCCCAAGATTAACTCGCTCGTTATTTGAATACTTTCTCAATGTCAACGCTGAGGTAGTGAATCGTTTGGTCAAGAAAAAAAATTCCTTTGAGAAATTTGTGAAATACAAAAATAGTAATACGGAATATACTCTTGGTAATATTTGGTAATCACTTAGTTTTTTCTAAACTATATTTATTCTCATTTGGGAATGTCGACTTTTCATGAAGTATCAGAAAATATTTTTTATATATATATATTTAGTTGTAGTCTTTGACAAGGCGTTGGTGACTACTTAATGATATAAGGGATTTTAATATTCACCGCACAATCGCCATCAAAGAAAACTTTACAAAGATAATGGAACTTATTCAAACATCTCAAGGGTAGAAATCCGGAAAACTCACAAGTGTCCTATCCCATAAACGTACATTAAGAAGGCAGAAACACGATATCCATTTTCCGTTGAGCTGCAGTAACTGGATATGAACCCAGAACATTTGGCTCTGAAGTGAGCTTGTTGTAATCCTGCATAAAAATATTAAGAAAATCTTATTTTTTTCATTTCTTTGTTATTCTCTTTTAATAAAATATAAATTTTGAGTTCACGGACACTTTTTATTACTACGTAATTTTTGCGCATTAAATTTCACAGGCTGAAAAAAATATTTTTTTGTTTTAATTCCATAACATCAAACCATATATAATAAATATGTGGCTACAATTAACGTATTTCCTATTATTAAAAAACTGAATTTAGATTGATCTTCGCTACAGTTTGTTTTCATTTTATAATTTATACACATTTTATACTTGAGAAAACAGATATTGAAATACTGTCTTACAAGAACCATTATCAGTTTTCTGATGAAAAGATGCAAGCAACGAGATTGATATTAAATTTTCATATTTCTATCTTTTAGGCCAGGGCAACAGCCGAATACGTTCCGTATCAAGGAAGGTCCGTACAATACCGGCAACATGCGGTCGGGCATTATCCTGCTGAAATGTAAGGTTTCGCAGGGCTCGAATAAAGGGTAGAGCCACGGGTCGTAACACACCAGAAATGTAACGTGCACTGCTCAAAGCACCGTCAATGCGAACAAGAGGTAACCGAGACGTGTATCCAATGGCACCTCATACCATCACGATAGGTGATGGGCCAGTATGACGATGACGAATGCACGCTGCCAGTGTGCGTTCACCACGATGTCGCCAAACACGGATGCGACCATCATGATGCTGTACACAGAACATGGATTCATCTGAAAAGATGACGTCTCGCCATTCGTGCGCCCAGGTTCGTCGTTGATCACACCATTGAAGGTGCTCTTGTCTATGACGCAGTGTCAAGGGAAGCCGCAGCCATGGTCTCCAAGCGGAGAGTCCATGCTGCTGCAAACGTCGTCGAACTGTTCGAGCAGACACTTGATGTCTTCCAAACAACCCCTTTCTTGACTCACGGCTCGAGACGTGGCTGCACGATCCATTACGGCCATGAGGATAATATGCTTGTCTTCTCGACTGCTAGAGATAGATGGCCGTTGAGATCCCGCATGGCGTTCCGTATTACCGTCCTGAACCCATCGATTCCATATTCTGCTAACAGTCATTGGATCTTGACCGACGCGAGCAGCAATACTGCGATAAGATAAACCGCAATCCCGGTACGCTACAATTCGACCTTTATCAAAGTCAGAAACGTGCTGGTACGCATTTCTCCTTCTTACACGAAGCATCACAACAACTTTTCACCAGGCAACAACGTTCAAATGCAATTTGTGTATGAGGAACCGGTTGAACAATTTCCTCATTTAAACACAATGTAGGTGCTACTGGCGCCTGCTTTGTCTGAATGCGCTGAAAAGCTAATCATTTGCATATCACAGCACCTTCTTCCTTTCATATAAATTTCACGTCTGTAGCATGTCGCCTTCTTGGTGTAGCAATTTTAATGGCCAGAAGTGTATTTTGATACTTGGAACATTTGAGGCAATGAGATATCATTACAGTACATACACACTTTATATGTGACTGTTAAGTCGCATGACATGAAGTGCGAGAGTAAAATAAAGTGTCAGAATACGAAAGGTTAATATAAAATGGTAAGTGTAATTAAAGACAAGAGATTGCTTATTAAGAATACGTAAACTTTTTTTTCCATAATTCTGTTTTTGTAAGCTATTTAACAGTGCTTTACAGAAGACATCGAGCAAGTTTCTGAATTCGACTGAAGAAAAGTAGCAGTCTATGGAGATTGCAGATTACTCTTTTGAAAAATCGGCGATCATGTTGTTCGTAAGCAAGTGATTGCCGGCTGTTAATAGTACCTCATTCTGGTGAATCTCAACTCTCATTAGGTATCTAGAAATGAAACTGGGAAGCTATATCGTGATCTGATTGGCATAACAAGTAGAAGTTTTAAGTGGGCGGGGCTCAGTTGAGTTTACTAGAGAAAAGTTAATTTTTGATATCGAATGATTAATAATTTAATAATTAAATTTGGATTTTTTGGATAAAAATTAATTTGTGTTATAATACATAAGCAATAATTACAAAAATGTTAATTTGATTAGCATAGGAATGTCCTTAACTCATCTGCTAAAAACAGAATGAGTAGAATGCATGAGAACACACACATACAAAAGAACTGTGAGTTGGATATGTATTTGCTGCAGATAAAGAAAATGGTGAACTGACTAGAACAATTGTCTTTACCTCATCATAGTACTACTTCATATAATGAAAGGCACATTGTAAGCATGGTAGTGATTATTCGCTAAACCATACCACGAAACATGCCACAGCAGATTTAGTTTGCTACGTATCATTTAGGATCTTCAAAGTATCGATTGCATTATATACACTTTTATACAGCGTAAAGAACAATGCAATGACACAAAGCCTTGTAAGTCATTTTAATATCCAACGCGTTTTTTATAGATATCAGACAATATTTATCTATCGTAAGGAACGAAACACAAAAAACTTCAAGGACCCACAACGACCGGTGTGCATGTAGAAAGCAGAAGTAGAAAATCCATCTCCCTTTGTTCAATAATAGCTCAGATCGAAACCGAGATTTAATCTCCAAAGAACGCTGATCTTTATGACATGGTAAGCTCTTGCTTTGTTTACTTGTGACATTTTTGGCGTAGCCATTTAATTATGCCTTGTGGAAAACATCAAGCATCTTTCCACTGAATTTCTGAGTTTAATCGATAAAGAATAATATCTATAGGAATTGCAGATTATCCTTCACGGAAATAGGTATTTGCATTGGATGAAATTAAGCACTTATGATCCAGATTGGTTATTGCTGGATGTGGGAGGAAATGAAGATTGACGGAAGTAATAGCACTGATCATTACAAGTGATGACAAGCATATTAAATGCATAACTGTAATAGTTCGTTCAAATACATCATGAAAACAGGGCAAAAGATTGTCTGTTACTCATCGTTTGGTATCAGCTCGTACTAGTCCGCATGGTTTATAAGTGATTGGAATGATACCAAGGCATTCATTGGTTGGTTTGCTCGTAACTCAAAAGTACAGGCGTTTGAGGTGTAAATAGCTCGATATACATGAACAATTGCATAGAAGAACATGCAGCTTATTGATAAAATACGCTTCTGTCTGTAACAGCACGATGGCTGGATTCGAGCCTGGAGACATTATGGTAAAAGACTGGTTCGATATGCAGAATGTTATTCGGAATCTGCCACAATATCAAAATTCGAGCTGGCATTGGATTCCTTTCCTGCATTCTAGTAAGTATTATTAGTAAGCTGGACAGCCAAAACTGACTCTCTAAAGTCAATAGTACATTAGAGTTGCTGATATTCCAATGCCAACAACTCCCATAGACTTAAAATGCGCCACAGCTCGAGTCGTGGCAATTCGTACTCATCATCGAACGATATTTCAAATTTTTTTTACAAATGTGCAGTTCAAATTTAAACATTATTACGTTTTTGCCAAGTTGCATGCCAAATGGAAGTTATTGGTGCTTAAGTTCGCGAAAATGAACAACTTTTTGTGCATGTACCAGCAATTGGGCTAATTTATGTCGCCAAAGATGTTCACATTAAATTATATACAATATACATTCACAATATGGTTCACATTAAATTATAATTTTTTTTCTTTTGATGAAGCACTCGTGACAGGCAGTTTTCATATCAAAGCAGTATTGTATTTTTTTTCTATTCACACACACACACATATGTGTGTGTATATATATATATATTATTGTTATATTGAGATGGTAATGAAGCTTTGCTTAAAAATTTCTAACATTTGCAATTTCTTGTTATGTGCTAAAATAAAAAATTTTGTCTATGCATATAAACAAAATATAAGAATTATCTTTTGTTAATTAATTGGCTATTTTTTTTTTAAAAAGCTAGTGATTTAATTATAAACTGTTTATGTGTTTTACAATATTTTTAGAATTAAACATACTTAAAAATTTTTATTTTCCATTTGATTACTTAAGTGTAGTTTTTCTTGTTTAAAGGGGTTGTCAAAATTTTTATTTTTGAACATATAACATCATAAAAATTTACAAAGATATTTTTAAAATGCTTTCATCATACATTTTCTAAGAAAACTGATCTTTCAATAATGCCAGGTTTTCTTTGAATTTAGGAATATGTAATGTATTTCAAATTTGTAGGTACCGTATACACTTATTTTTAATATATATTAATTATTATGCTATTGTATTCCTCTCACCTCCATAATTATTACATAATTTTTACTTCACCAAACTATTCTTGACCTTTTTCAGAATTAATTTGTTTATTTCTGTGCTTTTATCTTGCGAGATTTAATTTTGAATTTAGCATCTAGATATATATTTTTTCTATTTTGTGTATATTAAGTTACTCTTGCTACGTCATATATCATATTAAAATAATAATGATATTATTCCTTTTCTATATTTGTCAATATTAGCAGGGATAAATATGTAATACAATAGTTAACATTTTAAGAATTTTATTAGATATATCAGAGATAGCTTCTCATTTAACTAAATGCCTTATTTTGCTTGAGTTGCTGTTATACATTTTTAAAGCGATTCTGTGAAGTAAGGTATTTGGTTTTGCTATTCATAAAAAATAGACCAAAGATTAATTTAAATTACAAGTCTTACCTTTTAAAAAATAAGTGAGACTTTCTGTACTATTTTGAATGATCAAAAAATAGTTTTAATTGAATTATATAAGTTGATAATATATGCAAATTTTGATTTCTTTATGATTTTTCGAAAAAATGGTGTTTACTGAATTTGATTTATTGCATTACAAACTATTCTTAAGTTACATCTAAAACCATATTTGAAATAATTCCTACACGTAATTTTAAAAGATACTGTATTTTAATGTTTATTTAAGCAAGAGAATAATACAAAGTATTTGGTATGCAAAATTATTTCCTGTAAAAAATTTAATGTGTATAAAAATATAGTAAAACAACCCATAGCAATTATTTTGATAGAAAAATATATATCAAAGTTTGTGACTATAAAATATATCTATCCAGAACTATATTAGTGTTAAGAAATTTAAAATAAATAATAGGGTAGAAAATGTGTAATAAATTTTCTAATTCTGTAATCGTGTCTATAATAATATGTGAAATAAATATTTAAAGAGAAAAAAATTTCGAAATGCAGACGATTTTGTCAACATGTTTACCAATTATGAAAGCAATTCCGTACTATTCTGCATGACATTTTTGTCAGTATTTAATCACGTGACTAATTTGACCAATGAGCGATCACATCTACCTCATGGTTTGAACAACCAGTTGTTCAAGTATTATCGCTATCGCGAAGGCCACTCTATAATTCCCAGCTAACACTAACAGGCATGGAGACAAGACAGTTATATCTTTATTTCCTATCATATTATCTCTATATATACAACTCATATAGTAAATTTTTATTGACATTTAAAAAATAATTGTTCCAAGTATTGATTTTAAATTTAAACATTTCTTTATGATACTTTAACTCAATTTTTGTAAACAAATTCTTACTACATAAAAGAATTGCTTTACTACACAAATATTGCTATTAATTAGCATAAATAATAAAAGAGGAAAAATATATAATTATGAAATATGCATAAATTTGTCTAGATCTTAATCTTGTGCAATTCCATAATTAAACATCTTCTAACTTTACACATTAGTTTTTTATTGATTATAATAAATTTCCTTCAAACAGATAAAATTATTTAATAGGTGTTTGTGTTGTATAGATAAGAATATACTTCTAAAAAATCAGATAACCCCAGAAAGTTAGAATAAAAAAAATAATAATTAATACTTTATAAGACACATACTATCTTTGTAAATAATATTTGAAACAAATGACTGTTTCAATGATGTTATATACAAACCAAGAACATGATATTACAAAATAAAAATATCTTTATTCAAATGATATTAAACAATTATAATTAACATATACAAAAAACAGTACAGTTAAATACACATTAATTTATAGAGTATGTAAAAGAAAAAAAATTTACAGTGAATTCTAAAACTGATAAAATTTCATATATTCCTAAGGAAAAACAAAATACACTGGAAAAATTACAGCAAGCATACTAACAATATAAATATTTTGTAAAAAAATAATTAACAATTTTACTCAAAGTATTGTATTAAAAAAGTGCATTTTACAAAATCTAAGCACAGAATCTTATTATGGAGAAATTGATTTAAATTGTAACTATGATAAATGAACCATCATTATATTAGTTCTTAACTTTTTTTTTTCATTAAAAGAGAAATTAATAAATTAATTCACATGTGATTTCCCATATATATATATATATATATATATATATATATATATATATATATATATATATATATATATATATATATATATATATATATATATATATATTTAAACATTATAAAATTGTATCATTATTATGTACACAATATTATTTTTGTAAGAAGATATAGATGCATATTTTAAGATTTTGTACATATTTTATACATTATAATTCAAAATGTCTTAATAATTTATTATAAGCAGATTCAGAATCCATATCTAAGAGGTAAATATATTAAATGCATTACGAAAAAACAGACTACAACTGGTTAAGACTTGATCTAAATATTGTAAAAAAAAAAAACAGTTTACTATAAAAAAACTAAAAGAGCATTTATTATACTAATTGATAAAATATTCAGCATCTTGACAACTTTATTTAAGTAGAATTTTTATTGCTGCTTATAAACAGGCAAATTCCAAAAACTTGGAACAAACCTCTAAAACCTTCCATGATTAAAGTTACAAACAGCATATGTAGAATTTCATTAAATGAACAGGATAAATTCTCAAGTAGATTTAAATTTATAACTTACATAAGAATGATGTGTTATGATAAATAAATATTTTATGGACATTTTTTGATGTACAATAAATGATGGTTAATCATAATATCAATATGTTAGCACATTAATTTCTATTGTACATTCATTTTTCAATTTATTAAGATTACAAATTGAAAAATGAATGAAAAACAGAATGCTGCATTAAAATGTTTAAAAAGTGCAAAAAATGTTTATTTATATTTTTAACAAAGATGAAAAACTACATTTCACAGTAAAAATTTTTTAATGAACTTCTTTCAACATAAAATAATTCAGATTTAATAGTGAGGCAAATAAGCTTGAAAATAATTTTTAAATTTAAGTAAATGAGGAATTTGAGCAAATAGAAATAATATGAAATATTTTAGTCGTGGAAAAATTTTTACATGAGAAAATTATTAAAAATATTGTATCTAGCATGGGAACTGAAATGATTATAATATCCAATAACCATTTATCAGTTAATTCTAACAAAAGTTATTTGCCAATATCAATAACTCAATAAGGAAACTATTTTCCTGAAATCTTAACTCTATAAAAAAAAAAAAAAAAACATTTTTAAAAATAAAATAGGAATTTAACTTTTCATATAGTTTTGCAATTTCCATAAATTACTTTACAAACAATATCATATAAATTAAAATATAAAAATAAATTATAAAAAACATATTTAACTTTAAAATCACAGTTCAAATTTTCTTTGAATTTTTACCAATTCTACTTCAAAAACAAGAACAGCATCTCCTGAAATATTGAAAAAAGAAGCTAAGTAGCACAAATAAATTTATATAACTTATTGGGTTATTTAAAAATATCATCTTCTCTTATGACTAAAACTATACAACGTATGCAAAAATCAAATTTTGCAAAGATTAAGACTTGCTGTTCAAAATCTAATGAATTAAGTTAAAAATATCTATATATATATATATATATTCAAGAACTAAACATTAAGATTTTTATAACTAGAAAATTGGGTTTGGAATTTTTTTTTTACTTAACTTTTGATAATGATTTTTTTTGTAAATATTGTATTAATTTGTTTACCTGGTATTGTTGGAGGAGCACCAGCATTGCCGTAACCTAATTCTGGAGGAATCACAAGTTTACGTTTTTCTCCTTCACACATTCTAAAATAGTAAGTTAAATAAAAATAATATTATAAAAGTTATAAATAGATATGTGAAAGACATTTTAAAATTGTTCAATTTTTACCATAATTTTACTATAGCAAAATTTATTACTGTATACAAGGAAAAATAAAAATCAAGATTTAAGATTTTGATTTAATGAATTTAAATAAAATTTTTTTGTGTGTGAAATAAAAAATAACTACAGTTACTCTGCTACATAACATTTTATGCACTGATGCTATTTTGATCAAAGTACATATCTCTAAAATCATATGAAAGAAATGTAAAATGTCTGAAATTATAATCCAATACATAATATTTGACTTTCTGTGTGAAATTAACATTATAGTAAATATATAAGAAATTTTAATTTATATTTTGTACAATTTACTCAGAATTTAAATATCTGTAATAAATTTCTTCAATATTGCATAACAGACAGATTTGAGTCCATTTCTTATCTAACAGCAGATCAGTATATTTGAACACTTATGTAGTTTTGGATAGTTCAGTTTATGCAATTTTCTCAAAATTTCCAAGTGCTCATCATTGGAACATAAAATTTTAAAAACCTAAATTTCTTTAAAGTTAAATTTTCTTTTATACTATAAACCAAAAAAAGTTATTTTTTATATACTATTTAATTTAATAAAAAAAATCAAATAAAATAATTTAAAAATAAAATTATGATTCTTATAATGATTTATGAAAGTTTTAATATGAATTTTTATAGAAAAGTTTCTTTTACCTTTCATTATGATTTTAATATAACTTTTCTTTTTAAGATGAAGGAGATATATAATATAAAGATGTTAAAGAAAATATATAAAATGCTCTTATTTTCTTTGTGATCAGGAATACTTTTTATAAAGTCAGTTTAAAAAATAGTCAGTAGAAAAACAACTAAAAAGAAAATATAATTAATAATGGAATATTCTAGAAATAATTTGCATCCAAGAAGAATGGTGAATAAAGTATAGTTTTCATTGGAAAAAATTTTACAGTAATTTTCAAACAGATTATTTACCAAACTAAAAATTTAGATTTTCATTATGCCAGGCTTTCTTTCTTAAAAATAAGCATTTAGTTTATAATTAATTATTGTAAAGTAAGATAAGCAATGAAATATAAAGCAATAAGTGAGTCAAAATAAATTCACATGTAAAATGAACTTTAATTCTTTAAATAGAAGAAAGATGATTCCCTTTACACATTCTTTAAAAAATAGTATAATAATTTAAATGATACAAAATTTGCAAATGTCAAGAATGAATGCTATTTTTTAGTGTGTTGATATATTGATATCCATTTTAAATTTTGATAATATTTAATAATTGCAATTTAATAAAATTGTTAGCTTAAATTAAAAGTAGCAATATGAATACATATTATTTCATCATCAGATTAAATTGTACAGATTTATATAGCACTCAACAAAATTAAATTTATTACACTGATAAAATAAAAATGACTTAATATCATGCTATATGAAACAAAAAATAAGAAAAAATTCCCTCAAACAGTTACTTAAATTTATTATTCAGATGAAAAAATTGATTCATGAAGTAGGCAATTATTTTAATTACAACCATGAATACAAATTCAGCTTACATAATAATTAACAGTATTTAAAAATTGAAATTCCCAAGGTTTTCACCAAATAAATCATGTATAATTATATAATTAGTAAAATGTTTACTATAAATAATTACAGTAATTTTTCAAAAGGAGTGTTAAGGTATTTATCTGTTTTAATATTAAACTTAATCAGTGGATTGTTCAAGAAATATTTAAAAAATATTTTCAAAGGGGGTAGATGGTGGGTGTAAATCGGAGAAAGTATTATTCATAATATTAGGGCACAGAGATGCTGTATATTTTTAGCTAAAGAAAATACATAAAAAAGAGATGTCTAGCCTTAAGCAGATGGATTCTAATTTAAATTAAGAACTGCTAAACATTTTGATTTAGATAGTGAATAAGATTTTGAATATTTTGAACACATAACATGTAATTTGATATAAATATTTTTTTGATGAAAATTAAAATTAACATTTCGTTTTCTTCTAATTTAATACCCCTTCACTGCAAAATTTTTGAAATAGCTTTTTTATCAGTAAATATAGCAGACTAATGAACTTAAGTATACTTTCATTTTAAACTTTCTTCTTAATTGATACATCATAAGACACAAGTCAAAATTTCAGGTTTGTGATGTTCATAGAAAACATGTTTACAATTCAACTTAGTGCTGTGTTTTTATAAAATCAAAATTGTAAATGTACTTTTGTGTAATATTTTTGTAGTTTTTTTCTTCTGGAAATTATGACAATAGATGCAAACATATATATATATATATATATATATATATATACAGTGGTATTAATGCATTCAAAAATAAAACATTCAAATATCAACAATGGGCTATTTCAGTCATAAGAGGCATTTAAAGAATAATAATCATTCTTAAATTTGGTAAAATACTTTACTTCAAAAGTCCTTGATCCCATCCCCTTATAACTTGCCCAGAACCAAGAGTGAATGATAAAGGTTCACCACGTTTATAGCTATTGTCAAATTCTGTGCCATCTTCCAATGTTCCCTGAAATAATTCCACTACAAATTATCGCAAGTATTCAAATAGGATAAAATAAGACAAATATTCAGTAAAAATGATGACAAAAATGCAACAAGAAAAATAACAGATTTCATTAAGGAGCATAATGTATAACATTAAAACAAGCAAATTATCATTTTTTTATTTTCATTTTTCTGCAGTATGAAACTGCAGAAAAATTTGGAAACTGTGAAATAAAAACATTTGTTTTCATTAAATGTCACTTACTTTCTCTGTAAATTAAATCATATACTAAAAATATGCACTGCTGCCATTAAATTTCCTTCATCAAGAATGCTAAATGTGTGAAGTTTGCACGACAGGAAGAAAATTATGTGACATACAAATTATTCACTTTTTAATACTCTCATATTAAATAGATGATAGTATGATATTCACAATGTATTTAAATGAAGAAATAGTTCAGCAGATTCCTTTTATACAAATTGCATTTGAATGCTATTGGCTGGTTAAAAGTTGAGCTACACCATGTAAAATGGAGAAATGATTATTACCACATTTACAATTTTAATATGGGTGGAATGTATGCTACCTACAGTGCTAATCATTATACAACAGTATTGTTGCTTATGACAGTAAGATCCTTTAATTGTAAGATGAACTCCATGACATCAAATTACTTTTATAGTATGCATCTTTCTTGATACAGAAAATGCTCAGGTATAGTATAGAGATATGCATTTTTTAGATTTTTCACTAACAAAAGATGTTTGATCAGTGGTTGCCAGTACTGTCTGAATACTATAAAATATTGACAACAGTCACTGAATTATGGTAAATTAAATCTGCGAGAACAGTTATACATAGATTAGAGCTCCAGTGGTTCAGTAGCTTTCCATTAGGATCAGCAAAGTGAAACATCATTTGAGACAGGCAATGATTGGGATTGTGATCACACATTCTCTCTCGCTAGATTGCTGGACTTTCAGGCGGTTAAGGACAAGTTCATGTTAATCTGTGACACCCAAAGTTCTTCTGCTGGTGTGCATGTAGAGAGGAAGATACCAGTTCAGGTCTAACCTCATCACCTGACTGTGGTTTAAAATTACTAGGCACTTGGTGATGGGCGAGCATTCCAAACTCATTAACTTTAAGGAACAGTCTGGGGCTTGACTGCACCACTATGTACATATACAGAATTTAATTAAATAATCATTTTGATGAATTATATTAATATCAGTTTATTAAAATAAAACAAAAAAATAATAAAGTTCATGAAATAATTGTAAAAATAACTTGTAAAATAGTATTATTTACCTTGTAAACAGGAAAATACACCTTGTAACAATGAGTGTTACCTACTATACTATTTCCAGTTTTTATTTTACTGCTTTATCATTATAAAGTATTCAAGATATATCAATGTCAAAATCGCATTTACAAAATTTAAGAATGGAATTATAAAAAAACAATTACCTTGTAGTGCATATGCAACACATCACCCTTCTTAGATTTAATATCACATGTTTCAGCTCTTTTTTTAACTCCAATTTGTAATTTTGTTACTTTCTTTGATGCCTTTGCATCCTCACTAGCAACAAATTTGATGAAATTATTTAAAATGAAAATTACAAATGCAACTTCAATAAGGTACTTTATAAATGATGCCATCTGTAATAGAAAAATAATTTGCAGTTAATCTACACATAAAGACTGCATTTTTAAACTTAAATGGCATGATGCACCACAAGTGTCATAAGGTGAATAACATGTTATGACATTTTTTAACATTTTAAAACTAAAAATACTTAAGGTTAAAAATTGATACTAATAAAACATGGAATTATTGGGCATAAAGGTGAATAACATAAAGGTGAATAATCATAACGGTGAATAACATGTTTACTTATAAATATTTAACATACCTTCAGAGTAAAAAAAAAAAAAAAAAGACAAATGAGAGCAGGAAAGAGATTTAAAATAAATTGTTCTAGAGATTCAGAATTTATGTCCTTTCAGTTTAATAATTAATTTTAATTCAAAGCAACCCAATTCTTTACCACAAAACTTTTCTTTTAGTAAAACATTTAAAGCTATCACAAAAACATTTTTTCTTTTAATTTGATTAATTTTTAAAGATTAATGAGATATATGGAAAGCAGAATAGTGAAATTTCTATATTATTTTTAGTAAATTAAAAATGTTATATATTGATTTTTTTTGAAAAAAAAAGTCTATAATCATTTCTTATAAATATTAAGAGAATCCAAACTATATCTTTGAAGAAACAGTTTAAAATTATGTATACATAAATACATACTTTTTACAAAAAACAGTATTTTTACAAACAATATTATGTGTTTTATTAATTGTGTATATATCCTTACAATACCATGAAATTAAATAGATTCTATGCTAATGTAAATATAATACAAAAATTTTTGTTAAGACAAAAGCATTAAAAAATTTCTGCCAACATTAATATATAATTGTTTTTTAACTATATAATTTATTGCTATAAAATGTGTACAATTTTTTTTCATCAATTGCCATTCTGTCTGTATTTTCAAATTAAGATTCACAGGTGGCGATCTTCACATACTTTTTAACTACATGATAACTTTTAAATTTGAAAATATTTCCTTGAATTCTGTTCAGTAAAAAAAAAAAAATCCTTAATTTTATTATTTCCATATAAATATGAAGGATGAAACAGAAATTAGCTTATATCTTCATTCAAACAAATAGGCAAATTTTAATTTGTATTCAAATATTTTTATTGCATTGGTTACTGAAAATGTAATCACATTTTATGCTTCCATGAGTTAAAACTGAAAATGATGCAATATGAATTTTTTTAAATGGTAGACTGGATAGTAAATAAGAGTACCCAAAGTTTTGAACAAATACAATATAAATCTACCATTTTACCAAACACATTTTACTTTTAAAAAACTTTTCATATAATTTTATTTTTATTAAACTGAAAAGTTTTTTTCCTGGTTGGGTAATTTATGAAAACTATGACATGCTATTATTTGCAAGAAAAAATATTTGGTAAAACTGCATTTGAAAGAAGCCACCCACTCTACCATTTCATTTGGTGATGCATCTAAGAGATGAAAATGCAATAAAAAGCATAAATTGTCTTATAATAGTAGTGTTGCTGCACCAGCATATTTCCCTGTACCTAGCCCAGAACTTATAATAGTGTTAAATACAATATAGAACAAATTGATACACATTTATACTGTATCAAATTAAAGGAACACTAAAGTACAGTGAAAATATGAACTTTAAATTTTTACTCAACGATCGATTACTTTATATAACTTGAATTCAACGAATGAATAAAGAAATCGTGTGGAAAATTGTTGTAAACATCACATTGAAATTATATTTTTACATGATCTCTGAGAAAAATATCTAGATAATTAGCGCTGTGTTAATACATGTCTATAACTAATATGCAATCGACAAGGTCATATACAAATAAGGATAGTTAAAAAAATTAGATGTAAAATTGATATGTCAATACATGATATTAAACAATGAAAAATTATAAATTCTCCATGCAGAATTGAATTTAACAACTAAATTCAACGAAATGTACAATATGTTACATGAATAAATTTTCTAAACGTAATATCCAACTTACGATTGAAGTATATAAAACTTGATAGAAAATGAAACTAAATTTTATGAAAAATTAACGATTTATTAATTTATATATACAAAACACTTAAAAATATAATCTTTAATGGAATTAGCATTACTTTCAAATGAATATTGCAAGACAAAACAGCATTTGCCGTCACTAATTCAAAAAAACTGCAAATTAATCAAAATATTACAAGCTTTAATCCGTTTTCTACAATCGTTTTCGTAATCAACAAATGCTCCTTGCATTCGTAAACTTTTTTTTTTTTTTTGAAGATTTGGAGTATTGTGATTATTAAATAATGTACTAAATTTTTGAAGCTCTCGTTCTGATGAAGAGTATTTTACGATAAATGGCAACGTCCATATGAATGAATCTCATTGGTTGTAAACTTGTTGTGATGTAGCTGAAGAAGAGAGACTTCGCCGGCGAAAATTTCCTCGAAAATATCGACGACCAACGGTGTTTCAGGCCAATATCATCACCGAATACAAGGAAAAAACAATGACAAAGATTCATTGTCCTATTAAACCAAAGAAATTTTATTTATAACATATTAAATTTTTGTTTACTTTTCATATGTTGGATAGTATCAATTTTCTGAAATTATTACAACATATTTATCAAAACATTTGTTGTTACTAAAATATTTCTTAATTTTTTTATATTAAAGTTAAGAATATATAATTTCTCAACTTTCATGTTTTCATAATTATTGATGTTTTCATAATTTTTAATAAAATAATGATAATTAACTTATCACTATGTAACAAAATTAATGTATGTTTCATAAAAACTTCGTGCATTGAATTCAGTCAAATTTATTGAATTATACCTTGAAAATAATATGGTTATTTTTTAATGGTTATTTTTTAATGAAAATCTGTAATAATACTTACATTAAAAACTATTAGTATTTAATTAAAATTTTAGTAAACTATCAACATAATTCTAAAAGTGGCCAATACAGTTTTTTTAATTGATTAAATTTGATCTAAGTTGTTTCTTTAATCCAAAAAACATATGTCATCCATTTTTATTCTGCTATATGCTTATGATTTTCGCTTATCTTTGCTGTTTATTGTCACACCAGAATATATGTATATATATTCTCCTTTTCCATGAAGTGACTATTCATGCTTAGGGATGCACTATTATTTACAGTTGAAGATGGTTCCATCATAATATATTACCTTAACAAAAAATAAGTTAATAAATTTTCCATATATACGTTATCAGTCTTTGAATTTTCTGCGCAAATATTTAAACTGTTGATACCCCTATCGAAATATGCTGATAAAAGGAGGCGTGATTTTTATTAGCATCCACTGAAATGCAAAAAGTCAATTGAAAACAATCAACACTTAAGGAAATGATATTGAAATTTCAATATTATTCATCTAAATTTTTTGCAAATATCTTTTATTATTTGATTCAATTCATAAGCAAATTGATTAGAAGCAATTAGGGGAATTAATAACATGACACATTTTTTTTTTAAATCAGAAATTAACAATTTAGAAATAAAAGTTTATTAAACTAATCTTGGTATGGCTAAAGTGTCATTAGTTTTTATAAGAATTATTCCTAACGAAAATTCAGGTCAAAAATTAAAAAAAAAATACTTCAAATTAACATAATAATACAAATGTTGAGATTTTTTAAAATCAGTAAAAAATAATCCATTAGCAAATTTTATCAGAAAAAGTTTCTGTCATGGTAATATTTGAATATAAATAGATTTCATAAAATTAAGAGTTTAGATTAGAATGTTAAGGAATCATAGAAATTAAATAAATTAAGGTATGAGATTAAAAGTTAGGATATGAAACAAAAAAAGTAAATATGACTGGTTATTGAGAAGTATATTTTAATTATTTATCATTAAAAGGATTATTTTGCTTGTTTACTTTTTTATCTAGTCATAAGAAAAGTAAAAATTTTTATAAAAATAATAAATATGTGTGCCTGCACAGATTTATTATATCACACTTTTTGATTTAATCTTGATTTATGATTAATTTAAAAAGTTTTCAGAAAAGTTTTTTTTTTAAATTTAATATACTTCGAATGCGATTGAGAAGACTAGTAAAAACTTAAATGTTTCTCAAAGAATAATTATCACTATTGATATCTGAACTGAAATTCAAAGCGGTTGATACATTAGTTAATTAGTATTTGTAATTATTCGTAGCATTCTGCATTAGAAACACGCATTTGAATTTAGAATTACAACCAAATAGCATGAGATTAGTCTACTAAAAAATCTATTTCTTTAATAAATACCATTAATATGAGATTTATTGTACATTTTAACTGAATAGAAAATAATTACATTACTTTAAGATTTATCGTGAACTAGTGGGCTGTATCTTCCACAGATTATATAAAGTTTTCGGATTAAGATTTTGTAAAATTGTATTAGCTAATGTTATTAGCTTTGTTCACAATGTTGGTGTACATTAAGAAATGTGATTCCAAACATAGATTATTTAAAAACAAATTAAATGAGGAATGAATGAATTTTATTTATTTTTCAAAATGTCAAGTACAGTACCCCCTTTATCTGAGATCCAAAGTATTTCCGATCGACGACGATATCGATATTTCGAAAGTTTTCTACATTCCTTTGAATTCTCTTCATTGCAATAATTTATTTAAAAGTTCAGAAAGCAATTCAAGTTACAATGATTGATATTATTCTACCACTTTTATAGCTTCTGATTGCTATTGTAGTTCTAAATTATTATTTTTCGAAATAATAGTATTATATTTCTAAATAATAGTATAATTTAATGTGTGGAGTACATGTTTAATATGTTTTTGGAGTACATTCACTTTTGTTTCTTGTCTCAATGTATGACTTAAGTTTTAAAGATGATCGAAGTATAGCATTTGAGATAGAACGTAGTCTTGGAAAAATCAGTTAAACATCAGTTTCTTTTTTTCATTTGGTATCGTGCGTTCATTAGTGATAAGATGTGGTGGCATGTTTGTTGATAGTTTTAGTTGCAGATCTTAAATACATGAAATTGATTGTTTATAAATTGATACTTTTTTAAATATAAGTATATAGATTTTTAACTATGGATCCAGCTGCGATCGAAGAACGTTTCACTTCAGCTGTTGAAATTATTAAAAGTTTACCCAAATCTGGTGAGTATAAAATGTTATTTGTAATGGTAATATGTTTATGTTTATATATTAAAAAGTAAAAACATTATTATTCCCATATGAAGACGAAGGATATTATTAGATATGTCAATAAATATTGAAAGTAAATTATTTATTAATTAGATTGGGCATATTTCTGTTTGATTTTTTTCTTTATATAAAATTGATTTTGAAGGTATCAGATGATCATTAATTTGCTTACTAAAGTTACATGTAATCTTATTTAATTTATAGTGTAGTAATTCCTTGAAGCTAAATATTCATTAATAAAATTACAATTTACATAAATTCAAATTTTATCAGGAAAAATTTTCTTAAATTTTATGCTTACTATTGGTTGTTTTCAAACCAGTAATATTCCTTTTTCTGTTAATGTAGAACTATCATTTAATTTAATAAGCTTTTTATTCTATTTTATTAATATGCTTCAGATTAATAAAATGAAAGTATTGAAAAAAGTACAAAATTGTTTATAAAATTTAAAAAATTAACACCATATCATAAGATTATAAATAAAAAAACTAACTAAACGAGCGTTTTTTTCTCCGTACTAAAAGTACTTATTGTACTTATAACTTATTGTACTATTTTATGTTTTATACAAGGATGATGATTTTATTGTACTAAAGTACAATAAAATCATATAAAATTATATAAATTTAAATTTATAATAGTTTGTTTATACTTAGGGAAATGAAAATGCATTGCATGTCTTGAGTTTATGTGTTTGTAATATAAGATTAAATTTTAGTCACTTAAAAATTTCAATATTTTATTTATATCAAACATTAGTAATTTTTTACCATGACCATACTTGCTTTTTAATATGCATTTAAAGATTAATTTTTATACCAAAAACAGTTTAATAGCTTATTGGATAACCAATTGCTGTTGTGAAGTAAAATTCATCATGTATCATGTATTCAGGACTTTCATAACTAGTGCACCATGAAGAAAAACTGAAAATCATCAATCCTGATAGCTTTTCCCTAGAAAGCAGAAATACAGTATTTGTCTTTCATTGTTGAATTTTTGTTCAAAAGTTGTAATTATGTTTGTGAGATTTTATTCCTAAGTCTTAGTATGGTTAGTGCTTTCGTTATCTGCTCAACAGTTTGTAAGTTCAAATCTCACTATGGCATAAGTGCCGAGCTGGTAGCCAAATGGTTAGAGCACTAGCCTTCGGTTCAACAGTTCTTGGGTTCGAATCCCACCTTGGGCATGGATGTTTGTAGTGGTTCGGAATCCACTTTAAGCTGTAGATCCCGGTCTAATTAGCCCTCGTGTGCAAAAAATGACAGCTGAGCGATAAACAAACAAACTATGGCATAAGTGTTTCTAGTGGTCTGGAATCTACTTTAAACTGTAGGTCTTAGTATGATTAGCCCTCATGTGTAAAAAATGATAGTTAAGCCACAAAGCAAACAGCTAATAATCCAAATCCAAATACTACTTAAAAGTAAACTGTTATACTACTTTATGATTATCCAGTCTAATCATTTATATGGTTAATGGTATTAGTTCTTTAGTAGATATTGTAATAGAGTATTCTTTAGTAAATATTTCTTTTTATTTCTTAGTTGATATTTTTGTATAAAATGAAAAAAATAAATTATTGGATAGTATGAAAAAAATTTGGATTTTATTTTTATTTATATATTTCAAAATTTATTCAAATCATTTAAAATAAAGAAAAACAATGAAAAAATTATAACTAATTGAACTCTTTCTTATGCATGATTTTAATGAAATTAAAGAAAAACTTATTTATAAATTGCTAGTATGGGTATTTTATAGTTATTAATTGGACACATCTTTGTTTGTGATACTCTAATAGAAAAGTACTGAGTTGGCAGCCAAATGGTTATCTTATTGTCTATTAGCTCAACAGTTGTGGGTTCAAATACCCATATCAGGCTTTGATGTTGTTAGTGGATTGTAATCCACTGAAATTCTAGATTTTAGTTATATCAATCCTTATGTGCAAAAAGTGACTGTTGAGAGCCAAATTAATAAATCAGTAGAAAAGGGTTTAATGTTCATGATCTACACAAACTTTAATCTTATAATGAAGTTACAGTATTTTTTAAAATACAATTTACCAATTAAAAAATTTACTTCAAGTCCATAATTTGCTTTATTATCATAAATTTTTTCCTCTAAGCAAATAGTATATGTAAATATATTAATATATATGATTCTTTTTCATTACACTCCTCTTTTGATTCTAAAGAAATGGCATGTTTTTTACAGAGAGAAGCGAAAATAACTTAACGTTGATGAGATGATTTTATTGTCTCAAAATTTTATTTTAAATTTAATACATACTAAATCAAAAAATTTTTTTGTCCTAAAGTTGACTAAAATGGTATAAACAATTGTAAACAAGATGCTAAACAAATCTAAAGCTAGTTGGTGCTAAAAATTGCTTGCTGATATTTTTGTCCATTAAAAAAACATTATTATCACAAATCACCAAAGATAAAAAAAAAAAAAAAAAAAAGGAAAAGAAAAAAAAAAAAAAAAAAATACAGCAAAATTTTATTTTGTCTTTTTGAAAGAAAGGTATTATTAGATTATATCTATGCAATTGATCACCAATGTGATTGCTAAACAGTTTCTACCAGAAATAAACACTGGCAGTTAAGTAAGTTTTTCGAATAAGTGATAATTGTTTAATTTATAAAATGTTTTGTTATATTTTAGTCATTTCTGAAAATGTAACATTTTTAAACTGTATATGATGCATATGTATTATTTATGACAATAATTTACGATTTTTTTCTTTCCCTTTATGGTGATTATCCAAAGGGGGGTATAATGGAAAAGTACTATATAAATAACTAAAGTATGAAAGATGATACACATTATTATTCACTTAAGATGCATATAAAAATTTATATCAATATTTTAAAACTTAAGTTTCTAAAATTTTTTCAAAATTTTTATTGATAATATTGAAAAAAATTTTTTTTCAAAATTTTTTAAATGGAAGTGTAGTTTAAAAAATTATGTACAATTGAAAATATTTCTTTTATTTTAATACTCTAATTTGTAATATTTGGTTTGAAAGCTTATATTTAAAAGCTTATAGATAGATGTATTTGTTTTTAATACCAAAAAGAATTACAATAAACCCTCAATAATCCTGATCAGATTTAAAATTGAACTTCATTTAATCTGAGCATCCATTTAGATGTACGTACATAAACACATATGTATGTACAAACTGTATAAATAAAGGGAGAGTTAGCACATTAATATATTTTTGTTAAAGCAGGAGTGTAAAAACTAATGTAGTGCATACTATACTTAAACTACTTTTATGCAGTTTTATATTTCATTCTCTTGAGTCCAAAATATAATGTTTATTATGCACAGTAGTTTGTTAATATGTATTGGCTTAATTTACTGTTATTTTTTAAATGTGTAGTTTAATTAATTTTTGGACAATATGAATCCTCTCTTAATCTGAGTTATTGAGGTTCTTCTGTATGATCAAAAAATTTATTGTAAATTTTGTTATAAACATTTTTTTATATAAAGAACAATTTAGGTATCTGTTAAACTAATGCTAATGTAAGGATGTATCTCAACTGATTATTTGCTTTATTTGAAATAAGAACATTGAATACTTTTATTCACAATGACTAATAACTAAATGTGAACTTGACATTGGTTAAAATGTAATTTAGAATCAGAAGTCTTAAGTTATTTAAAATTAGCTTTTTAGATTAATTTGGATTTAAGATTGTCCTATATTATTAAATCAGTGAATTTTACCACAGAAGTTTATGTTGAAAATTAATTTGGATTTTATGAACTATATTAGCTGTATTTTTTAAAAGTATATTAAATGCAATTTTAAAGATATGCTAACATAATTAAGATTAAGTGATTTGTTTATTACTGTTTTTTATAGTGATTTTATAAGGTTCATTGTGGTGATAAAATTTCTTAATAATAGTGTTTTATTTTGAAATTATATATGTTTATATTCTATAATATATGGAATAATAGGTAAAACAAATAATTTAATATAGCCAAATTAATAGATGTCAAGATATATATATATATATATATATATATATATATATATATATATATATATATATATATATATATATTTTAATACAAAAGGGGAATCACCATTAGAAGAATCAAGAATAATTTTAATTCTCTATATCGCAAATATTCCTTAAATTTATAGTTTTATTAAAAAAAGGGGGATTTATCATCAATGGCAAACAGTAATTACTTTCATTTATCATAAACTTACTATTGCATGTGTGGCAGTTCTAGCTTATTCGATGAACAAAGAGATTTGATTTTAAAGTGAATAAAAATATATTAATTATTAAAAACTTTTCTTAACTCATCATAAGTAAAAGAAAACTTAATATTAAACAATTAAGGGCTCATTATTACATGATTTCATATTTTCTGTGAAGGAAGATGAAGATTTTATACAGCAGTGTAATACAGGACTCGATAAATTTATGGATAATGCTGAATGAAAGAAAAAATCCAAATATTTATTATTTTTATCATGAATTATATATATATATATATATACATACATTGAAAATAATGTATGTATATATATATATATATATATATATATATATATATATATATATATATATATATATATTGAAAATAATTTCTGTCTCTTATCTGTTTTGATATTATAAACTTGTAGAATAAACTTTTTTGATATGATTTTTTTAGCATAATTTTTTGAAATGTTGAGTTAAATCTATGTAAATAAAATCGTTATTTTGTGTGTCTTCCGAATTTTTTTCTTGTGTTGAATTAAGAGGGGGTGCGCAGAATGCTAAGAAATTTATATCAAGATGTTAGTGACTGGTTAACTTAAAATTTAAGCTGCGTTTCATTGCGAAATTTAAATTACATTTTGTCCGTTATTAAGTTAAACTGTAATTAATACTGAATTAAACTTTCTTTAAAAAAAAATTTGCTATGGGCGTATAATAAGTTTGTAACGTTGTGGATCGATCTGCTGCTGAATAATTAGCGAGCTGGCCTTTGGTTCAACAGCTCGTGTGTTCGAATTGCACTTTAATCGCAGGTGTTCACTATGCTTTTTTGTTCACTTTATGCTACGGTTTCCATTTCAATCTGCCTTTGTGACTGTGAAAGTGACTGTGGAGCGTCAACAACCATACCCCATTCCGCAACACTTTCACTTCAAAAAGGAAGGCTTATTATTTTTTATCTTATTTTTAAAATTTTCACATTATCACTGGAGTTAAAAGAAAAAATATCTACAGCATCGGAACTACTTTCTGTATCTCCTCAGTATATATATATATATATATATATATATATATATATATATATATATATTACGAAAATAACTTGCTTTTTATTTTTAATTTTTGAAAAAAGTATCGTTTTCGCCCACACTGATTTTCTCAATATGTCGCGTATGGAAAAAAATAATTGGAACGCGGATGAAAGAATCCTAAATTTCAATATTGAATAATCTCGTAATTAAGGGGAATTTTCAAGTTTTCCAATCTTTATTAAGTTTGTTCTTAACTGATCTCATATGAGATTACAGTTTTGCAAAACAATGTTTTAAACCAAGCTAAGTATCATTATTTTTAAAAAATCACAATTTTCTCTTGAAACGTCTGTATAAGTTTTCCACTGGAAACCACGGTGGATGAAAGCTGGTAGAGGACATTTTAAGATAATTTGTTTATATAAATGTATTCTGTGCTATATTGATGTATACTTGTTCTGTAGTGTTTGAGACTTTTTGTATTAATTTATGTATTGTAATCTGTTTATAAAGTTATCACATGTGTATTGATGAACTGTTCATTGAAAATTTCAAACTTCAAACAAGTTTTAAATTTCAATATTATCATCTGTTGAAGAAGAAAAATGCAAATATGCTCATTTTTTGTTTTTAGATATGATTTGATAAAGTATTTTACAAAAATCATTATTTATGTTTATAGTATATTTTAAAAAATTACGTTCATTTTTCGCTACTCTGTCTTCTATCAAGTCCTGTCCATTCGTTAGAAGACCGAAATGACTTGAATTTTCCTTTCCAAGGAATGACGCTCTATTAAAATACCAACTGTGTTACATAAAATTGGAAGTTTATTTGTAAATTTACTTTTTCTTTTATTCCTATTTAGTTTTCTAACATTTGCTAATTTAAAATTGGTTTATAGAATTAATTTTGTACGATATTAACAGCCATTTTTAAAATATCTGTGTTTTTAAACTTTACGTTTCTGATCCATTCATTATTTGACTGGGAATGATTGGGTGTTTCAGTAATCATAAACTAATTAATTCATTAGCATTTATGGGGAAAAAATAAAATACAAAAATGAATTCACTCAAAATTTAGCTTTGATTTATAGGAGACTGATTTTTCACTCCAAATGCTTTGCAAATAATTCTCGTATATTACATGAATTAACATGCTTAGACTACCTTCCGACTCAAAATATTTTTCATTTGAACTGAAGATATAAACAGACATTAATATGTTATGATTTTTGTGCATTGTGTTTGGCAAACTGTTAAAAGAGAATCAGACTTGATCATCGAATGACTTGCTGTCGTAAAAAATAGCTTGATTGCGATTGCGAAATCATATGTTTCTAATTATAAATATAATAACTTCCTAAAGAAAGCGTTTTGTATGTTTATTCCTTATGATTTAATAATTGAAGGAATGTTGTAAAAATTTGTCCTAATAAATGTTAAAAGTAATGTAACACTTAAATATTGACTAACAATATCTGAAGACAGGTAAAAAAAATTTCTAAAAAAACTTAGCTAAAGAATAAATTTTTAACGAATTCGTAATTATTAAAACTATTCGTAAATAAACAATTTTAAAATTTCTAATCAATTTGTAATAATTTTCAGTTTTTGTCATTAATATTGATTTTGATAATTCAACAGAAATATAAATTCTGTAAAGTTTTTTTCTTCTGTTTTTTTAAATTTTTTTCTAAGACCAAAGCAGATTTTTTATGTTATGTTGTTAATTTATTCTTTTGTGATTTGCAGTTAAGATAACCCGTAAAATGGATTTATTTATTTTTTTTTTTTACTTGCATTCAGAAAGCATTTGGATAATATTTAAGGGTTGTATGTTTGAAGAATTTGTAAATTTTATTGCGATTCTTCAAAATATTAATATTTATCACGCAAATAGTACGCATCTTTCCAATTTACTATTTAGTAAAATAAAATTTTGCGTTAAGTTCTTGTGTACAAGAGTTGGAATGAAATAATTACAATAAGTGGATGTTATTAAGTGAAAGATGAAGCTTTCCTAATAATATTGGAAGGAAATATTAAGTGTTAATTATCCGCGATCTGCTGAAAGGAGAATAACCTATAAATGCACACAAGTTAACAAACTCCATAATTAAAGATTAAATTGCTTTTGTAAATTTGGCAAACGATTTATTTCTAAACTTTTTTTTTAATTTTTTTTATAAATGTGTGTATATTATTTTGTTCCGTAAGCTTTTACATTTGTTATAACGTCATTTTATTTATGTGATTGTTTTAGATTCACCTAGTTTTTATTTTGAAACCACACTTTTTTTTTCCATTATAATGATGAAAATTTAAAAACTTGCATAAAACCTTATCTAAAGAAAATGATGAGATTAGCAAAAAACTCAGCAGAAGAATTTCCAGTGTTTTATTTATTTTTAAATTACAAACAACAGGTTAAGCAAATTTTGATTAATGAGGGGCTCACCATCTTAATGGTGTAAAGCAAAATCGTCAATTAGATATTTGTTTTTCATTGCTTATCGAGCTCGTGATTCATTTTATCATAGAATTATGGCCTATGATAAAAAAGGATGCTTTTAAGAATTACCTTAGAAAGAATAATGTTTCCTTAAGGATAAAACTTAAGAAAAAAAAATGTGTGTTGAAGTTTAGTTTTTACCTATAGAAGGTTTTAATTTTTGTTTAATATAATTGAAGAGTTATTATAGGCTTTAAATGTATCGAACTGGACTAAACTATAAAAACACATAAATATTGTAAAAATTTGATGAATTTGTTAGTACCCATACCACTGACAATTGTAATGAATTAATTGGAAAGGATTTATCTTATTTCTTTATCATATTCATCTAAATATTTCTCAAATAACAAGTCAGAAATTTCATTGGATAATTCAATAAATTCTGTTTCCTTCGTGTTTATAAGATTTTTTTTTCTATAATTAATCATTTATTTAAACGTTAAAAAACAATTCATAACTAAGAACTAATCAAATGTAATTTAATAAGGCATGTAGACAACACATTGGGAAAGAAAAATATATTCAAAAAAGCATTGATTTTCTTGTAATTCTCGTTGATTATGATTAATCAAATTCAATTTTAATAAAAAAAAAATGTAGCATTAAATTTTATCATTAAGAAAAAAGACAAAACTTTTTAAACTATCTGCAATTGTGTTTCCATGGAAACGCAGTTGAATCTTTTCAAGCTCCATTTTTAGTGAACAATCATGAAAAAAGATTTTTATTTTATGATCAATTTTTATGAACAATTTAAGATAATTTATGCAGTTCAAGAGACAATTAGGAAAAATGAACTTACATCGTGAAAATGAATTCCATTAGTTACGTTAGAAGAAAAAGAAGCTCAACTTAGTTTAGCAAGTAGTCCATCGTTAATCAAGCACGAAAAAGAGTATTTTTTCGTGCAGCTGTTGATGGAAAGACATTAGGAAAAAGTTGTTTATGACCAGTAAAGTTAAGAGAGTAGTGGTTATTCTTCAGTGAGCATGTAAAAAATCAGCTTCCATATGAAACAAAAGGTTGGTCTCCATCGAACTGTTCCAAAAACGATGGTAGAGATACAAGTAACCCGTATCAAACTTTATGTGTGTGTGTGGCAAAGATTCATTGGTATTCGGTATAATAGTTGTTAAAGTGTACATATATATTAAAAAAAAAAAAAAAAAACTATTATGTGCTGTTATTAGATTTTTTTTTGCAGAAATTTTGTTTTACTTAAGTTTCAATTTAAATAGTTCGAATTCCCTTTAAACTGCTAGTCATTGTAAATTTAATCTTGTGCTAAAATTGTTGACAAACAAATTATATTTGCATTTTAATTTTCCACGATTTCATCTTCAGATTGTTATTCGCTTAAAGATTTAAAAAGCACTTTTTAAAGAAAAAGGAGCAGTAGAACAAATTTTTGAAAATATCTTCCTGATATTAGAGTACATCTATATAGACATTGTTTTAAAAGAGTTAAAATAATGTTTTAATCAAATGTGTTATCTAAAATCTGTTTTATTTTAATTTAATTGTTTTTAGCAAGAAGAAATAAATCGTTGAATTATTTTTTAATCCTCAATTATATACATATTCTGAAGTATGTGCAAGCTCAATAAGAAGGAATCAAAGTAGTGCGACAAATATAATTTGAACCATAATAAATTTAATTCACTGTTTCAATGTACACAAATTCATCTCTTCATAGAGATCCCAGAGAAAATAATTCATTTTCCGTGAACAATTTCTTATGAAGATGTTTAAAATCTTATCGATTTTTTTTTCAATCTTTACACATTGTAATGTTAGCGTTTTTATAATAGCGTTTGTCATGATGTAATTTAATATGTATTTTCAAATGAAGTGGTTTGATTACAATAGAAAGTATAAAGTGAATTTTAGATGAATTTAAAAATGTATTCACAAAATTGAATCAATTAATTAGCTCAATAAAAAAAATTCAAATCAGTTAGAGAGAGATTAATTTGTTAATGCTTCTTGAAAAAAAATTTTTTTTCTTCCGATTTATATAGAAACAGCAACGTTGTTATTTAAATATTTCTGGAAAAACAAGTGAACCTTCTTACCATTGAGTTCTATTATCAGTTTAGAACACGAAGACTTTAAAGTGAATGAATTAGAAAAATGTGCTTTTCAAAATCAAATGAAAATAAAACTTGTTAAACTCGCCCGTGCAGGTTTTATATGGTTCACCAATTAATATCTGCCCAATTATTGTTTTTTTGCTTATAATATATTTCTTATATTTATACTTAAAATAAACACCTAAGCTTTTAAATATAATTCTTTTTATTAATAAAATCATATATATATATATATATATATATATATATATCAATGATTATTGATAAAAAATGCTACATATTCTCTTACTAGTACTAACAAATGATGTATCGACATTGAGTATTGTATCACCTGTTGAATATAAGAGTATAAGTCAGTTGTTATTATGTTGAATATATATAATTTAACGAAAATAATTTTATTGTGATTATAACTTTGTTTATATTGAAATAAAATTATAAGAGAACTTGGTAAAAAATTGAAAATTTCCAAGAAAATAAGGAATTAAATTGTTGTAAAATAAAAAGACGCACACACAATTTTTCTATATTTATTATTATTTATTATTATTATTATTATTATTACATGTAAGGATTAAAGTTTGAACAATTTTTCAAGCTTTATTTTATCCAAGTATGAAGTGCGCAAAATGTCAGCTTACATTTGTAAAGCTGAAATAATTTTAAATTGAAATAAGGAAAAAAAAAGATTTTTTTTTATTATTTATTTATTTATTTTCCGTGCAATAATAGTGCTTTTTTACAATAAAAAGCGATAGTGCGTGATGTAACATTTTATTATGGTTGATATTTTAGAATCAAGCATTTATAACCATCGTGAGTGTGTCCCATTAATATGTAAAAATCGCTTGTTCGTGAAATTAATTATTTTTGTGTGACTTTTTTCTCTATTTTTTGCAGAAAGAGTTGTTGATTTGATCGGCAATTCTAACGATAAAGATGTTAATAGAGTCACTTAAGAAATGTACCATTCTCTAACGAGCGTATGAAATTTACTAATTAAGTGCGCATGCGACACGAATTTTAACTTAATTAAATGAATTATAAGTGATGCGTGGTAACTCTATGGAACCAAATGGATGTAAGCGTGTATGTTAACACTTACAGAAATGCAATCAACTTCTATTATCGTTGATTTCTGCACCAGTTGATGAAGTTCTTTCAATGAGAGGAAAACTTATTTCATAGGTTTATGGAGGCGAAAAACTTCGAGTGAGATGATTTATGACTAAAAACTTCCGCAGATTGTAGCCAAACAATAAATTTTTAAATGTTGGCATAAACAAATCATTAATCTTAAGATTTAAAAACGATTGTTTACAAATATTGTAATTATTAATTTAAAACTCTCTTAATTAATGTGTTAAAAAAATTTAAATTGATCTTGTGCCGATTTAAGCTAACCATAAAGTGGATGGATGGCTTGTCACTTTCATTGTTCTTTTTCTTCTGTTCTATTGTCAACGTGTTAATGGCTTGAATTAATGAAAAACGGCTTCTCAAACCGATGCTTTGGTCCCTTATGTAAGAAATAGTTTTATTAACAGAATGAGGTTCGACAATATTCTCAGATATTCTATGGTAAACTTCGCTTTGTTTGTTGCTTCTCGAAAAATGCGATTTGAAGGCAGTCAGCAAATTCGTCGACAAGTCGGATTTACGACGCCGTCTCAATACGATGTCGTAATGAATTATGTGTGACGTAGATGATACGTCATACACACATAATTCATAGATATTTTCAATCAATGAGAATTGTAATTAAATGGTGTAACCATGCCACGAACTAAAACTAAAGAAACAACCTCTTTGTAATTAATTAAAAAAAAAAAAGATAAAATGTTATTTGAGTTATTGATTTCACTGGATTGATATTTATTTTTATATCTTATGTTTACAAAAAATGTGTAATTGATTAATTTAAATATCCCCCACTAAAAAAAAGATGTTTAGATTATTAGAACATCAATGGCTAAATGAACAAGCATTTGTCTAGTTTGTCAGAAAATGTGGAAAAATGAAGGCTTAATCTAGATTGCATTTTAAAAGAACCACGAAAGGACAGATTTAATGTGCATCACAAACACATGTTTATTACAGAACTATTTTATCAGACAATGGCAATAAGTATTTAGTGATCACCGAATGGCAACAATATCTGAAAATAAATAGTCCAATTTCAGCTACAATGAACTGAGGTGCTAAAATGCTGTTTCCGAATTTATTGTAAAATATTGTGTTTCGTCTTTTTCGATATTTTTGTGTTGTGCTCTGTTCTTGTGAGCGTTTTACTAAATAATTTTCAAAGCCAACCGGCGTTATTTTATCTCAAGTACAATTACACGTTCACTTAGTTTGAAAAATATATCAAAAATTATTCCATACATTAAGAATAAAATTGAGATAATTGAGCTGATTTTTAAATCCTAGATAAATGTAATTAGAATACAATGCGATTTAGATGAAAAAGTAGTTCGTTGAATGTCTAATTCTACAGGCATTTTAATTGGACTCACCATGGACCTGGATTAGTTCTGTACTTTATTCCAGTGCTTAGGATGGCTATAAAAGAACAGATTCAAAAATGTTATTTACTATTTTTTTTTGTATTAAAATATAACTATACATTTTAAATGTATTTTAAGAACTGTTTCCGAATTCTAATGGGTGTATAATCAGTGTTTCGATTGATTCATCGGGCTTCAATGACTAAAATGTCCTTTTCGGAATGAATATCTTGGATTAGTTCTCAAACGCAGGTAATTGGAGATAATGAGTATATTCTTTGCACTTGCATATCTGTCAGGGTGAGTGCTTAGAAGTTTTCTGGGTCTAGCTTCATGCGATACATAAATGTGATTAGTGTCTATCAAAAGTTTTCTCAGAAAGTAGCAACAGTGGTGGATGTTCTAAGGCTTTACATCAGCATATTAGACTCTTAAGATATCCATTTCACATTATATATTTTATGCCACGCTTTAAAAAATATTGTATGCGTTAATAAGTGTTAACGTACTAAAATATATCTAGTTTTTAATATTTACACTTAAAAATGTAAAGCTGGGCTGTTTATGTAAAACATATTTTCCTCTTGAAAGAGTGTTGCCGGAAATAGCTGTGGAGGGAGGAGTTTTATATCTTTGAAACAGAAAAATGCAAAAACGTGTTGGTATACATTCCTAAGGTGAAATGGTCGTTAATTTTGCAGTTGACAAAAGAAGTATTTCCATAGATCCAGAGAGAGTTATGATAATTATTTTAGCCATCGTCTTTACTTTCTAATATTAAAATTTCTAAAAGAACCTTGCTTTTTTTTTTTCTGTTTTGTTTAGAAGGTTTGTGTGTTTTGTGATTCCTTTTCCCATTTTAAAATGACAATTTTATACGTAATTGTACTCGCTTCCAGTAATTATGATTTGAACAAATATATGCTAATTGTGCTATAGATTAACTGTGCTATAGAAAAAAGTATAAAGGGATGATTTTAAAGACGATCCCATCTTCTACCTTACAATTCTCACTTGTACATTATGATTATCATTAAATTTATATTCAAATTGTATTCAAGAAGAAGAATTCACTGAGAGGAGTTACTTCAGTCTTTGATAATTTTTCATAATATTTGTATGAAAAATATATTTTGACTCTTGTTAAAGCTGTTTGTTGCAATGAGTGAAATATCTCCGAGTAATAAGTTTAGATTGCACCTGTTTGATGTGGTTTATATATCAATTGTAAAGTTGTTTCTTTTCGTGTAACTTTGCGCAACAAGTTTCTGGCTATAATGGTTATATTTCGTAAAACTGTGGTGAATTATCCTTTGTGTAGTGTGTCATTCACATGGCATTCTTTCATTGAAAGTATATAAAACTTTAAAATTAAAGTGCTTTTTAATTTTAAAATGTTAAATAATACATTTTTTGTATCTGTGAATACATCTTATAAATATATGTTAAAAGATAATCGCAACTAATGGTTTTGAGTAAGTCAGTCAATCCAATTCACTTATAATTTGGAAAAAACTTTCAGGCTTTTGTTTCAAACAGTTTGTTATCTAAGGGCATTAACTTTGAAAGCAGATAATTTTAAGTGAAAGGGGGAAAATTTTGCAGAGATAATAACAAGTTTTATATTTTATATCTAATAATAAAGCATTTATAAAGATTAGCTCGAATTATGGAAAAAGTAATTTCGCTTGTTACATTTTTTTTACATGGTATCAGCATAAAAATTACATTTATGCATAATATAACTATTTTAGTAAATAAGGATATATATTAGCTAAATATCCATTAGTTGGAGATTGTGTAGATTTGCAGGTACAACACGTGTTTATGAAGTTTCTGTGTAAACGGTTCAAAATTTGGCGAATTTGCATTAACTTTTTGTAAACTTCTTGAAGACAACGGGCTCTTGTTCCAGATTAATATCAAAAAATGAAATATACAGAAAATTGCTGAAACGATTGTAAAATGTTGATTCGTAAACTGTTTAATGAAATTCTTTCAGATTGTTTTTATGAAATATTATCAGAAAGTAGAATTTATAAAGTATATCACACATATATGTATAATCTTGCATTTTCGAGTTAGCAGAATAATTTTGGCAATTCATATAAATATTAATATACCTATAAACACATGATTCCAAATATAAAAATAAATAGGACTAACAAAGCTTTCAGGAACTTATGTTTATTTATATAATTAAAGTTCCACATTACAACATATAACCATAACGGCCACATTACATACAATTTCATAAAACAGCTACAGAAAAGAACAACGTACGAACCACTTCATAATTTAAAGTGAAGTGTTTTATTTGGGAAATTCACTAGTTGCGCCTAGCGCCATCTACCCACTTATACAGGGAAGATAGCTGTAATTATAACCCTGCTACATACTACATGTTGGAGAATTGCTAAGGACGGATAACACTATCATCCATAGCAACCACAAAATAAATGGAAGTAAAATGTGGAAAATTAGAATAAGTGCGGGATATTGTAAGAAGTATGCGTATGCAAATTTTTTTTCCACGTCTGTTTATCACGTGATAGCGTTCATAAGAGCTTTAAAGGTTTTGACGCCTGTGGACAGTTGTTGTTTCAAGTCAAAGTTTTATAGGAAAGATTTAATAGACGAACTTGAAATTTTTGGCATGTCTTCCTGATATCACTTAGATGATTTTATGCGTGGCTGAATTATTGGAACGATCGAAGAAAGGCGGAAAATAACAGATGTTGCCAAGGAGTTCGACATCGCTCACAGCGTTGCTTCACGGCTGTGGAAGTCATTTAAAACTACTGGAATGTGTAGTAGGCGGCACGGGGGAGGTCGTGTTAGAAGTACGACGCCTGCAGAAGACAAATATATCGTCTTATCAGCAAAAAGGAACAGGCGCACCACAGCTCAGCAGGTGGCAAATCAGTTTCTTGCTGCCTCAGGAAAGCAGATTTCCCGAAAAACTGTTGCCAAACATTTGAGGGGAGGAGGACTATACGCCTGCAGACCTGTTGTGTGTGTCCCATTGACCAGACAGCACCGTACTGCCCGTTTGCAATGGTGTCGTAAGCATCGCAATTGGACTGAACAGGACTGAGTATGCGTACTATTCTCAGATGAGAGTAGGTTCAGTCTGTCATCGGATTGTAGACTCCAACTGATCTGGCGCGAGAGTGGTACTACTTATCGTCCAGAAAATATCCAGGAAAGGGACTCATATCCGACAGGACTGTTCAGTCCACTTGCGATGCTCACGACACCATTGCAAACAAACATTACGGTGCTGCATACGCATACTTCTTCTTACTATATCCCACACTTATTCTAATTTTCCACATTTTGCTTCCTTTCATTTTGTGGTTGGCTATGGATGATAGTGTTATCCGTCCTTAGCAATTGTCCAGCAGTGTAAATTTCTTCATACTTTTAAATTACTACATTGACGCTTTTGTTTTCTTATATTGAAGGATAGTTTAAATAATTTAATGTTTTTCAGCATTTCTAAAAGAATTCCCTTTGTATCACTTAGCCATATAATTGTGATATTGTTTTAAAAACATTGAATAGAGTCACATGGCATCATATTACAATTCACCACATAAAATTTAAATATCAGTGATAGAGGTAAGAAAAATTTTTGCTGATCAAGACTCATTGCATCATCATTGCTTCATAGTTTCTAAAATTTAGCTTGAACTAATAATAAAAAATGCATTATCAATTAAACAGAGATATAACATTTGTGTAATTAAACTATCAAAATATTTGGTTTTGTTCCAAAATAAAAAGGATAAATTATTATTAAATTTTCTTTTAAACTAACGAAATGTTTTTCATTAAAATGCATTGAATAAAAATGAGAATGTCAGACTGCAAAGGATTAAAATGACCGACCTAAGTCTTTTGAATCGAAACGAGGCAATCGGCTACGCTTTGTGGCTGAGTCCCAGCTCAAACTGTTGTAAACGTCGATGAAAATATAAACTTATTTTAAGTCGATTTTAGTTCATGAGCTGCTTAGAAAATAGATCCTGTGTTAGTAAACTCAGTAGATTAATTCAATAACTAAAAGAGCACTAGTTGATTTTTGATAGTTTAGCAAATGATTGGTTTTACCTAAATAATCTTTTTGTTCTATTATCGTATTGCTGTATTGCAATAATTAAACGTATAATTTATTAAATTTTATTTAAAAAAATAAATGCAGTAAAATAAATTATGTATTAGAAATATATAAGATTTACCCAAAATAATGGGAATCCAAAGAAAAATATTTTGTACCTAATAAAGGTGTAAGACCATTTCGAGCTTTTGAGACCTCTTAAATTCTCCTCGTAATAGATATACAAGTTTAGTAATGTAAAAATGGGTTGTTGCACGATTTTTCCAGCAGGAATTGCTTTAATTTCAAAATGGTGGAAAAAAATAACGGTTAATTACTTTTCCTTCCTAAACACACCCTAGAGTCTACAAATTCGGTGATTTGGCAGCTCACGGAAGATGTGCAACTGAGTTCTCATGCGCCTGAAACCATGATTCAAATAGTTTGGCTACGGTAAATCTGATCATTATAATCTTGATAGTTACAATCTCCAAACGGTAGCAATGTTTGCGACGTAGAATGCAGTACAAACGAGTGCCTTAATTAGTTCTAGTGATCTGTACGAGTAAAATGACAAGTTGAACTATTCCAAATCATGAGACCATCACAGAACCACCCCCTGCTTTTCTCGAAGCTGGGTGTGGTTCTGTAATGGTCTGGGTATCACCTTATGATTCACATTTCTTCACTCTGTTTCACAGAAAGAAATGCCTGCATTGTAGACTTTTGCAATTTTTTTCCAGACACGTAAGACCCGTGTAAGAAATAGGGTAGAATTAGATTTACCTCGGCAAACGACATGTTTTCATTAATTCGCAGTCATTTTTTTTTTTTTTTTCGTCCTTGCACCGCTGTACTTGCCGTTTCCTATTTACTTCTGTCACAAAGAAACTTGACAATCGCAGCTCTGCTCCATACATTTTGTTTATGCAATTATCTTGGAAAACTCTTGTTACGAAACCTAGACAGAATGCTAAAACCGGCTTGAACTTACTTAGAAGGCTCGGAACGCAAAAGAACTTGAGTATTGGAACCTGGAATGTTCGCAACCTGTACACTGAAAATGACCTCAAGACACTGAAAGTTAGGAACTGGCAAAGTGTTGCTCTGGACAGATTGTGTTGGAAAAGTTGTGCTGTAGAAGCAGCTAAGACCTGTAATAGGTTGTTTGGCCATTAAAGAAGAAGAATTATCTTGGAACTGAACTGTATGATGTGATAATGAATCCAGTAGATGTTCATATCTTACTGTCTGTGTAGTATTAATACCCCTCTTCTGCTGTGGCATGGTGTTTATCGACTCATATACCAGATTGGTTCCCGCCATTTGCCCTTTTTACAATTCTGCATAATTTTTGCTTAGAATTCCTTAATGAATTATGCATATAGAAAAGAGTACATTACGAACAATATAGGAAAATACACTGCGATAAAAATATTAATTTAAGAATTGTCACTCATAGCTCTTATCTCGTCTAAAAAATATGTTCATTTACACCATACAATTATGTAGTTTTCGTACTATAAATTATTTGAAATAAATCTTCTATTTAATCACGAAATTCGATTTCATTTCCTGGTGAGGAAATAAGTGTTATTATTGTAAATAGTTAACTGGGTGATTTTTGTCATTATTTATGGGCTACTTTTTTTGTTAAACCCTACAATTGCCCTAAGGTTATCGATCACAATCTAGAATACAATCCTAAGAAACATTTAGTGTGTGTTCCTGCAAACAATGGAAATCAAGGTCAAACTTGTGAATACACATCTTTTAATCAAGGACGCAAATGTGAGGGAAGGCGTCTTTGGATTTAGAAACATGCTGTAGGATAATTCGAATGTCATTTTTAACCATAAATATTTATCAAAGTACAATTTAGAAATGCCGATAGCAATAAATTGTTTTATATATTTTAATATGAAAAATGTAAAAGAGGAAAAAAGAATATGGGGAATGTTAATGCCTGTTTTCTTTCTTTTTATATTATTATTTTATTTATTTATTTTTTGTAGCATATTTAGACTTAAAAAATTTGACCAATGATGTCATTGGAGTTTCGTGTACTTGTTTTAGAAAATATCGTTAAAAAATTACTAGTTCGACTGCTTTAATTACAGTAGTGGCCGATTTTTACATTTTATTTTCGAAATGTTCATTCTATTACTGTAAAAATAGAATGATGAATTTATTTCTCTCGATTGAAACATAACGTAAATTGCGTAAAGGCAAATAAACTTTAAAAAAAAAAATATTTTGTCCTATAATTGGTATCTGGAATTGAAAAATAATTTTACGCATAAATTTATTAAGAAGAACATTTTTTTAAATTAATCTCTTAAGGGCCTCTGTTTTTTTTTTTTTTTAAGTCAATATGCTATTTGAATTACTCCTTTTTGTCAGGTTATTTCGATTACAAATTTTAATTATTTGAAAGTAACTCAATGAAAATAAACCCTTACAAGTTGTTATTTAATTTCTAATACACATTTGTTTGCATGTAAAAATAAATTGATGTAAAGGTATCAAAATTGTGGTGTTTTGTTTTGCATGCGTAGACTAGGCACTCCTTTTTTTTTTTTTTCTTGTGGAATTTGTAATTTAATTTTAAGTAATTTGTTGATGTATCACATAAATTTTGTTTATGCTTTTGCTTGAGGAAGAATTATTGTAATAAAATATATTCTTAGGTAAATTATTTGTGTGACAGTTATAATTTAAATATTATCTATAATCAGCTGTTCCTATGTTGGTTTGACTGTTCCTTCTTGTTGAATTGTGAACATGTGTTATATACAGGGTGAGCCAAAAGTTCGTTACAATTTTAAAAATTCATAAAAAAAGAAGAAAGTGAGATAAAGAAGTGCGGTTTGCAAGAAAGGGCTCACAAGGTAGTCGGATTTTTTTTAGCAGCAAAAAAAGTTTTAGTTAAAAAAGTCACCTATAGATGGCGCTGACATCGAGAGATTTAGCAGAATTATGCAAATTAATCTTGCAATAAAAGGCCGTGATACTCGAGAATTTCTCATTCGCTTTCAGAATGTTATCATTACCCGATCGAGAGTTGTTGGTGAAGTTGTTCTATTTGAACGGAGAGTCAGCAACTATTGCGTTGCGAAAATTTCGCACGAAGAAAGGACTGAAGACGAAGAAAGGCCCCATATCGTGTCCTAAAATAGTCAAGCTTGTCAAGAGGTTCGAGGAAACTGGCTCTTTGGAGGATCGGCCACGCAGTGGAAGACCCTCGTTGGCGGAGAGCCGAATTACTGCGGTGGAAACCACAATGAATGATTTAGCGGCGGAATCGTCCATTGGGAGTAGCAGTGCTCGCGAAGCTGGAAGAATATTAGATGTGCCTCAATCATCGATTCGACGTATCCTCCACGGGATATTGCATCTCTATCCCTACAAACTGCAGTCACTGCAGGAGTTACAACCGGGAGACACAGCTATGCGGGAATCATTTGCCGAGTGGGCTATGGCAAGAACCCTCAGTGGTTGTTCAACGTTTTCTGGACGGATGAGGCGCACTTCACACTATATGGGGATGTCAACACCCATAACACTCGTATATGGGCAACACCTAATCCTCGTGAATACACGACGAAATCTCTGCATCCAGCCAAGTTGACAGTCTGGTGTGGCTTCACCTCATCTTTCATTGCCGGACCTTTCTTCTTTGAAGAACCGTGTCCCAGATTGGACTGGAAAACGTGCACAGTAACCTCTAAGCGTTACCTCACTCTTTTGCGTGATAAAGTCGTGCCCGCATTAAATCAAAGAGGTGTGTTATCTATGCAGGATGGCGCACCACCACATTATGCCAATCCAGTAAAACGATTCCTTTTGAGTACCTTTGGTGAAGAGAGACTGATCAGTCGAGGTTGCAAGATCGCATGGCCTCCACGATCACCCGACCTCACTCCGGTCGACTTCTGGTTATGGGGCTATTTGAAATCACGTGTGTACCGTTCATCTCCTTCAACACTGGCCGAATTCAAAGATTCCATCTGTCGTGAGGTTTCTGCAATTCATTCCGACATATTGCATTCAGCTGTAACGGGCGTTGCGAGTCGCCTTAGTTGTGTCGTACAATGTACTGGAGGTCATATTGAACAACTGTTATGATCAGAATAAATGAATGGAGCGTACTGTTGTCCTTTTCAGTGTGTTTCGGACAGTCAGCGCCATCAATAGGCGACTTTTTTAACTAAAACTTTTTTTGCTACAAAAAAAATCTTGACTACCTTGTGAGCCCTTTCTTGCAAACCGCACTTCTTTGTCTTACTTTCTTCTTTTTTTTATGAATTTTTAAAATTGTAACGAACTTTTGGCTCACCCTGTATATTAAGATATATAAATTACGAACCTTTGTATTTCTCAAAAGTATCCATGGAATTTTAATGCCATCAGTATTTATTTTACGAATTTGAAAAATTCAATATTCTACTGAATTTCCTTTAAAAACTTCCTCTTGATATTTTCAGCCACGTATAGGGAAATTTTCATATCCCATTCTTGCAATTTCTTTTCATTACTGTCACTTTATTTTTCTGTCTTGCCTTTTAGCAGTATTTAATTACATTTAGCTTAAGTGCTATTGGTAATTATTTTAAACTGAAAAGAAAGAGGAAATTATTATGTTGTGTGTATAATGTCAAGGTTCATGGTTATCAAGTGAACTAACAGGATTTCAATAATTTTGTCTAGTTTGTCTTTGGTCTTTAATATAAAGAATGTATATGTAAAACACATGACGTGTTATTATAATAGAGAAAACTCTGAAATATGTATATAAAATATTAGAATAAATAAAATATCTTGTCTTATTTGTGTGAGAGAGTTCAGTATAGCCATAAATACTTTATACTAGAGTATTTTTAAAACATTATGTAGTTTTAATCTGCATATTTTTTGGAAAAGCTAAATTTTACTCTAAGGAAGCTTATACTTTTGCTGTGCAATATTGAATATTTGAATTGATAAATAAAAATAATTTGGAGTGTTAATCGATTTTTTTTTCAGTGATGTCGATTTTGAATTTCTTACAAAATATGTAAAAATCTGCTTAATTTGTTAGTATCATCACATTTTGGTTGTATATTCCACACACACACACACATTTACAGCAATATCAGAACTTTTTTCTTTCTTTCAATACAGATAAAATATATTTTGACTATCTTCAGTATTTTCCTAAGTGACCGCTTTAATATTTTTATGTATTTATTTCAGTCTGTATTATAAAATTGAGCATAACTTAGCCAATAATATACTTATCTAAAGTTATTTGACATCCATCTGTTTTTAAAGTATCATTTTTTTATTTATGTTTCTTAATTGTGTATGAATTGGATATAAAAAATTCTACTCTCTATTTAGATGCTTACAAACGACATGTTTCACTTAGCTTTATAAATCAGATGAGATTTCAAAACAATCTTTTCAGTTTCTTTTTATTTTTTATGCCTTTGTTTACTTTTATTGGTTTTAAATGAATGCTTTTAGACCTTTTGAAATGAACTCTTTAGCAGGACGGAAAAAAGCAGAGACTTTAGCCAGAATATTTTATGAAGTAAAGAATTTTAAGAGTTATCTTTTACATTCTGTTGAAACTCCAATTATAGAATTTTAGCTCCATTTTTAAACTTAAAAACACTCTCGATATTCATCTTTATGGGAAACCTGTCTTGGATTTAGTTAAGTATACATAATCTAATTTATCTAGATTACCACACTCTTAATGGCCCAAAAGTTGGTTATATTCATGTCGGATTCCTCACACGTTCCTAAATTAAAAAACGTAAAAAATTCTAAAATCTAAAAACACGTTAAAAAAAAACATTCTAAATTAATTAAAAGAAATCACGTTAGGCGTCTGCACTAATTACACATTCTAACTTAGATAAATAAAAATTTTTTGGCTTTTCTGCTCAAAGTAAAATGTTAATTTTCTTTTCTTTTATACTACCCAAATTAACAATAGAAAAAAAAACTTGTGCGAAAATAAATAATCATTCTATTAGTTCTTGATTATTTTCTATCAATGTATTCCATTCCTTGCAAAAAATTTTTACGTTTCTCTAATCTGATTTATTTAGAATAAATTTTTGCTTTAGTATTAAACACCCCAAAACAAAGTTTTGTTCGTAATATATTTTTAAATGTAGTATTTATTTATTTATATTTTCTTGGCGAGTATCATGCTGATTGCTAATATTTTTATCTTCTTGGTATTTGTGTCAGTACTTTCAGAATGAGTTACATCTATGTGTGCTTTTGTACTTAATTGTTTTGTAATTTTTGGACATGCCTTCGAAAAGGCGGTTTACTACATTCATTAAAACAAGCATTTTTTTTCTTCTTTGTACTGGAATTCTGTTAATAGGTTAAACCAATTTTTTTTTCAGTTTGATTTTGAGAAAAATAATTCCACCACTTGTGATGTTTGAATGGAATGTTGACTGTTAAACTCACATGCAATGAACAGTGATGAAACAAACCTCAGTAACCAATAAAATGCTTGAATGGAATTTGATCTATTTTAAATGTGTGGAATATAAACATAGTTGGACAATATAGTCTCGTTTCATCTTAACAAACGAATATCAAATATTTTCTGTTGTACGACTATTGTGAATTAGACATCATAAAAACATAAAAATTGACAGCTCTTGTAATCTTGGCATTCCAAAGCAGATACATTTTGAAGTTATTCTATTGTCGTGTGTGATTTTGCGCTGTAAACATCAGTAAGTATAAAGCGATTTTACAAATGCATGATATGAAGTGACTTCAGATAATTTTAATGCTATACTTCGCTTTGCTATCTGGACAAAGTTTGACGGTTAGAGTTACCGTTATCTAATGCCATGAAATTTCTGAGCATGAAGTCAAGTCCAGCCACTGTTGAACAACAGGAGATAAATGTTACCCTTTTGCTGTCTGCATGCACAATACGGTCCATTATCTATGATAATGCGATAGACAACGGATTTAGCCCATTAGGCTGTCCACTTCGTTGTCTCTAGAGACTCACGATTTCACTGTATATATTGAGGTATGTTCCTTGCATTATTTACTGTTATATCCGATATACACTCTGTCATGTTGTGAAAGTTTGTTTCCATTGGCTCTTAAATACATAAAAATGGAGAAAATCCGTTACTAAGAAAAAATGATTTCCAATTCATCTTAATAAAACATAAACAGTTCTGTTTCACTTGATATTGAAATGCATTTTATTGGTTACTGAGGTTTGTTTCATCACTGTTCATTGCATGTGAGTTTAACAGTAAGTGTTTACAAATTTCTTAAAAAATAATTTATGATATGTGATCCTGAAATCATGATATATCGTAACCGGTGTTGATAGGACATAGCAATATGATGCTATAAGATGTATAAGAACGACTTAACGTCTGCAAAAAAAAAAAAAAAAAAGTTCATGCTTTTAAGTGCCAGAATCGAATTGATATCATTACTTCAATCATTTTAGTTTTGAGTATGACGTCAGTGATATGGCAATCATGATTTTGAATTGTTTTATCGTTTGCAATGTCTTTGCTGCGTGATTTTATTCATTAATAAGTCCTATTGTCTTTAAATATTTTATTTTAACAGTCTAATGTGAACTATCTAACAATAACAGTTTTCATAATTAATTTACATAAAATGAGTTCCACACCATAATACACTGGTGCGCCAACACGGTTTTCATACAACCGTATCGAAGTAGCAACGGAGCTAGATTCCCCATCGGATAGAGAAAATGCGCTTCTCATTCCCTTTTTTAGGGATTTACTGTGTGGCTGAATTGTCACAGTCTTTTTGATGTCCAGCTTTATATGATTCAAGTTATTTTTCTAAGAAATAGAGCTGTTTTTGGTACGGTGGTCCATATTTAGGTTTTGTTCATTACGAAATTCAAATTAGACTATATCAATGCATATATTGATGTGTTTTAGGAGGCACCAAAATTTTTGCGTAAAATTTAATTGAATAGTGTCTGTTCAACTTATTCAAAAAATTGAAAATATCAGCAGACTGTTTTAAAATGTGATTAAGTAATTGTTGCAAATAGATATATTGCGCAATTAAGTGCATTCTTGCCAAATTAAGTATACATAATCAAATGTTGATAATGTATGAGATTTGTTGCAAATTTATACATAGTTGTTGATTTTTCTGTCTGTTTTTTTTTATTTAAGAATCATCTTGTTTTTAACCATTATCATTGGTTAAAATATTGGTATATGTTCAGATCAATCACCAAATAATAATTTGGTCAGTAGTGCATACTTATTTGTCAAATAATTTTTATTCTTCCGTTGGTCGCTCACCCCGTCTTGTGCTCAGCATGTCTGACTGCGAATAGGGAGGTCCTGAGTTTGAATCCCAGTTTGGGTATGAATGTACTTTTTTTTTCTCTCTCTCCTTTCTTTGTATGAATGGATTGTAAATGATTGCTTAACCTATAAACGGGTATGGCATGTGTGTACTGAGGAAGTTGAATTCCCCACCAAATTACGGTTCACTTGGAAAAGTGGAGCTGCTTACTCCATATTGCCAGCCTAACTAGTATAAGACAACGACTACAACAACTTTCTTCTGTTGATTTTTGCTACCACGTAGTTATTGTAAATTCATACTCTTGGCATTGTTATTATAGGAATAGATTCGTAATTATAAATTATCTAAATTCTAATTAGCGTGGCAGTTATTATGTAATTTGTCGTTTTATTTGATTTTCGACCGTAAAGGATATCTGAGGAAAACTTGTTAAAATATTATTATTTTTCGCTCAAGTTCACTGATAAGTAACTTATACATTATCATATTTAAGTTGCACAACTGACTGTTGATATTTGGAGAAAAATATCAAGGACATTTAAATGGAAACTTGTCTACCGGAATATTTTGAAATTTAAAAAGGTAAATTAATACTTCCATACAAATTAGAGTTATCCACAGTTTCGAAAGCTATTTGTGAGGTGTAGTCGTGAGAGCGTTTCGTTTTCTTATTTGGAAAGTGGTTCAGCTTTGAGGTTTTTCTTCCTGTTGCTTCTTTTCGCTGACAGAGTGGTCTGAGCTCTTGTTTCCAATTGAGACTGTTGTATATTTGATTTCCAAATCAAGTATAATTGCCACATTAAAAATTGTAATTCCGATTGAATTATCTTTCATATTTGGAAAGAGATATTTACGAAATTATCCTTTTTTGCACTTAAAACTTACCTTGCATTATTGTTAAAAATTTTTATTTTATCAGTCGCTATCAAATTCACCTTTGACGATTTAACTTTAATGTCTTTGTAATAAAAAATTTGGAAGTTAAAAATTTATTTTCCTAGTTTCTCATTAACATTAAAAAAACGAACAATTTAATATTAATGTAAAACAAAGAAATTAGTCGTGAATTTCCGTTTCGAGTTTTTATTAGCTAATTTAAATAACATTAAAAAATTTGACATTTTTACATTTTTTCCCCCTGTAATAAACTGAAAGGTAGAAATGTTTATTTCCTCTTTTATGTGTGTGTGTGACTTCTGTTATATTCATCTCTGATGGTATTATTTTAAAATAAGATGAATCTCAACAATTCCAAGCCGTCTATCATTATCCATATTATTTAAAGGTTGTCGCATGAGGCAATCTTGTCATCCAACTCAGAAAAAAATGCAGTAATTTTATTTCAAAAATAAAAGAGAAAACTATAAATACTACAGTTAATTTTATTCTTTTATCCTCTTTTTGAGCAAGACATTAGAAAGAATCATATAATAAAAATTTAGTAATTTTTGTTATATGTGATTCTTTCTAACATTAATTATTGTTAGTATACCATTTACTGTGATATTCTAGTTATATATATAATATAACTAACTGGAGTGTGGCACAACCATGATCATACTCACGCTTTCGATAAATTCGGTATGAAGGACTATTAATAAGGTTAATCTAACTCAATTTTCATACAAATGTTATCGTTAATTCCTGTATAAAAAAGAGATACTATAATGTCTAGTACTCAGCCCTTTCGATTTCAAGAGCCTTTCATGGGGAGGGTGATTAGGGAGACGGGTGGTTCGAGGAGCCAGCTGAAGGAGTTGCGCGTTTTTTTTTTTTTTTTTTTTCCTCAGATAGATACTGACTTATGTACGCTACGGAGGCGCTAGAGTTTTAGCGAACCCAAATATGACTCCTTTGTAATTTTTTTTTTTTGGTTCTTTGTTAATTAAATGTGCTTGTTTCAAAATTTGGAGTCATTACTTTGTTTCATAACAAACTTTTGTTTTGTTGGCAGCGGTTTTGGATGCTTTTATAATGCTTTGCATTAGCATCCACTGTGGAAATTAATTATGTGCACTATAATGGATTACGTGCCGAAATGCAAAGTGGAATACAGGTAGGCCATTTTGATCAATCTTTCTCTGGCTACTGTTAAAAATAAATAGTTTTGGTATGTTATATAAATTTATAGAATAATTAGTTCCAGTCTTATTTATGGGGTTTTTCATGTTATATCCATTAATTTTGTTTATAAGTTTGTAAATCGTGAATTCCATATTACAAAAACTAATTTCTGTATTTCGTGTATTCGAATTTATAGTGTAATAATTTTTATAAGAAAAGTGTGTATTACAAATGTGTATTTCATAATTTTTATGTGGTTGATGTATTTCAATTCACGTAGGAATATGTTAAAATAACTATGTTGTTATAGATTAATGTGTAAAATCGAAAGTACAATTATATACATATTTTTTTTTAATGTTTCACTGAGATATAAAGTAAATTTTATGAAAGTAATATACACTTTAGAAAAGTTTTGATTTCGTTATGTGAAAACGAAAGTATATTATTTGAGAAAACGAAATTATGTTATTGCAAATAGGTTTGAATTTAAATTAATGTGACAATTTTATTGATGTGTTTGATTGTTGTTTGCAATGTGTTTAACTGATTTATTTGAATTTAAATCGCATGTTTTGTTTTCATTGTTAAGGATTTGAAAAGATATATTCTTAATGTTTAAAATATCTTACGTTATTATCATTATTTGATGTCATATATGATTAACTAACTAAGTTTATGTACATTGACTTGAAATCGAAAGCTGATTTCTGGTTTAGATTAGTTAAAGCTTTTAATTTATATTGTTGCTATTACATATAAAAATATTGTAGTGTTCTATATTTTGAATTAAAAAAATATGTATAATTTCATTTTCTGATTTAATATAGTAGTAACTATATAATATGATTTTATATAATATATACATTTAATTTACATTTTTGATTAATGATTAAATTTATCTGAGTATCAAACTTTAGCTTGGTGAAAAAACTTGAAATCGAGAATAGAAGATTTAATATTAAAACTTGTTCTTCTTTTCAAAATAAGTGATTTTCCATTTATATACTATTTGTTGTATTTTAATATAGTTTGTTTTCATTTATTTTTTTTAAATGTTATTGATATGTTTTATATTAGTAGTGTGTGATAAATAATTTCAATAGTTACTTACGAAATTTTGCATATAGGTGGGTGTAGTCTGTTGCTTTTTTTTTTTTTTTTTTTTTTATCATTACTGCATCTCTTCTGAGATAAAGCGTTTAGTTAATAAGATGGCTTTTTTAGCACGGGGAAAAAATGGAGATTTAGTAGAAGTAGCTGAAGAGTGGGCAAATGGTTCCATGTTCTTTTAAAATCCCAGATATTAAAAAAATTTTAGCTAGAAAAAATTTTAACGAGGAAGAAGTAAAATGTAAAACAGATAGGGTAATTGAGGAAAGAGTTAAAAGGAACCAAGAGTGGAAAAAGTGAAAAGAATTAGGCAAGAAGAACTAGAAAAAGAGGAAAGAATTAGGCGAGAAGAACTAGAAAAAGAGGAAAGAATTAGACGTGAAGAAAGAGAACATATTTTGGAAATGAAACGTCTAGAAATCTCTTCAAATGCTGCAATTTCGAACACAGAATCAATTACAAATAGGACTGAACAAGCTCAAAAAATTCAGTTAATGCAAATAACGCCAAAATTTGATGAAAAGGAAGATGAGATGAGTTTATACTTGATAAATTTTGAGCGTAGAGCAGAAATGGCTCATATACGAAAAAAAGAATGGGTAGTTTATCTTGTAAGTGCTTTACCTTCAGAAATATCTAACATGTTAACTAGAGAACCTCCAGAAAGGGCTGATGATTACAATTACGTGAAGGAACTTATTCTTAAACGGTTCAAGATAAATAGCGAAAAATTAAGACAATTGTTTCTTAAACACCAGAAAAATCATGGAGAAATTATACACAAGAATTGAATAGTTACTTTACATTCGGCTTACAGAATTAGAAATAACGATGTTTGAACAGCTTAAGGAAGTAATGGAAATAGAAATATTGAAACGTCGTGTGCCAATTGAAATTAAAGACATTTTTTGGCGGAATGGCTTAAAGTAAATTCTCCGTATGATCTGGCAGAGAAAATAGATGAATATGAAAGTTTATGAGATAGTTTTAAGACGAAAGATTTTACAAAACTCCCTCGAAATAATTTTGGTTTTCGTCAACAAAACGAAAACCGTGCCTTTAAGTTTAATGAAGTAGTTCGAAATAATAAATCTCATGTTCCTAAAAGAGTCGAGAATAAAAATTCTAATTATTTACATGAAAGTGAATTTGAAAAATGAAAGCAACTCCGATGTTATGAGTGTTGTTCTGACAGTCATTTGCGGCCTCAGTGTGACAAAATAAAAAAGAACTTAGAATCGGTAGCATCTAATGAAATTGCTAAATGTACAGTTAATGAGTTGATGGCTCCTTACCCTAGTATCGGCACTGTTAATGGAATTCGAATGCCAATCTTAAGAGATACTGGAGCAACTCTTGATTTGTGGAAAATACGTGAAACCTGATATGTACACTAAGGAAGAGGTTTGGCTAAGATCACCTCTTGATGAAACTTTAGTATACTTACCTATTGCCGAGGTTGAAATAAGTTGTGAATTAGGTCACATTTTGACAAAGACAGCAGTTCTTCGAGATTCTTTGGAATCAAGGAAGATATTTACTGGGAAGCAAAACAGCCGCTTGAATTGAGGAAACTAAAAGGCATGAAGAGGTGAAAATGATAAATGTTATAGAAACTCGAGCTCAAAAAAGACGCAAGGAAAATTGCACGAATAAAGAGATTATTGATCCTAAAATAGAATTTCTTCTAGGTCTTGCCTCAAAACTAAACAAAATGAAGAATTATAGCAAAATGCAATTTTGCCATCATTAGAAACCGAAGTTGAAGGGATGGATTTGATTAAGACATCCCCAGAAGAATTTGCTCGGGAACAAAAAGTGTACAATGATTTGAAACCTCTTTTTGAGCAAGCTAAACGACAATCTTCAAAAGATAATAAATATATTACAATAAATCACACACAAATGTGTTGTTTTATAATGAAATGGACAATGATGGAACTATAAGGAGATTATTAGTTGTGCCCAAGAAGTTTCGCAACTAGCTACAAGGCATCTGCCATGAGGTAACTGCAGCTCATTCAGGTATAACTAAAACAAAAGATATGTTGTGCAAAACTTTCTACTGGCCTAACTTCTTTAAAGAAATAAAAAAATTTTGTTAAATCTTGTGACAAATGTCAACGAGTAGGAAAGTCTCAAGATAAGAAAAAGGAACTCCTTTGAAACTGGTTCCAGTAATTGCGGAAATTTTTACAAGAATTAACGTTGATGCATGTGTTCCTTTATCTATAATTTCTTGTCGTAACCGGTATATTATAACAGCCATTTGCATGTCATCCAAGTATCCAGATGCCATCCCAGTACCAAAATACCAGTACCAGTACTTAAATTCAAATATAATAAAAAAGCATCAAACACAAGATATGCGTTTTACTATTGTGTCTGATGCTTTTCTTCAGATATTTAGACGTATGAGTTTTCCTAGGGAGTTGCAAAGTGATCAAGGAACATCTTTCATGAGTATCCTGACATCAGAATTTTTAGAAAAATTTGGTATTAAAGTAGTGCATAGCTCTGTTCAGCCACGGCCAACTAGTGTGTCTAGTTGGCCGTGGTTCAGCATCCCCAAAGCAATCCTATTGAGACATTGCATAGAAATTTAAAGGGAATACTGAAAGTCCTTTGTTTAGAAAAGGGTACAGATTGCGAGAAGATTTTACCTCAGGCACTTTTTGCACTTAGAACTTGCATTCATGATAGCACTGGATACTTTCCTGCAGAATTATTCCAGGGTCGGAACTTAGGAACTCCCGTAACACTATTATATGAAAATCTAACTAGTAAAACCATTGAAGGAGATAGTTTGATTGCTTACGTTTTTAATCTTTTAAATAGAATGGAAATATTCCAAGAAGTAGCTGTGCAAAATATGACAGATGCTAAAGAAAAACAGTGAAACAAACAAAGAAACTTTGGTATGACCGTAAGGCTACGGGAAGGCTAAGAGAATTGAAAGGAAATGATCTTGTGCTAGTTGTTGCACCTTCTAGATCAAGTAAATTTTCTGTTCATTGGATAGGTTCAGGAAAAGTAGTAAAACGACTATCGGAAACAAATTATATAATACAATTTCTCGATAAAGAAAAATTACATGTATACCATGTAAATATGTTAAAACCCTATTTTCAGCGTCCAGAAGATGTTAATTTAATTTTTACCTCTAACATATTCTGATAATGAAGATATTAATTCTGAGAATGAAGATACCTCATGTTTTGAACTTAATTCAACTACACTTTTAGAGACTTTTCCTGAAAGTTGTTTTAATGAAAAGTTAGAGGATGAGCAGAAGAAGCAATTGATTAAACTTTTTATTCAATTTATTGATATTTTCTCAAATGAACCGGGTTGTACAGGTGTGACTGAACTGGGCATCGAGTTAGATTCTGATAAACCTATTATAAGCTACCCCACGACAGACAGAAATTCTGAAATCGGAAGCAGACAAGATGTTGAAATTGAAGGTGGTGGAACCAGGTGAATCCGATTACACCTCACCTTTAATATTAGTTGAAGCTCCTGGAAAAGAACCTCGTCCGTGCATTGATTATCGCAGGTTAAATGAGGTTATTAGAACGCAATATTATCCATCGCCAAATATTGAAGAGCGAATTTCATATCTTTATTTGACTTAACACGAGGTTGTTGGTTAATACATTTGAGTCCGAAGGCTCAAAGATATGTTGCATTTACGACGGCATTTGGTGTTTATAAACCTTTGAGAATGGCATTCGGTTTGAAGAACGCCTCTTATTATTTCAGTAAGTTAATGGCTGAGTTAATAAAAAATTGCGAACATTTTGCTGTATCTTATTTAGATGACATAGCTATATATTCACTTACTTGTTCTGATCACATCCAACATCTTAAATGTGTTCTGGTGAAGATTAGATTTGCGAAATGTCAAACCCTTAAAGTGCAAATTTGCTCAACTTCGTGACATACTTGTGACACTTTGTGGGACAAGGTCAAAGAACACCAGGCGATATTAAAGTGAAAGCCATTACCGATTTCGAACGTCCCTCAAGCAAAACCAAAGTACGTGCTTTCCTAGGTCTTCTTGGATACTATCGCAAGTATATACCAAAATTTTTGGTAGTTGCTGCGCCTTTAAGCGACCTGCTAAAAGGGAATTCCAAGGGGGGAACTATAATATGGAATAATAATTGCGAAAAGGCATTCGTAGAATTAAAGAACACTTTAATTAAAGAAGCCTATACTTTACGGTCCAGACTTTCAAAAACCATTTACTATTCAATGTGATGCCTCAAACTTAGGAATAGGTGTAGTTTTATCTCAGAGAGATCAAAATGATAATGAACACCCTATCCTGTTTCTGTTTCTGCAATATGTTCTTGCAAACGAATGCAGAATATAAAATATGAAATGATATGTAGATATATTTACTTAAAAATAACACTATATCTATTTACAAAAACGGTTATATTTTTTTAACAAGTTACTGAAGTTACAAAGGTCACGGTTTACTAGAAATGACTAATACAGTCTGTCGTCTGATTCGAGCGCTGCTACAGCAATTTGTATCATAAATTATGAATTAAGTGAAGATTAATAATTAATTCATTTCTGTTGAAAAAGGTAACTTACAAAATAATAATAATAATAATAATTTTTGTTTTTGTGGGTGCCATTAAAATTTTCAAATGTGCCACTTGTGGTTCGCGTGCCATTGGTTCGCCGTCCCTGGTTTATAGTAAATTTTGTAAAGTAGTTATCTCTTTTGAGACTATTTCAAAGCGAAGAATAAAGACCTGTTTCGCACTTTGGCACTATGAAAAGCACAGTAGTAAATCCAAGATGTTTTCTGTATCTGTGTGATGGTTATTTTAATCTGTTATTTATATTAATTCCTTAACCTCCAGCTGTGGATGCGAAATAAAATTGAGGGCAAATGCGTCTACCACATTAATGAAACTACATTCAATCTCCAGCTGCGGATTCATTTTATTGGTCTGGTTATCCGAATATGCATGTTTCATCAAAATTGATTATACTTGTTTCATCGTTTTGTGGTTATTTTTTTTCCTCATATGAGGACTAATTTGATAGGAACCGTAACGTAATTCCCAGTCAAATGTTTCGGAAAAATTAGAAGTCTATAGAATGTGAATCCTAAAATGACTGCAAATAACAAAACGCAGAGCTTTCAATTACTAACTAGATTCCAAACTTAATTCGAAATGTGAAAGTAGGTAATAGTTTCAAGGTTCTTGTAACTATACAGATATTTTTTTGAAAAAAAAGGATCGGTAATAATGGGAAATAACTGCTAGATATTCTTAGAAACGATAGATCTATTTCTTTCTTTCTATGGTTATTGTAAGTCGAAACGAGATATTAAGAATCGAATGCTAGAAATCTCATTTCATGCCGAATTTTCTGCATATTTCATTCACAATTAGTTTAGGTATTGAATAAACTGGAAAAGTCATAAATATATGAAACATCCTTCTTTCCTAAAGTTCGAAATTCTAGAGTTTATGAGATATAGATGCACTGTATCCAACGCCTATACCTATTGAGATACTTTAAAAAATGGTCGGTCGCGCGCGCGCGCTATATATCCGATGCAATCCAGTATGAAACTGGCAGATGCCGAAGTAATTTTGATCAAGTTGTAATAAACATTTTATGGTAATATTTCCCATTTTATAAATTTTTAGTTTAATTTTTAAAATAAATTATTTAATATTTAACTTGACACACACACACACAAATTAGAATACTTTAAAATATTAGTTCTGTCTACAATTGTAAAAGAATATTGTATGAGTACTGTAGTTATTATTCTATATTTAAGTGTTATTATTTATGAATTTTATATTTGTTATACATGCCAACCATTTAATAACAGATGAAAAGTAGAAATAAAATAAAGTTTATTTCATTATGTGTGTGTGTATATATATATATATATATATATATATATATATATATATATATATATATATATGTGTGTATGAGTTTTGAATATAATAATTCATAATTTAGAAGCTGTCTGCAGCAGTGTTATGGCAGTAGGAAATAAAAAAATTAAATTAACGAAACAATCAAACAGTATGTTTTAACCTCGGAATAAAAGAAAATAATTTGTTTTTCGCAGAAAATATTGTTTCATTTGCATTTATTTGGCTATTTTTGTTGACCAAAGGTGGCAAACATAACTAATCACCAAATTTGTAATTTTGAATCAAGTTAAAAAAATTTTGTTCTTTGGTTAATGTTCGTGCTAGTCTGTTCCGAATACCAGCTGAAGAACATTGAATTCAGTGAACTTTTATTGTGTATAGTGCCCCCCCCCCTTCAGCATGGCGGTCTTCAAGTGGGTTACGTATCAAACTCACTTCCTTCCGGCCACAAGGAAATAAGATAATATTGCTAAACACGAACATTTGCAGTTTGTATCTAATATGTTGCAATTCACTTTGAGTGAATACGAACAAATTGAAATTTTAGATCATTATAGTATTTAGCGACCCAGTTTAAATATTGGATAAATGGATGTTTAAATGAGGAATATAGTGAATTATCTTGTTATCGTTTTAATTGTAATTTTGAATGAAGCAATGTCATTTGATGGTTCACCTGTATGAAAACTTAACCGGATATTCACATTTTTTTCATTTTATTTTATGTTATTTATTTTTTTGCAAGTTTTAACGTTTAATTGAAAACAAAGCCTTTTGTGTAGTGGTGCCATATAATCTTAGTAAAGTTTAATTTCATAAGTATATTATATAAAACTATTTTTTAAAACGTTAATAATTTCTGTACTAAAGTGTTATTGTCTTTGAACTTTATCAGTGAGTAGTCAAAAACGATTTTGGAAAATTTAAAAACCATATTTTTCTATCCGTAAGGTATGACACTCTAGAAACATAAATTTGATGTTGGTTGTTTCATATCTCGCACGGAAAACTATTATCAATGGTCATATGATCGATTTTTTTTTATTGGAAACCAGATGGGGGAAGTATTGCATGAAAAGTTCTAATTTGAATTGGTAATGGGGCTATTGTCTGCTGTGATTCACAACACTATCTGTGTTTCTGGTTAGTGTATGCTCATGTTAAAGAATAAAATAATCTATTTTATAATTCATATTTTTATTTACTTTGAGGGAACGAAAGACTCTTCATATTGATAATTTAAAACTTACTTATCGTTTTTTTTTTTTTTTTTTTTTTTTTGTAAATTACAAGAAATGTCGCATTTTGTACTGATATAAATTAGTAAAATGAATAACACATGTTTAATACATATAAAAGTTCTGCCACCCTTGAAAAAATAAGACAAAATTTTAATCATATATGAATAATTATATTTACACTGTTATTAAAACTTCGTCTCATTTCCATGTAATACTTTTAAAGGCTTTCTGAAGTAGAGAGATATTTAGAATAATAAGTGAAAGAAAACAAATGACACTTGCTTTTTAATTAACGTAAGTATGACAATTACTTGAAGATAATTTATGGCGTCTTCTTTTCTGCTTTAAATGTTTTTATTACTAACTTTCGAAGCGTCATAAGTTTCTCAAATACATTAGAATAAATTGTGAAAATAAGACATTTTTATCCTTCCATGCAAGTGGATCATGTTTAACAATAAAATAAACTAAAAGAATATATATATATTGGATTAAAAATTTATTAATCATATTTAGGAAAAGAAGTGGATAAGCAGTTTATGTTGTGATATAGCCTAACCACGCCAAGAAGTAATAAGATGGTTCTTTTCTTTGATAAAAACAGAATCTTAATTAGCAGTATAATTAATGAGGGAGATAGAGTTCATCGTTTGCATGCAACACGCAAGATTATTTCTTTTGTTATTATGTTTCTGTCTTCGTGTTTTCTTACAGAAACATGGACGTGCCTTTTTCTTGTGGTGATTGGATTGTATCCATTTTTTCATACCTTTAATAAGACTGACATCTTTAAGTGACAGGCCAATATGCAGTATTTCTTTTTTAATTATATTAGTTTAAAGTTTTATATACAGTAGACGCGCCCGTTTGTACGAACCTCTAGTTTATGAACCCTAACGATTTTGCTAACCTAACAAGTTCCCAAAGAATAAATGATAACTTTAATTCTCATTTACGAACTGAATTTTTTTAAATAAACTCTATTTTATGATTTTTTTTTTTGCGTTTATTTTTTTATTATCTGATACTTTTAATTTTTCACTTTACGATTGTGAAACTTGGAGTGACGTTATTATTGGAGAATCGCTATTCTTTTGTGAATAATTAATTGCAACATTAAATATTAATTAATCAGTGTAAAGAATAAAAAAAGTAATTTTCTAAAGAAAAATCAAAATTATATATATATAAAGCAGTAAATACATTTTAAAGCAATAAAAATAGTATGTAAAATACAGCATATTAAATAAAATTAATACAGCATATTAAATACAATACCAAATGATATATACTACAGGACATCTAACCAGTGTAAATGCAGCTAAAGAGAGATAGGCAGTATAAAGTGGATGTAACACGAAGAACAATAAAACTAATAAGACAAAATTTGAAAATCTCAGACAAGAATAAAACAATATACAATACGAAGAATAGGAGGAAAACATAGGGACCACATTTTCATCAGGAAGATGGTGAGATATATATATATATATATATATATATATATATATATATATATATATATATATACAGTGATTTATATCAAACACGAAGAAAATGAGTTAATGCTGCGGCGGTCTAAAACAGATAAATTATAAATGGCTAGTGAGATTAAGATATTTTTTGAAAAAATCAATAAAATTCTTTTTACATAAAAAAAGTTGTTTTTTTTAAATTAAAAAAAAGAAAACTTAGTTTTGAAATAAAATAAAGGAAGCTATTACTTTGTCTGATTTTTCGTTTAAGTGCAAGAAAGTAAGAAATGCTTATAAGTATAAATGTATTTAGCTCATGCTTTTTATATAATGCATACTATAAATAATTTATAAATAGTTCTTTATACTTATAAAGAAAGAGTAATGTGGTAAAAAAAAAAAAGAAGAAGAAAAAAAGTAGTTATAAGATGTAACGGTTATTTATCTATTTTAAAAACTTTCATATTTAAGAGCTATTTTATCAGTCCTACGTCTTCGCAAAAATTAACGTTTACTTTATTTTAGATATTCTTTGTGGTATTTATTTTCTTTACAGGTTTTATATTTATTGGGTAGAAAATATTAAAAGGATGTTTAAAAAATCGAAAGAAATGTTATGTATTAAATATGTGTGTTAAACACACATTTAAAAATGTTAAAATTTGTAGTACTTGTATATAATTTTTTTCGAGTTGGAAGAAAATTTTGAATTTTAGTATACTTAACATCATATTTCTTAAAAAGATTCTCCTTCCTTAAAATTAGAAATAAGGACTAATATTTACGCCAATAAAAATTTTTATTACTGCAGATACAAATTCCCCCTTTTCCTTAAATGTGTCTGTTAATTTTCTGACAGCTTTTAATTAAGAAATAAAAAGCAAACAGACATTCGTTTCTTTTATTTCCAATTAGTTTCATGTTTTCCTGTTGTATTTTATTTTCACATTGTTTTGTGGATCAAGCAATCGCGTCACGCTTAAAGTGCATGCGCTTGAAAATAGTAACGTTTTGAATTGACATTGATGAATAAAATTGAAAATGTATATTTCAAACAAATTATTAATTTTGTAATGATATGGTAAGCTTAACGTTAAAATAATATACGCTTATGTTGTTTCATGATGCTAATTCTAAATCAACTATTGTTTATCATGATAAAATTTCAATTCGATAAATTAGAAATATTCTGTAAGCAAAACCTTAAAAAATTATCTTGCTGTAAATAAAAAATCTAATAATGGTTTTAACTTGCCATCAGATAAAGTTATATCAAATTCTAATCATCGATTATCACTGGAAAAAAACACAGTAAAAAAAAAAGAAACTTTAATCTGAATATTTCTGTATTTGTTGTTGTTATGGCTTATTCTGACGAAGTCAGACAAGTCTGTATTAAGAGATTCGAATTATTATGTGCTCTAATGTTTTCAGAAAAATATAATAGAGAACCAACCCCTAGAAAGGAATTATCCTAATTTTCGAAGGAAGCCCCTTTTCTTGAGGAAAATAACTTAGGGAAATTTTAAATTGCTCAGATTAGGAATGACATCGTCATGAATATCACGGTCGGAAAATGTGCACCTATATCTTAAGCATGCTATATTAATTTTAAAAACATGCACAAAATAAAAGAATAAATCGAAAATAAATTATGGATCGTAAATGTTGACAAAATATTCTGAAATTCCCAATGCTTTGTCCTGCCCCCCCCCCCCACGCACACACTCACACCAGAGCCGTATGAGTAGTGCCATACTATAAGTAATATAAAAATTCAAAATTTTAAATTGAACAACAAAAAGAAATTTCAATTATAATAACAACAAATTCACAATTTTATTGTGCTCTAAATATTGATTAAAAGTATAGTACTTGATTTCTATGAATCCTAATATTATTGGCGATATTTCCAGAGTTCTATGTATTTTCATATTCACTTCCTTAACTGCAGTGGAATAGTTTTTAGTTTTTTTCAAACCCACGTTTATCACACACGTAGAAACATAGTTAAAAACTTAATTCTTAGAAACGTAAACGCCAAGGTTTCTTTTGAAAATTACAGTAGTTAGAAAATAAGTTAGAAATCAGGGAATAACTAATAAATACTAGTTTTTTCAATGTTTTTATGAATTTATATTTAATTACATTAGATTTAGCTTCTAAAAGAGGGCTATTTTACTTTTTTTTTTTAAATAATTTTGTGGAAACTACAAAAATAAAATATGATCTAGAAAAAATTATGTTAAAGTTGTCGAAAAGTAAGACTTGTAAGGCAAAATGCTTACAATTAAAATCATCATAAATAAGCATAATTAATAATTTTACTTATTGCTACACATTTATAAGAAAAAATTAGAATACAGATTCATTGAAGTTTAATATTTCTGTCTAGAATTTTACCTAAAATAAAACTTTGAAGTAGCATTATAAAATGATAGCCATAGACATCAAACAATCTTGATTTTTCTGTTGCTTAGTTGCTCATGCATATGTGTTCCAGTGTTTCAAACAAGATCGTTGTTTTCGTAATAATGATTTTTTTTATAAATCTTTGTTTTGTAGCGCATTTTGAATGTTTTAAATATTATTGAGACTACATTCATAATATAATTCCCACTAATATATGATTTAAATTAAAAATTTTATTGTAAGTTACATTGAGGCAATTTTATGGCATGCATATATATATATTTATAACGATTTCGTTTAAATTAAATTCTTAAAAATGTATTTAAAAAATCACCCGGTTTTATATTAATAATTATTTAAAAAGAAGAAATCGAACAAAATCAAATTAACTCTGGAAATAAAGGAACAAAGATCACTGATGCCATATAGAGAATGTCTGGATTCAATTCGTTATCATTTTAGAAAATGTGCTTACCATTTTCGACCCATCTGATAAGTATTATTCGATAAGATGATCATTTTTTCTTTTGAGCTCTTATCTGAATATTTTTCATGAAAATATTTTGACAGTTTATGTATTTATTTATTTATGAAAACAATTCTTTTCAGTCTAAGTAAAATCAAGTTAGGAATAATTTTTAAAACCTTTTTTGTTAGCTTTATTTTATTCTAAAAATGTTATTAAAGCTTTATATTTTGATATTAATTTACTTTTACTGACAGCTGTAATTGTTTTTGGACTGGAACGTGATAAGTAAAGATTTTTCAATAACATATTCTTTCCTAATGTAAACTGACTAATTTATATGGAATATTTTTATTTATCTTAATGAGAAACCACAATCATACGCGTTTGTCAATGCGTACCTTGTTAGTAACAGGAATTGTTATCGCATTAATTTTATTGCAGAGTTTCCTCACGTCTTTCTGAAAATAAAAGTGAATTGAAACCTATTTTCACGTCTTGATTAACTCAATTGAGTCATAGAAATATTTATTTAATAAGATACTGAATGAGTAAGTAATGATTTAATGTGAAATTGGAACCGAACTCCAATGTATTCAGAGTGTCTACGTTGCAAATAAATGGAATTGGTAATTTTGGGAAATGGGAAATATCAATAGAATTGACATTTTTCTTCCTAAAATGTTGTTCATAAATGTAAGGAAGTTGATTTAAGCTTAAGGTACCCGAACACGTTCAGAGCACTTTTTTTAAATACACTGCATATTTACATTGTAACGATTTTTTCTTATTTCACTTTAGAAAACATTAATATTGAGCTACTAAAATTTGATATATTCCAATATTATTCTTTAGAAATGTTAAATATGTATACAATTTTAAGCATTTTTTAAAAAAATTTAAAAAATGCTACATCAAAAACTATTAAACGTTTGAAAAAAATTAATACCAAATAATCTGTATGTTGTTATCTAGAACATGTACTAAAATTTTAAGTTTTTGTTAAAAAATAAAAAAAATTACGGCCAGTTGAATATTTATATTGAAATTTTAGCCAAAATTTCTATGCTATTATTCGAATAACAGGCCATAATTTGGGAAATATTTTAGTGATTAAAATTTTTTTAGTACATTCCCTAGAAAACAATATACAGATCACGCTCATGACATTCCCTAGTGATATAAAAATATTTTGAGTTATCCTTTTTGAGGCGTTCAAATTATAGGTAAAAGCCAGTTCTGAGAAAATCGCATTTAAATATTAAAGTGTTGTGTCTTTATAAGAAATTCTCATATTTGCTGATTAGTTTTTTTATTTGATTTTCTGATTGATTTCCAGAGCAATAATTATTTTATGTATCTTTTAAAAGCTTACTAAATTTATACTTTAAAATTAAGCACTGTTCAAACTAATTATTAATATCATTCTGGCCCTTTAAACGCCCACTTCCGGTCCTTTAAATATATGTCCACTTTTGGTTTCCTAATCTTTACGAAATCCTTTATATCTCAGAATCTAATTAATGTAGAGACAAAAATAAGCCTGTTTTAGAAAGCTGTTTAAATTCCTTATTTAACGAAAGATTAAAATAAATTTATCCTTTTTGGTCGAAATTGACGTTTTCAACGTGTACGGGTACCTTAAGTTTTTAATCCGTATGGAACCACCTGCAACTATGGCAATAATGTGTTATTCATTTCAAAACGATTTGTGCTTGCCGAGGTTTATTTCATACGACTCTTGTGCCGCCATTTTTAATCTAAAGAAACACATTGGATATTTATTTATAACTAAAAACTTAATTATATAATTTTTAAAAAAATAGTTATGATAATTTAATTTTTTTAAAATTCAATGTTGCGGAATTTATTCAAAAATGCATTGATTCCTAATACATAACTTGGCTTAAATACAATAAAAGGCTTATAGAAAGAACTATGTACTTTTATTTAGTACGAAAGTTAAAGAATTCATCCCATCAAACTTTTAAAATCAATTAATGTGCATTTTTTTTTTTGACAAAATTTTGTTTTTATAATTCTGATATGGATAATTATTACAGTTTTTATTTTTTAGAAGTGTTTTCATTAAAAAGTATTAAGTTTGTTCTTAACAATTGAAGGGTATGAAATCTTTTTCCAATTGAATATTGGTAAAGAACTTAAGAAATGTCTTCTTATATATCAAAAAATAATGAAATTATTTGAAATCTTTCTAAGAATGAAATATTTATCTTTTAATTTTTACTAGCATTGAATTGTGTCACTACAATATTATAATAATACAGTTTATTGATACTTTTTCAACGCACCGTATGAAACTAAATGGGCAGTTGAATAGTTAGCTCTATGGCTAACTATTCAAACTGCCTTAGCATTTTTGGTTCGCTTTCAATAACGGATATGGATCGGGACTGCCTTATGGAATAATTTTCAAAAAATGTAAGTCCCGGTGGAATTAGCATTCGTGTGGAGAAAATGATAATAGAGCCGTATACATATATACCAAAAATACGAATTCCGTTTAACTTTTGGAAATGAAAGCTATGAAAATATTGTAACTACATAATATGATTCCGTTCTAATAATATAAAAATGAGATTTTTAGTTACCATATGTTTTGTTTAAAATAACATCCAGTCGAATGTAATATTGTATTTTATTTCCAAAACTCAATATCTACTCATTTCTTAATTACTTTTTGGAGATATCTATCCATTTAAGGAAGATGAATTGCGCATGTGTCCCAGATGTGCTTTGGAAATACGAGATTTTAGAAATAGTTCCTAAATAAAAAATAAGGACCTCAAAAACTACTTACATGAATGCATCCCGACTTCCTACACCAGTTTTTTTTTTTGTCTTATTTATTTCTTTACATATATTAATATGCAACATAAAATACTTTTCATTAATGATATTCTCAGACAAATTATTTTCTATATTGTTTATTATCGTGGCTTCATTTTCATTTTGACTTCGAGTGGAGGTGGTAAAAAAGAATCAGCTATTGTCTGAAAACAATCATTAAGTCGTAAAACGAAAACGTTTTATTTTATAAGAAGTGTGTGTGATGTGCGTTATATTTACTTTTAAAACAAATGTTCCATTTGAAAGCAAAACTAAATGAAAAGCAAACACATCTGGATTTGACACTGTTTACTAATGTCGAAGCTGTAGTATTTTTAATTTTTCGAAGATTTATTGAAATCATTAATTTGTATATGGTATTGGATTTTATCCTTGATTTCAGTGATTGCACAAGAAGAAATTTAATTCAGAAACGAAGTTCTTGAAGACCTTTTGCTTCAATCAAGAAATTTCTTTCTGCCTAAAGAATTCTGTGCGATTTTTTTTTTTTTCTTAGCAACAGGAAAATGTTCAGTTCGAAGTTGAGAATCTGAAGAGGAAAGAGGTCACACTTTTTGTAGCCATTTCCTTGAGAAGGTGAGAGTAACGGTTCACTTTTGCTCTTCCACCACGGAAACGCGTGTCAATATTTGTTCTGGAGAAAAATTTCAACACTATGAACAGGTTTTCATTCCCGCGGCTATTCCATGGAGGACTCCGTCGTGCTCTGCGTACGAATAGGTTCGATTCTTGTTTTCCGTCGCAGAGTTCAGCTTATTGAATCGTTCCCAACAGTCTATGTCATGCTTGTATAAAAAATATGTCATGGTTCGATGGTCATTCAGCTATAGTGAATAGGTTTGATAATAAATAATTGATAATATCTTTTTTTTAAAAAACTATAGTAGTCTTATTTATTAGTTTTATTAGAGCATTGTCTATTGTTTGGGGAGATATATAACAATCGAATTCATTTAGAAAGACGTTTGTTGTTATCTACTAATTAAAATTGTCAAGTTTCGCAATTTAATTTTTTCCTTTCTGCTGGAACAACAGGCTTTTATAGAGGTTTATTTTTTTATTACAAAATAGAATTGTGACTATACTGTTCTTCCAGTTTAGATTGCATTCGACTTTCAAAATTCAATGCAAAATAACGATATTAAAAATTGGAAGCAATTTGTAAGCAGAAAATCTGATACTTCAGTATCGAAGGGCTGAATGCTTATAAACTGTAAGAGGAACGATTACTTGTTTCATGTACACTTAGCATTTCTATCGTTTGGATGTAAGTGAATTGTTTCAATGATCATTAGTGGTTTCATTAATGTCTACTATTTTGAGCCTACTACTTCGACATAGTGTTGTGAGGTCATGGAAAAATTTAAATTAATTGTTTCTTGATCTGGTTTTTTAATTTAGGACAGTTCATTATCTTAAAGCCACTTACATTATATTCTTGGTGTATATATTTTAAAGACCTCTGCACCAAATTAATGTTTGCATTGAATGGGAAGCACACAGTTTGTTTTGATATGAATTAAAATTGCTAATTTCGATACTTAACTTATAATTTATATTATAATATAAGAATGTTAAATATTTATATAGTATTGTAGTAATACATTTGTTTCATATATGTATGCACATAAAAATGCGTTTTTAATTTTCAAATCGCATACTAATCTATATTTTATTTATTAATTTTATTAGCTTTCAATATTTATTTAATACAAGAGTTTTTGCAGGCATGATTAAATATATTTAATATATCAGAATATATATATATATATATATATATATATATATATATATATATATATATATATATATATGCTACATAATCTGTATACTGAGAGTAATTTGGCAGTAGTTATATAATTTATGCAACAAAATTTTCATTTTATTTGGGGATTAAAAACCTTTTACAAAATTTCAAAATCACATGTATTGTCTATTGTTAATATTTTTAAGAAATTTTTTAAGATCAAGAAATTTAGAATCCCATCGGAAACAAAAGGATGCTGAGATCTCTGCTGTAATTCAACCGGAATAAAACAGTGGATGATTACGAATAATTTATCTGATTTTGGTCGGATTTATTACACAAAGTATTAGACAAAAAACAGTGAATGATTTGTTATTTGAAGGGTTGCAGTGGCATGGTTAGTTAGGGGGACCTTCAGTTATCGGAATGTAGTGAATTTGAATCCCGACCTAATTGAAGATCCGTCATGCTCACTAATGGCGGTTGGGGTACGTAAAATATGTCGTGGTCGCAATGTCCTGCAAGTGAAATGATATCTCAAAGGATGGTAGGTCAAACCTGCGAGTCTTTTGCTTAGTCTCAATGGGATCTCCACTACGTGCTCCGCTGTATGCCATCACTTCTGTCCCTTGTGATGAAAGGTAAAATCTTAGTAACTGACTATTAGAAACAACATCATAGGATGTATAAAAATGTGTATTTTCAAATTTCTTGCACACCAATGCAGTTGTTTCTGTGTACCTTCCTCGCGTTATAATATGAGCAACGAAATGTTCTATTAAATTGCCGCCATTTTACATGCTGTTATCTTATCACCATGTGAATCACAATGAAAATTACACAGGCTCTTTTCATTAATTTTCAGCACAAGTAGGTGGGCTTTGTATATTTGAATTTATGAGATGCAATATTTTTTATTTACAATATCCACTCGATTTGCGCTGTAAAGTTCATTTTAAATATTTGAAATTAAGTATGGTGTTCGAAAAGAAAGGCGCGATAGTTCAGTATCGAACTCATCACTTTATCTTGATTCAAAATTACGTGGCATTTCATGAAAGGGCGATTTAACTTTGTTAACCAATAAGTACAGGTCAGTCTCTCCTTATTCTTATAAGTATATGTGCATTGATTTTCGATGATTTGGGCATTTTCCCCTTCTTAAGTTCACTATATTCTGTGCTCACATTAATGATTGAATGCACCAGTCAAAGATTATAATGGACAACTGTTGAAGAACGATCAATCTGCTTCCAATGGTCTTGCTACCTATTGCCAACAAATAAGTAGGTTCAACTTCACCAACGAGGACAAACCTGTGTTAGGCAAAGCAAGCAATATTGTACATGGCTGTCGTAGCTCTGACTTTGGTGATTTTTCTATGGCAGCTCACTTTTCTATGCGTGAACTACTTTCGGCAATGTCTTTTCTCGATCTCAGCAAATCTCCTGGCCCGGACGGTATCCATGGTTTTATGCTTGAAAACCTGGGATGCCTGGGAAAAATAAGACTCTTTGACATTTTAAACTCTTCGTAGACTAAAGGCAGACTCCCCCAGGAATGGAAAAAGGCCATCATTATTCCAGTTAAAAAGCTAAACAAAAATTTTTATTCCCCCTAGGACTTCAGACCGATTGCTCTAACTTGTACCACTAGTAAAATCATAGAGAAAATGATTTTGAACAAACTTCGTTTTTTTTCTGGATGAAAATAAACTTCTCCCTGAGCAACAGTATGGGTTTCGTAAGGGCTACAGCACTTTTGATCAAGTTTTGTTTTTTGCTTAAACCATCAGGGATTCCCAGAATCTTGATGCACTAATCACAGCATTGCAGCTCTATTGGACTTGTCAAAGGCTTTCGACAGAGTTTGGAAGCATAAACTCATCATTAAACTGCATAATACTTTTAATATTCTAGGTAATACATTGGCTTGGATTTCTGATTATCTCCATCAGAGGTATATAAAGGTTAAATACAACAAATCCTTCTCAACTTGGGCAAGGTGTTCCCCAGGGAACTGTTCTCAGCCCAACTCTTTTTTCCTTATATTTGACTGGTATTGAAAGGACTGTCTCTTAGGATATGCGCATTGGAATATTTGCTGACGAAATTATTCTCTGGAGCTCTGGAATCTCCATTTCTGAGATAGATCCTCGGATTAACAGTTCTTTGGAGGCCCTTTCCGAGTTTGCGGCAGAGTTCAGGTTGAGCTTTAATCCAACCAAATCAGTTATCACCTTCTTTACTACAGATTAGCACTTATATCACTACCAACCTTCTTTGTTACTTAATCATCAGAAACTTACTTACGAGAAACATCCAAAATACTTGGGATTCATTCTAGACCCGTAATTTACATGCAACAAACATATCGAATACATTACCTTGAAAGCCAGGAAACGACTACACATCCTGAAATACATTGCTGGTATTACTGGGGAGCGGATGCAACTACCATTAAAACTACCTACTTAGCACTCATTAGGCCCATTTTAGAATATGGCTTCCCAATCTACTGTTGTGCTTCTAATTCCAATTTGGAAAAAATTAGAAAAAGTCCAATTGAGTGCTGCACGCATCATTACTGGCTTGAAACGCAGCTGTCCTTCAGAAATATTACTCTTCGAAGCAGACTTGCAATCTCTCCATATCAGAAGACAATCTTGTCTAGTCAAATATTACAATAAACTCAACAGTTATGGCCTAGGCAATCCCACGTCAAATTACCTAAGCAACTGGACTCCGTTCCAAAGATTAAAGAAGCACAGTCCCTTCACTCTGGTTAAATCACTACACTTAATCGAGAACAATGTCGAACTACATGCCCTTCACTGCGGTCTGAACCCTGCTGAGGCTCTTCCCAATGTTCACTTCAATTACGAACTTTCTACGGCAGTCATCAAGAGGGGTTGTTTACCTGAATTGCTAAAGCAGCTAGCCTTGGAAATCCTAAATAATATACCCCCAAATGACATGAAAATCTACACTGATGGCAGCAAAATAAATCACCGAACTGGCAGCGGAATTTTCATCGAGACTCCTCATGACAAACTCTTTCTTAGTCAACGTTATCCCGACTTCTGTTCGGTCTTTCGTTACGAACTAATAGCCATCAACATCGGATTGGGATCTATCATGAGTGAAACTAATCATAGTGATGCCTGGATATTAACTGACAACCACAGTTCAAGGCAACATCTGAAAAAAATGGACCTGCTTTGGAGACCAAGCAAGCCTTTCTATTCTACACAAGCTTAAAATTGTTTCCCTTCGGCATAATATCTATTTTCAATGGATCCCGTTTCACGTGGATATTGGAGGCAATGAAATAGCAGACACTTTAGCAAAGGAGGGCTCAGGTCATCCTGCTCCATCTTCCTCACTTACCTACCTTGAGCTCTTTTCCCTGAGAAAAACCCAGATTAAAACCGATTGGCAGGTACCTTTGGTTCACCACTTCTACAAGGGTAGAAAGCCGGGACTTTTTCTGGCTCTTTCTTGTGATAGGAAATCCAGCACTTGCCTTGCACGTCTCGCCTCTGGCCACCTGAAATGCCTTACTTTTGTAGCGGGTAACAAGACCTTCCCCTCTCTGTCCTAAATGTCATGGACACCCAGCTTCTCCTAAGCATATCCTGAATTATGTGAATATACTATGGGACAATCTACACTTCTCCCATCCTTGTCATCGATTTCCTCTAAGTCAACGGATTCATAGATTTGGTCTGATTCCGTCAGACCCTTGAAGATAAGCAACAACAACAAATATGCACCTGGATATTTCTCCTTAATCTTATGTAATATGTATTGAAAGTACTTATCCTCTACAGTGAAGTTCAGCGGTTTTTCGATGCGCATATCGCGAATTTGATCTTTTTATCTTTGAGTAAAAGTAAATCCTGGTAATAAGTATACGACTTAACTTACTGATTTAAAAAACACTTTTGTAAAGGAATCGAAGTAAGTGTTTTCACTTTCGATACAAATCATCAACTAAGTATCTCTCGTTTACAGATGGCGCTCTCAGCGCTGCGATGGGATTATTTCACAACTTTATGTAATGATATCTTTCTAATTACATACATATTTTGCCTATAAAATACCATCATAAATGAGTAATTTTTTTCTATGGTTTCCGCGATAAATTTAAGTACTTACAACTTTTTCCCGCAACCAAGATTTTTTTTTTAAATATCTTCTTTAAGTTATCAGATTAAAAACGTATTTTAAGTTAAAGCACGTTCTAAATAATATTATTGCTTATTGTACGTCTGACGTTTTCCTGTTATGTTTACTCATCAATCTTTAGTTACTTAATATTTTCCAAAGAAAGCGGATAAAGTTTGAATCAGATTTTGATTGCTATCAATAACGATTTTACAGTTTTTTTGTTCGTTTTTTTTTCTTTCTTTCTTATATTTCTTGATAAATAAGTCACGATAAAATTGTAATTGCATTAACTTTTTTAATAAGGAAATCATGTACCGAAATATTGCGAAAATCAAAATTTAAAAGCTATTTATTTGCATTTTATTTTCTAATTATAATTTAAATTGCTAGTTAAAATTAGTGAAAATATTAAAAGTCATAAATGATAGCAAACTAAAAATATTTGTTATAATTTCTGATGACTTTATTTCAGTTATTTATTTGTACATTTTTCAGTTCAATCACACTAATTATATCATTGACTATCTAACGAATACTTTTTTTTAACGTTATCAGATCAGAAACTCTAATTTTTTTTAGTTTACAAAAGCACATTTTTAATTTTATTGATAATTATTAAATGTTTTTTCCCTCTCTGTTCCGTTTAAATCACCTGAATGCGTGTCTAGATTGTGCGTATCCCACCTAGTTAAGGAACTAGGGGGGAAGGAAGACGTTAGATTAATACAATGAAAATAGAAGGGCTTTTATTAAATATTTTCATATACGACTTACCGAAATAAACTAAAACTTAAAAAGAAAAAGTCAAGCTATTCATTGTGACTGAAGTTTTAGTTTAAACGTTAAAATATGAAGTCCCACAATTTAACGCATAAAAGTGTATAAATCATACAATAATTTAATTGAAAACTTAAAATAATATTTTATATGATGTGAAATTAAGATTAATGTATAGATTAACTGAAAACGAATTGAATGGAATGTACAATGCTTAAGACTATTTTTAGTTACGAAGTGATTAAAGCTTGAAGTCAGGACTCGTCATCCGCGTTTCAGCGCATTCCTAGTGGTGATGTATTTTGTTAAGAAAATGCATTTACATTTATTATAAAATATTTGTTCAAAAATCTGAAGATAAAAATAAATAACTTTTATTTTTTAAAATTACTTTAGGGGAATGTTGAAAGAAAAAAGGTATATGTTAATGGCATATTTTTTCTTCACTTCCAGCCATAACGCGTAAACGGTAATTTACAAAAGAGGGGGAAAAACATTCTTCATTTTTGAAGCGAGTAAAGTTCCGGAACGGAATGTTAAATCTTGTTGATTGATATTAATTTAAGTTAATACAGATTTACTAGCAGTTCAAAGCAGTGTTAATTATGTTTCAAAACAATATATTACAAACGGTGTACTCAAAATTTCGAAAGGAAAAAAATAAATTTTATTTTCAGTTATTTAAAGACTGTGATTGGCTGGGTTTTATAGCGTAAGGTCCAAAAATAAATCAAGCTGCGGCAAAAATTTGATTTAGTGTAATATCAATATATATATATATATTTTTAACCCAAGCAACAATAAAACATTAAAAAAAATTGTATATAGTATAAGTAAAAGCTGTAGCAATAAATATACATACAATTATAAAAAATTTTTTATATCAATTAAATGTAATATAAGCTATTGTTCCTAAAAAAGCATGATAGGTTTCTTGTGGAGTGGATCCCTCAATAAATCAGTTAAAGCTAAAATGTCAGTGTTCAAAAAATGTTTACATTCATGGTTAAAATCTTGATATGATATTAAAAATGATAGAGCAAGGCTCATCACTCACGTTTTTACACCATATCTAAAGACTGACCCGCTTATAAAAGTTTCATTCCATTTCGCGCCGTCATTCTCAATTCAATCCTGGGCTAAATTTTGGCTGGCAAACATTAAGGGCATTTTATTTATATAAACAATTTTCATATTTTATTAGTTTCATTTTATAAATATTTCTTTAACTCATAGGGTTGCAAGTTTGCATGTCTTAGAATTGCACAATTTGGTATGAATTATCTAAATTTTCTCATATCCAAATGATGTTAATTTAGTTAGGTTTAATTGTTTTTGCTATTAAAATTTTTTTACTTATTAATCATCTAAATAAATTAATTTTTATGCTGTTTAATACTTGACAGTATAATATTATTATAGATTTAAGAATGCTCGATTTCATTCTAAAATTTTATTCCAGTCAAAAATTAATTCCTTATTAATTATTTAATATCTAATTAAATTATACTTATAGACCATGATTTAAGGGCTAAATGTTTTATAAAATTATAATATTTTAGTCTTCTAAAAACAAAAATTATAAATTTAGTGCGCTAAATTTCATCTCATATGAATTCCTTAGTTCTTGTATTTCTGCCGCGATAGTGTCAAACAGCAGTCCGTTTAATAAATATTAGTTACTATTCATCACTCAGAATTAGTATCCCTAATAATAAATTTTAATCTTCATTCTGAGGATTTAATTCTTTTGTTACATCCTTTATTCATTTTTATTTACTTCAGATTGTTGAGTTCTCATTTTTTAAAGCAAAAAGAGCACTGAAAATTATTGTAAATCATTATACTAACACTATTGAAATAGAGAATTAGAATCAATGATTTTGGAAGAATCACTATTTTTATGTTAGTGGTGAAAATTAATGTCTAAAATTAGTACCATGAATAAAATTGCTTTATTTTATTCATGGTGCTAATTTTATTTTTGATGTCTATTTATTGATATATTTATACTGTTTGATTAATGTTAATTTTATTTATTTTTGATATTTGAATGAGGGTCCAACTTAGTCTAATTGTCGCTTGGGGCAAAAACTTTTGGTGTTTCTTCTGTTTCACAGGAACTAACTTTCTATTCTATTCCGCAAAAGATTCTATTCGATTGACAACTTAAAATAAATTTTTTGGGGAACTTGCTGTTGTTTGCTCCCTCTACCCGTATTCCCTTACCTCAGTCAAGTTCTGATTTTGAAAAGCAAAAATAGTTAATTGTCATTTTTGAGTATATTGTAAAACAGGAAATGAAACTTGTCGTTTTTTAAGTTTTTGTGATCATATTTAATCATTGAACTGCAAGTGTACATTTTCATTTGAAAGATTTTCTGCAGTTATTCTACTTACGAAATAACTTTTCTCCTGTGAAATTATTTTATTGTTTAAAATAAAAGTTTTAAGCTTCATTACTTATGTGCAAAATAATATATTTTATGATCTTATATTCTAAATGAATTTTGATCATAAATTAAATTATCTGACGTTCTAGATGTTAAAAGTTATATTTCCCATGAAAATGTAAGCCTGAAGGACTTGGCTAAATCTGTATATAAGTTTGACCTTTATCAAAAGTATATTTTGATTGCGAGTGATATATAGAAATCAATTTTTCTTACAATGTTTATAAAATCTCCAAAACAGATTTATTTATTTACTTTTGATTCATAACGAAAAAAAATCAATGATAGCAAAAAGATAAGCGACATAACCAAATTCTCTATTTCAAATTTCTAGCGTTTTGAACCTTTCTTGCTTTATATTCTTTAAGGAATTTTTAGCTCAGAAGTCTTAAAATATGAAGAAAGTAGAGTTAAAAATGACATTTTAAAAAGAAGCAACAACATGGTTAGTTATCAACATACGATTTAATAATTAAAAAATATTTTCAAACTGCATTAAAAATTAAATCTTATAAGCATAACTTTAAAAGTAACAGTTGTGAAAATATGAATAGAATTAAGTTACAAACTTTTAAATAAATGTTACTTTAAGAAAAGAATGCTTTAAAGAATTTTTAAAAGGCAATTCAAGGTATCTAAGTTAATTTATAATTGTTTTCATTGTATCTAGCTGCTTGCACATTTTTTCCAAAAAATTATAATCTCTGTTATGTTGTATCATTAATAATTTTTTTTGTGTATCTAATTGTTTAATTGTAAATAAATAATTTAAGGGGATAATTATTTTAAATGAAATACATATATTAATATTGTGTTCGTTTGTTAAGTTTTGTGCTAACTTTCTTATTATGTTTTCTTACACAGGATCTATTCACACATCCAATGAAACAAAGTTGAAATTTTATTCTTTCTATAAACAAGCTACAGAAGGCCCCTGCGAACTGGCCAAACCTGGATTTTGGGATGTTGTAAATCGTGCAAAATGGTATTCAGTTTTCCTATATATTTTTAAATAGTGTATTTACAAAATTTTACTTTTAGAAGCAGGCAATATAAATAAAAACTAGAGATTTCATTTCATATATTAATATTTTTGGAAGAGTTGTACTGTAAATTTTTAATGAAGAGTTTTATAAATCTATAGCGGATGTCTGATTAATGCATTTTATGTAATTCATTTGACCCATATATTAGACCAATATATTAGATAAGTGACAGTGACGATATATTATACAACCATTAAAAGAACATCTAGTTAAAAATCATGATCTAAGAAACTAATGTAGTTATGTTTAAAAATGTGTTATTTATTTTATTAAAATTTTCACTTTCTATAGTTTTAGGATTTTTCAAAAAATTTTGTGTTAAGGATTAACTTTACGAGACTTGAAAATAGACTTGCATTTACATTCTGCATACCACTGATAAAATAAGTTACACCTTTTGTATCACAAATAAATTTATGTTGAAAAAATAAAAGCGAATATAAAAATTAAAAGGGAACAAAAAAAAAAAAAGAAACAATTAAAAATGGAACTTCTCCACTTTATCACCTTATTGGTTGTAGTGATAAGTTTTCAAGCGTGATCCGAAGACATGAAGCTGATTAGTTCAATTGTTCGAATTTCATCTCTAGTTTGGTTGTCTGTTGTGTGTTTGTGTGGAGTCTAGTTTAATTTGTAAGTCCTGGTCTAATCAACTCTCGTATTCAAAAAAATAATCGTTGTGTTGCAAATCAATCCAAAGTGATAAAAGCTGAGAATATTATCTTCAGTTCATCAACATATTCTACATCATTATTTAACACCTTTTCCATCATTCGGCTATCTATGGAATACCATCAGTGTAGAATGATAATGAACGTCATCTCAATTTTGTACTTTTCATCCAGAAAAGTGTACACAAATTAAATGAATGTTTTCCACTGATTTCTTGTTTCAGTTTTAACATTTTTTATTTTTTTATTTATTGTGTTTAGAAGTGTCTTATTTACATCTGGTTACAGTAGTCAATAAAAGGGCACATCCTTCATGAAGTGGTTATTTCAACAATTGGAATTAACTCAACAATTGAATCAACAATTGAACAAATTTCAAATATTATTGAAACGAGCCCCATTCACTGCAAGAGGATTTTCTTGCAGTGAATGGGGCTCGTTTCGATTTTGGTATTGCTTCCTTAAGGTTTTACTCGAATTTTTTTTTTTCTCTCTAGGATTCATTCGAATGATAATAACTCATCAATTTTTCGCCTCATCACAATTTTCCAGTTGCCTATTTTAGATTCATCCCAATCAATGTACATTATTTTCCGTCGAATTCAATGGGTGTGTCATCTTGTAATGTTTACCAATACCTTTTTAAATTATTAGAAATCGTTATTTGTGATATTCTTAATCGTTCGGTAAAATTTTGTGATTGAGTTCCTTCATCATGAGGTTGTGCTTTAAAGTCCTGATGCCTACCTTTCAGTGTGGTGTATTGTTATGTTCACAGACAGCAAAATCACTACTAAATTATCGGAAATAAAAATTCACATTAATTGTTGGAAAAAAATTTTCCTTAAAAGAACTGATTGATTAACGTCACTTTTCCTATTGCGAAACTTATAACGAATCCAGTGATAAATATCCTACCATAAGACATTTTACTATTGAAATTTCAGCTCTACTTTTACATTAGTTCCGTTTTCAGCGCGTGTTTATTTACCTTATAAATTAATTTTCATTACACAACCAAAAACACAATATTCTGATAATTTTGTTTCTTCACAATAAACGTCAACAAAAATTGCTTTCAACTTCTTGCGATACAATTATATTTTGGAATATTTAGACAAAACTATGGAAAGAATTTATTTAAAGAAAAATTGTGTATATATTTGATAATCAGAATGATATCTATTATAATATCGAACTTTTTAAAAAATATGGAATTTATTTATCAAAAATTATAAATTTATTATGTTAGCTAACCTATAGAATGGTTTATATATCAAAAGCCATTTTAAATGTTGCTAATATAATAAATTAATAACATTTATTCTTTATATAGTTAAATATTTCAAAACCTCAAAGCTATCTAAAAGAGGAAAATCCATAAAGTAACAATATTTTTAATTAGTTATGCATTTTTTTGTTAAAAAATTTATGTTTTAATTTGTTTTTGATGTAAACAAAGTTTCATTCTAATCTCTTGAAATTTTATATACAGAAATATGCCGTCGAATATTATGTAAAATAATTTGAATGAAATAGTTATACTGAAAATAAATATTTAATAAATAGAACTGAATAAAGAGGTTAAGCTTTGTTTAAAAAAAATTAACACTTTGAATAATATGTTAAAAGTTATTGTAAAATTGTATTTAATTGAACTATAGTTTCCATTTACGGTCAATAGATGGCGACAGTAGTCAGTGTTATGATAATAGGCTGTGTTGCTGAAACCCGAAATATTTTTTTCTTGAGTGGAAGTAATTAAAACTTGATTAAGTATCATGAATTTATAAATATTTTAAATTTATATTTCCAAATGATAAAGCAATTGAGTATTTTATATTATATTGTTTATTTTCCTGATTGTAAAAATCAAGTGATGAATGCAATGAGCTTTATTTATAAGAAACTTTAAAATATAGTATCTCCAGTGTAGCAATTTTTGTGCTGTATTTCAGCTGTTGGTCTGTAAAAAGAACTGATTTATAATGAAATTAAATAACTAAACTATAATTAACAATTAGTCGTTTTGAAACAAAATTTTTAATTTTGAATGAAAGTTTTTTAAAATACCTAAGCAAATTAGTAAAGGCATGTAGAGTTAGGAAATTTTCATATACATTATATGTAAATATTATAGAGTAATTAGAGATGTGTTTGGAATATTTTCTTATAAGATATCAATCAATTTTTAGAAAGAATAGCCTGAAAATTACTTTGGAACCCTGTAAAAGCTTATAAAATATGTAAAGTTAAAGATTATCTTCAAAACATCCATCTAATTCTATATTTTTGGGGTGGTTTAAATAGTCTCAATTCTTTCTTTTTTAATCTTTAACATGTTTTTGTTCATGAATTTTACTTTCATTTTTTAGTCTTCTCTACAGTTTGAGAAGGTTACTAGTGGAAAGCTACAAGTGTAATAAATAATTGCAAATACCTGTGAAATAAAAAAAAAAGTATGACCATTTTTAAACTTAATCAGTCATTGCATATAATGGGAAATAGATACTTAGCAGTTAAGCTTATATATTAAAAACTCTGGTGCTATTTTTGGTGCATTTTCTAATTTTAAAAGTATAACTTGTTACAGAAATCAAGTTGATATTTGAATACAAAATATTCTCTTAAAAGTTCAATAGTTTTCAGGTCAATGAATTAAGGAAACAACTTAAAGTGTATTATCACAAATAGTGTAGTTAACAAAGTTGATCTTCAATGTGCTGAGATGGATGGATACAAGTTCAAAGTATTTTAATTTTTATCCACCTTTGCACTATCCATATTCTAATATATTAAATAGGCCAAGAAAATGATGGAGTATTTTTTTTTTTCTAATTTAATCGAGTTAGCTTTTAACTACCAAGAATTCTGTCCTCAATAGTATAATTGAACTTATTCCCAGTTCAATCATGAATATTTTTAATTATTTGAAATTCAATTTAAATTACTTGATTTTGCCTAAATTACCACTTATGAAGAATAAATTATTGTAATATAAAGAATCAAATTAACCCTGATTGAATTATCTTTCGTTCTTCACTATATCCAATGGGTGAACATGAATAAACAATTTGATAGGCATTTTCTGTACATATGCACAGTTAGAAATCCAAAATAGAATGAATACTGATTTATTATTTAAGGAGATTTGTTGCTCTTTTGTGAGAAAACTTCAACATTTGTGTCTTGTAAGAAAAATAATTTATATGTTAGTAGTGTATTAGAAATTGTTAATTTGCTTATAATTGTTAACAGCCTGGAATTTTTATGGAAATAAAACTTGGTAATGGAAGTTTATTCATTGTATTACACCTCAAAACACATTTTAAAATTTGTGTTTCATTGTCTGTCTTACTTCCCTATGCATATTTTTTGTTAAATTTTACTATTTATTACTTGCTTTGTAATTATTTAAAATAGAATTTTACTGTTTTCATGAACTTTGCTATAGTAACTTTACATCATTCCTCACGCATTCTCTAAAGCTTACTATTTCTTTCACCCAACTTTCAATTATAAGTGCTGTTATATTGTGCCAAGAAGGACATGGGAATTTCTCTCAATGAGCATGATTATTACAGCAACTATTAATATCTTTCTTTTCATTGCCACTATATAATAGTCATATTAAATAATATTACTGTATGAATCATGGCCTTACCATACTACTAAGTTGTAGTCATTGTGGTCTATGGTAGCACAGCACTCTTTTCGAGTATTGTCTTGTTCAATTCTCAACTAAATTTAGTTTTTTTTTCTGTCTGAAGACTTTCTGGATTTGATCTTGTTCACTGTTGAAGAATGGGAGATGGGTGACGTGGTTTTGCTTTCTGTACTGGTGTCTATTGAGAATGATGTTAATGAGTTTACATAGGTTTCTTCATTTGCAACACATAATATGGTCCATATTCTAAGAAAAATACTTTCAGAAAACAATTAAATATTGAAAATGAAATGATTTACAACAGCCTTTGGCTGTAAGGCTATCCAGTATGTAGTGTTAAGGTAATTTTATCGTCTTGTGAAGGTGATCTCCAGTGGCTCTGTGTAGCTTCACTTTGCTTCCTGTTAAGACCAGCAAAGTGAAATATCATTTGCCATGGTGAGTGATTGGTAAAGTGATCACATTCTCCCTCATTGGGTTGCTGGAATTTTGTGGGTTGGGGACATGTCCACCATAATCTGTAACTTCCAAAGTCCTTCTGTGGCATAAATGTAGAATAGACTGTCAGTTCAGGTGTGATCTAACCTGATTCTGGTTCAAAATTAGAGGCACTTGGTGGTGGACAAGTATTCTGAACCTGCTAACTTTAAGGCAGAGTCTGGGGCTTGCCTACACCGCTATGTATGTATGTATGTATATCTTGACAAGTTATGAAATGTGACTAACTATTCCTCATTTATTCAAATTGCTTAGAAAAATAAAAAAAAATTAAAAATTTGAATGTCTTGTAATTGAGACTGACTTCATATGAAAAAGACTAGAGTGATGTTTCCATTGATTTTCAGCTGAGTTAATTGCTAACTAAGTAGCACTTTGACTTTCAGTGCAACTATTCATAAATTTTCTTAAGTTAAATATGTATACTTGTAGTATATTTGAAATTATAAGTTTTTATTGAAATAACCCTAAGTAAAAATCTTGCAGAGTTAAAATTAATGATAGCAAATATTTTTATTTTAAAAATTAAAAAAGGTTTTTTAAAGAGTTTTATATTTCTATTATAATTTTTAAAAAATTATTATTAAAGAGTGAAATATTTTATTTATATACATATGTTTTTTTTTTAATCTTTTATTACATCTTGCAAATAATTTGTTATTGACTTATTTATCTACAGCAATTTATTAAGCGAATATTCGGATACTGCTAATAATGTGGTGCCAAAATAAAATAGAAAATAGTATAATTAAAAATATAATAGATTGTACAAAAAAATTATTTATTATGAAAAATACCTGTTTGGATCCATCTCAACACAAAATGCTATGAGCTGAGATGGAGGCAACCAAAATCTAATAATATTCTAGTAAAAATTTTTAATAACTTTCAAAACTAGGTCAGATATTTTAAAAATAAAATATGTTTGTTTCAATGATAATTATATGAAAGAAATGGATTATTTTCTAACTAACATTGCATACATTTTTTCTTTTGTACCAAACTTGCTTTGTTTTTCATCTTACATTAACAAGTTTGTTACCATTTTTTTATTTGCCTTTCACATAATTTTTAGTTTAAAATTTACTATGTAACTGAAACATTTTATCTCCCACATGATGATATATGAATCTGAAGATTTCCAGAGCAATATATATCAAGTTGAGATAAATGGCATTAGAATTGCAACTGTAAAATTGTTCCAAGGAAACAAATTAGTTCTTGAACTTAATTGAACAATATTGATTATAATTAAAATGAGTCAATTGAGTTGTAGTGCATTTATTTTATGAAACATTAACAGCATTTCTTTCAAACCTTTATTGTTAGCTTCTTTAATGGGGAATGTTTTTAACAGATTATCCCTGATTGCATATAATATGCACAATGAAAATCGAAACTTTTTTAACACATAATCTGCAGATTATATACAGGAAAATATGTTAATTTAGCTTTAATTGTAATTTTGTCTAATTTAGGGAAGCCTGGCATAAATTAGGGAACATGTCTAAAGAAGAAGCAATGAAAAATTATGTGCAAGAATTTGTAAAGGTAAGTTATTTAATTTTTTGTACATTTCATATGTTATTAATAAACATAGTTATGTGTTATATTAAAAAAATTGTATTTATAAGAGCTTTTTCAAAAATTTCCAATAATTATATAGCTTTGGATATCTTCATTATCCAAAGCTGAAGAACATTTAAATCTCTAGGGAAATATGTAATTATTAATATTGTATATTTTGGAAAACAATTTTTTAACATGTATCCTTATTAGCTTGCATATTTTTCTAAAAATTTGCTTTATGCAAATCTTTTAAAACAAATTATTTTATTCTACCAGGATCTGTTTAATACAGATTTTCCAAATACAGATTTTCATATCTCTTCATTTCTTTTTCAAATTATTTAATTTGGCTCAATCTTAATAAAAGTAATTTCATAACAATCTTCATGGCTTAAATAATTTATTTTACTGAATTTATTTAATATTATATACTCAATATGCAAATTTTGCATATAAATGTATAGATTTTGCTAAATCACTTCTAATGACTCAACTATGATCATTCATTCAGAATATACAATTAGATATGTCATCCAATTACACATGCAGAAAAATTCCCTGTAAAGCCAAAATAAGGATTTTACCTTAAGAATCATTATTCTTATTAGTAATTTTAATAGAATGATTAAAAATGATAAACTGATTAAAAGAAACATTCATATTTAGCTTTCCTTATCAGTTCCATGATATTTTGACAGAAATTGTATTAATAAATTTTTGATATGAAATGATTTGATAAAAGTTATTATTTTTATTAAATGTATAAAATTATTTTTTCTAATGATTAAAAAATAAACAAAATTTAGGAAGTAATACGGGTGTTATATAATGTGATTTAGTAAATCATGACTTTATATATTTTAAATATTGTATGGTATTTGACCTAACAATATTCCAATAAGATATTCCATCCTAAGTTTATCACAGTGTATAAATTAGGCTTAAGTTGGCTTTATTTGTGTTTTGAATATGTTTTTCACATTATTTTTTATTTATATATATTTTTATGTTTTCATGATATGTTTGGAATGTGGTTCATTTTTCAAGATGAGCATTTATGGTGAATAACAACATCCTTTTAATACTTTTTTACTTCACAAGATTTCCTTCATTTAATATCCCCTAGATTATAACAATAGAGGTCTTAAGGCTGAATTCATATCTTTCTGGTTTGATGAATGATACTTATCCCTTTCACATGCAAATAACTCTTCACATGGAATTCTTTTATCTGTATTTGGCTGAAAACTTAGGGAACATTTAATAAAGTACAATCTTGACCATTACAATACCAGGAACAATTAACAGTTCTTAAGTTATTATTGTGATGGGATAAGTACAGTATATTGAAAATAACTTAAAAGAAATTTAAAAGCATAAATCCTGATAAAATCAACACCCCTAAAACAATCTCCTTTGGCTTTGGTAATAATGATCCTAGACTAATGCATTGAATTTAACAGATTGGATGGTATTTTCAGGCACAACTCTGCTCATATTGCTGCTGCACAATACTACAGATGTTAACTTTAATGACGACCAGTTGATGAGCAAGAATATTGCTGCTGCACAATAATATTGCTGCTGCACAATACTACAGATGTTAACTTTAATGATGACCAGTTGATGAGCAACCATTGTCTAAATGTTTTTTAATGGTAAAAGTTCTGGAGAATGTACTGCTCAAGCCAGTAACTAAATATTTTCTGTTATCAAGGAATACCCTTTTAACATGAGATCTTGCGTTATGCGGCTGAAACATAGCGTTTTGTTGAAATAAGTAACAGAATCACTGATCTTAGCATATCTAAAATATTTCGATTATTCAAAGTAAACCAGTGTGAACTTGAAGTAACTGAGATATGTATATAAGGATACTTCTATATTGTTACTACAAATTAAAACTTAATGACAATATTGAATGCATTTTGATAAGGTTCATTCTCCATGATACCACCAAATACAAATGTGACCGTCATGATGCTATAAGCAAAAATTGCCTTTTTTTTTTAAAGCATGACATTATCTATTCCTTCAAATTTTCTAAGTCTACGTTTATCATTGATTATATTATTTAAGCTTCTCCTTCCTGTAATGTTGCTTAAGGGTACATGAAGTCATGGTTGTCAAATTATCTATGCTGCTACAAACACTCCAGATCTGTTTTGCTGACAATCTTACATTTCGACTTGGATTCCATTGTACACAATTATACATTATTAAGGCTATGCTAAAAGACTGGGAAGGCAAATTCGAGTAAAATGTTTGTCTTCTCAGCTTTTATTGGTAGAAAACTGTTGAGATTTAGTATAATTCTCCATAAGATCATCTTGCACCTATTGATACCACATTCTGCAGCTATAATATCTTGACTAATGTTATCCTCAATATAACAAAACAATAAACCATTGTACTGGCTGGCTACAATATGGTTTTAGTCAAAGTAAAAAATTATGTATGTAAGCTTTCTTCTTCTTTTTTCTTTCTTTTTTTTAATTTTTTTTACGTATGCATTTGAATAACTTTTCACTAGAAGATAACATTCAAATGTAATTCATATATGAGAAATTTTCCATTCTATTTCTTATTTTAAACATCTTAAAAATCCTAAGATAAAACCTGGAATAAAACAAATGAATGATTCATATTAATATTGTAATTATTATTGTTCCTTACATTAATGACTTACCTTATGAAAACAATCTTTTTCATGTTCTTCTTTAATGATAATATTAATAATTGACCTTATTTTAATTAAAATTAAAATATTTGGGGAAAAAATATTTGTGTATCATTTCTAAAAATCTATTTTCTAGAAATAAAATATGCTCATATTTGATTTATTTTAAATTATATTGCTATCATTTTTTTTATAATTTTGTATCATAAAATCCCAGTAATAATTGGTGTTTAAGTTGATGCATTGCATACTAAATTTCAGTAGCAAAATCCTATTATAGTATAACATAATTAGCTTAACGTGAAATATTCAAATGTTCTGTTCTGAAATGTTTAAATTTAAAAGGAAAGATCTGTATGCACAAGTATCTGTTAATTTTAATTAATTAAACTACTTTTTTATTTTCTATTACTTAGGAATCTGTACTGTTATAAAAATAGAAAGTGTGAAATTAGAAAGTAATAATTCAGACATAATGAAAACGTTAAAGAGTAATGGTTGGTTTTAATAAAACTAATTTTTAAACATATTTATAATAAAAAATCTAAATTTTTTAAAGCGAAGTTCTCTTTGAAAAATAAAAACCTGTGCTAAATGTACCTATATAAAAATATATGCTAAATGCATTATGTTCAGTATGGTATGAAATATATGCACTGCAAATTTTCTGTTGTAAGTATGTAAAACACTATGAAATTGAAAATAATAGAAATTGATGAATTTTAAATAATGAAAAATTATTATAATGATTAATACTTGAGATTTTTAACTTATATTTATAGTCATAAGATATTATATGTAAAGTAGTTTGGTTGTTGTTGTTCTCGTGTGCCAGCAGGCTGGCAAATTGGGGTGCGCTGCTCCACTTTTATAAATGAACCTTATTTGGTGTGGAGTCCAACTTCTTTAGTACACAAACATGCTATAGGGACCCGTTTATAGAGTAGGCAACCATTCACACCTCATTCACACACAAGGAAAGGACAAAGACAGGATAGAGAGAGAGAAAGTACATCCATGCCTGAACAGGGATTGCATTTTATATGGAATATTAATTATTTTAATAAAATTAGTCTCAAATTGTTTTTTAGATACTTTAAAACTTAGTTTTATTATTTTCTGCAGATTATTCAAGCAACCCCTTTAGAATCTCTAGATGATCCTAGCATTGTTAATGAATATCTGGGCCTCATGGGACCTTATATTGAATATGCACCAGAAGAATTAAAAGCAAAGCATAAAATGATGAATGGTAATCTGAATAAACCTCTGAACAATAACACTGGAGGTACGTTACCTGATTTTTTTTCCAGTAAAATTTATATTATAAACTTATGTAAAACATTATCTGTATTTAATACTTAGAATACATTACATTAATTCATTTTTAAACACATTTTAGCTCTACCATTTCATTCTGAAAACATTTAATATCTATATTATAAATGCTTCAATTAACTAAAATTAAAGAATATTTACTTGTCTCTCTTTTTAAGTATAGATATTAAATAAATTAAATGACATCATTAAAATACTTACAAATTTAGTTTTCACTGTTGACTACATGAATGGAACTGGTTATATTAATACATTTTGTTCCATAAATTTTACTGTAACTTAAAAATTATGTTGTAAAATAGAAAATGTGTCAAATTAAACAACACATTTAATTTATTCCATTTGATTAGGTTGTATGATTCAAAGGAATTCCTTGTTATGTACTCAGTCTGGATAAGCTGAACTATAAGTAGGCAAGGCCCGTTAAAGAATCAGGCCCACGTAATTCAATATTCTTGACCAAATATTTATTTGCAAATTTACAGGATATTTTAAATGAACTGTCATAAATTGTAGGTTCCAGGAAAATTAATGAATCTCTTACTTTCTGGAATGTTCACTGCAAATTCGGTTGGGGGAAAACTTCACGCTGGTACTGAGGACCAGACTCTTTCTCGATAAATTCCACACTCGATAAGCAGTCCTAGGAAAGTCACTCTATAAGATCACTGGTCCTCTGCAGACAGCTCTGGAGCATCTGGATAGTCAAACTTGAGGTCTGGCATACATCTCCCTGATCTCAAGCTAAAGGTGGTTCCCTCTCCTCTTTCTGTCACTGAGACTTGTCTGCTTCTGGACCTGTTTGAGAGAAGTAACACGAACACCACACGTAGGTCGAACCTCTCTTCTGCCTCCACAAGGGCCTGCTATTTATATACAAGTTTTCCCCATCATCTGACATATAGTAACCTCCAGACCCATCGTTTAAGGTCACTCTTTGACACATATTTCCAGCCACTCCACCAATTCAAATCAGTAAGAATGAAACAGCAATAAATTCTTTGAAATCACCTGGCCCATTCACCAAGTGATTCCAGTTAAATTTTAATGATTATAATTGTCTTGAAGGACTTAATGGCCCTTTCCGAATCCTATTTGCAATTCTCACATCATCCTCCAATCAGAACTAATTGACTATCTTTGTTACTGTTTAGTTCTCGGGATTTAAACTGGGAAAATCGATCTCTTTCACAGTGGCAACGGGTGTTAAATTCTATTGAAAATCTGGAACTAACTTGGAGGCTTGCAAGAAATAATGGGGACGTTATAGCCTGAATGCCATTTAATGTCGCATAAATTTTGCTTCATAAATTATTTCAAAGTAATGATAAACTTTTTTTGAAATTTAATTTTATGATTTTTACTTAAATATACATTTTATTGGGCATTATGTTTAACTTTTTATTTTGTAACATTTTAATTCTGTTTTTGTATTGTAAAATAAATGCAAATTATTTTATTCTAGATCATATTGAAGACTATTGCCCTTCATCTGGCTCTCCAGTTTCTTCAAAAGATTTCAACAACAAAATTCCAGATGCTGAATCAAATTGTAATTTTCTTTTTTCTCTTAATGTGTTTTTATATAACTACATTGTTGTATTGCTTAATATCAAAATTTAAATTTTTTTTTCTTTTTGCCATCGATGACTGATGATTTTTATTTTATTTTTGAATGATAATTTTTTTTTCAATTTTATTTTTTCTCATCAAATTTTTATAATTTATAAAGATAAGTTGAGTTTTTAATCAGTTTAAAGATATTATATATAAAATCGAAATTATAGGCACAAAAATAAGGAAAATTAGAATAAATCAGAAAAATTGTGTTGAGAAAGTTTTACATGTTTGCTTTTTAATTTATTAGGAATTGAAAAAATTGCACTTATGCTATATCACTAAATGTTCAAAAACGTGCTAATATAAGGGAATAAGGATAATTTGTCACTGATTTCTTTATATTAATTTTAACATTTATCCATTATAATGATTTATTATATAAATCATAATGCTAAATTGAGTTAAATTTTAAAATTAGATCAAGCTTTAAATTTTCATGTTAAGTTAAAGAGAATGCTGGAGAATAATACTAATGATCGATTACAAAGTTTAACATTTACTTGTGTTATCATTTTAAATATAATGACAAAATTAACTATTTTACAAACATTCTTCATAAAATTATATGTAAATATGCATAAAATGTTAACTTTTCAATATTATACTTTGCAAATCTATCAACATAATGGATGGCAATGTAAGTAATTTTAAAATGAACAAAACTTTTTTGTATTTTTACTGTTTATAATTTTATTTATATCTACATATATTCCTTATTTTCTATTTCATTATATTCACATATAACAAACTTATTGAGAAAACTTTTCTCATTTTACTTAGCTTAAAAATTGAATTTTATAATTATTCTAAGAAAATAAAATTAATATAAATCTCTTCTGAAACTAATTTGATCTTATAAAATATTTATGGCAAAATTTATTTATATATTTGATACTTTATGGATAATATTGTATATATATATATATATATATATATGCACACACACACAGTAATGATTTACAATACATTTTATCTATCACTTTATTTTAGAACTCACATAAGTCATTAATTTTTGCCTGTAAGCATTTTATTTTTTGAAATTTTTAAAAAGGTATAATTTCATTATTAAAACTATTTCATAAATGCTATACTTGTATTTTAAAAAGAATCTTTTAATATTGTTGCTGAACTGACCACCAAATGGTTAGTGCTCTGGCCTTCAGTTTACAATTTATTTGTTCAGACCACAGTTTTGAACTTGGATGTTTGTAGTGGTTCAGGTGTCACTTTTAACTATTAACCCCGGTCTAATTAGCCCTTGTGTTCAAGAAGTGATTGTTGAGCAACAAACTAACCTAATCTCTTAATTTTTTTATCAAAAAGTCAGTTCCAGTTTCATTGCATTAGTATATTAAAGAAATATTTAACATTTGCACATCATTTTAGTAGATCAATTACTCAATTATGTAGTAGCATTATTAGACATAATGGAATCTAGTAGTCAAAAGATTGATAAATATTGCCATGCATGAAAGCTTGAAATCATGTGTATTTTATATATAGCTTATGATTATTCATTAAGAAATGTAAATTTATTTCATATTTTATTTAGTTTCAGATATGCTTTTTGTCTTTTTATTTATTATCATTCTCTAAATTTTCCTTACAAATATTGTACTCAATTAATAATGAAAAGGATTTATTTTCTATTTTGAAAACATAACAAAACAGATCAAAAAGATATTTTTGCTCACATAGTATATAAGATAATATTTTTGCTGTTACGCATAAAATTTTTACACATGTCATTTATCACTGAGATTCTTTTAGATAAAATTAATTTTGTCTTCTTTGTATATCTTACATTTTTAGATTCATATCCTCCTGTCAATGGTCACAATTTGAATGGTGGTAATGAGAGTGACAGTGATATATTTTCAGATACTCTTGAGGGAGTTAATGAGGTATTTGATTGAATTTAAAATAGTATCATTGGATTATATTTGCATGCACAAATGTGTGCTATTTGCTATGTAGATTATTCATTGTTTTTTAATTAAATCATACAGTTATTAATATTTATTTTATTATTATTTTTTTTAATTTTTAAATGCTGTCATGAGAAAATTTGTTACATTTAATTTATTTTTAGAATTAGTCTTTATTTTGCATTTAAATTAATGATTATAATATAATGTTTGTTTAAAAAAATAATGTATATATATATATATATATATATATATATATATATATATATATATATATATATATATATATATATATATTACACAGTCAATATTTATTATTACTTCAATATTGCTGTTAATATACCAAGTTGATGATAATTTTACTATCAAAGTCTCTTGCTTAACTTTTTGATGTATACTATATTGTCTATTGAAAGATCTTTTCTTAGTAGTTCTTATTTACATATTATATTGGAAGAATCTTAAAAATTTCAATACATACTTTAATAAATAAATTTATAAGTTTCATAGAAACAAAGTTATGAGATAGTCTTTTACCACCAACATCATAAAATTCAACGAGAAAAAATAAATAATTTTATGAAACAATCAAGATTTCGGAAAACATTTTATGTTTACAAATAAAATTTTTAATTTATGAATTTTTTGTGTTCCTTGTATTTCATTTCTGCACAATTCATTTGCATTGCCTTGCTCTGCAATATTATGAAAACACAGCAAAGAAATTTTATACATTTTGAAATGTCAAATAACTTTGTTTATAAATGTATTTCTTTGAGTTTATAATTTGTACAACTAGAAATAAATTTAATATATATAATACCATTAGTATCCTAATTGATATTTTTAATGATTTTAAAACTATTTCAATTCCTAACAATATTTTAAAAAAAAAATCTTTTCAATCAGAAAAGTTTAATATATTATGCATTCATTTTGATCAAAATAGAAAATTTTAAAATAAAACACCTTTCATACATCTTTCAAAAAACAATTTTTGTTTACAATACTTTATTAACATTATTATTTAATTTTTTCAAATCACTTAAAACAGAATTTTCAGTTAATGTCGTTTTAAATGAGTATTTGTGATTATACTTTGATTTCAAAATAATAAATTCACATAATTTATGATGTACAAGGGGAAAATATTGCTTAAAAGTTAATATTTTAAATTTTGTAATGATTAAAAGTATATTTATATACAATATTAGGTTTTACATTTTGTAATTTGTATCAAATAGTAGTTCAATAATATATGTTTAACTTATACTTTCCAAATTTTCTAAAATTTGTTTACATTATTTTTCAGGATGATCCAACTGAAACTTTTATTTCTAATAATAATAATATAAATACTGCTGAACAAGCTTTGAATAGTAAAGGACCTAGCATTGTGAATATACGTGGTGGAGATAACCATAGATTAGGAACTGGAAATGGCAGCTCTCCTGCTGGAGCATCTGGGAATCGGGGGAATCACTCAAGTCGATCAGCAGGAGGTTAGTAAGTGAAAAACGTATATTGTGCTTTAATGCTTCTGTTATTGAAAACATTTTATCCAAAAAATTACTGTAAACCAAAAATTAAATATCTATTTTCAATTAAGGTTCAAATCAAAGTTGATTTCAAAGAAAGTTGTGTTCTTGAGGTCAAGAACTTTTTTTGTGAAGGCTATTATAATATTTTTTTGAAAATCTTTATTGTGGTATATAGGTAAAAAAAAACTTAAGAGCACTGGAAACAATGCCATTGGTCATGTTGCCAAATTTGTTTGTATTGAAAATTTCCAAAATATCTGAAAAATCAAATATAATCTAAAAATTTGTTATTAAATTTCAAAATAACACTAGAAGATTATCATCATATTATTTCTCATTGAGATAATTCAGCTTTAATTTAATAATTTTGAAAAGCTAAATTTAAAAAATTCTTTATTCAAAAATTTTTTTGTGATAATTGTCTTTCTTGACGACAATATGTAGTTTTGTATCAATTGATACCTTCTGAGAAGCATTTTTAATTTCAAAGAAAACTCTTAAAAGAATCTGTCTGAACTTTAAATTCATTTCTTATAATGTATATAATAATAAGTTAAGGAATATCTTGTAAATCACATTGTAAATATAACAAGATATTCTTTATTTGAATAAAGATAGTAGCATTTGTGTAAAATTATTTTCTTTCAATACTTAACAATAATTTACTCTATTACTATTAACTAAAAAAATTAAACTAATTACTTTAAATAATTTCTATGAATTTATTTAACTCTCCAATTTTATGTAAGATAATTATTTTTTATGTTGATTCCAAAGAAATGGGTTTATGTTCTAAAAATTTTATTTAGAATTGAAAAATATATAAATTGCTAAAATAGGGTGAGCCATTCCTAATACTTTGAAGAATTGAAAATAATTATTGTTTTTTTTTAATTTTGTTATATATTACTTTTCAACAATATCACATTTTCTTTTACCACAATGACATAGGAATAATTCAAATGAGGTCGCCTTTGTCATTTCTTTGGGATATGTTAATCTTGAACAACTATGGATTTTTTTATAAAGTCTGAATGATTTCTGTTTGATCATTTAAAATGTTCCTATTTTTAGATATTATTTTGATGAATCTAGCAGTAAATAGCATTTTAAATGGAATTATAGATTTTTACCTATTATTTCTGCTAGAATTCTGTAACTATAGATATTGTTAGATTGAGCTTTGTTATTGTTTATTAATATTGTATATTTCTAACATTCACCATCTTTTTCATTCTATGGTTTTCTTAACTTTGTATATATTCTGTATGATTTGCCTAGCTCTTTAGAAGAAATTTAATTTGGGTGAATCATCAAATAAGCCATTTTGGTAATGGGCTTAAAAGATCAAGTGTTGTAAGTGGGATATGTTAAATAAAAGATCATGTGTTGTAATTGGGATATATTAATCTTGAACAACTATGGATTATTTTATAAAGTCTGAATGATTTGTATAAAGTCAAGAGAAAAATTCAAATATATTACTAACAATGAATAATTAAAATGACTTTTAATTTCTGAGACTAATGTGGAAAATTTCAATATGTAGTAATTCACTTGGTTCTGCCTAAGCGCTAAAGGGGTTCATTGCAATTTATATTTCTTATATAGTTTTTAGTCACTTTTTGCTTGGCTTGCAATTATAGGAGAACTATGTTTCTCTTGTTGATTTAATTTTACAAAATAATTTTTTATTTCTTTTAAATATTTGTTACGTTTTCAGTTGCATATTCTTTTAAAGTATTGACACATTGTCTTTGCTAGAACCAGTTTAGTTTTTAGTTTGTTTTGGGTTATTTAAATTGTTTTTTCTTCAACTACTTTTTTTCAAGAATCTTAGTTGATTCTTTTACTTTTTGCTTTTCTGTCATCTAAAAATTTGCTGATACACATAATAAGGTCAGTGATCTTCCTTCTACTAATAGTGACAAAATTGTATTCATTATTTTACTTAAGAATAAACAGGCCAAAAGAGCAATGTCTATTCCATAAGATTTTCTCTTCATTTGTATTTATTTTGCTCCATATTGTGGTGGCCATTAATATCACAACCAATTATGAGATTTCTCTTTGCATTTCAATAATCAAAAATTACAAGATTTTGTATGAAAGACCATATCTTTAAAAAAGGAATAGACTGATTCAATAACTTTCTCCTGTAATTAATTAATTAAAATAATGTCCTTATTATAAATTTCAATAAATGTTCTTGATCTTATAAAGCATTTACCATAAAAGATAACTTTAAATATAAAATCAAAAATAGATTTTAACTCAAGACTATTAAATTGGGGCATTGTCAACCTTAATTCTAATTTTCATCATAATGAAACTGTACCTTGAATGAAAAAGTCATTTAACATTAATTAATGTTGGTTTACTCTACTTTAATGTAATCTGTTGTATTTGAACAAAATTTAAAGTGATATTTTCCAATTATTTCAAGTTAGAGACTCATTGGATTCATCATTTATTTGGAATTTTATCTAAGCATTTTTTATTTTATTCTTAGACACAAGAGAAGACTTCATGATTTTATCAGATCTAGAGTACAGGTCTAGTTTTTCATTATTTAGTAATTGGTTGTTTTTACTAACAGGAACGGGGAATTTTTTTAATCAAGAGAAGGTTTCAGTGGCCTGTCATGATTTCCATCATTTTTGTTTCATAATCAAGGCTTATTTTTTAAATCCTAGTGATCTCCTCTCCCAAACTAATGCAAACCTCTGTCTCAACTTCAAAGATCTGTCTCCAGAGATTTTTGCTGAGTGTACCATTTTATTATAAATTATATTATAGATTTTTTTTCTTTTTTTTGTATATTCCAAAGAAATTGTCTCAGTGCAGTATTAGGTTTAAATTTATTTAGTCTTTTCCCCTTCATTTTTTTGAGAGAGGAGATGTTTAAAATGTCATTATTGGGTGTTTTGGAAACACAAGAAGTTGAAAGGGTACTTTGAAAATGATATCGATGCAAAATTTTGCTTGGTTGCTAGTTCCTTTAAATAACTTTATAACATCATTTAGCACTGAGATAAATATTATAGATATGATTACTGTTATGTACTTGTCATGTAAAACATTGTAATTTCATGGTATAGCTATTTTTTTAAGCAATTTAATGAATTGAAACTTTGTTCATGTTTTTCTTATTCCACCTATTTAATATTTCTTGTTACATAAAATGATTCAAGGAAAATTTTAATTATATAAAAATGAATTTTAATGCTAAAGTTGCTTTCAATTGAATTTTTTCCTTTTTATTTCTCTACTTCAAAATGTATTTAAAAATTCCACTATTTAGTATACTTCTTTCAAAAATAAATAAATTGTGAACTGTAAGTAAAAAAGAAATTAATAAATATCTTCCTATGTAATAAATATATATTATTTTCTAATTTCTTTTATGTATTGACCAATTAACATATATGTAATTTTTGTAATAAGTTTTCATTTTATGCTTATAAAAATTATAATTCTAATTTACTTAAATAGGTTCAAATTGGGCATTACCATCCACATCAAATAGTAACCTTCTTGGAAGTGCAGGTGGCAACAGACGAAGTGGTGGTGGATTGCCCCCGGAATTATCTGATGATGTCAATGAGCAACTTGCACTTGCTGTAATTCGATTGCAGCACATTATGGAGCAAGTTGTTGTTCGCTTGGACTCTTTAGAAACTCTGTTAACTCAAAGAACTGTCAGTCAATCTTCAATGCAGGTATTATAAAAATGTCTAGATTTTATCTATTTATATAAGAAATAATTTTTTGGTTTTTATTATATTAACTATGATTTATTATAGTTTTATTTAGATATCCAAATTTAGGGGTTAAAATGAATAAGATATATAATTTCTCTTTACATATTTACTGTTGATGTACATTAAAAAAAAGTGTGATTGTATATGAACTGCTACAATTTCTCATCCTTTTATTACTGTAAAGGATCCAGAAAAAAATGAATATTAAAAATATTAAAATGAATATTAAATATTCAAAACTAGCAATTGCATTCATCCAAATATATTCATTGAAAAAGCATTTTTCTCTTTCCCTTATCATCATACTTTTTCATACAAATTTTAAATTACATTTGCATTAAAATTGTATAAGCAAGTTTTGGGGTTTTTATTATTTATTAAGATAAAATAGATCATTAATTAAGTAATGCTTCAAAGAAGCATTTAAAATTTTCTTAATGAAATCAGTTTACAAGACTAATTTTTTTTATCTTTATTGCATTAATTTTATGAAAGAGGTTTTATTTTATTGGATTTTTAAAATTTCAACATTATTATCTATTCTAAGTTTTTAGATTTTAAAATTTAATTAAAATAACTCTAAAATTAAATTTAGAGTCTTAGTATGTTTCTTTTATATTTAGGCATTTTCCATTTATTTTAAACTTTTATGTTATCTAATAAAAAATTTAAAACATTAAAATTTGTTTAGAAGAATTCTTGTTAAATGTATGTGAAAATAGATTTTATAGATTTGATAAAATATAGCATGACATTTATAGTTTTTGTGCTACAGTAAACCCTTATCCATCCAGATATTATGTAACCATACTTCATTTAATTCATACAGCTGTTTAGATGTATATACTTATATACATTCCAATTAGTTTTTCATTTGAGGTTTATTGTATAAGTAAAGTAATGTATATACAAGTCTTAATTTTCTCTAATGCAGTTTTATATTTCATTCTCTTGAATTAAAAACACAATTTTTATTATATATAATAGTTTGTTTATGTATTTTTCCTCAATTTATAGTTTATTTTATTTAATCCATTAATTTCATTAATTTGAATGAATTAGGTCCCCTATTAACTCAAATCAATGAGATTAGTCCAATTTAATGTATATGAAAAACAATTATTCTCAAATATAGAGCAAGTTATAAAGAAAATTGTTATTTTTAGATTGAATTATTTTGAAATTGATGTAAAATATGCTATAATTTATTACTAACATTATGTGATATTGTAGAAAATTTAATTCATTTGTCAAAAAATACTTATAAAGAATAAACGTAAAAGAATGTCAAATAATAATAATTTCAAGTACTGTATACATTTATTTATGATAAAATTAATCTATCTTGAAAATTTAAATCAACAAAGGTTTTGTAATATTTTACCTTTTTTAAAAAACAATATAACTTTGCAATTTAATCTCTAGATAATATTTTAATTTTGTTAGAAAAATGGAAGTCTATAATTTCTGAATGAGTGATATGGTTTGAAAACTTTTTGAATTTCTTAACTTATATCTGAAAAAGATAAAAATAGATTTAAGGGTTTTAAGGAATTTTAATATAGGTGAGGAAAGAAATAAGAGAATTTATGGAATTCATCTTTATATTTCATATGAAATTGAATTTTGCAATCACTGTTAAATTTTAATGAAAACTTCCATTACAAATGAGTACTTTTGGTTTGTTAGATATGACGATGTGCATGAAATATTTTTTATTTTATTAGCTTTTATTCTGCCTGAAATTTTCTTTTATTTGATATTTTTCACATTTGTTGATTTGATTTGTATTTTTTTAAATCTCACTGCATATTTGTTTTTGATTCTTTAAGAATAACATTCCCTTTTTTTCTTTCTTATTTCCTTTTCATAAATTAATAGTCATAATATTTAATATTTATATAATTGAGATTAATAATAAAATGTATAAACTTCTTTAATTTATTGAAATTTTAAGATGATTTTTGTATAAATATATGTTACATTTTGTTTTTATACTTTTTTATTTTGTTTAGGTCGCTAATAAAAACTCCTCAAGATGGTCAATTTTCGGAATTTCGCCGAAGTTAGCAATGGTAATATTTGCTTGGCCTTTCATTGTCCAACTTATGATATATTACTTACGAAAAAGACAGAGACGTTTATAATAAAAGAATCATCTTTTGATCTTGCTGCTGTTTAAGATGAAAATTTGCTTCTGATCTAATTCTTAGAGTTAAATTAGCTATGACAGAAATTGAATATTTTTAATAATTATGAAAAGCAGAGAAGAGTCATTCAACATTTATTTCTAAATGTCACCTATTGATAATTCTTTTATTTCCAACTGTTATGTTGGAATGAATTATTATTACATGAAACTGTATTTACTGTGTGTACACTTATATCTGTCATAAAAAAATTAGTTATCTTTAAATCTATTTGATTTTAATTATTACTGATATTTTTATATGTTTTAGCAATAATCAGTTATGATTAAAAAAAGTGTTATATATGAAAATATTTTTAAAAATTTTTAATAATTATATTTTTTTATTGTTATTTTTCATGAAAGTAATGTCTTGAAAAGATAGGCCTCTGACAGTAATTATATTAGTTTAAAAAAGAAGTTTATTTTTAATGTATAAACAAGTCATGACTTCTGCATGTATAACTGACAAATTTCTAGCAATATAAAATATTTTTTTAAAAAAATATTTCTGTCTAATTCAGATTACCAAATGTCAAAATATTAGCAAAAAATATGAAATACATTTTTAATCTATTTTTTTTTCATTATTTGTATTTTCGATTTATATATACACATATACATATATATGTATGTGTGTATATATATATGAAGTATTTATATGTACTTTATTGTTCTTTTCTTTAATATTTTGTTAACCAGTTCAAATGAAATTTGAATATTTTAAGAGAAAAAAATGCATTAATTTACACTTTTAATGCCATATAAATTCAAAGCTTTTAAAATTTTTTATTATATAAAAACAGCTGTTAATAATGTTATTTTTCCTATATAGTTACTACAAACAAAATATTAAAATATTCATCGCAAGAATTCACTTTTCTTTTTACATTGTGTAATGCTCTTTTTGCTATGCAATTTTTTATTTAAAGATTCATAGAGAAAAATGACTATCATTTCATGATTTAATGACATCTAAATTATAAAATTTTATATAGAAGTATCCTACTTATGCATGTGTAAGTCATGAATTTATAAACATAAAATGAATTTACATTACTGGAACTTATTGACCCATGCATAGACATTGAATGCATATATTTTTATTGTATAAGGAATGCAATCAGTGAAACACTGTTATTAATGCAAGTTAATCAATATATAACTTTGAATTGTGTTTTTTAATTGATGTTTCAAGTCATAGAATAACAGTTGCTGAATATATATAAAGATTATATATTAATAAATTCTACTTAATTTGTAAATTTAAATTCATTTTAAGGAAAAAACTAATTTATATTTAAATTTTTTAATTATTTATTTATTTTTGCATATTTTTTGTTTTATATATTAAATTCTTATCTACACATAGTTATTATTCTAAAAACTTAAATTTTATAAAATAATTCTAAATTTTTTTAATGTTGTGCAATTATTCATGGATGCACATTTTAACTGAAGAATTAATTTTCATTGTGAAATGAGACAAATAACATATTTTATTATTAAACATAAATGAAAAAAATTAAATACATGGAATAAAATGAATGCGAATTTGTAAAAGCACTCTGTGAGTAAATATTTAGGCTTGATTTGATTTTCAGAAGTCTTATTGATTTCAAAAGTCTTATTTTAATTACATATGTGTAATTTGGCATTAACAGTGTTGTACATCAAAATATTAATTGCATCCTTCAATGAATGGTTAATTTTTGTAACCTTCCATTTGATATGTATTTTTAACATACTTTTTTTATGTATCTCCATTCTTGTTTATTGTAAATAAAATTATTCTTGGGTATTTCATATCATGTAAAGGGAATAAATTATACTAAGCTTTTATTATCTTGTGCGTTTAATTTCTTCATTGTTAATAGCAGGATAATATTGTTGATATCAGAAATTAATTTCTTGTATCAACATATTGAGGATCAAATTCTAGTTCTATGTACATAAAATGATTTTTTTTACCAGTGTATGTTATAAAATTTCATTGATATATATAGAGAGAGAGATGAAATATATTTACTTTATGTATAAACAATTGTAAATTATGTATATTTTAATGTAAAATAAAAATTTTCTTTTGTATTTTCCTTTGCAATTAAATCATATTGCTTATCATCTAACTGTGTATATTCACACACATATATAAATTTAATACTTTGTTATAATCCATGCTTTTGAGTAAAAATATTAAAATTTCCATTTGAAATATTATAGGTTGGCAAAGTTGTTAAATTTCATAACTTATTTTATTATAAGCCATAACTTACCTATTTTTGTAATAAATATGAAATTGATGATGTTGAATATAATTTAACTTTATAACCTTATGATATTTCTATCAATTGATGTCAAAACTGTTGTTAAACTTCATAGAGTTTTCTGATTTGGGAAAAAGGAGAGGTAAAGAAAGGCATCCCCAATATTGATATCCTATTTTAAGTGACCATTTTTAAGACCATGTTCTTACTGTCAAGAAGCAAAAGAAAGCATAAATGCACTACTTCTAGAAATTTGTTAGATTTTACTGTATTATTACACCAACATACTTTCTTTATGCAACTCCGAATAGGTTCTATTATAAATTAGTATGTACAGATGATATGACTAATTGGTACTATAAAAACTTATGAAATTGCTTTACTTTCACATCTAAGGTTATATGGTTTTGCAGGTGTAATTTGGGACACTTTATGAAAGTTAATATATTATATTTTTCATTGTAATAATTTTTTTTATATAACTGTGTTCTATTTTGATGCTTTAAACTCAATACATTTGAATAATGAAGAAATTTAAAATTTTTAACTTTTTGAATTTTCATTAACAAATGTTATATAAGTTCAACAAATTCATTGTTAATATATGTTGGTTCAATTTGTGCCTTGAGCTTATTTTATATTATAATTGTACTTTTAGTTTAATAGTAAAAATAACATATACCACTTTCATTTAATACAGAATAAAACAATTTATATAATATTTGAGCACAGAAATTCATGATTATTGCACATTAAACATAAACTTTTGGTGGTATAAAAGGTAAAGAAACTGTAAGGGAAAATAATTATTTCAAAATGTTATTATTATATAAATATATTTATATAAAAAGTGAAAAGTTTAAAAATAAAAACACTAAACCGCAATGTGAGAGGAAGCATAATTATAAGAGAGTTTTGACTATCAGAAACACAAAACAAGTAAAATATAAACACATTATTGATTAAAAGTTTTACTTTTTTTTTTTTTTTTATGATGAAACTTAAATTTAGCATACCTTTGGACGTCGATAAAATATGTTTCTTTTATATGCTGATCTTTAGCTCTTACTATCATCATTACCTGACTAATGTTCATTCAAATTACAATACCTTGAGGTTCATTGTAGGCAACCCTAATTTTTGGATGAAACCTACAAATTAAATAAATAATGATAAATATTTGATAAAATTAATTTTAAAAAATCTTGGCAATCACTACTAAACTTTTATAAAACTTGAGTATTTAATACAGGATTAAACCTATGATAATTATCTATCAGCTCTAGCACAAGACATATTATTCATTCGAACTACATAGTAAGGAAGTAGACGTATTCTTAAATGTCCTTGTCACACATCTTAATTGTGTACTTATAACATAAATTTGACCTGCTTCCAGAGCTTCAGATAAAATTTGCTCAAATTCATTGAAAACTAAATATATGCATAATGGAATTTTATCTAACCGAGCCTCATTTTCTTCCAAGACAAGCACCAATTTCTCCTGAAAGTATTTGCATTCGAAAAGTAGCTTCAAATTTTTTATCTATAATACACTGCAAAGAACCATAACAAATTTAACAAAAAATATTAAGGTTAACTAAAAATTGGCAACATTTTTTTTAAATATACAAGAATAAAAAGAAATATTTACATCAAGTAATTATAAACATACATTTTATGTTAATAAAATAATTAAAATAGTTCATTTATTTTATTAAAAATATAATTAAATTTTTATTTGGATCCAAATTGAAGATTTCTGCACTTTTATATGTCTTTTGATTTTCAAATTTTTAAACAAATATTATATATATATTGTTTCATTTGCAATCATTTTTCAATCACTCAAATTATTTTTTATATTACACTCGTGTCCATAAATTAAGGATAATGCATGTTAAGGCAAAGAAAGAGACTGAAGCAAAACAAACGTGAATTATTTGTAAAACAAAAGGTACAGAGCAAAAAATTATTCTATATATTTGACATCATTAATAAAAATTACGATTTTTTCTCCCTGGAGTAAATTTCAAAAAAGCACTTATTTACAAAAATCAATATAACATAGTTGGTATGATGGTTAATACATAGTATGCCCCCTAGACAATGTAATACACGTCGTATAATGCTTAGGTATGCTGAATATCAAATTATAGATCTGATCTCGGGAAATATTACACCACTCATGAAGCAATGCACTTCGAAGCTCCGGTAGACATGTGGGAGGGGGTTGACGGGCTGCAATTCGTCGGCCAAGCATGTCCCACACATGCTCTATTGGATTCAAGTCCGGTGAGTATGCTGCTCAGGCCATACGGGTGATATCCTCCGATTGAAGACATTCGTCTACAATGTTTGCACGGTGAGGACAGGTGTTGTCATCCATAAAAAGAAATTCTGCACCCATGGCGCTCCGAAACAAACGTACATGTTGTTCTAGAATGACATCCGTATAGATATAGGTCATGGTTACATTCTGAAAATGCAGGTGTGTTCTGGAACCTAGAATAAATCTTCCTCAAAAGAGCAATCCTGGACCATCGTAATGATGGTGTCGTTCAATGGTGTTGTCTTGGTAGTAAGGGGTACCTGGCCCTTTCCATATAAATGTCTGGCGAGAATCAGATTGAAATCTAAACCTGGATGCATCGGAAAACATCACACAAGACCACTGTTGCGGTGTCCACAATGCATGCTCTCTACTCCATGCTAACCGCAGACGACAGTAAGTTGCGGTAAGTGAAACACATCTGACAGGCATACGAGAATATAGACCAATGTGCCCTAAGTATCTGTACATGGTCTGCCTTGAAACTATCGTACCGGTAGCTGAATAGAGTTGACAAGACAGGTCTGAAGCTGGGCTCCGACTGTTTCTTTATGCAGTAACTGCTAAATACCGGTTGTTAGAAAGTGAAAGGAACTGTGCCTGGCCGCTACGCGGCGTTGTTTGTCACTTTTTTTTTTTTTTTTGGTAGTTCAGTAAAAGAGTAAAAATGCTGTATTAAAGTTGTGCTTAGTACAGCATTTTTACTCTTTTATAGTAGTGTTTGTTTCTGAATTCTTTGTTTTCCTGAACGAATCTTATTTGAAAATACTTTCATTATCATATCAAAATATCTCCAGCTTCGGTAGATGCAAACCCCATGAAAAGAACATTGAAAGTATTTGTTAAAAATATTTGTTTTCGATTTTGACATAACATTGGTACCCTCGGCGGGACGACGTATTTTGTTATGATTTTCCACTGAGCTTCGAAATTCAAGATGGATGTTGGCGCTCTTAAAACTCAAAGAAAAGGATTATGAACAGTATTCTCTTTTACTCTGAAGAAAATTGAACTAGAATTATCCAAAGAAGTGAGTGATATAAAAACGATTTTGAATGTCAGTTAAATGATGAACTTTAGAGACTGGATATTTGTCAGACTGAAATTTCTGAGAAACTTTTGCAGTCTGAAAATATCGAACAATTATTTAATAGTGATTTTGTTAAAGCTGAAAATTACCGAAATCAATTTAATGAAATGTCTTCGGAAATTGATTTGAAATTAAAAGAACTGTCCCATCCATGTGATAAGGAATCGAAATAGTTCAAATCACCGAAAATTGAGATTAAAAAATTCAATGGTGAAGCAAAGGAATATTTAACCTTTTGGAGTCAATTTCAAAAGATCCATGATGGCAGAACCATTGCCGATGAAAACAAAATTCAATATTTATTGCAATCTATGGAGCCAGCCGGGCTCTAAAGCTGAACGGTAAGTGCTTAGCTACCCAGCTACTGCAGATAACTATCCGAAGGCAATTCAACAATTGAAGGAACGTTTCGGGCGTGAAAATTTACTAGTGCAGATTTATGTTCGAGATTTATTATCGATGGTCGTGAAGAATGCCTCTACGGGAAGAGCAAGAACTGATTTACCATCTCTTTATGATGAGCTGGAATGCAAACTACGAGCACTAGAGAGTCTTGGGAAAACTCAAAAAAAATATGCAGATTTCCTGACGCCGTTAGTGGAGAGTTGCCTTCCCGAAGAGGTATTGGTCGCTTGGGAAAGGAGCCGTAACCATGACTCTACAAAAACGAGGTCTTTGGAACTTTTAATGGACATCCTTCAGAATCCAGAGAGAGCCAGTAACACCAGTAACCAGAGGTAAAAGGTGAGAAAATGGTGTTACTGGCCCGCTCTAGATTCGGCCCCCGTCAAAATCAACGGAAAATGGAGCAGGTAAAACCAGCTGAGTAGGTAACAGCATCAGCACTCGTAAGTTTGGAAAATTCAGGTAAGACAATTATTACTTTCATTTTTTACGATAAATCGCACTCTAGTGAAAAATGTTGGGAGTCAGAGTAGTTATGTAAGCGAAAGGTTGATGACCCAGTTTGGGGCCTCCCCTAGGAAGGAGACGGTGATCCACGCGCTCTTTGGTTGGAATGAAAGAAAAGCAAAACAACATCAAGTGTTTTCCGTGGAAGTCGTCAATTTGAAAGGAAATTTTACTTGCTCGTTTGAGGCTCTTTCTGAAGAACAGATTTGTGGATTTATTCCTACAGTTGAGAATAAAGAGATTCTGAATGAATTAATAAAAATAAAATATATTTTACCGATTCTTTTCGAAAGGAAATAGAAATTAATCTTTTAATTGGTGCAGATGTTATAGGAAAATTATTAACTGGGAATTCTTTCGAATTAAAATCTGGTCTAACAGCCATTGAAACGAAACTCGGGTGGACTGTATTTGGAAAATACAATTCATATGAACGGAATAATAATATTTCAAAAACTCTATCGATGCATTCTATGAAGATGCCCTTAAGTAGATTATGGGAACTTAGACTTCAAGGAATTCCCAATCCAACCCCAGTCGAAAAAGAAAAAAGTGATTTTAATTTAGATAATTTCAATAATAAAATGAAAATTCTTTCTGATAGAAGATATGATATAGAACTCCCATGGAAAAATAATAATATGAATAATAAAGAACTAGTTTGGAAACGACACACTCGAATTATTAATAAATTAGGATGCAGCAATTTTTGTTGATTATCAGCGTGTTTTTCAGTATTGGGAAAAATTAAAATTTATGGAGCGCGAGCCAGATTTTGAGATAAACAATGAATGTCATTATTTGTCCATAATTATGCGGTTATTGCACTGAAAGGCTTTTAAAGCACTTGTGAACAATTTTACTTCTTTGCAACTATTCCTTATATACCCCTCTCTTACACTCTCATCATTGTGACGTACTATCAGCGCCATCTGGTGGTTTCTTGTAATTTGCATATTATTCTTCAAGGTGTGATAATTCTACACGTGAAAGTTTTATTTTAGAGTTCAATTTCTGTGTGTTTCTGAATTATCCTTAATTTATGGACATGGGTACCTTTTTTGCATATGCATTGCATTTGCCTTTTTTGGTGTTAATTCTAATTATAAGAGAAATGTGTTCTCTATATGTACAGTTATATTATATAGTTTTTAAATTTAGTGAAATTTAGACAACAGATTTAATCTGTTTGTTAAGTAAAATATCCATATATTACTAATTGCGCAGTACATACGCATATACCCGCTTCCCAGCGTTCTGTTTAATCTTTTACACTGGTTCAATAAATTTATAGTTAACACCTGGCGTACCACCCTCTTAATCAACTTATATTTTTATTTATTTTACCTAGTAAAATAAATAAAAATTCACGGAAATTATATATATATATCTTTTCTATTGGAAGTTTCAGTTGAAATTTGAAAATATGAAATTATACTGTGTAAAGGTATGTATATTACAAAATATATTTTAAATTCTAATTTAGTTATAAAAAAAGGACAATAGTTAAATTAATGTTGAGAAAACAAGTAGAACTTACAATAAATATTTTTGCATATGACATTCTAATTAGAATGCAATATAACTTACAGTCGCTCACAAATTAAGCCCGATAACAATTTCGACGAAGCAACAGAATAAAAATTTTATTTATTGAATGTAAACAATATCAGTGAAATCCTCAAACTGAGGCTATCATTGTTCTGAGGCTATTATTGTGTGTGTGCTTGTCTTTAAGATGAAAATTTATTCGATATTTTCATGATTTGACATTTGTTGCTTTTTATGACATAGTATTTATTATGGACCCTTCTACAGTACAATAATATTTACAATAATATTGTGTTGTAGTAATCAATTTCCATTGCAAATAATGTTTCTGTTGGTTACATCAATTGATAAATTTTATCTTTCTCTTTACTCAACATATACTTTCTAAGTTAAAAATGTTGATCTGTTCTATATTTAGACTGCAATCAGTTAAAGTTTGAAATATTTTTGTTAAGTTAATCTATTTGTAATTTTTTCTTCAATATGATCTACACTGTTGTAGCAGAAAAACTGATATATCTATTTAATATGATGTAGAGCCACCATTAGGAGCAGAAATGTCACATTACAACTTGGCATAAACTCAATTAATATATGATGTTATTTTGAAAAAAAATCACATCATGATTTCTGCTAAGTAATCCAAAAGTTCATAGGAGTACAAAGTAGTTGAAATATTATCTGAATCGAAGATATCTTAACATGTGTAGTAAGGATTATATCTAGAGATGTATCTAGAGTTACTGGTAGAGATTATATCTAGAGTTACTGGTAGTATCTAAAATCAGAAGAGCTATCATAGAGTCATTTGAAAGCAGCTCTCGAAGTATGGAGTGTGGCAGTGTTCTGCTCGAATTTTTGTCCTTCATAATTAGGGGTGGGAAATCATTTTGCTAGTTGGTTCTTAAGAATCACCACCGTCTACGGAGTGGGTGAATGACGAATCTGAGTAGTATTTCTATGATACTATTCCGTTTTCTAGCTGTTACATTGATATTAATTTATTCTTTCATCATTTACTTCCCCAATCGACAATTTTTGTTCCGTGGGCTATTATTGGGATTGTTAATTGACCTCTAAAAAATCAGTAGCTTAACTCGGTTCTTCGCTTCCAGTTCGATTTTTGATTTCATTGCTCCTTAATTCTTCACCAAGCCAGCTTTTCAGTTACAGTTTGCATCTTGGTACTCTTCTTTGATTCGCTCTTTTGTTCCCGGAGATATCAACAATTAATAGCATCTCTCTTTCTCATCTAATCCATAATTTTTAATTATATTCAATAATTGTTCAAAACCTTAACCCTACAAGTTTTTAACTGTGTCCTAATTGTGTATCTATATATATATATATATATATATATATATATATATAATATAGTATATAATATTAATGTATTAATATTATATACTTACTTTTTCTCATATTAAATAAAACCTTATTTATCTCATATTTTTATTTTTTTTTAAATCAATTTATAACTTTACCTTTAGTTAAGAATAAAGTTTCATTTTTAGAATACTTAAATTTTCTATTTAGGCCTAAACTTTGCAATTTCGGGGAAAGAAAAAAAATGGTAATTTGAGAAAGTGATTTTACTCCAAACTCCAAAGTGAATGATTTTGCTCTTCTCTAGTCGAAATGCATAATAGTCATGAATATGCGTAGTTAATCAGTCAAAATGTATCAGATCAGATGCCTACTCTCGATACAATCATAGAAACTTCATTTACTACATTGATGTACTAAATCCATAAATTCCCCATGCTTTCTGTATCTTACAACATCCATTTACTCAGCACAATTTGAAACGAGAATAATCAAATCACTTATCGCACTTCCATATCTTAATAGTTTAATTGCAATTAAAGAGATTAAGGATGGCTTTAAGCTGTGTCATGCAGTCAACGATGGTTTAACAGTGATTCTTCAGATTCAGTTTCAGAAGTTTATATGGACAATGATCCTCTGAACAGTTCGCACTCAGGTATTTATTGATGTTCCAGCACTGAAATCTGCGACAATTGGATATTTTGGTCGATTTTTGGATATTTTGGTCGATTTTTGGATATTTTGGTCGACTATCTTGTTCAGAAACTCTCATCGTAATATTGTTATTTCAAAGTCCTTTTTCCCCTTCCGATGTGAGATTTGATGTGTACCAGCTATAATTAGCATTCACAGTATGAACATTAAATTGTCACGTGTAAGAATCTAAAATTAATTATAAACTTAGAAATATTTTATTATCTTATGATTATTTTGGTTGATTTCAGATATTTTAACAAACGTTGACGGAAAACAATAATAAAAAAAAATATTTCACTGATTTACGTTGAAACATTTAAATCAGTTCACCAAATTGAGTTAAGATAAATCAATTCCGACTCACTTACATCGCAATTTGCCACAACGAGAAAGTTCAGTTGATATTTAAACACATTTAAACACCTCCTAGATACAGGGAGGAATTCTAGGAGGTGTTAACTGTCCTCTCCTGGCTACATTTTATCTTGTCTGCGGCTCACCACACAGGACCTGGTTCAAGATTCCATATTGAAAGTAATGGACTTCTTCAGAATGAATGGGCCCATAAACCTGATTTAGCTCTGTTGTTCAAGGGGATGAGAAAGAACAACAATTACGTACGAAAAAAAACAGGAGTTGAATTAGGCACCACAGTTCTTTCCCATCAAATGTCTGATATCCACATGTACCTTCTCTTGAAATATTTGTACGTGTCCTTTCATTGTTCATGGAGAAATCAAGTTTTCAGGTGTTTCAAGTAAAAAATACCATATCATAGGAAATAAAAAATGAAAAATAAAACTATTAATCGAAACTAAAAAATTCACAAAAAGAAGAAAAAAAAAATGTGAAATTTTAATTTGTAAATGGGAGTTAAAATTATCATTGTATTTATGACATTAGGATAAGATCTAGCCATTAGCTCTTTCTAAAATGAGTGTTCGTAACATAGAGCTCACATATTTTTAAACTTCCTTTACGACTATTTGCATATAATAATTGTTATTTCTAATTAAATTTAAAATCCAAGCTATTATTTTCCTAAGACATTTGAAATTTTTATTTGAAAATAATCTTAATTCATTTGTTTTTGGCAAGTCTTCTGTAAGTTGTGTTCTAGTGACCGAAAGTAGTCATTATGTTTTAGATGCATTCTCATTATAAAATGAAACATACTATCAATCTTTTAATTTTTTGCAAATAACAAAATTTTTTATTATAATTAATCTATTCTTTTTAACTACTTTTAGTTTATTTAATCTTATTTTATGTTTTAATAATTCTAGTCATAATTAATTTTTAGCGTTTTTATTAACTTAGTGATTATTTTCTATTAAATATTGTCCATTTTAATATTTGATGACTGCTTTATCATCTGTTTACTTTATTAAGAAGGTATCACTAATAATTTTTTTGATTTACATCATTAAATAAATAATTTGTGTGTACCTCATGAGAAAATATTGGTGCTTACTTTTGGGCAACAGAATCTCAAAACATATAATTAAATTTGTTTTAATGCTATAAAATTTCTTTTGTTAAAGTTTAACAGACTTATAATTACAATGAAGTATTCAGTTTCTTTCTTATTACTTACTATTTTTACAATTATATATATAAGCACACTCATCACTCGTATTTAGAATCATTCCAATTATCACTTACACTTTACGAAAGATAAAATATTTCATTTTTGCCTACAGATTAATTTAGAACATTAGACATCGATTAACTTTAACAGATAAACAGTAAAATATAATATTTATGATAAAATATTTCATATATGCCTAAGAAAACTTGTTCTACATATTGACAAATTGTTTATGACAAAAATAAAATTTCTAATCTTGAAAGAAATGTAATTAATCATTTCTTATGACTTATTTACCAGCTTATGCAAATTTGCATAGTCATTATAATTGATAAGCTATATTTCTCAATAAACATATTCTTCTTGAATTATAATTTTGAACAATTTGTTTTATTCTTTCCTCATGAGAAATATTTATTTAATGTTATAATTGATTTAAATCTATTTCATTTTTATACATAATTGAAGTATTGGCCAAAAATATAATTAATAACGCTTAGTTTTATAAAATATTGTTGCATGCGTAAATTGCGTCATTAACGTTATTGTCCATGCTTTGAATGATCAGTTTGCTTATAAATCACTCAACGCATTCTATTCCACTCTCGTTTTATGGTGCAACAAAGATGGTAACAGTGGCTTCAACCGTATCTTATGCATTTGATAGGATTTGCCTTCTCCATTACTTCTAGCTTTGTTGTTCCTAAATTAGAAATGAGCGTCTCCTGTATTATATGTTTACATATGGAAATTTCTGTTTTCTGTGAAACATTTCCATCCTTTTGGACAACCTTCTGTTACTTGAATAATCGTGTGCTTGAAGCGATTCCTATAACTTTATATTTATAATTGGAGTACATAAAACGTTTTTGTTGCATATTGTGATGTTAAAATTAAAAAAGTTAATATAAGCATGGTATTCCCCTTTAAAATGTCTAATCCCATCATTTAAGCTAGCCTAGCGGAAGAATGGTATAACCATATAACGAAACTTATTAGCGTGATCTTCTGAGTTCCTGTCATTGTTTAATTTGATGGCGGAAAACAATAGTAATTTGGGTTACTAGACAGTTCTTATAGACTATAGGCCACGCATTCAATCATTCACTCGTTTTCGATCATGGCTTTCGAAATTGATAATTTGATTCAAAATTATAAGTTATTTGTTACTAAAAATCCATTGTTAGCAAATGAAATCGAAGTTGGATTAAAATGGATATCTTACATTATTGCTGGTAACTATTGCTTTATGTATAATCATTAAAAGGGGGAGTTATTATTATCTAATCTAATAATCAAGACTTTAGTTATGTACTATTTTTACCACCATATATGAATGTGATCATTTTAAAATGCATTCAGCTGTACAAATAATTAAAATGCATTTACATATTATAATCCATGAAACAGTATGACGTCACTTATTTGGGCACAGGTGCCATTTCTTGGAAAATTAAAATAACAATTGTTAAGATTTTCAAATGATAATAATATTAACAAGTTTCCAAAAGTCTTGTTGTATATTATTTAGTAAAATATATAACTCTTTTATCTTACTTGTATACACATTGTAAACTTCTTCTAAGTGAGAGATGGTTTGATACCTAAAAATGACATTCACAATTTTACTTTTAGTCTTCATGATGAGCTTTTATTTGTGTGTTTATAAAAGTAATTTTTGCTATAATTATCATGTTTTAGTTAATTTTTCAAAATAATTACCTTTTCCAGAAGTTTATTTTGTGTAACCAATATCTAATATTTTAATACAGTTGTGAGGTTATTTGAATATTAAAGTTACGTATTTAAATTGGCAAAATAACTGAATGAATAGAATACTGCTTCATAAAATATTTTATGCTTATTCATTTTATATTTTGAATTTTTTTCTGAAATATTTTGTAGTTTTTCTTTTTGCTTTATTTGAGTTGTTATAACATCAATAATTTCATCTTGAAGTATCTTGGAAATTTGCCCTCTTGTTGACTGCTTTCTACATTTGCTTATAGCATTTTATTTTATAAAGCAAATTAAATGTTATGAAATTCCAGATATAATTCTATGATTCTTGTAAAAGCCAACACAAATTATCAAATCAAGGTTTAATACAAGGAAAAGAAATACTAAACTTTTAAAAAGCAATAACTAAAAATAAATCTTCATTAAAATATTTCTTGCTGCAAGCTAGAAAAATAAGAAATGATATAGAACACATTTTAAAGTTCAAATGTACTTGGGAGCTGAATTAAAGGTTCCAAATGTATGTAATTTTATTCACTGCTAATAATAATAATGCCAATTCATCATCAGTTATTAGAACTATGAATAGCAAATGTAAATAATTTTTAATTAAATACTCCTTCAAATGTTTTGGATGCTTGGTAACATACATTCGTGATATACTCACTTTTATTATTGAATTCCTTTCATTCTTCTTTTAATGTCATAAATTTTATTTAAAAGTTACACTTTATTTTGATTATATATATATATATATATATATATACTATATATATATATATACATATATATATATATACATATATATATATATATATATTTTACTATATATATATATATATATAGTAAAAAATCTTTAAAATATGGATGTATATAAATTTATATATAGTAGAAAGTGTATTGTATATAGTAGATTTACAAATTTTGCAATATTTTCCTTACCCTAAAATAAGCCTATTAAAATAATCGAATCTACTTTCAGTTTTACTCAGTTGTTACTATATTCTTCTTTAGACTACTATTTCTTATATGTATTCTATGTACCTATTTTTATTTCATTATTACAAGATGCACATATGAGGTTTACACATTTCCAAATGCACATTTCTGAATTTATAATTCCATAATGTACATTTCCTTAAATCAAAAATCACTGCAAGTTGCTATGTTTGTCTTGCGTTGAAGTTTGAATTATAGATTCTTTTATTTATGTGTTTTTAATCTATATAAAAAAAGGAATTTTCTAAAAAAGTAGGTAAGTAGTGTAGCAATATTAGTTAAAAGAAATTTTCAGTAAAAAAGCCTTTTGCCCAATTCATGTAAATTGTAGGTTTGATCAGAAGAGTAAGATGGTCATAAATATTGGAGAAACAATCTACTAAAGAATTACTTTACTTGCGCAATGTCAACCTTCAAAAATAATGTATGAAACCTTTTTTTTTTTTTAAAATTAGAATAATTCCTGTTGTGAAAGAAAATTGTGTAGCTACAGAAATTACAGCAAAGACTGGATATTATGTAGAAGCTGTTTGTAAGCTTGCTTCCCACCTCCAGAATGGTTGGTTATGGTTCAGAATATAGTTTAAATTATAGATTGTGCTGCTAAATTAATGTTTGTATACAAAAGTAATGGTAAAGTGTCAAGCAAGCCAAATTCTGTTTCTTACTGTTAGATATTATATGATTTAAAAAAAAAAAATGGATACATAGAAATTTAAATTGAGGAAGGCATATTATAATCTCTATATATGTTTGAGATGTGGTTAGTGATTGCAGAAACACATCGTCAATTTCTATGTGCATATTATTCTATGTGTATTTATAGTAGTGTGATTTGGAGAAAACAGACAGAAGTGAAGCTCAGGTAAATGTGGGCAAAACAAAGTATATGTACTTTGGGAAAAAGAAAATCCTCATAATTTTTTGAAATAAGCAATTTTAAATTTGAGTCCATAAAAAATTTCTCCTATTTGGTTTCTGAGATTAACAATCAAACAACTTGTATTAATCTTGAAATTAAAAAATAAAAAAAAAGTATTGTCAGAAATTACTGTTTTTTGGGTCCATCTGTTTCTTAAAATACCACATTACAAGAAGAACAATAAAAATTCTGTTTCACAAGATATTAAATAAGACAAGTTTTAGTATATGTTCAAATAGGATATATGTTAATGACAATGGGAAACAAAACATTAGTGATCTTTGAGAGAAAGATTCTAAGAGCTATTTTTGCTGTTTTAGAAAATAATATAATTTTGGAATCAATAAAATCTTTAAAGATGATGACATTATTAAATATATAAAAGTGAGTAGAATAAGATAGGCAGGTCACTTTCTAAGAATGAGTTTTGAGAAAACAACTCTTAAAGTCTAATACAACTCCTTTCTGTAGAAGATGTTGGGGATGACCTAAAAAAGATAAAGACTGGATGACTAAGTTGCTACAAAAATAAGAAATCGATGGCTTATTAGTATGAATAGGGTACAGTAGGTAAGAATTTTACAGAAGGGCAGATCCTACAACAAGCTGTCGTATCAATGTTGATGATTGATGGTTAGTATATATACTGTTTCTTGTGCTACTGCTGTTCCTACTTCAAACATTGCTTGTGCTATGATAAGCACTGATTTATTCTATTTACAAAATCTGTAGTTTTTCACTTCATAATAAAGATTTTATTTCTGAAGTTTTTTTAAATATATCACAAATTTTTTTTTTATGATAGTTGTCAATATGGCTTTGTTATGGAATACTTTTGCGATGAAAAGATCTTTTTCCACCTGAATCCAATGAAAATGCTGTGTTTGAGCAGCAGAAATCTCATACACAATTCATCAAGTGCTCTTGTCCATAGTGTTGCATCATATTATATATTTACTTCTTATATGTCATTATAATTTTTTTCACTATAGGATATAAAGCTTACTCCTTCTACAAGAAGATATTGAACATATTTGCTTTATTTCTTATATCATACTGTAATTGCATCAAATTATTTAGAATACAATTTCTAACTATACATATACATATTTTGACTACACATATCCCTAATTCAGGAGCTAAATAGTAACTAAATATTTATCACTGTGACTTTGTTTTCAACAATTCATAAATATTTGTGACAGTAAACTTTCATCTGTACAATGATAATCAATTCTTTTTCGACAATTTTATGCCTCTTTATTTATTTAATCTCGCTGTATGCAAACTTTGATAAGTTAGATTATTAAAAAGCATGTCTCAATAATATTGGGTCATTTGAAAGATTACATAATTTTCCATGTTTTTTAAATTACTGCTAACATGTGTCCCATTATGGAACATTATTTATCGGTTATTTCATTATCAGCATATTTTGTTTAATTGATATGTGTGTGTGTGTGTGTGTGTGTTACATTATGAAAGATGTTATTAATACTTATAATTGTTCTATAATTGAACGATTAGGGAGCTGCACTATTCTGAAAGATTTTTCTACAGTTTATTTTGTCAGTTTGCCTTGCAGTTTCATTACTAATATTTATTTATTATATAGATCACAAGTACATAATGTAAAGGCATTGTTAAATTTTATATCAGGATGAACCACAATGCTCTTTATAAATTTCTGTGTTGATGAAGTTTACTTTTAAAAATCTTTATATTTTAGCCATGATTGCATGAAAAACTTTTTAACTAAATATGTAAAGTATATATTTTTAAACATATTGAGTATATCTATTTCTTTGATAAATTTATTTATATTAATCAATTTGTATTATTTAGGTCGTTTCTCTCGATCTCCCGTGGTCACTGAACTTATTCATTCTGCATCAAAACTTCTTAATTTAATAAATGACAGTGTACTTAAAAAAGCTGCTGGAATACCCATAGGGGAGGTTAGTCTGATTATATATTCTTATTTCTAATTTATATTGTATATTAAAAATAAGATTTATGTTAAAACAAAAGATAAAAATTTTAGAATCATTAAGTTCTTCTAGATGCAACTGAATTTTCAAATGGTTTGATGAATATTTATTAATAATGTTTTTTAAAATATACTTCATTATGTATCATATAAAAACTTAAATAAGCATTTCTTAAAATTTATTTTAATTGCAACTTTTTTTAAAATAGAAAATTTTTTCAGCATAAATGGTTTTGTTATTTTAATAATTTCCATCATTAAAACTAATGCACTTAAATTAACAAGCAATTTTTAAAATGATCAAGTCATCTAATGAAGAATATAAACTATAAAAAATATATCTTTTAATGGAAGATGTTTTGCAGAACAAGTAGCAAACAAAACCTCATGACTTGAAATGCAAATTTTTGCCATTGCCATGGAAAGGCATTCTATAAAACTAAGAATTTTATGTAGTGATGAATTTTATGTAGTGAATGGTTAATAATAAGTTTCAGTTTAAACATTTTTTTACCGCAACTTATATGGAGGAAGTGTCATGATTTGGTGTATAATTGGACATCACAATCTAATTTGCCTGCATGTTGTTACTTCTTTCATCAATATCTTGATAAACATTTTAAAATCATGTCTCATCTTCATCTGTATTACTCTCGATATCTCTTACTATGCAATTTCTTTATATTTCAAACATTGAAAATAAAGTTTCATGATAAAAAAATTTAATACATATTCTGATGCTATTTTAGCAGTACGTTTTTTTTTTTTTTTTTTTTTTTTTTTTAAAGTAATTTCTATAAAAAGGCTTCTCTAGTTATAAAGAAAGGTTTAAATGATGAAAACATTGCATATCATTTGAGTGCAGTTACTTTAATTGTTTTAGGTTTTACTTTTTTAAATATATTTCCTGAATTTTTTCTTTTTTTAGGATTTTACTCTGTTTATTGAATGCTTTTTGTTGAGGAAAAAGTCCAAAGAGCTTGTAGACGATTTATGCAATGCAACTCTTAAAATTATAGGATCTTTCTGTATGCCTAATTGTTTTTAAATTTTCAATTCATTAAGTTATTTAAAAAACATGTTAAATGTAATAAAATTTAAAAGCTACACCAAAATTCTTCATTGTTCATCAAATTATTGAATATGCAATAATGTATTATATGCTGTGAAAAGAAAAATGGTTTTATAAATTCAGTAGTCTTAATTCAAATATTTACAAACTAACATGATGTCTTTTTAGAGTAAGTGTGGTTTTGACTAAAATTTGTTCAAAATTTCAAGTTCTTGAATTGAAAGAAAAAATAGATTGGCATAAAATAAAAATTTATTAAAATAGAAAAAGATGTGATAGTTAGATAAGTATTTAATATTCTTAAATAATTTATTAAAGTATTTTATATATGTTTTTAAATTATAAAAATTGCAAATTTGGTTATTAACCTTTATTATTTTTACACACAACTTCATGGATTTGGATATTTTTATGATCTTCCTTTCCTAGTATTCAATTTCAATGTTAAATTGTGTAATTTTCTGTAATTTATTGTTTCACTACCAATTTTAAATTTTGTTGCTTATGGTGAATACAAGGCTGCAATTTTTTTTCATACTGTAATATTATTGATGTTTGTACTTAGTACTAATTCATAGTTACTAAAATTCTCTGTAAAGAGTCTCTAATTGGTGCACTTCTCTCTGTTGCAAAAGTAGCTTGTTTCTTTACTAAATTTCTAATTGCCATTTGTAACGTAAATAGTCAAAACCACAGGTTTGACTATTTACGTTACACCATATCAAATTTTTTATTCTTAAATATTTATAAATAGGAAAAATCATCTAGTGAATGATAAGCCAAGAGAATATTGAGATTTATTTCTGTAATTGAGTGGTTAGGAAAAATAATGTTATATAAGTTCTAGTTTTGTATGATAAAGCATTACCTTGAAATAAATTATTTTGTATTGTCTTGCTTTTATTGGATTTCTTAATAAAAAAAAAAAAAACATTTGTGAAAATAATAAATTTTTCAGAACAAATTTATGGTAACTAAATCCTATGTAACTTATAATTGCATTCAGTATTACTTTACCTTTGATTTTAATACTTATGTTTTTATGTATAGTAGAAAGTTTTATGCTTTGCATTTTGTTCTTTTTATTTCTGGGTCACATTGTAGATCAATATTTATATCATTATTATACATAAATTGTCAATTCAATGAATTCGTGTCTTACAATAATCGTCAAATTCTCATGCTAAGCTCTTCTACCCCCTTTTTTCTGTTCTGTTTAAAATTCTAAGCACAAATAGAAAGCAATTTTTTTAATTTTCAAATAAAACTAATTTTGGTTCTTCTTTCCTTATCTCACACATATCTAATAAGTGCTGAGTTGTAATATATTTATTAATTTTTTTATTAAAGACTACATTTTCTTTATTATTTAAAGTTGAAGATCATTGTTTGGCTCATCTTAAGTGGTTTTCTTTCACATTTAAAGTAATAGTACCAATCAAACATTCATTACAATTATGCTTTTCATTACCATTTCTCAATATATAGTCTTCATATTATTTTTAATACTTCATTAGCAGATTTATCTAATTTGTAATAAAATATAATGGTCTATCTCTAAATTACTTTCTAGTAAATGCCTTTTTATTGAATGAAAATAACAAAATAACTATTTCAATGAGGTTTAATGAGAATTGCTGTCATTTTTTCTCGTTTTTCATTTTCTTTTTATTGTTTATTTTTTAAACTATCTTTCAGCTTGTCCAATTTTTTATAGGTACACCATACCTTTTGAACTTTTGGGAAACAGCAATAAAAGTACCATAAATGCCAAAATATAATCATAAAATAATTATGCAAAACTCTTATTAATAATTCATATGTAATATTTTTTTAACTTGAGTTCTGTTAGTATGAATAAATAGTAAAATTATATGAGTTGTTCTAGGGTTGACATGGTTTTCAATTTGCAGCATCAAACTCTTCATAATTATCTCATCTGTCGAAGTCATGCCATTTTGTGCTATATTTGGTTTTTCAAGATCCTGATCAAGCTCTAACTCAAACTTTGAATATCACAATCTTGCAACATTTTTGATTTCAAATATCAAAATTTTGAATATTTCATTATATTTATTTACTACAGAAATGCTACAAAAATAATTTTTTGAATATCATAAATAAGTTTCTAAAAATTAGTTAAACTTTATGAAATTGGTTTCTAATTATTAGAAACTTATTTTATAAATTTTACAAAAATAACTTACCATAGCTGAAAATTAATATTATTATTGCTACTCAATAAAATATACATATTCATTTTTCTTTTAATTAATCAAAAGAATACAAATATTTTGAAAATACAGCATATTTTATAACACCAATCAGTTGCTAACAACTACACTATAAATCTAAATCAATAACTTAAATAACACATTTTTATGGAAATTGCTTTTAATAAATTGGGCAATGGCTTTCACCTTAAGAAAACATCAGCATAAACACCATCTAAGCATGGAAGACAACTGAGCAGTAATTCTAAAACAATAATATAAATAACAGATATTTTTATGAAAACTTAGATTTTAAATAACAGGGCAATTGCACCCACCTTAAAAAAGGCATCGACATAAAAGAAATCTACTGTGAAAGAACAGACTTGCAATAGAGCTAAATCAATAATGTAAGTAATATATATTCTTATGAAAACTTGGGTTTCTAATTAACAATGAAATACAATTACAATTTGAAACCTAAATATATTTGTAAATATATTTAGGTTTCAATTACAATTAAATTACAATTTGAAACCTAAATATATTTGTAAAATATTTCTGTACATATGTAATAAATTGCATAAGTTATTGCATACCATAGCAATTTTAATCAAATAACTCAAAGTAAGATATTCACCTAAACATTACTTGTAGAAGAATCATCAGCACTGAATACTCATGGCTCCATATTAAAATAAATGCAAATTCAATTTATCAACATCCATACTTAACACTAATTTGCAGAAATGTGAAAATTTAAATATTTTAATTTTATTCACTTCAAAAATAAAGCTTAATTTTTCTGTATCATAAATACAAACCCAAATGTTTCTAGCAAAAATGTTTAAAAAAATAAATCAGATAGCAAAATCTTCAAGTTTTGGATCAGTAATCTACAAGTTTGGTGCATTTGGTTCCCATACCAGCTCTTAGGATTTAATCCTAAAAATGCAATATAAAACATATTTTAGAATCATTCTTAATATAGAAATATTTATCATTTAAGTATATGTTAATGGGAGATTTTACATGCATATTATATTTTTAGAATATGTTATAATCAAACTGATAACAATTAAATAAGTTATCCAAGCTCTAATATTTGTCTTTGTATATTTATTTCAAAAATATTGTAATTAAAATATATACCTTTTAAACATTTAGAATATAATTGCTGAGAAACTCCAAATATTTCTTACTGTTATTGAACACATTGAAGTATTTACAGAAGTTTCTTCTTATCGCATTGCTGGTTCCAAAGGAAAATGGTTGATAGTAGTAATTGTTGAAATTGTGAAGTAAGTTTAATTTTTGTATTCATATTTATTGTTCTCATGTAAAAATATTTTTTATATTTATGTAATTATTCTTAGAATTTTTTTGCATCCATAAATTAAGTGTTATGTTGCTTTATTTTTGTAAATAAATATTGTCTGAAGTGATTTTATTTAATCACTTAATTTTTTCAGTGAAATTCATAGCGCTTAAATTATATATATGCTTTGTCTGAAAATGCGCATCAATGTTTTCATAATATAAGGATTAATGAAGGTACAAATAACTATGATTAAAATGTAAGATTTCTGTCGAAAGATTTGAAGAGCAAAAGTTGTATTTTCACCTTCATGGTGCTCTGATTAAAGAAAAGACTCCTCCAATTGACTTCAATTGATATTACTTCGCATACCAAGGCATAGCAAGCTTGGCTTGTTCAAGTGTCATTAGTAACAACAACAAAATATAAGATCAACATATATCTCTTGAAAAATTAAAATTTTATTTCTATAACAGTATTTAAAAGTATCTCTTGATAATAATTTATTAAATATTGAATGGAATATAGTTAAATTTAAATATATTTAACAAATCTATTATCATTTAATATGAAAGCTAATAATTTTTTTTTATTTGAATTCAGTAATTTTATTTATAATTATGATACAGAAATAATTTTAAAGAACAATACAAGAAAATTTTCAAGAATATTAAATTTTAAATTCTAAAAAAATTGGAACCACTTATCAAGTTTAAAATAAATTTTGTATTATTTAAAACATCTAATATTTTATTATTCTGTATTTTAATAAAAAAATATGTAATATTTTATTATTCTGTGTTTTAATAAAAAATTATCTAATATTTTATTATTTTGTGTTTTAATAAAAATATTAGAAACCATTTTATTACACTATTTTTCATAATGCTTTAAAATGATATTTTTTAAATTTAAATTAAAAATTCAATTAAGCAGTTTTGCATTTTATCTCTGTAAATTGTATAACAATAGTAAAAAAGAACAAAATGAGCAAAATTTTGTATTTTAGAAGCACGCTCTTAAAGATTATCAAATAAAAAGCTATAGAATCTTGCAATAAAGGAACATTAGACACTATGTGCAGAAAACATTAAAATCCTAAGAGAGACTAATAATTAGAAATTAAGACCTGGTGATTTGCTGTCTACATCCAACCTGTAAGATGGCATATTTGTAATGATTTACAATCCACTCAAGCTGTAATTCATCTTATTAACTTGTATATACACACTAATTTTGAGGCCTGGTCATTTAGACCCCCAGTAGCTGCATTCAAGGTAAACTAATTTTTAGGTATATTTTGATTTTAGTTCAACTTTTTCCAGTTTTGGACTATAATGGAGCAGTTTATGTTGTACAAAGAGGAAAGGAAATGGGTTTGAAACTATTATTTGGTCTGCATCATTTCACAAAGACTCAATAAATGAAGATGATAAAGAAATAAGTGATAAAGAGATTTTTAGTTAACATAAATCCTTCCCCCAGAGGAAGATCTTGATTCTCAATTATTCAGAGTCAGGAGAAAACATTTTGTCTCAAAATTTCTATATTGGCCTAAATGGCACAAAGTTGTTTAAAATTTAAAATTGGAAAATATCGGAAATTTCTTCTTACAATATTTTAAATTAATCAGGAAACATTGATGCAAAAAATGTATGATAGTAGATTCAAGGCAACTGTTGATTGATTATATCAGGGGTGGCCAACCTGCAGCTCGCAAGCCACCTGCAACTCTTTGAAGGATTATTTGTGGCTCTTGATGAATGTACTCGAGAGAAGATCAAGCTCTATAATTAAAATATAAGTCAACACCAATTACTGAATTTTGGAAATTTGTACCAGAATCAAAGTATCCTGAATTAAAAAAGACTGCTTTTTGAAATATTACAATATTTAAAACAGCATGCATATGAAAATCATTTTACATTTCTTTAAAATTTCTGAAATTCAAACACTGATCAATAGTGACTAAGCAAAATCTCAAAGAATTATTAAGAAGTACTCAATTAGTCATCAAATTTTAAAGAATTATCAAGAGAAGTAAAATGAAAGTGCTTATAGTTTTTAATATTTAAATTCAATGCATGTATTTATTTTGTACTTTTATTTATCATTTCAATAAATATAGCTTCTGTAAAAAAATTTTTTAATTTTTTTTTTGCGTACCTTTTAAATAGGTATTTAATTGCAGCTGATGAAAAATTTCAAATTTTGAAAATTGGCTTGGACTATGAAGGAGCTTGGCCACCCGTGGATTATAGCATACTTATAAATTTTATGTTTTGTAGAAGTAGGTGTATAGAGACTATTAAACAAAATTTTGAAAGATAATAATGCTAAAGAAACCTCAATTGAAAAAATTGAAGCATTGATTCTTCTTTTATAATTTGAAGCACTTTACAAATCATTGCATGTAAATAAAAAAAAAAAAAATTATAGGTTATCTATTGAACTGATTGTGATATTTTCCACCAAATTATGTCTTAGAAGCATTTTTAAAATTTCTTTTCAGGTGTTCATTAATCAGTATTGTTACAGACCATGTTAAAAGAAGGGAGACACAAACTTTCTCCAGTAAAAGAATTGTCAGAAAATTTTATAAGAAACTGAAAAAATATTATACATAAAGTGAATATATAACAATTGATGAAAAGTTTTTAGAGAATGATCGTTTTGTCAATATATTCTGAACAAAGCTGCAAAGTATAACATAAAATTCTTTGCTCTTGTTGTTTTTTAAACATATTATACCTAAAATTTAAAAATGTATTCAAACTTGATAGTCTATATAAATTAAATAATTTTGCTGATGAAATCATAAAATGTTTAACAACAAACCCTCCAATTCTGGAAGAAATTTCACTGTGGACAACTGCTATACCAGTTATAATTTGATTGGAAAGAAGACTTTCTAATGAAAATGCATCACACTTGTTGGAATAATTGAAAAAATAAGCAAAAAATTGTCTAGGGAGTTCATCAATAGGAAAAATTGAGAAGTTCATTCCTCTTTATTTGGTTTCCAGAAGAACATCCATTAGTTTCATATGTGCCAGAGAGGATACGTTATTTTATTAATAATGTGTACTACATTGATACAAGAAACTCAGTAATTGGTGATACAAAAAACTTTTAGATCATTGCCTTCATAATCTCACAAAGGGAGCAGTAGATGTTGTGTATGAAATGTCTACAAACTTTTCACTGTACAAATAACTAGACAATTGATAATGATGTTTTTTTAAATATATTTCTATTTATTTATTAAACAGGCACACCAGAGCTATAAAAGTTAATGTGCTTTTGCTGTTGGCCAAGAGCTATACGCCAAGCTGGCAGCCGAATGGGTAGCGCTCTTGCCTTCAGTTAAATAGTTCGTGGGTTTGAATCCCACCTTGGGCATGGATGTTTGTAGTGGTTCAGAATCCACTTTGAACCGTAGGTCCAGGTCTAATTAGCCCTTGTGTACAAAAAATGACCGTTGAGCGACAAACAAACCATACTGCAATCAAGAGTGACAAATTTTGATGGAATTTGTTGTGAAACTTGTGTGTAACAGAATATATTGAGTACAGAAACATACAGTAATCATTACTTCAAAAATTGCAAGAATTAGTAGGTCATGGTTCATCAGCTGAGGAAAAATTCTCTACAAAAAAAGATTAAAAAACTTACTGAAGGAGGAAAAAACTTATTTACCCTTGTGAAAAAGAAAATCTACTCTTATTTTATGCTAATTGCTATAAAAACATCTCTACTGAACAAATGGCTTATTTGGAAAAATATTAATAAACTGTAAATATTTTTTGTATTTATTTTCAATATATATACATGTTATTTGTTTTCTGATATAAAATGTATTTAAAGTAGTAAAAATATTAGGTAGTATGGTTTAACAAAAATAGCTAACTGGGCTTCTTAAAATCATGTGTCCTCAACTAGCAATTTAATGATGTGTAATACCTTTGCTTTTATTATATTAGTTAATTTCTTTTTATGATAGATAATGTGAAATTTATAGTTTAAAGCTGGCATTCAGTCTAGGGCTGCATATCATCCTCTTTATTTATTTTACTGAAAAACTATTGACCTGTTAGCCATTGAATAATTGCACTTAAATTGTCAGCTGATTTATGTTTGCCAACTGTGCTTTAGAGCAGGGCTTCCCAAAGTGTGGTCGCCTGTGTTTTCTAGGGGGTCTGGGGCACCTTTGAACCTAATATTAAAGAGGATAGAACTTGAAAAAATCGAAATGTTAAAAAAGCTCAGAAAATAGTTACATAAAACTAAAAACATTCTTGTTTGATTGATAATGATAAAAGTTATTAAATTAAGATTACTTTAATTGAAAATATCTTTTTTGTTTTGTGTTGTAGAAAATATTTTTAATAAAAATGAACTAAAAAAAATCCAAAATTTTATTTTTAATAAGTTTTGAGAACATAACATTTTTTTTTTTTTACAAATTCTGATTCTCAGATAATATAGTTTCACACATAAATACTCTTGGAACCTGTCTTTAGTGTTGTAGAAGGATTGCTTGTATATATATTAATTTATAAAAATTTGAATTAATTGAAATTTTAAAAGTTGCATTTTTTGGTATTTCAACACTTTTTGTTTTACTTTTTGAGGAAATAACTAATATTTATTTGATTTATGCAAAATTGATTTTTAAATAATATTTGAATAACATATTTTATTATGATTAAATATTTTGATCTCACTGACAGTTACTTTCAGGTTTGCACTTCGATTGCTTCTTCTGCTGAGATATGACCATACCTTACAGCCTTCACCTCCGATTGCTCCTCTTAACAGGCAGAAAGATATACCCCAGTTATGTGGGAAAGAAAATTTGCCTGCAGATTGCAATTCAAATAGATCAAATGTAGAGGTTACATTCACTCTTAAATCATCTAAAAGAGTGATGCGAACTTTAGATGCTGGTAATAAGCAATTTTTTTTTAAAAATTTTCCTGACAAATTTGTACAGTTTTCATGACAAGTTGCCATTTATTTATGACAGTAATATGATTTTTTTAAAACAGAGTATCATGAAGAAATAAAATTTAAAAAAATGTAATGACTTTTCATATAAATTGAAATTAACATTATTAAACTAATGAAGATTGATGTTATCATTGAATTATCTTTCATTTTAAAATTACTTTTTAAAACAAATGTAATTATTACAATTGGATATTCTTTATTTTTTTATAAATAAAAATTTCATTTTAAATTATCTGTATGAATTAAAATAATATGAATAACTTTAACTGATTAGTCAAGTGTTTTTTTTTTTATATATGAATGTTATTTTCAGTCTTTCACAAAATTTAAATTTCATATCTTATATATCATATTTAAGTAACTTTTGAGATTCATAATAGTGAAAGGCATTTTTTTGTTATTAAATACACAGATTTGGTTTTGTCAGGAAATATTCATAACACAAGCATTATGTAATTTATTTTAAGTTTATTCAAACTTTTATATTGTCTTCACTTGAAAACATACGGACAATATGTATTATATCAATTGTTTGAGTTTTAAAAGAATATTTTTTTAAAACAATGGCAGAAACCGGGTGATTAAACCCTTCACCATAACAAGACCAGAAACTGCTGCTCATTTATCATTACTCAGTGGCCACCTGTAAACCAAGTCACAGATGCAAGTAGAGGTTCCACCACAGACCCATTTATAGGGTGGGTCTCATTCATGCATCATCTCAGAAGAAAGGGCAGAGAAACACAGAAAGAAACATCCATGCCCAAACCGGGATTCGAACCAGGGATCAACAGCCTAGGAGTCAGGAACGCTAACCACTCAGCCATCATCAAATATTGATTACAATGTAATACAAATGATCATTTGGATTTGCAAATGATTATTTGGATCATTTAAAATTTTTATTGTAAATTATTCAAATTTGAAATCATTAAACTTTGAAAAGAAATATTTAATTATTGCAAAATAAATTTTTTCTATAGAGTTTTAAAATTAATTTATTTCTTTATCTTTTAAGTACATTTATGTGAAAGGCTGTTAATAGAAATTTTTTTTTTTTTTTTTTTTTTTTTTTTTTTTTTTTTTTTTAAAAGGATATTTATAAATTGAGTGGTTTATGATAACACATCATTTATGATGATTTTAATTTACATAAATGTTATCATGAATCACTCAATTTATAAATATGATTGGATAAGTTACACTGTGAGCTCAAGGATTAAATTAGTTTAAAATTATCAATCTTAAGTTTTAATGATAGATATTGATGCTACCAAATATCTAAACTCTGCCCTTGAATATCTTAATGTATTTTGTACTAAATTAAATGGCTTTTGTTGTAATTGTCACATAAACTTTTTTAGATTTTAAAATATTATGATGTAGAAAGAAAAGTTTAATAAAACAAAGGAATAATATTCACTACTTCCTTTTTTTCTTTGCATACTCATTATTTTCATTGAATTTTTATCTCTAGAACGTATAAATCAATCAATTTTTTTTCATAAAAAATCCCTTTCAATCCAAGTGATGGTAATTGTAAAGTTTATTTAATTCATAATTTTATGTTATCCTTTTATTAATTTGTCAAATTATTTATATGATACAGATTTGAGAAATAGTATAATTTGAAATTCTCTAATAAATTCCTATTAATAAGAATTATAATTCCAATTACTGTGTTAAAATTGACATTTTTTTATTAATTTTAACATAGTAGTTTGGATTATATTAATAGTAGCAAATTTTTCCTATTTTATTTCTTTGAAAGAATATTTTTGCTCTAAATGTTATTCTTAATTTAGAGCAAAAATATTCTTTCAAGGAAATAAAATAGAAAAAATTTGCTACTATTGATATAATCCAAATTACTATGTTAAAATTAATAAAAAATATTTTGAAAACATTATTAATAAATCCAATATACATTTTGTTAAAACATTTTTAATAAAATGTATATTGGCTTATTTAAATTATTTTGCTATTCATCCACATAATATACCATTTAATACAAGCTATGATTGAATTTAACAACCACATTAGTAAGTTTTATAATTTTGTATATAAAATTGGATATTTTCATCTGTATATTTTTAATTTCAACTATGTAACCTTTAGTATAGATTAATTATTATCATTAAAAAAGAGCTTTTAAATTCTTATTTTTTTTTATCAAATTCTCATAAATTTAAAAATTATTGTTCTGAATATATTGTTAACTGATATAATTTAAATTAAGACTAATTGTAACAATTGTATACAAATCAAAAATTTCAAACTTAATACCAAATAATATGTTTTTCTAAATAATATAATATAGAAAAAATACTTTATCGATCGTCTATAAGAGTGGAAATAAGTGTTTTTTTTAAATTTTATTTTAGTTTTAATGTATTTAACAGTTTATCTTCTTTTGTCAGATTTCTTAACTGAAACTAATTCTATAATTTTCAAACATTTCTCTTTACTGACTGTTTTTTGTTATCAAAATCTAAAATTTTCTATTAATTGAATAAAGCAAGTTTATAAATTTTAATACTTTTTATTTAGACTTTATAAATAATTACTATCGATTCTTAAATTTATGATCAATAGTATTTGAAGATATTTAATAAATATTATTATTTCATGGTCATAAAACTTATATAAAAAAATGTAGGTTTTAAAATTGATTTATTTGTAGCTCCTCCATTAGTCTCACGTTCTTGGAAATTACCTAAAGCTGCTGAATGCATCCCACATTCCACATCTCCATTGCAATTAACTGGAAAATATTTAGTTGGAGAGATTCTTCATATCAGTCGTCCTCTGGCTCATTGTATCCTTTTATTACCAATAAAGTCATTAATTATTGTCCTCTGAACATGTAAGCTTGTAATTAATTTTATTAAAAAAATCAATGTTTTCTGTTAGTAATTTATTTTTATTATCAAAAGGTAATGTTATCTAATATTGGTTTCTTGAATGAGAGCTAATCTTTTCAACAGATATTTTCATTAAGGAAATCGTTTATCAGAATGCATATTTAATGTAATTGTTATCTTGTACTTATTTTTATTACAAATTAACAAAAATATCTTTATGTGGATGCTAAATTTGCTCATTTAGGATATATATATATATATATATATATTATCTATGAATTATTTTATAATTTACCTTAAAAATTACTAATATTTAAAAGTTGTATTTTTTCTCCATCCATCCATTTGAATATTTTCGTACTGTATTCAAAGTGAACTTTACACAGATGTATTTATTCTGGATAGATTTTTCACAGTATATTGGATTCATGTATTATAAGAAAAGCAGGGAAAATTCTAAACACCCATTCTGACAGTTGTACATTCTGGAAGCAGAAGCTTTACTTCAGTCTTCCTTCATGTCAGTTGCAGTTGAGTGAAAACATATCACTTTATGAGCATTGTTCTATATCTAGACCATTGTGAGCCCTTAATGCTCATCAATTTATGACAATACAGAAAAACAACCTGTATTGTAATCAAATGTTATTTTCCTGTATTGTATAATCAAGATTTGTAAGAGCAAATTGTGTTTAAAAATTCTTAATTTAAATAACTTGATGATTTTAACAAATTTTTTCTTATGATTGGAAGTTATTTATGTTGATGTTTTAAACTGTAAATATAAATATGTTAAATTATGGAAATATTCCTTAATTGTGATTACAAAGTGACTTCAATGGGTACTTTTGGCAAATTTTCTTGGAAACCGTGGTTCATTGCTTTAGCACTGGATTTGCTAAGGTATAAGTTTTTGTGTTTTTTCAAATAAATTTTATAATTTTGATTTAACCTTTATCTCTGAAAGAAAATTTTCTTAATCAGTTATTTTAATATTTTTATAAACATAATTTCTAATCATTCTAATATGTAACATGCATGCTGTGTGCTTTATATAAATTCATTGTTTCTTTTTATTGAATGTTTTAGAAAAGTTCAATTCACTTTTATTTGCTTTATAGCATTTTATTTTAATAAAATTGTTCTGTAATTAGTGATTTTATTTTTTCCATGGGTGATTTTTAGAAAACTTAGTTTTAGTCTTGCACAAAATTACATATATGTGTTTACTTGTAATAATAAAAGATACTTAATTTTTAATTACTTTTTAAGTTTTACAGTGTAAAAATCAAAAATTTTATATTTATTCTTTTGTTAATAATATTCACTAAATAAGCATTCATTTATTTCATGACTTTTTGAGCATTCGTGTCAGTTAAGTGATCTACACTTAAGGACGATAGTAATATACTGAGGTAATGAATAAAACAGTGAAAGAGAGAGAGACTTACCACCACATGACAAAGCTCTGTAATAAAAGTTGATTATAGTTATGGGAACAACTTCAGGCGTTTTAACTGAATAATGTCTTTTTTTACTGATTACATTTTAATCAATAAAAGAAGACATTATTCATGATTACATTTCTTAATTCACATTTCTTAACTATTTACAAATTAATTATTTTGTATTCACAATTATACAAAAAATAATAGGCATAGTAAAATATCTCAAATGAAAGGTGCTACACTAACTCACTCACTCAGTGACCGTTCATTCTTCCTCTCTGCTTGTCATCTGTGTCCTTGGAAGCTCGAGGGTCAAATGTGTATTCCCTCCCTGGTCTTTTGTCCATTGGAAACACTAGGACTGGTTTCCAACGAAGTATCAAAGCGTTTTCTGTGCACGATGCCACATAAAGTTTCAACTTACGATAGAAAGAGACTTTAAAAAGGATGCATTAAGAAGAAAATGTTTGCAGTTTTTAAGCATTTTTTAAGCTTTTCTAGTGGATTGAAGGAAACTAATAGTGTATTCATGTTCCTTAATTAAAAGTTCACTAAACAAATAAACTGAGGTGATTTTTATTTGAAAAATATATTTCTTTTATTAGCTGTTTATAGACTAAAGTCATGATTTTACTCAGTTGACAGCTATACATATTGTTTAAAGTATTAGATATAACTAAATGAGTTAATAGGCACTAATGATCATTATAGTAATTGTAATCTAATTAGTAATTGCAGCATAATATAAAACTTATTACATTGTTATTTAGTATAACCAAATTAGTTTTTACAATCAAATGTGGATTCTTAAATAATCAGTATTAACTAAATTTATTATGTAACACAAATTTTTAACATTCATTCAATTTCATTGTTATGTTTTTATAAATAAAAATGTCCATTTGTGCTATTTATGGAGTCTGTTGTTTTTTTTAAGTCAGTACAGGGATCATTTTGACTGATTAGTAAGTTATACAAGTCATTTTGTTATCATTCATATTTTTTCATATGTATTTAAATATAAGTTGATGATTAATTTTCTTTTTGAAAATATTTAATTATATACTGTGATTTTTTTTATAGGCAACTGTATTAGATATTTAGTAAGTGTGCCACTCCAATATAAATGATTTTTTTATCTTTATGATGCTATTTACAAAATTTTGTATTATTGCATCAGTATTTTTTTTTCCAATTCTGTCTTGAATTTACACTGATGGTAAAAGATAAACTAACTAAAGTCAACTCTGTCTAGCTATTTAAACTTAAACCTTCATTTAAGAATAGGAATTAATATAATATCGATTGAAATATACTATAGTTATGTTAAGTGTTTATGTACAAAATTCACTGTTATATATTACTGTGCAATTTGTTTAGCAAATAAAATGCTGGAAATATTAGCTATTGTAAATTTCATTGTGATATGTTGATAGTATAAAATATTAACACAAACTTTACATGATGTGCTTAAGTACTAATTAAACTTAATGTGAAATATCTCATTGCAAGTATATAAAACACTGTGTTAATATTGTAATATTTTTTGATTTTAGTTAGATTTTAAATTTAGAATTGTTTAAGTTGTTCCATTTTATGTGATTTATTTAATTATTTATTTATAACATGTTGACAAAATTATCTTTTTTGTACTGAAGTTGATTACATTCCTCTTTATCTTTACTTTTAAGAATTTAAATTTAAATTATATATTATAAAAAGGAAAAACTTAAATAATACTTTATATTTATTGCACCTAGAAACTTTTCAAACAAATGAAAATCATTCATTAATGTTCCTTCTTTGTTAATTTGGAAAATTTATTTATTTTTTATGTATATTTATGTTTTATTATTTTGAAGTGGACAATTTTATACTTGATTTATAATGTTTTCATTGTTTTGTTAGTAGAAATATTTCTAATATTATTATTTATATTTTAGTTTGCATTTAATGCGACAGCGGCAGGATTACAATAAAACTGAGCGACTTGAACTAAATCGACGATTATTTTCTTTGTTTGTCTATGTCCTGAGATCACCATTCTATGATCAGTATTCAAAGTAAGAAAATTTAAGTTTATACTTGACCATTGTTATTGTTTACTACCAAAGCAAAAGCAAAACTTAAAAGTTTATTTTTATTAATATTAATATTTTATCCATACATTTTTTATACATTTATACATAGCATATTACGTGCATAAAATAAGAATGTAACGAGACAAAGTTTTTGCTTTTATTACATTTCCCATTTTATAACAAATGCTGCAAATTCGTAATTTTTTTTTTTCTGCGTCAAGAAGAAATTCTTATTTTTATGTTCCTTTATAGTCTTAATCTGATACAATTCTTTTTATTGTAGATTCATTTTTTATGTGGTAATAAGAAATATTTGTCTTTTTTTTAAAATTAATCAAGATTCAAGTAATTTCAAAACTTTTTGTATTGATTTCTTTTATTAACAAAGTTTTATGTAGTTGCATTATTTTTCTTAATTATTTGTAATGTAAGATCTCATATTTGATTTTAAATTTGATGTTATATGAATATTTATTTGCAATTCTATTATTGAGTTTATGTTTATTTTGTGTAAAACAAAGTCTAAGAAAATTTTTTATTAATTTCAGGAAGCAAATCATAAATATTCTAAGCTCTTTTGCTGACAATGTTATTGGAAGTGGACTGATCTTACGTATGCACATATTTAAATAATATATTTTTTTCTCATTTTTATTTAATATTGATAATTTTTCTATAATTCTTTTTTATTTAAATGAATAATAGAAAAATTTGTTATTATTCATATATTTCTAATATTGTGATTAAATGGAATTTTTTTCTGTTATAGGGCCTTTGATGGAATATCTTCCTGAATGGCAAAGCACTTATTTTTATGTTTGGTCATAACTATATATATTTTTATAAGACAAATTTATATATTTTTTAAAAATATTACCTGTAATCAATAAATCAAAATATTTATTTAATTGTATGTCAATATATCAAATTTTTAATCTTGCGCTTAAAAAATTCTATAATTTACATGATCTTAAAGATTTTAATGATTTTTCTACTTTGGACAAACACTAATACACTTACATTTTTTTATAAAAAAGAAAAATAATAAAAGCCTCCTTTCTGAGAATATTATGGTATATTCTCATTTTTAAGGATTTTTTTTTAATTTTATTTTTAAGTCAAAGTAAAGTTTAAGTGTTATGACGATGACATATTTGTTATTTATGTTTATATTTTTAGTTGTCACATGACATTTATGTTGAAATAATGTTAGCAATTATTCCAATGAGAACAGGAGTTAACCAATTATTTTAGTGAAAATAAAGAATGAGGAATCGTAATAAAGCTATTTCATATTAAAGACTAAAACCCTGCAGCATTTACTTTTTTATTGCTGCAGGCTTTTTGTTTTCAATGGGAGATTTTGGCATATAAGAACTAGAGTGTAGAATAAAAACTTCATTCATTTTTAATTACTGAATAAGTTAAAAACATACATATAGTAAACACAAGTAATTTATTATCCCAATTTTAAATTTAAAATAAAAATATATTTTCCTTTACATTTTAATTTAAAATTAGAAAATTTATTCTTCTATGATGTAAATTCTAATTTCCAGTAATTTTCAAGACCAATGAATTATTGAAAAATTAAAAGATGTTTGTTTCCAAATGCTTGCTATTAATTTTAAATGCTTAAATTATAAATAGTTTTTCTGTACAATATGCTATGCAATATTTACTTTATAATAGGAAAATCCATTGTGACAGACATGCATTAAAATTGTTAAATGAGGACCGTTATAATTTCTTGGAAAAAAATAGCGCTAAATAATTTTTAGCCTTAGAATGCTGAAGCTCATGGAAAAATAAAATTTTACAAGTATTTAAATTAAGAATTTATTTATTTATTTCAAATGCCCAGAAAATTGGCTATGGCACCATCAGTTCTCTGGCTTTTGAATACTTCTGAACAGTGCGTATAAAAATACAAGTGCAGGGCAGGGGTCAAGATTATTAGTGTCAAAAATTTGGTCTTGTTCACACAAAAGAGAATTTCTAATTTTAAACTGATACAAATACATTGGTAAACAGTCATGGTCTGTAGAAAGGCAAAAAAAAAAAAAAAAAAAAAAAAAATGCCACACTTGCTCTTTTAGTAAAACTAGGAATAGTCTGACATGTTAATTAGAAAAGCCATAGGCTTACAGAATCACATAATGCCTTCTGTTTTATTCTAGCTGTGTATCTTCTCTTAATCATCAATTTTATTGGATGAGAGAAAGGCAATTCAAAGCTCTCTGAAGGACCATTGCAGCTTTCTTCTCCAAAACCTCAGTAGTCCAGAAATCCCACAATGAACTGGAATCCACTGGACCTTTTCAAGATCTTTGAACTGCAAAATACAGATATATCTTGTATTCTTTTTATTTGCCATGTATTGGAAAGCTGACATAGAGTCAGACAATTAAACCGCTTTATGGATAGAAGACTGACGAATAGACAACTGCTTTAATGTGGTATAAACAGCCCCAATTTTGCTGTCTTTATGTATAGAGCGAGCCTCAGTGGGAGGGAAAAAAAATAGAAAACATTTCAGCTCCCGCACCTTCTTGAGCATAAAACATTGACCCACCTATTAAGACTTATGACCAGAATCTCTAATTCAGTTTTTCTCAACTGGATTTACTCCCAAAACCAGTAAAATATTTTGATACCTTCTCACGGACTGGTAAGTTTAATAATTCCACTTCTTGGTCCAGTTTTTTACCACTAATATAAACCATGAAGACAAAAATAGTTTTTTTAAGCATTTTATTTGTTATAATTTACATATATACATATTCAACTTACTTAAAATATTGCACCAGGAATAAAATTACCCAAACTTAACTGAAACTCCAAGAAACTTCTAATATGACTGATATATTTATTGGAATTAATATATTAACAAAAAACAACAAAGAGTTGAAATGTAAATAATACAGATAGATACAAAATAATCAAAAAGTAATTTTGCAAATTAAAGGAAATAAAATCTAAAAATCAGTGAGTTTGCTGCTGGTCTCTGTTTGCTGGCTAGTTTCCTTTTTACTCATCCTGGTTATTAATTTTTAAAATAGTAATTATAGCATAGTGTTAAATTCAGAAGTTATTAAAAATTCATGCTGATAAATAATTTTCAATGCAGAAGAATATCAGCTAGATAAAAAAGCAAAATCTAACCTGAGACCCCTTAAACACTGGTATACTAAGTGTACGGCGTGGCAGTTTGTGAAAAACGATTAGGAACATAACTGCCAGTTTGTCTTTTTTTATCAACGATTATATTATTCTCTAAACTTGTAATGTTTATGTAACGTTGGTGCTATTTTAATATCCGTTGTCATCCGATGACACTGTTCTACACATTAAAAATCAGATTCGACAAATTTAAGTTTATTTTATTTTTTGTTGCTAGAATAATTTTTAGAATTATTTCCAATAAAAAAATTTACTGTCAAAAGTTAAACACAGCAGAAAATGTTATTTTTCACAAACTAATCTGAATTGGAGAGTCTAAAGTTTTTGCAGTTGAGATAAATAGAAATAAGCAAATATATGACGAAACGTTCTCCTGTCAAAGAATATTTAAAAAATTATTGTTAATAAGAAGGTAACAGTATGCTGAATATGTAAATTTCACGTACTAATATTTTTTTATAAAATTAATATAAAATTTTGTTATATGTCAAAACACTTATTTCTGTGAACACAAATAGAGGATTTTGAGCAATGATATGTATTCTAGTTCATTGAAATAGGACTTTCAGTTGCAGATTTTCTTTATTAAAGCTTTCATCATTTGTCATATCATAATTGGGAACAAATTCAAACCAGCCAAACACTTGTCCAAAATGTAGTGCCTTGTCAAAAGGGCTACCATTGTCTTAGAAGATCAGTGTATCATTTGCAACAAAGCAAAATTGAAGAATGATCTTTGCCTGTGATATCTGTTTGCAGCCGCGCAATGTTACGATGATTCCTGAAGCCCTGCCACTATTATGTGAGAAAGGTTACACTTTAATGGATTTTAACCGCAACAGATTATGCTTGATTAGCGATCAAGCATAAGCTGTTGTTCATTTGTTCATCTAATCAGCGTTCACTCACTTAAAGTAGTGTTACCAACATGTTAATTAGACTTTCCCCTTAAAAGGGCAAAAATTTTATCATAGGGATGAGTCACAGTTGATCATGCAATCCAATGACAAGCATGTAAGGGATGAGTGAATACAGTCCATGCAATTTGTTTCAAAACATTATTCAATCTTATATAGAATCCTCATGATCTGCCAAAGAGATTTCTTTAGGAAATCGCATGATTCCACTTTATTTATTCTCTGGAATCTGTGACACCTAAATAGTATTAAAATGAAACCTTATATCTCATAATATTGTATTGAGTTTATCGAAATGTAATTTCGTTTCTTTATGAAAATGAAAGACGAATTTCTTTGCTAATAAATATTTTATTGAATTATATATTGTTCATTTGGGTCCAATACCGTTTGCCATTATTTATTTATTTATTATTATGTATTTTTTTTTTTTTTTTTTGGCAACATGATTCTATGAGCATAAATGTGGATTTTATTGGCGAAACACTGGCCGAGCTGGCAGCCGAATGGTTAGCGCTCTTGCCTTCGGTTCAACAGTTCGTGGGTTCGAATCCCACCTAGGGCATGGATGTTTGTAGTGGTTCGGAATCCACTTTAAGCCGTAGGTCCCGGTCTAATTAGCCCTCGTGTGCAAAAAATGACCGTTGAGCGACAAACCAACCAACCAACCAACCATTGGCGAAACACTGATACAGAGGTGACATTTGACCTCATTTGAAGTTTTACCATTTAAAATGCATAAGAGAATGGAACAAATAAAAATTATAAGGTTGACTGATCTAGAGAATATCTTGGATGTCGCAGTATATATATATTCCATCCAAGTTGTGGAAGCACTTATCGAGTTAACAAATTTGTATAAGGTTTCGAATATCTTGTTGAAACCTTACTCTTTTTCTTTCGATCAATTCTGGTCTTCTGTTTTACTGAATTTATCAATTCATTCAACTGGTGACAGAGTACATTTTATAAAATTAATCTTTGTGTTATGCGGTAAATCTTTAAAAAAAAATTTTAATTTCTTTACATTGCCTCTTTTTTTTTTTTTTTTTTTTTTTTTTTTTTTTCAAACATCTGCTTTTAAAATGCTTTGCGACTGTTCATCGTGATTACTCTAGGATCTTTTGCGTTTAACATTGTAGACAATTCATTCCTCATCCTAGTGATGCAGTTCGAAAATAAATAAATTTCTATATTTTTGAAAAACAAATTACTGAGATCGATGCGATTAGATAAATTTCTTTTCATTAGAACATGAACCCATATGCCCAGCTTTGAGATTAAATAATCATGAACGTCGAATTCGATAAATTCTCCAGTGATTTGACGAGTTGTTATTCGCCGATTTACATCAATTAATGTCTGTCTTCATCATTTAGTACTTTTCCAGAACATGGCGCATTTTCAATATCAAAATTTCTTGATCGAAATTTTACAAACCAATTCTGCCATTGAGTCTAAACAGCTTTATACACATCAGATCATTTTTTTCCTTACTTGAACAGCATTTCTACCTTTTCCATTGTAAAAATATATGTCCAAAATGTCGCTTTTTACATTCCACATATAAAAGGCCAAAAATTGTGAAAAATCAAACTTTTTCAGAAGCAAGCCTTGTTAGGTCAGTTGTCAAAAATATATAATTTTGCAGTTAAAGTATGAAATTGCTTGTGAAAAAATGCAATTGAGTTCTCTCCTGGGAATGAATGAAATTATTTTTCATACAACTTAATAGACTGCATCTCTAGATTCCATTTCCGTTTTAAAGGATGATATACACGTCGCTCTAAAAATGTTATGATTGATAATTCTTGTAGGAGCGCTATACTTATCTGAAAATATGTAACAATTTTATTGAACTTTTATTTTGAGAAGGCCAATAAATAATTTATTTGTACTTTTTCATTGTGTTATAATTCTCTGTTTATTCTAAAATTGGGTTTGATCAAAAGCATTTTACATGTGTCCTCATGTTAACTGGTTTCATATATGATCAAACTAAAAATAAAAAAGCCAATATGTTCGTTATAAATGACTTAAGATTCGATACACTTCTCCCATGGTAGTGCGGAAATTTGAAGATTAGGGATCTGCTAAATACTAATTTCGTCACTTGATCATATTCAAAATCGCTAAGTTATTGACCACGTTTAAAGCGTGTTCGGGTTCTATCGGTAGAAATTGGAGTCCATAAACTAACAGAATATTAAGCAATCATTTGTTCCTACCAACTACTTTAAAATAAATCTTCAGATGACAAATTTTTAATTTACGCGAGAAAAATTAGTAGTCTTATGTTTAGCGAATGTTAAATAATTATCCTGCTTATATATTCTATACATCTACCAAAAATGATTGGCGCAGCTTGTCCTTATCTGGACCTTGCGCCATAAAAACAAACCAACCAACCAACCAAAAATGACAAATTCTATAAAAATATTTAAACTTAATCGTGTGGAATAATTTAAGATTAATGTTAAATCTAACGAGAGTGTCACATTATTATGTGGGTTATATATATATATATATATATATATATATATATATATATATATATATATATATATATATATATACACAGACATATAAATATAGAGACATTCATTGGAAAGTCGCAATAGATTCGGTTAATTCAGTGTATACACAGTGTGAAAAAACTTCTAATGTCCTAGAAGTTATTGATGTAAGTAATGTTAATACAGTGGTGCACTCAAAGCTTAAAATCTATTGTATTCTGTAAAGAAGTACTGATTATTATGATGTTAAACACAACAGTTTTTTTTTTTTTTTTTTTTTTTTGCAATATTCTAAAATTAATATTAATAAATTTTCCATGAGAAAAATGTTTCTTGATCCGGTATTCTGTTTAGAAAATAATATTAAAATCAAATAAAAAAAATATACGAATATAATTTAATGCACTTTTAAAAGAAACAAAAGTACTAGCAAATAATTTTAATACTTGAGTACATTTTCCTGGAAAAGGAATGCGAAAATGAAAAATATATTCTAAAATAGTATAAAATAAAATCATAGAAAACCCTGTGGAGAAATTTCTAATTTTTTACTTTTAGATATTGTAAGTGGCACTGTGACTATAGAAATACGAGATTGATTTAAAAACATTCCAAATATTTCTAATTACTAACTAATTTCAAATAAGAAATAATATTTGGTATGCTTTTAAATCCTTATAATATACATCCCATTATTAAATATACAAAAACCTTAAAAGATATTAGTTAGAAAAATATTTCCAAACTTTAGTTTTATGGCAAAAATGTAGATGACAAGTTATAATGCCTTAAATTAGTTTGCAATGAGATCTGAGTTTGAAAGATCTAAACATACCGTAGTATACATTAAGAATTAATTATAAGGAACTATTTCTAAATTTGTCAATCATGTTAATTTTTCTTTCGTTACTAATTACAGTTAAGTGCTCACTGTTCTTTCAGAAAATTGAAATTAATGAAAAATTATCTTCGGTCAAGGATGTGTTTCAGAACGCACTTGGTATTTTAAACATCGAATAAAGAAATTTTAAAAATTCATAATGTTTTCAAATTAGTTAATAGATAAGTAAAAACAAAATCTCATTTTAAATATGTATGTATTAGCAATATTTATTAACTAATTTTTTCCCATTTACAAAAATTTGTTTCCGGGCCCTTTTGCCGAGAATAACTGGTTCTGGATGCTATCAGTAGAAAAAGAAGTGATTAAAAAATCTACTATTGTAGTAATTTACGCGAGACTATTTTCATTTCATCAAAACTTATCTCCTTTTTTTCTTTTAAATTTATTAATTATTCTTATTAATTGCGAGTTACAATTTATTAGTTCCTTTATTTTTAAAAACTTTCCGGAAGTTCCCACATTGATACCATTCATTGTTGTACTAGTGAGATCGATATTACTTTTCTGTTTTTCGATTTACTTTGAGAACGTTCGACAAATGTATATATACGTCTTTCAAAGATAGCAGGAACTCTTTCATACAGCTACATGAATACATTTCACTGTAGAAAGTTATCCCGAATAGTAGAATACTGTAGATGTCACACGAATACAAAAGCTTTTACAACAAATTTTAGCGGTTAAGCAGTCCAATATGCATTGCTGAAATCTCTTATTTAGGTGAAACGAAATTTTTATGACTGAATGCATTTTAAAATTAGTTCTTTCTGACTATTTGATAAGAACTCTTTTTCTCTCTGATCTCTGTTTAGGGCAATATCTTCAATTATTTGGTTTCTTATCTAAATAAATTTGTAAAGTTTTCCACAATTTCGATTTAAAAATATATTAAATATTAGACATAATCTGTGTGGTAAAGAAAGATGGAGATATATTCTTTTTAAATCAATTAAATGCTTTGAAAATATGAAACTTTACAGAAAGCATTCTGCAAAAATGAAGTTGCTTTTAAAGCAATAAATGATCTTACTCATATTTAATTGCTTACTAAGTAATTCGGGAACTTAATAATTAAACATTATGACAGTTATGCAGTTTATCCAAACCTCTTGGAAATGAAAATCATGAACCAACAACAAAAATATTTAATGAGCAAAGACATTTAATAGTAAATATTATGAAAGGCATAAGAACGAAATATGTAGGAAGTGAGAGTGATAATGGGGCTACACGAAATCAATCACTAAGAAAATTTTAATGTAAAAGATAAATCTTTTTAATAGGAAGCATAAACATTCATCGGAGAAAAAAAGAAAACTGAACTGGTGTAGATTAAGAAAAGCAAAACAAGAATAAAAAGTCTATTGTAGAAACTTTGTGAAGGATGCACCAAAGGAAGAACTGACTATAAACATAAGAAAAAGCCGAAAATTTAATAATAGAAAAAAATTACATTATTTTTGGTCCTTATTTTGTCCCAAAGGAAAGAAAACTCTTATTTTCTGTCTCCCATTAAGGGTTCCAAATTGGTTATTCTTTTCTTTTTTAATCTAAAACTTATATACTTTTCAGGGATTAAATATTATATGAAATCCTAAGGGAATAACTACTACTAAAACGACTTAAAGTATTAATTAAATATATTTAATTTACTTTAAGATTCAATTTAAAGAGCATTACTTAATAGTTATTTTTGTACAGTAAGAAATGCTTTTGAAATGAAATTAAAAGTAAAATATTGTAAAAAAAATCTACAGATAAATGGGAAAATAACTTTTCGCGGTCTATATAAATATTTTATGTAATGTTTTACATAAAATATTTATTTATAATAGTGATCATTTAATCTCACTCGCAGAAAATATTTTCTTAAATAATATTTTATTTATATTATATTAGAACGAAAAATAATAGTAAAATATTGATTTGAATCTAGGGCAGCAAACAAAAAAAACTTAAAACCCTTTGATGATAAGTGTTAATTTTTTTATTTTGAATATTCTTTACATAGGTCTCACTCTAGAATAAAACATGATGATGGATAGAGTAATAATATTCACTCGAATGAAGTTTTGGTAAACTTTTTTTTTTCTAATGACAGATTGTAGACAGTTACAACTGCAACAGAGTCTATTAATCTATTGTTCCCTGATACCAAGGAACCGGCCAGACACAGCGACCTCTTAGCTGCCGAGGCGTTGCCCCGAGTGCACCACAGGGGGTGGGCCACCATCGCACCCTCACACATGCCATAGGGACCCGTTTATAGGGTAGGCATCATTCATATTTCATTCACGCACACAAGGAAAGAACAAAGACAGGATAGAGAGAGAAAGTACTTTCATGCCTGAACCGGGATTCGAACCCAAGACCTCCCTATCCGTAGTCAGGCACGTTGACCACTAGACAAGTAGGCCAACAGTTTTGGTAAACTAGTTTAATTAATAAAATATGTGCTGTTTAATAATTTTTTATGAACTTATATTTCTCCTTATAGTATATATTCAAAATGGGATATAGTTCTATAAAAGAAACGCTCCTGATATTTTTCCAAGTATTTGAACTTAGATTTGCAATTTTTAAGCAATTTATAAGTTTTAAATTCTTTTTATTTTAGAATTATACATTATAAAAATTTGATCCATTTCAAATCGAATAGTAAATTAAAGTTTTCTCAGTTTCAACTTATTTATAATTACAGAAATATTTAAATTAATAAAAAAAAATTGAATTATGGTATTGTATGAGTAAAGACTGAGTATAAATCTTCTCCATTTAATTATTGGGGTCCATCTTCTTCATTTAAGAATTGGGATTATGCTTCTAGAGATTATTGTAATATCTTTGTACATTTTACGAAATCTTAATTATACAAACACTTTGGGGTTAGGATAAAAAAATTTCTTCTATGATATAACCAAATACATTAGAATTTCATTCTGATTTCTCCAGATTTATGTTCTGTCGAAATATTTTGAATATGATTTTCTCATCCAAATTGTAGCTTATTTTTAAGGGGTTGGAGAAATGTAATTTCACAGACCTTTTATATATTATACAAATTAAAACTATAAGCAGCAATAAAAAATTATCATGGGAGGTAATTTATTAAATCAGAATTACCGAAATGTACATAGTATAAAGGATAATTCTTAGATCAAAAGTAGCATATTTTTTTCGATTAGTGTGTCAGTTAGATTACAGTTAATTATTTTCAGGTGCCTTATATATATATATATATAAATCACTTGTGCGTTACATTTAAAAAAAAATCATTTGAACCCCGTATTTAGTTTCAAACAATCGAATAATACTTTGTATGTATATTTGAATTTTAGTTATTGTTGATTAAATAAAAAAAAAAAAAAAAAAAAAAAAAAAAAAAACGCAATTTAAAAATGAATCGAATGGATATTAAGAAAAAATAATAACGTAAAATAACGACAATCAATGTTTGACGATTTTAATTTTTTTGATTATGAAAACACTTATATAGATACTTGAAATATAACTGAAAATGTACTATTAATTGATTTTATTTTTTAATTTCAAAAGCCATATGTATTTAATCTCATATGTTACAAATGAACTTAATCGGAGCCATATCATTTATATATGATAAATAACAAATATTAAATAACACATACAATAATCCCCCTATAACACGGTATTTTTATAGCGCGTTTTCATATAACTGGATTTTCTGTACGCCGTATACCACGAGTTTTCCTCCATATAACGCGGGAGACATCTCGTTATATTTCTGTACTACGAAATTTAATACGATTTGTGCAGTTCACAATTAATTTCGCTAGCGTGTGTATCAATTGAGTTTTTATGAAATTAAATTGAATTTTATTAAAATTCTGGTTTTGGAATTATTTGGGTTATTTGAAATTAACCGTTTTTAAGTCACATTAGTTTTTTCTTATTTAAAAGGTTTTTAATTTGATTTTAACACAACGCAAAAATTTCGTTCATAATATAGTTTTTACTTAATATTCGATTTAAGCCCCCTTTAACGAGAAAAGTTAAACGTCAAATATTTGTAAATAACGCGTTTTTATGAGGATGCTCCTGCAACGTGTTTTCCTATAACAGGTAATTAATATAACCTGTTACAGGAGGGATTACTGTAACTGAATCAAAAGTGATTTCTTCCTCAATCGATTATACAGTTCTTTAATAAAAATACATTCCCAATGAGGACGTCAACATTGTAAGTAGGGTTATTGTGGAATTCTTCAACGATGGAGATCGCTCCATTGTTCATGGATTAAGTGTTCTGATTTCAAGATGCAATATTTGGAATCTATGCACTCCATTTTATATAATATTTTTTCCACATTTTAAACATTTGCCCACTCACATAGAATTTTCCTGAAATTCTGTCATATTCAATTATTCGAAAAGTGTCGTTTTAAGATTATCTAACTGGTAATTCTGGCCAAGATAATACCTATATTGGTTTAATAATAATCACCAAGATTTCTCCAATACACAACATGCCAAGCTAAGCTCAAAATTAGACTTCTAATGGTTGCTGAGTTTTCCCAAATATTGGATATGCCAAAATAGGTCCAATGTTATACCTATTATGGGTGCAAATCCCAATATAAAGAATGCCAATATTGCGTAATATATTGGTTCCGAATTTCTTATAAATATATCAGAAGGTATTAATAATATAAGTAATATCTTACATATTACCAAGATAAGGAACTATGCCCAAAATATTACATAACAAGTTAAATCCAATGTGGCGGCTCATTTTCCCCTTCTTTTTCATTGCTATTTTTGTTTACTAATCGTACTTTAACTAAGATTAAATTTTGTTCTTAAAAATATTCCATAAACATTCTGAAAATATATAATACCCAAAACAAATTTATTACTTAGTAATGATAAATAAATTTTTTGGTTATAAATGACATAATTTCTGCAATTGTTTCTGAATTATGTATTTCCAAAAATTTATATGTAGTAATAAAGATACCTGAAATTATGTCTTTCTCTAAACTCAATGGCACGACAGCCTATAGGACAAGGGGTGGCCAACTTGCGGCTCTTTAAGGGATTATTTGTGGCTCTCCATAGATGTATCCGAGTGCCCTTTTCGTTTTTATGTTTTATTATATTCTAAAAAATTACTATAGTTCTATGTGTGTTACAAAATGTCTTTTAAATTACTGACAACAAATTTGAAAAACTAAGTGCAACGTTGTAACAAATTTCCGTTCCGCCCAAGTTCAGAATTATATGACTTGTCGAAAACTGTGCGAATAAACCTTAACAGTGGCATAATCGTCCATAATCCACCATCTCCATGCCTATTTTGAATTTATAAATTTTCATTGCAATGGACAGTTGAAATTGTGCTCTGGAGGAAACAATTTGTATCACACTCTTGCTACGGATATAATTTGTTATCTATAATTTTTGGTAAATTAACTATAATTTGCTTCGAAGTATATTGCACTTGTTGTTATCGTTTTAATGACTCAAAATTTGTATTTTCTAAGTTACTTTATTTATTTCCAGTCCTTTTAAAAAATATAACGCCAGAAAATGAAGATAAAAAAAGAAAATAATCAAGAAAATATAAGTTTTAATAATGAGTAGGAAGAGAATTTCTTTTTTATTGACAATAACGGAAAAGCATTATGTATTATTTGTAATTCTACGCTCAAAAATTATAAAGCTTGCAATTTAAGTCGACATTATGAAATCAATCTTCCTCAGTTTTCTAATCAATGTATACCAAATACCAAATTAAGCTCAGATAAACTTACTTTCTTTAAAATGAAATTTAAATAAATAAATAGTCAATTTTGATGACTTTTAGAAATCAATTTAGCACTATGACTGAAGCCAGCTTTGCTATTGCTTGGGATATCATTTTTAATTCTTTGATTTTATAATGATAATTTCTTTTGCATTGTTCGATGGTTATCTAGCTACAACGTATTAAATCGATTTGTAAATTTGTTTGATCCGGTAACTTCATTCTAAAAGAAACGGAAATAACATATTCAGAATTAGACGATGACGAGATAGACAAGACTTACTGCTTTTGACAGATGTGCATTGAATTTATAATTCCAGGTGAAAGATAAAATAATATATGAATTCTCACAGTGTTAGTTTTCAAACTAAATTACAACTTTTTCCAAAGGAGATTAAAAATAAAAACATTTTGACATGTTCTTCGAATTAAATAAATGTGTTCCAATCTCAAACAAGTGTTATAGGATTGTGTTATACAATATTTGTTTAAAGTTATTAATAATGGTATTGTGAAAATATTGTACTTGATAGAATATAGCTAAAATAATTCTTTAAAATATGTTCTTAAAATCATACTTCCTTTTATAAAATAAAGGTAAATTAAATCAATTACATTTGTGTAACATTGTTTGCACCCGGAACATAATAAAAAAAGCTGTATCTTCTTGTACAGCTCTATAATTATTAGTTTCTTATGTATTTTTAGGTGTATCTGTATTAAGAGGTAACTCCAGTAGGTGTATGAATAGTATCTGAAAAATATACCATAGCTTCAACTCCTAGGAGTATCAGATGCGTTTTATAACTTATCATTTCTATTTTTATTTTGAGAAATGAAAGTTTCGATGTTAACGTGCAATCAGAATTTATATTGCGATTATGAATTTCTTAAACAAAAATTATTATTATTATTATTATTTTACCTCGAACCAGAGTGTATTCGAATCATTACTGATGGATCTCTACTGCCTGATGGCCTTACGGAGCTTTTCTCCGAAATTTTCTACATACCTATTGGTTGAAATACTGTGTTTGACGGTGAAATTCGTTCAGTTCTGTTTCAGCTGCCATGCCATTTGGCAAGATTCACAAGAGTTGTGATCTTCAGTGATTCTCGAGCTGTTCTGTTGGCTATTGTTTCAGATAAAAATCCCATAACGCAGGGCATATTGGATTGTCGTCATTATCTAAATAACCTGGCAATACTCCAGAAAATTATAGTCCTTCAATGGTTCCCGCCCATTGAGGAGTTCCAGATAATGTGAAAACCAACTTAAAAAGGCGCTTTAATCACCTAGAATATTTCTTGTGATATGCCCTACCATACTATTAAAGATCTTATTAAAAGATTTATCAAAGTACTTTCTCAGAAAAAAAATTCTAACAGCATATTTCTCATAAATCCTGGAAGAATTTCATCCAACATTTGTGTAATGGTTCAAGTGTGCGGTGGCTGAATTCTGCCTTGTCACTGGTCATGACTGCCTTCGAAATCATCTCTATCGAATCAAAATTCTTCCTTCTCCAATATGCAGTCTGTGCAACCCAGGAGAGGGGATGGACTCCGCGCCATCTACTGAACTGTTCTGTTTAGAGCTAGACTATTCTCGCCGAGCTTCAATGAGGTACAGGAGACATATTAGATTAATAAATTCTGTTGCAGCTGTTTTTGTTTGTTGTATTCTGTGTTTTTTTACTTTTATTCTTATTTTCTGATGGTAACTGCTCATAATCAATCATTATAAATTAAGAAAAATAAAACTTTTCTTTTTTCAAACTGTTGCTAACTTTGGTATTACTACAGATATTTTATTCTGATTTATGAATTACACTGAAATATCCAAAATAACGATTGAAAATCTAATGCTGTATTTATCAGAATTTTTTAATTAATTGACATTAAAATGGAAAGCAAACACTGAAACAGCTTATTTATATTTTCAACAAAGATTAGCTGGCGCGTCAAATGATTCCTTTCCAAACAGTATAAAATTGTTTCGGTATGGCATGAATTTCAATATTCAATGCTATGCATCGTTAGTATAATTTATTTCAAATCTAAGGCTCTTACTTAAAGTTATTATTTATAAAAGTTTCATATTTCCTTAATAATATAGCATATTAAAGTAGTATCTTATTGAATGTTTGAAAAATACAAAAGTTTACATTTCCTTTTAAGTAAACATCACTATAAATGAAAATTGTCTTTATACATTATAAAAAATCATGAAAAACTAATCTGCATATTTTACATTTAACATTTATGGCAGCTTTTAACCAATCACCGGCACAGGTGCCGTTTGATCCATGATTCCGAATTTTGAATTTTTTTGGAGATGAAAATATGTTGCCATGATGACGTATCGTGACGTGCGCGATGACGTAAATACTAGGATTACCAAAATTGAATTTCCTGTATAATTCTTATAGGTCTTCATATCTATGACGTAATAAAAACGAGGTTGCCAGATACATAAAAAAATCCGCAAAAAAAAAAAAAAAAAAAAAAAAAAAGAAAAAAAAAAAAACGCCAAATTTACAATTTGGCATCTTGGATTATACGGCACTTATGTCCAATCACCTAGTCAAAAAATTAATTAAAAAAATTTTCTTGGTAATTTATCAAACATTTATAATGAACATCAGTTAATGGCTATTCACAGAATAAAACTGTAGATGTTTAAAGCCTTGCTGATGAAAATATCATGGATTTTCATGGACTTCTTGATAGAATTGTGTATATATTTCAGTTATGTACACCACTTTATAATATTTGCTTATGATAAGATCAAATGTTAACATTTGAAATTGTCAATGGTTGAAGAATCATGGTCAATAAAAGCAAGAAACAAAATTTTAAGGCTTTAATACCAACAATATTAGTTATCGAAAAATCCTTTTGAATACGCTCACTTATTTTTCTCAAACTTCTTAAAATTGAAAGACTATTTTGAGTTAATATTGAAATTATGGATTAATTATTAAATATAATGTATGAATATGAGAAAAGTAATTTTCTTTATTGAAATAAGTTTTACTGTTAAATTTATAGATGTTGTTCAAGTCTTAATATATTTTAAAAAAGAGGGATAACAAATTAAAGAATACTGTTAAATATTTAGAGCTGTATGTTGGACATCTACAAAAAGTGAAATATATTATGAAAATTGCTAAAATTTTGAAATAAACTGTCAACTGATTCATAGAGAGAAAAAGTGCAGCTTTTGTAGTCCGAAGACTGGAGCACCGTGAGGACGAAGTGACAAACTGAGTAAAAGTGACAAAGATGACAAACTCTTCTCTTAGTCAACGTAATCCCAACTTCTGTTCGGTTTTTCGTAGCAAACTAATAGCCATCAACATCGGATTGGAATCCATCATGAGTGAAACTAATTGTAATGATGTCTGGATATTAACTGATAGCCGTAGTTCAATTCAACATCTGCAAAATTGGACCTGCTTGGGAGACCAAACAAGCCTTTCTATTCTAGACAAGCTTAAAATTGTCTCCCTTCGGCATAATACCTATTTTCAATGGATCCCGTTTCACGTGGATATTGGAGGCAATGAAATAGCAGACACTTTAGCAAAGGAGGGCTCAGGTCATCTGCTTCTTCTTCTTCCGCACTTACGTACCTTGAACTTTTTTTTCTGAGAAAAACCCAGTTTAAAACCGATTAGCAGGTACCTTTGACTCACCACTTCTACAAGTGTAGAACGCCAGGACTTTCTCTGGCTCTTTCCTGTGGTAGGAAATCCAGCACTTGCCTTGCACGTCTCGCCTCTGGGCACCTGAAATGAATCACTTTTGTAGCGGGTAACAAGACCTTCCCCCTCTGTCCTAAATGCCATGGACACTAAGCTTCTACTGAGCACATCCTGAATTGTATGAATATACTATGGGACGAAATCTACATTTCTTCCCGCCTTGTCATCGATTTCCTCTCCGTCAACGGATTCCTAGATTTGCTCTGACTCCGTCAAACCCTTGGAGATAAGCAACAAATAAACTGTTCTGTTGTTAAATTATATTCAGAATCGAATTTCTGCACCTCTGCAACTTTTGCTTAAAATTAATGTCGTATTCTTTCCAATTTTATTCTTTAGTTATATTTTTATATTTATGTTGTTTCGCATGAAAAAATTTAAACATTTGACGCACAAAAATATATAAATTAAAAGTCAAATAAAAAAATATACAGAAACAATTAGAAATTAATATCTAACTGTAAAGTTTAATGATGATTAAAACAACTTTTCGACATTTTTCTGATAAAGTTCAGAAGTCACAATAAAAGTATAAAAAATTTCCATTTTTTGTGATAACCATATATAGAAATAGATGATAGTATTTTAAAGAGAGTAATATTTTTTTTACTAGTTTCTTTCAGGAAAAGAGCATTTAATTTTTTATATGCAAAATTTAATTGGAGCTTATCAGAAAGAAAATTACTATTTATTTATTGAAGTAAAAGAGTATTATATAAAATATAAAGATAAAGGTAGAATCAGAAAAATTGACAGTTTAAGCAATCAACTAGTTTGCAATGCGTTGTTTTGCAATGCGGAAAAGTGACTTGCTTTTAAATTTAAGCAAATCTAATTTTTACATTAGTAATTTGGTTATTTGGATTTTCACATTCTAATAATCACATTAATGGGACATTTATGAATATTAGATTTATATGCTGAGTAACTGAATTTTTCTCAAAATTGATAGGTACTAAATATTTGTGTTAAACATAAAGTAGTTGTTTCTTTCGATCCAGATCATGATTACGTCACTTTATTACAATTCTCATTGTTTTAAAATGTCTATGACGTCATATAACGTTTCATCTACATCCCTCATAATTAATTACTTCAATGTGTTGAGACGGCGTCATAAATCCGACTTTTCTACGAATTTACTGCCTGCCTTCAAATCGCATTCTTCGAGCGACAGAAATCAAGGCGAAGTTCACCGTTAAATGTCTAAGAGTCTTTGGCGTTCATGAAAAAATCCATTCATGATCTTGACCACTAATAAAAGCTGGCCAACTTGTCTAGTGGTCAGCGTGCCTGAATGCGGTTCAGGCATGGATGTACATTCTCTACCTATCCTGTCTTTGTCCTTTCCTGGTGCGAATGGTTGCCTATCCTATAAACGGGTCCCTATGGCATGTGTGTGTACTGAAGAAATCGGACTCCACACCAAATTCCGTGCAGTTGGAAAAGAGAAACAACGCACCCCAATTGCCAGCTTAGCTGGCACACGAGAACAACAACAATCACTAATAATGAAAAGCTTTTTAATTATAATATTTTTCGTTTGTAAAATTTTTCAAAATCATGAAAAATTACCTGTTGCTCTAAATAATGAGTTTTAAAAATTTTAAATCTTTAGCGATATTATTAGCGAAATTTTCTGAAATTGTTATTTTTTTCTAATTTGTGTGTTTTACAGAGTCAAGTTTTGTTGCCTGGTTCTCTCGGCTCACCAACTTCCCTTGTATCATTTCATGTTCTCTTGAAATCCATTAAAGCTCGGTAATTCTTTTATTTTTTGATTTGATGAACATTTTGTGCGTAAAACATTGATTATTATTAGAAACCGAAACCATGATTCCAGAAATCGTTTCGAATCGCTTGGAGCCAGGTGTCTTCAGCTATAGTCGAAATGATTTGGACATGATACTCATATCGATCAAGGACTCTATGGCTTCAATTCGTTGAAATAAAAATTAAAAGTGCTGTCGATGTTTATTTTATTATTAAAACGATTACTTATATAAAGACCAAAGCGGTTTGAAAAGCCATTTTCCATTGATTCAAGCCATTAACACGTTGACAATAGAACAGAAGAAAAAGAAAAATTATTAACAAGATAAAACATCCACTTTATGATTAGTTTAAATCGGCAGGGACAATTAAAGTTATTTTTATTTATTTCACTTTTTGTGTTTGTATGCAAACTTTAACTTGGTACAATATGATTTTCATCACTCCTCTGTAATTTATAATAATTGCTGTTTAAAAAATAATAAAATGATCAATTGTAATTGTTATCTTTTTGGCTTATGTTAAAATTGGACAAGCAAATCAATTGAAAAATTTCTTCTAGATCAACTACTGGGAAAAGCCCCATGTTCATCAATGACTTTAGTTTGATAATGAAAGAAAAAAATTAGAAATATAAAAGTAAGGTATAATACAAGGTTAGCAATAAAGTTCTTGTTTTCAATAGCCAAAAACCAGAAATGTAGTCAATTATTAGTTCTCGAAGTAATATCGACGGGCATCCAACACTTTCTGTATATGTGTGTTCATCTGTACTATCTCCCTGCGATATTACCCCTAGAGAGCGCGTCCCCAAGGTGGCGAATAGGAGAACGCCTCCACTGGTCTTCCAGTGAGTGGTAGAAGGGAAATAAATTACCTTCCGCGGACCAACAGGCAGAAGTCCAACCTCACAAGGCTATGGCAAATCCCTTTATGACAAGTGCAGGAGTTTCACTGGATTCGAGGTATCTCCCCAACTGCATCTCTGTTGCCTCGGCCCTCTTCAACTGCTGCCATGACACCCTTTGTACGGAAAAAGCTGAAGATGTAGCCAGGGCAGTGCTCCATGCTTTTATTCCATATGACTTGTCTTTTTTTACCTTTTCTTTTTCTCTTTGCACTTGTCACACGACAACAACATCTCCCTGCGATAAAACTGGACATTTTGAACTAAAAGAATTCAAAACTGCTTGGCCCATATTTGTGTCATGGGTCAGAATCTACCGACCTGAAGTTTTGAAATCAATGATTTGAAATTCGTTCATTTAAACAACGATCCCCAAATGCTGGACATATTCGGAGGCTTGTATATCCCTTAATAAGCCTATTTTGAATTCATAAATCAAACAACTCGGAAATAGTTTCTTGAACATTTCCATTTGCTTTCCTCTGTTGTACAAGTTATGACTGATGAAATGGTGTGATTGGCTGTTTTAACAATGACTGGTGTTTCTACTATCCTCTGACGGATTTTAAACCACACGATGCAATAATCGCATACCTATACTCAATTCATTCAATGGCAAGAATCTTATTTGTTTCTTTGTAGATCACTATAAAATTAAAAGCAATGTGTAAATGGAATAAACAGATTTTCTTTAGATAATTAGCATTTTCCTAAAGAGTAAAAACTATTCAAGATAATAATTTCAAGCATCAGTACACATCAGATACCTAGTCTGTTTTTCATATTCTGGATGTTTCCATCATATAAATAATTAAGAGAAAATTCCCAAACCTCTTTAGAAAAAAGATTTGTTTTTGGAGACTTTATTAATTATTAAATTATAATTATGGAAAATTGTAAAAAATAATTATATAAAGGAAATTGTGAAAAAGTGATCTTTTATCAACACCACTTTCAAATTTACTTCCTTTTTACAACAATTTTAGATCTTTTGATGTTAAAAGTCATTCTTGGAATAAATTTTAAGTTTGCTAAAATATTTCCAAGCAAAACAATGAGTTAATCACTTTATTCCGTTTATAATTTGTGACAATGTGTGTGTGTGTGTCATGTATTCATAAAACCACAATTTAGAAAATTTATAAAGAACTTCAATAATGTATTACAATTTTGTTTCACTGATATGCAAAATAATGAAATGATTCTTCAGTCACAAAATATAACTTTTATTTACCCTTACATAAATTTACATTTAAATTGAAGAAAATGATGGAAATAGATATCTAGTCCATATTCAGAAATCACGTTGCGTTTCTTAGTGCATTATTTCCCAAGTTTTGATAATGGACTAGTTTAATATCAGAAAATTTCTACAATGGACAAGAATTCTTGAAATTTATATATACATTTTATTGCTTATTATATAAGAAAAAATCTGTGTGTTAAATATAATAAAATAAAAAAAAAAGATTTCTGGTTACTTAGCAAGATAAAATGCAATAAAAGTTCAGAAATATACATATATATATAATATAGACTCACACACATATATATACTGCAAGGTAAATTTTACTGTTTACTTTGAAAGATACAATTTAAGGATTTGCAGATGAATAAAATATACTCTTTTTCTTCGCTTTTTAAAAGAAAATTCATCAAACAGAGTGAATATTTTAGTCTAAGATAATAGTCTCATATTTTTATAGCGTGTTGCAAATTGTATGTAATATAGCTTATATAGTAAATACTAATTCATTCCTATTATTCTTTTATGCAGAATGTAAATGTGATAAACGGCTTCAAATGGAATCTAAATTAGATGTTTTTAAGAATAACATGATAGGTATCATCGAATGATTTTACATCAGAAGGTTTTTAAAAAATTATAGTGTTGACTTCTTTTAAACAATACAAATAAAATAAATCAGGTTTTTCGTAACAACAAAATGAAAGCTTATCAATTAAACTTAACTATTTACAAATAATTAGTATGATTATTTAGCTCTCCTACGCCAATGTTTGCTATTTTTTTTAACAACTTTCATTTTATTTTTTGTATGAACTCCTAGAAATTTTGTCAATTTAAAAATGCACTGTTTTTATTTCTTTTTTAAAACTTTCCATCTAACAAAAAGAAAAGTGAAAGCGAAAGGTATTTTACGAATTCTTTGTGTAGTACTTGCACTTTATTTTCGCTTTGCAATGATTTTACTTTGCATTATTTACCAAAATACTTTTAATTGCTTATATGGAATAAAAGCATGTTTAAAGCCCCCATTGAAATTTGTATTTTCAATGAATTATCTTAGTTATATAAAAATAAACACCAGAGATCCTAGAGTTTAACGTTTTTCTTGTACAGTGACTAAAACCGTTGTTTTACACCATGTTTTTTAAAACTGAGTTGAATTCTTTTGATAAATTCAAGATTCACGTTTCTTTCAACTGAAAGATATCTTCTTTTAGTTCCTTTCAATTAATTTTAACATAATTTTCAGTAGTTTTATCTTAATTATTCTTTGCTTAAATCATCTGGAAATTATAATAACTGCGAAATATTCAACATAGCAAATGCAAGACAACCAAATAATAATAATAAAAATATCGGTAAAAAACAAATTTGACTCGTCATGGTAAAATACATCATCAAATCAGACTAATTTTATCATATCATCTTGTTATATTTACGTTATATATATATATATATATATATATATATATATATATATATATATATATATATATATATATATATATTCTAGTAAATCTTCAAATTTGAAGAGGAAAACAATTTTTGCAATTTACTCTGTTAATTGATGTGTGTGTGACTACTTTTACTTTTTATATATTAACCGTTCTGGCAAATTTACTGCGGTAGGACATTTTCTCTGGCAATAGATATGATTATATTGGTGGGGAAAGACGAGCCAAAAACCAACAAGAACTCATGGACATTGAAAGTTATTAAGCCCAATAACTCTCTTTTATGGATAGGAAAATGCAAAGCGGCTTCGAAATTTAAATCGCGGTCATTATTTGCTCATGATTCAAATTATGACATGATTAACTGATTCTTTTTAATCATTAGAAATTAAGTAACCCAAGCCTATCGCAATAACTTATCCTAACGTAGTTTGATTTTAATACAGAAACATTAGTTATAATGATCCTAACTGAATTAGAAATAAAGAAGTTTAAAGTAATATTTAGTCAGAATAAATTTAACTAAAACAAATATGCTGGAATGAATAGTAACAAATCTTATCAAAAATGAAAAGAAAAGTGGAAATGTGAGACGGATCCGATGTTGTATATGTACTCCTAAATAAGTATTGTTATAAATAAATATGCTTTGGGGTAAAATATGATTAGCAAATGATATTTTAATAGAAACTACTGTAAAATATTTTTCAAAACTTAATACTTTTTTTAGATACTCTGAAAGCCATAAATCAATAAAATTTAATTGATCAAATATGCAAAGTTTCTTAGCTCATTCACAGATTTTAAGGCACTTACACGTTGGGAAACAATGCTCTAATAAACTTTGTGTTTAACAGTCTATTAATTAATTAATTAATGCAGGCTAGAAATCACTGTTTTAAACTAGTATCAGATGCTCCTCTGAATCATAGAAGAGTTGTCTAAACAATTTCAGCTCCGTTTTTCACAGGCTGCTTGTCCACCTCTGGATCAAATCCATAACCGGTGTAATCCAGAAGCTTGAAGCGCGTTTTTCTTCTGAAACACCTGCAAGACAGAAATCTATGTTCATTGTTATCTAGATAAGAAAAGTCACGAGAAACCACACATTCATGAAGCAGAAAAATTCGTGAAGGAATTATGTTTTTTATTTTATTTTTTTTTTCCTATGTGGGTGCTTATGTTGAACGAAGATCCATCCTTCATTAGGATTATTTTCCTTTGTCTTTTAAAGAGAAAAATGTTTTGGTTACTTAGTAAGATAAAACGTTCTATTGGCAAGAGCAACAAGATCAAATACCCTATCGAATGCGAAATCAAACTGAGAACTTGGCAACTAGTTCATTTATTTTCTAAGAATCATGCTAATAGCTCTTGATGATTTTTAGGGAGAATCATTCTTTCTAATTTTAACTTTGAAGCGGTGATCGGAAGATTAATACTGAAATTTATTTAAATATTTTTACGTATAAAAAATCAGTAAAATAATTAAGCTTTAATAATGGAAAATATTAAAATAATTTTTCTATAAAGGATTCTACTTATCTTATTTATATAAATAAGATAAGTACGACAGTCATTAAATTTCACAATTACAATGACAGTCGGTACCTATATAGGCGCACATATTATTTATCTTAATATATAATTGTGTTCTATTAACTTAGTTTCATCTGATTAAAATTGAAATGAATTTATTTTGCACCTTGCACCCAAGAATAAAAACTATAATTCTGATTTTAGATAAGATATCCAAAAACAGTTACCAAAAGTTTTTTTGAGCTACTTTTAACAATGAATTTGAAAAACGTGTACGTTATTTGCAGATTAAAAGTTAATGAAATAATAAAAATTTTTTTATTTGATCTTACATTTTAATTTATTATTTAATATCTTGAAACTATTAATATTTTTATCATACACAAAATACTGTTATTCCTTATTTCCTAAATACATATTTTACACATTTAAAATATTTGTATGATTAGTATGAATTTTAAAAGTATCATGGCTGCTATTACAATACAGGGACTTTAATATTTACATAATTCTTTTCCATAAAATTATTCAAAGATTATTCTAACCATATTTCATAAAGCTACTATCTACTCCATCAATTTGAAAGGTAGCTCTATTAAACAATGACTATACCTTAAGAGTGAACAATATACTAAAATTCCTTTTGGGAATTCTAATTCATTAAATTTTATGATAATTTTGCGAATATGAATGGTTAAAACTTTGTGAAAAAAGTAGAAGGACAGCATTATAATGACTGAAATTTGTGATTTTAATAAGGAATGTTCTTCCCATTGACCTTTATAAAATTTCAAATAATCTATTTGGAAGTGAATTGTATAGAGATTGAACTTCTGTTTGACAAAAATTATCCCACGAGTCATTCAATGCTTCTCGAAGCTGAGTTAGCGAATCAAATTGCCTTCCATCAGCATAAACTCGACAAACTATCATTGCCCGGATGTTTTCCTCTATATTAAGGTCAGGACTTTAGGCTGGCCATGGTAAAACATCCCCATTATTTTATTAGAAACCAATGTTTGATTCCAGTTGCGGTGTGAATGGAAGCTCCGCCTTGCTGCTACTTCCATTTTTCATCCCCCAAGTCAGAGCTATGAGGAAGAAGCTTGGAATTCAGCACTTGAATGTAGTCTGTATGTTTTTGCCTACCATTTAAGAAAACCAGACTTGTTCTTCCTCCGTATCCAACAGTTAACCAAACCATTAAACTTCCTCCTCCTATTTGTCGTGTTGAATAGTATTTGTCTTCATTCCCCAGACAATGCCAGTAGTGTTGATATCCGTCTGGACCGTCTAAGTTAAATTTCTTTATATCGGAAAATATAATAGAAGTCCATTCTGTAGTCCAGGATATGTGCTCCTTAGCTCAGGCTAAGCGATTATCAGTGTGAGCTTGTATCCACTTAGGATAATGTTTCCGTTTTTTAAAAATGAATTTTTGAGATCTTTTAATAACTGTTTGTTTCGTTACATGATTTAAGTCCTGCCTGATTTCTTGCCTTTGAAACACTTCCTTCGTTCTTCTTAAGCACACGAACAAGTTTTCTTTCTTCACGAGGTGTTAAGTTTTTCGACCTACCAGTCTTCTTTTTCTTTCCATTTTTATAAGGATTTCTGAAAAAGTTTGAAACTGCATTGGGGCTCACCTGCAACAATCGAGCAATCTCTCTGACACCTTTGCCATCATTTTGATATGCGGAAATTTGGCCTTTTTGAAAATCGCTCTAAGGTATTCTTTTAGGCATTTCTGAGAACGGTGAAACAGGGTAACGTTTAAAGAAACTAGATTTTTTTTGACAGAAAAGAATAAAACAAACTAAAAAATCCCTATTTAATTAAAGAACAACTCACTAAATTAAATATATTAGCAAGTGTCCTTCTACTTTTTTTACGGATCGGAAATTATATATAATTTTATTATTGATATTAGTAGTAGATGTTTAATTTTTGCCTAAAATGAAAAAACGGATCAATAAACTAAATCTACATAAATATCTAGTAGTTAGGAGAAAATAAAAGATATTAATAGGCAAAAAAACACTGTCATTCTACTTTTTTACGCAGTGTATATATATTATAAGCTTCCATAAAGATCAAATTTTATGCTGGCAAATGATTTTTGAAGGAAAAAATTTACTCACGATATCATGTCGTTTAGATGCTTGCTACGGCTAGGAATGAACACCATTTCTTCTTCTCTAAGAATACTATTTATAATGATGTCAGCAGTTTTCTCTACAGGCAAAAGAGGTAGAAGCCAAGGAAATCTGTAAGGTTTATGTTAAAAAGATTAAAAATTAATAACTTATTTTAAATGGAAGAATTATTCAAAATAATGACATATTCAGATTTATAACCTGCGAAAAGCTTTTTAACTAAAATATTTTTTTTAATCTTTTGTGATTTTTCTTTAGTATTTATAATTATTTAGGTATAAAAAATACCGCAGTTATATTAATTTAGTTAATTTATTAAATTAAATCCTCCGAATTTTGCCAGACATATGATACTTTTTGTATAAAAAGTTCATATTAAATTAATCATTTAAGATAAATTAAAACTTTTATAAAAAGTAGTGATTGTTACGAGATCTAGTAATGAACGTGGAAAAGCCGTAACTTTTTTGGTCAAAAGAGTTTTCAAAACCCCAAACTAGAAATAGATATTCACTGATAGGCTTTCATATCTGATGAATGATGCCTCTAGAAGATACTAGAAGCATATAAATCAAAGTTCATTCTTCTGCGTTTAAAGTGAGTTTGATTTTTGAATGTGTGTCATAGGTGTGAAGAATAATTTTAAAACAACTAGCTTATTTCTATATTTATTTAATATCTATCTACGCAACACAGAGAAATCATATACACAACAAAAAAACGAAAACATAAGAACATTAAAGCAAAAAAACTCTTATAATCATACTCGAGCAGCAGCAGTCTCTAGGGTTAGAGCTCACCTGGTTCTCTCAGTTCATTTAGGACCGTTAGAGAACGTTTCTCTGTTATAGACTTCCCTCTGTCTCTGAAATCGTCTCGATGATGAGCCAGGGTTTGCTTGTGTGATTTTTGGAGATCTCCCCCGTTTTCTTAAGGGAGCAACTGGACTTCTGTCTTTCGATGAAGGTAGTTGGTATAGACTTATCACATTCGTGTGATATGTGCCTAACACTTGATCAGGTGCAGCAGGATGTGCAACATCATATGTGGTAGGAGACCTATTTGTGAGTATGAGGTATGGACCTTCACGTCTTGGCATAAATATTTTACTTTTCTTGTTCCTGGAATTACTTATTTGATGTAAAGTAATTCACACTTTGTCACCTGGCTTATAATAAGCCTATGTTTTTTGTCAAAATAAACCCCTCTTCTATCCAGTTTTAGTTCTACTCACTCTCTGATTTGAGAAGTCAGACAAGCAAACCTTTCCAAATAAGGCGTTATTTCAGGGACAAAGTTGTCATTATTAATAACTGATCTCATGTCATGACGAACATCATCCGTCGTCCTAAGCTCTCTGCCGAATTGCAGATAAGCGGCAGTGTAACCAGTGGTGTCACATCTAGCTGTATTCATGGCAAAACGAATCATAGGAGGATGTTCCTCCCAGGTATCATGCGCATCGCTTATTAAGGCCCTGCTAGACCTCCGTTGGGGAAAATCGAATCCTATGGTAATCTTATGGATAATAATGTTTCACAAGTGCTATTTTCATGATAGAAACTTCCGGTCTTTTGCAAATTACAAAAAACAGAGCTACTGTCACTTCGACGTCCACTTTTAGCGTTTAAAATTTTTTCACATATTTTTAAAATGTCAAAATATCTCCATCCCAGTAAATTTTAACCAAATTCTAATTTCATTGAGGTTGTACAAAATTTGGTTTTAAGATATTTCATTTTTTTCTCCGTACAGTTACAAAATGAACATTTTTGTTTTGTTTTTTTAAGCTAAAAATATTTTTGATTGCATTAATATTTTGATACGAATTTTGATTACAAATCAAACTCATTCTTATTTCTGAAAATCCACCTCTGTACACAACGCCACCTATGAAACTGGAAAATTTTTAAAGCCATACTTGGCTGAAAATTCTACTACACTACGGTAACCTAAAGAAGGAGGAATTTCTGAGAAAAACTTCTCCCCATATGATTCCCGCTGTTTTACCCTGTGGTTGGCAAACAATTCCAAATCGAGCAAGACGAATTAGCTTTTCTCACTCATGAAATAGAAAAGGCATCTGTAAATAATGCATGTCAGATTTCTGTTTATTAGCGTTGGAAGGCATCTGTAAAAAATGCATGTCAGATTTCTGTTTATTAGCGTTGGAAAAGTAGCTATGATATGTACTTTTAAATCAACTTTGATTATTTTCAGTTAAGTAAATTTTCAGAATGAAATATCATAAACTGTTTTGTGTTACCTTGTTCAATTATATTATATACTACGATTTTGAAATAAGACTAACTATGTATTAAAAATTTAAACTACTTTATGTGTGAAGATGTAAAAAAATGCATTTTACAATAGACACACACACATACATACACACACACACACACACACATATATATATATATATACATATTTACATATATATAAGTTTATTATATAATAGTGAGACAAATAGTTTAATTTGATTTTTAATCATTTTCCAAAATTATTGAGTTTTTACCTTTACAAACATTTGGACATTTAATTTTATTTTCAACTTATTTCATGAAAAAAAAAATACATTATAAGGTATGATTAATAAGCATACGATACCAGCATATTGCGTCTGATAAGAAATTAAACATTTTAAATTTGAAAAATTATATATATCTTTGAAAAAAAAATTGGGTTTGTAGTATAACTTCAGTGGAAAAACATAAAAGCATTTCAATAACCAAACGAACGATAACAATACATTACAACACACTACAATACAGATGACATCAATGCTCTTAGGGGAATCATTTTATGTTCACGAAATTTATTTGAGAAGAATATGGTCCTGCGCAACGCAAATGACATTATTTTTGACAAAAAAGGAATAAAAGTAATAAAATATCAAAAAAATAAATAAATATCCTGAAGCACTTAAGGCGATATAAATTATGTAACTGAAGTTATAGTATTGATGTTCAAGTAAAGGATATCAGGAAGAAGATTGAGAATCAATTAGATATGCTCAAAGTGACTAGTCTAGAAATAGTGTGATTGAACGACTTTCTTTCTCTGTATGGCTACAACAATAATTAAATCATCAATCACCTTGTTGTCACTAAGATGGGATACGCAGTACAATAGCATTTCCAAACAGCTTTCTAATTCAGCCATTCCAAATTATTCAACCGCAAGATTCTGTTGAACATATTATTGACTTTGACGCATTTCTCAAATGATGTTGAATGCTGTTTTTCGAAAATTCAAAATTCTCGTAAATTCATTTCATCACTTTTATTTATATAGAAGAATAAAGTTAGGGACTTGTGAGATGAAAGATAAGAGATGAATCTCTCTTTCAAGCTCTAAGTAATTCTAATTATAGAAAATAGATGTAATGATTATTATATAAATAATTACAGTTACAATATTTTCATGAAAATTACGATACGATTATATAGATAGATAGATAGAAAATCGTAACGTTATTTTCATAAAAATGTATATTATAACTGTAATTATGTATATAATCATTTAATCTATTTTTATATAATTAGAATATATATATATATATATATATATATATATATGTGTGTGTGTGTGTGTGTGTATTAGTTTAAAAAAAACTTGAAAAAATTAAATATTTTTATATTGAGTTAGTTTTGAAAATAATAGTTTTTAATTATTTGTTGCATTCATATTCAAAAGCATCTTAAGTCAATGGATCAAGTTTCATAAAATCAAATTGAACCAAGGCACTTAAAAAATATATTTTTAATCATTCATATAGTATTTTAGGTTTTATTTGAATTCTGATAATCATTTTTGACCATTTAATTAGTAACTGTAAAATCACTCAACATTTGCAATTTGTCTTCATATATTTTAGTGCGAATAATAAAAACCGAACTCTAAAATATAAATAAATAATGTTTTCTTTAGAATCACTGCCAGTTCATTTTTCATAAGACAGCAACAGGTAATTCCGGTGTCAGTTCGTTGAGCATTTGTACTGACCCATTTTCCCCCACCCCTATTCTAAGAACCCTGAGGGTAATTTGAGGTAAACATCTGTTAGGAGCAAATTTAAAACTCTTTTTTTTGGCTGTTTTTATGGCGTTAGTACTTTAATTTTTCACGATATAACGTGCCAATTCTGGCAGACTCCCTAACTTCGAAGGATTGATTGACAAGCAATTTCAACCAATAATAATGTTTGGGATACTCCCCTCTACAAGCTTTGAGAACTAACACCAGATGGGGCGACAAGACAACAGAAGTTTTCACGTAGGTCTGGAAGAGCCTTAAGATGGCTAATATAGGTTTCAAATCTCTGATCTTACGTTCAGAAGAATTCGCTTGAGGATGATAAACAGGGATGAGGTTCTGTTTGACACCTAACAAATGACAAATTTGCTGGATGACGGCACTAACAAATTGAGATCCGTTGTCACTGATTAATCTTCGAGGAAGTCCATAGCGTAGATAAACTTCTTCAAGTAGCGTTTTGGCACAGTTTGACCATGTGGCTTCATTAAGAGCAAATAACTAAACCCATTTGGTACTCGTGTCTTCCACAATAAATATCCATTTCTTTCCTGTTGGAGTATCTGGGAGAGGACCAAAAAGATCAATAGCAAGAGTTTCGAATCTTTGTGCATAAATAGGTGTTATAAGTAGACCAGCAGGTTTCTGATTTGTTGGTTTATACCGATTCATTCTGCGCATGTTTTGACATAATCAAAGATGTACTTACTCATGCCTGGGAAATAATATCTGGAAGCTATCTTATTGTGGGTACCTTCTGCGCCATAATGACCAGCTGTAGGATCATCATGGTGTTCTTGCAGAATTCTTTGTCGTTCTGTGATGGGAAGAACTAATTTGGCATCGTCTGAATCCGTTTCAGGCGAATAACGACACAAAATACCTTCGTTCATTATATATCTTCGACTGATATAGTTAGCAAAGTTTTCATCCTTATCATTGTTTTCCAGACAATTGATAATTTTCTTCAGATCTGGATCTGCCAACTGTTCTTTACGAATATCACTTGATTTCCTTGTTGGCATATCGACAGAGATTATATGCATTTAACAATTTGGAATATCATGAAAGTAAATTGGTGTTGATAACATATCGGTCACAACATTTTGTTTTCCAGGAGTATATTCTATTTTTAAGTTAGATGATTGGATCTTTAAAGCCCATCTTGCTAAGCGTCTCGAGGGAGACTTTATGCTCAGAAGCCCTTTAAGAGGTTGATGATCAGAAGCAATAATCACTTTTTGATGATGAATGTAGCCACGAAATTTTTCTAATGCCCAAATAACTGCTAAACCTTCGCGTTCAGTAGTCGAATAGTTGCGTTCTGGTGGGGTCAATAAATGATTCGATATTGGATATCATATTCTTCTGGGCTATTTCCTGGTAGAAGGACTGCACCAAGGGCTAGCTAAGAGGTCGTGCTATGTCCGCAAAGTTCGGAACATATCTTCTAAACCATGAGCAGGTTTGTAAGAACGATTGCAGTTCTTTGACATTATTTGGAACAGGAATTCTTCGAATAGATGCAATTATTTCTTGCAATTCTTCGAATAGATGCAATTATCTCTCGATCAGCTTCAATTCCATTTCTGATGATACGAAATCCTAAGTACTTAACACGTTCACAGGAAAAACTGCATTTATCTCTATTTGCATGGAGTTTAAATAGAGAAAGTCTTTCAAAAACAATCTTTTTGTCTTTCAAATACTTGTCAAATATATCAGATAGGACTATGATATCATCCAAGTATGAGAGTACGAAGACAGCTTTCAGACCACTTCTGAATTTGTCTATTCGGTGTTGAAAAGTAGCAGGTGCGTTTCTTAATCCAAAAGGCATATGTAGATAACGATAAGTGCCAAATGGAAAAATAAAAGCAGTTTTGTCCAAGTCAGCCTCATCTACTTGAATCTGACGATAACCAGATTGTAAGTCAATGGTAGACATATAGGATGTCGATGTCACCTCGTTCATGAGACCATTCATTCGAGGTAATGGGTAAGTGTCAGGTTTTGTAACAGCATTGAGACCTCTGTAATCTACACAGAATCTGGTTTTCCCATTGGGATTTTCCACGAGTACAACAGGAGCAGCATAAGCTGATTCACATGGTTCGATTATATACTTTACTAACAGTTCATCAATTTGTTCTTTAAGTATTTCTTTCTTGGCTGGAGACATACAATATGTTGGAACAGATACATGATAAGGGTTTAATGTTTCTAATCTGTGCTTCATGAAAGGAGTGGGCTCTCCCCATGGTTCAAAGCAATGCTTGCTTGTAACTTTGAAGGAAGAAATTTAGTTTTCCTCCTTGCGTCTCTGTTAGATGTTTTCCTTCGTCACTTCTCAAGTGAACTACAGTTGTAGTTTCAGGCACAATTGAAGTTTTAGAAATGTTTGATGCTTTTCTTGCAATAGTAGGTTTTACGTAGAACAAATACTGTCTCCGCGGATTTTTGCAAAAATGCCAAGTCCCATTTTGAACACCAAGAACAATACCAGCTGCGTGGAGAAAATCTCTTCCTAATCTATGCTGTTACCCTTGGCTTCAGGTAGAACGAGAAGATCTGTTGACACACAAAAGCAACTCCATTATCTCGTAAAAAGTTATATAACTTTTCTCCTGCAGTAGAATGTGAAGCACCAGTATCTGCACAAACTGCAATCTTCTTACCAAACAATTCAAAGACAATCATACTTGACAGATCTGTATTTATATTATTAATGAATAAGTTAATACAATTAACAGTTGCATCTTCATGTATAGAACTTGTGAAAACAGAACATTTTGATCTCATTACTCCAGGCATTCCGCAACCGAAATATTGAATAGATGATCTTCCATATAATCTAGAAGTAGAGGAACAAGTTATTGGAACTTCTGAATGCCGATTTAGAGCATTTTCTGGAGCATTAATAACAGGACGAAATTTTTTGTCTGGGATAGTTTTTCTGTTTTCATCTCTTGAATGTTTTCCTTTGAGACTGGTTCAATAGCTTCTTTGTTCCTTGCCGGATATTCTGATAAGCATCCAGTTTTTCAGCTATATCTAGGGGATTAATCCAGTTTGCTCAAGAGTCAAGAAAATGATCTTTGACCTCTGGTGGAGTTCTTTTCTGAATCTGATCAGCAATTACTAAGCTTTTGAGTAGATCAAAAGTTGTAATATTCATTTCTTTTATCCCTTAATCAAAATAAGAAGCTAATTCAAAGTAAACGTCTCGCCATGTTGTATTAGAACTTTTCCTGTATTGAGAGAATAATTGTCGAAACTTATCAGCAGTAACCCTAAATCTTTTAAGGAGCATTTCCTTCACCTCTTGGTAATTTAGTGCATCTTGCTCATTTTCTCTAGCAAGCAGTTGCTCTATTTCAACAGGCAAAAAGCCAATTAAATAAGGTATCCAAGAAGACTCGGGAAGATTCATAAATTTTAACTGTTTCTCGAATTTAATCAAAAATAATCAGATTTCATCTTCTTTTGAATTAAATTTAAAAAAATTTTAAAGTTCTGCTCGCGTTGGTACCGGGATTGCGGTTTATCTTATCGCAATATTGCTGCTCGCGTTGGTCGAGATCCAATGACTGTTAGCAGAATATGGAATCGATGGGTTCAGAACGGTAATACGGAACGCCATGCGGGATTTAAACGGCCACCTATCACTAGCAGCCGAGAAATCATCTTAAATTTAATACCTTATATATATATATATATATATATATATATATATATATATATATATATATATATATATATATATATATATATATATATATATAAATATATATATATATAAGGTATTAAATTTAATATATATATATATATATAACTAAGATCTAAATATTTAGAAAATCAAATAATACCAATATATATATATATATATATATATATATATATATATATATATATATATATATATATATATATATATATTAAAATTATTCAAATACCAGAAACATCAAATCAAACACTTCAGTATAATCAATTTAAAAGAAGATAATGTATTTCAATTATTTCAATAACAAAGAAAGTAATACTTTTGTAGTAAACAATTAAAATAATACTGGAAACTAGTCAGTACAATTACGTACTAAAAATATTAAATATATAGCGAACACTGTAAAATCATCAATCTCTACCTACTGCTTAATACGAAAATAATAATCTTGTGAATTAAAAAAAATAATTATCATTTAAATTTTAAAACAATTTTTGAATTTATAGAAAACAATACAAAACTACAGTTAATTTCAGAAATACTTAATTAAAATAATTATCCATAGAGTATTTCATGTTTTCTTATTAGTGCACAAAAATTATTAAGAATATTCATAAATTCTTTCAAATAGATTATCTAATTATTTCCATAGACCGCAAACATAAATTATGTATGCAGTAACAAATTATTTTATTACGACAGATATTCACTCTCAAAAATATGAATCATTAGATAATGTAACAAATATAGAAAAATACACATTTTCTACAACAATAAGATCAATACAAGAATCGAAAATAATTTTTCAAATAACTTTCTTTTAAGTAATACTCAGCAATATTTTGCTTTAATAATTTAATACTTTTGTTTTTGATTTAAAACAGAACGTGTATGAAAGTTTACATATTTATAAAATTGATAAAATTATCTTTCGTTATTCCTAAAATCATTTAAATGCAATTAAATAATTAAACAAATGTATACAAACAATATAATGGACAACATCACATAATGGACATATATGACTTTATTTATTAGATGAGTTTCAATTTCAATAAATCTTATTCTTATTTTCTGTAAAATATAAATTCATAGAGAAATAAAATCCTTTTTAAGAATTATTTAGTTCCGAGAAAAAAAAGGGAGCGCTTCCTTCCTTCGAAAGGCACTAGAAAGTAATAAATCTGTTCCGAAAAAAGAATCGCATTCCTAACAGTAAAGAAAGCAAAACAAGCTCGAAGCTTCTCGGCGAATGTGGTCTGTGTGACTAACTTATTTTTAAACTATTCTGCGAACTTCGCTTTTAAACTAACCTGATTTCGTCTTTAACATGCAGTATAAATGATTAAATTACATGACTACTAAAACACATTAAAATAGTATTAACCACTTCACACATTGATACAAAACAGAAGCAAAATTATCATAAAATAGAAATGAATAAAATAAGAGACTTGTAAGCGGATCTGCTGCTCGAAATAATTTTTTATTAAAAACTTGGATAAGCCAAAATTAATTGATATATGATTGTCAGATTGAACAATATGAGTTTAGATTCTATGAGTTTAGGTAAACTCATCAACTCCGACGATTTAACAAAATGTAAATCACAACAAAAGCATACTTATCGTTTCGAATTCGGCCGCACGTTTTGGGCATAAAATTTTCTGCGTCATAGGTGTGAAAAATAATTTTTAAACGGCTAGCTTATTTCTATAAATATTTAACTTCTATCTATGCAACACAGAGATAGATACACACAACACAAAAACGAAAACATGAACATTAAAAACAAAAAACTCTGATAATCATACTCGAGCAACAGAAATCTCTAGAATTAGAGCTCATCTAGTTCTCTTAGTTTATTTATGACCGTTAGGGGGCGTTGCTCTGTTACAAATGTTAATTAATCCTTTTGTTGATATTTCTACAAGAAAAGAATTCTCATGGAGATCAGGGAATTGGTTATCTTTTTTACATGAAATATCAGTTGATCAATCATCTTGGCGATGTTAATAAAAGAAAAAATGTGATTTTCAATCCTTCAATTTTCATAAATTAAATTTAATACGATTATAATAGAGAAAGATAAGGGTAACGCGTATTTTATCTCTGTAGTAAGCAAAAATTTTTGTTTTATAGACAACGGAATTTGTTTTCAATATCATTTATCAACTAAGAATTCTGTGTTAGAGCTTTTACGCCAATTCTAACTTCAAATGATCTAAATATGAGAATTAATGATGCTGGAAGTAAAAAATTGAATCCTCTAATCAAAATAACAATTTCAGAATTATAACAATGAACGAACAACAATAATCTCGAATAATATTTCTGGCAACAAAATAGGGATGATTGCAGAAGTATTTGAATTTTAGGGATAATTTTGCTTATTAGATTGAATCCAAGGCTGTATATTGAAATAGGGAAAACGGAAAGTTCGAATAATACTATCAGCTACATCAACTTTTAAAGTTGACAATACATAAAAAACGATAATTCATAAATTTTATTACGTAAACCTTAATTATAGAGGAAGTTAGAAAGCGTAGCATATGCTTGGTGATTTTTCGAATATTGATGCTTAATAAAAGTTATTACACTGAATATATAGATTATAGGGTTTTTTCTTGGCATACTGTGTTATAAATTAAACCGATATGTGTGCACAATATTTTAAGAGTGTGCCTTTTAAAATAAAAGGCGGTAGAAAAAAATGGAGCATAGAACAAGCAAAATTGTGGCAGTTGGTATATCGATTTTGAGTTAAATATCAGAAGTGGTGCAATAGATTCCAATTTCGAAAATCTGTTAGAACATAAGTTACAATTATATTTAAACAAAGCATTTCATATTGTGGATGTATGTAAATAATTGGATACACGTATCAGCAAACAGTTAGACATTTTAAGCACAGGTCTATCAATGAAATTGAATTAGAAAATATGTAATATAAACTTGATGAAAAGAAACACACAAAGTACAGTGAAATTTCTTTTAAAAGTGAAACCATTCATTTTATAACCAATAGGTTATTGAAAGCAGAGAACTGGTATCGAACAAATTATAGATACATAAAGAATTATATAGAAAATTGAGCTTGATCGAATGGGGAAAATGTTAACTTTAATCTTGTATAAGAACTATATCTAATTTAAAATTTGGATGAGAAAAATATGTATAGGCTGTATTTGTTCTTTTATCTTTTTCTTTTTAAAGGAAAATAAGCATGGATGTTGCATCATACTTTACTCTTAAAAGCAGTCGAAACGAATGATGACAAAAAAAAAAAAAAAAAAAAAAAAAAAAAGAATAAAAATTTTGAATTATAGAAATACGAAGTTTCTGGAACATTCGATCGAAAGTTTTTCTTTACTTCAAGCGCTGTTGAAATTTTCTTTTACTGAGGAAAAAAGAATGTACTGACATAATAATTTACTCAATGATAAAATAATCTGTTATTCATTTCTCTAGAATAAAGTGTATCTTACCTTGTTCTGACATTTGAAATGAGACCAGTGGTTATGATAATGGGGTTAATTGTCGTGAGTTTGATGTTCTTTTTCTTTATTGATTGCAATTCCATGAACAGGGATTCCATTAGTCCTACTGTGGCATGCTTTGAGGCACTGAAATTGAGAAAAAAAACCTCACGTAAATTTTATAATGTAGTCTAAATGAAAGTTTTAGTATCCTAATAGAATGCCATTCAAATCTTTGTATACAATAGTACTTTCAAACCGGATAAATTCTACAGATTTAAAAAAGAAATAGTCCTTTTATACTATAGTACTTTCAAACTGGATAAATTATATAGATCTAATAAAGAAATAGTCTTTTTATACAACAGTACTTTCAAACCAGATAAATTCTATAGATTTAAGAAAGAAATAGTCCTTTTATACAATAGAGTACTTTCAAACTGGATAAATTCTATATATTTAAGAAAGAAATAGTCCTTTTATACAATAGTACTTTCAAACTGGATAAATTCTATAGATTTAAGAAAGAAATAGTCCTTTTATACAATAGAGTACTTTCAAACTGGATAAATTCTATATATTTAAGAAAGAAATAGTCCTTTTATACAATAGTACTTTCAAACTGGATAAATTCTATAGATTTAAGAAAGAAATAGTCCTTTTATACAATAGTACTTTCAAACTGGATAAATTATATAGATCTAATAAAGAAATAGTCTATTTATACAACAGTACTTTCAAACCAGATAAATTCTATAGATTTAAGAAAGAAATAGTCCTTTTATACAATAGAGTACTTTCAAACTGGATAAATTCTATATATTTAAGAAAGAAATAGTCCTTTTATACAATAGTACTTTCAAACTGGATAAATTCTATAGATTTAAGAAAGAAATAGTCCTTTTATACAATAGTACTTTCAAACTGGATAAATTATATAGATCTAATAAAGAAATAGTCTTTTTATACAACAGTACTTTCAAACCAGATAAATTCTATAGATTTAAGAAAGAAATAGTCCTTTTATACAATAGAGTACTTTCAAACTGGATAAATTCTATATATTTAAGAAAGAAATAGTCCTTTTATACAATAGTACTTTCAAACTGGATAAATTCTATAGATTTAAGAAAGAAATCTATAGAATTTATCTTAGTATTTTTATACAATAGTACTTTCAAGCCGGATAAATTCTATAGATATAAGAAAGAAATAGTCCTTATATACAATAGTACTTTCAAACCGGATAAGTTCTATAGATCTAAGAAAGAAATATTTTGACAGTTTTTAAAACTTCTGTGTTAAATTTAAAGTGGCACTTTTGTCGGTTTACTTTTCACGTGCAAATAACATAAAGTTTTGTGATGAGCAGTATTCATATTTTTTTGACTGTAATGGAAGTTATTTTCATTTTTGAGTTGAAAATTGTCCTGCAGTTGGATGATAAGAATGTACGAGTTTGAAGAACACGTGGTAGACGATATCTGTCTCAAAATATCATATCTGCCGATATTTAATCATCATGGTCTGCGAATTGACTTTTTGGATTAACATATTGATTTATCCACCTGCAGATGGGTTTTGTGATAGCTGTAGAGCATTGGTTTCCAAACTTTTTGTACCGATGCCCCCCTTTAAAAGAAAAATTGGTGCGCCCCCCCCCTGTAGCAAATTATGCATTGTTTTTAATTAGTTGGAAATAATGCATTGTTTTAAGTCTACTTCCTTTTTATATGCAGTTAAAAAGTAGATCTTGTTTCGCTTGGTTTCGAAATCAAAAATCAAAATCAAAACTATCAATCAAACCTTGCAACGCGTTTTTGTGAAAGTTCCCGTGAACCGATTTCAATGATATTTGGTATACTTACAATATAAGGGTCCGATGAAAACGCAATATTAGGAAAAATAATTTATTGATATGATATCAGAATGATAAAAAAATATTTACTTTTTAGTACATTTGATAAAAGCCTGTAACTTAATTTTTTTTTACCAGTTTATTTTCATTTTCCATGATTTTGGCGCCCCAAGATCATTGCGTTAAGGGAGGCCACCCGGATCGCCCTACCCTGGAGCCGGCCCTGTATATATCAACGTGGTTATCACAAGTACTACTAACGAATTAATTCTGTTCATAGAAAACAGAAACAATCAGATGCTTCTGTTTACTGAAGTTTGGCGCCAGTAAGCACGAGAATATCCGGGATGTTGCGAGGGCTTATCTTTTAATACCACGTCGCACCTGTGCTCGGCTCCAAACGCGAAAGCGAGATATTTCGTTCCAAGAAGAATATGGATGGGATGTTTTAGCATTTGCACCCGAAAAATTCGTGGCGAGGATTGTGGATTATGTACACTGCTGATTCATTTTTTTGACTCTCTTCGACTTTTTTGGTTCGTATTCGAAAATGATATTTTGGAAACAGCTGCATGCCCCCCTTCACAGGTTGGAAACCACTGCTGTAAAGTATTGGTGACCCTTGTTTAAAGTTTTATATACTACAGCTGTTGCTTTTACTTTTTTAATGTATGATAGCGCTTATAAAGATTCACATTGTTGTATGTACGTTTTTCACTTTCAATTATTCTTGCGGATTTGGAAATGCTCAACATAATGACCCGCGATTACTTGATTCAGCGGTGTTTGATCACTTCACAGAGAGTATGGTCAATATTGAAAATTTTGTTTGCAAATGAGGAGGATTTACATATTTTATTACGTCATTTTTTGTGTTTTTACATTTTAAATTGCTTTTTTCATAATAATTCAATATGACGTAATGAATATTCCTCTCATGAAATTTAAATATTGTCTTGATTTTTATCTTATGAATAAATATATTTTACTGAGCCTTTTGTGTCAATCGATGCAAACTTTGCTATTTTTTTTTTTCGCATTTTACAATCAATCTTAATTCTTGGAACCGAATGTAAAAATTTTTTTTTACCAAAATAATAAATAAATGCTCTTTTGAGTTATGAGATAAACATAGTTATTTCCAATTTCTAAGGTCGCATGAAAATAGCACTGTATACATTATTAATTAAATTAATTTTTTTTTTACTTAAAAATCCAGCATCAGCCAAGAAAAATAAGCTTTAGATGAATTTTTGATGGCAATGTAAATCTCTATAAGCATATTTAAAATTGAACAAAATAATGTGATTATATATGAAAAGAAAACAACCATTGATATTATTAAAGTATTTATTAATGACAATCTATTTTTCAATAAGTTCTTTTAAAATTATTTTAAATCAATTTTAATTAGCGATAAATTTAATACTGGAGGCTTTTTTATAATAATCCATGCACTTTTAAATTAAATTTAGTTGATAATTAGACGTGTAGTTGTGATCTAGCTAACGAAAGTTTCATTTTCTTTAATGGAATATAACATTTTCTAATCTTCATAAAAACTCTATTGCTGAAAAGGCTCAATAACATAAAAATTGGTGAAAATTGACTGCAATCCAATTTTATGTGCTAGTTTTGGAGAAGAAGGTACAAAATGTGATTTTAATTTCAGTAGGTATAAAATTATTGTAAAGGACATTTTTCCCTCGCTTATTATGGAGAATGAATTTTCTCCATAATAACTGCAGTTATACGTATTATCTGCTCTGCAAATATTACTAAGCCATCCTTTATCGTCGCTGCATTTTCATTATTTAAGCAACTCTTATAATGTTTGCTATCTTTTTCAAGACTAAATGAAAATATTCTTTTTGTTACTAAGTAAAAGTTGCCTAATACCGGGAATTTTTACTAAGTAAGAGTTGCCTAATACCGGGAACTTTTACTAAATAAAAGTTGCCTAATACCGGGAGCTTTTACTAAGTAAAAGTTGCCTAATACCTGGAACTTTTACTTAGTTGCAAATAAATGTGTATGTTTCCACCATGTTAAATGGAATTTCTACTTTATGTTATAATTTTTATCAAGACTAAATAAATAATAATTCTTGAATAACTTAAATACCAACAAGTTCGATTCGATTTTATAAAACGTGATAATATATTTTTTTATCCCTTTTAAATCTTACTACAATGGAGATTAAATAATTTTTGAGAAATGTATCTACCACAAAAAATGATACCCGGTACTGATGTTATCAAATGAATTATTTTATGTAGAACTAAAAGTCACATTCTACGTAAGTCGTATCTTTTCTCTCATTTCCTTATTAATTAATATTGTTCCATATAAGTCCTGTTTTTTTATAACCATCCATTTTCCATCCGATTGCCAGTGTTGCCGAAACAGAAAACATAAATAATTGAATTTCAAATTTCATTACTGATTTTCTCATAAAATGAAGCCTTTTTTTAATTAAAAATAATTCTTTTGTCATTGATTCTTTTTCGCTATAATTGAAATAATTTTTTTACAATATATATATAAAGGCAATCAAAATTGTGAAAAAAAAAAAAAAAAAAAAAAAAAAAAAAAAAAATTTGGATTTTATAGACAGCAAAGAGTGGAACAAGCTTAAGCTACTTACCAGTAATCAGTCATGTTGGGTATCCCTTGGTGCCCCGCCATTGAAGCTACAGCAACAATGTGACCTCTGTCAAGTTCTATCATACGAGGTAGAAATTGTTGTAGTACCTAAAAATAAACACAAAAATAGATTCATTAAAATTTAGATAAAAGAAACCAATTTTGAATTAAAGAATTTTTAATTTTGCTATATGCACTGAGTAGTGAAAACTTTATATCTCATTTTCATTAATTTGTTCATTTTTAAGAGGGATTGACATTCCTACCCTTACCAAGGAGGTTAGGAATGTCAATCCCTCTCCCACGACAAACGCCGCCGCAAAGCATCATCTCTGAGGGATGACTGCGGAGAAAATGGTGCCTACCGGAGCTTAATCCTGACCGTGTTACCACCTATACCATCAACAGAATGCGGACTGGGCACATGAGGGGTATGAAAATCACAGATAGATCTAGAACCAATGCAGAATACACAGGAGTTCCGCTGGATCCGAAGCATTTCTGTTGCCTCGACCTTCTTTAGTATCGACCCCAACTGCTGCCAGGACACTTAAAGCTGAAGATGTGGCCAGGGCAGGGCTCCATGTCTTTGGTCCCATATGACTTGTCTTTACTTTTTTTTTTTTCTTTTTGCACTTGTCACACACGACAACAACAACATAACACAAAATAATCTATTCATTTGTGTCATCATTAGTAAATTCATATAAGAAATTCAACAGAAGAATAATATTTTAAATAGGTTCAAACATTTTACAGCCTTGGAAGAAAGGATTTATGTACAGAATATCAACATACAAATTTCCTGTACTTCTATCACTTTTAAGAGCTGTCTTCGAATTACTATCAATTTTCAGGATATCGTATGGAATTGTGAGTATGACATTTTAAGATATTCTGATTATTGGACCTAATTAAACTTTTTTTTTTTTAAAAAAGTGTTTTTTGTTTGCTGCTGTCCTGATTACTTGCTTTGTTTGACACTTCTGGAAATCAATTATGGTGAATAACATCTTAATGATTAAAATCCAAGACGCCTATCCTGTCTAGTGATCACAGTACCTGATCTGGGATCCCAGTTAGGGTATGTTCTAATTTCCGTCCAATTCGTGCATGGATGTACTTTCTATCTCTGACTATACATTCCTTGTATTATTGAGTTTATGTTAATGGTTGCTTTACCTAAAAGGGGATACCTATGGTATGTGTGTAATGAGGAAGTCGGACTCCACACCAAAATATGGTTCAGTTAGAAAAGTGTGGCAGCGAACTCCATAACACCAGCTTAGCTGACATACGACAACAGCAACAATATCCTAATTTATTTCCAAAAGCAAAAAGTTAACTCGCATACAATCTACGTCATTCTTACATTTTAAAAAATCATTTATTTCCCGTTATCAATACAAACAAATTAAAAGAAAAGAAACTGTAATTTTTAATAACGCATTTTTGTTTTAAACTTAGTAACCTATTTTACTTATGATCAGTACTTCCTAATCGCAGTAATGCGATGTATGAAATCACATATTACCTGCAGGGGCCGACTTAATATAATTGAGAGGTGGGACGAAAACTTATTCGGGGGTGACCCTCTGCTTCGCGATTCTTTTCGATTGAGAACGTAAAATAAACTTTCTATTCCATTTGAAGGTTCTCTGATGTTGGGGCTCAGGGCAACTGCCCCGTATGCTCTTGCCTTAGTGAAGCTCTGATTACAGAGACCTGTCTCCTAGACGGTAAACTTTGATATCATGGGAACTAAACTAAACTTTCTATTCCATTTGAAGGTTCATTGATATTGGGACTCGGGGCAACTGAATGCCCTTGCCTTACTCGGGCTCTGATTACAGAGACCTGTCTCCTAGACGAGAAACTTTGATATCATGGGAACTAAACTAAACTTTCTATTCCATTTGAAGGTTCATTGATATTGGGACTCGGGGCAACTGTATGCCCTTGCCTTACTCGGGCTCTGATTACAGAGACCTATCTCCTAGATGGGAAACTTTGATATCATGGGAACTAAACTAAACTTTCTATTCCATTTGAAGGTTCATTGATATTGGGACTCGGGGCAACTGTATGCCCTTGCCTTACTCGGGCTCTGATTACAGAGACCTGTCTCCTAGACGGGAAACTTTGATATCATGGGAACTAAACTAAACCTTCTATTTCATTTGAAGGTTCATTGATATTGGGACTCGGGGCAACTGTATGCCCTTGCCTTACTCGGGCTCTGATTACAGAGACCTATCTCCTAGATGGGAAACTTTGATATCATGGGAACTAAACTAAACCTTCTATTCCATTTGAAGGTTCATTGATATTGGGACTCGGGGCAACTGTATGCCCTTGCCTTACTCGGGCTCTGATTACAGAGACCTGTCTCCTAGACGGGAAACTTTGATATCATGGGAACTAAACTAAACTTTCTATTCCATTTGAAGTTTCATTGATGTTGGGATTCGGAGCAACTGCCCCTTATGGCATTGCCTTAGTCAGGCAGTGATTATAAAAGCTGTCTCCTAGACCGGAAACTTTGATATGACGGGAACTGTAAGCAAAATCAACATTTTCTATCACAATTTTCTATTGACTAGTTCAAAGAAACATGGCAACCAAATGGTAGCACTTGGATCTTTAGCTCAACAAGTTCACATTACGAATGTGATAATTATCACGAAATTGATTTTCAAACTGCATTTATTCCAGTCGAATCAGCCTTCTAATGATACTAAAACCAACCAACCAATTAATTAATTAAAAAAAAACAGGAAGAGGAATATTCAAATTTACTAGTGATTAACAGAAAAATCCCATTAATTACAGCACACAGTTTTTACCTATTATATTACAATGTATTAACCTTAAAAGGAACATTAATGAACAAATAAGCACACACAAAGAGTTTTTAAAACCTGAAAAATCTTAATAAATTTTTTTTATGATAGTGATAACATGCAATAAACAATTATAATTTAAGTTTTAATATAAAGGAATAAAATATTAAAAAAATTACGTAATATCTGTATCATGACCTCAAAATTATAAATTAGTTATAAGTACTTAGCATGCAAATAACAAAGATATCAGTATTGCATAGGTACTAAATGAATAACATTGAAGAAAATGAGACATATTGCATTTGAGAATGATTTACAAATGTTGACTTTGTAATAATTTAATATTTATTGAGCTGATTTGTCCAAATGGAGAGCAAGAAATTCATATATAGGTGTTATTATTTGTATTGTCAACTTAAGTTACTAATTCTGGATATGTAAAATGAGCAAATAAACTTTGCATAATTCAAGATAGATTACTTATGTTGAAAAAAAATCACACAGAACTGAAAAAGTTAATTTGGAGACATTTTACATTATTACTTTTGTTTGCTGTAAACCGAGTTTTTTTTCTCATTTTAAGTAATGAAGAAGATTTTGCTATAAATTTAACTATGTGAAAAACAGCACTCTTCTAATTTATTGTAAAGTATATGAAGTTATAAGTTTTATTTATTTATTTTTATATTTTTGAGGAGTGAAAAATATTTTGTATTCAGTATTATCATTAAAAAAAATAAAATTATCTGGGCAACTACCTTAAGGATCTGTTCTGACAAGAAAATAAATTATTTAATTATTAATTTTGCAATAAAATGTCAAAAGTATATAAAAATTATAGTCGCTTTAAAGATTATAATGAGTTTAAAAGCCTATTTAATTCAAAACAAATCGTTAACAAGAAATAGTTTGAAAACACTTTCAACTATTTGATACAAAAAAGACTTTAAGATACTTTGCATATGTTACGATATACTGCATATGTGGAATAATAAGAGCTATTTTATGACTTCCATTTTAAACTAAAATCTATTTTAAATTACGTCATCTGAATAATAAGAATTCTAGTATTATACGATAGAGAATTTGGCTTCGCTAAAGTAAATGAACCCTCTTTTTTTAAAAAAAAAAATATTTGAAACAACTGTGCTGAATACATTCTTTTGTATCTTATAAATATTCGAAGTGGTACACTAACACGAGATTCGAAAAATACTTCTGGGAAGTGAACTCATGCCATTTTTCTTACAAATTGTTTATTAAAATGTAGATTTCAATTGAAATCATAAAACAAAATTCAAGCTAAGAACATTGATATTGTTCTTCAAATTTACTTAGTCATGTAATTCGTGCTTTTAAATCATAAGAAATAAAGAGTGACTTTACCCAGAAATGTGCCATAGCGTTAACTTCGAAGCATCTCCTGATGATGTGACTTGGAAGATTGCAAATCGGTTTTCCAGAGAAGACACCTGCATTGTTTATGAGGATTGAGACATCTCCTACTTCCTGTTTCACTTTGTTGGACACGTGTACCACTTCTTGCTCGTTGGTCACGTCCACCTTGTAAGAGAAGACAGTCCTTCCCAATGAACGAAGTTTCGAAGCTACAGCCTCATTATTGTCCTGAAAGAGTTATGAAAAAAATTCTAAATGCTAACTATCATATTTATGGAACAATCATTTGTTACAGAACTGTGTTTCGGAATACAAGAAAAAACTCAACTATTTTATTTAAGTTATAGCAAGTTAGTAATGTAACAACTCAACTTTCAGAAAATGGAATCAGACAAGCGACAACTAAATTCTTCTTTTTACTTTTGTATCCTATCTCAACTGTAGAATGTTTTAATAAAAATGTTTATGTTGCTTGCTCATATGTATCTTAGTCATTTATTTGTGCTTAATTGCTTTTTGTTTTTATCTATATTTATCGATAAACTGAACAGTTAGAACCATTAAAATATTTAACGAGACAAAACTGTAAAATTTTGAATTATATAACTCCAAGAATATAAGAATATACTCAATAATATAATATTATGAAACAGCCAAATTATTTTAACTTTTCTTTTATATGTACATCAATTTCATAATATTTTTGTATGTAAAGTAAGAAATGGACAATTCATTCCATGTTACTTTAAGTTTATACCATTTTTCATTAACATTAATAGGTAAAAAGGTCTCTCAGCAATTTATGATCAGATGTTTTTAATTAGTGAGAGGTCTAGAGACTATGTAGACCAGGGCAACAATCGAATACTCGCTGTATCAAAAAAAAACAAAACAGGACGTCCAACAAATGTTACAACATTATCTTATTTAAAAATGACGTGTATCAGATATCGAAGTTAGGACACAATGACTGCAATTAAGATTCAGAAATGCACCGATTGCTATCCAAATTGTCGTCAATTCGAACTAGATGTATACAGGTCGTGTATTCAATGTTTCCCTATACCATCAAGCCAGTTGAGGAGCCTCTACGATGATATCAAATATATTCCAGTGACGATTGTTCAACTTGGGGTCTCCAGGTACGTATACGACTGTCGGAATATTACACGTAGAACAGGAACTCATCTGAAAAGACGACATTGGGCAACTCCTGTATCCAGTTTTGTCGTTGTGCAAAATTGATTCATCGCCTGCCGATATGCTGCATTGTCAAAGGAAATCAAAATAAATGTCATCAATATTGACAGACCATTGGCCAATTCAAGCATCGTCGCTCTGTACATGCTGCGAGCAAGCCTATTTTTTTTTAAAAATAATTGTCCCAGATGGTTGTACAATTTTGCAAGGTCGACATCACAATATTCGAATGCTAGTCATGAGCTCTCTCAGGCTGTTCGTTATGATCCTTAATAACCTGTTGATTCCTCATTACCATGACACTGATTAGATTCCGATCTTGTCTTGGATGTGAGGCTATATGTTGCTCATAATAAAATTTTCTTTAATTTATTAAAGTAAGTAATTTACTATAAAGTACTTCATTTTAAAACACTTTACACACACAAATAATAAATCACAACTCTGGATTAGGTACAGAGAAGTAGGCTGATGCAGCAGTCCACAAATACGTACAATAACTATCATTTTAACAGGACACAAGTCCTCTGGGCAAAGTCGAACCAACAATTTTTCATTCTCTCATTGGGTCGATAAAATTAAATACAAATATGTGTGGGAACAAAACACTAGAGCTTTCGCATTAGGCATCGCTCCCTAGAGTCCTCAGTCATGAAAACAGATATAGGCACTGTAGGGCCTTGACCCTCATATGGACTGTCATGCTATTGAGTTTAGTTTGTTAGAGGGAGTATTCATGATGCAATTCTCTATTCTCAGATATATTGTATACAGAGTGTTTCAAAAAGGTTAAAATGCCCCTTTTCCTTTGATTATAAAGTGATAGAAATAAGATATGATTTAAAATTATATTGACAGGACTGCCTTACCATTATTTTCGAAAATGTTACAAGAAATAAAAAATACTAATTGGCCATTTCATATATACGACCAGATAGGGAAAAGAGGAAAAAACACATTCTGTATTATTGAAGAGATTTCAGTAGCTTTTAAAAATTTTTTTTCGGTGGAGCTAAAAAAAATTTAACTGTTAGGTCAGAAGAAAAAAAAATATGAAATTTAAAAAATAAGAAAAAAGTGATGCATGTTTTTATTAATACTTTTTTTATACATGTTACAATAAAGTTGATTGTTATGCATTTCGAATTACAAAGTAGATAAACTGATTTGGACAAATAGGTCTTTGTAGTACATTTTTTAAACCGTTGCATTTTCTGAAATCATGTCCACAAGCAAAGAAAGCTTAGTTACCACTTCGCGTTCACTTTTCTTTCTACCTACTTCTTTTGATGTTTAAAACATTTTCCTTGAGAAAGGTAAACTAGTTTTTTGCGTTTATAATATTATTATTTTTTACAGATGTAGAAAAAATTCTATTTAAAACAAATTCCACCAATATCCTTCACTTTTTTGCAGCAAAATAACAAAACGAAAAATATGTAAAAAATAATTATTATTTTAGATCGTATAACCACTTATTTTCTTATTTGAATTCGTTCGAGAGAAGACTACAAATGGCGCTATTAAGAAGGAACGCGATGAAATTATGCATACGCGGGATTATTCAAGGTCTATTGAAATTCCTCTTTTTGTCCTTTGTTGCAAGCCACTGGTTAGTTCTTAGTTTTATGCACAAAGTACACAATACGTGCTTTCATAATTAAGAATCTGAAACAAAAATTACATTTATTGTTTTTAAGCATGACTTAGACTCTTTTTGGCTAAAATAATATAAGAATAAGTAAATGCATGAATTAACTCATGCTTTTACTTACTACAAATTTGACTAGTATAGTTTGCGGATAATTTACTTGTATAAATAATGTTATTCATTAAATTACCATTTCAGTTCCAAAAACTAAATTTTGTGTTTCTAAATTTAACTGTGCGTGACTACGAATGCAACGAGTAGAGTAGTAGATTGATTTATTCTTACAGTGTGGGGGTGTTGTTATTATCTGTATTTACTGTTTCCATTGTCATTAATTAAGATAAAGTGCTTTTGGTCAGTTTTATTTGTAAAAATGAAACTAGTTGAAAGCTTATTGAAAAATACTAAAATTTCAAGCAAAAGCTAGAATTAAATTATTTTAAAGAAAAGAGAAGTAAAACTATTATAAATATTCAATTTGCTTTTAGAATGCAAAGAGGTGATATTTTTGTAATCATAGAAGTATTTACCAAATCAAAAAGATAATTTGAATGAGTTCTACTGTATGATTCAATTGGCGCGATGATAATTATAATATCCCTTTGTGAGCTATTTTTTTTTTTTTTTTTGCTAACACGTTTTTGTGTTTCTTTCGACTGCTTTTATTTTTATAAACTATTTTTTAATACTTTTATATTTTTATTTCATGGTTAAGAAACTCTGTTAAACTCTTTTATTGAAGAGCAGTAAATGTTTCTAACACGATTTCAACAAAATTTTGCTTAATGCCAGCATTAAAACTTTTCCTTTAAAAAATGTGAATAAATTATTTTTGTAAATAAAAAAAAGTCAAATTATGAATAATTTTTCTTCTTTGAATGAATTGTTCAATAATTGGAAAGAATCTGCTTAAGTTAGAAACATTAGGTTGGGGAATAAGTTCGAAGAGTTTTTACCAAAGTATTCTCTTTTATTTAAACAAAAAACAATAATTATATCAATAAGTTAATCAATTATATATTTTTTGCGTTACTGTTTACAACCTCTTCTCACCTCTCGACCAATTTGTTTGTTGATGCCGTTACTCCAAAAATCGCCTGCTCTGGTGTCAAAGAAGTTGTTGAACCAGTTTTTAAGGATAGCTTTGTTATCGAAAGTAATGCCCTTCATATGGTCTGTCATGGAGAGGAAAAGATGGTAATCGGTCGGTGCGAGGTCCGGAGAAAACGGCGGATGTGAAGGACCTTCCATTCGCGCTCTTGGAGTGCGGCTTTGACGTTTTGTGCAACATGGGGCCAGGCGTTGTCGTGAAAGACTATGGTTGGACCATGTCGATCAGGTCTTTTCAATCGAATATCCTCATTCACAAGGTGTATCTGAGCAATGTAGAGCTCCTTCTTGACTGTGGCATTCTTTTCGAGAATTTTCCAGTGCACCAAGAAGTTCTTAAAAACTGGCTCAACAACTTCTTTGACACCGGTCTATGCGATTTTTGGCGGAACGGCCTCAACAAATCGGCCGAGAGGTGGGAAGAAGTTGTAAACAGCAACAGCGAATATATAATTGATTAACTTATTATTGGTATAGTTATTGTTTTTCGTTTCAATAAAAGTGTTTGGTAAAAACGCTACGAACTTATTCCTCAGCCTAATATATGGAGCAAATACGAATTCGTTTCTTTAAAATAATAATTTATAAATAGAAATTAGAAAAAATAACGCATGAATAATACAATACAAATACATAAATTTTTCTCCTAAAATACTTTCTCATCGAAAAATTTGATTATTCTATTCGTTATAATTCTATACTGTTAAAAAAATTTTAACTTTTACTTATTTTAAAAGTATTATACTAGGTTTGTTATTATAAGGACAAGTCTTAATTTAAAATATGCCCGAAAAATTTCAAACACTATTTGAATTTTCCAAATCCCCTTTAAAGCTACAATTGTGAAATAAATTGCATAAAAAAATTTTACGGAATTTTTAAATGAAAATATATCGAAATACAGCAAACACAAATTTAAAATATTTTAATCTATAAAAGTTTAAAAAAAACGAGTAACAAATTCAAAGGACATTTTAAAAACAATAATCTATTGCAGCACCGTTTTTTTTTTTTTTTTTTGAAGACATTGTGCCATCTTCTTTGGCATACTTTTTTTAATAAGTCTTCTAAGTAATTTACATTTAACTTCCTTGCATCATTAAAAGGGTTGACAAGGTCAACGAAAGTTTATTATTTCTTCCCAGTGTCTTTCACATTTTATTTAGCGAATAGCCCTCACATCTTTTCTATTAGATTTAAATCAGGAAAATACGATTTGCAATTCAAAACATTTATTTTATTTCGTACAAAACAGTTTTTTTTTTAAATCTAGATCTGTGAAACGTAACACTCTTCCTTTCTGAAACATGAAATTTAAACTTTTTAGAAGATAACCTTATGTTGAAAAGGCTTATCTGTTATTGTTGTTGTTACTAATGACACTTGGAGAAGCCAAGCTCGCTATTCCTTAGCTATGCGAATTTAAATCAATTGGGAACGTCTTTCGTTTAATCAGAGCACCATAAAGGTGAAAGTACGACTTTTGCTCTTCAAATTCACCGATAGGTGGCAGCACCAGAGGATTTACTTCCTCAATTTTGGCATTGATCTGGGGAGTAAATTTCTCCAGACCGTTGCACCCATGGTAACTACTCAACGACCGACCACAGGACTTTCAATTCCACAGATTTAACGATCATGTATATCACATGTACTCGGTCGGAATTGGGAATCGAACCCGACCCTTCCGGATGGAAGGCCGATACCCTAACCACTAGACTACTACGGACCCTTAATTGTACTCGATGGGTCTTTGGCGGAATTGGGAAAGCTTATTAAAACTTTTTTATGAATTTCTGAGTTCAAACTATTTTAAATGAATATTAAATAAAATTTTCTGTTTGCGGAAACTTCACCATAATCCATAACAAAGACTCCTTTAAAACAACGGCTTTACCAATGCTTTTTTTCTATACTTAAGACATTCTAGTAGAGACCACAATAGCCAAGTTTGTAAAAAGTGTTTTTCCTCAGGAAAAACATTTCTTTAATTATTTTTTCCCATTTCCATTTATTAGCGGAATCTGAGTAAGAATTTATGACGTTTTGTTACGTGTTTTTTTCCTATTGATTTTTATAAATGTGGCTAAATTGTAGTTAATCAGAATTCTTGAATCAGTTGATTTAGAAGTATTTTTATGACAATGCACTAGTTATTTGGAAAAAAAATCTCTGCAACAAGATGAATAATATTTATTTTATCGAATATAAATATCTAGGAGTTTATTAATTTTTTTAATAAATTCCAACAGCATCTTTAGCTTTTTTCATTTTAGCTGAAATATTTAGAATTAATAAATATTTATATGAAATGAGTTCTATATATTTCTAATTTCAATATAATTTAATTCAATTCCCTGTGGTATTTCAAGAACTAGTGATCAGACGAAATAATTTGTGAGAAAAATTAAAATAAAACAATATTTTTTATAAAAAAAAGATTTAAATCTGTGAAAAATAAATAATTTTTTGTAAATTTAAGTAATAAATATGTAATAAATATTGCAAAATTACATAATTAATTAGAATTATAAAGTATAAGAATTATTTTTTTCCAAACTTGTAATAATAAGCAATAGTTTAAGTAAAATCAATGTAATGTTTGAACATTATATTATATTTTTTTAAAAAAACGCATTTATTCATATAATTTTACTATAAATAAACCTTTGAATTTGTATTTTTATTTTAAAAAAAAAAAAAAACAAAGTTAGTAAAATATATTTGATTGTTAATGAACTTACAGTTAAGGTGGTTTAATTCAGTTGAGGATTTATTTTCATTTCTATCCACTTGTTTAAAACTTTTCATGTCATTTTTTTTTAGATTTTTTGATATAATTTGGCATATTTATATAGTTTTTCCAAGCAAATAAAAAAAAGATAGTCGCTATCTGTGCTCTAATATAAATGCTAGTTTCTTTACAATCAAACTCTTCTGATAAATTATGCAAGGAAATTTATTTGCTCATTACTGACACAAAATTTTTTCAACAGACCAACCCAGGATTAAATATTATAATCTTAATGCCTGATAGTTTTATTTATTTTAAATCGTTATAGTTTGTTTAATAAATTGCCTTTATGTCTGTAGAAAGTAATTAACTTGATTAATATAGGCGTTTTTTTCCCCTGTCTAGTGGTCAAAGTGCCTGACTGCGGATAGGAGGTCCTGGATTCGAATCCCTGTTCGGGCATGGATATACTCTATCTATCCTGTCTTTGTCCTTTCTGTGTATGAATGAGGTGTGAATGGTTGCCTACCCTATAAACGGGTCCCTATGGCATGTGTATATTGAAGCAGTCGGACTCCACACCAAACAGTTTATATTTATTTCAAAAATAAAATTTATGTGGATTTTTTTCATTGCTAATAATAATTTCACATCTCGATATGTTATAGATAATAGTTCTTAAGAATACATGAATACATTTTATGTACATTAAAATACATTTTGGCCAAATTAAACTTCTTAAGAATATTTTCACACTATTTACCGGACAGCCTAATAACTGTGTAAGCTATTTAATGCATTTTTATCATTCACTGAATAATGCCACAGAAGAGAAATTTTTTTGATAATGAGACTTATATTCACAGATAACAAACTGTTTTCTTTCTTTCTTTTCTTTTCTTTTTTTTTACAAGGTAAACATCGAAGCATATGTTCAAACAGCCAGCAAAAACTACATTTCTCATCTAAGTAATTCAACAAAGGATGAATTAAATCAAGGTCTTTCTGCTCCCAAGACTAGTTTTACCGGCAGATTGTTTGGAAGAAAATGTATAGAGAGATGGATTATATAAATGATTAAGCTTTTTTCGAAGGCTTAAGGCGTCTTTCTGGAAAAATATTTTGACCTTAGCCAATCATGCAAGAACTTATCGTCCATTTTTTTAAAAATAAAACGCCAAAAATATGGCTTAATGGTAAGTTTTAATTTTTTTTTTACGACTAATAAAAATTTATATAGATTAGGATTGATATATATTAGTTTATGCTAAAAGCAACGAATTTATTCATTTCAAAGCCACTATCAAAGAATTTCTTTTGATTTTACGGTGACATTCTTTAAAATAAAAACAAAGAGAACTGTCCGATTATGCGATAATGAAAATATTATTAACTGTTTAGTAGTAAAAATTTATAAATATTTATGATACAGACGTAACTTCAGAGAAAATCTCAAAATAATATTGTTGTTTTTTTTTTTTCCCCATGCGTGCGCTAGACATGCATTAATGAAAACAGGTTTACTAAATCATGAAACCGTTGAATGTTTATTTACTTTTTTAATTTATAAAGAGTGTAAATCCTTTTAATTCAAGCACATATTTAAAATTATTAAAGCGGGAAATTTCAGTATTTTTATGAATCGGTTTTTAAAAAAGGGAAAAAATCAGAATCGTGTTATATTTTTCTTTTAGAGAAACACTTCTTTCAGTTTTAAAATAATATTTTATGAGCTCTTTATCGATAACTTTATTTTTAATTTCGATTCCTAGAAATAAACTAAAATTTTCAAAATCACAGGTTTCATAAGGAACGGTTATTGCATAAAAAAAATAATCGTTAGTTTTCCAAATGAGATTCTTCAATATCTGTTATAACATAGCATAACAAAAGAACAGATGGAAAATCATACAAAAGTACCGCTTGCCGTTAACAATAACAGCAATTTGACCAACAATTGTAGTTTTCTGTTAATTCAGGCACATAGCGTTTCGTTACATCAATTTGTGGCTCCTGGAATTAGATTAGCAGATTGTTCTTATTGTTATTAGCTGTTTGATAAAAAAAATAAATAAATAAAAATAATAAAAAAAAATTAGTTCTTTTATACACAATCATCAGCTCATATTTCATCAGCTCGTCGTAAATTTACACGGGCTAGTAATTATTTTTCTAAAATGCCATAGTGAAATAAATATTTTATGTGATATGCATGTGAAACAGAATATGCATTTATTCACGCATATTCTGTTCTCCATTTTTGTTTCGGTTTGGATCACAAAAAAATAAAAAAATAAATAAAAATAAAAAATAAAAAAAAATAAATAAATAAAATGAGAATAATAATAATAATGAAAGATAAGTTAGTAGAAGAAAGAAAATAATAGATAAAGTATTAAAAAAGATTAAGATATTAAACTAAATATATACAGAATTTTAAAAACTCATTTAATCCATAAAATTCTAATTTTATTAAAATAGGTTTTTTTTAAATATCATCGATACTCAAAATTAGTTTTGAAAATCAAGAAATCAAGAAAGAATTCATTAAAAAGAAATAAAAAACAGCCAATTTATTAAATTTAAAATTAAATATATCAGTGTACAACTATATAAGTAATCAAAACAAAACAATTGCATTGGAATAGTAAATATAAATAAGAAAATCTGCATTTAGTACTAAATTTATTTGAAATCTGATTCTATATAATAGAAATATATTACAGATGAAAAATGTTTCAACTAAGCTGTAAAAAACGATTTAACTAATGTAACACTTATCTGGTTTAATTGGAACAAAGAAATAAGTTTCTTAAATAGCTCAAAATAATTTATTACAATTTAGGGTACAATTTGAGCACAATACAGATACATATACTACAAATAAAACAAAATTACATCTAAACACATAAAGTTAAAGGGAATAGTGTAAACATGAGAGTCATATGGATATACGTCTCATTCTTACGGTTACTGGAGAGGGACTCGCTTCCTTGTTGATGACGTCATGGGTGGTGCTGTAGACAGGGGGGGGGGCTTGCTATATAAATATTTTACAGCAGAGTTTATTCTGAATCGCTTAATTTTCTCTATCACCCATTATTTTCCTATACTGTGAATATTTTTATAATTAAATTTAATTACATTGAACAAAACCGTAAAATGCTTTTATAACATGGTCACAAAGTTTTTAAAAATTAATATTTATTTATAAAACTTAATTTGTTAGCAGAGCTATAATAACTTTTCTAATAAAAGATTTTAGAATTATTTTTTGTGTTTCCTATTAATATATTAAATATATCAGCTGTCTAATAAATTTTTAACAAAAATAAATTAATCAACTAATATATTTTAAAATGATTTTAAATGAAGTTTTTATTTTAATTTCAATAAAATTCTGTTGAAGATTTTACTTAACATTTTATCACAAATATAAAATTTAAAGTGTTGCCACTCTATAAAATTATCTTTTTATATTCTGATAAAAACTTTTCTGAATTTCAGAGATATATGACTTTTTAAAAATATTTACTGGCATTCTGTGTTTAAAGTTTACTCCTCTCTCGAGTATAAATAATAATAAAAATAATATTATATATTCAATATAATAAGGGATAGTTTTAATAATTTACTAAATAACTGATCAGAATTTTTAGACATACATTAGTATTTATAATATTAAAATTACAATAAATTTATTAAACTCAAAAAATATTGAATTGAAGGAATTTATGAATGGAATTTTTAAAAGAGGTAAAATATTTTAAAAATATGTTTGTGTAAAGTGTATTTGTTGAGAGGATTAATTTAAATTTAATTATAACACTGGAAAACTTTATATAAGATTCTTCACGAAAATATTTATACGCAATTTTTTTTCTGTGAAACACTAATAATTATAAGATTATAAAATTATTAGCAGTATTATTCTCTGAGTAAAGTATAATAACAAATAAATATAAAGAGTAATTGTAAGATTAATTTTGAGAATTGGTGCTCATATTCTAAGAAAATGTGAATGTGAAAAAATGTAAAGAAAGAAATGCCGATTTACTTCCTTTATATTCGATTCCGAGTCTTGAAAATTCGAAAACTGCTTAAAAAATATTTTAAAGTCTAAAGAAAATTTAGAAACGTTGATATTTTATTAACTTAAATAATAGCTTAAATTACCCTAAACATTTTTTTATTTTTTTTTAAAATACGTTTGTGTGCCACATTTTTGTCTTCCATCATCATAAATCAAAGTGTTGATCAAATTAGAAGAATCAGAAAAAAGAATCGTGTATTATCTTGTGATACCAACTTTTTGCCTAGATTTGATAACACAAATAAAAACAGATAAGCATGTCTTTCTCTTCACAATTAATCATCGCTTATGCGCAGTAAAACTAAATGGATATTTCCAGTAGTGACCTTCCGAATGGCTATACTTAATGGAAAGACTATAATTAATGTTTTCATTTATTTAAGTAGCGCTGAATTTATTATTATTATTAACTTTTTTATATACTTACTTTGATTATTTTTTACTTCCGTCCTAGAATTAAAAGTTAATGATGTGAAAACTGAGATATTATAAAACAGCACCAAAGAAGAAACTGACTATTTTTTTTCAAGCATGTGTTGGATTTAAATAATGTTGAATAGGGTCGCTCAAATTTTCGTAAATATTATAGGGTCAAAAGAACAGAAAGTGTAAGAAACCCTGATCTAAAATTATATACATTCTATTGACAGAAAGTATTAAATAAGTATTATTTATATCTCGTCTTAATATATTATTTAACATAAAAAAATTTCATTTTTATAAATAGTAAATAAAATATTAAAAAGAATATAGTTTTTTAAGAATACGATGAAGCTTCCATGAAATAAGTTTGAAGCTGCAAACTATAAGAAATAAGAAAATTTAAACTTACAGTTGTTTTTATTTATTTAAAGCTTTACTACTTCATTTTCAGTACAATTTCTTAAAAAATGTCTTAAAAATGCTTGCCTTTGTCATCTTTAATGTAATAACTTCAGTGTACTAGTTTCAGTAGTATTTAATATTAATCCAAGGCCTGATGTATAATTTTAGATATTTTACAGAGATACTCGTGTCCATAAATTAAGGATAACGAGAATTCAGGCAAACAAAGAGGCAGAAGCAAAACAAATGTGACTTATTTGTAAAGTCTATTTATAAAACAAAAGGTAAAGAGCCAAAAAGATGCTATAAGTTTGGCATCATTAATAAAAATGGCAATTTTTACTCCCTGTGCAAATTTACAAAAAGAACCTATTTACAAAAACCAATATAACATGGTTGGTATGATGGTTAATACATAGTATGCCCCCCAGACGATGCAATACAGGTCGTACAACGCCTAGGCATGTTGAGCATCACATTATCGATCTAATCTTGGGGAATATTACACCACTCATCAAGCAATGCTCTCCAAAGTTTTGGTGGACATGTGGTAGGGGGCTGAGGGCTGCACTTCATCAGCCAAGCATGTCCCACAAATGTTCGATTGGTTTCAAGTTCTATGAGTCGATACGGGTGATATCATCCGATTGTAGGCATTCGTCTACAATGTTTGCACGGTGAAAACGGGCGTTGTCATCCATAAACAGAAATTTTGCACCCATGGCACCCCAAAACAAACATAGACGTTGTTCCAGAATGGCATCCCGATAGATGTGGCCTGTCATGGTTACATTCTGAACTTGCAGGTTAGTTCTGGAACCCAGAATAATTCCTCTCGAAACGAGCACTCTGCACCACTATAACGGTGTCGTTTAACGGTGTTCTCTTGCTGGTAACGGGTACCTGGCCCTCACCAAATGAAAGTCCGGCGAGAATCAGACTGAAAGCTAAATCTGAACTCGTCGGAAAGCATCACACAAGACCACTGTTGTCGTGTCCACGATGCATGCTTTCTACTCCAGGCTAAACGCAGGCAACAGTGAGTTACGGTAAGTAGAACACATCTGAGAGGCATATAAGGCATATAGACCAATGTACCCTAAGCGTCTATACACGGTCTGCCTTGAAATTGTCGTACCGGTAGCTGAAGAAAGCTGACGAGACAGGTTTGATGCTGTGCTTCGTCTGTTTCTTTGGCCAGTAACTGCCAAATACCGGACCTCATTTGGAGTGACCTGTGCTTTAACTCGGAGGTGACATGTGGTGTAACGTCTACTCACATTACCATCATCTTGGAACTGTTGCCAAAGCCTGGAGATGATACTCTGGGCGATTCCAAGTTCATCGGATACCTCCAGCAGGGTACCCCCACATTCCAAACGGCTGATAATTCGACCACGTAAAAAATAATCCAAATGCTTCCTTTGTGCCATAACTACGCAGTTATTGCACTGAAAAGCTTTTAAAGCGCTAATGAACAATTTTACTTCTTTGCAACCATTTCTTATGTACTCCTTTCTTACACTGTCATCATTGTGACGTACTATCACCACCATCTGGTGGTTTCTTGTAATCTGTATAATGTGTCTAATGTGAAAAACAATAAACAGTAGGTAGTCGTTTTTGCTAGTCTTTATTTTACGTGAACACTATCAATTTTCTGAAGTAGTGACGTGTCCTTAACATATTCCCATTCATTTAATGATAATTTTAATTTTCGTTTACGAAATAAAATCTTGAAAGCTCTCTTTTTTGCGAGTTCATAATCACGCATCTTTCGTTTGTGTTTGTTTCTCATCATCTACATTTTTTAATTTAATGGTTGAGTAATTTATATCGAAGTTTTTATTGGATAATCATACATCTTTCGAATTGTGAATATCTAGTTGCAGTGTTGATGTTAAAAATCTCTGATTTTCTGAAGGAATCTTAGAGGAATTTTTTCGTTTTTAATCTAATTCTTGTCTTACTTATGATGCACAGAATATAATCACCAGCTTCAAAATCGGATACTACCGATCTTGAAGCATATCTTATATAAGATAATCTTATCATGACTGTTCATAGCTTATAGAACCGTCATATAAAATAGATATTATAAATAAAAATTTGACTGATGTGTCGAAAAGTTTTTGAAGGTTATTTTGACATGCTGAGTTTATTAAAGAAACCACCGAAGCTGAAGAAAGCCAAAATCATTTACTTGACGATTTGAGTGAAGTATGTTATTCATTCCATGCAATTAAAAGAAATCTCTTTTATTCGAAATTTCATTTTAAAACTTTTTGAATGCGGATTCAGTTTCATTTATTTCGTAAGACCTGTTGGATGATTAAATGATTGAATACGTGTAGGAGGATGGGAACAATTACAAATATTAAAAATGAAAGAGAAAGCTGTAAAAGTCGTGGTGCTGCAATTATCTGCAAAACAAGCAGCCAAATGGCGAACAAGACTGAGAGGTATGGGTACTTATCAAAATATTCGAAATATTAGATTTACAAAGAATCTTTTATGAGTAAGGTGTAAGACCACCTCTGGGATGTAATATAATTTGAATTTACCTCAAAACTGATTCACATAAGTGCAGAATAGTATTTAGAAGAATATTATATCATTCTTATGGAAACATTGGAAACTTCTTGGATTGATGCAGATGGAACATATCGCGATTCCGTATTGAACACTCTAAAATAGGCCACAATAATTTAACTATAATAAACTCATTGATTATTTGGGCCAAGGTAAATATTTAAATTCATCCTCTTTGAGATCATGATTAGCCCACACCTGGATAAGTGCAGTATCATCCTGGAAAATTCAAGCACTTACAGGAAATAGTTTGTAAAATAGGATTAACCACGTCAGAAGAAATGTCTTTGTATTTCTCCTAAGTGATCCTTAACTTCAAGATTAGATTAATCCAGCAAAAAAAAAAAAAAAAAAAAAAAAAAAATGACACGGAAACTCATAGCATGACATATCTACCTCTATACTTGATCATGGAAAGAGACAAAAATGATCGCTCATGACCCGTCCTGCTGTAAGGAAAAGCATCACGTGATATGTCAGGCCATGTTATTTTCTTCTACTTAACAATCGATCAGGTTTTGTGAGTGTAACAACAGAGTAGACAACGTTTGGCATTAACATTTATAACAAATGGTTAGGAAATTGCTGTTCTGTCTTAAAATGTTCTGTTTACGAATGTGCCTCCTAATTGTTACCATTGTCACTAGACAATCCAGATGCTCATTGTACTATGCGGTCATTTTCGAGGCAGTTGTTTCTCTTTCTACACTCGTTGATTTTTTTTTTATAAATAGCTTCATTTTTCAGTTCACTATTTTACTTTGCCGAGTTCTGCTTGCTTTGGTATGATTTTAGACAACGTACTTTCAGAAAGTTGGGATGTTTTAGTTTCACTTCCATTAACTTGACGGGCTCTAACAATTTGATATCTTTGAAAATCTGAGAGATCCGATATTTTACACTTTTGAAAATAATCCAAGATTTACAGAACTTTGATAAAAAGCAACCGCATACTACCAGAATATGTATACATATATATTTATAAATGAGACTAATAGCTATTTATTTTAATACTTCACTTTTACGAAGAGCATTAAGAAATATCACTTTTATTTACAAATGGTATTCCATTATTTCAATAATTACCCATACTACTTTATTACCTGTACTAGTGAAATGCTTTCCTACATCGCATAGGAATGGAAAATAATAATTTTGAAACAAAAATGTAAGTGGTAGTTACGGCCCTGATTTTTCATTAATAAAAAGTAAGAATTTTTTAAAGTATAGTTTTGTGTGCATTTTATATATAATGCATAAGTAATTTTCTTAAAATAGTTCTTTATCTATAAAGAGAAAAGTCTAATTAAAAAATAGTTTTAACGTTTAATTCTTATTCTGTTTTTACGAACTTCCGATTTTAAGAACTGTTTTAATATTAGAGAGAAGAACGTTCTGAACATTCATAAAAACCAGCGTCTATTGTAAAATAAAATTAACTCATTCTATTAGGGGCTTCTGATTATGAACAGAGAATATTTAATAAATTTTATAAAGGAGCAAAAAATAGTTTTTTCTTTTTGAAAAATGGTAAAAAAGGACTTCAAATGATTCTTGATTAAAAACTTGTATGTTTAATAAGTTTGGAATACTATAACTTCTGAACTAACTTCGGGTGTATTATCACTTTCCATTTCTGTTCAGGAGACTGAAAAATTGTTTTGTTAATGTTTAGTCAACAGGGTAATCCAAGTAATTGCTTTTTAAAAAAATTAAAAAAAATGCATTGAACATTTTGATGATATTAATGAATCTCTTAGAAAAGTACTAATAATTGCTATAAAACAAAAGATTTTTAAATGATACTCTTAAAAGCAAAATAATATTTTTTTCAAATGTAACTCATGAATCCAGAAAATACTTAGAACTGCTGTATAGGATGTCCCAAAACGACCGCATAAACTCTGCACAGCTAGATTCTTCGTTGAGAGTGCATAAAAACTGACCAAAGAAACGTTCTGTACAATCCATAGTTTACGAGAAAAATATGAAAAAAAAGTATGACATTACTTCCGGTGCAAGGAAAAACATTTTATTAAACATATCAACATCAGTATATGCAAAATTTAAAGGAAATATTCAAAGTGCCCGCCGTGAATGTCGAGGCAGGCTTGAGCGCGTCGTGGAATGGCTGTCATCACACGTTGCATCATTTCGGAGTCCACTGAAGTATAACCAGTTTGCTTGAGATGAACTAATAGGAAAAAATCCAACGGTGTAATGTCTGATGAACATAGAACTGGACCCCCACGTCCAATTCAGTGGCCGGGGTATTCCATATCCAGCCAACAACGTTCAGGAACACAGAATTGCACCGGAGCCCCATCATGATGGAACCAAAGGCATTTCCATTACATCGGCCTTTACATTAAGTACATATCGTATTAGTCACGAACGGAATACCTGATTAACAGACGAAGACTACCAGTAGCTGCAACATGCAGCCTTTTAAATATCAGTTCAATGGCGGCTTAACGTCATTCCATGGCGCGCGCATGCATGACGCGATATGCGAGGCGAACGTTTTAAACATTATCGTCTGGAAAGATATGCAAATACTGTTGTTGATAAGTCCAATAAATTGTTTTTTTCTTGCACCGGCAGTCACACTTTGCTTTTCGTATTTTTCTCGTAAACTATGGATCGTACATGAACACTTCTTTAGGCAGTTTTTATGTAATCCTAACGAGGAATCTTGCTGGGCAGAGTTTATGCGGTCGTTTTGGGACACACCGTTTAATATAAATAAAAGAACATAAGAATTTCTCAATTTTCACCGTTGTAATTTAACTGATGCTTATATTTTAGTATTTAAATTAGACATTTATTTATAATTTAGTTCGAACTTACATTAGAAAATCAAAACATTCCGAGTTTAGATAAATGATTATAGTTTATTGAGAGAGATATGTCTTAGAATCTATTAGAAGAAACATTCAAAGACAATCAAAATATAAGAAAATTATAAATTTCCTTAATCGTATCTTTTCGGGGGATCAAAATGTTTTATAATTATAGCTCATTATTCATTTTATTACATTTGTTAAGACTCATCAAATGCAATTTAATATCGTTTTAAATTGAAATATCGGAATTTATCCAGAAGGTATGAACTAATAAGAAAGAAGAAACCTTCTATAAATTGTTTGATAATTTTCTTTTATCATTGCAATTTAGAATCAAGAAAAAAAATGCACCATCTATGAAAGACGGAATCACTATATACTGCTTCATAGGCTGAAAAGTTAGCCATCAGTGCCATAGCCCAAAATAATTTATGATACTTTCATCTCTTTCTCTTTTACGTGGTTTCTCTTACACCATTTCTTTTTGCTGATTATAATTCAAAATACGCGCAAATAACAGTAGCAACCTTCACAATTCAAAGAACGGAAAACGACCTTTAAAATCTATTTTGTATTCAACATCCATAAGTAATTTCGAAAATTCTGAAATTTCAAAGTAAGTAATAAAAAATAAAATTTCCTATCAGGTAAAATTATAGTTGCTTTATATAACGACTCAAACAACTATACTAATATTTCTAGATATCTATAAACTCTAATAGAGACTATAATTGTATATTAGATTTATTAATAGTACCGTAAATAACAAAAATGTTTCATTAAAAAATTTAAATGCAAGTCAGATAAGAAATTTCTTAAGACATAACCTTGGAGAATACGATTTTTCAAATTAAATAAAAAGCAACTTTTATTGGGAGCGGAGTTGTTCTAATTTTTGAAAACAGATAAGATATAATTAGAAGATAATTTTCTTTCTTAAGGACAGCTGTTTTGGTTATTTAATATATTTATTATTCAAATTGCTCAAATATAAAGACAATATTTTCACTTTTCAACGCTATTTATAATCAGCAGTTTCTTTAAAATAACTCTAGCAAAACATTTTGGAAAAGATAAAAAAATTTGAGACAGAAAGTCCAATTTCATACAGAAATTCTACGATGAACACTTCGAAAAATCTCATTATTAAGAACAAAATGACTGATATATGGCAAAAATTCCACATCTACTTCTACTAAATATGAATAAAATTTCAGAGAAATCTAAAATGGATATGTTAAATGATGTTCTAATTATTATTATAGATAATGAAAATATTGGGTTTTAATGGAAGTTTTCCACCATGATAAAAGCACCTACGTTACAATCTAACAATAGAAAGATCTTTAATATCTGTACAACAGATTAAAAAAGTTTTCCCTTAACATTTATCCTGACAGAAAAACAGTGAATCAAATCATTCCTCAAAACGAATGAAATCTTTTCTAAAAAGATATTTCATGATAGAATTCCAAGAAACGTATTCTCCATCTATACCTCAATGAATACTATTTCTCTTACTTTTCCTATTACAACAAATAAAGATTGTACTAAAAAAAGAACTAAACATTATCAAACATTGATATAGTAATTATTTTGAGTTGAAAACAACAGACATTTTCTTTACTCCTGTAAGATAAATTGAAGTTTTGTTGTTTCCATAAGTATTTCTTTTCCAGTGATCAATTACACAAAGTAATCTTCAGAATAGTTTATAAGTATGTGATTGGCTCTATAAAGCTTAAGGATATGGGACTAGTATTATAAATTTTAAGGTTCCTTAATGAAGAGAGGGTTTTCCCTCTCCATTAATTGTTCCTATACCCGTTCCCTTTCTGCCGGTCCTGCCCATTTTCTTACTTGTCTAGGTGCCTCTTGGAGGCAGCTGAGGTTTAGCAGAATAATATCTAGGTGGAAGTTGTGGAGGGACTTTTGGACCTGGTGTATGCTTTCCAATACCAGGCGGATAAAAAACAACAACAACATAGTTTATAAAATAGTTTTAAAATAATCTTCTGAGTTTATTTTAACATTATCAGGATTCTCCGCGTGCACCACCAATATGAAAGACAAAATTTTGCCAAATCCTTCTGATGATGCACAAATGAACACTTAAAATTCATCAATAATTTTTTAAAGAGTTATACAACACCATGAAAAGTTACTTGAAATTCGCATATGCTATCCTCGACTGTCACAGCTAGGTTTGTTTATCTAGGTTGCTCTAGGTCTCTGTGGACTGTAGAAGCTGTAACTCTTTCCCTTTATCATGAGCTCAGTTCCAGTGAGATTAAATCTGATTTGCCATTCACCTTCAATGAAGTTTTTACAGAAAGTAAAAAGCGCTTATGGATGTCTGGAGGGTTCCACATACTCATAATTGCTATCCTTGAAAACGCCCTGCTAGCGCCTTGCTTTTAAAGGGAACTAGAGGCTAACAGACTTGTATTTCACGTTTTACAAGAGATCACCTTAGGGGCCTCAAGTATGTGCAGGGTCAAAAGACTTTTAGTCTGTGCACAAAATGCAAAGTTGAACGGGTATCACATGAGCATATCTTGATCTGCTTGAATTTTGACTTGGAAGAGGCTTTTTCAATGTCCCTTATGATTTTGGATTTCCTGGCTGTTTATGGAGTTGGTCTACTATTGAAATTGGGCCATCTGAGATTAATAACAACAACAAGAGTTTTAATTTTTGGAAACGACTCTTAAGTATGGGAAATGTTTACCATTCCATATTCTTAAAATTTATTGGCAAGTTATATAACTCTCTCTCTCACAAACACATGCACATACTCACAGAGTCAATTTTGATATTGCTATAACATAGCTTTCAAGCAATGTGATTACGTGTGCTGAAATACATGGATACAGAGAGGCATTTTGGGCCACCCCCAACTAAGAAAAATATAAGAATTTGGTGGAATTAGAAAAAGGATTAAAAAACCAACTCATGGTAAATTACTAAGGGACCTATATAAAACTGAGACAATGGTGAAATCACTTAAGAAACGTGGCATTAATACTACATTGGATATTACAAAGGACAATTTGTTGTATGAGAACACACTTACTGAACTAGAAAAGTTTTCAAGTGACTCTCCATTTAGCTCAGGAGATGAATACCAGGATTTTGATGAAGATTAAAAAGTGTTATATTCCAGATATATTGGGTATTTGCAGAAAGTAGTAGTTTATATTTTTATTTCTTTACATTTAAAATGCTGTAAATTCATTACAATGAACAATAATAAAGTTTTATCTTGAAAAAAAGGTATATAAAAAAGGGAGTACATCTTACAAACCAACAAATACTATAAACTCAGGATAGCTAGATTTGTGGTCTAATTCAGATTACAAGTCAAATTTTTTGCCTGCATTATTCTCATAGTGTAACATTTCTTCATATAATAAATTAGGTATAAAAATATCATAAAATTAATCCTAAAAAAAAAAACTATAACATGTGTTTTGATGATAAAGAAGACTCCAAGACATCAAACCATGTAACAATTAAAACACGAAATTATTCTGATTATAAAAAGCTAGATAGCAGAATTTAGTGATAGGATTTTGATATTACTAACTGAGAATCATGAAATAATAATAATAATAATAATTGACAATAAAATAATATTTGAAAATCATGATAACAATCATAAAAAAGTAGGTATTGAGTCAAAAATTATGACTGTTAAACACAGCTTCTCTTAAAAAAAAAAAAAAAAAAAAAAAAAAAAAATTGAAATTTCAGATTAAATGAATTTAGAATGTTTATAAATTATGTAAGTCTATCTCTATATTCAATTCTATATTGTTTAACAAACAGAAAAATTTCTGAAATATTAATGTTGTTATTTAGTATTCCTCTGATAATAATGCATTTAAGTTTTTTAATAATTAAGATTTTGTTATAAAAAATTGTGTATTATTTCATAAGTGCAATTATAAAGCCGTTAATGTATTTGTATATATTTTCCATTTTTTAACAATACATCTCACTAGTTTTACATTCTCTGTTTACTATTTTTTACAATGAAAGATAATAAAATTCAATTTTAATAAAAGTGATTCAGCCAGTCAATTAAGAAAAAAAATTAATGATATATTTTATATTTGAGTAAAAAATTAATAATTTTATAAACGTAAATGTTCTCAATTATAAAATTTTTTTTTGAAATATATTCATTGTGAAACTAAAATTTTCCATGCTAAATTTATTTTTATTAGAAATATTTAATGTTTATATCGATGCAAATTCAATATGTGACTCTGATACCTGAATTTGTATTCGATAATGAAGAGCATATGTTTTTTTTTTTTGATAATAATTTTTAACTTTATAATATGTTAAAAAGATAGACCGTTATAACTTTATTCGCGAAACTACTGTATGTTTTGTGAATATAGCAACTGAGCCATTTAGTTAAATATAACATAAAAAATTTTTTCTCCTTTTTTCAACAATTGTTTTATTTACTTTTATTTTCCTATTTGCATTAGAATTAACAAAACCTTATTTTGATTTCATTCCAAAATCTGTAAATTTTAATTTAATTGATTAAAATCTTATAAAATTATTTAAATAAGGCTACTTTGTCATGATTAAATGAAAGTTTCGAAAATCAAACTGTAATTAAATGTATCGATTTTAGAGTTAAGATTCATAACCGATTATTTTATATCATTATAATTAATATTATTACAGCAGATTTATGTATTAATTAATACATTATACACACGCAAAATAAAGCATTGAAAGATATTATCACATTTGGATATTAATGATTAATGTTATAAACATTAAAACAACGCAAATTTTATTGTTAAAACAATTGCAATGAAATCATAAAAATGTTAAGAAGTTTGTTACTTAATAAACTTTTTCTCTCGTGCGTTAATAAATTTTGTCTTTCCTTATATGCTGTCTTCCGATTTGTTTCATGTTTCTTTGTTACGCTACAGTCTTAGTAAATAAATATCATATTTAAAAATTTTGTTATAATTTTTTATTTTATATATTATTACATAACCATTTCATATTGTTAAGACTGATAATATAGAATGTTAAAATCGATACAGTGTTTTGATTGTTATAAATGATATGATAAAAGATGTTACGATGAATGATACGATAAAAATAATAATATACTATCAATTAGAATACCACTTTCCAAACATGAAAGAATTAAAAAAAATAATTATAATTAACTTATATAGAACATAAAAAGCAAGAAAATGTTTTCTAATTATAAAAAGTGTGATTTATAATCTCCAACAATTTTTTTTACGTTAAAAACTTTCTTTATTAAACAAAAATCTACATAAATGTATTTAGCTTATAACTATAATGATTGTAACATTTTCAATTTTATAAGCTTTCAGCTGATTATTCGGACACAGGTATTAAACAATCTACAACATTTTTATCTTGGATTAGATAATATAAAATATTTATTTTTTCCATGTTTCAAATTATTTAATAATACTTAAAAGTTTAATCATTACTGTTTTTTTTCTGTATTCTGGAGACAGATGCAAGCAGGTTAGACAAAATCATATAGTAATTATCTAACTCATCGAAAAATAAACTTTCAAATAACAGATTTTCTCTTAATAAACAAATGACAGAATTGCAGCATATTTAGATAAATACAAAAACATTTATGACAGAATTGCAGCAAATTTAGATATATACAAAAACATTTATGGAAGACTTAAAAACAAATAAGGTAACATACCTGGTTGATGTCCCACAGTACTAGTACTGCACCCAAGGCGGAAAGACGGTAAGCTAGTTCTTTACCTAGCCCATGACCAGCTCCCGTCAAGAGAACTATCTCTCCCTTGATACTCTTCTTGGATTTAGGACACAGGCAACGAAATAGTCTGATAAAAGGCTCAGCAATTATTACAAAAAAGATAACAATTGAGTCCCAAATGTCACCACAGCAACCCATTATAAGTTTTTCATTTATTGATCTTTTCTTATATGAATCTAGTGCTCAACATACAGCTGTTTCCAGAGAGGCTTCTTTTAAAAGAAATCGTTTTCGATTTAAAAAAAAAATAATTAAATCATGAATATATTTGTTAGAATAATACTTAAACCATTGAAAATTTTAAAATAAAATTAATGTTTACTATTTTTATTTTAATAAGATAAACACATTAGACGAGCTAATGTTCTGATTAGTTGTGAACCACACACTTTGAGAGTAAAAACAACTCTTAACTCCGAAACTTTTAGTTTTAGAATGACGAATTTTAATATTCCACCGATAACTCTTTTCTTTTAATTCTTATTCTGAGAGGATGCGAGATTGAAAACGATCATCACCCTGAATTATTCATAGTGACCTTCACTTTTTTTTCCCGCTGAAATATTTACGAGGGAAATTATTTTATCTCGAATTTATCAGCCATTCATCAAATGTCAAGTTTATGATTGCTTGATTCTACATTGTTGATAAATTCAAAAAATCATGTGGTCTAAATATGTCAGTCTCTCAAGAAAAATCTCTATTCATTCGGGGATCTTTTCTCATTATGAGTATATCGCTTGAAAAGATAGAGGTGTGAAACTGTCTTATCAAGGTTTCCACAGTTGATTTTTTAAGTATGTTCCTGTAGACAAATTATAATTTATATATCCTAAAGAAAATTATATTCTAATAAATCGAAATTTTAGAATTTACAATGCTTATAATAACAGTTTTCTATTGAAAATCAAACACAAACAGTTGCACATAGAAAAAAGCGCCGAGACAAAAATTTTTGAATAAATTTCAGAGTTAATATTTTCAAAATTTGGTTTTAAATAGTTTTATAACTTTATATTTTCTCATTTCTATATTTAATTGTGTAAGTTATTCATATTATATGTATAGTATATGTAAAAGATTTAAATAAGTTATTATATTGTGAATATAGGCTAGTATATGTATATATTTGTTATAAATAAAATGAATTTTTAATCGATCGTAACGATAGTAATAATTTAATAGTTTAATTAGAAGTTATGATTAAATTTTAAATATTTCAATTATTTTATTTTCATTCTTTTTACATTTAAACAGCACTTGTTAAAAAATTCTCATTATGCTTAAATAACGAATACTATGTTGGTAATTATAATATCTAATAATTTGAATGCATTTCTGCATAAATTTAGTAAGTTCATTTTTTGAATGATGTATCAGTAATTGAAATATTGTATATATTACATTGTAAAGCTACTAAGCTTTCAATTTTAATTTCGCCCTACTTAGTATACAATTATTTTTTTTTTCTCCGCGAAAAAGATATTTTGATTTTACATTGCATACATTTTTAAAATTGTTTTTCATCATAAAAGATATTTTTGAAAAAGATAATATGTTCTTTCAAAAAAAATTTTTTTTAAATTTTGATTGCGTTTATTTCTTAAAAAAAGGTAGAATGTCATTATGTGGTACACTTTTCAAAATTATATTCGTTTATTTAATTAAAATTTTAAATTTTCATTAATCATTTGCCGCATATTTCTTAGATTTATTAACAAAATTTTAAATAATATAAAAGCAATACCATGATATTAATATGACTCCGAGGTATTATTCAGCTAAATATTATAGATTGGCACGCTCTAAGCTTAATAGGCACAATTGTTTAAATGTCTAATGAGCACCTTCATTCAGTGCCGATATTAGAGAAAAAGCTTATAATTAATAAGCTGCTTTTTCCTCTAATATCTTTCTTTTTGAAATTAAGTGAATACATAAATGCCTTGGTACTGGTTATGCCATGAGCTCCAATGGTTCTGTAGCTTCACGCCGCTTCCCGTTAAGATCAGCAGAGTGACATACCAGTTGCCTCGGACAGTGATTGGGTGGGTGACCACATTCCTCCTCATTGAATTACGGGAGCTCCGTGAGCTTGGGACGTATCCAAGTTTATCTGTGGTGTCCCAAGTCTTTCCGTTGGGAGGTGTGGATGTGGGGAAGAGCATGTCATCTCAGGTGTGACCTCGTTATTTGACTCAAAATTACGTGGCGCTTGCTGATAGGTGAGTATTCCAGACCTGGTAACCTTAAGATATAGTTCTGGGCTCGCCTCCAGTGTTATGTGCTAGTTATGACGTGGCCTAGTGGTAGAGCAACGTTCGACCGAGTGAAGAGTCCCAGATTTTCTCTCAGTTACTGCTGAGCAGCGAGTGATAGATGTTTTGTTTCTGCCTTCGGCATGCATGTCTGTTGAGTGGTACTCAAGAGTTTTGAAGATTTTCTCCTTTGTGATGTGTAAATCGGGCGCACTATCATTGAAAGGTAAATATGGTTAAATATGCCTTACAATAGCCTCTAGCTGTTAAGTTGTATATATTATACAGAGCGTAATATAAAAAAAGTAATTGGAAATGCAAGATAATTACACTGATGTTAATAAATTAAGGATAATTCAGATCCATACAGAAATTGAACTCTAACTAAAAATTTCACATGTAGAATTATCATACACATCATGAAGAATAATATACAATTTACAAGAAACCACCAGATGTTGCCTATAGTACGTCACAATGATGAGAGGATAAGAGAGGGGTATGTAAGGAATGGTTGTAAAGAAGTAAAATTGTTCACAAGCGCTTTAAAAGCCTTTCAGTGCATTGATTGATTGATTGACTGTGTGGGGAGACCCCGGACTGTACCATGTGGTTAACGGGTAAAGTCTTCCCCACACCTAGAGCCCCCTAGACCTCTAAGAGGTGCTTGGGAGCACCTGCATCTCTGCAATATTTATTAAAAAAAATAATAAAATAAAAAAAATAAAATAAAATATATAAAAATAATAAAGTAAAAAAAAAAAAATATATATATATATATATATATATATAAATAATAAAAGAAAAAAAAAGAAGAAGAAAAGAGGGAAACACATTGGAGGCAGACAGAGGCGAGTTCTTTTGGGCTGTCCCTGTAAGTTGTTATTTTTGATGTTTCATGAATAGGACAGATGTTGCTACCTGCTATTCATTGTCCGAGTCCTCGGTTTGGTTACCCGCATCATTAACATTAGTAGAGGGAGTTAGTCTCAGGTCACGGCAGAGCTTCAGTCCTCTTCCAGTCATATAGAGCATAAGCTTGGTGAGAAGTTGTCTGCGATGGCGATCCCCGAGGCAAAACTTGAGAAAATCGGTGTTGTTTTGTTGTGCATGCTTCTTTAGGTGATAGGGGGCTGTTTCCGAGCACTCTAAAATATAGTGAAGTGGGTCACCTTGGGTTCCACAAATGCAATAGGAGGAAGTTGCTCTCTGGGTTTTGTAGAAGTACTGCGGGTATGGGCCGTGAAATGTGAGGAGTTGATTAAGGTAAGGATTACAATGTGTATGTTGATTGGTGACTCTTGGGAGAAAGGTTTTGGTAACACGACCAGTTGTAGCATCATCCCACAGTTACTGCCAGTTGCTGATGGTGAATTGCTTCAGTTGCCTAGTGAGTGACGATCTCGGGAAAGGGATAATCAGCGCCTCGGTATCATCAATTATCGTGGCTTCCTTAACTGCCTTGTCCGCACTTTCATTACCAATGTCACCTTGATGGGCTTTTATCCAGCTCAATTTAATTTGTGATGGTGAATTTGCTAATTTGTTTTGAATTGAGTGGATGATCGGGGACTTATGTAGTGGATCAAGAAGTGCGTACAAGACTGATGTGCTGTCTGACCAGATGGTTGCCGGGGTGAAATTCTGATGGTCTATGGTGGTGATGGCTTGGGCAATGGCAATAGCTTCGGCTTGGAAAACAGAGTTCCAGTCCCTTAATTTGAATTTCGCCTCGTAGATCATGTGGTTGTCATGGTAGACTACAAATGCTGATCCTGTTTTCCTTTCAATTCGTGAGCCATCTGTATAGATGTTATAAGGTGTAGGTTTTGCCACTAATTCGCCTCCGATTTTGGAGGACTGCTGAGAAGGTAAGTTGTAGATGAGAATACCCTTCAGTCTTTTCGATGGATGTTCACAGTCTTTGTGCACAGGTCGTTCAAAGTCAGACGCAACGAAAGTGTGCCCTTCAGCTGTGATTGTTTCTCCTAGCTGCAGAACTTTCGTTTTGAGGGCTATCTGAGTGCAGGTGAGATGGAGAGGTGGTAATCCTGCCAAGATGTTGAGCGCAGTGGTGGACGTGGTCTTATAGCTTCTGGTGATAAGCAGGGTGAAATAACGTTGCAAGCTGTTCAATTGTCGCTGTTTTCTGACTGTCATGGGAAGAGTCCACAGGGAGGAGCCATATGTTGCCATTTTCTCGATGACAGAGAGATAAATGGCCTTGGTAATTTTGCCTTTAACGCCCCAGTCTCTTGTTATCATGGATCGGAATCGTTGAAAGATCGGGACCATTTTCTTCTTCAGTCTTCTGATGTGCTGTAGAAAGGACATTTTCTTATCAATTATGACACCAAGGTACGTTAGCGCCTTGGTGTGTCTTAGACTAGTGCCATCCAGAGTTATTCTTGGGTTGGATTTCAGAAACTTTGTTTTCCTATGAAGGATTAGCATTTGCGACTTCGGATGTGAAATTTTGAGTTTCAGATTTGTGCAATTCATGGAAAATAGCTGGAGAGATGCATTACTGTTTGCCTGGAGTGCTGCCCTTGTTTTGCCCTCAACAATGAGGAGCGTGTCATCAGCAAAAGCTATAACTTTGGTATGGTCTGGCCATGCTGACGTCAGAATCCCATTGAAATAAACATTCCAAAGAATGGGTCCGCCTACAGAACCCTTTGGGCATCCTCTAGTGTGGGGAATGGTGACTCGTCCTCCGTCATAGATAGTGGTTAGCGTACGATTTTCGAAAAAGCTAAAGATGACAGAAGTGATGTTTTTTGGGTACCCTGTTTGTTGAAATGCCTTGCGTAGCCCTGGCCACCAGAGTGAATCGAAAGCTTGCTGGATGTCAAGCGCGATCAATGCGACATATTGATCTCTCTGATGTGCTTCTTCGATGATGTTGCGGAGACTTTGAAAAGCGTGTTCAGTTGAGCTGTTACTTTTAAAACCAAACTGATTCCGGCTGAGGAAGCCCGTTTTATATAGATGATGCTTAAGCCTTCCTATGACCAATCTTTCTAAAGCCTTCCCCAGGGCTGACAGTAAGCAGATTGGCCGATAAGACGTTGGGAGACAAGGGTTCTTGTTATTTTTAAGAAAATAAATAACTTGGCTCTGTTTAAATGGCTGAGGAAATGTGTTAAGGTAGAGACAGCGGTTATAATATTGTAGAAGGAAAGCCGAGTCAGCTCGAAAAATCAGCTTTACAATTACGTTATCTATCCCATCCATACCTGGTGCTTTCGAATTTGCCAGATGCTTTACTATGTGCTTTAGCTCATTATAAGCAAACGGTGGGTCCGAGGTGGCCGTGGGTGTTGAAGATTGATTTCGTATGTTGTTATGATATGGATTATCGGTGGTGATATCATCAGCGGGGAATGTGGCTGTCATCAGATCTTTAAGTATACTTTCTATGGTTTGCTTAGTGTTGGTGGAAGTTGTTAAAGCCTGAAATTGCATTGGTTGGTAAACCTTACCAGTTGCAATCCGCTGTATAATTCCATGCTCACTGTTGCTCAAGGTGCAAAAACGAGACCAGCTCTTAAGCTTTGCCTCTAGAATTGACTTTTTATAACTGGCCAGGTGCTGCTTGTACATCTGGTGCATTTGGACCCTTATCGCAGAGGTGGAAGCACTTTTCATAAGTCTTCGCAATGCCCTAGTTTTTTGTTTTTGGGTTCGCAAACCTGGAGTCCCCCATGCAAGATTGAATTTTTTATGTGGGTTTCTGATGTCGAAAACTTCTTCAGCAGTAGATTTGACAACATCTATGAATCGGAGAGTTGTCTGCTCTAGCTTTTGGGTGGTGTTAGTGCTTTTAAGTTCTATTCTCAGATGTTGCAGCCTTGGCTTGATTGTTTGTACGAATTTGCGCTGCCTCTTGAGTGTCTTATACCGTCTGTTGAAAGTGATGGCCGCCGTTGAAGAGATGTTAAAGATGATATATTTATGATCTGAGCAGGAGACATCATCCGATACTGACCACTGTTGTATAAGTTGTGTGGCGTAGTCATTAGTGATCGTTAAATCAGGCCATCCAACTCCCATTGGACCCTGAAAAGTTGATGGGCTGTCTTGATCGTTTACGATGTTGAGTTGGTGTTGTGGCAGGAAGCCTTCAAGAAGAAGGCCTCTGTGGTCATTTGAGGGGTAACCCCACAGAATATTATGGGCATTGAAGTCTCTCCTTATTATCACTGGAAAGCTTGCATAGTTAATAAGAAGGTTCTGCAGCAGTTGAAGGCTGGTATCAAGAAGTTCACAGGGTGACGCATAGAGGCTGATCACAATTATGGGATTGGGTTGTAAATCTATTTGGATGGCTATTAGGTGCCGTTCGGAGAGGATAATTGTTGGGTTGAATGGTGCATTTATGACAATGGCTGGACGTGGGTTCTTGGGACCATTGGCGTATAGGACTTTCCATTTTAGGGGTAATCCCCTTATGTCACCTTTCAGCAGGTAGGGTTCTTGAATTAATCCAATGTTGATGTTGTTGGTTGCCATGAAATAAGTGAATTGAGTTATCGCTGAACGGCTTCGCTGCAGATTGGCTTGCATGCACTTGATGTTGCTACATGTGAGCATAGTTAAATTTCTGTCTGTGGGATGTTGCTTGATGGGAGGGGCATTTTTTGCATTGGGATTTCTGCTACTGGTGAGATTTGTTTGAGAACTGGTCGGTTGCTGATTTGTTGGATACATAATAAATTTGTTGAGTTATTATTTGCTGTCGGATTTAGATGTTTTGGTGAGATGCGTCAATAAGAGAGGCGTTCATTTAGGTAGTAATGGCAGGAGGGGTAATTAGAGCTATATGCAGTGTGTTTAGTGGAAAAGTTTGCTCTATTCTTGTTGTTTTCATAGCAGTTGATGCAACACACGCACGAAGATTCACAATCCCTCGTCTGATGTGACCCTCCACAGCGGCCACAATAGAAGCTTTTGCACTTACAGTCAGCTGTGCAGTGTCTGCAGTCTTGGCATTGTTAACACCTGCGCACTGGAATTTGTTTAACTTGTGCCGAGAAAAACACAGGAAAAGAAACTTTTGTTTTATCAATTGTCTGGCCAATGGTCTTGGACATTCAATAATGTAATTCCATTTTGGATTGGGGCCTAGAGTTTGTCTTTTGTATAAGACTGGGATTTTAAAGTCTTTAGGAAGAGATATGTCTTCTTTGATGGCAGTTACGACCTGATTGTCCATGCACTCATTGAGAAGGTTGAATATTATAATTTTAAGAGTCTCTTCTCTTCCACGAATATGTTGTTTGCTTTGAGAGTATCTTTCAAGATCTGAGATTCATTCGCCGTTTTACATTTAATTTCCAGATAAGAGTTTCGTTTGTAGATGCCAGCTGGTCTTATTGCCGTTTTGATGTTTTTAAGAATGTCAACTGTTTCACTGACCGGTTGTTTAATTATTAACGAAGATGTGGATGTATAAGTACAACGTGTTCTGCTCAACTGGAAAATTGACAACCTTGTTTAGTTTTATATCCAGGACACAATATTTTTTGAAGCAAGACTCATATACGCACATTAATTTGGATAAAATTATTTGCTAAAATATTTCTACAAGAAGAATTAATTCAAGAAAACTTGGAGAAAAATCCATCTTTATTTTTACAAGCTACCCTGCAACTCTACATGGCCGTTAATTTTTCATAGAACAAAAATTATTTATTCAGGTTACAGTTAAAAGTCACAAATCACAGTTTCCAATATTATTATAGAAAACAAAATTCAGAGAAAATAAAACAAACGATAATAATTCATATTTTAGTGTTTAAAATATTGTTTACAATTAATAATACAATTACATATATTTATTTATTTTTAGTTAAAAAATATTATTCCAATTTATACTAATTTTAAGAAATATATTATAGCTAGGCTCACACTGCCACCTGGTATTAGAAAAGATACTTGCCCTAACATTACTCCCCCACCAGTAACTTAGTTACGATACAAAGAAAACATGGTAGGGTACTAGAGGAAGTTTCATTAAATATTGATAGAAAAATGAGAGAAATTAACATGATTTAGGTGTACTAAATAATTACATGAAATTCACAGAATATTGATCATAAAACTTAAAATAAATCTCTTATGGATTTATGTAGCAAATGATAAATAATAATATTTTAGCTCATTATACACAAATCTTAATCTTGAAATCGTACAGGTAGCTTAATTGCTCTACCACAGGGACTATTTGCTGTTTGTTTCTTATCTTTAGTCACTACATGAGGAGTTTGTGGATGAGAGTTTTCAGTTCTTTTATCATACATTGACGTTTTATGCATATTATCATTATTGATATTTGTACTCAACAAATAGGCAGGCTTAAGTCTGTCGATTGAGATTTTGACTTCCTTTCCTTTAATTAACACACAAAAATATTTCTCATATCTCTGTAAAACCTGAAATGGACCATCATAGGTAGGCTCCAAGGGTTTTTTTACTCTGTCTATTCTCACGAATACGTGTGAAGTGGAGTTAAGGTCTTTATGGACAAAGATAGTCTGCTTTGTAGTTTGCTGGACTTTGATTGGTTTCAAACTGTCCATATATCCCTGAAGCCTGCTTGCAAATGTATCAAGTTCAATCTTGAAATTGGGAGCATCAAAAAACTCACCTGGAAGTCGGATGTTTGTCCCATAAACCATTTGTGCTATAGAATGGTTTGTTTCTTCCCTTATTGCTGATCTCAATCCCAAAAGCACTGTTGGTAAAACATCAGTCCATTTTACATTATTACGAGCTTTGATAGCTGCCTTCAGTGTTCTGTGGAAACGTTCAATTTTTCCATTGCACTGAGGGTGGTAAGAGGTTGTGTGACAAACTTTAGCTCCACATATAATAGCTAGATTATGGAATAATTCACATTCAAACTGCCTCCCTTGGTCTGTAATTACTTTTCTTGGTACTCCAAATCTACAGATTCAGTTTGTATAAAAAGCTTTACTCACTGTTTCCGCAGTAATGTCTGGCAAAGGGATGGCTTCCATCCAACAAGTGAACCTATCAATGCAAGTTAAGCAATACATGTGACCATTTGATGGTGGGAGTGGTCCAATGATATCAATGTGTATAACACTAAATCTAACATCTGGTTCTTAAAATTGTGAAAATTTTGATTTGGTGTGCCTAATCACTTTAGCTTTTTGACAATTTATACATGCATGTGCCCATTCCTTTGCTTGCTTGTTAATTCCTGGCCAGGTAAACCTGGCAGTCATCTGCTTGACAGTAGATTTTATGCCAGGGTGTGATAGACCATGGATTTGGTTGAAAATTATCTTCCGAAACTTATGAGGAATATATGGGCGAATTTTATTCTGTGACACATCACACCATAAAGTTTTCCCAGATGCAAGGACATATGGTTTAAAAATGCAAATAAGTATTATTAGACTGCAATTCTTTAAATTCACTATCAGTACACTGTTCATGAGCTATTTGCTCATAGTCAATTGGAGAAACTGCTTCAATTCTGGATAAAGCATCAGCCACAATATTGTCTTTACCACTAACATGTTTGATGTCTGTGCTGAATTGAGATATGTATTGGAGTTGACGTAGCTGTCTGGGAGAAGCTTTTTCATTTTTCTGCTTAAATGCAAATGTTAAAGGCTTGTGATCAGTCAGGATAACAAATTCTCTGCCTTCCAACATATACTTAAAATGTTTCACAGACAGATATACACCCAACAGTTCACGATCGTATGCACTGTAAGCTTTTTGGGTTTCATTTAACTTCTTGGAATAAAAAGCTATAGGTTTCCAGCTTCCATCTTCATATTGTTGTAGCACTGAGCCAACAGCCCAATCTGAAGCATCTGTATATAAGGAAAGTGGAAGTCCAGGTGTTGGAAAACTCAGGAGTGCAGCATCAGCTAGATCTCTTTTACATTTTTCAAATTGATTCTTGGCATCTTCTGTCCAAGGAACTGGTCTTTTATCTTTCTTTTTCACCCCTTTTAGCATTTCATGTAGTAGTGCTTGTGTTTTTGCAGCATCCTTCAAATACCTGCGATAAAAATTCAACATGCCTAGAAATTTTCGTAGGTCATGCAAAGTTTTAGGTAATTTGTAATCCAAGATTACTTGTACTTTAGCAGGAAGGGGTTTTGATCCTTTAGCCGTAATAAGGTATCCCAAAAATTCTATTTAGTCAACACCCATTATGGATTTAACTACATTAATACGAAGACCATAAGTATTTAATCTTTCAAAAACTAACTTGATATGCTCTTTATATTCCTTTTTTGATGAAGAGGCCACTAACACATCATCTAAATATGGAAATACAAAGTTCAAGCCCTGAAACACCTCATTTATAAATCTTTGAAATGTCGATGGGGCATTTCTTAGGCCAAAACTCATGACATTAAATTCATATAAGCCAAATGGTGTAATGATAGCAGTTTTTGGCTTATCCTCTTCCGCAATAGGTATTTGATAATACGCTTTAATAAGGTCAATTTTAGAGAAAATAACCTTATTTTATAAGATCAAGTTGAAATCTTCAATTCGTGGAAGTGGATAGCGATCAGGAACAGTTTGCTCATTTAATCTGCGATAATCACCACAGGGGCGTAGTGTGCCATCTGTTTTGTTTACAAGATGGAGAGGACTAGCCCACTGAGATTTAGATGGTTGAATTATACCATTATTCAGCATAAATTGAAATTCTTGCTTGGCTAATGCTAACTTTGCAGGATCTAGTTGTCGTGCACGTGAATAAACTGGTTGACCTTTGGTATTTATGTAGTGTTGGACGCTATGTTTGACAGAAGTACTCAAAATATTGGGTTTTGTGATGTCTGGATATAATTTCAGAAGATCACAAAATTCTGAAGTGCGATCAAAAGTGCTAATGCAATATTCATTATTTATGGACATTATATCACTATTGACGAATAAATTGGTAATGCCATCAATTAATTTTCTGTTATGAATATCAATTAGCAGGTTAAATTTATTTAAAAAGTCAGCACCAATAATACCTTTACTTACTTTGGCGACAATAAAAGGCCACTGGAATTGGCGTCGCAGTCCTAGGTCAAGAGTTAAAGTTCGAAATCCAAAGGTTGGGATCTCTGTGCCATTAGCGCTGCATACAGTGAATAAGAACAAGGTTTTTCTGCTTTTAAATTTGCAGGGATTAATGACACATCTGCACCACTATCTACAAGAAATCTTAAACCAGTTTTTTTATCCTTGACAAATAATCGGAAATTGCGGCAATCAGGAACAACTGCAAAAGGACATGCCGCTGATTCTACTGCTGGTTTCTGTTTTCCGATTCCTTCCAACCACAAGGTTCTTTACATTTTTCAGGAAAACACTTCTTTCCAAACTTGAAATGGTAATAGCAGTATTTACCATTTGGATTATACCGTGTCTTGGACCTGTTGCGACTCGAACTGCGATTTCGACTGGAACTACGGTTTGGCGATCGGGAGCTATGAGAAGTCATAGTCGCTATCTGAAGCTCTAAAGAAGCTATCTTTTTTAAGAGCTCCTCCACAGGCACAGTAATTTTATTAACACTGACACACTCCGTTCGTGGGTGCATCTCCAAAATTTTGTCCGCCATGGTAGCTAATTTTTCCAAGTCTTCTTCGCTGACTATTAGCACGTTTTTCACCATATCGGGCATTTTTTCAAACCAAAGAGTTCGTAGCACTTTGTCCGATATATCGTCACTATCGCCCAGGGATCGCATTTTGCGCAGTAGTTGGCTTGGTTTCATATCGCCAAGTTCTAATCCTGTAAGGAGACGTTTGATCTTGAGATTCTCACTTTCCTTAAAAGTTTGCATCAACCGTGCTTTCGCAGCAGAATATTTATTATTTCCTGAGTCTTTTATAATATCCCAGATATTTTCTATGAATCGTGGTTCTAGCGGTGCCACGAGGTAGTTAAACTTTGTATCTTCAGACCTTATTCCGTTGATAGCAAACTGAGCTTCAACTTGGTAGAACCAAATTTCTGGTTTGTCAATCCAGAAAGGTGGGAGTTTAATGCTCACTCTATTTGCCTCATGTTTAGCAACGTCTTCGGAAGGCTGTTCGTTAGGCATTCTTACTTGTGAAATGATCCAGAAGAGAGTCCTAAGGGTCACCACATATAAGTACAACGTGTTCTGCTCAACTGGAAAATTGACAACATTTGTTTAGTTTTATATCTAGGACACAATATTTTTTGAAGCAAGACTCATATACGCACATTAATTTGGTTAAAATTATTTGCTAAAACATTTGTACAACAAGAAGAATTAATTCAAGAAAACTTGGAGAAAAATCCATCTTTATTTTTACAAGCTACCCTGCAACTCTACATGGCCGTTAACTTTTCATAGAACAACAATTATTTATTCAGGTTACAGTTAAAAGTCACAAATCACAGTTTCCAATATTATTATAGAAAACAAAATTCAGAGAAAATAAAACAAACGATAATAATTCATATTTTAGTGTTTAAAATATTGTTTACAATTAATAATACAATTACATATATTTATGTATTTTTAGTTAAAAAATATTATTCCAATTTATACTAATTTTAAGAAATATATATTATAGCTAGGCTCACACTGCCACCTGGTATTAGAAAAGATACTTGCCCTAACATTACTCCCCACCAGTAACTTAGTTACGATACAAAGAAAACATGGTAGGGTACTAGAGGAAGTTTCATTAAATATTGATAGAAAAATGAGAGAAATTAACATGATTTGGGTGTACTAAATAATTACATGAAATTCACAGAATATTGATCATAAAACTTAAAATAAATCTCTTATGGATTTATGTAGCAAATAATAAATAATAATATTTTAGCTCATTATACACAAATCTTAATCTTGAAATCGTACAGGTAGCTTAATTGCTCTACCACAGGGACTATTTGCTGTTTGTTTCTTATCTTTAGTCACTACATGAGGAGTTTGTGGATGAGAGTTTTCAGTTCTTTTATCATACATTGACGTTTTATGCATATTATCATTATTGATATTTGTACTCAACAAATAGGCAGGCTTAAGTCTGTCGATTGAGATTTTGACTTCCTTTCCTTTAATTAACACACAAAAATATTTCTCATATCTCTGTAAAACCTGAAATGGACCATCATAGGTAGGCTCCAAGGGTTTTTTTACTCTGTCTATTCTCACGAATACGCGTGAAGTGGAGTTAAGGTCTTTATGGACAAAGATAGTCTGCTTTGTAGTTTGCTGGACTTTGATTGGTTTCAAACTGTCCATATATCCCTGAAGCCTGCTTGCAAATGTATCAGGTTCAATCTTGAAATTGGGAGCATCAAAAAACTCACCTGGAAGTCGGATGTTTGTCAAAAACCATTTGTGCTATAGAATGGTTTGTTTCTTCCCTTATTGCTGATCTCAATCCCAAAAGCACTGTTGGTAAAACATCAGTCCATTTTACATTATTATGAGCTTTGATAGCTGCCTACAGTGTTCTGTGGAAACGTTCAATTTTTCCATTGCACTGAGGGTGGTAAGAGGTTGTGTGACAAACTTTAGCTCCACATATAATAGCTAGATTATGGAATAATTCACATTCAAACTGCCTCCCTTGGTCTGTAATTACTTTTCTTGGTACTCCAAATCTACAGATCCAGTTTGTATAAAAAGCTTTACTCACTGTTTCCGCAGTAATGTCTGGCAAAGGGATGGCTTCCATCCAACAAGTGAACCTATCAATGCAAGTTAAGCAATACATGTGACCATTTGATGGTGGGAGTGGTCCAATGATATCAATGTGTATAACACTAAATCTAACATCTGGTTCTTAAAATTGTGAAAATTTTGATTTGGTGTGCCTAATCACTTTAGCTTTTTGACAATTTATACATGCATGTGCCCATTCCTTTGCTTGCTTGTTAATTCCTGGCCAGGTAAACCTGGCAGTCATCTGCTTGACAGTAGATTTTATGCCAGGGTGTGATAGACCATGGATTTGGTTGAAAATTATCTTCCGAAATTTATGAGGAATATATGGGCGAATTTTATTCTGTGACACATCACACCATAAAGTTTTCCCAGATGCAAGGACATATGGTTTAAAATGCAAAGAAGTATTATTAGACTGCAATTCTTTAAATTCACTATCAGTACACTGTTCATGAGCTATTTGCTCATAGTCAATTGGAGAAACTGCTTCAATTCTGGATAAAGCATCAGCCACAATATTGTCTTTACCACTAACATGTTTGATGTCTGTGCTGAATTGAGATATGTATTGGAGTTGACGTAGGACTCTGGGAGAAGCTTTTTCATTTTTCTGCTTAAATGCAAATGTTAAAGGCTTGTGATCAGTCAGGATAACAAATTCTCTGCCTTCCAACATATACTTAAAATGTTTCACAGACAGATATACACCCAACAGTTCACGATCGTATGCACTGTAAGCTTTTTGGGTTTCATTTAACTTCTTGGAATAAAAAGCTATAGGTTTCCAGCTTCCATCTTCATATTGTTGTAGCACTGAGCCAACAGCCCAATCTGAAGCATCTGTATATAAGGAAAGTGGAAGTCCAGGTGTTGGAAAACTCAGGAGTGCAGCATCAGCTAGATCTCTTTTACATTTTTCAAATTGATTCTTGGCATCTTCTGTCCAAGGAACTGGTCTTTTATCTTTCTTTTTCACCCCTTTTAGCATTTCATGTAGTAGTGCTTGTGTTTTTGCAGCATCCTTCAAATACCTGCGATAAAAGTTCAACATGCCTAGAAATTTTCGTAGGTCATGCAAAGTTTTAGGTAATTTGTAATCCAAGATTTTTTGTACTTTAGCAGGAAGGGGTTTTGATCCTTTAGCCGTAATAAGGTATCCCAAAAATTCTATTTAGTCAACACCCATTATGGATTTAACTACATTAATACGAAGACCATAAGTATTTAATCTTTCAAAACTAACTTGATATGCTCTTTATATTCCTTTTTGATGAAGAGGCCACTAACACATCATCTAAATATGGAAATACAAAGTTCAAGCCCTGAAACACCTCATTTATAAATCTTTGAAATGTCGATGGGGCATTTCTTAGGCCAAAACTCATGACATTAAATTCATATAAGCCAAATGGTGTAATGATAGCAGTTTTTGGCTTATCCTCTTCCGCAATAGGTATTTGATAATACGCTTTAATAAGGTCAATTTTAGAGAAAATAACCTTATTTTATAAGATCAAGTTGAAATCTTCAATTCGTGGAAGTGGATAGCGATCAGGAACAGTTTGCTCATTTAATCTGCGATAATCACCACAGGGGCGTAGTGTGCCATCTGTTTTGTTTACAAGATGGAGAGGACTAGCCCACTGAGATTTAGATGGTTGAATTATACCATTATTCAGCATAAATTGAAATTCTTGCTTGGCTAATGCTAACTTTGCAGGATCTAGTTGTCGTGCACGTGAATAAACTGGTTGACCTTTGGTATTTATGTAGTGTTGGACACTATGTTTGACAGAAGTACTCAAAATATTGGGTTTTGTGATGTCTGGATATAATTTCAGAAGATCACAAAATTCTGAAGTGCGATCAAAAGTGCTAATGCAATATTCATTATTTATGGACATTATATCACTATTGACGAATAAATTGGTAATGCCATCAATTAATTTTCTGTTATGAATATCAATTAGCAGGTTAAATTTATTTAAAAAGTCAGCACCAATAATACCTTTACTTACTTTGGCGACAATAAAAGGCCACTGGAATTGGCGTCGCAGTCCTAGGTCAAGAGTTAAAGTTCGAAATCCAAAGGTTGGGATCTCTGTGCCATTAGCGCTGCATACAATGAGTAAGAACAAGGTTTTTCTGCTTTTAAATTTGCAGGGATTAATGACACATCTGCACCACTATCTACAAGAAATCTTAAACCAGTTTTTTTATCCTTGACAAATAATCGGAAATTGCGGCAATCAGGAACAACTGCAGTAGGACATGCCGCTGATTCTACTGCTGGTTTCTGTTTTCCGATTCCTTCCAACCACAAGGTTCTTTACATTTTTCAGCAAAACACTTCTTTCCAAACTTGAAATGGTAATAGCAGTATTTACCATTTGGATTATACCGTGTCTTGGACCTGTTGCGACTCGAACTGCGATTTCGACTGGAACTACGGTTTGGCGATCGGGAGCTATGAGAAGTCATAGTCGCTATCTAAAGCTCTAAAGAAGCTATCTTTTTTAAGAGCTCCTCCACAGGCACAGTAATTTTATTAACACTGACACACTCCGTTCGTGGGTGCATCTCCAAAATTTTGTCCGCCATGGTAGCTAATTTTTCCAAGTCTTCTTCGCTGACTATTAGCACGTTTTTCACCATATCGGGCATTTTTCAAACCAAAGAGTTCGTAGCACTTTGTCCGATATATCGTCACTATCGCCCAGGGATCGCATTTTGCGCAGTAGTTGGCTTGGTTTCATATCGCCAAGTTCTAATCCTGTAAGGAGACGTTTGATCTTGAGATTCTCACTTTCCTTAAAAGTTTGCATCAACCGTGCTTTCGCAGCAGAATATTTATTATTTCCTGAGTCTTTTATAATATCCCAGATATTTTCTATGAATCGTGGTTCTAGCGGTGCCACGAGGTAGTTAAACTTTGTATCTTCAGACCTTATTCCGTTGATAGCAAACTGAGCTTCAACTTGGTAGAACCAAATTTCTGGTTTGTCAATCCAGAAAGGTGGGAGTTTAATGCTCACTCTATTTGCCTCATGTTTAGCAAACGTCTTCGGAAGGCTGTTCGTTAGGCATTCTTACTTGTGAAATGATCCAGAAGAGAGTCCTAAGGGTCACCACATATAAGTACAACGTGTTCTGCTCAACTGGAAAATTGACAACATTTGTTTAGTTTTATATCCAGGACACAATATTTTTTGAAGCAAGACTCATATACGCACATTAATTTGGTTAAAATTATTTGCTAAAACATTTGTACAACAAGAAGAATTAATTCAAGAAAACTTGGAGAAAAATCCATCTTTATTTTTACAAGCTACCCTGCAACTCTACATGGCCGTTAACTTTTCATAGAACAACAATTATTTATTCAGGTTACAGTTAAAAGTCACAAATCACAGTTTCCAATATTATTATAGAAAACAAAATTCAGAGAAAATAAAACAAACGATAATAATTCATATTTTAGTGTTTAAAATATTGTTTACAATTAATAATACAATTACATATATTTATGTATTTTTAGTTAAAAATATTATTCCAATTTATACTAATTTTAAGAAATATATATTATAGCTAGGCTCACACTGCCACCTGGTATTAGAAAAGATACTTGCCCTAACATTACTCCCCACCAGTAACTTAGTTACGATACAAAGAAAACATGGTAGGGTACTAGAGGAAGTTTCATTAAATATTGATAGAAAAATGAGAGAAATTAACATGATTTGGGTGTACTAAATAATTACATGAAATTCACAGAATATTGATCATAAAACTTAAAATAAATCTCTTATGGATTTATGTAGCAAATAATAAATAATAATATTTTAGCTCATTATACACAAATCTTAATCTTGAAATCGTACAGGTAGCTTAATTGCTCTACCACAGGGACTATTTGCTGTTTGTTTCTTATCTTTAGTCACTACATGAGGAGTTTGTGGATGAGAGTTTTCAGTTCTTTTATCATACATTGACGTTTTATGCATATTATCATTATTGATATTTGTACTCAACAAATAGGCAGGCTTAAGTCTGTCGATTGAGATTTTGACTTCCTTTCCTTTAATTAACACACAAAAATATTTCTCATATCTCTGTAAAACCTGAAATGGACCATCATAGGTAGGCTCCAAGGGTTTTTTTACTCTGTCTATTCTCACGAATACGTGTGAAGTGGAGTTAAGGTCTTTATGGACAAAGATAGTCTGCTTTGTAGTTTGCTGGACTTTGATTGGTTTCAAACTGTCCATATATCCCTGAAGCCTGCTTGCAAATGTATCAGGTTCAATCTTGAAATTGGGAGCATCAAAAAACTCACCTGGAAGTCGGATGTTTGTCAAAAAAACCATTTGTGCTATAGAATGGTTTGTTTCTTCCCTTATTGCTGATCTCAATCCCAAAAGCACTGTTGGTAAAACATCAGTCCATTTTACATTATTATGAGCTTTGATAGCTGCCTTCAGTGTTCTGTGGAAACGTTCAATTTTTCCATTGCACTGAGGGTGGTAAGAGGTTGTGTGACAAACTTTAGCTCCACATATAATAGCTAGATTATGGAATAATTCACATTCAAACTGCCTCCCTTGGTCTGTAATTACTTTTCTTGGTACTCCAAATCTACAGATCCAGTTTGTATAAAAAGCTTTACTCACTGTTTCCGCAGTAATGTCTGGCAAAGGGATGGCTTCCATCCAACAAGTGAACCTATCAATGCAAGTTAAGCAATACATGTGACCATTTGATGGTGGGAGTGGTCCAATGATATCAATGTGTATAACACTAAATCTAACATCTGGTTCTTAAAATTGTGAAAATTTTGATTTGGTGTGCCTAATCACTTTAGCTTTTTGACAATTTATACATGCATGTGTCCATTCCTTTGCTTGCTTGTTAATTCCTGGCCAGGTAAACCTGGCAGTCATCTGCTTGACAGTAGATTTTATGCCAGGGTGTGATAGACCATGGATTTGGTTGAAAATTATCTTCCGAAACTTATGAGGAATATATGGGCGAATTTTATTCTGTGACACATCACACCATAAAGTTTTCTCAGATGCAAGGACATATGGTTTAAAAATGCAAAGAAGTATTATTAGACTGCAATTCTTTAAATTCACTATCAGTACACTGTTCATGAGCTATTTGCTCATAGTCAATTGGAGAAACTGCTTCAATTCTGGATAAAGCATCAGCCACAATATTGTCTTTACCACTAACATGTTTGATGTCTGTGCTGAATTGAGATATGTATTGGAGTTGACGTAGCTGTCTGGGAGAAGCTTTTTCATTTTTCTGCTTAAATGCAAATGTTAAAGGCTTGTGATCAGTCAGGATAACAAATTCTCTGCCTTCCAACATTTACTTATAATGTTTCACAGACAGATATACACCCAACAGTTCACGATCGTATGCACTGTAAGCTTTTTGGGTTTCATTTAACTTCTTGGAATAAAAAGCTATAGGTTTCCAGCTACCATCTTCATATTGTTGTAGCACTGAGCCAACAGCCCAATCTGAAGCATCTGTATATAAGGAAAGTGGAAGTCCAGGTGTTGGAAAACTCAGGAGTGCAGCATCAGCTAGATCTCTTTTACATTTTTCAAATTGATTCTTGGCATCTTCTGTCCAAGGAACTGGTCTTTTATCTTTCTTTTTCACCCCTTTTAGCATTTCATGTAGTAGTGCTTGTGTTTTTGCAGCATCCTTCAAATACCTGCGATAAAAGTTCAACATGCCTAGAAATGTCCGTAGGTCATGCAAAGTTTTAGGTAATTTGTAATCCAAGATTACTTGTACTTTAGCAGGAAGGGGTTTTGATCCTTTAGCCGTAATAAGGTATCCCAAAAATTCTATTTGGTCAACACCCATTATGGATTTAGCTACATTAATACGAAGACCATAAGTATTTAATCTTTCAAAAACTAACTTGATATGCTCTTTATATTCCTTTTTTTTGATGAAGAGGCCACTAACACATCATCTAAAAATGGAAATACAAAGTTCAAGCCCTGAAACACCTTATTTATAAATCTTTGAAATGTCGATGGGGCATTTCTTAGGCCAAAACTCATGACATTAAATTCATATAAGCCAAATGGTGTAATGATAGCAGTTTTTGGCTTATCCTCTTCCGCAATAGGTATTTGATAATACGCTTTAATAAGGTCAATTTTAGAGAAAATAACCTTATTTTATAAGATCAAGTTGAAATCTTCAATTCGTGGAAGTGGATAGCGATCAGGAACAGTTTGCTCATTTAATCTGCGATAATCACCACAGGGGCGTAGTGTGCCATCTGTTTTGTTTACAAGATGGAGAGGACTAGCCCACTGAGATTTAGATGGTTGAATTATACCATTATTCAGCATAAATTGAAATTCTTGCTTGGCTAATGCTAACTTTGCAGGATCTAGTTGTCGTGCACGTGAATAAACTGGTTGACCTTTGGTATTTATGTAGTGTTGGACGCTATGTTTGACAGAAGTACTCAAAATATTGGGTTTTGTGATGTCTGGATATAATTTCAGAAGATCACAAAATTCTGAAGTGCGATCAAAAGTGCTAATGCAATATTCATTATTTATGGACATTATATCACTATTGACGAATAAATTGGTAATGCCATCAATTAATTTTCTGTTATGAATATCAATTAGCAGGTTAAATTCATTTAAAAAGTCAGCACCAATAATACCTTTACTTACTTTGGCGACAATAAAAGGCCACTGGAATTGGCGTCGCAGTCCTAGGTCAAGAGTTAAAGTTCGAAATCCAAAGGTTGGGATCTCTGTGCCATTAGCTGCATACAATGAGTAAGAACAAGGTTTTTCTGCTTTTAAATTTGCAGGGATTAATGACACATCTGCACCACTATCTACAAAAAATCTTAAACCAGTTTTTTTATCCTTGACAAATAATCGGAAATTGCGGCAATCAGGAACAACTGCAGTAGGACATGCCGCTGATTCTACTGCTGGTTTCTGTTTTCCGATTCCTTCCAACCACAAGGTTCTTTACATTTTTCAGGAAAACACTTCTTTCCAAACTTGAAATGGTAATAGCAGTATTTACCATTTGGATTATACCGTGTCTTGGACCTGTTGCGACTCGAACTGCGATTTCGACTGGAACTACGGTTTGGCGATCGGGAGCTATGAGAAGTCATAGTCGCTATCTGAAGCTCTAAAGAAGCTATCTTTTTTAAGAGCTCCTCCACAGGCACAGTAATTTTATTAACACTGACACACTCCGTTCGTGGGTGCATCTCCAAAATTTTGTCCGCCATGGTAGCTAATTTTTCCAAGTCTTCTTCGTTGACTATTAGCACGTTTTTCACCATATCGGGCATTTTTCAAACCAAAGAGTTCGTAGCACTTTGTCCGATATATCGTCACTATCGCCCAGGGATCGCATTTTGCGCAGTAGTTGGCTTGGTTTCATATCGCCAAGTTCTAATCCTGTAAGGAGACGTTTGATCTTGAGATTCTCACTTTCCTTAAAAGTTTGCATCAACCGTGCTTTCGCAGCAGAATATTTATTATTTCCTGAGTCTTTTATAATATCCCAGATATTTTCTATGAATCGTGGTTCTAGCTGTGCCACGAGGTAGTTAAACTTTGTATCTTCAGACCTTATTCCGTTGATAGCAAACTGAGCTTCAACTTGGTAGAACCAAATTTCTGGTTTGTCAATCCAGAAAGGTGGGAGTTTAATGCTCACTCTATTTGCCTCATGTTTAGCAACGTCTTCGGAAGGCTGTTCGTTAGGCATTCTTACTTGTGAAATGATCCAGAAGAGAGTCCTAAGGGTCACCACATATAAGTACAACGTGTTCTGCTCAACTGGAAAATTGACAACATTTGTTTAGTTTTATATCCAGGACACAATATTTTTTGAAGCAAGACTCATATACGCACATTAATTTGGTTAAAATTATTTGCTAAAACATTTGTACAACAAGAAGAATTAATTCAAGAAAACTTGGAGAAAAATCCATCTTTATTTTTACAAGCTACCCTGTAACTCTACATGGCCGTTAACTTTTCATAGAACAACAATTATTTATTCAGGTTACAGTTAAAAGTCACAAATCACAGTTTCCAATATTATTATAGAAAACAAAATTCAGAGAAAATAAAACAAACGATAATAATTCATATAGTGTTTAAAATGTTTACAATTAATAATACAATTACATATATTTATGTATTTTTAGTTAAAAATATTATTCCAATTTATACTAATTTTAAGAAATATATATTATAGCTAGGCTCACACTGCCACCTGGTATTAGAAAAGATACTTGCCCTAACATTACTCCCCCACCAGTAACTTAGTTACGATACAAAGAAAACATGGTAGGGTACTAGAGGAAGTTTCATTAAATATTGATAGAAAAATGAGAGAAATTAACATGATTTAGGTGTACTAAATAATTACATGAAATTCACAGAATATTGATCATAAAACTTAAAATAAATCTCTTATGGATTTATGTAGCAAATGATAAATAATAATATTTTAGCTCATTATATACAAATCTTAATCTTGAAATCGTACAGGTATTTAATTGCTCTACCACAGGGACTATTTGCTGTTTGTTTCTTATCTTTAGTCACTACATGAGGAGTTTGTGGATGAGAGTTTTCAGTTCTTTTATCATACATTGACGTTTTATGCATATTATCATTATTGATATTTGTACTCAACAAATAGGCAGGCTTAAGTCTGTCGATTGAGATTTTGACTTCCTTTCCTTTAATTAACACACAAAAATATTTCTCATATCTCTGTAAAACCTGAAATGGACCATCATAGGTAGGCTCCAAGGGTTTTTTTACTCTGTCTATTCTCACGAATACGTGTGAAGTGGAGTTAAGGTCTTTATGGACAAAGATAGTCTGCTTTGTAGTTTGCTGGACTTTGATTGGTTTCAAACTGTCCATATATCCCTGAAGCCTGCTTGCAAATGTATCAGGTTCAATCTTGACATTGGGAGCATCAAAAAACTCACCTGGAAGTCGGATGTTTGTCCCATAAACCATTTGTGCTATAGAATGGTTTGTTTCTTCCCTTATTGCTGATCTCAATCCCAAAAGCACTGTTGGTAAAACATCAGTCCATTTTACATTATTATGAGCTTTGATAGCTGCCTTCAGTGTTCTGTGGAAACGTTCAATTTTTCCATTGCACTGAGGGTGGTAAGAGGTTGTGTGACAAACTTTAGCTCCACATATAATAGCTAGATTATGGAATAATTCACATTCAAACTGCCTCCCTTGGTCTGTAATTACTTTTCTTGGTACTCCAAATCTACAGATCCAGTTTGTATAAAAAGCTTTACTCACTGTTTCCGCAGTAATGTCTGGCAAAGGGATGGCTTCCATCCAACAAGTGAACCTATCAATGCAAGTTAAGCAATACATGTGACTATTTGATGGTGGGAGTGGTCCAATGATATCAATGTGTATAACACTAAATCTAACATCTGGTTCTTAAAATTGTGAAAATTTTGATTTGGTGTGCCTAATCACTTTAGCTTTTTGACAATTTATACATGCATGCGTCCATTCCTTTGCTTGCTTGTTAATTCCTGGCCAGGTAAACCTGGCAGTCATCTGCTTGACAGTAGATTTTATGCCAGGGTGTGATAGACCATGGATTTGGTTGAAAATTATCTTCCGAAACTTATGAGGAATATATGGGCGAATTTTATTCTGTGACACATCACACCATAAAGTTTTCTCAGATGCAAGGACATATGGTTTAAAATGCAAAGAAGTATTATTAGACTGCAATTCTTTAAATTCACTATCAGTACACTGTTCATGAGCTATTTGCTCATAGTCAATTGGAGAAACTGCTTCAATTCTGGATAAAGCATCAGCCACAATATTGTCTTTACCACTAACATGTTTGATGTCTGTGCTGAATTGAGATATGTATTGGAGTTGACGTAGCTGTCTGGGAGAAGCTTTTTCATTTTCTGCTTAAATGCAAATGTTAAAGGCTTGTGATCAGTCAGGATAACAAATTCTCTGCCTTCCAACATATACTTAAAATGTTTCACAGACAGATATACACCCAACAGTTCACGATCGTATGCACTGTAAGCTTTTTGGGTTTCATTTAACTTCTTGGAATAAAAGCTATAGGTTTCCAGCTTCCATCTTCATATTGTTGTAGCACTGAGCCAACAGCCCAATCTGAAGCATCTGTATATAAGGAAAGTGGAAGTCCAGGTGTTGGAAAACTCAGGAGTGCAGCATCAGCTAGATCTCTTTTACATTTTTCAAATTGATTCTTGGCATCTTCTGTCCAAGGAACTGGTCTTTTATCTTTCTTTTTCACCCCTTTTAGCATTTCATGTAGTAGTGCTTGTGTTTTTGCAGCATCCTTCAAATACCTGCGATAAAAGTTCAACATGCCTAGAAATGTCCGTAGGTCATGCAAAGTTTTAGGTAATTTGTAATCCAAGATTACTTGTACTTTAGCAGGAAGGGGTTTTGATCCTTTAGCCGTAATAAGGTATCCCAAAAATTCTATTTGGTCAACACCCATTATGGATTTAGCTACATTAATACGAAGACCATAAGTATTTAATCTTTCAAAAACTAACTTGATATGCTCTTTATATTCCTTTTTTGATGAAGAGGCCACTAACACATCATCTAAATATGGAAATACAAAGTTCAAGCCCTGAAACACCTTATTTATAAATCTTTGAAATGTCGATGGGGAATTTCTTAGGCCAAAACTCATGACATTAAATTCATATAAGCCAAATGGTGTAATGATAGCAGTTTTTGGCTTATCCTCTTCCGCAATAGGTATTTGATAATACGCTTTAATAAGGTCAATTTTAGAGAAAATAACCTTATTTTATAAGATCAAGTTGAAATCTTCAATTCGTGGAAGTGGATAGCGATCAGGAACAGTTTGCTCATTTAATCTGCGATAATCACCACAGGGGCGTAGTGTGCCATCTGTTTTGTTTACAAGATGGAGAGGACTAGCCCACTGAGATTTAGATGGTTGAATTATACCATTATTCAGCATAAATTGAAATTCTTGCTTGGCTAATGCTAACTTTGCAGGATCTAGTTGTCGTGCACGTGAATAAACTGGTTTACCTTTGGTATTTATGTAGTGTTGGACGCTATGTTTGACAGAAGTACTCAAAATATTGGGTTTTGTGATGTCTGGATATAATTTCAGAAGATCACAAAATTCTGAAGTGCGATCAAAAGTGCTAATGCAATATTCATTATTTATGGACATTATATCACTATTGACAAATAAATTGGTAATACCATCAATTAATTTTCTGTTATGAATATCAATTAGCTTGAGTTAAATTTATTTAAAAAGTCAGCACCAATAATACCTTTACTTACTTTGGCGACAATAAAAGGCCACTGGAATTGGCGTCGCAGTCCTAGGTCAAGAGTTAAAGTTCGAAATCCAAAGGTTGGGATCTCTGTGCCATTAGCGCTGCATACAATGAGTAAGAACAAGGTTTTTCTGCTTTTAAATTTGCAGGGATTAATGACACATCTGCACCACTATCTACAAAAAATCTTAAACTAGTTTTTATCCTTGACAAATAATCGGAAATTGCGGCAATCAGGAACAACTGCAGTAGGACATGCCGCTGATTCTACTGCTGGTTTCTGTTTTCCGATTCCTTCCAACCACAAGGTTCTTTACATTTTCAGGAAAACACTTCTTTCCAAACTTGAAATGGTAATAGCAGTATTTACCATTTGGATTATACCGTGTCTTGGACCTGTTGCGACTCGAACTGCGATTTCGACTGGAACTACGGTTTGGCGATCGGGAGCTATGAGAAGTCATAGTCGCTATCTGAAGCTCTAAAGAAGCTATCTTTTTTAAGAGCTCCTCCACAGGCACAGTAATTTTATTAACACTGACACACTCCGTTCGTGGGTGCATCTCCAAAATTTTGTCCGCCATGGTAGCTAATTTTTCCAAGTCTTCTTCGCTGACTATTAGCACGTTTTTCACCATATCGGGCATTTTTTCAAACCAAAGAGTTCGTAGCACTTTGTCCGATATATCGTCACTATCGCCCAGGGATCGCATTTTGCGCAGTAGTTGGCTTGGTTTCATATCGCCAAGTTCTAATCCTGTAAGGAGACGTTTGATCTTGAGATTCTCACTTTCCTTAAAAGTTTGCATCAACCGTGCTTTCGCAGCAGAATATTTATTATTTCCTGAGTCTTTTATAATATCCCAGATATTTTCTATGAATCGTGGTTCTAGCTGTGACACGAGGTAGTTAAACTTTGTATCTTCAGACCTTATTCCGTTGATAGCAAACTGAGCTTCAACTTGGTAGAACCAAATTTCTGGTTTGTCAATCCAGAAAGGTGGGAGTTTAATGCTCACTCTATTTGCCTCATGTTTAGCAACGTCTTCGGAAGGCTGTTCGTTAGGCATTCTTACTTGTGAAATGATCCAGAAGAGAGTCCTAAGGGTCACCACATATAAGTACAACGTGTTCTGCTCAACTGGAAAATTGACAACATTTGTTTAGTTTTATATCCAGGACACAATATTTTTTGAAGCAAGACTCATATACGCACATTAATTTGGTTAAAATTATTTGCTAAAACATTTGTACAACAAGAAGAATTAATTCAAGAAAACTTGGAGAAAAATCCATCTTTATTTTTACAAGCTACCTTGCAACTCTACATGGCCGTTAACTTTTCATAGAACAACAATTATTTATTCAGGTTACAGTTAAAAGTCACAAATCACAGTTTCCAATATTATTATAGAAAACAAAATTCAGAGAAAATAAAACAAACGATAATAATTCATATTTTAGTGTTTAAAATATTGTTTACAATTAATAATACAATTACATATATTTATGTATTTTTAGTTAAAAAATATTATTCCAATTTATACTAATTTTAAGAAATATATATTATAGCTAGGCTCACACTGCCACCTGGTATTAGAAAAGATACTTGCCCTAACATTACTCCCCACCAGTAACTTAGTTTCGATACAAAGAAAACATTTTAGGGTACTAGAGGAAGTTTCATTAAATATTGATAGAAAAATGAGAGAAATTAACATGATTTGGGTGTACTAAATAATTACATGAAATTCACAGAATATTGATCATAAAACTAAAAATAAATCTCTTATGGATTTATGTAGCAAATAATAAATAATAATATTTTAGCTCATTATACACAAATCTTAATCTTGAAATCGTACAGGTAATTAATTGCTCTACCACAGGGACTATTTGCTGTTTGTTTCTTATCTTTAGTCACTACATGAGGAGTTTGTGGATGAGAGTTTTCAGTTCTTTTATCATACATTGACGTTTTATGCATATTATCATTATTGATATTTGTACTCAACAAATAGGCAGGCTTAAGTCTGTCGATTGAGATTTTGACTTCCTTTCCTTTAATTAACACACAAAAATATTTCTCATATCTCTGTAAAACCTGAAATGGACCATCATAGGTAGGCTCCAAGGGTTTTTTTACTCTGTCTATTCTCACGAATACGTGTGAAGTGGAGTTAAGGTCTTTATGGACAAAGATAGTCTGCTTTGTAGTTTGCTGGACTTTGATTGGTTTCAAACTGTCCATATATCCCTGAAGCCTGCTTGCAAATGTATCAGGTTCAATCTTGAAATTGGGAGCATCAAAAAACTCACCTGGAAGTCGGATGTTTGTCCCATAAACCATTTGTGCTATAGAATGGTTTGTTTCTTCCCTTATTGCTGATCTCAATCCCAAAAGCACTGTTGGTAAAACATCAGTCCATTTTACATTATTATGAGCTTTGATAGCTGCCTTCAGTGTTCTGTGGAAACGTTCAATTTTTCCATTGCACTGAGGGTGGTAAGAGGTTGTGTGACAAACTTTAGCTCCACATATAATAGCTAGATTATGGAATAATTCACATTCAAACTGCCTCCCTTGGTCTGTAATTACTTTTCTTGGTACTCCAAATCTACAGATCCAGTTTGTATAAAAAGCTTTACTCACTGTTTCCGCAGTAATGTCTGGCAAAGGGATGGCTTCCATCCAACAAGTGAACCTATCAATGCAAGTTAAGCAATACATGTGACCATTTGATGGTGGGAGTGGTCCAATGATATCAATGTGTATAACACTAAATCTAACATCTGGTTCTTAAAATTGTGAAAATTTTGATTTGGTGTGCCTAATCACTTTAGCTTTTTGACAATTTATACATGCATGTGTCCATTCCTTTGCTTGCTTGTTAATTCCTGGCCAGGTAAACCTGGCAGTCATCTGCTTGACAGTAGATTTTATGCCAGGGTGTGATAGACCATGGATTTGGTTGAAAATTATCTTCCGAAACTTATGAGGAATATATGGGCGAATTTTATTCTGTGACACATCACACCATAAAGTTTTCTCAGATGCAAGGACATATGGTTTAAAATGCAAAGAAGTATTATTAGACTGCAATTCTTTAAATTCACTATCAGTACACTGTTCATGAGCTATTTGCTCATAGTCAATTGGAGAAACTGCTTCAATTCTGGATAAAGCATCAGCCACAATATTGTCTTTACCACTAACATGTTTGATGTCTGTGCTGAATTGAGATATGTATTGGAGTTGACGTAGCTGTCTGGGAGAAGCTTTTTCATTTTTCTGCTTAAATGCAAATGTTAAAGGCTTGTGATCAGTCAGGATAACAAATTCTCTGCCTTCCAACATTTACTTATAATGTTTCACAGACAGATATACACCCAACAGTTCACGATCGTATGCACTGTAAGCTTTTTGGGTTTCATTTAACTTCTTGGAATAAAAAGCTATAGGTTTCCAGCTACCATCTTCATATTGTTGTAGCACTGAGCCAACAGCCCAATCTGAAGCATCTGTATATAAGGAAAGTGGAAGTCCAGGTGTTGGAAAACTCAGGAGTGCAGCATCAGCTAGATCTCTTTTACATTTTTCAAATTGATTCTTGGCATCTTCTGTCCAAGGAACTGGTCTTTTATCTTTCTTTTTCACCCCTTTTAGCATTTCATGTAGTAGTGCTTGTGTTTTTGCAGCATCCTTCAAATACCTGCGATAAAAGTTCAACATGCCTAGAAATGTCCGTAGGTCATGCAAAGTTTTAGGTAATTTGTAATCCAAGATTACTTGTACTTTAGCAGGAAGGGGTTTTGATCCTTTAGCCGTAATAAGGTATCCCAAAAATTCTATTTGGTCAACACCCATTATGGATTTAGCTACATTAATACGAAGACCATAAGTATTTAATCTTTCAAAAACTAACTTGATATGCTCTTTATATTCCTTTTTTGATGAAGAGGCCACTAACACATCATCTAAAAATGGAAATACAAAGTTCAAGCCCTGAAACACCTTATTTATAAATCTTTGAAATGTCGATGGGGCATTTCTTAGGCCAAAACTCATGACATTAAATTCATATAAGCCAAATGGTGTAATGATAGCAGTTTTTGGCTTATCCTCTTCCGCAATAGGTATTTGATAATACGCTTTAATAAGGTCAATTTTAGAGAAAATAACCTTATTTTATAAGATCAAGTTGAAATCTTCAATTCGTGGAAGTGGATAGCGATCAGGAACAGTTTGCTCATTTAATCTGCGATAATCACCACAGGGGCGTAGTGTGCCATCTGTTTTGTTTACAAGATGGAGAGGACTAGCCCACTGAGATTTAGATGGTTGAATTATACCATTATTCAGCATAAATTGAAATTCTTGCTTGGCTAATGCTAACTTTGCAGGATCTAGTTGTCGTGCACGTGAATAAACTGGTTGACCTTTGGTATTTATGTAGTGTTGGACGCTATGTTTGACAGAAGTACTCAAAATATTGGGTTTTGTGATGTCTGGATATAATTTCAGAAGATCACAAAATTCTGAAGTGCGATCAAAAGTGCTAATGCAATATTCATTATTTATGGACATTATATCACTATTGACGAATAAATTGGTAATGCCATCAATTAATTTTCTGTTATGAATATCAATTAGCAGGTTAAATTCATTTAAAAAGTCAGCACCAATAATACCTTTACTTACTTTGGCGACAATAAAAGGCCACTGGAATTGGCGTCGCAGTCCTAGGTCAAGAGTTAAAGTTCGAAATCCAAAGGTTGGGATCTCTGTGCCATTAGCTGCATACAATGAGTAAGAACAAGGTTTTTCTGCTTTTAAATTTGCAGGGATTAATGACACATCTGCACCACTATCTACAAAAAATCTTAAACCAGTTTTTTTATCCTTGACAAATAATCGGAAATTGCGGCAATCAGGAACAACTGCAGTAGGACATGCCGCTGATTCTACTGCTGGTTTCTGTTTTCCGATTCCTTCCAACCACAAGGTTCTTTACATTTTTCAGGAAAACACTTCTTTCCAAACTTGAAATGGTAATAGCAGTATTTACCATTTGGATTATACCGTGTCTTGGACCTGTTGCGACTCGAACTGCGATTTCGACTGGAACTACGGTTTGGCGATCGGGAGCTATGAGAAGTCATAGTCGCTATCTGAAGCTCTAAAGAAGCTATCTTTTTTAAGAGCTCCTCCACAGGCACAGTAATTTTATTAACACTGACACACTCCGTTCGTGGGTGCATCTCCAAAATTTTGTCCGCCATGGTAGCTAATTTTTCCAAGTCTTCTTCGTTGACTATTAGCACGTTTTTCACCATATCGGGCATTTTTCAAACCAAAGAGTTCGTAGCACTTTGTCCGATATATCGTCACTATCGCCCAGGGATCGCATTTTGCGCAGTAGTTGGCTTGGTTTCATATCGCCAAGTTCTAATCCTGTAAGGAGACGTTTGATCTTGAGATTCTCACTTTCCTTAAAAGTTTGCATCAACCGTGCTTTCGCAGCAGAATATTTATTATTTCCTGAGTCTTTTATAATATCCCAGATATTTTCTATGAATCGTGGTTCTAGCTGTGCCACGAGGTAGTTAAACTTTGTATCTTCAGACCTTATTCCGTTGATAGCAAACTGAGCTTCAACTTGGTAGAACCAAATTTCTGGTTTGTCAATCCAGAAAGGTGGGAGTTTAATGCTCACTCTATTTGCCTCATGTTTAGCAACGTCTTCGGAAGGCTGTTCGTTAGGCATTCTTACTTGTGAAATGATCCAGAAGAGAGTCCTAAGGGTCACCACATATAAGTACAACGTGTTCTGCTCAACTGGAAAATTGACAACATTTGTTTAGTTTTATATCCAGGACACAATATTTTTGAAGCAAGACTCATATACGCACATTAATTTGGTTAAAATTATTTGCTAAAACATTTGTACAACAAGAAGAATTAATTCAAGAAAACTTGGAGAAAAATCCATCTTTATTTTTACAAGCTACCCTGTAACTCTACATGGCCGTTAACTTTTCATAGAACAACAATTATTTATTCAGGTTACAGTTAAAAGTCACAAATCACAGTTTCCAATATTATTATAGAAAACAAAATTCAGAGAAAATAAAACAAACGATAATAATTCATATAGTGTTTAAAATGTTTACAATTAATAATACAATTACATATATTTATGTATTTTTAGTTAAAAAATATTATTCCAATTTATACTAATTTTAAGAAATATATTATAGCTAGGCTCACACTGCCACCTGGTATTAGAAAAGATACTTGCCCTAACATTACTCCCCCACCAGTAACTTAGTTACGATACAAAGAAAACATGGTAGGGTACTAGAGGAAGTTTCATTAAATATTGATAGAAAAATGAGAGAAATTAACATGATTTAGGTGTACTAAATAATTACATGAAATTCACAGAATATTGATCATAAAACTTAAAATAAATCTCTTATGGATTTATGTAGCAAATGATAAATAATAATATTTTAGCTCATTATATACAAATCTTAATCTTGAAATCGTACAGGTATTTAATTGCTCTACCACAGGGACTATTTGCTGTTTGTTTCTTATCTTTAGTCACTACATGAGGAGTTTGTGGATGAGAGTTTTCAGTTCTTTTTATCATACATTGACGTTTTATGCATATTATCATTATTGATATTTGTACTCAACAAATAGGCAGGCTTAAGTCTGTCGATTGAGATTTTGACTTCCTTTCCTTTAATTAACACACAAAAATATTTCTCATATCTCTGTAAAACCTGAAATGGACCATCATAGGTAGGCTCCAAGGGTTTTTTTACTCTGTCTATTCTCACGAATACGTGTGAAGTGGAGTTAAGGTCTTTATGGACAAAGATAGTCTGCTTTGTAGTTTGCTGGACTTTGATTGGTTTCAAACTGTCCATATATCCCTGAAGCCTGCTTGCAAATGTATCAGGTTCAATCTTGACATTGGGAGCATCAAAAAACTCACCTGGAAGTCGGATGTTTGTCCCATAAACCATTTGTGCTATAGAATGGTTTGTTTCTTCCTTATTGCTGATCTCAATCCCAAAAGCACTGTTGGTAAAACATCAGTCCATTTTACATTATTATGAGCTTTGATAGCTGCCTTCAGTGTTCTGTGGAAACGTTCAATTTTTCCATTGCACTGAGGGTGGTAAGAGGTTGTGTGACAAACTTTAGCTCCACATATAATAGCTAGATTATGGAATAATTCACATTCAAACTGCCTCCCTTGGTCTGTAATTACTTTTCTTGGTACTCCAAATCTACAGATCCAGTTTGTATAAAAAGCTTTACTCACTGTTTCCGCAGTAATGTCTGGCAAAGGGATGGCTTCCATCCAACAAGTGAACCTATCAATGCAAGTTAAGCAATACATGTGACTATTTGATGGTGGGAGTGGTCCAATGATATCAATGTGTATAACACTAAATCTAACATCTGGTTCTTAAAATTGTGAAAATTTTGATTTGGTGTGCCTAATCACTTTAGCTTTTTGACAATTTATACATGCATGCGTCCATTCCTTTGCTTGCTTGTTAACTCCTGGCCAGGTAAACCTGGCAGTCATCTGCTTGACAGTAGATTTTATGCCAGGGTGTGATAGACCATGGATTTGGTTGAAAATTATCTTCCGAAACTTATGAGGAATATATGGGCGAATTTTATTCTGTGACACATCACACCATAAAGTTTTCTCAGATGCAAGGACATATGGTTTAAAATGCAAAGAAGTATTATTAGACTGCAATTCTTTAAATTCACTATCAGTACACTGTTCATGAGCTATTTGCTCATAGTCAATTGGAGAAACTGCTTCAATTCTGGATAAAGCATCAGCCACAATATTGTCTTTACCACTAACATGTTTGATGTCTGTGCTGAATTGAGATATGTATTGGAGTTGACGTAGCTGTCTGGGAGAAGCTTTTTCATTTTTCTGCTTAAATGCAAATGTTAAAGGCTTGTGATCAGTCAGGATAACAAATTCTCTGCCTTCCAACATATACTTAAAATGTTTCACAGACAGATATACACCCAACAGTTCACGATCGTATGCACTGTAAGCTTTTTGGGTTTCATTTAACTTCTTGGAATAAAAGCTATAGGTTTCAGCTTCCATCTTCATATTGTTGTAGCACTGAGCCAACAGCCCAATCTGAAGCATCTGTATATAAGGAAAGTGGAAGTCCAGGTGTTGGAAAACTCAGGAGTGCAGCATCAGCTAGATCTCTTTTACATTTTCAAATTGATTCTTGGCATCTTCTGTCCAAGGAACTGGTCTTTTATCTTTCTTTTTCACCCCTTTTAGCATTTCATGTAGTAGTGCTTGTGTTTTTGCAGCATCCTTCAAATACCTGCGATAAAAGTTCAACATGCCTAGAAATGTCCGTAGGTCATGCAAAGTTTTAAGTAATTTGTAATCCAAGATTACTTGTACTTTAGCAGGAAGGGGTTTTGATCCTTTAGCCGTAATAAGGTATCCCAAAAATTCTATTTGGTCAACACCCATTATGGATTTAGCTACATTAATACGAAGACCATAAGTATTTAATCTTTCAAAAACTAACTTGATAAGCTCTTTATATTCCTTTTTTGATGAAGAGGCCACTAACACATCATCTAAATATGGAAATACAAAGTTCAAGCCCTGAAACACCTTATTTATAAATCTTTGAAATGTCGATGGGGAATTTCTTAGGCCAAAACTCATGACATTAAATTCATATAAGCCAAATGGTGTAATGATAGCAGTTTTTGGCTTATCCTCTTCCGCAATAGGTATTTGATAATACGCTTTAATAAGGTCAATTTTAGAGAAAATAACCTTATTTTATAAGATCAAGTTGAAATCTTCAATTCGTGGAAGTGGATAGCGATCAGGAACAGTTTGCTCATTTAATCTGCGATAATCACCACAGGGGCGTAGTGTGCCATCTGTTTTGTTTACAAGATGGAGAGGACTAGCCCACTGAGATTTAGATGGTTGAATTATACCATTATTCAGCATAAATTGAAATTCTTGCTTGGCTAATGCTAACTTTGCAGGATCTAGTTGTCGTGCACGTGAATAAACTGGTTGACCTTTGGTATTTATGTAGTGTTGGACGCTATGTTTGACAGAAGTACTCAAAATATTGGGTTTTGTGATGTCTGGATATAATTTCAGAAGATCACAAAATTCTGAAGTGCGATCAAAAGTGCTAATGCAATATTCATTATTTATGGACATTATATCACTATTGACAAATAAATTGGTAATACCATCAATTAATTTTCTGTTATGAATATCAATTAGCAGGTTAAATTTATTTAAAAAGTCAGCACCAATAATACCTTTACTTACTTTGGCGACAATAAAAGGCCACTGGAATTGGCGTCGCAGTCCTAGGTCAAGAGTTAAAGTTCGAAATCCAAAGGTTGGGATCTCTGTGCCATTAGCTGCATACAATGAGTAAGAACAAGGTTTTTCTGCTTTTAAATTTGCAGGGATTAATGACACATCTGCACCACTATCTACAAAAAATCTTAAACCAGTTTTTTTATCCTTGACAAATAATCGGAAATTGCGGCAATCAGGAACAACTGCAGTAGGACATGCCGCTGATTCTACTGCTGGTTTCTGTTTTCCGATTCCTTCCAACCACAAGGTTCTTTACATTTTTCAGGAAAACACTTCTTTCCAAACTTGAAATGGTAATAGCAGTATTTACCATTTGGATTATACCGTGTCTTGGACCTGTTGCGACTCGAACTGCGATTTCGACTGGAACTACGGTTTGGCGATCGGGAGCTATGAGAAGTCATAGTCGCTATCTGAAGCTCTAAAGAAGCTATCTTTTTTAAGAGCTCCTCCACAGGCACAGTAATTTTATTAACACTGACACACTCCGTTCGTGGGTGCATCTCCAAAATTTTGTCCGCCATGGTAGCTAATTTTTCCAAGTCTTCTTCGTTGACTATTAGCACGTTTTTCACCATATCGGGCATTTTTTCAAACCAAAGAGTTCGTAGCACTTTGTCCGATATATCGTCACTATCGCCCAGGGATCGCATTTTGCGCAGTAGTTGGCTTGGTTTCATATCGCCAAGTTCTAATCCTGTAAGGAGACGTTTGATCTTGAGATTCTCACTTTCCTTAAAAGTTTGCATCAACCGTGCTTTCGCAGCAGAATATTTATTATTTCCTGAGTCTTTTATAATATCCCAGATATTTTCTATGAATCGTGGTTCTAGCTGTGACACGAGGTAGTTAAACTTTGTATCTTCAGACCTTATTCCGTTGATAGCAAACTGAGCTTCAACTTGGTAGAACCAAATTTCTGGTTTGTCAATCCAGAAAGGTGGGAGTTTAATGCTCACTCTATTTGCCTCATGTTTAGCAACGTCTTCGGAAGGCTGTTCGTTAGGCATTCTTACTTGTGAAATGATCCAGAAGAGAGTCCTAAGGGTCACCACATATAAGTACAACGTGTTCTGCTCAACTGGAAAATTGACAACATTTGTTTAGTTTTATATCCAGGACACAATATTTTTTGAAGCAAGACTCATATACGCACATTAATTTGGTTAAAATTATTTGCTAAAACATTTGTACAACAAGAAGAATTAATTCAAGAAAACTTGGAGAAAAATCCATCTTTATTTTTACAAGCTACCTTGCAACTCTACATGGCCGTTAACTTTTCATAGAACAACAATTATTTATTCAGGTTACAGTTAAAAGTCACAAATCACAGTTTCCAATATTATTATAGAAAACAAAATTCAGAGAAAATAAAACAAACGATAATAATTCATATTTTAGTGTTTAAAATGTTTACAATTAATAATACAATTACATATATTTATGTATTTTTAGTTAAAAAATATTATTCCAATTTATACTAATTTTAAGAAATATATATTATAGCTAGGCTCACACTGCCACCTGGTATTAGAAAAGATACTTGCCCTAACATTACTCCCCACCAGTAACTTAGTTTCGATACAAAGAAAACATTTTAGGGTACTAGAGGAAGTTTCATTAAATATTGATAGAAAAATGAGAGAAATTTACATGATTTGGGTGTACTAAATAATTACATGAAATTCACAGAATATTGATCATAAAACTAAAAATAAATCTCTTATGGATTTATGTAGCAAATAATAAATAATAATATTTTAGCTCATTATACACAAATCTTAATCTTGAAATCGTACAGGTAATTAATTGCTCTACCACAGGGACTATTTGCTGTTTGTTTTTTATCTTTAGTCACTACATGAGGAGTTTGTGGATGAGAGTTTTCAGTTCTTTTATCATACATTGACGTTTTATGCATATTATCATTATTGATATTTGTACTCAACAAATAGGCAGGCTTAAGTCTGTCGATTGAGATTTTGACTTCCTTTCCTTTAATTAACACACAAAAATATTTCTCATATCTCTGTAAAACCTGAAATGAACCATCATAGGTAGGCTCCAAGGGTTTTTTTACTCTGTCTATTCTCACGAATACGTGTGAAGTGGAGTTAAGGTCTTTATGGACAAAGATAGTCTGCTTTGTAGTTTGCTGGACTTTGATTGGTTTCAAACTGTCCATATATCCCTGAAGCCTGCTTGCAAATGTATCAGGTTCAATCTTGAAATTGGGAGCATCAAAAAACTCACCTGGAAGTCGGATGTTTGTCCCATAAACCATTTGTGCTATAGAATGGTTTGTTTCTTCCCTTATTGCTGATCTCAATCCCAAAAGCACTGTTGGTAAAACATCAGTCCATTTTACATTATTATGAGCTTTGATAGCTGTTTTCAGTGTTCTGTGGAAACGTTCAATTTTTCCATTGCACTGAGGGTGGTAAGAGGTTGTGTGACAAACTTTAGCTCCACATATAATAGCTAGATTATGGAATAATTCACATTGAAACTGCCTCCCTTGGTCTGTAATTACTTTTCTTGGTACTCCAAATCTACAGATCCAGTTTGTATAAAAAGCTTTACTCACTGTTTCCGCAGTAATGTCTGGCAAAGGGATGGCTTCCATCCAACAAGTGAACCTATCAATGCAAGTTAAGCAATACATGTGACTATTTGATGGTGGGAGTGGTCCAATGATATCAATGTGTATAACACTAAATCTAACATCTGGTTCTTAAAATTGTGAAAATTTTGATTTGGTGTGCCTAATCACTTTAGCTTTTTGACAATTTATACATGCATGCGTCCATTCCTTTGCTTGCTTGTTAATTCCTGGCCAGGTAAACCTGGCAGTCATCTGCTTGACAGTAGATTTTATGCCAGGGTGTGATAGACCATGGATTTGGTTGAAAATTATCTTCCGAAACATATGAGGAATATATGGGCGAATTTTATTCTGTGACACATCACACCATAAAGTTTTCTCAGATGCAAGGACATATGGTTTAAAATGCAAAGAAGTATTATTAGACTGCAATTCTTTAAATTCACTATCAGTACACTGTTCATGAGCTATTTGCTCATAGTCAATTGGAGAAACTGCTTCAATTCTGGATAAAGCATCAGCCACAATATTGTCTTTACCACTAACATGTTTGATGTCTGTGCTGAATTGAGATATGTATTGGAGTTGACGTAGCTGTCTGGGAGAAGCTTTTTCATTTTTCTGCTTAAATGCAAATGTTAAAGGCTTGTGATCAGTCAGGATAACAAATTCTCTGCCTTCCAACATATACTTAAAATGTTTCACAGACAGATATACACCCAACAGTTCACGATCGTATGCACTGTAAGCTTTTTGGGTTTCATTTAACTTCTTGGAATAAAAAGCTATAGGTTTCCAGCTTCCATCTTCATATTGTTGTAGCACTGAGCCAACAGCCCAATCTGAAGCATCTGTATATAAGGAAAGTGGAAGTCCAGGTGTTGGAAAACTCAGGAGTGCAGCATCAGCTAGATCTCTTTTACATTTTCAAATTGATTCTTGGCATCTTCTGTCCAAGGAACTGGTCTTTTATCTTTCTTTTTCACCCCTTTTAGCATTTCATGTAGTAGTGCTTGTGTTTTTGCAGCATCCTTCAAATACCTGCGATAAAAGTTCAACATGCCTAGAAATGTCCGTAGGTCATGCAAAGTTTTAGGTAATTTGTAATCCAAGATTACTTGTACTTTAGCAGGAAGGGGTTTTGATCCTTTAGCCGTAATAAGGTATCCCAAAAATTCTATTTGGTCAACACCCATTATGGATTTAGCTACATTAATACGAAGACCATAAGTATTTAATCTTTCAAAACCTAACTTGATATGCTCTTTATATTCCTTTTTTGATGAAGAGGCCACTAACACATCATCTAAATATGGAAATACAAAGTTCAAGCCCTGAAACACCTTATTTATAAATCTTTGAAATGTCGATGGGGCATTTCTTAGGCCAAAACTCATGACATTAAATTCATATAAGCCAAATGGTGTAATGATAGCAGTTTTTGGCTTATCCTCTTCCGCAATAGGTATTTGATAATACGCTTTAATAAGGTCAATTTTAGAGAAAATAACCTTATTTTATAAGATCAAGTTGAAATCTTCAATTCGTGGAAGTGGATAGCGATCAGGAACAGTTTGCTCATTTATGTGCGATAATCACCACAGGGGCGTAGTGTGCCATCTGTTTTGTTTACAAGATGGAGAGGACTAGCCCACTGAGATTTAGATGGTTGAATTATACCATTATTCAGCATAAATTGAAATTCTTGCTTGGCTAATGCTAACTTTGCAGGATCTAGTTGTCGTGCACGTGAATAAACTGGTTTACCTTTGGTATTTATGTAGTGTTGGACGCTATGTTTGACAGAAGTACTCAAAATATTGGGTTTTGTGATGTCTGGATATAATTTCAGAAGATCACAAAATTCTGAAGTGCGATCAAAAGTGCTAATGCAATATTCATTATTTATGGACATTATATCACTATTGACGAATAAATTGGTAATGCCATCAATTAATTTTCTGTTATGAATATCAATTAGCAGGTTAAATTTATTTAAAAAGTCAGCACCAATAATACCTTTACTTACTTTGGCGACAATAAAAGGCCACTGGAATTGGCGTCGCAGTCCTAGGTCAAGAGTTAAAGTTCGAAATCCAAAGGTTGGGATCTCTGTGCCATTAGCGCTGCATACAATGAGTAAGAACAAGGTTTTTCTGCTTTTAAATTTGCAGGGATTAATGACACATCTGCACCACTATCTACAAGAAATCTTAAACTAGTTTTTTTATCCTTGACAAATAATCGGAAATTGCGGCAATCAGGAACAACTGCAGTAGGACATGCCGCTGATTCTACTGCTGGTTTCTGTTTTCCGATTCCTTCCAACCACAAGGTTCTTTACATTTTTCAGGAAAACACTTCTTTCCAAACTTGAAATGGTAATAGCAGTATTTACCATTTGGATTATACCGTGTCTTGGAGCTGTTGCGACTCGAACTGCGATTTCGACTGGAACTACGGTTTGGCAATCGGGAGCTATGAGAAGTCATAGTCGCTATCTGAAGCTCTAAAGAAGCTATCTTTTTTAAGAGCTCCTCCACAGGCACAGTAATTTTATTAACACTGACACACTCCGTTCGTGGGTGCATCTCCAAAATTTTGTCCGCCATGGTAGCTAATTTTTCCAAGTCTTCTTCGCTGACTATTAGCACGTTTTTCACCATATCGGGCATTTTTTCAAACCAAAGAGTTCGTAGCACTTTGTCCGATATATCGTCACTATCGCCCAGGGATCGCATTTTGCGCAGTAGTTGGCTTGGTTTCATATCGCCAAGTTCTAATCCTGTAAGGAGACGTTTGATCTTGAGATTCTCACTTTCCTTAAAAGTTTGCATCAACCGTGCTTTCGCAGCAGAATATTTATTATTTCCTGAGTCTTTTATAATATCCCAGATATTTTCTATGAATCGTGGTTCTAGCTGTGCCACGAGGTAGTTAAACTTTGTATCTTCAGACCTTATTCCGTTGATAGCAAACTGAGCTTCAACTTGGTAGAACCAAATTTCTGGTTTGTCAATCCAGAAAGGTGGGAGTTTAATGCTCACTCTATTTGCCTCATGTTTAGCAACGTCTTCGGAAGGCTGTTCGTTAGGCATTCTTACTTGTGAAATGATCCAGAAGAGAGTCCTAAGGGTCACCACATATAAGTACAACGTGTTCTGCTCAACTGGAAAATTGACAACATTTGTTTAGTTTTATATCCAGGACACAATATTTTTTGAAGCAAGACTCATATACGCACATTAATTTGGTTAAAATTATTTGCTAAAACATTTGTACAACAAGAAGAATTAATTCAAGAAAACTTGGAGAAAAATCCATCTTTATTTTTACAAGCTACCTTGCAACTCTACATGGCCGTTAACTTTTCATAGAACAACAATTATTTATTCAGGTTACAGTTAAAAGTCACAAATCACAGTTTCCAATATTATTATAGAAAACAAAATTCAGAGAAAATAAAACAAACGATAATAATTCATATTTTAGTGTTTAAAATATTGTTTACAATTAATAATACAATTACATATATTTATGTATTTTTAGTTAAAAAATATTATTCCAATTTATACTAATTTTAAGAAATATATTATAGCTAGGCTCATACTGCCACCTGGTATTAGAAAAGATACTTGCCCTAACAGATGTCAGTGCCTCGCTGTAGGTTTTAGGGTGCTGCATCAGCGGTTGTTGTAGTTTGACGGCTTGCAGATCAGCTATTTTACCGGTTAATTTTTCAATTTGCAATGTCAAGTTTGTTATTAATGTTTGTTTAAGTTCCGCTATCTCCTCTAAAGTGTTGGCTGGTTATCATTTGTTGCTGGAGTTAGCAGTTGCAGTCTTAGCTGGTTTATCATCTCCTGTGCTTTATTTCTTTTGGTATCAGGAAGACAGAATTTATTCCGTGATTTTGAGGTAAAGATCTTTTCGAGATTGTTGAGAAGGTTAGGTATTTTAGTCTCGTTGCAAATTGTATGCTTGCATTGCCTTGCTGATGGTTGGATCAGTCTGGATTCCTCTAAGCTCGAGCTATCATTCAGGTTGGTGGACAAGTTGAATCCCTCTAGATCCAGTGTTGAGAGATTTGATGCTGATTTGGATTTTCCTTTTATGGAAGAAATACTACGGTGGGCCGACATTTGTGTGGAGAGGTTATTAAGTTGTTAAAATAAGGTATAAATTAATTGTTAGAGAAGAATAACAATATTGGCAACAGCAAGATACAATTATAATAAATGAATTAATAATAAGTGGTTGTAATACAAAATGCTGAACTATAGAGTTTGAAACTCAGTTGTTTATTTTCTAAACAATAATGGGGAAAAAAAAATTATTGGTTGACATCAGCATAGAACGAAAAAGTACAGGTTGGCAAAAGCAGGACTTAGAGCTTCACCCCGAGTGTATGCTTACAAGGAATAATGGCAAAATGGTTGCACATAGAAAAATTGAGAGTGAAGTATTTTCAAAAAATCAGTAACGGAAAAATATTTGTAATAATGATTTTAAACCTTTTTGTTTTAGAACAAAAGAATCTAAAGTTTATTAGAAAAAATATTACATAAGAATATTGGTGCAATATAATATAATAAAAACCGACAAATTTAATGTTTACATATGAAAATATTGCTAAAAAGCGTCCTCCATGATAGTTAATAAAAATTGTTTTGCTTATAATTTCTGAAAGAATTGGAATTTTTTAATGAAATTTGCGGCGGAGAGAAGGTTTTTAGTTATATTTTAGGAAAAAAGTGGTTTTATTAGCAGAAATATTGCCAAAAAGATTAGAAAAAATTCACAAATAAAGATAGGTAGCTTTTTTAATGAAACGTACAATTTAGGAGGCTAATTGCTGGAAAAGTAAATTTTTATGTGGCTAAAAAAGTATGGCGGAGGAAAGATTAGATATATAACTTTTAAAGAAAAGTGGTTTTAGAAATTTGAGACTGATAGAAAAAATTAGAAAAATTCTAGAGAAATTTATTGCCTCTGAAAAATTTCGAAATTTCAACTTTGACAATTTTTTAAAAAATAATTGAAAAAGGTAATGACTTACGGTTTGCGGCGGAGCAAAGCATCAATGATATTGTTTCAAAGAAAAGTGGTTTTACAAATTTTGGATAATTAGAAAAATTTAGAAAAATTCCAGAATTTGTGAGTGACTGGTAGGCTGACACTATGTAAAAATGTAAGAAAAGTGAAGGGCGGAATTCGGGGTTTGAGAGAGGAATAGGGTATAATTTTTAATTTAATACGTTTAAAAATATAAGTTGAATGAATGGAAATAAGAGTTAATTGTTGAAATTTAAGAAAAGAGGTTAAGTAGAAAGTTAAAATTAGTCCTAACAGGCAGCCGCCATTAATAACTGCTATGCAATTTTAAAATTGCAATAATTTCGTTGATTTAACGAATAAAGGCTTAATTTATATATCAAATTAAAGCTATTGAGCTAAATTAATAGAATTTTAAAGAGATGACAATAGGGAAAAAAACGAAAAACAATGAAATAGAAACAAAAAGAGGAGGGTTAAAAACACGACTTACACTAATGAGGGCCCCATTCACCGTTCACCCTTTCAGTGCAATAACCCCATAGTTATGGCACAAAAGAAGCATTTAATGGTGTTTTACGTGGTAGAGTTATCAGCCTTCTGGAATATGAAAGTACCCAGCTGGAAATATCCGAGGAGCTCTGAATCGCCCAGAGTGTCATCTCCAGGCTTTGGCAACGGTTCCAAGATGATGGTAATATGAGTAAACGTTACAGCACAGATCACCACCGAGTTACAACGCCGAATGAGAACCGATATTTGGCAGTTACTGTCAAAAGAAATATACGGAGCACAGCATCAGACCTGTCTCGAGCTCTCTTCAGCTACCGGTACGACAGTTAAAGTCTTTCATATGGAGAGAACCAGATACCCGTTATCATCCAGAGAACACCATTGAACGACACCGTTAAGGTGGTGCAGGATTGCTCATTTGGAGAGGAATTATTATGGGTTCCAGAACTAGCGTGCATGTTCAGAATGTAACCACGAAAGGCCACGTCTATCGGGATGTCATTTTGGTCAGCAGGTACGTTTGTTTCGGGGCGTCATGGGTGCAGAATTTTTGCTTACTGATGACAAAGCCCGTCCTACCCGTGCAAACATTGTAGAAGAATGCCTTCAATCAGAGCATATCACCCGTATGAACTGGCCAGAATACTCACCGGGCTTGAATCCAATAGAGCATGTGTGGGATATGCTTGGCTGATGAATTGCAGCCCGTCAACCCCCTCCCACATATCTACCGGAACTTTGGAGAGCATTGCTTGATTAGTGGTGTAATATTCCCCAAGATCAGATCTATAATTTGATACTCAGCATGCCTAAGCGTTGTACGGCCTATATTGTATCGTCTGTGGAGAGCATACTATGTATTAACCCTCATACGAACCATGTTATATTGGTTTTTGTAAATACTTTCTTTTTTGAAAATTTGCTCCAGGGTGTAAAAATCGCAATTTTTATTAATGATGTCAAACATATAGCATTTTTTTTTTTTGCTCTTTACTTTTTGTTTAATAATAGACTTTAGTAATAAGTCACATTTGTTTTATTTCTCTGTCTCTTTCTTTACCTGAACTAGCATTATCCTTAATTTATGGACGCGCGCGAATGTATATATTTTTAATTAATCTTTATTAAATTAAAAATAACCTGTATTTTAACCCTTTTTTCCTAAAATATTTTATTAAAAAATTATAAATGCGTTTGCATTATAAAAAGAGGATTTCGGAAGTGAAATAATTTATTGGAGACACCCTATATCCAATATTAAATATGCCATTCATCATTTAACAATTAAGAACAAACTGACGTCCATATGTAATGTATCAAAATATAGTTTATGGAGAATAAGTGAATTTTTTATGAATAAAAAATATTTTGGTAAGGATTTTAATTATTTATTAAATCTCAATTGTATTGATACATTTATATTTTTACGTACGTTGTAATCGACTGTGTTTACAGAGTATATTCATTAACATAAAACTAATTTAAACAAAACAATTTAACAGACAATAATTACAACATGAGATTGTTAAATTATAGAGATTGAGATCTTTGAACATTATTTTTAGCAAATTAATTTATTAAATAAATCTTTTTTTTTGTATCTCAATAACTTTTTTGAAAATATAACATTTTTAGCTAATGCCTCTACATTAAGCAATATTTTCATAAATATTCAAATTTGTCATAAGGTGGTAACACCATATAGTGATTAGTTTTTTTTTTATACCTCAATAATTTCCATGAAAATATAACACTTATAGCTGATTAAAGTGTATGCCTCTCTACATTAAGCAATATTTTCAGAAATATGCAAATTTGTCATTGGACGGTAACGTTGTAGTGTTTTTTTTTTTTTTTCTTTTTTTACAAAAAAAGTTTGAGATGAATTTTTTATTTTATTTTATTTAACTTGGTGCTGTCTTGCATTTCATGATTTTAATCACATCATATGCATTCATGACTTTAATCACATCATATGATTACGGATAGTTATTGGGAGTTTACAGAATTCCAACAGTCTTGAATAGAGGTTAAATTTTGATTTTTTTTTTTTTTGAGGTTCGCAGACTTTAACAACAATTTTCAACAATTAATTCTACAAAAAAAAAAAAGTTCATCCAAGAGCTTTCAGTTTCTACCACGTACGGATATTTTCAATAATTACAGTTATCGCAAGAAAGAATTGAGCCCATTTCCAATATAAATTAGATTCTGCCTTATACTAGCCTCTGTAAGATAGGTATCAATTTATTTAATAAACACAAGTTTTAAAAATAAAAGCTATCATTCATATACTGAAGTTCACATCATAGATAAGAATAATTTCCGTGAACCACTCAATGTAACTAAACTGTTACTCTTTTTCACAACGAGACTTCGTTTATCTTCAAAAAAATGGCATGAATCATTTGCTTAGTTTTTAGAGAACATGAAACATGTTATCGTTGATCAAACACTCACATAAAAGCGTCTAAGTTTGTGTGTTATCTTTTCAAGGGAAACTAAAAACTTCAATGTTTTTTCATGTGGTCAAAGTCTACAGAAAGTAAGAATGTGTTACTCTGTGGAAGGCTAGTTAACCTTTAAACAAATCAGAGAAACTTCATTTACTCAAAATAGAAGGGAGGAAAGTAATCATTAGAATCAAGTTAGCATATTTTAAAAAGAGGAACAGTAACTTTTAAGGCACCCGTATACGTTGAAAACGTCAATTTCGACCAAAAAGGATAAATTTATTTTAATCTTTCGTTAAATAAGGAATTTAAACAGCTTTCTAAAACAGGCTTATTTTTGTCTCTACGTTAATTAGATTCCGAGATATAAAGGATTTCGTAAAGATTAGGAAACCAAAAGTGGACATATTTAAAGGACCGGAAGTGGGCGTTTAAAGGGCCAGAATGATATTAATAATTAGTTTAAACATTGTTTAATTTTGAAATATAAATTTAGTAAGCTTTTAAAAGATACATAAAATAATTACTGTTCCGGAAATCAATCAGAAAATCAAATAAAAAAATTAATCAACAAATATGAGAATTTCTTATAAAGACACAACACTTTAATCTTTAAATGCGAGTTTCTCAGAATGTCTTTTACCTATAATTCGCACGCTACAAAAATGATAACTCAAAATATTTTTATAATATCACTATGGAATTTCATGAGTGTGATCTGTATATTGTTTTCTATAGGAAATGTACTAAAAGAATTTTAATCACTAAAATATTTCCCAAATTATATGGTTTGTTATATTCGAATAATGGCATAGAAATTTTGGCTAAAATTTCAGTATAAATATTCAACTGGCCATAATATTTTTATTTTTTAACAAAAACTTAAAATTGTAGTACATGCTCTAGATAACAAAATATATATTATTTGGTATTAATTTTTTCAAATATGTTTAGTAGTTTTTGATGTAGCATTCTTTAAAGTTTTTTAAAAAAATGCTTAAAATTGTGTACATATTTTACATTTCTGAAGAATAATATTGGAATATATCAAATTTTAGTAGCTCAATATTAATATTATCTAAACTGAAAACAGAAAAAATCTTTACAATGTATATATGCAGTGTATTTTTAAAAAAGTGCTTTGAACGTGTTCGGGTACCTTAATGTTCTTCTATAGTTTCTTACCAGGCTAACAATCACTCTGATTTCACTTTCAACCAATATGACTGATTAAATAATTGGCTACGTCATCAATTCCTAATGACCTGCAGTTTTACTTGGATTGATCTATAACACTTTTTTTTTTTTTTTTTTTTTTTGTTAAAATATCAAAATTCCAATTTTATTCACATTCCAATTCTAATTTTATTCATGAGCTAATTTCTAAATTTCTAAGACACAATAGTTGACTGAGAAATTCTTTGCCAATTATTTTGTTGCTGTTACTTATGACACTTTGGACAAGCCAAGATCGCTATGCCGTTGGCTATGCAAATTTGAGTCAGTAGGGAGCGTCTGTCGTTTTACCAGAGTACCACGAAAATGAAAGTATGACTTTGCTCTAAACTCCTCCGATAGAGGGCACCCCTAGAGGATATACTCATTTAATTTTGACATTGATCTGAAGGGGGAATTTTCTCCAGACCATTACACCCATGGTAAATGCTCAACGACTGATTACAGGACCTTCGAGTCCACAGATTTAACGAAGCATCTATATTGCATGTACTCGGTGGAAGGCCTTTGGTGGCATTGGGAATCGAATCAATGCCCTAACTCTTAGGCTACTACGGCCAGTTATTTTGTACCTAATCAATTGAAATATACTATGGTTCAGTTACCTTTAATTCTCCAAACAAAACATTAACCATTCGCCCTTTTTGTGATTTTATTTTCGTTTTCAGAAAATTAATATGAAATATCAAAAATAGTAGTAAAGTACTTTACATAAAATTGATGAAATATTAAGAGAAGAACTGATAATCAATTTAGAAAATAAATAAATTAAATGTCTTTCCTTTTTATGTAAGTTATAAGTTAAGCACGATTTTTAAAATTAAAATTGCTTTCAGTTTTATTTCACGAGATAATTCGAAGTGCTCTTTCAGAAAATAAAATAATTAATGAAAATTGGAGCAAATGATTTTTAGAAATGAGGTAATAATCAAATATATCGTAAACAAACAGAAATAGATGAATACCAATGAGCTATTCAGTTGTTTATGGTGTAGATTAATCCAGAATCGTTTGTTCATCTCAGAATGCATTCCAAAAACTAAACTAATTGGAGTATATTGATATTGAATTAGTACCATCTGAAACCCATCAATTTCGCCATTTTAATGGCGTAATAGTTCTATAAATTTTTGTTCCTGGATATTCTTTAATACAACTTTTTTTATACTTTTGGTTGTGCCTCAACTGGTAAAAATATGTATTACAGTATAGGTTCCATTATTCGGCAACCACGAGACCGAGCATATTCCGGATTTCGAATCGCTGGCGAAAATTTCAATAACCATTTGCAAAAAATCGCGACACCCCTTGTCCATCCATGAAATAATTTGTGGGAGGAAAAATAATAAAACTATATCGTTAATATTTTTAATGTAAAATACACACACACACACACACACATATATATAATAAAATAATCTAGAATTCGCAAAGTAGGCTTCTTTTTTCTTATTGATGCATACATATCGCTAATTCTTTTTGTTTTGTTTTTTTTTAAATGCTTTGGTTTTTCAGACAATAAATTTTCTCGTATTTTATACACAGACATAATATCGTGTTCCTTAAAAAATGTTTTTTGTTCCGTTTCGCGGATAAGTTCTTGCGTTAGTTGCAGATAACGGTCAATGGAAATGCTTTCCGTATTTTCTGTTTCCTCTACATCGGTATCCTCAGAACTTGAAGAATCGGCGCCTTTCTTACTGAGCACTTCACTGATAATCTCGTCATCAGTTAACTGAAGTACAATCGGAGCATTTAAAGAATCTTGCATAGTTTTTTCATCGATTATTTCCTCACTTGAAATGCTTTTAGCATATTCTAAGAATTTTTGCATCATTTATTTTTCTAGTGACACGCGAAAATCACAAAATTCGTCGTTTTCTTCTCCTTGAAGAAAAATTGTAGAACAAGTTATATAATATTATATTTCTTACATTAGAACGAGCTGACAAATAGAAAGAAAGAACGAAGTTTTAAATCGGAAATATTTTTTAAATTTACAAAAAGGGGGGGGGATTACGATTTGAAAAATGCAGGTTTTCGGAACATTCCGGTTTTGGGGAAACCGGATAAAGGATAATATACTGTATTACATAGACCATGATTTCACGACATATAGCAAACTATTAGCATACTAAATGAACAAAATAAAAACTACCTCTATCTGAATTTATACAGAAATTTTAATGTTTGGTTTGGCATTGGAGAGTAAATCATAAAATACATTATGTGAATAAATTAGTATTACTAAAAGCCGAGAATGCAAATTTTTGGTAATTAAAATTTTTAACATATAAAAAAAATGTCACGTGTTCCACTTTTTAAGGGGAAAAAAGATAATTAAAAAAATTCTGTACATCTTTTTTTTTAATTTAATATGTCTGAAATATTTCAGTGGAATCAAATTCATTCGTATTCATCTCTTTTTTCACATCAAACAAGAAAGTTTGCAGTACTGTAAGCTTTTATCAGAGGAAAATTTTAGAAAATTCGGTTGAATCTTTATCATAAAATTATATTTGCAAAAGTTGTATTTTTTTTAGTTTGGAAAATTTAATTAAAATTTACACTTAATCTAAGAGACAATCTTTAAAATTTTGATAAAATATGAATGTGTGTAAGAAATTTTACTTGAAATGTTTGGGAGCAAATTGAAAGTTGATGAATTAGAATATATATTTATTGTGTTATAAAATGTTTTACAGTGCTATAAAATTATTTCCACATTAAAGAAATATTTAATTTATTTGAATACATGAAAATGGTTAAGGGTTAAGGTTTAGAAGCTCTCTGTAATTTTACTCGAAGATACAATATTTGTAGATATTAGGTTGGGAAATAAGTTCGTAGAGTTTTTACCAAAGACTTTTTATTTAAACAAGAAAACAATAATTATATCAATAAGTTAATCAATTATGTATTCGCCGTTGCTGTTTATAACCTCTTCCCATCTCTCTACCAATTTGTTGATGCCGTTCCGCCAAAAATCACATGGTCTGGTGTCAAAGTTGTTGAGCCAGTTTTTAAGGACTTCTTGTTATCGAAGGTAACGCTTTTCGTATGGTTTGACAAGGAGCGGAAAAGATGGTAATCGATCAGTGCAAAGTTCGGAGAATACGGCAGATGCCGAAGGACCTCCCATTTGAGGTCTTGGAGTGTGGCTTTGACGACTTGTGCAACATGAAGCCTAACGCTGTCGTGAAGGTGTATGGTGTGACCATGTCGATCAGGTTTTTCAGTAGAATATCCTCATTCACTCGGTGTAACTGGGCAATGAAGAGCTCCTTGTTGACAGTGGCATTCTTTTCGAGCATTTCCTAGTGCATCAAGAGGTCCTTAAAAACTGGCTCAATAACTTCTTTGATAACAGATCAGGCGATTTTTGGCGGAATGGCATGAACAAATTGGTAGAGAGGTGGAAAGATCTTATAAACAGCAACGGTGAATTTATATAATTGATTAAATTATTGATATAATTATTGGTTTTGTTTAAATAAGAGTCTTTGGTAAAAACGCTACGAGCTCTTTCCCCAACCTACATTTTATTCTTTAAATAGCATAGTAAACAACAATTAATTCACAGGTACAGCGTTTGCAACGAAACATTTTCCTAAAAATATTTTACACATTTATTAGTGTACTATTTTTTCATTGAATAAACTAGATTTCATTAACAAATTAATTACTTGTTTAATATATTTTAAGTTTAGACTGATTTTTTTTTTTTAAAGATTTTATTCTTGAATTACTTTTACATTCGACATAATTTACTTAATTCTTCTATACTGAAAACTTTTAATATCAAAACTAGTATATTAAGAATAAAATATTGGAATATTGTGTTAAAAAAAAAAAAAAAAAAAAAAAAAAATTCTAGTTTTATTTCATTTTACCACCACTTCCAGTTCATGAGTTAAGGGAAGTTGAAGCGGGAAAAAAAAGTTAATTACAAGTAAATAATAAATTAAAATATAAAATAGACCACAGTTTTTCTCCTCTTGTCAGAATTTCACACATTTTCGTCTCATTTATTGTTCTTGACTTGACACACGTTGATTGACAACATCTGCCGACTGCAGGCAGTTTCCTTTGATCGACTGTATGAAAGCCTTGATGTGAAAAGGGCATCAAAAACTTGACAGACGATATTGGGCAGCAGTCAGTCTGTAACAGACGATAGAAATAAAAATTTCATTTCCTTTTTAATATACACGTGATCAAGGTTAGGTGACTTTAAATTGTATTTGCACTTTCAAACAAAGGGGAAAGCAATACAAGTTCACACTTAAAAGTGTGGTAGATACATCAGATATATTTTTATGCAATAAATTATTAATTTTAGTTAATTTATGATTATAAATTAATAAATAATTACTTAAAATTACTGTGAATTCCTCAATTATTATTTTGAATGCAATAATCATCAGTTACTTTTGAATATTTAATATAATTATTTGAAATTATTGTATTTATTGAATTAATGTTATTTTATAATTGGAGTAATGATAACAATTTGCATTGTAGAATATATACAATGAAAAATGAATTAATGTGCATTGTAGGATAAATATATAAAATGTGAATTAGTGATACATATAATCATCTATCCATTTCATAATGATAATTTGCAATTTTATGCGCACTTTTCTTTCTGAAGATTATTTAATCAGATCATAGGCTCATACATAGCCAATGAATACATTTGGAACCGAAAAACATACATCAAGATCATATTGCGATTATTTCAAAAATGTTAGATTTATTATTTACTTAAATAGAGACAGATATCAGGAGAAATTAATATAAATATATTTTACAATAACACATTTTATTTTATTTTGCAAAGAGTAAAGATTATATATATATATATATATATATATATATATATATATATATATATATATATATATATATATATATATATATATATATATATATATGTGTGTGTGTGTGTGTGTGTGTGTGTGTGTGTGTGTAACAAATTATATGCTTTTATTCTTTGTTTTTCATTGAATAAAAATTTAGTCTAAATTTTCATTTGATCTGAATTTTAACTGATATATAAAAGAAGCTTACAACAAAGAAAATAGAATTGAGGCATTTGCTATTATGAAAATATTATCAAAATAAAGTTAAAATATCAAGGATTAATTATTCTTTTATTATATTTTTTTGTAAAAACACTTTCATACTGAACAAACACCTGCTATATTTTGTTTTCGTGATTTTTGCATCCAAGCACAATAGTTATTTAAATGTATTACTAATATTGTATTGGGTTGTTCGGAAAGTAATTTCGTTTTTCTTGAAAATGAAAAACGTATAACGAATAAACATCGTATTGCATTTGCATATTGTCCATTCTAGTCCAATAGCTTTTACCATCTTTCTGGTAGTAGCATGATTTCACACTCATAAAGTGGTTGGTTTTTACTAGCAAACACTGATCCTGGCAGGAAAAACGAAATTACTTTCCGAACAACCCAATAAGATATTTGTTTACATTGAATGCTGTTGTTTGAAAAAAAATATGAATATTTCAAATCTACTGTCATTTATTTACTTGTACACACTGACCGCATTATCATTTACACAATGTCTGTATTCTAAGAAATTACACAGATCTAATTTTTATTAAAATGATTTAATCATCATTGTCTATGAAAAGATTAATGAATGACACCATTATTTAGATGTTTTCGAAAAATATTGGTATTGCTGATTAAAACTAATAGAAAAAATTTCTAAAGGAAGCAACAAAATTTTCTCATTATTCAAATTATTTCAACTCAAAATAAAAACAATTTGAGGAAAAAATATAAATTTGACAAACGCCTTTGAAACTGCAATTTGAAAACGATCAAAATAACCTACTAACTCTGTTTTGCTTGTGTCCCAATACAATTTGCAACATGTTATGATCTTGACTATTCTTTATAGAGAAATGCAACAAGGTTCATGTGAGCCCTGTTATTTCACAGAAAAAATGAATTAAGGAGAAGAAAAAAATGGTTATAATAAACAAAAAATGTGATAATTAAATTTAGTGAATAGTGTGAAATTTTGAATTGGTTTCGTTGTTTACATTACCTTAAATAGGATGATTCTGAATGTTGTATCATTTTCAGAAGTATCATCGTTCCATAGGACATTCTATGGCTATGATAAATCAGCAGCCATTCTGTTGAAACAAATTTCGAATGTGGTGTGTCCGTTCCAATCATCTGTTCACAGCACTGGATCTGTTTCTGATCTCTTCAGAAAACAACAGTTTATGAACTGGCACAATGTCAGTGATCAAAGACAAGCAAGGCTACTAAATAGCACATGTCCTAGTAAAAGGCAAAAATAATTATTAAAGTTCAATAGAAGCAGTCTAAGGAAAGCAGTGGGACTTCTTACAGGACACTTCCACCTTAAAAGACATCTCACCATAATGACAGTTTCAGATGATCCCATGTGTAGCAGTTGCCATTATATGGGAAAAACTTCAATACTTAGCTTATATGAATTTGAAACTTTTTCTATGCACATAGATTTTGAACATTTAGGTCAGCGCTTGATTGGACCTTGGATGTTGCAGGAAATTCCTGTAAAATGCCTGTTGAATTTTGCTTTAGCCACTGGTCTCTTCAAATAGGGCTTTTTGAGGGGTATAGTACAATAGACCTACGATCGCAGTGCTAGGTTCTTTTAGAGCCACTCTACTTTAAATCTAAATCTAAGTACTGTATCTTATTATCATCGTATTATTGTTCCATAGGACATTCTGTAGCCATGATAGATCAGCAGACATTCTGTTAAAACAAATTGCTAATGTGGCGTGACCTTTAGAAACATCTGTTGACATCTGTCGCTAGATCTTATACGGAAAGAAATTAAATATGTGCTGGAGTATGAACGCCTATGCAACAAGCTCCAAACAGTAAATGTCGATTACTGATTCAAGATCCACTAGTAAAAAGTAGTTACTGTAAGTCTTTAATCGGAATCAGTAGATGATCTGGGTGCCTCCATTATCTTACACTTTAATTCTTCCAGCTTCTTTAAATTTCTCTGTCATGACATAGATACTTTAGAATGAAATAGATCATCACAAAAAATAATTACATTAAGTGGGTTTAAGTTTATGAAGCACAGTAAAAGTATCTCCCCAGTTTTTGCATTACAGCTTTACTAATTGTGGACCTTCAGCAAATGATTACACTACCATGTTGCTGGAAAATTTGCTATTTTTTTTATCCAAAAACCTCTAAACCATAGGTTTCTAAAGTGGTTCAGGTGGATCCCCAAGGGTCCATAGGAGACCACACGGGGGTCCACGTAGATGGGAAACGAAAACAGGGGCTCCACGAAAAATGTTCTGGTTTTCATAATAACGAACAAAAATTTTGGTTTGGATTTACCTATCAACGAAGACAGGTAGCATCATGAACTAGGTAGGTACTCAAAAATATTCGAGATTCAGTTCAAACACAGAATTGAATGAAACAATAGATAATAGTATAAGTATACACCACAAGTCGAGACTTTCAAAGTGTCGCCCGTGCGCCGTCTCATTAAAAGTATGATAATCTTTAATTATTGATTTACATTTCCGATTCTTTGTTGATTTTTTGTCAACTGTTTATTGTATGTTAGAATTGTTTTACTATAATTTTGTATAACCACAAGTATAATTTTAATAAATAGGACACAAGAAAATGTGCTACTTTTTTTTCTTCTTAACATCCCCAATTTAGGGTGATATTTTTTAGGAGCTTTGAGAATACAGTAGAAAATCAGCAGCAGGGGGTCTACTGAAAATAGTAAAACTTTGAAAGTGGTCCACGAGAAAAAAAAGTTTTGGAACCCATGCTCTAAATTTTCTAGTTCTTTTTCTGTTTCACATATTCTTTACTTAAAAATCCTGGTATAATATTTAAAAATTCTTGGTCTTTTCCGTAAACATTCATTTATTCATTTTCCTATGCAAAGCCACCTAGTATTAAGTTTTATGCTAAAATATTTTTCTTAATATTTAAGAACATCTCATAGTTAATGTATCGAACAAATTTCCTCTGTTCTTTTATCCGTTTTAGCTGGGTTTTTTTTTAAAGTTTGTAGCAAACTTTTTCTTCTTCTTTTTTTCCTTGAATATCTACAATACGTTAAAGATCAATTAGCAAGGTTGTTTAAACCTTGCTAATTGATCTTTAATGTAGAAACATAATGAATAATTTGCTATGTTTTACTAATGTAAGTTATTAATTAGCAAAACAAAGAATGTGTCTGTTATTTACAAAGGTACTCTGAGAATAATTGAGCACATAGCATATAATACATATTTGAAGGTCTCTCAGGATGTTTTACAAAAAAATGTATAATTCATATATTAGAGCACAAAAAATAATGCTTCAAAAGTAATCCTTAGATCAAATCAAGCGTGTCTAATTGATTAAGCATGCCATCTATAAGATTATATGAAGAAATACCTCACCATTAACACTATTACATACATTTGCTATTTGATTTCATCAAATTGATAAATTTGTGCCCTGAAACTGAACTAAATAAATTTAAAATTTTATTCTTTTGCAGTCTTAATTTAAGGATTATTTCGATTTCTTCGCAATATATCTTCAATGAAATTAAACTCTATTGTAAAAATTATCAATGTGACTATAAAAATCTAATTATTTTACATTTTTACAGTTATATTTTTTCGAGTTATACTTTAAATTACAATTTTTAGATGGACATGACACTCAAAATTGGCATTTAAGAGCTACTTACCTATATTTCTACAAGTCCAGATAATCTTGTTTATTTAGAAATCAAAATTTTACGAACAATTTTTAGGTTATTTTATTTATGCTAATTTATTACTGTAAATTAAAAAATAATTTAATTATTGTGATTAACAGTAATCTCAAATTCATTGATGAAACACATTGAACGACATTGAAAATGCAACACCAAGAAAATGTCGTCAGAAAATTATACAAATTTCAGGGTAGATGATTCTTGCTCAGTTATGTAAATGATGTAAAATTGTTGCTCTCGATAGCATGTAGGATAAGATGTAAGGCGAGGAACCAGCAGAATGGGCAATATTCAAGTCGTTATTGCTGTTTGGAAAATAATCGTTGAAAGTTTGTTCTTTTCGCAAAGGATATCTGTAATTGCAGAGAATGGCAGGCTATCTTAAACGGAGTCAGTTCCAGCAGACAGACGAATTTCTGAAGGGGCCTAGTGATAGATCTGAGAAGGGCAGGTTGGTTCTTATGGCAAATTGCAACTGAAAGGTACCCAGAAACATTTACAGTGCTTCGGCCGTGGCGAAGAAGGAATTGGGGAACATTTACGGGGTGCCGGAGCAGCCAATGACGCGTGGATCAACGCGTACGATGGGAGTCGGTGGCAGTCTCGCAAAACACGTCGACCGAAATTATACAGCACCCTGCATGCTCCCATATTGAGCAAAATCATTTGCCGTCGATTGGTTGCTAGTGGCTTGCGCTCATGGTGTCCGTTAAGAAGACTTTCATTGACCTCACATTATGAACGACAGCATCTGGAATGGTAGGTTATTAGAGCGAAGTCGTACTGCATCGTCTTCTAACAGGAGTTACACTTCTGTATCTTCCGTTATAGTCGTCGTGTACGAGTGCAGTGTCGACGTGGAGACTGGTTGAATGGTGCAGCAATTGTGGAATGCCCCACTACAGGACAACGTGGTATCATAGTTTGGGGCAACATTGCATGATATTCCAGGTCACCTTTAGTTCGTATTCACGCCACTATAACAGCCTAGCGTTACGTGGATGATGTGCTGATGTCGATGATACTCCTCTACTTTTAGGGAGTCTCAATGCACTGACAGGATAACGCCAAACCGCACACCAGCCGAATGCCCTGCAAGGTGTACAGCTGTTTCCCTGGTCACCGTGCTAGCCATATCTCTTACTTGTGGAGTGTAGTACGTTTGGGATATGATTGGACGCCATTTGCTGACTCGGCCACTGCCTTTTCAGTAGAGGCACTTTGGCAAATGGTTGACAAGGAATGGAGAGCCATTCCTCAAGACGTCATTTGTACTCTCATTGACTCTGTGCTTAGACGCGATGCTTCGTTGTTCAAGTTTGTCCAACAACTTACTGACCCAACTGTCTTCTTGCTCTGCATTATACATATCCTTCCGAAATACTGATCATTATTGTTCGTTTCTGTCTCTCTGTTTGCCGAGTTTCGTCACTTTCTGGCAACTTCTTTTTGGTGTTGCATTTTCATTGTTGGCTAGTATAATTAAACTAAATGAAAGTTTTAATCTATTTCCATTTCATTTACTTTTATAATATGCATTTATGTTTGTAAAAATTGCAGCAACAGGAAGAAATTTTCAGAAATTAATGAAATCCATTCCACATATTGTTAACAGTAATGCAAATAAACAATTAAACTTACAAGAAAAAATTTTGGAAAATCTTTGCGTATCACTGAATTGTGTGATGAAAGTCCATTTGGCGATGAAACATTGCATTCTACAAGTTCTGAATATAATACTGAGGAATGGCATTCCAGATGTGTCCTTGAGTTGACAGTGAAGTTCAGTCTTACTGTGTTACCTAGCAGATGTACCAATAAATTACCGAAACCCTAGGTATGTTCAGTAGGTGACATATCCGGTTAATGAATCGGCTATAGAAGATGTAAAACAAACTGTGCTCTGAAGAAAGTTGGAGCATTCTAAGAAATAAAAGCACGGGTGTTACCCTGCTGAAGTACAGCGCCTTGAAGTCTTCGAAGAATGCAAAGAATCTCTATCGCCACAATTCCACTTATTCAGCGAATACTGTTGAGTCTGACAGAAATTTGCATTAAATGTTTTCTGTAATTATATTTAATAACTCCCCATACCATGATGTCAGATGTTTGGGTGGTATGACGCTGAATAAGATGGGTAAGAAACCGTGGGAATAGTCTTTCCCTTTAGTAACTTCTGAAGCATACTCTTCTATCATTGTACTCCAATCTGTAAAGAGATTCATAACAGAAATTAACTTGTTAAGTAAATTACAAATGTCCCTATACAGTGTGTTTCTGAGCCATTGAAGTCGGAAGCATCTGTGGTTCACCGACAAAGTAATCCTGCGTGGAGGAACCTTAGCACAAAGGATTTGCTTCAAATGACGGCGAAGTATTGTCGAGCTAGATAACAAAACACCTGTAGATTATTTCAACGTTGTGCACGAAAGGACATTGTATGGACTGATGAATCTTATACACCTTTAAAATTTTTTTTGAACTTAAGCTGCTTTTGAAACCCGTTAGGTGTTTATTAAACGTATGTAAATTCCACGCTTATATATAGTTCTCATTTTTCATATCATGGCACATTTTTTCTTTTTCATACCTAAGTGTTCATAATATCTATAAAATAGCCTTCAATGTATATGTATTTAATGACACTACTACTTTACAAATTAACTGTCTCTTCATTAACTTTAAATCGTTTCTTAACTGATTGTCTTATGAGTAATTATGTCAAATTTTGTTTTTCATCCAAAGAAAACATTTAAGACCATGGCTTGATGTTTAACGGGGCTTAAAGACTCTTAAAATGTATTGTGACTACTTGCTACCAATTTGTAAGCATAGTTTATTGCTTTTATAAATCTCGGTATGGTGGCGCCCTCAGAGACCTCGTATAGGTAGTGTTGCAAGGATGGGGAAAAAACCCGGTTTATTCCCGGGAATAAATCAGGTTTTTTCCAATGAAAATTTTCAAAATTCCCAGATTTTCAAAATTGTGGAAAAATTTGCATTTTTTTGAAAATTTAAAAGTTTTTAACTATTAAAACCACATAATATATTTAAAAGGATATATTTTAATAATTTCTACTTTTATTTATGGCAATAGAAATTTTTCAAAACATTTGGAGAAAGATGACAGCCATTTGTAAATATTGGAGAGGTTTCAAGTTGTGTTCATTACAATTTTTATTCGTAATGTTTATTATTTGAATGTGTAAATATTAAATTTTCGAACAGAGAAATCGCTTAGATATGCTGTCCTTCAGATATATATTCCTCAAAAAATATAAAACTAATATGTATAAACTTCAATCTTTCAATATATATTTCTTAAAAATATTATTCTACTATTATTTATAAACTTAATGTTAAATTAAACGCAGTAGATTAGATTGATAACTGATTCTAAAATTGCAAATAAAAATTTTTTATAACGTCAATCGTTAATGTATATAGATATTCATTTTGTTTTTCATTAGATATCTGGAGTTACTTTTGATCAATTTAGATAAAAGTAACAGCCTGGATGTGCATCTATAGTTTGAGACATTCAGAAAGTAATTTTTAACTATTGTGGTTTTATTTCCTGTGGTTAAATCAAATATTTGGGGATAATCTGTTTATTTTTTTTTAACTTACGTCCTTATGATGTCTCTTTCGAGCATAATAAGTCTTGCAGTCCAATAAAGAAAAGAAGTATCTCCAGGAATGGAGAGTGTCTTGAAGTGTGAAAAAGTGCGGACTTCCTGGAGGGCAGAACATTTCCAAAGATGATCGCCATCCATGTCAACATGTTCCCCACATAAAATGCAGTCGGATGAATCCACAAGACCTATGTGATATAGATGTTTCTGGAGAAAATCATGCCCAGTAAGTAACCTGAAGTAGGAGACCCCTATAGATCTAGGTAGATCTCTGGGGATACATGAGCTCAGCAGGGTCCTCCAAGAGGCATCAACTGCATTCTTTTTGTAATAAATTTTTCGCTGGTGATGGATAACCCGTTTTAGAAGGAGTTTGATATTTCTCAGTCCAGTAAGAGTATCTGGAGGTTTTAAAAAAAGAAGCCTCTTCCTCGAGATTGTCTGTTTTTTCATTACCAGGCAAGTCGCAATGGCTAGGTATCCATTGTAAAGTAATTTCCTTTCCCACAGATAGTAAAATGTTAATGATGGTCTTACAATTGAATTCTATAGATGTAGGTAGGAGAATATAATTTGCCACTGTATAAATGGTAGCCTGGCAGTCAACAAGAAGGACGAATTTCATTTCCGAGAAATCTAAAATTTTTTGGAGAGCCATGTAAATTGCATACGTTTCTCCACCAAAATTGTCTGAGTCTTTTCCCAAAGGCTCTTTGAGTTGGAAAAATTTGGAGAAGACACCAGCTCCTGCTCTCCCAGTATCAGCTGATACTGGGAGAGATCCAATTGTCGAGTGGGTATCTCTCATTAATAGTAGCAAGAGCAGCAGCCCTGAGTTCTGCCTGAGAGGAGACTCCCTTATGGACAGGAAGGACCAGGTCGAAGATAATCTGTTTATCAAATCAGATTTTGTGCGTATTGTATACAAAAAGACAATCATTTTCTCTGGCCATCAAAAGTAATAATGTGAAGTATACTGATAATTTTATTTGGCACTCTTAACATGCAATTTTTATTTTATTTTGCTAGTTTTTTATACATAAATATACTTCATAAATTCTTATATAATTGCTGTAGGATTTATTACATAGCGTTGCGTACTTTCTAGAGAAAACTAATGCAGAAACCTTCATAACAAAACTGATTGTTTATAGATTATAATAAATACTGATTCTTATTAATATTAGTAGAAAGTTTTCCCAATTTTTTACTGTGATATATTTATTAAAGTCTGCAAATTTGGGGTTTGAGATTTGGAAAATATCTGAACTTTAATACTGTCACATAAAACAATATCTGTGTTTAAAATTCCTAATTATTTGCTAGTTAGAAAGAAGCAGGAAAATGCGCTTGATATTATTCCTTATTAAAATGAAGCTATTTATCCTTGGAAATGTTGGCGAGAAATTAAATAGAAAAACTAAATTTAATTAAGCATGTTGGATTTCATTACCAATTAATTTGGTTGTTTATCAATGATTTGACACATCAGTAATTTTGTAGGACTACACGACAAGAATATTAAATTTCATCCATTATTATGGACCTTTTCAATATGCACGTTAGTTCCAATTACTTTAGATTTCTAGAGATTAATGATATAGTTTTGCTTTTACTGAAAGTTATAAGCTAAATAGTGGCTGCTGATGCTAATTGATTAATTTGAAGTTACTTAAAATTTTGATGAAGTGTTTCTTATAATAAATTTATATTAATTGGTCTATTGCGTCGATAGTAAACTTCTTTATCAGCATTACAACCTTTAAATCCTGTTTGTCCTAACTAGCAGAACATGTCTCCTATCAGCATTTGCCATTTTCTTTTTTTTTCAACATCTTGAGATATCTGTTTCCCATCTTTTAAGTGGTATTTCTGAGGATTCTTTTCAATAATTCGGAAAAAGTTAAATTTTAACTTGGTTGGAGAGTATTTATAATCGTATATAAATTATTCCAAGTTTATTTAGTTTTTCTTGGATGTAGTTTTTGTGTTTGTTACATTATAGTTTAAAATGAAAAATAGATAAAAACTTTTGATTTTCACCATAATTTTTACCAATTTCATTTTGATTAATTTGCGTGAGCTGAAAAGTGCTTCTAAAAGTTATGCTTAGTTAAAGGATTATGTCATATAGAATTCTTTATATATATAATGCAAAATACAATATAATTTTAAATATGTATATACACATAACATAATCAGGGGCTTAATGAATCAATATTGTTTCTCAATTCAAAAACGTGTCTTATGTATTTTCACTATAATTATTATCAACTATTATATACAGAATATGTTGATGGTAGGTAATGACACACTTATATGAGATTGTAAATAATAATGTTGATGTGTGATATGTGTGTAGAATGTTTCTTCCAATAAGAGTTCTTATAAATTATATTGTATTTTGCATTTATTCCAGAAAAAACAAACTTTTTATCTATGTATTTGAAGTTTTTTAAAGTGAGCTGAAGTTCACAAGTCTTCCTTCTGACACCATATCTATGACCGACATGCATTCATTTATAATGCATTTAAAATGCTCGAAACTTGCTATTTTAAAATGAGCAATTAATTTTAAGAAACCAGAAAGGAGGTAGGATATTGTTTCTAGTACCTAGCTACTAGGATTTTCACCTTTCAGCATTACAAGGGCTTAAGTTTTGACAGATTTATATCATTGGGCATCAAGTTGGTTTCCATCTTGAAAGTAATATAAACATTGAAAAACTAATATTTTTAAACCTTTATTTAAGATATTTAGTGTCATTTGCTTGCTTTAAATATAGTATTAGTGTTGTTGCAGTAAAATATGTAGCTTCAATTTTATACATTTTTTATTACAACAATTTTTGTTATATCCACTTCAGTTATCATGTTGAACAACTATATTCATAAAAATCAATCAGTATTTATTAAACAATATTTTTATATCTGTAAATATTAGATATTTTCTACCATAGAAATAATACCTAATTTTATTTCACAAGGTATCAGGTATAAAAATATCTAGATGGGATCTTTTTATTGTGCAGATTTCTAAATGCATCTATACAATTTTTAATATCCTTTCTGAACAAATTGCTTATTGTTACTTGAAGTTTTTGAATTGGAAATATACAATTCACAAAATTACAGATTTGTCAATTGTCCTAAAACTTTTGTATTATGTACAAATTTTAATTGTATGCGTAAAAATTCAAGATGAACTAACTTTTAAAAAATATAAGTTTCCAAGTTTTTATAACAAGGTTGTAGAAAAATAATATACTGATTTTCTTATATCAAACTGGCATTAATATTTTCAGAACTAGTATTTTAACCAAAAATCTCCTTTTGAAAAGAATAACACATTTCAGCTTCTTTATGATAAGCAAGATGCATTGTATTAAAAAATAATTTTAATTTATAACAAGATTACGTGAGTGCAAAATGTTAAAAAAATACAAGAACACTTTTTTTTCAGAATTTATATATATATTTGCCCGACTTTCATAAATTCTTTTCATAATATCATAAAGTTATTTCCATTTCTAGTACTTAAGTCTGAAACTGGAAATATTTTCAATAACACAGATTATCAGTAAATTTTTAATTCACCCACATTTTCTGTCTTATCATTTAGAGATCATGAACAATAGCTCAAAGAGATTTTGATTCTACTTTACTGTTTTGAAATCATTTGTAAAAATCGTTTGTACAATGTTGTAAAAAATTGTTTTCAAAAACTCAATGAATAATTCAACTGTAGATAAATTCTTATTGTGTAAATTAATAAATCAGATCCTTGCAAAAGAAATAAAAATAGTTTTATTTAAAGTCTGCATTATATATTGTACTTAAAAATTGTTAATTAATCTTTAAATATAAAAGAAAATTATTTTAAATATTTTAAAACTATAATAAAAAAAAAAGTATTTTTATTCATGATAACATTTGTGGATAAATTTTTTTTATATAAATATATTATTTTGTGTCTTAAAATAGATTTTGCAAATTTAAGTAGCTACAAATGTGACTTTTTAGTAAATTGTTAATGATTTATATATTGAGTTTGTCAATTTAAATAGTTATATGTTACTATTAAGAAACTGTTAATAAAATGCTAGAATATATTGATGATAATTTCCCTCTGCAAATAAAGATATTTATAATTGGATTGGAATAACATTTGAGGTTTCAATGCAACTCAAAATTACATGCAAATTGTGATATTGTTTTAACGCTAGCTTATTCCATAGGATTTTTGTCACATTAATACCTACAATATATGATTTAAATGATAATTCGCTGGAAGAGCTCTTTTTTGGTCACAACTTATATACATGTTGCCTCACCACATACTTTCATTTACATATTAATTACATTAGTGCACCATTTACACATATTCAGTTGAGAAGTAGTACATGAAACAGTATCTTTTTGTATCATTGATGAATTAAAAAATTGTCTATTAGAAGTCAAAACAAAAGTGAAAGCAATTTGCTTGGCATTATTCATTTTTAAATCATTTATTTTCAGTTTATTACAAAGACTAAAAAATCAAGTACTACCTTACTTTTTTCAAGTAATTTTTTGTAAGAAATATAATACATTAAAATTAAAGTGAAATCATTTTTTTTAAAAATAAAGCAATTTGGATTACATAAGAAACAAATCTACCATATAAAGTATGATCTCAAGAAATAATAAATCGCTTACAACCTAAAAGAACTGAAAATGGAAAAATAGAAATGAAGAAAAGAATCTCTATTTGTGTTACAGTGAAACAATATTATTTTTGATTAAATAGCAATTTTCAGTTTATTTTCATAGTTTCATTAAATATATATTTGTGAGAAACATTGGCTTCCCAACAAATCTCGCCATACATCGATATAAAAATATCCCTTAGATATGAAATTTTTCACTACTATATTTTTTACACTTTTAATATTCATATTTTATGCTTTTTACTGCTTTTATGAATGCTTATTGTAGAAAATAAAATTTCACTTTGTTTAAAAATTATTTAGAGATATCAAGTTTTACTTCACTTCTCTTCATATATATCTGAAAAAAGAATCTCTAAAACGAACTATGATTGGCTGAGTTTATTCCCTAAAAATTCCTAATATTCCCCAAAATTACCGGTTTCTTTCCCAAAATTCATGAGCAAATTCCCTGATTTCAAAATTCCCAGGAATTTTACATCTGTACGTATAGGTTTGGAAGGCACTAAGTGTTGGGGAGATGGACCCCGTTAAACTAAAGGTACAATCCGGGATCTCCCCACATAAATATGTATCTAAGTACGGACTGTTACAACCATGGGGATAACATGTTTATCTTCCAATTATTGCACAGTCTAGCTATTATAACCATAATATGTTGTGCTCTGCCTATTTCTTCCAAGTACACGTCATTGTCATTGCATTACATTGCGCGCTGACTACGATTTTTCAACTCGAAAATTCAGGCTTTCCCATATGACGTACGAACTCGGTAAGTTTGTATAGCATCCTCCACTTTTGATGAGGCATATTAACTACTAATTAAACGTTTACATTTGGCATAAGTCCATAACTGGTTTAAATACATCCTTTTAATCTTTTATATACAAGGAACAAGTGCATGATAAGAATCTGATTCTTATCTCCCATATGTGTAATCGATTTGTAATTCTTAACATTTCCCTATCTTATCTTACTTAATATTTTTTGTTAGGTTTGATTTGCATAATTGATTCATGGTGTTTCAGTTCCTGCAAACAAGAGTGTATATTCTTTTTACATGAACAATACATATTTTTATAGTTAATTTTAAAAGACCTTGATTTATTCATGAAAGTGACATTTGTAAATTTTTGTAACTTCAAAGGCTCTTTATGTTAAAATTTATGACATTTGCTGTTCAAGGAAATTTATCTATTTTCTGATTTTTTCTGTGAGAATGTACTCACTATTGCAACTTATATTTATTTTCATTTGAAGTGGTTTAATGAGCTGTTGGTCAAAAATTAGCCAAAATATCAAGAATATTCTTTTTATTTTGTTAACATTCCTTTCTGGTATTGAATTTGTTTTAGAGCTAATTGTTATATTTTTACAGTGAAAGTATTTTTAATTTAACTATTTTTAAACGTTTTTTAAGCATAACGAATACATATTATAAATATTATTTTAGTGTTTATAAAGTCCAGGTTAAGTCCCGGATTTCCTTTTAGGAGAAGATTAATTGTATACTATCAATTTACTGGCTAGCTTTTCAATAATGGAGTAAGATATTTTAAAATGAAAAAATTTATGTTCTTTAAAAACTAAAAATGCATCACAAAATGTTCACTTTATCAGAGATGTCAATTTTTTAGTTTAACTTCCTAACAGAAAATTAATTTATTGAAATAGAGTTCTTCAGCCTCAAGTCAGATATTGGAAATAATTTAATTTTTATGAGGAATTTAAAAAAATTTATACAGCTAACCACATACATATTTTTTGCACTGTTGATTCGTTGGTTTAAAGATGGACTATACTACCCAGTAAACTGGACATGACATTCGACTTATGTCCAATTATATATGTATATATATATATATATATATATATATAATATCACATGCAGGTAAATAAATTTCTACGGAAACACAATAACATTTTAACATTTAACTTAAATCTCATTTTAAGCGATACGTTTCTAAATGAAGGATAAAAACTTATTCTTAAGAGAACATATCCCTGGCTACCAGCTAATTGCAATTAACTGCAAAAAGGATATAATAATAATCTGAGAAATGCATTTCTAATATAATATGCCACATATCTAATATATTCGTAATTTAAAGACGGAATAGATTCTTAAGGAAATGTTGCCATTAACATGCTCATTCTTAGAATAGAAAAAGAAACAAAAAAGTCATGTGAAAGATAAATATATTTTATTTTAATGCAATATTAAGCTGAAATAGTTCCAAATTAAAAGAAATTTGATAGAAGGAGTGACGATAACATAAAAATCTGAAATAAGTATTCCACTGCTTGGCATAGCTGCTGCAAAACGTACTGGATTATTACCAATTGTCTGTGGAGTAATTGTTTCAATAAATCTCAGAATAGCAATAAGTAAAATCCAGTATTGATTAACAGAGGTTCAAGTTCTTTGCGATTTGAACTGTGAAGAATGAAATGGAAAATATTAAATAAACATGCCTTTTCAAATAATTATTTCCAGGAATGCAACGTTTTTTCTCTTTCAAACCTTAATGAAATAGTTTCATTTGTTGTTGTTGTGTGACAAGTGCAAAAAGAGAGAAGGAAAAAAAGTTAAAAAAGACAAGTCATAATGGAGCAAAGGCATGGAGCACTGTCCTGGTCACATCTTGAACTTTTTTCGAATAAAGAATGTCGTGGCAGCAGTTGGGATCGATACTGAAGAAGGTTGAGGCAACACATATGCCTCGGATCCAGCGGAACTCCTTTGCAGTGCCTGCATTCTGTGTAGGTTCTAGATCCGTAGGGCATGATTTTCATACCCCTCATTTGTCCAGTCCGCATTCAGCTGATGGTAGAGGTGACACCAGGTCAGCTTTTTCAGTATATAGGGTATCATGGCAGCAGTTGGGGTCGATGTTGAAGAGGGTCGAGGCAACAGAGATTCAACTGAAGAGATGCCTCGGATCCAGCGGAACTCCTGTGCAGTGCCTGCATTCTGTGTAGGTTCTAGATCCGTAGGACATGATTTTCATACCCCTCATTTGCCCAGTCCGCATTCAACTGATGGTAGAGGTGACACCAGGTCAGCTTTTTCAGTATATCGGGTATCATGGCAGCAGTTGGGGTCGATGTTGAAGAGGGTCGAGGCAACAGAGATTCAACTGAAGAGATGCCTCGGATCCAGCGGAACTCCTGTGCAGTGCCTGCATTCTGTGTAGGTTCTAGATCCGTAGGGCATGATTTTCATACCCCTCATTTGCCCAGTCCGCATTCAACTGATGGTAGAGGTGACACCAGGTCAGCTTTTTCAGTATATAGGGTATCATGGCAGCAGTTGGGGTCGATGTTGAAGAGGGTCGAGGCAACAGAGATTCAACTGAAGAGATGCCTGGGATCCAGTGGAACTCCTGTGCAGTGCCTGAATTCTGTGTAGGTTCTAGATCCATAGGGCATGATTTTCATACCCCTCATTTGCCCAGTCCGCATTCAACTGATGGTAGAGGTGATACCAGGTCAGCGTTTTCAGTATATAGGGTATCATGGCAGCAGTTGGGGTCGATGTTGAAGAGGGTCGAGGAAACAGAGATTCAACTGAAGAGATGCCTCGGATCCAGCGGAACTCCTGTGCAGTGCCTGCATTCTGTGTAGGTTCTAGATCCGTAGGGCATGATTTTCATACCCCTCATTTGCCCAGTCCGCATTCAACTGATGGTAGAGGTGACACCAGGTCAGCTTTTTCAGTATATAGGGTATCATGGCAGCAGTTGGGGTCGATGTTGAAGAGGGTCGTGGCAACAGAGATTCAACTGAAGAGATGCCTCGGATCCAGTTGAACTCCTGTGCAGTGCCTGAATTCTGTGTAGGTTCTAGATCCATAGGGCATGATTTTCATACCCCTCATTTGCCCAGTCCGCATTCAACTGATGGTAGAGGTGACACCAGGTCAGCTTTTTCAGTATATAGGGTATCATGGCAGCAGTTGGGGTCGATGTTGAAGAGGGTCGAGGCAACAGAGATTCAACTGAAGAAATGCTTCGGATCCAGCGGAACTCCTGTGCAGTGCCTGCATTCTGTGTAGGTTCTAGATCCATAGGGCATGATTTTCATACCCCTCATTTGCCCAGTCCACATTCAGCTGATGGTAGAGGTGACACCAGGTCAGCTTTTTCAGTATATAGGGTATCATGGCAGCAGTTGGGGTCGATGTTGAAGAGGGTCGAGGCAACAGAGATTTAACTGAAGAGATGCCTCGGATCCAGCGGAAATCCTGTGCAGTGCCTGAATTCTGTGTAGGTTCTAGATCCGTAGGGCATGATTTTCATACCCCTCATTTGCCCAGTCCACATTCAACTGATGGTAGAGGTGACACCAGGTCAGCTTTTTCAGTATATAGGGTATCATGGCAGCAGTTGGGGTCGATGTTGAAGAGGATCGTGTCTACAGAGATTCAACTGAAGAGATGCCTCGGATCCAGCGGAACTCCTGTGCAGTGCCTGAATTCTGTGTAGGTTCTAGATCCGTAGGGCATGATTTTCATACCCCTCATTTGCCCAGTCCGTATTCAACTGATGGTAGAGGTGACACCAGGTCAGCTTTTTCAGTATATAGGGTATCATGGCAGCAGTTGGGGTCGATGTTGAAGAGGGTCGAGGCAACAGAGATTCAACTGAAGAGATGCCTCGGATCCAGCGGAACTCCTGTGCAGTGCCTGCATTCTGTGTAGGTTCTAGATCCGTAGGGCATGATTTTCATACCCCTCATTTGCCCAGTCCGCATTCAGCTGATGGTAGAGGTGACACCAGGTCAGCTTTTTCAGTATATAGGGTATCATGGCAGCAGCTGGGGTCTATGTTGAAGAGGGTCGAGGCAACAGAGATTCAACTGAAGAGATGCCTCGGATCCAGCGGAACTCCTATGCAGTGCTTGCGCACTTGTCATTAAAGGGTTTGCCATTGCCTAGGGAAGTTGGACTTCATTTAAAAAGTGTAAAAGACACCATAAGGTTCCATTTATGAAGTAACACAATGGTAGGAAGTTAGATGCTTTATACTAGTAAAATGCTTTTAAAAGGAGTAATATAAAAATACCATTGTGTACAGTCAAGAAGATAACTGACTAATATATTCATTCATAAATTTATTCAATTAATATGTAATTGCAATATGTACTTATTCATATTGATTGGTTTATTGTACAAGATATAAGCATAATGTAGTGGGAATAACTAAGGCAATACCATTGTAATGATTTTCCTCAAAAATTAATTTTAATTTTTGAAGTAATTCTCATTTGATAACATGTGCTTCTGACAATATTCATTCCCGATTTAGAAATTTTTTGAAAGTGTTATTTATCTTCCATTAAAATGTCTTGGATTTTACTAATTAGTTGTGTGATTCAATTAATTAGTCAATATATAGTTATAGGGTTTGGTGTAGAATCGAGTATCCCATAATTTGGAGAGAAAATGTGGCGATAAAATTTAATTTCTGGTAATCCTATCTTTGTAGAGCTTTTATTTAGCGGCCATCTTGTTATTCACATCTTGGCTTAAAAAATAGCCAAAGAATCAAGGGTTACCCGATTGTAAACCTTTACCATAGTTATGTTCTGCATGCATGGCCTAATTCTACCGGGCTCTTTACATTTAAAAAAGAGACTCTATTATAAAAATTATCTTTTAAAGTGAGAATCAAATGAAAGAAATATTGAACTTAAATCCAGAGAGCTAACTGCTAAAGTTTCAAATTGGCTGTTAAGTGTTTAAGAATTTATTTTCAATGTTAATTGAAGTTTCGTAAAAGAAAAAGGTTTTGAGGTGCAATATCGGGAGAATGTGTTCTTGTAGAAAAACTCGCTAAACAAGGGAGCCTTTTAATTTTCCCGTTGAAATATAATTTCCCACTGATTTTCTGCTTTCTTATTCAATGCACTATTAATTTTTATGTTTCAAATTCTATGCAAACAAACACCTGTCGAGAAACTTTGAAAAAGAAAAGACACGAATTGAATGTTGCATAGAAAATATTGGGGAAATATGAGAAAATATTAAACAATTCATAAATATGCTCATATATCTTGTAAAATAATGCAATTCAGTTTACTGTTTGGTCATTTTATAAACATAAAATACTTCATCTCTTTTATAACAGGAGTCATGAATTTATTTACTGAATTGGAAAAATATTTTATCAAATAATATCTGTGGAAAAATGAGATTAAATAGTGAAGAAAAAAAATGCTGGAAAGGACTACCCTCTTGGATGTCTTTTGATAGATGAAATTATTATAAGAGTTGACTTAAATAGTCAAACATTTTCTACTAGATATGTTTTTGCCTTTTAAGATTCCCTTCATTTTTTGAATAAGAGCTTTTTGAGAGTGTTACGTCACACTGATTTTAATAATGATATAACTGCATCTCTCTCCCTCTCGTCAATTACAATGCAATTCTCTGAAAGGTATGTAGAAGCACATTCAGTGCTAATGAGCCGTAATTCTGAGATATATTTAAGGAAATAATGGACATAATAATGACACACTTTCTTCTTGAAATATCTCTACCGTAACAAAGATTTAAGCCACACAGAGTTAACATATCAATGTAACCATGTTTTTTTAATTAAAGTTTTAACCATTCTTAAACTTAACAATCACAAAAGCGCTTTTACTAAATTGATTACACCAAATTATATTTTATGTAAATTTGTAATTTGATAATAATAATAATAATAATAATAAGGATATTCCTAAAACATAATTCCTCTTGAGAAATTATTTTTCTTTGTTAGTTTTAATCTAAAAATTACTTTTTGCTAGTTTTATTATAGTGTTTTAATCTTGAAAAACCCATTGATCTGCAATGCTTCCCTCTTCATTTTTCCCTCGTTGTGGCTACTTTCTTTAAAAAATGATAAAAAAATCTTGAAGATATTAAATGTATTATTTCATCTATAACACTCGCAAGCGTCATCTTTCAGGGAACATTTCGCTACACAGATTTCAATTTCTTTTGAAATGATTATGTTAATTATGAATTAATGTCCAAGGTAATTATTACTTTTTTTTAAAAAAAAGATTAAAATTATAAGTGTTTTTTTTATTAATATCTATATACTCAATACTACTTAACAAGTGATAGCTGTTATAGTTCACTCTAAAATATTTATTCCACCTTGTAATTTATATTTACATTCACAAGAACTTGTCTGTATAAGCCCGGTGGCTTAGGGGTAGAGTTTCACGCTCTAAAGATACAGATCCGAGTTTCGGGCTGGGCAAGACACAGCATTTCATACCTTCAGTGGGTCGATAAACTATGAATACCAAGCATGCTTGGGAACTAAACACTGGGGGTATCTCTTAAGGTTGACCACCTAATCGGGACATACGCTTCGCAATCCAGGTCCTCTTGGTCATGAGAAATAAGATGGGCATTGTGGACCTTGGCCCAAATGGGCTGTCGCGCCACAGAGTTTAGTTTAGATCGCATCTATTGCGATAAATTCAACAAAACGCATGCTTTGAGTGCTCTATTTTTTTCAAAGTAAATCATTTGTTAATCACTAATGCATGGAGTTTTTCTTCTGTTTTTGCTTACGGTGACTTTTAACTCCCATACTTTTTGGCCGAGTGATGATGGTAATTTGATAGAATAACTGATTTCTGATACTGTCCACGTTTTTTTAATATTTGCGAGAAAATGAAATTCACAAGAACAATTCCTTTGCTTGATTTGAAAACTTGAATTTTCATAACTGTTGAAGCTGTTCAATTTAACAGGAAGAAGTGACCTCCTTAACAGAATTATTATTCCTTCGTTATCTCCAAGACCTGGAAATAATATTGTGCTGCAACATCAAACTACTTAGGTATATCGTCAAATAACGGGTCACTATTTACACAACTGGTGGTTGTTGAAGATGAAATGGTTAAGAACATAGAGGAAACCTTCAAGAAGACACCAAAACAACCGTAAAATACTGCTGATTTTGCAATCACAAAACAACCCGCTATGCTGCACAGAAAAAACTTTATTAACAATAAATGGCAAACTTTTTACAAAAGACATATCTTGTTCTGATTATATCTTACTGCGGTAAATCTCGTTGTCCTTTAAGATAACCACATCATTAGCTAGCAGAAATCATTGTCAAAGTCAAAAAGAACATAGGTATACATCGTTTCATTATCAGTTTTACTACTATGAAGTTTTATTTTTAGATTGACTCTCCTTTAAATCGGACAGATGTGCCATACATTTAAATTATTTGTGAAGCATGCGATGAATCCTACATAATTCTTCATATTTTAATTTCATGTCACGGGTTTTTACTATTAATGTTTTACCATTTTTGATAACAATCTTTCAAATTTTCAAGATTTATCAGTATTACCGGCCATGTTGAATTTCTTTATGATTGTGTGAGGTGTTGATTTTATGTAGTTATGTTCGATTTTAAATTTATAAGCAATTACATATTCGAATTTTTTATTGAATTTATATGTATTTAACTTTATACGTTATGAACGTATAATTTTTGTACATATATTTTTGTTTTCCTCTTTGAGTACTTTTTACGGATTTTATTTATGATTATATCATTTTAATGTATATTCATAGTTAAAACTTTCTTAATTATTGTTTCGATTTAAAAATATCTTTTCAATTTATTCATAACTTTAATTTTTGCACTGTCTGTTGATTGTGGACCTTGCGTCATAAAAGCCAAGTGACCAACTTAAGTATCACCCACTGATAACCCTTCGAAAAACTTTCCATTCTATAGAATCATCCATTGACAATATAAACACGTACATGTCACGGAAACATCGAATCATTTTCTCAACCAAGAATATTGAATTTACAAATAAAATTTCAGAACATATGAAGTTATACTATTCTGACTTTGTAGCTTATTACTCTTCGATGTTTTCATCAGTCTGAAAACATGTTAAAGTGAAATGCAAATTGGATGGGAACAATTTTACCGCCATTCTAGGAAACACAGGGTAGACATCGATTTGTTTCCATAGGTGCGCATACGTTTCCCGCATTTTCTCGGATCTTGGCCTCCAGAAAGAAAAGTCGTGTTGTGGTGAGCGGCGCGCAAGTCGGGAAAATTCCTGAAGCTCGCCGATCCCCCATCTTCTCCGGAGAACTGTCATCCCGAGAACGAGAAAGGGATACATTTGAGATCTGGAAAACTCATATTTCTGGAATGTAAGAAACGATTTTTAAGAGAGTATCAACCGCTTCTTCTGTTGTTATCTGATCAGGTGAGATAATATAAGATAGGTATATTGAAAAGTTTTCATGGTGATTCTGATTGCATCACTTTTTTTTAAAATTTCATATGCAGATTGAGCTGCTTAAAGCACTTGAATTGTTCACTTTTCAGCGTTTTTTTTTGGGGGGGGGAACAGAATTTATTCTCAGAAATATTATATTATTGCCTTTTACATAAATATTCTGTCTATTGAAAACTCAAAGTAATTTCAGAATTAGTCTTTCTTTTATAAATTTTTTTTACGGTCAGGTTTTCGCTTTTATAAAATGGTTGATGAAAAAAAAAATAATAATAACTTTTCAAAACAAACGTGTGTTAGGTCAGATCTGTAGACTTTCACAGAATAAGAAAATAATTATGTGTTTCCTTTTATCAAGCTACATGGAAATAATGTATATTTTAAAACGTTTTTAATAAATTTTAGTCAAGTTTTTCGTACAATATGTTGTAAAGTTATAGAAATCAAAACACATATTACAATCACGTTATATATTTAGTTGGACGCAAAATGAAGAAATGGAATTTTGATTTATATTTCATGCACTGTTTTGAAGCTAGAACTAGAATCAACTGAATAGCCAGTTCCATTACTTTTGTTTACCGTATGAATACACTCTATATTGTAGCAAACTTCAATGCGACCTAACTCCACAAATTTCAAGTATTAGTGATAATATTGTTTTTTAAAAATAATTTTAGTGTGTTTTTAATATCTCACATAGAAATTATTCTTTTAAATTCATGTTTTTAAATTAATTTTGTAATTTCTTTTGTAAGTTTAATGCGTTACCAAAAAACGTTACAGTTACAATTGTAGTTTCCTTGTAAAAAAAGTCCAACCTATACTAATTTTATAACCACTTTAAATAGTTATCTTTATAGTGATGTAATTTAAAATTGAAACAATATTTTACACAAATAAAGTTTAACTGAAGTGTAATAAAAACAACAAAAAAATGAAATAGCATATGTAAGACTATTAATATAGGCCAAATAATGTATTTGTATTTCCCAATATTCGTAATAGGATTCCGAAAAAAATTTAAATAATTAAAAGGTTAAAATTTTTATATTATTCATTTCACTTCTAGTTAACTTTGTGTTATTAATCAGAATATTTTTAAATGAATAAATATATTCCAACTCAAATTTTTAAAAAAAGTACAGGATTATTATTTTAATGCATTAAGTGGCATATTGTTAAGGATTTTAAAAAATTTGTTGTTTTTAGTTTTTTTTAAAGCCAAATGTCTCAGTACTTACTTGTATTTCTTAAATGCTAATATTTATGCATAGTATAATAATGTATATATATATATATACTTAATTCAAATAAATCAAATATTTATGTATAATATATACTTCCCCCAAATTTATTGACAGAATTAATATTTCTTTTAGCTTTTATTAATTGTTGAACATCTTTCCACTAAGTCATGAAATTTTAAAATATTTATATTTTATATTTTTTATTATTAAAATAAGTTATACATAATGGGTCTTCCAACATTAATGTTGCATTTTCTATATTTTCGTATGAATAAATTATTATTTCCGATTCGCTAATTGATTATTTCAATTAATATCTAACTATATTTAAACATAAATATTAAATGTAAATCAATTTTATATTACTAAATGAATTCTTTAATTTTCATGGATATTTATGCATTGTTTAATATTCTCGATACGCTAATGTGAAATTCTGAAATTCCCTTAGTTCCATTGATATGCTAATATTCTAAAATTTCAACTGTCACCACATCTGCTTCGAAATATATTTTGATAGATATATATACTATAAGATTTCGCTAAAAGCTTAATTCAATTGTAAAAAGGAAAATAAAGTAATTAAATCATGACCATCATATTTTATTAGTATATGTTCTTGTAATGATGTTCGCGTACCGAGGAAACTAAAATCCTGTTATAAAATTGAAGAAATCTTGAAATCCATATGAGGTAGTGTAAACTGCGTTAACTTAATAAAATATTGACAGTAAAAAAAAATGAAGAATACTTATAGGAAGAATTCTGAGATCTAACAAATATCCAGATTAAATAAATGCAAATGAAAATTTCTTGAATATTGTTTGCAAGGGATGTCTTATAATACCTCTAATGTTTGTGAGTTTGAAATTTGATGAGATTTCTGCATGACTTTATGTTCGTAGGCACAAATTAGAAGAATAACCATTGTTAATATAATAATTATTGCAAATCTACAAAATGAGTAGTAAAAGAAAAATATTTCTTTACCACAATAGTTTTGCAAGGATATTGTGTTTTTATTAAAATATAAATATAGAGATATTTCTTAAGCATGTCTAAGATTTAATCTCACTTGCAGAAATATTTATCTTATTATTGTGTGCAGTGAAGCTTAAAACAGAAATTTATCGAAAAAAATTTGGAAGGGAAAAAAATATTACTTAAAAAATATATTTTAATACTAAAAATTATCAATAACACATTAAAGTTGTTCTAAAAATTATAAAAATGTGATGACATTTTGTTTTTATTTTTTCTTCCTTATTCATATAAAGCGGGTACACAATGTCCCTTTTTTCCTAACTATTTTTCATGTCTTACAAATTTCATTAAATTAACATGTCTTCAGAGATCACTTCATTTCTGTAATCATATTACATACTAGAAATATAAAACCACTTTTAATTTGAAAATATTCCTTCTGCTAAAATACTATAAATAGCACATATAAATTAGAAACTCTTTTAAATCGATTTAACAGAATAAGTAATGAAGTTACTTAAAAATTCCATAAATTTTACCCCATTTTATGTTATTTAATGACAGGAACAAAAGCTATGTTTTAGTTGAGAAAAAAGAGCATAATTATCTTTGGCACTTGACTCTGTACTGCAGCAACAAATAAATGGTTTAAGTGCAGTGGAATCAATGATAATCCACACTAGTTTCGTCTTTCAGGTGGTTTGGAAATTCCATATAACACGCAACTGATTTCATTTATCGCGTGCAGGAAGCATGTCACTTGAAATTTATTTTTACTGAAACAGCGTGGACGCCCTTTCCTAAGACAAATTTACATTGCGGACTTTGCTGTACGTGACCAGAAAATATAATGAATGTCTGGAGCACATCGCCAAGATACAAGTTATATTGATCTATTTAGCATAAAATTGATCATTATCTGCCTTATACTTTTAACTAACAAATATATATATAATCTGAAACACGTGTTATAATATAATGCTTAAAAAATTACTCCATTATTTCTTAAAAAAATCCCCATTTTTTAATTATTTTATAAAAAAGAAATAAAAAATTTATATTTCCTTTCACTGATTCCATTTTATTTACTTTGATTGGTCGGGTTAAATGATTCTGAAGCACAATGCAGCTAGAAACATGTTTTATGTTATTTTCTAAAATATATTATATATATATATATATATAAAATATACTTAAATACATATAAATTCTTCGAATGCTTGCCTGCAACATCATTACTTTCAAGTAAATAATTTTGAAGGATTCAAAGTTTTGCATTCTCTTTTAAGAACACACAAACATCCAAATAATTCTACCTACTTCAAGTCCGGCTACAAGCAACTTTGGAATGACAACCATTAAAAATTGACTTGATATTTTATTTCCAACTCTTTAGGTACCAAGACCGAATGCATAGGCATATTTAAAAAGAAAGTTCATGTTATTATTTCTGTCAGTTAGAATTTTCTTTTTTTGATTTGGCATACTAAGAGTATATTTGCAATAAAAAATTAGATAAACCTATATATGGCTTAGCAGAAAAACTCCTTTCTTGGAAGTATAAGAATTCGGCCTTATCTCAACTTCTCTTGAACAATGGAGGGTGGTTGCTGCTCTCCTGTTTTCTACTACTTTTGTGGAGATAATTGTTAGAAAGACTTCCGGGTTTCCGATCCTGCAAAAAGTGAATATGTCCAATTGTTTGTAACAACTATTCCTGGATAGCAAAATACAATTGTTGCTAAAATAATCTTAATTTTCTTCATTAAGTTATTTGCTCCGTGTTTTTAAAACCATACCTAAAGTACTTCCCGAGAGTTCTTTAAGGTGATTCATCCCAGATTTAAACTTGGCTGTTAAGCTAATCATTATGTCTACCGCGTACGCTAATCATCATAACAATCACGTAGTGTTATTTAACATCAGGCTTTACTATTGAATCGGCATTAACTAAGCGGTAGGGAAATAAATAAAATGATACTGGAAAAGAATTTTTTCCATTGCTGTTTATAACATTTATAAAATCCCAAACATGAATTTTCTCGCCTATTTTCCTTGATATTTTCAACAGTTTTTATTATTTCTTTGTCTAAAATAATGGTTTTATTATTTGCATTTTTGAAGTTATATGAAATGAAAAGTTCAAAATATTAATTAAAGTATTATTCATCATAAGTAAGTATATTTCATATTGGAGCACTAAAATATGTAATGAAACATCATATTTATGTGGAACATTAATGTTCAAATGTATTTATTTTGATATTACTTTTCCTCTATTACAATTTATTCTTCCTGTAAATTTAATATGTCTGATAATAAAACGAGATCATAAATTAGAATAAAATAGTCATATCTTTTGCAAGTTTTTGTGTTAAACTACTCTAAAAAAATTAAAGGATACCTAGTAATCGGCATAGTACCTTCAAAACTGATTAACATAATCCGTAAATAATTCTATAACATAGAATAGCAAATACTTGCATCCAGAATAATATTTGAGTTACTTCCTGTAAATTAATTTACTTCCTGTAAATTTAATATGTCTGATAATAAAACGAGATCATAAATTAGAATAAAATAGTCATATCTTTTGCAAGTTTTTGTGTTAAACTACTCTAAAAAAATTAAAGGATACCTGGTAATCGGCATAGTACCTTCAAAACTGATTAACATAATCCGTAAATAATTCTATAACATAGAATAGCAAATACTTGCATCCAGAATAATATTTGAGTTACTTCCTGTAAATTAATTTACTTCCTGTAAATTTAATATGTCTGATAATAAAACGAGATCATAAATTAGAATAAAATAGTCATATCTTTTGCAAGTTTTTGTGTTAAACTACTCTAAAAAAATTAAAGGATACCTGGTAATCGGCATAGTACCTTCAAAACTGATTAACATAATCCGTAAATAATTCTATAACATAGAATAGCAAATACTTGCATCCAGAATAATATTTGAGTTACTTCCTGTAAATTAATTTACTTCCTGTAAATTTAATATGTCTGATAATAAAACGAGATCATAAATTAGAATAAAATAGTCATATCTTTTGCAAGTTTTTGTGTTAAACTACTCTAAAAAAATTAAAGGATACCTGGTAATCGGCATAGTACCTTCAAAACTGATTAACATAATCCGTAAATAATTCTATAACATAGAATAGCAAATACTTGCATCCAGAATAATATTTGAGTTACTTCCTGTAAATTAATTTACTTCCTGTAAATTTAATATGTCTGATAATAAAACGAGATCATAAATTAGAATAAAATAGTCATATCTTTTGCAAGTTTTTGTGTTAAACTACTCTAAAAAAATTAAAGGATACCTGGTAATCGGCATAGTACCTTCAAAACTGATTAACATAATCTGTAAATAATTCTATAACATAGAATAGCAAATACTTGCATCCAGAATAATATTTGAGTTACTTCCTGTAAATTAATTTACTTCCTGTAAATTTAATATGTCTGATAATAAAACGAGATCATAAATTAGAATAAAATAGTCATATCTTTTGCAAGTTTTTGTGTTAAACTACTCTAAAAAAATTAAAGGATACCTGGTAATCGGCATAGTACCTTCAAAACTGATTAACATAATCCGTAAATAATTCTATAACATAGAATAGCAAATACTTGCATCCAGAATAATATTTGAGTTACTTCCTGTAAATTAATTTACTTCCTGTAAATTTAATATGTCTGATAATAAAACGAGATCATAAATTAGAATAAAATAGTCATATCTTTTGCAAGTTTTTGTGTTAAACTACTCTAAAAAAATTAAAGGATACCTGGTAATCGGCATAGTACCTTCAAAACTGACTAACATAATCTGTAAATAATTCTATAACATAGAATAGCAAATACTTACATCCAGAATAATATTTGAGAACACGATTCATAAATCTCTCAATGTTTTCTTCTTGGCTTTTTCCACTCAGTTGAAAAATTAAGATGTGTTGCATAAGGCGAAAGACGATATTATTTCATTACATAACATGTTAATAGAGAGAAACTAGTGTCTATGGGTTGTAAATATATTAATGTACTACATACTCGAAAAATTGAATGCCAATTAATCTTAAGTCGTTTCAAATATCCTTATTCATATGAAAAATTTATAGAAAAAAATGAGTTATACTATATTTTATAAAAATTTTACTATAAATTCAGCTACTGCATCACTGGGATAGAACCTCCATAACCGGATCAGGTAGCAAACTCCTTACGACTATGCAATTTCATCAACAACAACACTTGTAATATTAAATTGGATGAAGCATACAATGCAGCAGAAGAAATCAGAGAAGACATATTACTTTAAGCAGCAGCAATAGAATCTCATCATCAAACGATTAACATCCCATTCTCCAAGTCACACCTAAATCTGCCCTTGATCAAAACATGGTCCGTTGGCAAGAATTCTGGGGCACATCTGAACAAGGATTGTAGGAATATTCTCTATTACCAAAAGTCATCGCTGATCAGTGATATACAAATGCTTTCCTAAATTAGTTAATTACCTGCCGTGGTCCATTCACCAGATACTATAATAGATTTGAAGAAAGTGATCCATCTCTGTGATCTTGAGGCAAGTAAGAAACGTTGCAGCAGTGTTGAACAGACTGTTCAATTACAATCCAATATCATATTGGATAGCCTACAAACCAATCATTTACTCAGCACTTCAAATTTTCCATTTATCACAAACTATCAATATATCGTAGCGTTCAATTTGCGAAAATTCTGATGTCTATCAACTTAAAATATTGTCTTCTTTCCTTGGAGTCCAACCACCTCGAAGAAAATGGCAGCAGCTTATGTTAAAAATAAGAAGAAAATTCTCTTAATAGATACTTATAGTTAAATTCAATATAGTCTTTCCAGAAGTTGCATTTGTTGCATCCCATTTATCTGGGAAATTGAGAGAAAAAAGGAATAAAAGAAGGCATTGGTGCGAACACAAGAGACTGTCAACCACCAACCATTTTATGTTTCTACAATCATTTGAGGTTGATAGAGGCAAAAGCTTGTTAACTTTAAGTATTCATTTCGAGTTCCTACTTCCTCCGTTCAATATTCACTTTTAAGAAATAGGTCTTGAAATCTTGTTGAGATAAACTTAGAGATTTGTGGTATAAGCTTTCCTTAAAGTCTTTGAATTCTGCACATATAAATTCTGCTATATTCTTGAATCCTGAGAATGCCAATTATTTCAGTTTTTTTGGCACGATTGATTAAGATATAATTTACATTTAATCTTAAAAATTCTAATTGAAATACATTGCAAAAACTATGCAAAGTTGTAAAATGAATTTATGAATGAATATATTTTTCTTAAAAGCAATGAATACATATATAAAAAAGATATGGAAAAATACTTAAGTGGTAAATTTAAACATGGTTAAAAATAATTGGTAAACATGGAAAAAATTTGCAAATTACGTAGACCATTTTAGGTTATTGATTCAGGAAAGTTTTCACTACCTAGAAATCGGAATGAAAGCAAATGAAATCATGTACACCTTTTTGTTGACAAGCATGAACAATTTTTACTCTATTACCATCCTTTACATAATCTATAATGCATTTCATATTTGATATTAAAGTCATTGTTTTTATGTTATCTTGAAGCCTCCTTAAAGCTAAATAAATAAGATTAAAATGGAAGAGTCAAAAGTCGAATTGTTTGTGGTTGATGCTAAACAGAATTTTTTAAATTAGAGTCCAAACTTTTATAAATTATTCATGCAACAAGAGAACCCTTTCTATACTGGAAAAAAAAGCAATATAATATTTAACTGTATAAAATAGACAATTATCCGTATATCACACTTAGTAAGTATAACAATGTCATTTTCTAAAAAAATCATAATTTTAATACAAATTAATATGTTGAATGACTTTAAGAGCAAACAATTGCATGAATGGATTTTTCATTGAACCAATCATTGAAACATTTTTGCTAACAAAAATTATTTTTAAATATGTTACCAGTCTTTTAACTTTTACAGTAGAACAATTTTATTTTAACTCTACTGTAAAATATTATCTACCAAAATTTTGCTGCCTCAAATGTTAAATTTAATTCAGAATAAAATGAATAATTCTATATTTTACTCCAGATTAAATCAATAAATTGTATCGGATTCTTGGGAGTCCTCAAGGAGTAAATAAACGAGAATAGTAGTCTTGATAAAGATTTTAAACATTCCTTATTTATTCTTATTTACTTATATCCATTTAAGAATTTACTTATATCCATTTAAGAATTTAGCTATCTTTGTCCTAATCATTGAATTGCCAAATTTTTCCTAAACTTTCCTTTTTAATGAAACATTTTTTTCGTGACAGAATGCATACAAGTTAAGTAACACCAATGGGTTTTAAATGAACAAATAAATCTCAATTAATTGGTTTTAAATATCTTCTTTAAATATTTTGAATTGAAACATTGAAATTCATTAATTTACAATTATTGAAAGAATTTCAAGTTTAGTAATTATTTCATAAATATCTAATCTCATACATTTCACAAAAGCAAAAAGTAAATAAATACAAATGTAAAAATCACATTCCTTTTATTCGCAAAAATAACGATCCAACTTTCCTTATAACACACGGCAGAAAAGTGTAGTCATGCATACAAAACAGCGATTCGTTTTAAATTTTAATAAAGAATTTTAAAATGACTTTAAAAATCGTTTTGGCTCAAAATCAAAAACATTATTTCCGTAGCTCATTAAAAAATATCATTATTTTTGCGAAGTAGAACAATCTAAATGAATATGCTTATCTTAATCACGCAACGTAAATAAGTAAAAGAGTTAGAAAATTCTAAAATATCGGAATTTTCTTATTCGTTTCGTGCCATTTTTTCAATGAAAGATTCTCATTGTCTTGTCCGCTTAACACACTCTCTTTATTAAAATTCTTCTCTGAAAGAAAACTAAAGTTTTTTCTATCTAATGTACAGCCATTTAAGGAATTTCTTTCTTCGTCACAGCAAATGGCAAAATTAATTGCAACTTATGTAGTAAGGTACACAGTCTGTGAGCCACGATTTCACCAAACGAGGTTGTAGTTAAGAAGCACAGACCAAACAGAAGATCTCCAGACCAAGTATGAAACCTTCAGAGTTACTTTTTTCATAAACAAAACATTATAACCACGACCTATTTTATGTGCAAAAGCCACCAATAGTAAAAAAGATTCATTTAAGCTGCTAAGAGACATAAATGCCTTTCTGTCATGGGATCCATACCTTTTTCTAGCCAAGACACTGTGGTTTCTTAAACTGGAAGGAATATAGGAATTATACAGTGATACTTTAAATGCTTTCTATAAGCATAACATACTCTATAACGTTTCTTCAACATATTATAAAGCTGATATTTTGTTTTTAATAAAAAATAAAATACTTATGGAAAATATATATATTTTTATATTTAAATATTTTGAGATTAAATTTCCAAACTTTTTCATAAATAATCATATGAATATTTCTTGATCAAATCAATAAAATGAATTTTACAAAGGTAGGACAGTCACACACCACGCAGCACTACAGAGACAGAAAGAGATCAGTTCTGAAATAGGAACTAAATTTATTTCACGCTGGAAAAAAAACTATCTAAACCTGTAATTTGTTCTGATCATCTTTAACTTTTTACTTCTACATTTTATGAATCTTATATAATTGTACCTAAGATTTAAGCATTTTGAGAATCATTTCCTTTTTACCATTTCGAATACTATGACTTTATCAAAAAAGTTTTTATCAAAAAAAAAAAAAAAATTATAATAAAGAGAAAACGATATGAATTTTTCTGCTCTTTTAATATATTTACTTATATCTGGTACGGACAAATTATATTCATTGAAAAGCTTTATGTTTTTTTATTTCTAATTTTATATCACTCTAATTTTTAGTATTGAACCATATAATAACTTTTTCCAGAGATGCAATTTAAATATTTATGTAAGCCACTTGTTATTTTTTGTTGTTATTTATTTTTTCCAAACGGATTGGAAGTTTTTATTCTTTGATACTAAGAATTCGGTTCATCATATTCTTTTGGATTGTATTTGGAATTTTAACAGCAATAAAAATCTCGAATAATCATTAAGATAAGTAAAACATGACATCAAAGAGTTTAGAGACTCTGTTATGAAGAGTTTTTTCGTTTACAGACTAACTACATAGGAAAGAAATATAATAAAATGGAATTTTCATGGTCTTGCTTGTTAAATGTTTTTTTATGAAAAGAAAAATTCCAGCAGTTAATTTTTTTACTGGAAGATAGATTTGGTAAGCTGTTGCTGAATAATTCAAAATTATAGAAATGGTTCTTAAATAATGTTCTTTCGATGTTAAATACCATTTCAAAAATTCTAAAAAACTTAAATCTTTCCAACAAATAAACGAAAAACATTATTATAAATGAATATTTTATTTGAATCAGAATACGAATATTTTGATAAAATACTTATGGCTTATTTGATTATAACTTATTTACTTTGATGTGAGAGATTAAATTGGAAGAGAAAAACGTTAAAAAAATTATTTATACTTATAATATTTTTACAGGAATTGATGTAATACTATTTTGATTTTAAAATATAACTGTATCATTCAAGGTATAACTGTATCATTCAAGATATAACTGTATCATTCAAGATATAACTGTATCATTCAAGATATAACTGTATCATTTAAGATATAACTGTATCATATGTGAGTTTGTCTTCAAATAATTTTAAAATTAGTATTTACAGCATCTTTTTTCAACTTAACATTTGATAATGAATTTTCTAATAGAATGTAATGTGCAAAATTAAACTTTATTAGTGACTGTTATTTTCTTAAAAATGCTTATATAAATTGTTTGCTTATTGTTCTTTTAAATTTAATTTTTATCGTTATTTAAATTTTAAAAATAATATTCACACAAACATCTTATCAAGCAAGAGTGCCTCCTATCTTGTCTAATGCTCAGCGTGCCTGGCTGCGGATAGAGAGGTCTTGGGTTCGAATCCCAGTTCGAGCATGGACGTATTTCTCTCTATCTATACTGTCTTTGTTTTTTTCCTTGTATGAAGGAGTTTTGTATGGTTGCCTACCCTAAAAACAGGTGCCTATATGGCATGTGTTTACTGAGGAAGTCGGACTCCACACCTAAATATGGTTCAGTTGGAAAAGTGGAGCAGAGCACTCCATAATGACAGCCTAGCTGGCACAAGACAACAGCAACATCAAGCAATAGTTAACATGTTTTTCATTACATTTGATTTTTAAGTTTTAACAACAGATACTCAGTTTTACCTGTGCTGATATTAAACTTCTATTCACAGGACAATGGTATAATATGTTAAATTTATGTGTTTCATAACCAGTAATCTATACACATTGAAGCTTATATATATATGAAAAGAAAAGAGAATTAAATTTTAACCCAGTATTATACATTTATTTTATTGTAATTAACAAGAAAAAATTATATAAAATTTTTGGAAACATAAAAATCTGTAAATTTAAATTTATTTGCATATTTTTTATACGTAAATATGCAAACATTATGAGTGTCTTATATCTTTTTTTTATCCATGATTAAAAATATGCAATCTTGAGCTATGTACCTCGATTTTTTCAATGACGATAACCACAACATACATATGTGAAGTTAGAATCAGTAGGTAAGTCTATAAAAATTATTACTGAACACCATTTTTTGGAGCGTTGATATGATGACTGTCTTTCAGGATAATTTATTATCTTCAATCACACTGCAAAGTATCCGGATGGTTTGAAAGGACGGTAACAAATGTTACCGTGTAAGCAATCAAAATCGTTCACATAACATTTATCAGCAGAACAATAGTAAGCAACGCATAACAATGTATTGAAACATATGATATTTTTTTTTTTTGCCTGTTTTTTACGTGTTTTTACTTAAGAGCCTGTATGAGACACGCTGAGTAAATACTATCATTTCTCGTCTCAGAATACAATCGAACTAATTCACCAAGTCTGTTTTATGATATTTTTTACTTTTTTAAAGGTTACTGAGGTTAAAAGTCACGGTTTCTCTCTCTCTCTCTTGGAATAACAATTTTTATAATTTGCAAGATGGTCTTACGCTTTATTTAAATTAAAATATTATTTTCATTGTTGTCTTCCGATGAAATAGATTTCTTATGAATTTGTAATCGTTTTATCATATATGTGTATGTTTATTTGTCGTTTGATTATCAAGATTGTGTACATTACAGAATATTACAATTATAGCTAATTATTTTATACATCAATATATTTTTTTCACTATATATATTGTATTTTTATTCCTATATGTGTTTCATTTTCCTCCGTTCCTTAAATTTAAATCTAGACAATAAGAAATAGGATATTATTTTCAAATAGTTATATACAAAATAAATTATGTGACTAGTATTATATTACATCTACATTTGTAGAAGTGGAAAACTCATTTGATCTTATTAAAATGATTTGTTGTTGTATTTAGACTAATGGATGTTAATTTGTCTAAGTGTACCTATTTTAAAATATTTTACTATTATTTATATTATATTTTAATGAGCTTTAATTCAAACGACAAACATTTAAGAAATGACCTATCGTTATGCAAATAAATTGTGTCATTTACTTTTTATTACATTTGGAATCTTTTAAAAATTAATGTACTATTATAAAAAAATAACTAGTGAAACATGTATATGTGCTTGAATCTGGCTTTTTTACTATATTTTTTGAACACTTTTAATGGTAATTTTGTTATGGAAACGTTTTTCATTAAGAGATTGACGAGCTCAAATGCCTGCAAATCTATTAGTTGGAAAAAGTAATTATTTTGACATGACTATTATTTTACCCCATTGTGTTTGTTTTGAGAATCTGGTTTGCCACATTTTAAATTACATATCAGAAATCAAGGTCGTTACTATTTTGAAATAAAATGGTTCACTTAAGCGTGATTTAGAAATGCCTAGTTTCCCCGTTTCCATTTGCAATCGCATAACAACGAAGAAAAATGTAATCATCTTCGGATGCAGATGAACACAGTTGCTAGCACACGAGCATCGTAAACATTGAATACTGCGCATGCGTGTTTCATATTCCGGTCAAGGTCATTCCTCTCCTCTATCGATCCCTGAATCCGAAGGATGCGGAAGAGCAACAACAACACGAGATATTCCCATCTGGAGAATCTATTGTTTGTTGACAATTTACTTGGAACTCATTCAACAGAGTCTTTAAACTTCTTTTCCCCAAGATTTATGAAGCAATATTCTTCCCACAGTTTATATAATATACAAATTCCTTTTTAAGAGCTTTTAATTTTTAAAGTGAGTTTTCGAAAGATAAGCATTTCTAAAAATAGTAAGATGATCTTGAAAAAGGGTAATTGATCCTTAAGTAAAGAAGTATTTTTAAACTTTTCATATGCGTTAGGATTATTTACATCAAATATCAATTTTCTTATGTTACTACAGTCATGTAATACCAAAAATAAATGTATTACTTTTGTTTGAGTACAACAATACGCATTCTGATAAAGTGCGCGATTCATATGAGTTCATTCTAATATTATAGGAACATAATAACATTTTTAGAGAAAATATTTTGTATGATTGAAATTACAGCTTTTCCGATAAGTGGTATTTAGGAAATTAAAGATCAAAAGGGAGGGATAACTAACTTAAATAGTAAATTATTACATGTTTAATTTATACTTAGATGAAGATACCAAGCTTAGCATGATTTAAAGTAAGTGTTCTGATACGTAAATATTGTAAAACACAAATAAATAAATAACTCGAAGAAAAACAATCTAAAATCAATAAATACATACATTAAGGCAAAAATGCATTAGTTATATTTCTTAGTACTCCTAGATATTGTAAGGAAAAAATGACTATTGAAAAAGAAAATAACTTTTTAACAAAAAAAAAAAATTATATTTTCTATTTAAAATAAAATAAAGACATTTTTAAATATTATAGAAATAGATAAACAATGACGGAATTCCATGACTTTATAAATAAGAAAAAGAAAGTTTTATTAAAAGGATTATGAAAAAAATCAAAAATGTGTGTCTAAAATTTGAACGAAATGATAGCACTGTCTCTTGTTGTTGTTTTGTGCCAGCTAAGTTAGTATTACTCGGTGCGCTGCTTCACTTTTCCAACTGAACTATATTTTGGTGTGAAGTCCTATTTCCTTCGTACACACATGTCATATAGGGACCCATTTATAGGGTAGGCAACCTTTCACGCAAAGAAAGGACAAAGACAGAGTAGACAGAATGTGCATCCATTTCCAAACTGGGATTCAAACCCAGGACCTCCCTATTCGCAGTCGGGCACTCTGACCACTATACAGGGTGGGCGGCAGTGCTGCCTCTTGCTAATAATATTTAATTTTAAAAACAATTTGGTCCCGCTAATTTTTTTTTTAACCAACAGAGCGTTGAACCGTTTCAAAAATCTCACATGGAAAGGAAAGTAGTTGATATGTTTCTGATTCAGACAAACTTTAAGCTGCTTAATTTTTAGTGTATGGGAGAAAAGAATCAATTTTCTTTCTGAAATATATGATTCATCTCATTCCCGATTCAAGCAAACTCTGTGATGCTGGGAAGCCCTACTAAAATTTAATATTTAATTAAAGATTTTTAAATGTTCCGTAAAGTAAAAATGACATCCACTGGTGATGTATGACGAAGAATACGCCAGCTCAGTTATCGATACCGTCACTTCAACATGGTTCAAAATTATGAAGACATTTATTGTGCTTTACTGATTTAGTTGGCAGAAATAGTCAACTGGAAATGTATTATAACTTAAAGTAGCCGAACTGGCAGCTGAATGATTAGCTCTCTGGTCTTCTGTTCATCTGTTTATGGGTTCGTTTTCCACTTTGGGTGAGGATGCTTGCAGGTGTTTGGAATCCATTTTGTGAGCTGTAGTTTCTAGTCGAATTATCTCTAGCGTGTGATGATAGTAAACTTATAGAATCTAAAACTATGATTTTTATAGAGTAGAAGTTTATAAATCTGTCTAAATATTATGCGATTATTTGTTGTGTTTCGTTCTTTATTTCGATTTATCGAAAATGACAAAAGTAAAAATATGTTGTATTATGAATTGAAGTTTTTCCCTTAAGTTAATTAAATTCTCTTTTATTAAATGAACTATGACATAGAAATTAATTGAAATAAGTTAATAAAGCCCTTAGTTATAAAGTAAAGTGATACGGTTTGATTAATGCATCTAATATAGAAATAGTTTTATTTAAAATAATATGAATAAAATGAGAACAAATCTGCATAGAATGCATTTTCTATATATTTGAGAGGTCTTTAGCATCTTTACAAAGAGACTATTGAATACAATAGGGCAATTTAAGCAGTTTAACAATTTATATTATTAATTACTGATAGTGATACTTTAAAATTATGTTGGGCTTATATAGATTATTGGTTTAAATTAGATTTTTATCATTAGAAGTTTACTCTATGCTATTCTTTCGTATAAATTTAAAAAAATATTTATTATTCGTTTTGAATTTTGAGTTTATATTTAAACGTTATACTGGCTTTGTAATTATAAGAAATTTGAGGTGAAAGAACGTATGTTAAAATTATATCAGAATTTAATGTCAAATAATTAATTTTTATATAAAGTAGTTAATTTGGTTTTAAGGCTAAATAGGAGAAGTATTGCAATTTAAATCAAATTTATTTCAAATTTTAAATATTACATTAATACCATGCAATATTTAAAATTAATTAAAAATATTTCATGTGTGAATAAGTAAAATCTTTTTTTCTGGGAAATTAAAAAATAAAATTGTACAAATTTATGTAATATCAAACTTTTTCAACATTGAAATTAAAAAGGTGTTTGACACATATATGGTTCCAAATTTGCATGGTATTTAATTTCTCATTTGCCATAAAAATTGAACAATGTAAGTAATTGAACAATGTAATAAAACAAAAAATTGAACAATGTAATAAATAGGCAGGTCAAATAAGACATATCATATAATAGAAAAGTTTCAAAATTAGTTTGCAATAGGCTTTAACTATTTCATATAAAAGCAATTTTAAATTAAATAATAATACACTGTTATACATAATATCTCCAGAAATATAATAATAACGGCTCAGTTCTACATAAAATATTATTATTATTATATTTTTAATAACATAATAATAGTTTAAAATCTCTAATAAGAAAATTTAAACTAATTTGCAAAATGCAATCCAAATATTAAGCATTAATATATTATTTATTTAAATATACTTAAATTCAAATAATTAAATAAATATTCTTAAAATATTTAAAATCATAAAATTTATATTATAATCATAACTTCAAAATATTAACGATATTTAATATATGTACACAATAAATAATAAGGTAATTACCTAATTATGGAAGCCTTTAATCTTTAATTCAGAAATATAAGCTTTGTAATATAATAAATATAATTACAAATAAATGATATTGAAATCACTAGGAAAAATGAAGGATAATAATTTTAATATATGAATGCAAACCTTATTAATAAAGATAGGCAAACTTGTTTCAAATTTTCAAAGTTATGTTTCATAATCTTAAACATTACACATTTTAATGTGTATATTTACACAGTAATTTTCTTAATATGGGCATTAACTTTTATATACACAATAAGATAAAACTTTTTTCATACACACTGTGCAATTGTTTGGTATAAAATCTTTAAAGAAACATCTAAAGAGGCATTTTTCTATAGTTAACAATAAATGCAATGCAATGCCAATTAATATGGAAAATTTCTTTTTGGGATTCACACCTAAATGTTTCAGATTCGATCAATAATCCTCTAAACCTTAAAATTTACAAGCCTGGTAGCATGATTTACATGTAATAAAAATTGTATCTTATTAGTGTATTTAATTGTAAAATCAAATCTATAAAATTCAAATGAATAGATATAATATAAAAGTTATTAAAAAACGCAAACGATATATTCGTTATAAATAAATTAGTAAAATTTCAAAGCGTAAAAAATGTTTTGTATAAAAGTATTTGATCTTGTGAGTGCCAAAAATATTTAATTATTAGGCTCTTTGATTACAATAATATAATGCTAAGTGTAAACTTACGAAACAGTATTTTAAATGTAAAAAGTATATCATATATCGTTTCTTTAGCAAATAAAGGTGGTTTAAAGAGAAGTCAATACACATTACACACAAAATCTTGATAAATTAACAATATTTATTCAAGTGTGGAGATTAAATATTGCAGATTACCTTTATATTTATAGTATATTATCTTTTCTATATTATAAAAGTACGATAGTAATAAAGGAATATAGGAAAGCTAAAAAATAATGGTCTTTACAGTATTTGGTAATATGTTAATAATATTATCATCAGTCAAAAAAATAATAAGTATATTTGTTGGTAAATTTGCTTATAAACTGAAACATTTAAAATTAAATATAAGAATATAAAAACAATTTTACATCCTCCATTTTTTATAATTAATTTGTTGCAATTTAATTCAGGATCAAATGTATTCTTTAATTTATATTGAAATATTGAGTTGTAACTAGTATTTACATGGAATTTTATAATCTCTGACAATAATCACAAGCGTTCTCCTTTATAAGAACTTAATTGAAAAATGTAACTTAGATTCAATTGAAATGTATAGAAGTAAAATTCCTTAAGATCGCAAAAATTTATTCCTATTAAAAATTTTAATTTCATAATTATAACGTCTACAATGTTAAAAATTTTCTTTTTAAAACAATAAATATGTTATAAATCATATCATAAATATAGGAAGAATGTGAAGAGTGTATTTTGACAAACTTTTATTTTAAAATTTATTATTAAAATTATTATTAAAATTTATTATCTCGTAGAAATCTTTTACATATTTATAATTTACAAAATCCATTTTTGCTTACAAACATGAATTAATAAGCATAATGAAATGATTTGCGTAACAAAAAAAAAATAATCTTATTACTTAAAATAGTTATTAATTACTCTACACAAAAATTACTCTTCAAGACACTGATACTCAATTATTTTTCAAAACTATTTACATTATTTATTTCAGTTATAAAAGTTAAACTCTTATTAAAGTGGAAATTGTTCATAACTTTAAATTGGTAAATTTAAAAACTTCAAGCACTTGGATGAAAAGAAATTTAAGATAAACATATTTTTAAAGGTGACCTAAGCCAATAAATCCTATTTATTTGCAGAATATCGATGAATGATCACTACCTTTAGGCATGCTGCATCATTTCAAAGCAAATAATTTAGTAATGCACATATAAAATGGAAAAGATCTAAAGAACTTCTCTTAGTTATTCAAAATACTTTTTGTTCTGTTTTTTGCTAAAATAAAACATTTTAAAGTCAATGGTTTGCTCAAATATATTGAAAAAACATATTTCATATAAAATACAATAAATACCCATCGTAAATAACAATCTGAAAACCTACAATTTAATTTTGAAACCAAAAATATTGGTTGAAACTTCTGTAAGAAGACATTTTTTTTATTTCAATTAAAAAATCTATTTCTTATATGTAACCCTTTTCTCCTAATTTCAGGAAACGGAAACATGGCCCTGAGTTGTGGGGCCAAATGTGCAAAGGGTGTGCTCATCGCCTTCAACCTTATTTTTTGGGTATGTTCTTTATATATTTTTTATATTGTATGATCTACTTAAATTTAATGAATTTCTTGCAAATATAATATTTTCTTAATTACTAGTATACCGTTCAATTAATTGCATATATTTTAGGTTCCTTTAAAGTATATAATGAGTCTTCTATAAAAATTATAAGGCTTTAGGTTAATTTTTAAATATTTATAAAATTCAGTTATTTTAAGTTGTCTTTATATATATATATATATATATCTATATATATATATATATATATATATATATATATATATATATATATATATATATATACATATATATATATACTGATATACTATATATATATACCAGTCACTTTAAAATTCTTGAGATACAACTAGGTTTTTAAAGTTATACTTACAAAATTTTAGGTGTGTTCAAAGTAGTCTCCTCCAGCATCAATGCACTTTTGTAGACGAATTTTCTATAGATTAAATGTCTCAAGCCATTCATTTCTTGGAACGGATGAAAAAAATGCATTTATAGCCACATCAGTCTCTTCTTCTGAATGAAAACGACGTCCACGTAAGTTCTTTTTTAGGTTAAAGAATAACCAAAAGTCGCACATAGTTAGATCAGGCGAATACGGCGGATGTTCGATCACTTTAATTTGTTTTTGTTTAAGAAACTCAATTGTTAATCCGGCTGTATGTGAAGATGCATTGTCATTGTGAAGCATTAGTCCCCTAACATTCAGTTCTTGTAGAATTTCTGGAAGACATTTAGTGGTATACCAGTTTGCTGTTACTGTCTTCTGTCCTTCCAACTTGATGGCTTTGACCAATCCCGTACTTCTGAAGAAAACGGCATACATCATTTTTTCAGTGCGCGTTGTTTCTTCACCATTGTCAGCGTGGGATCATCTTCAAAAACCCATGCTTTTCTTTCTTGACATGTTGGAACATCAAAAAATGGCATGTACGTATCATCACCTGTTAAAATTTTAGAAATGATGCGGTGGCCACCATCATTTAGCATTTCAAGAGTCTCTTTACTGATTTTGACACGCTCCTCTTTTTTGGTGCTCAGTTAGATTATGGGGAACCCAACGGCAAACTACATTTTCATATGCAAATCTTCATGAAGGAGTTTGTGTATGGCTTCGGATCCAATGCTAAGTTCCTTCTGTATCATTTGATAGGTACAGGGATTATCATCCATTAACTTTTTTCGTATGGCAGACACATTATCCAGGATTACTGACGACGGCGGCCTTCTTGTGTGTTCTTCATCCTGAAGAAAATTGTGACCTCTTCTAAATTCTCTAAACCATCTGAATACAGTAGCACGAGCAGGAGATATATCACCAAATGCTAAATGCAACCATTGAGCGCATTCTTCTTGATTTAATCCTGCTTTAAAATCGTAGAAAATCAAAGCGCGAAAATGTTCTCGCATCAACTCCATTTTCTCTTCTGTTTAAAATTTATTCCACGCTAAACAAGTTGAAGTAAGTCAGTAAAAAATCGTCTTCTGTGTTAAAATACTTTGTATTTTAAAATTAAACCGTTATTTTTATTTTGTAAATTCTCGTCTGCTCGTATCTCAAAAATTTCGGAGTAACCCTCGTATATTCTTAAGAAAGTGCACTAAAGTTCTTATGAAATAAAAAAATATTTATATTTAATTATGGGAAAATATTTATGTTAATATTTTTATTTTTGGCATTTTCGAAATTTTGGCGGAGGAATCACCGGTTTAATTGTAGGATATTAATTTAAAAATGTCACGTGTCACTCTAAAATTCTTAAGATGCACATAGGCTTTCACATTTACGAAATTTTGTGGAGAGCTCAAAGTAGACCGCGTAAAATGCTTTTCGGAAGTAATTTTCATAGACAGAGTGTTTCATATTCCCATATCGCAAAGGAGGAAACTCTAGGAAATACTTCCAATGACCCACTATAACATAACTGTATGCGGAATGGTAACATAACCTATTTAAAAGAATGTTGCGGACGCGTTAAAGTAGAACCCATTTTATAAGTTACTTACTTAGTTACTTATTTAAAAGGAGCTAAGTATTTTCATATGGTAAATTGGAGAATCTACAATAGCATAGAATTCTAATATTTATTAGTACATTAGAAGAGTATATAAGGAATAATAAAAATCTTTATTTACAAAATAATATACACATTTATGTGAATTTAAAAGAAAGTCATTCAGAAAAAATCCGAATTCATTGCACATACACTCACGTTGCTTTGCTCTGATGGAATTTCATTTATTGTAATAAATACACTGTGCTGTTCTTATATAAAATCTTATTTTTTGCATCTGAAAAAATATATTCACAAATACTATTTCTTTATATTTATATTTTAACCAAGAAGATAATGACGGATTATAAAAATTAATAAATTTATTCCGTTGCATAGATGGTATTAAGTATTACATAAGTATTACAGTTAATGGTATTAAATTCACTAACTCATACTCTGCTAAATTAGACATTTTATAAAGGAAAATTTTGAAAAATCAACACAATTCTCGTTAAATTTTAAGTGAATGAGAAAAAAAAAAGTTCTAATCGAATAATAAAATAGTTTGGTTCCTATCTTTTTGTGCATGTATATCTTTTTAAATAAAAAATAGATTTTTCACTAAAAGTATTATTCACAGTTACTGATGATAAAAATTAATTCCTTTTTGTGCTGAAATTTTTTAAAGTCACGAGCAAATCCAGTTTTTGGGTGTTCCACTTTAAAATTTGAGAGAAATCAGTGCTCATAATTGGAAAGATGGACATCGTTTAAAAAACTGGACAACCAATATCCCAATTGAAATTTATTAAACGATGTTGTTACATACATTATTGCAATATTTAATGTCTTTCAAAAAACTGATGTCCTTGAACCTATCGACCTTTATGCCAAATAAAAGGGCTAAATATCCAGTACTTGGGTGACACGGGTGAAAGATTATGAAATCATAATAAGGGCAATGAAAAAAACGAAAGCGTCAATGTTCAAAAGTAATAAAAATCCTTGAAGAAATTGTCTGTATAATTTAAATCCACAAAATTTGTTATGTACATGTCTAATTGTATGAATTACTTCCACGTTTGTCAATTCCGTTTCCCTTCTTCGGCATTTTTTTTATAACAGCGGAAGTCTTGTTTTTTACTTGTCTTTACAGTCCTTAAAAAAAGATAATTTTGACATGAGAGATTGACAAGTTTTAGATTTTTATGAAACATAAGAACAGTTTTATCAGTCTTTTTATAGCGAATAATTATTTAATTCAAAAAAGAGTTTTCAAAAGTGAAAATATTGAAGAGATAACTGTCAAAATGGAAGATTGACAACGTGACTGACAAAACGGGTTTTTCTAACAATCAATCTCGTTGACTGACAGTATTTAACATACCTAACTTAAGGTTTTCCCTTGAAATTTATGCAGATTTTACAAGTTGTGTCTTTTTAAGTTAATTCATTTATGCAATATAATTTTTTATCGAATGATTTGTTACGATTTCTACCACTTATACTGCTCTCTTTTAGGAAATAAATTATAAAAATAACCTGAAAATAAGAAACCAACATATGAAAATTAATTTTGCTTTAAATAATATTATTAATTACCAGCGGAAACTGGAAATTATACTTCTTAAAAAGATTAAATGTTATAAGTCATATTGGAATCACACATTATTTTGAAATATAATTTTTAAAAATAATGCATTTTGGAATGTATTATGCTAATAAAGTTTTGCTTACACTTTTATTTAAACAAAACCCATTAATTTTAAGAGCTTATAACTATTTCCTTTTCCTCAAATACTGAAAATCATCTTTATTTTGCAAATCAAAGGAAAGAACTTTACTTTTCTTTAATTTGAGATAAAAGCAGTTCTGTAGCGTTACTATAAGTGTACGATATGATGCTATTGTCTTTACTTAATGAATTTTAACCATTTCACTTCACTTCCTGACGTTATAGATCAGATCATTTTGCTGTTTTATTATCATTACAACATCTATATTATTTAAGATAAGATCATTTTAGTTCACATGATAATTCTCCAAAGAACTTTTAAGCTTTTGTTTTTTCATAATCAGTAATTTCTTTAAATCGAATTTTTCTTTCTTTAATTTTGAACCAATTACAATAAATGTAGATTAATGCTTTGAGTTATCCACTTTTTTCATTTGAGTTTATTCACTTAAAGAAGTGTTAAATGATTTTATTTTATTTTATTGAAAATATTTTGTATCGTTTGCAATATATTCAGAAATAAATTTATTTAATTACAAATACAATGAAAACATGGAATCATTTCATAAAAATTCATAAATTACATGGATATTTGAAAAGATTTCTCATTTTGACAAAGAAATTTAAAGCTATCTAGCTGATATTATTATTAAAAAAAAAAAAAGTTCCATACGTTACAAAACTGTCCTGCAAAATTTTTTATGTAATACAACACAAAACTAACACAAATTATTTGCACATCAAATTTTCTAAATATTTTTAGTGTCATTTAATCTTAGTCTCTTTATATTTTGCTTAATATATAAAGAAATATATTTTTGTTACTTAACTGACTCTGCACATTTAAATTTTTTAAATCCCAGAATAAATATTCATTTATTTAATATTTTTATGGAGTCTTTTCTCAGTAAATCTTTGGATGATATTGAAAATAATTAGATTATGACATTTGCATTGCAAATGAATCCTTATAGCCATGAATGATTATAAAAAATATTCTAATTAGCCTTATAATATATAAAGAATATACAAAGAAAATCAGATATATAAAGAAAATCAAATCTATTGTAAGATCTTTACATGTATGTTGTAAAATAGTTATGCTTTTTAATGTTTATAAGGATCTTAAATACACTGCTAGCCACCCACATTGCGATACCAATAAAGACAAGAAATATCGCAACAAAATTTATTTTGCAAATAACATGTTAACCAAGTATAAATAATTAAATTTATAGACTTCTGCGAAGTGTGGTTCCTGCCAAAATCAGTAGTCAGATCAGTCGCCTTTGTTGGATATTACCGCAGCCACATGTCTCGGCATTGGTTCATAGAGACTTTGGATGTACTCTTGGGGTACAGCAGACCAAGCAGCTTCCATGCGTTACCAAAGTAGATCTGGTGTGGCAGCTGGGGATGTAATGTGGGTCAATCGTCGAGAAACCATGGACCACATGTTTTCAAGTGACGAAAGATCCAGAGAGCGAGCCGGCCAGGGAAGCAATTCAATCTGGAGTTTGATGAAGAACCCTTGGACAATGCGTACCTCGTGCATAATCCTATTGAAATCTGGCTGTGGGCAAGCCCTGAAGGTAAGGAAGGACCATTGGCTTCAACACCTCGGAGATGTAGCGCTGGCTGTTTAAAGTACCGGTACTAGAGTTGTACGAGAATGATATCCAATACCACCCCATACCATAATACCCTGTGCAGGACCAGTGTGGTGGTGCATAACGCAACTGTTCAGCATCATATCTCCATGGTTCTCCACACTCGATTGCGACCATCGTGATGTTGGAGACAGAAGCATGACTCGTCAGTAAAAACAATTTCATTCCATCTTTTGCCATTTCTGTGGCCTATGGTTTCTCCGTCAAGGATAGATGAAACACTGGATGTCTTGCGGACAGACTATTCTGCTGTAAACGGCGTCGAATGGTACGCTAGACACTGGATGATGTGCTACAGATTGAATGTACTGCGCTATGGTTCGTGATGTAGCTGAGCTATCCGTCACTGTCATGCGCACAATTTGCCTATCATTACATGAAGCGGTGCACTGAGGCAGATGCGATCGAACACGTCGGTCCGTCGTACCTTTCTGTATCCAACGATCACATATCCGCATTACAATTATCTGGTTTCGTATAACACGACTACCGATTTCTCTGAAAGATAATCCACAATCTCGGTAGGCAACAATCCTTCCTCTATTTAACTGGGAAACTTGAAGAAAAAAGTATCGCTATTTTCTTCGTAACATAATTGATCTATATATATATATATATATACACACACACACACACACACACATATATATATATATATATATATATATACACACACACACATATATATATATATATATATATAACTCTAGAAAAACACAATTGCCGAACTTGAAATCGTCGAAATCTCAAAGCCTTAAGTAATGCTTTGAAGTTTTACTAGTTATAATTCAAAAAATATATATCACACTGAACTTTATACATACAGGGAATAAGTGATGTACATTGTAGACATATGACAGAACTCTACAGTTAATATATTTGAGAGATTCATGAACACATTTGATTTGAAAAAATATTTTAACTGGACTGTGTAAAGCGAGATTACCTGTAGAAACTAAGATATTTAGCTAAAATAAATTAGAAAACGTAAAAATTCTTAAGACAAATGGTACTTCTTATTCTTATTTTTAACAAAATGATTAGAATGTATAATTAATAACACTAACAAACCATTTGAAGTCAGTGGCTATGCGAGAGAAACTTTTACAACTATACAATTTAAGTGGTTTCGGTTCAGTTTAACTTTTAACACTGTTGCCATAGCTGGAAATTTCCACTATCGTGACGATCATGTTTTGAAAAAGTTTGTTTATATATTATTCAATTTAGGCACCTCATGTTGGATAGCCTAATTACATAAATTGTTATAAGGTATCTTAGCAACTATCACCCAACTTTTCATAAATAAAGGGCCTTATTCATGTGTCTCAAAAGATGGATACCAGAAAACTTCCAAGCATCCACTTTGACTCGTGTGTATGTAGAAACGCAACATAACCTAAGCTACTTGAAAGAGTTTTGTGGAAGTTAAAAAATTACATTTGAATTTACTTATTGATAGGTTTTATATGGTAAATTTAAATTTACTTAAAAATGTTATAATCTAATCACATTTCGAATGCTGAAGTGTCACAGGAGAGAAAACCCTGAAAACTCTCAAGCAATCTGTTCGATAAATGTGCATGCAAAAGGCACAAGCACAACATCTATCTACCATTGTTCAACAGTTGCTAGGATCAAACCATTGACCTTATGCTCTGATTGTCCTCTCGACACTATTTCATCGTAATAAGTGATTTGGTTGGTCAATATTTCCATATTAAATAAGTGTGACCTGTTAAGGTATTCTGCCACATTTACTTCAGGAAAGACACCTGTTTCAGCTGAGCAATCTCGTGCCAAGGAAACCTGCCCACAGTAAGAGTATCCCTCTGCTGATATGACATACAATGGATTAGATAGAATTTATTCAAATGTCAATATCGTGGCTTAAATGCAATTGATATTTGCTGGAGTTTTGAAAGTTTTTCTTATGAAACTGAAAGACACTTTTCATATAATGTTTATTTAATGATTTTTCTCTTTTAACCGATAATAGTAATTTCTATTTATTTAATGAAATGAATTTTCCATTTAGTCCGATACCTTTTGCCATCTTTTTACACTAACTAATAATTCTACATCAAGTCACTTTTAATTTTCAATGTTTAAGCTATAATAACAATAAAGCAGATGGATGAAAAAATACAGCAATGGATAATGTGCACTGCTAGTGGGGAAAAAAACGAAAGTACTCTCCAAACAACCCGATATAAGGCGGTTGGATGCATTTCAGTCTCGTTTTGACATAAATATCAGAAAAATACCGTTATAAATTAGCCACCAAATGTGTGAGGGTATACAGGTTCTAGAAAGTGCTATTTAATCTAATAAAAAAAAAACAAAATATAAATAATAAGGTTCATTTAGATCACAAAAAAAAACTGAAGATATAATAATTGACTTTCAACTCCATTTAGATGATGTTAAAATGGAATAAAAATACTGATATAATGTTATTGGTACTCAGCTGTCGGGATGTGCTCTAATCGCATTCGGGATTTACATGCTGATAGAGGAGGAAAAGACAGCTCTCTTCCGCCTCTTCATGGTGGACGAGAGCTATGCCCACCTGCAGTACCTGTCCTTTGCCTTCATAGGTATCGGAGGACTCGTCTTCATCGTCGGTTTCTTCGGGTGTTGTGGAGCAATGCAAGAAAACAAGTGTATGCTCATCACGGTAAGTTCACATTATTTTTCTACATCGTACTTACTTTTAAAATACTTTAAAGATTCTTAAAATACCTGTTCTTTTGTATCTCCTTTTCGCATACCTGTTCTTTTGTATCTTTTTTTGCATACCTGTTCTTTTGTATCTCCTTTTCGCATACCTGTTCTTTTGTATCTCCTTTTCGCATACCTGTTCTTTTATATACTTGTTTTTATGTACCTGTTCTTCAACATACCTGTTTTTTTTGTACTCTTAATCTTTTGTATCTTTTTAAATTGTGAGTTCTGTTTTTTTTACCCTTGTTTTAAAGCGATTCATCGCTTTGTTCAAAATGATGATATCTGATTTTGTCATGTTGACAAGCACACAAAAAGATTCTCATTTTTAATAATAGGCATTAAATAATTAATGATTGCTAAAATTCACAAATTCTTTTGACGAAGCCTTGTTTCCCCCCCCCCCCAAGTTTTTGAGCCATTTTTTTTTATCTTTTCCAAAGAACACATCTTAATTCACGAAAATAATTTTTCCGTTTCTTTTATATTTTTGCGTCATAAATTAATATTCCCTGAGGAAGCTTAGTAGAGTAATACCTACGGAAGGCAGAAATTTTTTTTTAACTAATATAGAAATGTTTAAATTTCTGAAGTGAAACCTTTTTCTGAAATTATTTATGAAATTCTACCTTACATTCTCACTTAATACTATCGAAAATTGAATTACATATTAAAAAGGATATTTCTCCTAAAATGATTTGATACTAGTAATAAAAAAGAGAATAAATAACTTACTTTCAATCGGAAAGCTATATATCAAATGCAGAATTTTGTTTTACAAGTAACTAATAGATGACGTTTTAGTTGAACGTATTTGAAATAGATTATGACTTTACGAAATCCATAGTAAAATATAACTCGCTTTTACATACGAAGTATTACTTTCAATAGATATTCTCATTACCTATGCTAGCCGGAAAATATTTTACAAGTAATCATAACAATCTTACTGGTTCTTAAAAGATAATGTATTATAAAACTCTGTACTTGATTTACGTCTCCAGCATCCTTACTTACAACATTTGCTACAAATTTTGAACCACAAGACAAATCAGTTCATTATATATCAGAATTGCTAGTTCACATAAAACAAAACTCTGATTTGCTTAAAAAAATCTGAAAGTTCTTCGTGAAATTTCTTTTGTAAATTCTAAAAATAAGATATTTTACTATTTATAAATTAATATAAAGTTATGATTTTTTATGTGACTTTCAGTAGTAATTATTTAATTACATTAATTATGCATCGAGTATTACATAATTAATAAATTGAGGCACTTAAGCTTTAATTTTCTAATTTCTTTACACTTTAAATTTTCACAGACCATCACTTGTAGTAATATTTAAATATGAATTTCAGCATACAAAGCTTTCCAAATATAAATAAATTTTAAGAATGCAACTCAATTTTCCTGATTTTTAATTGTTTTCAGACAACGTTAATTTTTTTTCTTATTACTTAAATTGTGTACTATAATTAATAGCTTACCTAAAGGTCTATTTAAAATATTCTTAAAAATTTAATACAATTTGAAAAAAATTAAATAATGTCCATAAAATGCTATTTTTTTAAATCAAGAATAGTAGTTAGCTTTGAATATATATGAAAATCTACAAATTTGGAAAACTCATTGGAACTCTTTCGTTAATTCGTTGAATTGTTCGTTGAAATGAAATTTTAAAAAAAATATGTTTTTTGTTATAAGTATGATTTTTCTGTTTGCAGTACTTCATTTTCCTGTTTATAATTCTCGGAGCAGAATTGGCTGTTGGCGTTTTAGCGGTTCTCTTCCAGGAAAAGGTGAGCCCTGGAAATAATTTTAAATTCATAGGACATCTTTAATTTCTCTTTAATTTCGTATTAACAAATTCTGTTATCTCCTAAATATTGTAAATATTTTATCAATTTTTATAATTATGATCACCTGTAAAAAGGCTAAAATGTCTGTTATGATATTCCTGTTTAATTTGACTAAATTTCTCCAAATATTTCAAAATAAACATTTGAAAAAAGGTAATGGAATAAATGCTATTGTTAATGAAGTGCAAAAATGTATATTTTAACAAAATTTGCTTTTATTAAATCAATTCTAAAAATGTTATCCGTTGTTATTAAACATTAGTTTATGGTCTTTATTGGATAAGTATGTAAAACTGCTATTTTTTTAAATGATTTACCAATTTGTATTTTTGATTAATTAATAACCGTTCATTCGTTTATTTATTAATATATTCCATAAATATCTCTTGGAAATAAAAAAAAATTGTCATATTTAAATGTATTATCTGCTTTACGGGAAACAAATGTTAAATCATAATTTCGGCAAAATTTGCTTTTCAAAGAATTTGTCATAGCAAGTATGACAAACTTTTATTTTAATTGAAATTATCAATTTATTTTTTGTCATTAAAATACATAATAATCATAGTGACATCATAATCATAAATTAATTATAAACAAAAAATTCACAGTTGTACAAATATTATTTCGCAGAAAAATATATTTCAGTTATCAATTCATATTTCTTATGAAAATCTACTACAATTTCATTTTAATTTTCTAGCTTCAATAAGTATTTTGTCTTAATAAATACTAAAATTTACCAATCGAGAAACTTGTTACAAATTTAACTGATACAGTAAACTAGCCTAATCTACTCAAATATTAATATTGTAACATTTTATTTTGCATTTTAAGAATCAAATATTATTCAAAGAAATAACTATAATAGATATCCCATTAAAAAGAGTTCCGTTATATAAGGAAAATCTCAATTCAATACAATTGTCTAACGTTAAAAACATTTTTATTAAAATAAATGACATTTAATAACAGAAATTTTACATCTGCGAAGATTTAATCATCGCAAATAAATTTTGGGTCTTATGAAATTTTACTAATATAATTTGATTTTTTTTTAAAAAAAAATAACTAGCACATTTTCTACTTCAATAATTAAAATTAAATTTACTCCACAATAAAAAATTTTTCATATATAAGGGGTGATTAAGTGAAAAGGTACGAAACGACACAGTAGGTATTAGTGTAGACTTTATTCAAAATTTACACCATAGGATTGTGCACAATGATCCCACTGATGAACAAGCAGCAGGATTACTTGTTCCCAGAATTCCTGCGCCCGTGACGTGACTAGTCCTTCATGGCGAACTTGAATACGTCGTCCGAGTTAAAGCGCTTCCCTTTTAGGTGCTTGCTTTATCAGTAGACCAAACACATGGAAGTCGCAGGGCGACATGTCCAGACTGTAGGTCGGATAGTCCAACGTCTTCCACTTGAACTTGGCTAGTTCCATGTGTGTGTCTCTGGAGACGTGTGGACGCACGTTATCATGGAGCAGAACTACATCCTTCATGAGCAGGCCCGATCTTTGTCCTTGGTTGACCTGCTTGGTTGTGTTCCTTGGTTGTATCGCAATGTATCACAGTACACATCGGAGTTTATGGTTTTTCTGTGTTCGAGAAATTCCACAAGTATCGAAACTTGAACTTCGAAAAAGACGGTGAACAACACTTTTCCTGCTGACGGTACGGCTTTGAACTTTTTAGGGGGAGGTGACGATGCATGCTTCCATTGGTTTCTCAACTTCCGCTGTCAGAAATCGGATAACACCTCGCTGCTCCTCAGTCGTCGAATATTGCAACGCGGACGACACCCTGTCCTCATAAGGACTGCAGCATAATTTAGATGCCGCTTTTGATAAGAGCCTCTGCTCTCTCCTGCGCACGCGGACGCCCGCGCATGCTCCAACTCCAGTCAGAGACTCCAATCACATCCCGAGAGCCGAGCTGGCAGCCGAATGGTTAGCGCTCTTGCCTTCGGTTCAACAGTTCGTGGGTTCGAATCCCACATTGGGCATGGATGTTTGTAGTGGTTCGGAATCCACTTTAAGCCGTAGGTCCCGGTCTAATTAGCCCTCGTGTGCAAAAAATGACCGTTGAGCGACAAACAAACAAACACATCCCGAGATGTCTCGCTACGTTCTCCCATGGCGGAATATGCAAATATTTAACTGTTACGTTTTTTTACGTCGTTTTGTTCCTTTTCATTTGATGACCCGTTATACAAACAGCATATTCTATCCCATCTATATTATAGAAATATTATGGAATGCAAGCTAGTTATAGAATTATTTTACGAAGCATTAGTAGGTATTCTAAATGGCCGAATACCAATCAGTTCCAGAAGGGTCTAAATTCAATTTATAAGAAATAATTCACTCTCTCTCTGTGTGTGTGTGTGTGTGTGTGTGTGTGCATATATTGTAGATTATTTCCTAAATTTAATTATGGACTTATCTTTTCATGGTAAAATGGCTAAAAATGTTCCATGTTTCAGGGTTTGCAGGAGATGGAAGGGAAGCTGAGAGATAATCTGAAACAAAAATACGGTACGGACACTTCTTTCACACAAGCAGTGGATTTCGCTCAAACAAAGGTACCTGGCAATATTGAAATAAATTAGAGGAAGTAAATCCTATGACGGCAGTAGCCACAGAATTTCATTAAACTAGTGGCGAAATTGCATTTTCGTAAATGCATTAAAATATTATAATCGAATTTAGAAATGGTCCTTAAAATTTAAGATATATGATTATTTATTTACTGGCGAATTTATGATTAATTTTATCTTACATATGAGCACACACACACACACACACACACACACACACACACACACACACACACACACACACACACACACACACACACACACACAATTAAAAGCATTATATAGCAGAAGTCGAAATTTAATCTCCACTATTACAGTGAAGTTAAGATATATTGAAGACAGATTTTCTTAATATTAAAAAAATAAATGAAAAGTAGATAAAAATTACTGATAACGAAAATTAGTTCGAAAATCTCTAAGTTGTTCTTGCAATTTTATACTGCATAAATTAAAATTATCATCGTTTTTTAAATGTTCTCTTTAAGCTTAAAGTAGGTTTTCACTCATGTTTCGAATCACTTATTTAATATTATGTTTTTGCTTGTATTTAATAATTACTTTCTCTGCTAAAAGCAGTGCAAACTTTACTTCCGCCAGTTATCTTAAGACGCAAAAAGGTTCGGAAGAATTATACCAAAGATTTCATTAAATTTAATATTGTTCTTTACAGTTGCAAAATAGTTTTATAGCGATACAATTTACAATATTATTTACATCAACCTACTATGCTGGTATACTCACAATCATGAGATGTTCAGAATTGATGCCGGTTTTAAGTTTGAACCATTGAAAACAAAGAGACAGTCGAATTCTGAAGGATGCTAATCTATTCAGAGATTTCCTGATTTCACATTTTGTATTATTTATCCTATTTAATACACGTTAAAAATTATTTTTGTCTAAAGATTATTTCAAATCTTCCCCTTCCCCCAACATCGATTAAAGGGAGAATAAGTAGTTAATTAAACACACATTTCAAATTTAAAAACATCACCTTCATTTCTTAGTTAAATTATTTTATACTTTTATACTTTTCCGGATATCAAATGTTAAATTTTTTATCCAGCCAATGTGTAGTCTTCTCAATTTGTAAAATAAAGTATAAAGTAACCAACCCTTAAATTATATTTGCGTAATCATGTAATTCTGTAATTTTATAAACCAGTATCTCCACAAAACAGTACTATAACATTATTTACTTAATATTTTTTTTCCTCTTTTATAAAGCTGAAATATATTTAAAATGTTTTCTTATTTTACAGTGATAAAACTTGATTAAAAAATTTTTCTTTCGTTCAATCTTATTATTTTTCTAATTCAAATTTATTTTTATTTGTTAAAGAATCAGAAATGAAAAATAATTACTATATTACATACTTGAAGCAAACATTTTTTTGCTTCTAGTATACTGATTTGCTGGGGGATGTTTTGATCCAATTTGTAACATTTTCGAAGATTTAAGTACAAAATCGCTTAATAGCTTTCCACAGTTCAATCAAAGATGGTTCATATAATGAATGATTATACTGTTATTTATTTCTAGTTCAACTGCTGTGGAGTAAGAGACTCGTCAGATTATGCGGACAGTGACTGGAAAAGGAAGAACGAAGATAAGAATGTCAGTCCAACTTGTTGTATCTTGAAAAACGCTGGTCAACCCGATGCCTACCTCAACCCACACCCGGTGAATGAGACCATGTGCCAAAAGGAAGGACAATTTAGGCATCAAGGAGTATGCATCAATTGTATCTTTTTCAAAATTTTAATAACCAGTTTAGCAAATCCATTGTTCTTTGGACTTAAAAGAAGCAGGCTTGATTTTTGTCATAGACAATGACTGTCTTATTAGCAAATTGTGTGCACGTTATTTAATTGAAAATATATGTTTTCTTGTTAATGTATAAACTAGAAAGCAAATGCATTAATTCAGATGATGACAACATCTCTTTATCTTACAACAAAATTACGACATGGCAATTGTTTTAGAATGCATCAATCCTAAATATGCCTGTCAGATGACTATTACAGTTGTGGTGTTTTCTTCCAAATTATTAACATTGCTTCATTGTTTTGACAATCAGTTTTGGCGAATTAATTTATGTACAACTAGCAAAAAGATTTCCATATCAGAAATAGACTAGCTTGATTTGCTTAGTAAGAAATAAAAAATTTTCGATTCTTAAGTTCGGAAAATGTATAGAATTTCGAAACTGAAAGTGTTCTAAAGAATAGAATAAATGTATTTTTATCGGATTCTTCAACAGAAAAATCTCTGTATGTATCAACATAAAATTATTATACACTTTTATTTCAATTCCCCAAATCTGTAGGTATGGTTCCCATATTAATAATCTAATAGTTACAATTAAAATCAAATTCATATGCATATAAATTATATTTTAACTTACAGTCATTGGTCACAAAATATTATTTTAACTTAATCACATAAAACATCAACGCGAGGGAACATATGTAAATAAATGTTTTCCTATAAATCTTCGGCATCTGTTATAAAAAGTATTTGCAACAAAGTCATACGTATACTTCGTTTTATCTTATTTAAGCCTTTAATCTGCAATATCATTTATGTTTTCCGTTTGCATGAAACAAATTTCTTGATTTAATTAAATAATTTTTATTACAAATATTTTTCATTAAATATAAATTTTATTCAAATAATTCATGATTAATTTATAAATTTTTTACATAAGTTATTTTTGCACATGTTTTTAATTGGACATAATATTAATGTTTTTATTCTATTGTGAAATATTTTTTAATAAGTCTGTTATACAGATGTTTATAGCCATATATTTATAATGACTTTCCTATTAGTCACAATTATTACGATTTCAAATTTATTTCCTATTCTGTGAAATGCCAAAAAAAGGGGGGGAGGGACATGATGAGATCAAAAATCAACCATTTGCAAAGATACATCATATATTATAAATTATTCATTGGTAATATATATTCTGGCTGATAAAACAAATTAAATATATTACTTTTATTTATATATATAAACTGACAGTATTTACAGTATAGATTACGAAAAAATTTCTTTAGGGAAAATCTATTATAAATCAAAAAAATTTAGAATACTAACATTTTTTCAATATTCTAAACTCATAAGCGTTTGTTGATTCGGGAGTTGCTTTTTGCATGAAGCATTATCACAACATACAGTTTTGCGATAAGCGCATTTTTATTGTTATGAATACTCTCTCGAAAATTTTCAAAATCCGCTCTCGTTCTATTCTTGTTATCCAGTAATGTATAACCTTAATTTCAGCAGTTTACGGATTTAATTACAACCTTTACGCTTCTACTAAAAACGTAAAAAGTACGTTTTACAATATGCAGAAATGCAATAAATTATTAGTAATGTATATGTTATGTAATATTAGTATTAATAAATTATTAGTAATTAAATATGCAATAAATTATTAGTAAGAAAATCATAACATTAAGCGAGACATTTTGAAAATATTGAACATTATATACAGGATGCGATGACCTTTCTATTAATCAAATATTTTGAAATAAAAATATTAAAAACACAATTTCAATTATAAAAGAGAGATTAGAAGATCTTAAATTATAATACGCTGCCCGAAATTGAAAATGCAACACTAGGAAAGAGATGTTAAAAAGTGACGAAACTCGGCAAACAGAGAGAGACAACAACAAATAATAAGTGATCGAAATGATATGCATAATGATATCGAAATGAGATGCATAATACAAAGTGAGAAAAGGGTCGGATCAGTAGGTTTCAGAACTACCGTGGATGGCGATACACGAAACAACAAGTCTAGGCACAGAGTCAGTGAGAGTATGGATGGCATCCTGAGGAATGGCTCTCCATTCCCTGTTAACTATTTGCCAAAGTGCCTCTACTGAAAAGGCAGTGGCCGAGTCAGCAAATGGCGTCCAATCATATCCCAAACGTGTTCGATTGGTGAGAGGTTTGGCGAACAATGTGACCATGGAAGCAGTTACATACCTTGCAGGGCTTGTTGGCTGATTGTAGCAATGTGGGGTCAGGAGTTATCCCGTTGATAAAGGGCATTGAGAACCCCCTAAAGGTAAAGGAGTGTCATCGGCCGCATAACATCATCCATGTAACGTTGGGCTGTCATAGCCTCTTAAATACAAACTAGAAGTGATCTAGAATGGTACCCAATGTTGCCCCAAACCATGATGCCACGTTATCGCGTCGTGAGGTATTCCACAATTGATGCAGGATTGGACTTGTCTCCACGTCAATGCCACACTCGTATGTGGCAACTATCATTGAAGAAACAGAAGTGTGACTTACCTGAGAAGACGATCCATCTATGCCACTTCGTCCTCCACATCGTTCTAAACCAGCACCATTCCAGACTTTGGCTTATATGCTGTGGGATCAAGGTTAGTCTTACAGGTGCCATGAGCGCAGGCCACTAGCAACAAATAGAGGGCAAATAGTTCTGCTCGTTGAGAAAGCATCCAGGGTGTATGCACATACTGCAGAATTTCGGGTAGAAGAGCTTTGTGAGCTCTTCCATCGGACCGTCGATCCAAGCGTGCTGACGTCACTCTTGCTGCACTGGCTCCCGGCAAACGTTCCACGATTCCTTGTTCCAACCATCTTCACCACAGTCGGTGCATTGTGGATGCATCCAGGTGTTTCTCAGCAGCGATTTGCCTTAAGGACCAATCTGCCCTTCTCAATCCGATCACCATTCCTTTCGTAAACTCCTCTGACTGCTGGAACTGACTCCATCGATAATGGCCTGGCATTCTCTGCAATTACAAACTTACAACGATTATTTTCAAAGGAGCAATAACAGCGCGAATTGCCCACTCTGTCGGTTCCTCACCTTATATCTTATTCTACGTGAGCTGGAGAGCTGCACATTTCACATCATTTGCATAACTCAGTAGTTTTCATTGGTGGATTAAAAACTATTCTAATTTAGGCTTAGATTTCTATATATAATGGAATATATTTTAAAATACCTTGAAAAATTTGCTTTATATTTAATCCTGTAAATACTTATTTATCTGTGCAACTAGGATTTTTATTTCCTTTAAAATCATGACCACTAGAGATAAAAGATTTGAAACATGAGCAAACTATTTAAAATTTAGATGGAATTTCAGAAGTTAATTTTTTTACGATACTGTTAACACAAAAAACAAATGCAATAAAATCTAAGTTTTACATTTTTAGAGAGAACAAAAAAATGAATTGTTTCGAAGAAACCTCAAAATGCAGAAAGTAACAATTTTTAAAAACTATATATTATTAATAAATCAAATAAGAAATCAATTGATTCATTAACCAATCATGGATGGATTTTTCTTCTTAAAAATTCAATAATATGTCTCATTCAATCATAAAAAACATTTATTTTAAATAGATATATATTTAAAAAAAATAATTATTAAAAAAAATCTCTCCTTTCTTTTTGTTAATCAAAATAAAATTTCCTTCCATTTTTTTAATCGTAATGAAAATTAACTATTTTTATTTAAAGAAATTTTTTGCCACGAAATTATTCAGACCCCATATACTTATTAAGCAAATTAATTTTCAATTTAGAAAAAAAAAATTGCTACTATCCATTAGAAACATCAACTAATTGATGTTGATTTTCATCGATATTTAAAATAAAAATTCTTAAATCAAAAAATTTGTTGTTTTAATATTCATAAAATTAAGATCCAAACAATAAGCGAAAATAAATTTATCATCAGTGGTATTTTGAATCTTAAAATACAAACAAAAATTAATTTATTGTTGGTGATATTTTAAGTTTTAAAATGTGTATCGCCTAAATTCTCTTTCACTTTCTATTCAAATTAACCTATTAAAAATTACATCTTTCTTTATAAGAGAGATAGCAGAATAATAGAATTTTTTTTCATTGCTTAAATTATCTTAATCTAACCAATCGTGAACTAATTACATTAGGTATATAATGTTTGTGTTTAGTGCAAGAAGTTCGAGATTGGCTAAATAAATATAATTTAAACATATCTTATTTTTTCATTTTTTATTTATCTTTAGGGTTGCAAAGATGAGTTGGAAGGATTTATCAGAGAAGAAAGTATGATTTTCATCTTAATCGGATGTGGAACATCAGTTCTTGAGGTAAAAATATTAATAACACTTCACATACTTTGATAACTTTTCACAATAATAACACTTATACTTGGTATTTTTTATAAGCAATAATTTATGTTGATTCATTTTACTGCACATTAAAACTAAAAAATAAGCAAGAAAAAGGCTTATCTCTATCGAACTCTAATTAATTTGCTCACTTAATTATTTTTGTTTATTTATTTTATTTTTTTGAGAACTTCTAAACAACAAAAACTAGGCTTGGAAAAAAAAAAAAAGCTGAACAATGGAGAAAAGTCAGGGAAAAGGTAACTAAAAATTGATATAATATTCCATTTTAATAATGCAAAATAACAAAAGTTTTACTGCCTTGAAATTTTAAAAGTAATAGCATTTTAATATTTTACACAGTTTATCCTCTTAAAATTTACTTATCATTTATGTTTATCAAAGTCTATCACATAATTCAATTTTTTTTTAATTATAATCGAGAAAAGTAGGCAAATAGACAAAACAATTTATCTGAAAACTAGGACTTCAGCAAAGCAACATCAGTTATTAAGACCACTTTTAAGCAGTGATATCCCCCTGATAAAGCCTCCTTTGATGTGCATAATACAATAAAACGTATATAATTAAATTATAATTTTCGTATTTTAAGTCAGAACCTTTCCTTGTAATTTTGAAAAGTATCAATTACATGTCTAGAAATTTAAAAGCCATTTGCATGATTCAACCTAATTTCTCTAAGATATGATGCAAAATATATTCATAAAATATCCACTCAACTTGTAAGAGGCATGCCTTGTAATTTTAAACTGCCTATTATTTTTAGACTAAGTTAAAATTTACTTAAACTTACATAACACTTCTCTTCAAATGTCACGTCGATTTTTTTGTTGAAAGCATTTGAAAAATCACAGTGCTTTAAAATGCAATGCACTTAGTGTTGTTATATTAAACGTTTTTTTAACCATAAAATAGTTGTTACTTTTGTTATAATTGAGATCCCGAGTAAGCCGCTTTATAACGATTTTTATTGGTTTAAAATATCTATGACGTCAAATGACGTTTCATCCACGCCACATTTGATTGAGACGGCGTGGTAAATGCAACTTGTAGACGAATTTCCTGCCTGCCTTCAAATCGAATTTATCGAGAGGCAGCAAATAATTGCTGGACCATGATAGGACCAATCTTGGCATACTGTATATTGAGGATGAGGAAACTTTGGCCCCTATGATAGGGCTAACCTTGGCTTAACTTGTCACACCCAATATTGAGGAAAACATAGCGCCCATTATATTATAGGTCCATATTTGGGTTTATTTTGGTATGCTGTATATTGGGGAAAACTTGAAGCCCATCATTGTTCCCTTATTGGAATTATCTTGGCGAAATTGCCAATATTGGGGCAAGCTATTTTGCTAATAGCGAAGGCGAAGTTCCTAATGGAATATCTGAGAATATTGTCGAAGTTCCTTTTGTTGATAAAACGATTATTTTATATAAGGGTCAAAGCATCGGTTTGAGAAGCCGTTTTCTATTGATTCAAGCCATTAATTCTATATGGACAACAGAACAATCTGAAAAGCAAAATAAAAAGGACATGACAAAACATCCATTTTATGGTTAATTTAAATCGGCAAAGACAATTTAAATATTTAAAAGTGTCATTAATCAATATAATTCTAAATTTTTTTCTTCTAGATTTTAGGAATGATCCTCTCGATCTGTTTGTGTAGAGAGATATGATGACATCAAGACTGAGCATTTTCCCGCCCCCACTATTCATGTGTATCAAATTCAATTTGTCGTTCTCAGCCTGTAGACATAGCTTTTATTTTCAAGACAAGATTGCATCTGCGCTTATTTCGACATGAACTAGATTGCCATTGTTTTCCAAATAGTTTTATTTTCTTTCATGTACTCCAGTCTATGACCATATGCATGTTATTTGATTTTTTGAGATGGATTCATATTGAAAAAGAATTTATGAGCATTTATTAAACGTTGAGAAAGTGCTCTAATACGTTTTAAAAAAAAAATCCTTAAGAGAAGTTTAAGAAAAAAAAAAAAAGATTAAATGTTAAGAGCAATACCCATTATTTCTCAATCACATACTTCCAAATCATTATCAGAATTATTTACAGAAAAATTCATCAATTGTAGAAAATAAATATTTTTATAACTTAGCACAACATTTAAGGAAAAAAAACTGAAATTTCCTTTCTATAATTGGAGTCAACGTTTCATGTTTTCTTAATCAAAACTATCTTCTCAAACAGATATCCAAAATTTAAGGACTCTCTCTACTTTCTTTATATACATAACAAATATTGTATTACGAAATAATAAATGTAGCAAAAAGTGTATTATTTAAATAACAAACCACAACAACATTTGATTAATGTTAAGAAGATAAAATCACTAATTTTGAAACATTATAGTATCTAATACCCAAGATCTACTATAATTGGATATAGGGTGAAAAATCATACCATTACGTATATAAAGCAGAATACACAATATCGCTTTCATTATCGAAAGTTTTGGATTATGTCATCGCTTTTAAGAGATGCTTTACAAGAGCAGATGTAAGGAATAAATTAACAGGACACATCTTGGGATCCACATGAATGTAGTGAGATCTTTGCAATGTTTACCTGTTACATAGCTAATCTCAAACATTAATTGTTTGGTTCAATAATTAATAAGAAAATCATGTATCCCTAACTAACACTGTAAAAGCATCCTTCTTTCTTTGGAACTATTAATCAATAAATCTTATTCCATTTACATGAGATGAAATAAGGTCCAGAATCTGAGGAAATGCTCATAAAATTACCATTTTAGAACATTACATGAATCCAGTATATATCATTTTCACAAATTCACAATAAAAATTCTTAACATAAAAACTCTAGTAACTTTTCATTATGGTCTCTGACTAATGATGTCAAGTTTTCAATGAACTATGAGCAATATTGAGACGCGATTTGATGAAATGTTTTAATCATTCTCATTCCTGAACTTCATTCAAAATTAATTGTCAGCTGAATAACTGCTTGATATAGCAAAGATACTAAATAAAATCGATCAGCAAGTATAAATTGCTGGATTGCTACTAGGGATTTCACTTTCAAATCGGATATTTCACATAGTTAATGACTTAATATAATTAAACATGTGTCTTTATCAAATAAGGATGATCATTTAGTGTTGGTAAACTTGAACTCTTTATAAGTAATGTTCCACCTTGTGGGTACAAGATTACACCTATTTCCATTGTAATATCAATTGTTTTACCTCTTCCAGTAATACTTTTGGACCAAGAATCATCAATTTTGCAATTTAAGAGATGAAAAACTTAAGTTATTTTTGATATTATATATTGTGATAAGAATCAATACTTAATTTTGTACATTTGTAGTGTGTCCATCTTTCCCTTTATCTATTAAACGCATATTAAAGATCACAAACAAGAGAATATACTAACATTAGGAATTTTTTCAATTGTATATAACATAGTCTTTAATACATTTATGGAAACAGCATATGTTCTGTAAAACTTCTAAATATGACTTTTTTTTTTTCTGAAATGTACTTTATCCTTAAGTTATGAACACTAACTTATAATAATGTACTTAACTCTAATTCCACTCATTTAATAAAGAACTGTTACAATTTTGACGAATGCATAATTTGTATTTACTTTTGACTCATGAGACTTCATAAATTAAAAAAAAAAAGTCTCATTGCACATTAAATGCTCATAATTCTTTTCACGTGATGAATATTTTTTGTTCACAATAGTTCATTTTATTATCATTATTGTATTTGATCATCCATTTGTATATACATAATTTATACAAGTTAAATAATGCGCAGTGGTCATTACTTGATATTTTTATGCGATCTACGTATTTCTACTAATCTTCCCTTTTAAATTAGTTTGATATGAAACTTTTGGCTAAATTTCCTCACAATTAGAGAATAACTTACTTCTGAACGTATTCAGTATCATGCCAAGTAATATAACAAGGAACCTACTTTCTGTTGTACAAAAAATAAATAAAACTATATTTACAATAGATTAAATTACAGCACATATTTTAACAGTTCAATCTCGAAATAGTATTAAACCTAAACAAATGTTAAGAACAGACTTCCTCTCAGCCAATGAACTCATAATAATCATTAACGAGATTTTTAAATAAAATATTACCAATAGCAATATATAAATTGCATTGTGTGCGTTCTCTAAATTTTAATCTTTATAAATTTTAAATGATTCTAATAGAAATTAATAGGTAAATGAATTTTTAATAAAAGTTTATTATTTTTTTTTATGAAACAAAAGATTAGGTTATTTAATGAGAATGGCACGAGCAGATAGATATCAATACTTTTAAAACAGGTTTGAGTAATAAAATAACAATTCAATGAAAACTTTGAAAATATATACTTTTGATTAGCAATGATCCCTCTGTTTCTTTTACTTAAAACCTAAATACCAAAAAATATGACAAAGAAAAATTGGTCATATAAAAACATTTTAAGCAGAAGATTCATATATTAAGTGCACTGCTTTTTTAAAATTGCAACAATCAGTATTTTTGATCTTATATGGCTCTGTAAATTGTTTGTAGGACAAAAATTAATCTCACATGGCGAAGTTTTTCTCTCTCATACATCAATAATCTCTATTTCGTGAAATAAGGGTTTAATGTTTAACTGTGCTTATAACCTTTATAGTGATCCTAAAGAATTTTGGAAAGAGACAAAGTTAAAATGTAACTGATTAATTTTGACAATGGGACAAGCATTATGAAGCTGTGTTTAAGTTTAATAACTGCTAAAATTTGTCCATAGGTTATTAATAAAACTTTTTTTTTAAATCCATTACATTTCAAAAATTAAAAATGCAATAAAACATTCTATTATAAACTTTTGCACAGAGAAAAATTAAAATAATTGAAATATTTGAAAAGAAGGTACTAATTAATCTCCGCATCGATTTGAGTATCAATTCACACACACACAATCAATGGATAAAATTTAATATTATCAATTCATAAAAAAAATGAAGTCACCAAATTTTATATTATTAAGTAGGTTCCTTGATATATAATACTCTTTTGCTCAATTATATAAATAAATTCTTAACAATAGAATTTAATGTACATAAATATAAGAATCTATGTGTTCTGGTTGTTACTAAGATAAAAAATTTAATTTGCTTTAAAAGCATTGTTGATGCTCAGAATATATAAAAAAAATTGAGTTATATGAAATGATGCCCAATTATTCTTGTTCATGATGCCAATAATAAATATGTTCTCTTTGAGGACAAATAATTTAAGAGCTTTCAATTCATCAGAACATGCTGAAAAGAAATAAATTCTATCATTTTTATTAAAGTGAATATAATACTAGTAACAGAAAAAGGCACAGGTGCCGTATAATCCACGATTCCAAATGTTTTTGGCGATGAAGAGATGTTGCCAAGATGACGTATCGTGACGTACGAGATGACGTAAATACTAGGGTTATCAAAATAGAATATTCTGCATAATTCTTATATGTCTCCATATGTATGACGTAATAAAAACGAGGTTGCCAGATACATAAGAAATTCCGCCAAAAATCGCCAATCTCAGAATGTGGCATCATGGATTATACGGCACCTGTGCCCAAAAAACAAAATTGCACTTGTGAGAATATATTTATAATATTTTAATCATTTTTCAACATTTTTGAAACGTGAATAAAATAGATAACTGAGATTAATAATTGTGACAATTGTGAACAGACATTCTTTTTTACATTTTTTTAATACTTACAGTTTGTATTATTGTTGTTCAGATATTTACATTTGCAATTACAAATTTAAAGGAAAAATCACTTTAAAGTACTCACATAATAAATTTAAATTTAATAAAATACAATTTCCAAATCTGCTTTTAATTCCCTATTTTGCAAAACTTGTAATGGTTTTTTTACTAGCATTAATTGTGGCAATGAATATAAGCCATATACTAATAATAGGCATATCATACACTGATAACAGCATTTCATAAATGGTAATGAAAAAGTGTGATAAATAATAAACATGGATTGTAAATTTGGTGATTACTTAGGCACAGACTTTAATAAATATGATGTAAACAGATTTTAAAACAGCTTCTTTCTTTATTCATTTTTATACAGGTAAACAATAAATAAAATATAAAACAGAAATTTGTTGAAATAATGCATTTATTTTGTTGAGAATTTATTAAAAATGTTTATATTTCAGAAATATTATTTAAAAAATATTGAATGTTAAAGAAATTCATATTTAGAGCTTAGCCAAGAAGTATATAAAAAATTCACTTAAACTAATGCACATTAAGTATATTGAACACCATATACATGGTGAGAAATATTACTGGTGTAAATACACTAGCTGAAATTGAGAAACATTACCTATATCTATTTCACATTGACTTACTCTCAGTTCATATTTAAAAGCAATTCAAGTAATAACAATTTTATTTTATGTGATATAATGCCTGGATTTTATTTATTTACTATACATCAAAAATAATTAAATGATATTTTTATTTACTATATAGCTTTAGATTTAAAACTTTTAATGCTATTTTATATTCAGTTTATATTTTTCACATATAATCAAAAATATTAAAAGACATTTACATTCTCAAATATGAAAAAATTTAGATTTCTCATTTATCTACTCATATCATAAATCATGTGATACTTTTCATATAATAGGTTTTATAGTTTGTATATTTTTGTTTAATTTTTGTGTATTTTCATTTTAACTTTTTTTAGACCAAATTCGAAAAGAATAAAAAATAGCAAAAGCTCATATTATATTATCCTTCGATACATGCTGGCTAATGTTTTTATAAGAATGACCAAAATGTAATCTTATAATAATTTAGTTAGAATTCCATTTTCATTCATCAGCAATAAGTTAAGGAGATGAAAGGCTGGCATCATTCAATTGATGCTTCAGAAAATGTCTTTTTATTCAATATTTGATATTTTAGTTCTAACTTATTTCTACTAAGTTAAAATTACAAAATAGTTCACATTCAGAAACATTTTGCATCGATAAATTTTTTGTGCACTTTCATATACAAAATCTTTCTACGACTACAATGTTAAATTAGATTTCTAAAGGTATTAATTACAGTATTTCTGCAATGTTTTTTAAAAGTTAAAATATCACACAAAGATAAAAATTATTAGACTTTTCTACACACACACATATAAGTATGAAATAGCTCAATAAATCTGATTTGAAATTGCTCAAAATAGATTTTAGCCAAATAGAATAATGTATCACAATACATTTCAAAATATAAGAATTTTATAGCTGTATTTTAATTGTAAAATAGAATTGAATGTGCACAAATTATTACAAAAAATACTGATAAAATATTTTTTTTTATTGAATTATATTGAAGTACATAAATTAAAATAATATGAAGTACATCAACAAAAAATTAAACTTTGTTTCTAGGTTTACTACTAAAAATGATAATTTAAAATGTTATAACTCATCAAATTATATTTAATAATCAGAAATTTTAGAAACTTGATTAAAACTCATATTTTTGTTTATACCACTTTTACTTGTTTAAGGCTCAAGAATGATTTTATTCAACAGTTTTATGCACCTTACTCAGTTAAATTACTCTTTTTAAATGGTGATTTAAAGTTTTTCATTTTCAAAATTGGCTTCTTTATCTTATAGAAGATATAACATACAAACAAAGAAAATGAGACTTTTATTATGTTAAAAGAAGCTTCAATGTATTTTACAACTGAAATGTTTAGTTATAATATATATACAATTAACCAATATACCTTGGCAAATTGAAACAGTGTGATTATGACAATTACATCTTTTTTTGGAATTTTTAATCTTTTCAAGTCTCACCAATCAGTAAAAGAAAACATTTCACAAAAATTCCTCATAATTATAAACTTTTTTGCAAAAATGAAATAATTATAACTTGTTAAATTTATAAATAGTACTTTTAATGCTTCATTAAGATACAAAAAAATGTTTATATGGTTTTTAAGATTTTTATGACATATCCTTTTACAAATTTTCTATTTTATAATGATAAAAATAAAATTTTAAACCTGTGTTGATGTAACTACACACACACACAAAAATATCAATAGTTTTAAATAAAAATAAGTGCACAAGAATATATTTTGAATTGTATGTTATGAAAATTTCTTTGAATATTATACAAAGCAAGCAACTCTATATACAGTACCAATTCATATTTCAAATTATATACTGTTATTACCTGCTCAAAAAGTTTATCTTTCTGATCAACAAGCTATTTATTTTGCTAAAACCTGTTCAATTTTAATCTTTGTAATGAAATTATTTTTAATTCCAGAAAGCTTCTATATATCACAGTTGTAAACTATCAAACAAATGTATATTATTTATTGTATTCATCCTTGAAAAATATAATTCAAGTGTTTTAGATTAGAATTCATGTGTTTATGAGCTACTGTTATGTAGAGCATCTATATATTTTAATTTTCGTTTGAAATATAAATTAATGTTTAAAACTGCTGTAAATGTTGTTAAAAATCTACAAATTTGGAAGCACTTGTAGAATTTGACTTTAATATTGAATAAAACTCAGCTATATGTCATTACATAGTGTTATGTCATTTAATATTAATTACAACAAATAAGAATACAAAGATATCCAATGACTAAACATAATATATAGTAAGTTTTTATGATTAGAGCTGATGGAATGACAGTATATGTTTCTATCATTTACCATACAATATTAAAAAAAAATTAATAAATTTAAAAAAATTATTTTAGCACAATAATTTTAAAGACTTTCTGGATCCAACATTGACAGACAAATGCACATCATCTTTGCGTTAAGAAAATTTAATTACCAAATAAGAAGACATGTACTACAATTAATATTACTGGCTCAACAGCTATCAACAATTACTATAACCTAGTGAAATACATTTTAATTTTTCTAAACAATTTTTCATTAATATTTTTAATGGCTATAAACTATTTAAAAGCATTAAATAAAATGTGTGTTAACTAATCATTTTTCTTAATTTCTGATGTTCTTAACTTTAAAATTAATTTATGACAATAAAATTATAAGATTTCAAAGCTAAGTTCAGATTAATAATTTTATAAATTATATTTCAATAAAACCCAGTATAGTGGTAATGCACAGCACTTCCAAGGCATAAGTCTGAAATTTGATCCTCAGCCTAAAGACCTGAGACTGGAAGGTTGACTCAACTTTCCATCCCTGTAGTGGGTCAATAAAATTGAGCATTAAGCATGCTTGGAAATTTAACACTGGAGTTTTGCTTTAGGCTGACAACCTAATGGGACACAGGCTTTACATTCTAGTGCTTTGGTCCAGAAAATAGATATGTGCACTATAGACCTTGGCACTATGAAGCTGTCATTCCCCTGATTTTAATTTACATAGCAATATTTTACTGAAAATTTTAATAATCTTCCATACTATATAAAAAATATTTTCAGCATAAAATTCTTTTAACCCTTTCGTGACATTTTTTTTCCCTTTAAATAAAAACTTTGGTAGCATAAACTATGAGTAGGGCACGCTAGAATGCTAAAAAACTAAGATGTTATATTTTTATGAAAATTTTAAAGTCTGATTTAGGAACAAGTCCTAGTAGTCTTCAATGATAATTTTGTAAAGGAAACCAATGATTTTCTAGTTATAAAAAAATCCACTTCATGAATAACTTATCTGGCCTTAGACTTATTAATCAACCAAAATTTAATTGAAAATAGGAGGCATTTTCTAAAGCCAAACCATTTATGTTTGTACATTATGGAAGGAACTGCTACACTTTAAAAATATGGGAATTGCATTAGGTACAACAGTGTCATCTATGTTCGGTTAATGAAAATACGTTCAAAAATATTGACAGAACTTGGGGAACAGAGTGCCATCAGACAGAGAAGTGTTTCTGTCCCAAAAGAATTTTTTAAAATTTGCTTGGGATGTATGTGTCCCGTTAGGTTTGGAAGGGTTAATGTTCTTATAAAGGATTTACCAAAAATAGGAAGAATAAATCCAATTATAAAATTTAATTCTTCCTTATTTCTTCTTCAAAGTTAAATATTGATTTTTTGAATTTACAACAGATAAGCTAATATATAAGTAAACAAAGATAATGAAAAAGTAAAACAGGAAACCAAAGAAATCTGTGAACAATAACTATCCATGAATATAACCATTGAATAATATATAATTTTAATTATAAAATGTACATAAGGAATACATATTTATTACCTAATCATTTTAAATATTAGTTGTATAAAAAACATATAAAATTATATTCAAGGATTAAAATCAATGTATACAACATTAATAATATAAACATCTAAATTAAAAAAAAAATGCCATATATGTATTGTATATATATATTTATAAAATAAATTATAAAGAAACTAGGTGCCATTAAATTCAAAACTTAATTTTTAATATCAAATAGTCTTATAAATTTTAAAATCTCAGAATAAAACAAATCATCCAGTAAGGAGCTTTTATATATTACTTCATTAAAATATGATAATATACAAGTCTTCTATAAACTGATTATGTTTCAATGTACAAAAATATAGTTGTTTTTAAATACTGCAATATAAGGTACATTACATATACTTATACAAGTAAATAAAAAAGTGTTGAATCATACTAAGTTTAATATTTTTACAAAAAGATTTTAATTTAAATGTAAAAACATATACATATTTTGAAATACAAAAAAGAGGTGAGAAGAAAAGAATTTCTAATTATAGAATAATAATAGAACTAATAATATATTAGAATAATGTATAATTATTATAATAATCATATATTATATTCTAATATATTATTAGATGTAATTATAGAACTTCATTATTCATATATAAATATTTTAATTTTAACTCAGTTAAAATAACTAAAACATTTCTAAACTTAATGTTATGAAATTTTATTAATTTCAGCATTTTTTGTCAGATAATTAAATATATAAGTTACTTTTATTTTAAATGATTAGAAATATTAAAACATAATTGCAGTACAGACAAAATACAAAATACTATATTGTCCTTTATTAGGTTTATTTGATAATGTTTTCACCATTATTAAATTTATAAATGAATAATCATTTTTAGAGGGAAATGTATTTAAAATAAAACAGAAAAATCAAGCTAATAAAGCCTTCAACTTTTTTATTTAATGTTTGCTTAGTTTTTCTAATAGTTAAATATTGGTTTTTTAGACATTATAATTGCAAGATAAAACATGCTTATCTTTTATACTGTTGAATAAAATATTATTATATTAAATGTTTATGCTTATGTTAATATATATCATGTGAAAAATTCAAGTAGTTTTTAGCAACATAAATTTTAGATGACATGATTACCTATGTGAATACATTTAGCCATATCAAAACAAGACAAACCTAAGCAAGAAAGACTAGTTTTTTTTTAATCTAGACATAATGCAAAAAAGCAAGAAGAAAACAATTATTTGATTAATCTATGAGGTATTTAAAGGAACTAATGAAGACAATGTGGAGAACACTAAGGATTTAAAAACTTTAAAATAATACCCTAATCAAGTTAAAATAATGATTAAAATGACAGTTGAATGGATAGCACTGATTTTCAATTCAACAACTTATGGGTTGAACAACCACTTTGGGTATGCATGTTTATACAAGGTTTAGAATACACTTTAAGTGTTATGTCCAAATCAAATTAGCTTGTTTATGGCAAACCCAGGCAAAGATAATCGTGGTGAGAGGACCTAGGTACATTAATGCTCACATAAGATCTATACTCCTTCTACTAGAGGGATAGTCTATGATAGGAGAAGGTGTCAATTTCATGATTTGACCACAATACATACAAGGAGAGAATTGCCTGCTTTTATCTGCAGAAAGACTTCAGTCAGCAGGAATGATAAACCAAATGCATACTACATAACTTAATTAATAATTGTGTTATTTAAAAGTATTGTACATTATTTTTGAAACAGTACATTTAACATTTTTTAACTGTATTACTATTTTTAATAATAAGTTGTTAATTTTGAGTGCTTTAATATTATATCCATATAAAGATTTTATAAAATTTGAGCCTTTTAAGAAATGGATAATTTATTCCCCTCTAAATTATGTTATGCATAATATATGTTAAATAATTTTAAAATATTTCATTTTCCTAGTTTATTATTGATTTTTTTTTAATGTGGTAATGTTATGGAAAATACCATTCATTCCCTCTGCTGAAAATTTTCTAGGAAATAAGATTTTGAAAAAATATATATTAGTGCCTTCTCTTTAGATAAAATTTAAAAGTATATTTGATTAACCAACTAAGAAATAAAGAGGATAACGTTTTAGTATATTTCAAAATGTACTCCAATAAAAAATAAATTGTTATTTAACTTAAAATACAAATAAAGCAGTTTTCCATGTATCAATTTTTCAATGATTTCTTAAATGCCAGACAACAAAATAAGAGTCAAATATAAGACCAATATAATAAAAATAGAAGATATGATTAAAAATATACTCATTTTAATGTCTAAATGCATTACAATATAAAATAATTATATTTACAACATAAATAATTAAACGTTTTTAAAATCTAACTCAAAACAATTCACAAATAATTGTTTAAAATTCCATTTAAAAATAAAGTAAAATTTAATGCATTGTCATAATTAACAGAATACTTCAAAGAATTGCTGTAACGTAATCTAGAAAATAATCATAAACTATAATCTAACATTCGATCACGAACAGCCCATCTAAGTTTATCATGATTTTTTTCTCCAGGGGGCCGAAAATTATCCCAAAATTTTCTATAATAGTTATACATTGCAACTGGATCACTTTTTTTCTTACGAGGGAGAATTTTTGAACGTGGTGTGGAGGAAACAGTTGTAGTTGATCGAGGAGATACTAACGACTCTGGACTTAAAGCAACTAAGCTACCAGTGGAATCATTAGATTTAAATGATAAATCAAAACTAGATGTTTTTGAACTGTTAAATGTTGACATAGTTTCAGGATATGAAGAATTAAAAATATGTGGAATATCAACAATTCTTTCTTTAATAATTGGCTTTCCATTTTTGTGCTGCAATACTTTTCTTTTTAATTTACCTTTGATTGCAAGAGAACTAAGTGACGATTCAATATCACAAATATCATTACTATTACTGACATTATTCTGAAAGTTGCTTTCTTTTTTTATCTTATTGTACAATTTATAACTTTGAAGATTGTTTTTATATTTGCTCAAGGAAAAACTAGGTACTTCTTTGGATAATGCAACATTATCAGAGGTTTCACTATCGATGGTAGTTTCTAGAGATCCTGAAACATAAGGTAATTCTATACTTGAACAATCACCTGCTTCATTTGAAACTGAGTTCATAGAAGTACTCTTTTCTTGCAGTAAAGGGTCAATTACAGTGGAATTCACATGATTGTTAACAACTGGAAAAATATTATTCATCCGGCGCTTTGCAGTTAGCAACGGTGATTTTGGAGAAAAAGAAATCTCATTATAGCTTTTTTTATTAAATAAGTGCAAACTAATTTTCCTCTCTGGATTTTCAACTTTGTAGTTCTGACTATAAAACGGTATTTCTTTACTATTTCCATTTGAATACAAACTGTTAAATGAAGAATCACTTAAAATATTTATTGCTTTCCGCTTCGATTGTTTAAATTGGGAAACATGATCAGATTCCAGTATGTTTCCCTTTTTAGGTGAATTTAAATAAATAGAATTTTCACTTGATACCATGTTATTAAGATCCTGTTTTATCAACTGAAATATTTCAGGTGGAATTTCATTATAACCTAAATTTTTAAGTTCTTCAAGTAGCTCTTCGTCAGAACAAAACGAACTCTGATTACCAGCCATTAGAAGTTGCTATGAGGACCATAACAACAACATTTGAATCATGTAAGTAAGCTACTGTTGCCATTCTCCGTATAATATCTATCAATGATAAAGCAGTAAGCTGAATTCTAGAATTCTGCGCACGTGTTAACAGTCGAACAAAAATTAAAAACTTACTTCGAAATTTTGCTGCTAATATTAAATTTGAAATGAATTTTCTAATTATTTATTATATTTTAGGTAGTTTGCCTTCCATTTCTCACATCTAACTATCATTTATGTCTTTTAGATATTGAATATTTTGTAAGTTCACTCTATTAGGCAGTAACACTATCTCTTGTCAGTTGAGTTAATATAGTTCTGTTTCAAACTTGGTTCTGAGTGTAAAAATATAAGTAAAATTAAAGTATTTATTTTACAACTGATGATAAGAATAAACTGAATATGCTTTCAGTAACTAGATATCAAAATATATGTCTGAAGGTAGTATTAAAAAAAATAAAGAAAATATATAAGTTGAGAAATAAGATACTTTCACGTCAAGAAAATTTTTTTAAATGTCATTATCATATAATATAATCATTATAATGTTTCCAAGACTTAAAATTATATGGATGGAAGTTTTTGTAAAGCGCAGAATAGAAGGCGCAACTACCGTGGAAATCTAGAAAACTTCCTCGAGAAACTTCCTACTTACTATTCCATTATTGACTTATACCATTGTGCCTGTTTTATTTACACTACTGGCCATTAAAATTGCTACACCGAGAAGGCGAAATGCTACAACCGTGAAATTTAAACGAAAGGAAGAAGGTGCTGTGATATGGAAATGATTAGCTTTTTAGAGCATTCAGACAAAGCAGGCGCCAGTAGCGACACCTACATTGTGTTTAAATGAGGAAATTATTCAGCCGGTTCCTCATACACAAATTGCATTTGAACGTTATTGCCTGGTGAAAAGTTGTTGTGATGCCTCGGGTAAGAAGGAGAAATGCATACCAGCACGTTTCTGATTTCGATAAAGGTATAATTGTAGCGTACCGGGATTGCGGTTTATCTTATCGCAGTATTGCTGCTCGTATCGGTCGAGATCAATGACTGTTAGCAGAATATGGAATCGATGGGTTCAGGACGGTAATAAGGAACGCCATGCGGGATCTCAAAGGCTATCTGTCACTAGCAGCCGAAATGACAGGCATATTATCCGCATGGCCGTAATGGATCGTGCAACCACGTCACGAGCCGTGAGTCAAGAAACGGGGTCGTCTAGGTAGACAACAAGTGTCTGCATGAACAGTTCGACGACGTTTGCAGCAGCATGGACTCTCAGATCGGAGACCATGGCTGCGGCTACCCTTGACACTGCGTCATAGACAAGAGCGCCTTCAATAGTGTGATCAACGATGAACATGGGCGCATGAATGGCGAGACGTCATCTTTTCAGATGAATCCAGGTTCTGTGTACAGTATCATGATGATCGCATCCGTGTTTGGCGGCATCGTGGTGAACGCACACTGGCACCGTGAATTCATCATCGTCATACTAGCCCATCACCTAGCGTGATAGTATGGGTGCTATTGGATACACGTCTCGGTCACCTCTTGTTCGCATTGACGGTGCACGTTACATTTCTGGTATGTTACGACCCGTGGCTCTACCCTTTATTCGAGCCCTGCGAAACCCTACGTTTCAGCAGGATAATGCCCGACCGCATGTTGCCGGTATTGTACGGACCTTCCTTGATACGGAACATGTTCGGCTGTTGCCCTGGCCAGCACGTTCTCCAGATCTTTCACCAATAGAAAACGTCTTGTCAATGGTTGCCGAGCGACTGGCTCGTCACCAAACGCCAGTCACTGCGGTTGATGAACTGTGGCATCGTGTTGAAGGTGCATGGGCATCTGTACCTGTACATGCAACCCAATCTCTGTTTGACTCAATGCCCAGGCGTATAACTGTTGTTATTACTGCCAGAGGTGGTTGTTCTGAGAACTGATTTCTCAGGATCTATATCCAGCCAAATTTTTTGAAAATTTAATCACTTGTTATTTCTAGTATAATATATTTGTCCAATAAATATCATTTTGTTATCTGCATTTTTTCCTGGTGTAGCAATTTTAATGGCCAGTAGTGTAGCTTCCATTGCTTTTGAGAAATATTCATTTAAAAGTAATTATCCTATAAAATTTTTTTAAATGCAGCAAGCAAATAAAGGTAGTAGTTTGTTGCGTAGAATTTGGTTGCAATATGCGATCTGGAAAAAATTTATTTTCGCAAGTGAAAATGTTCAAATTTCCAATGGAACCGGATTTGGAATCCTTAATTTAAATAGCTATATATTAAATCAACTCTTAAAAATAAGACTTAAATTTAAATTGAAATAAAAACCAAGATTTGCTTAAAATATTAATAAACAACAAGTAAATAAACACATCATAACAATTCTGTTCTACTCATTATTGATACCAAATCATATATTCTAGTATCATCAAGAAAATTTTAATGAAATTTATGATACTATGAATGAAAGCATAAATAATACCTTGCTTAATATTTGAAATGATTTATAGTTCAATCGCGCGCAAAATATATTTCCTGAAATTTTGAAATAAATGCCTAAAATTAAAAATTAGTTAAAAAAAAATTATTAAGAATTGAGATAAATAATAATAAGAGTTAGAATGTGGGTTACAATATATCCTTCATCAACAATTGATCCTAATATCACCAAAAAGAGCGATTCCCCGCAAAATATGGTAATCCATCATTATTATTTCAGTAAAAATTAAAAAATCATTACATCCCAAAAGAAGGGTGTAGTTCAGACCTGATGAATAAAATTCGATTTCAGAATGTATTTATGAGCCTGAATTTTTCAGGCCCTTCATATCGCCGATAAGTTCCTCAAAGCAATCATTGTTGCCAGCAACTTCCCAGATCTATGTTCGTATAATGTAGATGAAACCCTATGTTATTACTTTTTTTTTTTTAATATTTTAATGTTATTATAAACTTTTGGTATTTTCATTGTATCTGTTAAAGTTCTACCTTCATTCAAAGTATTTTTTATCAGTAAAATGAAACATATTTATTTAGATAAAAAATTAAAGTAGCTTCTCTATCTTCTCTAATTATTTTGTTTTTAAATTTATAAGCAACTTCTATTCATTAAAGATAAGATTTCATTACTTATTCCAGTTTTATTTTCTTTTAAAATTTTATTTCTTTATGTAAGTAACTGTCAGAATGCAATACATTTGTATCTATATTATTGCTAAAAAATTATAGCAAACATTTCCATAGGGATTATTTTTATCCCTATTCTCCTGCTTCATTTCTCATGTTCAATTTTGGACCTTGCACCATAAAACCCAACCAACCTGCTTCATTTCACCAACGCTTACAATATATTGCCATTATCTATATGAATTCTACCCATTACTTAGGATGAAATATTTATAAACCATCATTTTATAAAAGCAAAGATGAGAGGGCTTAGAAGCTAAAATATCATTTAATTTCTCTAATAAAATTTTCAGATATACTTTTGTATGTATAGTGTAAAGGATACAAAAACAAATATTCTTTATAAAACTTTCATATCTATTTCAATAAAAAAAGTCCTTATTCTATTCAAAAGCCCAATTCTCGCGCGGCGTTGAGCTAAGGATAACTGCACAGAATAGTGTGAAAGACACACATGATATTAATTTCCGGCTCATTTAAAATATAAGCTATACATCATTTCGAAATTTTGATTGTAGCTTTTGTAATTAATTTTAACGTAGTTAACACTGATTTTAACTCAATTTAAAGCTACCTGGGACACAATGCGTATCGTTCCGGAGGTTGGCTCTCTTCAAGAAAGAAGACAGGGTTTTTTTAACTTTTCTAGAAATTGTGTTATCTACACGTTACTGATGAATATAGAGAAGAAAATGAGTACGGCACGGATCTTCCTACTTTCTCAAAATTTTATTAAAAAAAAAAAAAAAAAAAAAAACATGTATTTTATATTTTGATTTTTGAAAAAGTATAGTCATTACAAGTTGCAACAAAAGAGTTTTCGCTTTTTCCACTGCGTTGCCAACTACAAATATTTTAGAATTCGCAGAAAAAGTGAGTTCTAAATTCAATGTTTAATAATCTTGCAACTTAATAGAATTTTCAAGCATACCAATCTCCATTTGATTTGTTTTTAGCTGATTTATATGCATATTCTTATTTTATGGTGCGAAATAGCATTTTGAAAAAATTTTTAACCCTTATCCGGCAATCCCAAGTTAACTTCAAGAAAATTTTTTAGGCTAACTGGCTATCCCGAGCCCATTGAAAAGGATAACCTGCTTCACTATAAAGTTTCCTGTTCAATCTCCAATTTTGATAAACTTGCGAGAGACAAGGGCCTTGAAACTGCCTCGCTAAGCGATCCCGTATTATTTAACTAATGTGAGCCATTACTCGATAATGGTGAGAAACTTAATTCTAGAGAAGGTATAGTTATAAATGGTTTGAATTGCCCTACATTTTTCTATTTTTACTCACATTTCAATTTTCATAGCTTAAAACATTCTAATTATTGCTGCTTAAGGCCAGTGTATATATATCACTTTTATTAAACTTCTTTATATATATATATATATATATATATATATATATATGTGTGTGTGTGTGTGTGTGTGTGTGTGTGTAGGATCCAGAATTGTAAAAAGATGTCGCTAGTTGACAGCGAGTATCGCGTATGGTTCCAGACAACAGAGAGTAAGTGTTTCAGGGAACAAGAGAGACTTACTTATGTATTGCGAGTAAGTGTTCCGTCAATAATTATTTGACATGATATTGTTACCAGGGTGAGTAGGCACAATAGCTTTATCGTTTTTAAGTGTTATTGTTTGTAGAATTAAAGTGCATCCGTTTTTAAAACTGTGTTTTATTTACTAACAATTGACACACACACATCCGTGTGTTCATTCAGATTTTCTGAATTTAAAAATATTTATTTATCTAACCAAGAAAGTGTTAAGAGGATGAGATGTAGAATACAGTGGAAATTTTTGTGCAGAGTATTTATTCAACAAATGTTTTCGTTTTAAAAAGAATAATTTCCACTACGAATTAATTGTAGATAAAGTTTCATTAATATATATATATATATATATATATATATATATATATATATATATATATATATATACTATTGTTAATAATAAAGTGTTAAGATTTCCAGCGTTTTTATTTTTTATTCTTGTTTTGAAAGAAATTTTTACGCGAAAAATAAATTTATTTAAACATTTATTCAAAACAATTGGAAAAATACTTAAAGATATGTAGTCAATGTATATATATATACATACACACACGCATACATATGTATATATATATGTATTATTGAAAACGAATGAAGTATATAATAGTAAAAATTAATTTTTTGAAGATAACTTTAATTCCTAAACGAACTTGAAAATTTTATTTTAGGATTTCAAAATTTTTGCTGTATAATACTTTTATATGATTTCAGAATTTTGTTAATCTATTTGCACAGTTAAGCGTCGAATTTAAATCTTATTAAACTAAGAGCAAGACAAGCAATATTAAATTCAAATCGATATCAAATTAATTTCATCGCAACCAGAATAATCCATTTACACCATAAATATGAATTTATATAAAAAAGTGATAAAAAGAAAGCAGCAGACGATATATATTCAATAGTTAAGTAAAAAGAACTGAGATGTTTAGAATAGTTGGCATCTAATATTTCAAACGATTTAACTATTTTGTCTCATAAGTGAAGTAAAAAAGATTGAAACAGCATTTCATCATCGAAAAATTAAGTAAGTATTTTTTATTTAAATTATTAAATTCAGTAGTAGTTTTAAGTGAAATTCAATAGTTAATATCTATTGTTTTAATTTCGAATCTAATGACAGAGTAAACTCAATATGCTTATATAAATACATTATATTTTCACTATAATTCTTTTTAGTTTTTAGAATATTAGATAAAAACAATGTTTCTAATTGGATAGTTATATCAGCTTTTTTAATGTCACAGATTTTATTTTCATTATATATATATATATATATATATATATATATATATATATATCTGTGTTTGCGTGAAACGAAATAAGCAAAGGATTTTTTTATCAGATTGTTAATTAAAATATGAGCTGTGCATTGAAGGCGAAAACTAATTTTAAAAATTATATAGTTTATGAAAAATGAATAAAGTTTTTATGGAAAATATAATAAAACTAAAAAAAAAAAATTGAAAAAACATATTTTGCAGCCGTGTTTTAGTTAAAATAATTTAAATTTGTGAAAGAGAACTAGAGATTTTTTCTTCATTTTCTTGTTAATGTATGCTTTGTACTGAAATTTGAAAACCAACTGTATCTTTAAAAAATAAAAAGGTACAAATTTATTTTCGAGGAAAATAATTCTGAGAACTTTATAAGATGAGAGTTTTATGAAAACTATAGAATTCACAGCTTTTTATTTTTTTAATTGTAACTAATTACAGTAAAAATATCTGAATAATTATTTGTTTTAAACAAAATAAAATAACTAGTTTTTCTTTTGTAATTAATTATACATGAATTATAATTTAGCAACACTTTGCATATTCCTGCACCCTTTTTATTAAAGATGAAGTATAATAAATACACAAAATAAAATATTACTTAAAAAAAATGAAAATAAAAAAATAAGGTATTTTTTTATAAGGCAAAATGAATCATAAATAAATCTATAAAAATTAATAAATTTAATTCACATATAAGGTTAACATAATACATTAATTTTCTATTGATTTTGACTTATAGAAGACTACTTACTGAATTTATTTTTATTAAAACTAAGAAGTTCTCCCAGAAGTCATTATTTTTGCATAATATTGCACCATAATGAAAGTGAAATTTTTACATTTCATGTATTACCGAAAATATATAATTGAACTGCAATTCAACAAAATGAAGTAATTTAAAATTAAATGCAGAATATTTAACAAAAAAATGGATGAGAAAGTAACTTCTATACACAAACAAAAAGATACAACATATTTAATTGATTATTTAAAATTTCAGGTGTTAATATAATTTTTACCTCCTTTTATAAAAATCACCAGTTTTTAGTTAGCAAAACTTTTTACATTTCAAAAATTATTTTGAATTGATATGCAATTTTAGAAATGTTTGGAACATTTTTACAGAACATTTCCATGCAATTTTACAAGCATCAAGTCTTGAAATTTCAAGGAATAAAAAATTACGGTAAAAAAATGTATAATTGAATTATACAGTAAGTACGTTACTACAAAGATGTCAAAGAAAAAGTGATTTAAAAAAAATAGCTTACATAAGAATTTAAAAATATAAAATCACCAATTTCAATAAATTCTGGCAGTTTAATACCCATTGCATAATTTAGCACCATCTATTTTTCATTTATCGTTTTATCTATTATTTACTCTGACTTCTTTAAATAGATAACCTAACTGTACTTCAGAGTCACAGAAAGTGACTTCAATTAAATTTATAAAATCGTTTATGCTTTTATTTCCGCTTCTTCATTTTGGTTTTAATAAAAAAATAAATTTATTTATTATTATTTTTTTTTACAAGCATGATGTTATTTCCTGATAAATTGTTGGTAGAGATTTGCAAATTCATACATAAACAATTTGACTTAAATCTACAAGCAACATGCAGAAGCATTTTGCTTGTAATAAGCAGTAATTCTAATAAGCAGATTGTGTGTGTGTGTAACATATATAAATTTATCCCTTTTCAGGATTTTTAATAGAGACTCCTTAGATTTGATGAACAAAATGATGATTGCAAAAAATTTATTAGGTTTTATAAAATAAAAATAAATGAATAAATTTTAATAAAATTAGAATTCAGCATATATTATATGGAGAACAGGATATTTACTGTAAAAAGGGTTTATTAATTTATTAGAATGCAATAAAACACCTATGTACAAATTAAGAAAAAATTCTTTTTCACTTAGAAATATAGCGACAAAATTGTTTTGATTGATAGTTCAATCAAATAAAAAAAAGTTCGCCGATTAAAATGCTTGTTCTAGGAAAAGTTTGCAAAATCTTGAGCCCAGTAATTTTTTTTTGTTAAATCGTTGCGATATTTTTACGAATGATTTCTTTCCATTGTTGCTATATTTTATTTTACTTAAACTCAAAAAGCAAAATACACGTTCTTTCAATTTTCTTACACCCTTTATAATATGACCATGCAAAAGTTTTTCAAATATCCATTGTGAATACCGCCGAGCTGGCAGCCAAATGATTAGCGCTCTTGCCTTCGGTTCAACAGTTCTTGGGTTCGAAATCCACTTTAAACTGTAGGTCCCTGTCTAATTAGCCCTCGTGTGCAGAAAATGACCGTTGAGCAACAAACAAAGATTGTCAATACCATTATTTCTAACAATGCTATAAACAGGTTTATTAGTTTCTATGAACAACATTTCAAACCAATGAAATTATCGGCTTTCAACTCAATTAATACCAACAAACAATTTTTAAATTAATATCTCTACTTCGAAAGGTTTCAATGGATGGAAATTTATCTCCAGAGTGGTAAAGTGAAATTCCTCTTTATATGTTTTGGAATTAAATCTTTGGTCATATTTTTTAGAAAGTTTCAGAATTTATAGTGTTACTAAAAACATTTATTTTTTTAACTACTAAGCATATAAAAATAATTAAAATTTTTAATGAAAAACATTTATAAGGCATTAAAATATGAAACAAATAAAAATTTACAAAGATTCATAAGCTTTTCATTAAAATGATACAATTCTATAGTATAGATATAAAAATATTGTAAAAATTTTAAAAGTTAATTACACAAAAAGTGAGTGAAGTAAAAGAAAAAATATATAGAAATACTTTTATTTATATTATCAATGAGAATCTATCGATCTGAAATAATTTAGCTGACTTAATATATAAACTACATAACTAATTATGTCTAAAAAATATTCTGTATGTTTTATATAGAAAAGGAAATTTATCATTCATTGACATGCTATATTAATATTATTTTATAAAATTATTATATTATCGCTAAAATTTAAGCATAAAGAGATGTACATTAATTTTATATTATACTGGTAATATTCTTATTTTACAAAAACTGATTTCTTTATATAAGAATTACGTTATTCTTAATTTAAATTTATATGCTTTTAGATAACTCAGACAAGCTAACATAAAAGCAAAAAGAAAACGGAGCTAAAATGCAGAAAAACTCTTCTCCAAATCAACTAAAGAAAGAAAAAAGTAATTTTGGCAATACTTCCACAAAAAGAAAATTATTAAATAAGGAATTTTCAGAGAGAATGATTAGAAGAAATTTTAACAAAAAAGATAACTCTATTGTTCTGAATAAGAAGATAAAACAAGGGAAAAAGATAAATGTTTTTGATAAAAATAGTAAAAAACAAGTGAAGTCAGAAGCTAATGAACTTTCAGGAATAATAAATCAGAAAACTCAAGATATTTTCAATGAAAATATGAGTGAAGAATTTAACGAAAAGCACATTAGGCAAAATAATTCTTTACCTGAAATTTCAAAAAATGATTTAAATTTGAATAAGAATTCAACAATTATATCTGATGTCAAACAAAGTTTAAATTACATCATTGAAAAAATAATTAACACTCAGGATATACAGCAAGTGCACACTGATTTTAAATTTATTAATGTAAACACTGAAAAACCTGTTTTTAATAATGATACAGAATCAATAAAAGAATCCAAATGTTGTCAAATATTTACAGAAGATAATTTATGCTCAAATAGTAATCTGAAAAATTCAAACATTAATATGAATAATAACAGCTCAGATCACAAACTTTTTCTACATAAATATGAATTAGAAGATAAAAATTTATTTAATCTAAATGATAAAGAGAATGATGCAATGCAAACCAAAATAACAGTACTAAAAGTGATCGCAACTATGCCTGAAGATATCTCAGATTACAGTATTAAAATGTTCCCTGATAAAAGTAAGGCTTTCAAGGGAACAAGAACAGAAATAGAAACTACGTTTGAAAAGAATAAATTAGGCATCCCAAGTGATAATTTTGAGAAAGAAAGTAATCCTGAAAAATTTGATGATACATGTGAAGATACAAATATTACAAGTACAAACAATAATAATTTTGAAGAAAATCTATTTCTAATGAAAGGACAAATCTTAAATGATTCTTTGAAAGAAATATCTGCTGCAGAATCACCAAGAGACCCAGTAAAATTAGATTGTAAAATACCAAAAAGTAAGTGGTCTGTTCCATTAAAGTCTGAGACTACAAAAAGAGATGTACATTCTACAAAGAAGAAATTAACAATTACTTGTATGAGTGCCTTGGAATATGATAAGGCATTTAATACCAGGGAAAGAAATAATTCCACTTATTTGGAAGGTGTAAGCTGTAAAGAAAAAGATTTGGAGGAACCTCCTATCACTATTGATTTAGAAGATTGTAAAATAGGGTCCAAACCATTTACAATAGTCCTTCCTGAATCATTAAATTCAACAAATAATTTTAATACTCATGAGAATCCTCAAAGCATAGAAAACTGCTTAAAATTAAATGACCATATAAGTGAACAAAATAATCAGATCGCATCAGAAACTGTAAAACCTTCTAATAATGAGACAAAACCAAATATCGGTTGCAATAATTCTTTTGAAGAAATAAATATAATTACTGCACAAGAAGATAAATCAAAAGAAAAAAGTTCAAGCTTAACAATGCATGAATCAAGGGATGAAAATAAAACAAAAAACACATTTTCAAAAAATTCTACTGAGATCCATGAACATTTTGCAAAAAACCTAACTGATAACACAAATGAATTAACAGATGATCCTTTAATTAAAAATGAAGGTTTGGGATATTCTTTTAATTTAATAACTGCAAAAGATAATATACACATAAAAAGTGCTATAGAAAAGGAAACTAAAGACATACATAATGTTTGCAGCATTTCAAATCAACAAAGAAATGAAATATCAAATACATTACTCAAATCTTCAATAGATGGATTTTTAGAAGAGGCAGATAAAAAAGAAATGAATAAATTCCATGAAAACTGTAAAGAATCAGTCAATAACCAAAAATATAGCTCATTACAATGCAACATAAATCCAAGTCAATGCAATGATGAAGTAAAAGAAATTACAGATGCTAAAAGCATACAGTTTGGAAAAAATGCCTCATATGGTAATAATTTAAAACAGGATATTTAACATAAAGATAGATAAAAAGTAATTGTTTGAAATTTTTTTTAAGCAGTAACTGTAATACAATAATTTTAAAAAATTTTAAAGATTACAAATGCATTGTTTTTATAAAATGCAAATATTTATATTTCTTTATATTTTTGCATTAAATTTTTTCTTAATTCTACTACATTACTATAATGATGATGCATTGTTCATCAAATTTGTTATATAGTGGAAACAATTGAATTGTTTTTACATAATGAACACTTTTTTTTAAATAAACAAGTATTTCAAAAATAAGTAAATTATCGATCTACTTAGAATCAGTCTTTCTGAGAATAACAAGAGGTTTCATATTATGAGTACTTGAAAGTAAATGCATTTCCTTTCCTAAAATAAATGTAATAGTAATATTTTTTTAAAAAAAAATTAATGTGTAAAACTTTAATGAGTGTTGCATTTATATATTCATCATCTCTCTCATTAATTTAAAAGATTCATATTTATTAAGATATTTAAAATTCATTAAAAGAGCTAATTAAATATAGCTAGTATTTCAATTGATTGCAGTAAATATTATTTTTAATTTATTTTCAATTCCATTGTTAGATTTCGATGAGTACATGGACATGGATGATGATTTTTCCCTAACAGCATCTCAGCTGAGCAAGCTAGAAGCAGATGAGCAGTTGCAAATATCAAATTTAAATACTAAAAAAAGCACAGGACAACAAACAAATACTCACAACAGTATCGATACAACAGATAGTATCAAGGAGATCATAAATCACCTTCATCACATAAGGTAAAAAATTTATTTAAAAAATTAATATCAGAATAAAAATTAAATTAATTTTGTACTTTTGTATAGTCAAACAGTTCAACATTATATTTCCATGATAAAACAAAAAATAAATTTGAAGAGAAGAATTTTTACAAAATGTTGTGTACATAGATTATGGTTTTCATGATAACTAGATATGAATAAAACTATGAGCTAACTGTACAAATTTACTAATTTAGAAAAACTAATGTTAATAACGAGCATTTAACAAAATCAAAATTTGTTGCTTTCTTTTTATATATAAAAATTCATTATGAAGGGTATAGAGAATTATGTAGTGTTTTTGATTCTCTATTAATATATCCATAAATGAAAACAACTTATGAAATACTAAATTGATGATAAGAATGTTCCCTGTTTTACGTTTAGCTCAATGCAAAAACATGAAAAATTAACACATTTAGAATTTATATATAATAGTAATAACTAAAAGTTTATATTTAGGGATCTTTTTAAAATATAAAATGTAAGGACACAAAACACAATTAGCAAGATCTTTGAGCTTTGCTAATTGTGTTTATTTAGTACAAATATTAATTTTGTGATCAACAAAATAAAAACTTTCTCAAAAATAGAAGTAAACTTGCAAATTATAGTTTATCATAAAAATTTCCCATTTGATTCATTTTTTTTAGGTAAAAATATTCTTACACAACTAATGAAATATACATGAACAAAAATATTGCTAATCATATTAAATGTATTTTTTAAATTGAAGTATCCATTATTTTCAAGTAAATGATAGTGTAGTCTGTTAAACTATTTAAAATAGTTTACATTCATATATTCTTTTATTATACTTGGAATTTTTTATGAAAGTTTCTTAAATATTTTTATCAAAAGTATCAATATTATTTAATAATAATAACTTATATTATTAGCATAAATTTTATTGCATACTTATATTATTTATACAAAACATTTTTCAGAGATACAAATAAAAATTTCTCCAGGAGAACATTTGTTACAAAATAGTTTATGTGAATAACTAAAAGACAATGACATTTTTAAACTTGCCTAAAAATGTTTATGATAAAAAACTAAAAAGGATATAAATAATAAATATCTGAAAACTTGTTAAATATAAGTGCAAATGCCAACATAAAGAAATCACACAAAACTACATCAAAATCATTATTTGTATTGTACAGTTTAATTACAAATAATGTTTGGTATTTTTCTGATCTGCATCCATTATTTTTTTCTTTATTTATTGACATATTTCTTTTGAAATATTTATTTTGTTATATCTGTTAAATAATAATTATTAATTATCAAATACACAATATTTATGAATATTATTCATCAAATATAAACAAGCTGAATAGTAATTAATTGATCTCATTTTTATTTTCAATTAAATATGAAATCATTGCAAAAAAAAAAAAAGCTAAATGTTCTTTAATTCTAAAAAATTTATATAGTTATTGATTTTTCAGTATCACATTTCCTTTGCATTTCAGAATACATTAACATTCACAACCTTTATATAAAATAAAAATTATTTTGCAATATAAAACAAGTAAAGAACATCAAGCTATTATAGTTGCTTTATTTTGTAGCCTAAAACAGTTTAGAAAAAAGGGTTCTGGATAATCTAAAAAATATCAAATTATGTAAAAGGGGAAAAAAATTATAAACAAAAAATGTGAAAAATTTGTACAACAAATGATAATCATTTACTTAATATCACATTCTGTTTTAATAAAACATTCAAACATTTATTTAATAATCACTTTTAATACATTAACAAAATGTTTTTCTAATTTTCAAATATAAAATGTTACACCACAAATATAGCCCATTTTAAATTTATACATGCACATACTTTACTTGTATTAATATCCCAATGACTGAACAATGAACACACACACAAAAAAAAAAAAAAAAAAAAAATTATGTGCTTTAATTTAAAAAAACAAATTGAAAGGAAAATGTTTATCTTAAAGAAAATATGGATTTTACAAGATATATTTCTTGCAATTATTTAAACTCATCATAAATTAGAAGTCTACACAATTATGAGGCTTATTAAATATATTGACTACATTCTTAAGAGCAAAAACTACAATTACAAAACATTTTTAGCACCATAAATACATACAACATAAATTTCACAATCCTATTATTAAATATATTCACAAATGTATAAGACCCAAAAAATCATTAATAGCTTTTTAAATAAATAAATTATGCATTTACTTGCACCACATATTTAGCACTTGTGTAAAATAAAAATTTCTTCATAAGAAACAATTTAAACTTATTAATGCATATTTTAATAATATTTATTATTTCAAAACAATAAAAAATTTAAGCACATTAAATTTTCAAAATTAATTTAGGCATCAAAATAAAGTATTTTATTGCAAGAACAATATCAAAAATTTGTGTTACTAAAAATTAGATACTAAAAGTACTTTTTTGATATTTATCATAAAATATAAATCAATAAATTAATGGTAGAACAATTTGATTATGGAGACCTATTATTTATCATAAAGCTTTTTGGACATTAAAATATTAAATGAAAATACAAACTTTTTTTACATAATAATATATAATTTGACAGGGGAATTATTAATAGAAAAGTAAAGTATATATTATATAAATAAATTTTGTAGAAATTATTTTTCTAATTAGTTATTTTAAGTATAATATCTTGAGCATGTTATTTTATGCAAATATAAACATAAGCATTTTCATATATTGATTATAAAAATTCAATACTTAAAATTAGTTGTTTTTGATTTTTCCTCCATAAGACATTACTGAACTCTCTCTCTCTTTTCTTCTTTTTTTTGCTATTACTTTTTATATGATATAAGTATTAAAGTCCATATTATTTGATTTAATTGACTTAAAAAAATGAAGACTTACATTTATTAGAAAATTAAAGCTTAGAGGTAGAAATATACAATGCAATATAATACTATACAGATACAATCAATTTATATTCTCGAAGTTTTGATGATATTGAATAACTAAAATCATTTTAATATCTTTACAAGTTAAAATGCACAAAAAATGAAAATAAATCTTCTATAGAAGTAAAAATTATTTTGAGAAGCATTAAAATTGATTAGGCTAGAATAACTCTTATCATTAAAGTATAAAACTAAAATTTTGTCTAAACTTTTAGAAAATAAAGAAGGTAATGATGATGCAATTTCAAACCTATTAATTTTTGTTTAATCAAAAAGGTAGAGAATGTAAACAAATTTTTTAAAGCTAACCTAATTTAAAAATTTTGAATTATTTATTAAATTTTAAAAATTTTTACCAAGAGGAAACTGTCACTTATGATTTAAAAATGTAAAATAAAAAACTGTTGCTGTTAATATGGAATATATTTGAAATTGTTTTTATTATTAATAGAAAATCAGAAAGATCTTATGGTAACAAGAAAAAATAACTTTTAATGAGTCAAAAGAAGAATTATAAATAATTACTTTGAAAGCTTAATATATCTAAAAGCAAAAGTAAGTTTCATTACTGTTATCAAATGTGTAAAAACCATTTTTTTTTTATAAATGAACCAGAGAGAGACAGAAATTTATTTTTTAACTAACAATATAGAAAATATATGTAACACATTTAACAAAAAATAAAACAGACAAATCATTTGTTAAAAAAAAAAATAAATAAAATAAAAAAGGCAGATATATGCATATGTTGTATAAATACAAAAAATAAGAAAATTGTAACAAACAAGTTTGTTGATTAATAAAACGGTTGTAATTATGTCTTTTTTCTTTACAGGGAAAGTGTTGATTACATTAGAAAATGGATGTGTACAAAATGACAGAACTGCTTTTATATTTTATATAACCGAACAAAGTTTACTGAAGATTAAAATCTTTTCACTTGAGTTTCAATATTTCAGAGCAGAATGGCCGATTTATTTGATAACTTTTATTCAAATTATAATATTCTTGGTATATTATTTGCTTTACATACAAATAAAATTCCACTTTTCCATAAATATATATTGAAAATATTTTAGAATGTTAATTAATTTGAATATGCAATAAATTATTATCAATTACTTATTATTTAAAAAAGTTATTCATTATTTTTATTGCTTTATTTATTCTCTCTTTTTCTCAAGATAAAGATACATTCTCAAAAAAGACAGTTTTCAAATAGTTTATTCAAACTCAGCTGTAATTAGAATTTACCTAAGTTTTTTCCACATAATTTATTTAAAAACTGTATTCACCAAAAATAGAATGTATGAAAATTTTTTAATAATAAACTACTCATTATAAAACATACAGATATAACCGAAGCAGAAGCATTACTCAAATCAATCTCAACAAAACAATTTTAAAAGAACTTTACGACAGGAAAATACAAGAGATTTGTTAATGTGAAATTTATTTAAAATACATAACACATAATAGTAATATAAGTATTATTATTTTAGAGTAACAATACCAGAAATAAGAAACAATATTTTAAAAAGATAATAATGACTGATCTATACCATAATTCACAGATTCCAAATGCTTAGATTCCCTCAAATAATCAACAATGGCATTTTAATCCATAAATATTGCATATAACTTTCAATTATTTTAGTTGCAAATAATTATCTAATGAAAATTTTATGCCATTTTTTGGATTTTTTATGATATAAATTTATAGAAAATACTAATATTATTATAAAGCAATTTTTAACAATTAGATTTATGTAATTAATTAATTTATCACAAATGTTTCAGCAATAAATAAATATATCTGTTAAACAAGTTGTAGATTAGAAGAAAAGGTTAATTAAGTTTTTAGTTGCGTGAGAAAAGTAATCGAGTAGAGAAAACAGATAAGAATATAAGCATTGTGTTGTTTATAAAAAGTGACAAATTGAATTAGTTAAGGAAAAATATTTATATAGTCTACTTATTTTGCATTAGTTTATACTTCAATGTTACAGACCTTTTAAGACTTATATTTGAGTTTATATTCTTAATATTTGCAATATGTTTTTTTTTTTTTAAATTTCCATAATTTAATGAACAGTTTAACCAGTTAGAACAGATCATAAATGTTAAAGTTTATGAAACTAATTCTTGATATAAAGTAAATTCATAATATAGAGAATAGCTTATATTGATAAATTATATTACTTATATTTCAGTGCAATTTTGGTTTCTAAGCTTTCAACTTTACAATACTTGTCATTTATAATTCATTTTATATATTTTTAAAATCATTTTCTAACACTGTAGCTATAATTAGATCTAATTATTTATTATTTACTCTTGTCCTTATTTACTTCCAAAATCAACAAATGAATATACTTATCATTAGTCATAAGGTATTTTTTAATACAAAATTCATAACCAAAATTTCAAAAATCAAAAATTTATTTATTTTTTATAATAATAAAATTATTAAAATATCATTAAATGGTAAAAAAATTACAAGGATATGCTTAAAAGTAAATAAAAAGGAAACATAAGGTGGACTTATAATACAGAATATTAGATAAAATATGGATTATTGGTATTAGTGATAGATAAAATGAGATATTTCCTTCTCATATCGACAACCTAATACTTTATAATGAAAATTTAATAAGTTAAAAATGTGACACAATTAAAAGAAAATAGTAACATTGTCTTTTTTTTCTTTTTTTTTTTTTGCAAAACATACACATTTGTTGTTTCTTTATCTGCAAAGTTTTCACAAATTTAAAAAATTTAGGCTTAAAAACAAATAGCTAACATTCAAAATAGATACATCAAACAATTTAGTTTGAGCAAATATGCATATTTGTATATATAAAATACATTCACAAAAGATTTTTTAAACTGTAAAAGGCAAACATGAAAGATATAGTTCAATTTTATTTTTTATTAAATGTGCCATTATCACAAAAAAGAAAACAAAACTTTTCATACTTTTCTTTTATCAATCAGTTTAAGCATATTACCTTTGTTCATTGGGGAATGTTTACTTATCACTGATAGCAACTCACACCTTCAGTTATTCCATAAATTTAAATAAATACATTTATATATATAGTTGTCTATTACATATGTGATTTAGAAACTACATTTTCTGACTTGTTAAATACATGTGGTACTTGCCAAGGTAACTGAAAGACAGTTGATGGGAGAGGAACACAATGAGTAGAGTCAAAATCAATCATATGCTTTTTTGCCTATAAAAAAATTAATACAATGTGTATTCTTTTTACAGTATTATTTAACAGTAAAGTTTACACACAGTAGTTAAAGTAATAAACAGTAAAAAATACACACAGTAGTTAATTTTTTTACATTAAAAAAATTAATACAATGTGTATATATATATATTAATTTTTCATTATTATTTTAATTTTGTATAAAGTATTATATTAATTTTGTGTATTCTCATTATTATATTAATTTTGAATAAACTTTGAAAATTTATTTATAAATATAATAATTATTACAAAAGATAATATATAAAATGTTAAAAAGTGCAAATGCTCATATATACATATATGAAGAATTTATCTGCCAGAAAATTAATTGCAGTGTTAAATTTCAGCAACTGACTTGCCCTCAAGAGTAAATTTAGTATATATTTTGGCTCATATCAAAACAAACAGCAAGTTTAGTGTATTTGTGAGAGTGTGTGTGTGTGTGTATATATATATATATGTATATATATATATATATGTATATATATATATATATGTATATATATATATATATATATATATATATATATATATATATATATATATATATATATATATATATATATATATATAAACAAACAATGAAACTGAGTTAGAATAATTAAGAAGTAATATCAATCTGATCAAAAATTATCTTATAAAGGAATATTTATAAGATATAAATTAGATTTTAGTTTAGCCAGTTTCAAAGATTGAAAAAAAAAATAAATAAATAAATAAAAAAAAGCAGAATTACAGATTTTGTTTCAACTAGCAAAAATTAAGACCCTATTTTTATAATAAATAAAAGTTGAATGAGCTTTCTTAGATATAAAGTTGAATCAAAAGAAGGCAGTGCAGCAATAAAAAAAATTAAGGAGTTTTAAAACAAATTATGAGGGATGATATACTTTCAAATTTAGCAAAGCAATAATTCTTAATTTTTTTATATATAAAACTAGTTCTAAAAAAATTTTATTTCATTGCAATATTTTTTGTCTATCTTTTTAATTAACATTTTTTAAAATCGCCATTAAATACAACTGCAAAATTATGTTCCATATTTAAGTAATAATACAGGATATCACATTTTATAATTTATTACTAATCAAGTTTAGATACATAATTTATAAATTAAATGACAGTAAAATTGGATGGTCATCTTAAAAATAATAAATTTTATTTCTGTTATTAAAATCCAAAAAATTTACTATTTTATTAAAGTTAGCAAGATGTAAAGCGCTTTTATTTATGAAATGCTTATTTTAATTAAAAATTAAATAATTATTATAAAAGCTGGGATTTTCCTTTATTAAACAAATTTGACTTTTAATTTATATTTCCAAATTACAATCATACAATAATTCTAATTTCTTTTAAGAGCATTCCATTTGATAAATTTTTACAAGTATTAAGTTTAATTTTTACAAGTATTAAAAGCAATATTTATGATAAAATGAAATTTCAGGAATTGAAACATGAAAGCAAATTGATTGTTTCCGGAAATCATGGGTGTTACCAAATTTTTAAAAAAAATACATTTAGTAAAAGATTTAACATTTATTTGAAATAATTTTTTTTATCAATCTTTATAAAGCTAAATTGATTGCTCTATACTTATTATAGACTTAATAAAAGCAAATAAAAAATATAAACAAGTTCTAAATATTGAGAAAAATTTTAAACAAATTGGAGCCATTTAGGCCTTGATTTTATAATCAAGGCCTAAATGGCTCCAATTTGTTTAACTATAACTTCTTTAATAAAATTTATAATACTATATAAATCGACTTTTCTTTTTCTTATAGTTGATGTGCATATCTATATCTTACAATGATAGTTAATTACTAGAATTGAAAAGCTTTTAAATTTTCAGATATTACTAGAGTTATATTTAGTATTAAGTTTTTTTTTCATCATTGACAAAGCCAAAAATCTGTATGACTTTATTGTATGGCCAAGGACCTGATAATTCAAATAAAAGTATAGTTTATATACCTAAACAAAACAAATTAGTGGCCACTACACCAAACATACCACAAACTTTCTGAACTAGTAGATGTCTAAGATGAGTAACTTCACCTTTAAATGTTATAAAATGTATTCCATGAGCAAGTACTTGAGAGATATTTGTAATTTCTCCCTTATACGAATTTGGTGTATCACTTTTAAAAAATCACAATGAAAGACAGTGCACAGGATACATTTAAATGCCTTGCACGAAACAATTCAATTGTTAAGTTATCTCCAACATGATTTTAAAACAACACACAAAAGAGTTCCTTAAGGTTTTGCGGTTAAACCCCACTATTTAGTGTGGAATATCCATTGTCAAAATTCAGCTACTATTGAACAATGAGAAACAAACATTGGATTTCCACTTCTTCATGCATCTATGTATAGGTGATTGCTTAGATTATACTGTAGAGTAACTTAACGATATGAAGCTGTAATCAGGCATTTTAATATGCAATGCATAAATTTCATTAAGCCTCTTTATAGCTAGAGGGTTGTATGGAGAAAAGGAAACCTAGAAAACTCCCTGATACCTGAGATATACCTGAGAGATGTGCACACAGAAAACATCTACTCCCAATTATTCAATAGTAACTGAGACCCAACCAGATACTTTTTTCTCAGAAGAGTCACAATAAACGTTTAGTGATTATTTGAAAGTTTTTCATGTTATATTTAGGGATATGGACAATGGCTAATAATGAAGAAACTTAGCAAAACTGATATTTAAATAACTTATAAACATCAAGATTGATAAATTTCTATGTAAATAACATGTGAATAAAAAATGTTGTAGGGTAATTTATTTTCACTTTTTTAAACTAACTAGATTGAGATATAAATATTGGATAAGGTTTATAAATAATTATTTTTATTCTGAAAGTATACAATTGTCAGCAGGCATTTATATTTAATTATTTGTCCAGGCAAAATATTTCTATTTTACCTCTTTTTGTCATTTTTATGGAGAAAAAGATATTTTTTAAAAGTTATGTTAATAGTGAAAAAAATATTTTAAGTTTTACATTTTACATTCATAATGCACATAAAGTGAATTTCTGCAATTTTCGACTGAAGTTTAGAATATATTCCTTTTACTTTTTATTCAATGCATTCCTGTTTAATCTTTTAATGCAAATTTATATAATTATTAACCATAGGTTTGCTTGAAACAAAGTAGGATATGGAAACAAACTTAATTTATAATAGCAGATAAAATAACCAGCAAAGACAAGTTAAAATGATAAAACAAGAAATAGTAATAAATTACAAGATAATCTCCAAAAAATTTAATTAAACAGCACAGAGTAAAAACATTACATATAAAAATTTAAAACAATGAAATAATTCAATTTTCATTAATATATTCTTTCTTTCCAATCTTTAAATCAAATACAACATAAAGTATTTCTTTTACAAAATTAATTTCAATATCTTTCATTAAATTTTTTTATTTACTTAAATAATTGATGTATGCGTTTTATTTTCCATTGACTTTTAAAGGAATAACATCATTCAATGTTTGAAAACTGTTCCAAACAGAAAATACCTATGCATTTTACCACACAAATGAAACTACTCTATAAACAGTAATAACGTGAATGAAAATGCTTGAATTTTATACTTTTCTAGAATATAGGAAAATCACTCTTACATTCATGAGATTTTCTCCTTTTTACCATACTTTTAAATGTGAATCTAAATTTTTAAATATGTTGCATAATAGTGATGAACAACCTATGGTCTGCTAGCGATAACATCAAGGTTCTATTCATCTGATATGAATAATACTTTAAAATAGGTAAAAGATAAAGAAAATATTAATTCTATCTTCTGTTTACTATAAAGAAGAGTAAAAATTGGTTACTTTCAAATATTCATTGAAATAAAATTAGATGCATAAAAAATTTATATCATGCATTCCAACAATAAGGAAGAAAAAACAAAACGTTTTTCTCATTAAAAAATCATTGTGAACCATTTTCCTTTTTATTTTATGCATTTCAATATTTTGACAACACATGTACACACACATTCTTTTTAGAAAAATAAAAATAATACTCACCAGATAAAGAATTAATTGTTTTTTTCCCTGCAAAGGTAAATTTTTACCTAAAAAGTATAAACATTAAACAAAATTAAAATTTTAATATTTTAAGAGAATGAATTTAAGTAACCATTAATTTTAAGAGCAGAGTCCAACAAACTGAACATACTTTAAATCAATTACTAAAAAATTTTAATTATTATTAATATTGTATATTACCAATATGTGTGGGGAAATCGTGAATATTTTCTTTAATATAAGTTTCACACAATTCATCTTCAACTCCATTTTGATCAGCATATTCAGCTAAATGTTTAAAATATAATAATAAATAATAATCATAAATTATTTTTTAACATAAAATGATGCACAAATATTTTAACCCTTACTACATAATAGCAATAAAAATATGGAGTAAAAATAATAAATTAAACATAAAAATAATAATTTCATATTAAATAAAACATGTTTCACATTAGGATAATTCAATGATTTCTATAATGATCATGGTGCAAGATTGTCAGCATTAATAGTATAAAGATATAACTTGTATAAAAATATAATTTTGAGCAAATATTTTTTAAACTGTTCCAGAAAATAAATATCAACGCTGACATTATTTTCCCTAACATTATCAGTTAATATTTATTTTAAATATTAAAAGTAATTTAATTTTCCTTTAAATTATTTCTTAATTACAATAATAATTTGAACTGTTAGTATTTGGATTAAAATTTTTAATGGATTTAATCAACTCACTTCTTATTTGAATACATTGTTTTTTTCATATTAAAAAAATTACATAATACAATTTAAGTGCAGAAAAACTATGTAATTGTTTCAACAAAGACCTTTTTCCACTTTAGTGAGTTTTTTGTAAGTAATATAAAGATTGATTCTTTTGTAAATTAGTTCTTAAGTACTAGATTCTTCTAGAGAGAGTGAATGATGACTCATGGGGAAAAAAGTTCTGTGGAATTCACCAAGTCTATTTTATGCTCTTGTGAAACTATTCACTCTCTTGTGAAATTGTTTACTCCACCACACTTTTAAAACTGGTATCTCTTTCATTCAAGCTTTGGGAATCAGTGTAAACTAATAGTGTACAGCAGTAATTTTCAAGAATTCCAATTCAGGCCTCATCACTTAATTATTTAGGTTCACTTCATTGTTCGCATTCAGTTCGAATTTTAATAACATTGTTCTTTAAATCTTAGCAGTTCTAGCTCAATTACCAATTTGGGTTTCTTTTCTTTCCTATTTTTTAATCTTTTTTGACTCTCTCTTTCACTTTCAGCTTTAGCAAAAATGTCAATATCACTATACTCATCATTCTATAATCAAAAATCTCAGGTCTTTCAGGTGCAATTATCTTCATAAGTAAGTAATGATAAAGTAGTTTCCCTTTTTAATAAAAAACATATTGGGAAAATATTAATATTTGAATAGACTGCAATCAAAAATTTAAACATAAGCAATAAAATTACAACAATTATAAAAGTCAATGTTGCAAATATGAAATTAGCTACATGTTTAATGCATAACAATTACTTTGTTTTGCATATAATTTAAATTTGATTATCCAAAAAGCCATAAAAATTCAAATAGTAGTCGATAAAATAAAATAAACTGTTATGAATTTTAAAAAAGATCTAAAGGTTAAAAAAATGTTGATAATTTAATATAATACAAGATAATTTAAAGTTGAAACAATATGTTTTCTCGTTTAGGAATTCAACATATGAAATATTAAAGATTTTTTTAAACAAGGCTTCAATAATATCTTCTTGTGGAATGTTAGGCGTTAAACATTTTAATTTAAGATTTTGATTGGAAAACTACAAAATTCAATTGATATTTTTAAATTCTTTTAATGAGGTAACTTCAGAAGTTTCTCACTCTAAAACTGTAATTATGATTAAACTAATGGTGAAAAAGGTAAAGAATTACATCATTTAAAATAACAATTTGGAGCCAATTAAAACACATAGAGGGAATTGTTGAAAGGTTTGTCCAAGCAGTTTGAATGGATTTCCACACACACACATGAACTTCTCACGCAAGTATTTTTTTTATCAGACACAAGATTAAAAAATCATATTTTTCAAGATGATGGGGCATTTAGGAATTGTTATGATGTCATAGTAAAACAACTTAATGCATTAAACTAAACCACAACAAAAGTTAATAATTTCTACTGATATCCTTTTATCTATGCCTGTTTCTTCTAAATCACAATTTGAGAACATGTGAATTTGATGAAACTATTATCAAACTACAAAGAATACTCAATTTCCAAATTGGTTTAAATTATTGAATTGGATAAATATTTACAAGACCCTTATTTGCAAAGAAACAAAAGTTCTGTAATATGATGTGGGAATCAAGAAAAAATATTTATTTTACACTGTGTCACTTGGTTTTCAAAAAATTGTACAACCCTGTTATATCAGTGCTATGTGAATGTGAACTGTTTTTCCCATCTCTAGTAAAAACCCATTCAGTTTAAGAAATGAAGTAACTTTTTTGTACTTTAATAAATCACATTACTTAATATACAGTTTAGTTAGTTTAATCTGAAGAATATTTGAATTACAAACACACACGTGCACACAGTATCTAAGGCAATCTTATTATGAATAGAGAATATTGGAATAACAAAATACCAAGCTATATGAAGAAAAGAAAATATACAAAAATAATCATGGCAAACTCAACATCATGTGTAATTTCTAATATACCAAACACATTCCTAATAAGCAGGTGAGTCCTTAAATAGTCTGTAAACAGAACTAGCTGTTACACCAACTTCTGGAAATAAGAAAAATGTATGGCTGTAAGCATTGCGTAGAATGTGTATGCCACAGCTCCTACATTTACAATATTTCAATGATGCTTATTTTATAAAAAATCAGGCATCGATAACTGGAGTAATTCACTTGTTTCTAAATACAAGCACTTCTCATTCACTTTTTCAAACAAAATATCTCAAGTGGAGAAACTGAAAAATCTGACTATTAATAACATTTTAACAGCATTATTAGCCTAAAATCCTTCGTGGCAGTTCAATTGTTTTGTCTGCAGATGGTTACTGAAGCTTTTATCAAAGAGAAATACATAATTACTAGAATACTTAATTTTTTCTTTCATTAAGGTGCAATTAAAATAACTATTAAATAAGCCACAACTGAATTGCTTTTTTTCAACACAATTGGATTGCTTTGCAATAATATAGTTGGTGAAAGAGAAAACTTATATTGCTATAAGAACCATAGTTGAATCCACTGTTTAAATCTTTAGGATCCCATAGAATTTTAGCATTTAAAATTTCTTTTGAAGAAATAAAATTAAAATTTCAGAATATGCTTTGGGTTTACATTTTTCAGTAGCGAATATATATATATATATATATACATTTTTATATGAGTATATTTTTCGATAGATACAGCCTGCTCTAATAAATACAATTTTTTTTTCTTCCTTTCCTATGGGATTTGATTGCTGATTTGTCCATATTTGAAATACAGAAGTCTTTCTTGAAAAACAGATAATGAGTATGTGTTTTTCCAGAACCATGCAAAAGCCAATCTTTGTACGGCTTTTCCAGGGTTCACTGGTTATTGACAAGACACTTTCCACTATGCATATTAAATAATTTATTTCACTGATAAACAAATTTCTGATTCACAGAAATATATGCAAATTTCACCATGAGAGATATGGAAAATACTTTTATATCAATTTTTTTTTACTTAAATATTAATATTCAGTGAACTTTATACAGTATAAAGAAAACAGAAACAAATAGAAAAAGAAAAAATCAAAATCATCAGTGTCATTGCACAACATGACAGTATTATTAGGCGATTACTGCACAACACACACCTAAATCTGAATACATCATCATACCTCTACTGATAACTGATACCTCTAGTGATAACATTAACAGCTAAAACTCAAAAAAATTGAAATGTTTTCAATTAAAAAATGCATTAAGACAAGTAAAACTTTCAGGAGTTGCAAGGGGACATAATTTTTATTTATTTATTTATTTTTTTGAATTTAAGGAGTTTTCTGGAGTTGCACAATATATTAAAATCTGATTCCACAGTACATGAATAAAATTGATTCAGCAAATCCTGCATAAAAATCATAATTTACAGTTATCATCTATCTATATATAACTATTGATCTACCAATGTCTTACAAATATTTTCTTTAACAGTCTCTTTATATGAGGATATAATTTTAGCATATTTGGAGTTATCATGATTGATTTTTTTGTTTTCATATCCAGCTATTGTTAATTTTATTAATAAAAACGGGAATTGTTATTTTTTAATTCTTCACATAAACAGATGGTGTTGACAAAAAAATCACAGTCCTAAAATTGTTATTTTTAAACACAAAAATACTGCACAAAGTTTTTCTGTAAATTACAGTAATTATTTAGTCTTTTCATTTTGATTCAAAAGTAAAGTCAGTATTAATTTAACACTATTTTTTTTATAGAAATAAAACGAAAATCGAAAATATGTTTATTAAGACAAATTATGCTTTTGCTTTCCAAAAAAATTATTTATTTAATCAAGAGAACATTGCAAATTATAATTTTTCTCATAAAATTTATAAAAATAATATTTATTATTTTACAGAACATGTCAAAATATATAAAAAATTCAACCTTGCATTACAAAATTTTTATTACATTAAAAATATTGTGAGTATTTATTTTCCAAATAAAAGACCCCATATAATTGATTTTACTATAAAAGACAATCATACTTTTATTACTAATTGAGTCAGGATTTTAGATTTTATACCTAAATGTGAGAAATAAACTAAACAATAGAAAAAAATATTAACTATTATGATAAAATAAGTCATTAATTTTTATTTAAAAAAATATAGCAATTATGTTAATACAACATTTCTTCATATTTATTCAAGAATAAATACATATATATAATTATATATATATATATATATATATATATATATATATATATATATATATATAATTGAATTTAATGCTACACATTTTGTAGTACTTTTACCAGGCATATTTAATTTTAAATTTAATAATTAATGTTTGTACTGCAGATTTTGATCAACAAAGTCCAAATTTTTAAATTTTTGAGCTTATAAATTTCTTATTAATTTTTTTTAATTTATAATTTTCCACCTATCAACCCTAAAGATTACCTAACTAAACATTAACTAATGTTGAATTTTTACATGACTAATATTTTCTATTCTCTTTCTAATACCTTAATAAAATTTTGATCATAACGATTATTCCACTAATAATTTAAATAATCTTATCAATGATAAATAATTTTATGGAATTTCTTAAAGAAATTGTTGTATTATGAACCCTTATACAATAAAAAACAGATTTTACAAAGGGTTTTTTCAGTTTTGGCTACTACTACATTTTTCAACAGAGAACTTTAATTTTAAGCATTTTCATTATAATCAACTCATATACAAGTAGTTTAGAAAAGAAAATTTTTTCATAAAATAAAGCTTACTTTGATGCTTCTTATCTCCAGAAACCCATATTCTAAGGACAGTTAAAGTGTCATCATTAATTAAGCTGGGGTATCTAGTTTAAAACAATATAAAAAGCTAATAAAAATGTGAATTCAACATTACTAGAATGGTAATAAAATGTATTAAATTTATAAAATATACAATATATAAAATTACAAAATATAAGATTGACTTCTTAAAAAATTAAGATCAGAATAAAATGAAATAATTATACATGAAACTGATAAATTAAATTGGCATAATTTAAAGATTATTATCAGAAACCATATTAAAGATAGAGAATATACGAGATAAACATTTTAAAATTCATGGAGAAGTTTAAAGTAAAAACGAATTTAATTAATAACTTTTTATATTAAATAGATTAATTTTACCTCTAGTCAACAAAGCACAACTCTGATTATTATGCTTTGCATAATAAGAGTCTACAATTTCATAAGCATAAGGAAACAAGTAAATTAAAATTTAATTATCCTGGGTATGCTGAATTGATAAAATAAAGAAAAAATTTTATAAAAACATCAGGGGTTAAATATAAGGAAAATGGTAAAAGCACTGTCAAAATTTAGCTTGTATTTCACTGTTTTACACATACAAATATGATGTTCAACTATTTAACAAAGAAAATTCTATATAAAATCATTAATGGTACTATCAATTACTGCTACAACACATGCATTCTATTTTTTGGCATGAAATTTAATTTTGATCAAAAATTTTAATTTAACCGCAAAACATTCTTTCCTCAATGTTAAAATTTAATCAAACGTTATATGCACTTATTTACTTAAATTATATTTTAAAATCATTAATTATTTGACACATTCTTATCAATAACTTTAATATGATGTGCAAGTACTTCAATAATTAAAATCTGATACAACCTTAATTTATATATTATTATCTAAATACAATAATCAGTTGCATGATAATGTTAAAAACTTGTTTAAATAATGTTTTAAACCAATCCCTTATATTTAAAAACATTTTTTATTAATGGAAATTAAGTTGTGATTTATATCTTGAGGTCTGTTAAAAAATGTGAAATTAGATATTATCATGCATTGCGCACTTATGGCAGTATTTACCGTGTACCTTGAATGCTAGGTACGAACGAAACCTCGGGTCAGAGCTGAAATGGTATTAACCACCAAGTTCAGGATGAGTAACAAAGGCAAAAATTTGTCTCTAGGTTCAAGAACTGTACTTTCCTATAAAGCAAGGTAAACCTGACTGCGCATGTGCAGTTTATAAATGCAATAAGTGATCAAGCACATTTAACGATAATTATTTTATACACTAATTTATATTATAATCTACAGAACGAGTTTTTTGATAACTAGAATGTTGTAAATGGAACATTAGACCTAATAAGAAACCTGGAAGAGAATGAAATGGAAATCCACAAGCAATATCTCTTGACAAAAGTTTACTATTTCTGAGCTAATAATAAAGTCGAACATTTAGAACAAAACTGTTATTTCAGATGGAGATATTCTTCTAGAGTTGTAATGACAAATCTATCGCCAAGCTTCTTACTTGCTTTTAATCACATATATAGCAGAAGTAAGCCAATCAATGATTTCAAAAGTGGTCACCAAAGTAAGTAAAGCTTTTGCTTTTTTGTGACCACATTATATTAAAATTCCAGAGATAGCACCGTCTTTACTCCAATATCTTGTATTGTTAAACTGTTTGATAAAAGAAATGTTTAATTTGCAAAAAAATTTACGATTCTTTTGGATAAATATATGTAATTCTAAAAAAGGTGTAACAGATAAAAGAGTAAATTAGGGAATGAGCATGGTTTTTAATATATAGTTAAATGATATAGAAATGTGTGCTTAATTCTATTTTAAACTTTGCTACTTATGCATTATCCAGTCAACCATTTCTGTAAAAAAAAAAAAAAAAAAAAAAAAAAAGCCCCAAGATTTTGTAGCTTTGTAATCATATCCATTTATTTAAACTTCATTTTACAGTTTCATTTTTAATGACAGCAAATTTTAAATTTATATAATTAAAACTTTGAAATTCAAACTAAAAAAAGTTTTCAACTATTTATTTATTTATTGAAGTGATAAATTAACATCTCTTTTCGCCCTCAAATGTTGAAAAAATGATTATAACTGGTATTATTTGACAGCACATTTTTGTCAAACATAATTATGTATCAGGATAATATGTCAGCACAATTAATTCATATTTAATTTTCTCAGAACTTATTGAAATTAAATCAACTTTTTTTAGCAATTTTTTAAAGATTTAATTATTATTTTTCCTTCCAGATCAATGAAAAATTCTTTCACATATTCCAGTTTCCCAGTGTGATTGGAAGTATTGATTGTGCACATATGCCACATGGAGGAATTGATGCAGAAAGGTTTCATAACAGAAAAGGTGTATTTTCAAATAGTGTGCAATCAATAAGCAGACTTATTAGCTATACAAAATGTTGTGTTAAAGTGGCTTGTAAACCACAACAATTCTATTCTGAATAATAATATAAATCCTGAAGTGATGCAATGCACTATGTACAGTGGGTACCATCGCTTGGGTGACAGTAGCTGTCCTTGTCAGCCATATTTATTTTCTTCTGTAAATCAGTCCACAACATAAGAATTAAGACAAATTTTTAATTCACATGCTGTCAAGAAATGAATTCCCAATATTTTTCAGGATTTTTAATAAATTCCTCAGTGATGTATCTATAATAACATAATGAATAAAATTTGATTTTAACACTATGTATCGATAATTATGTGTAGTATTTTTCAATCACATCAATAAATGATATTTTCAAAAAATATTATGAAAAACTAGGCTTACCTATGAAACACAGTTACAGGAGAAATTAAATACTTCCATTAAGTAGCATTATATTTGTGTAATTAATAATAAGTTTGCAGGGAATAAGAATCAACATTAATCATTAATTGAATTAAAACAAATTTTAATATCATTTCATAATTGTACAGTTAATTTGAATATTTTCAATTCTTCTATAAAGATAAGATATTCTTTTTTTTTTTAGCAGAATTATATCTTGATATGTAAATTTTCAATGCATGTTAATATATTAATTTTAGAACAGAATATTGCTATGTAATGATTTTAATTGACTTCTTTAATATACTAAATACAATTTTATAAACATAGGACTATGGAAAACAATTATTTGCAAATAGGAGTATTGCAGTAATTGTCAATATTTGGAAAATTTTCCTTGTCAAGTTGATGACATTGAGAGAGGAATTTAGTCAACAATCTGTTGATGAAAGCTTATATATCCCTTGATATTTTGATGTCAAGATGTGACTAGAAAGATGAACATTACAAAAGAGCTAAACTAAAATAAATAAAATTTTATCATCAAATCAAGGGATACCTCATTCTATACCGAACCAGTTCTTTCTGAATGGTAACAAACATGAAAAATCGTCGTCGTGTCGTGACTTACATGTTACATTATCTTGTAAATTTTTTCCCTCATAAAAGTATGCAAAAAAATCTTTCAAATTTTAATATATTTTTTCAAAATGTGAAGGAAATGGCAAACAGGTTACTAATATTTTCATTTTAAGAAATAGATAAAAAATTTATTTACAATTTATATGGTACCAAATTGTATCATTAAACAACATATAATTTTTCACAGGTATGGTCAACAGGATGATACATAAATAATGAAAAATTTAGCAATGTTTTTAAATGAGCATTTCTAACAAAATGTAATGAAATAAAATTACTACTCATATAATATATATATATATATATATATATATATATATATATATATATATATATATAGATTTGATTTTATCACAATTTCAATGTGTAATGATGTACAATGGAATAAAATATTAGAAAATAAATTTCATACATTAACCGTAAACTTAAAACTGCAAATTAGAGTTATAAATCTGAAACATTCTAAATCTTACACATGATTGTAGTACTTCATTGTGACAAATATGATTAAAATTGAATTAAAGTTTTCTTTTTTTTTCCTTTGATGAAATATTTGTCGTGAATTACTCTTGAGACCCAGTTTCCATACCAAAGCAGTATTTTCTATTCACAAACATGTATATTATTGTTATGTTGAGATGGTAATGAAGTTTTGCTTAGAAGATACTGAAGTAACATTTTCATGTTATGCATTGAAATAAATTGTTTTTATTTTATTTTCATGAGAAGTAATTTTAAAAATTTTGTCTATGCATAAATAAAATATACAAATTATCTTTTGATAATTGATTGGCTATTAAAAAAAAGCTAGTGATTTAAATATAAACTGTTTATGTGTTTTACAATATTTTTAGAATGATGCATATTTAAAAGTTTGTATTTTCTACTTGATTATTTGAATGTAGTTTTTTTTTTTATTTGAGGGGTAGCCAAAATTTTTACTTTTGAACATATAACATTGTAAAAATTTACTAAGATATTTTAAAAATGCTTTTATCATTCATTTTCTAAGAAAAATAATCTTTCAATAATTCCAGGTTTTCTTTGTCAAAGCGCTCTGTATTTAGGAATATGTAATGTATTTCCTTTTTGTAGATACAGTATATATACATATTTAACATATACTAATTAATTTGCAGCAGACTTTTTGTATTATTTTGAAAGAGTAAAAAATAGTTTGAATTGAATTTTATATGCTTATAATCTATGCACATTTTTATTTCTGCAATGATTTTTGAAAAAAAAAGTGTTTACTAAATTTGATTTATTGCATTACTAACCATTTTTAAGTTACATCTAAGATCTTAAGTGAAATAATTCCTACATGGAATTTTAAAGAATAATGTATTTTATTGTTTATTCAACCAAGAGAGTAATAGAGAGTATTTGGTATGCAAAATTATTTTCTGTAAAAAAAATTTAATGGGTATAAAAATATAGTAAAATAATGAATAGTTTGATAGGAAAATATACCTAAAATTTAATTTTTTATTATATTATTAGTAAAGTTAATTCTTGTTGAGAATAATAGTTAATAAAATATATTTCATAGTGCTCAAACTTTGATATATCTTTTTATAGTATTTTTATATTAGAGTTAAGAGATTTAAAATAAATAATAGGGTAAAAAATTAGTAATTAATTTTCTAATTCTGTAATCGTGTATATAATACTTTAATATGTGAAACAAATATTTAAAATGAAAAAAAATTTGAAATGCAGACAATTTAGTCAACATGTTTACTAGTTATGAAAGTAATTTGGTTCCATTCTGCATGATATTTACATAAATATTTAATCGCATGACTAACTTGACCAATGAGCGATCAAATTTGTCTTATCGGTTGAATTACCATTGGTTCAGTAACTTATTCCATCAGGTTATAGGTGAATAACACTTTCTAATTCAGAAGTTTATGTTGCTACCTGGTGGTTATTTAACTCCCAATTAACCTTGTGCTCAAAATTAATGGTGAATATGGGGGTTAGTTGTTATGTCACATTTGAGAAATGTATGAAATAAAAACCCATTTAAATAAATAAAAACTGCAGTTGAATTCTAAAATATAAAGTAAAACACATACGAATTTCATACAAAAATAAATACAGCATTTGTAAATAAAAATAAGAATATAAGATTTTACCTATTTTGAAGAAGTTTGATAAGTAGTTCATTCCCTCTGTTAGTCTCAAGAGATCTTGAAGGACTGTTATAAGAGTAAAATTATTAAAAACTTCTCCAAATGAAAGTGCACATTAATGAATTTGATAAAAATATCAATCTTCAAAAACTTGTTTATAGTGTTTAAAATGATTTCATACATTCAAGACATGAATAATCATAATTATTAAATAAGACAGAATTATAACATGCATAATATATACAGAGTTATAACATGCATAATATGACAAAAGATGAGAAAGCTTAAATAAAATAATAACACGTGTAGATTTAAGGAATGATATAACATAAGTACAATATTTTCATTCTTGAAATAAATGTGGATTCAATAAATATTCATGCATATACAAAAAAAAAAAAAAAAAAAAAGAGCTAAAAATAGATTTTAATAATTTTTAACATATAAGTTTAATGATAATGTTTCAAGTACATCCACCAAACTTTGTAACAGATTAAGCAAACACACTATAATTCAAAATAATTTTTTTTTTAATATTTTACAATTCAGTCATATTAATTAGTCATATAAATATAGTATTTTAAATCAAGAGGAAAAAAGCTTAGTAAGTTAAAAGAATAATTTTACATTTAAATTTTAGAACTCAATTTGTGAAATAATATAAAAAGGGTTTGAGTGAGTAGTTTTATACATAATTCATATATAAGTTAACATGTAGGTTACAAGAAAGAGAATCAGAATAGTGTTTTTTCATAAAAATATTCTTATTAGTTTCAGAAAAAAATTTAGAATTAATAAAGCACAATTATTTGTATGAATAGATTGAAAAGTTATAAATTAAAATTAATGCTTTTAAAAATATAAATACATAAAAAAATTATGCTTAGAGTGGTTCAATTTTCACACTATAGTAATTTTTTTGCGCACAAGGGGTAATTAGACTGGGGCCTATAGTTTAAAGTGGATTCCAAACCACCTCAAATATCCAAGACTTAGTTGGGATTCAAACCCACAAACTTTTAAATTGAAGGGAAGAGCGCTAACCATTCGGCTGCTACCTCAGCAAAATATGTTCATTTCATTTTCATTTTACTAATGTATATTTAAAGCAATTTAAAAAAATTCAACAATAATACAATTTAAAAATACAATAAAATATTTATCAACTATCCTCCTTTTGTATAGACTTAAAAAAGATTAGAACTTTTTATCTTTAAATACGATGTCATTTTTCATCAAACATTTAATTTATTTTGTCAAGACATGATTGATTACTTGAGATTTTTCTGAAGCCAAATTAAAAAATAATATAAATATTATAGTAAAAGAAGTATGCTTTTAATGGTGGTTACAGATATTTAGTATCCTTAGATGTTTGTAATTTATAAATTTAGAAATTTTCAGAATACAATTTTCAGATAATATTAAAGAAACATGTCTTTGTTTTTTTTTTCACATTTTATGTTTTAAAAAGATTTTTCTATGCTAAACAATGAAGCATATAAAGTATATTGCAAATGTCTTAATGTTCACATAATATAAAGTGAAATTGACTTAAGTGTTTTTCTAATAAACTTTATGAATCAGAGAATCAGCATCTTCAAATTACTTATTCCCTTCAAGATAATACATATAATTCCAATTCAGAAATTTCGATCAATTTTACCTTTCAAGAAAAGGGAAAGAAATCAAAATTCACCAAATGAACTAAATTTTAGCATACATAAAATAATAGTTCCATGAATTAACTCATAGCACAGTAAATTTTAACATTTCTGAAATATAAACAGAAGATTTCATGTGATTTGAAAATTAAACAATACAGTAAAAATGTTTTTTTTAAGAAAATTTCATTTATTAAACTTGACTTTTTTCCTATCAACAGCAAATTTAAAATGATCTTTTATTATCAAAAGTTTAGGAAAAAATTATGATAAATTATCAAAATATTAAAAATGGCAAAACTATTTACCAAGTAGCAATAACTTCATCGTTTGCTCGCCGAAACAATAATACTGGACCATCATATCTGAAAATTAGTAATATTAAATTTATGATAATTATTTAATTATTTTAATATAATTATTTAAATTTAATATACTTATTTAATTACTAAATCAATAATTTAGTGAAAACTCCTACCTTGCCAATTGCTCAGCATTATGAAGATTCATATAATCTCTTATAGTTTTAAAAACTAAAGGTTCTAAAATAAAAATAAATAATTAAAGACATATATAACATTTGAATGAAATTATACAAATAAATATGAAATTGATTAAACAAAACAACAAATATACCAATGCATGAAGGCAGAGTTGCAACAGCTAGAGCTGTGAGATCATCAAATGTAGCATCTAAAACCTAAAATAGAAATAGATGAGGAAATTAAAGACATTGGTCAGCTTAAATTATTGAATAAAAATTTTGAGCATTTCTAGTTTTTATTTTGCAATCTAAGAAAATTAAAAAAAATTAACCTAAAATTAAAAATAAATATTCCATTAAAATCAGTTGATTGAAACTTTAAATTGATTTTTTTAAAGAAACTTCACTCTAAATTCATTATAATTAAAATCTCTTTATTGACACTAAAACAAAACATTTTATTAATGGTTTAGTTTTGTGAATACTTTTATTAAAAAATATCTAGAGAAATGTTTTAAAATATATTTTATACATATATAGAAACCTTTCTGATTAATTTTATATAATGTAGCATTTAGTGAATACAATAAAATTATAAGTAACATATAATTAGCTTTCTTTTCACAAAACTAGAAATAAAAATCTAGAAAATATAATTAAATATTTAGCTCCCATATAATATACAGTTTAAATCATAGATAGACTTCTATTCTTAAGCTGAAAATATACAAGAATCAGATTAACTGATCAAGAACTGCTGAAATCTAAATTATAATTAGTGCTAATTCAATTTTGAATTTAAATAGTTCGATTCAATACACATTAATTTATTAAAAACATTTTCATATTAAATACAATTTAACATGGCATGAATAAAAAACTTTTTAGAAAGTTAATATATAACTATTTTCTAAAATACTGATTATCTACTATAACAACTTACCCCATTTATTCAACTGCCTTTTATTTTCTAAAAAATTATTATATTATTTCTAATATATTTTGGAGAATCGGATTAAACAAGTTTTGAAAAAATATTTTTGCTTTCTTAAAAATAGTTTATTTTCTTTAATGAAGACCAATTAAAAGTTAAAACATCTGAATTAGAATTAAAGTTATTACAATCACATATTTTTGAAGAAACTGTAAATAGATTTAGATTGCATCATTAGGAAATATAGAATACTAAATTAGAAAGTCTAACGAATAATTTATTTTGAAAATTATAAGTTTGTAAAAAAAGTGTAAAACTCTCATAAATGTATAAAAAAATTTGAATGAATTACAAATTTTAGGTTAATTCGATATCAAAGGAACTTATTTTTACCATATTAATAAATTATTAGTTATTTTTAATTTAGCCAAATGTTATTTCATTGCATGATGTAAAATTAAGTAGAATATTAAACAATACTATGCAATTCAAGAAATTATATCATAATTACTTCCTAATTTAGAGGAAAATCTTTGTTTTTTATTAAAAATTTCTACATTCATGTTGTTTGATATCCTTAGAAGAAATGTGCTTTACATTTGTCAATTAAATAAAGTGAATGCACAATAATTTCACAGTAGAAAATGCATTAAGATAATAATCACAATAAATGCTTAAATATTTCAAACAAATAATATTTTTTTAGAAATGTGCAAATTATTTTCCTGGTGCAATGTATAAATTACTGAATAAGGTTATCAGGTAATTTATGAAGCAATGATGAATGAAAACAGGCTTAAGTTCAAGTCTATTAAAATAACATTATAAAATTTATAAATTTAGATTTTGTTCAATAATTTCCAAAATAAATTTTATTAATTAAATATTTATTACCAGTCCTTTTATATTTGGGTAATTCATGGCTGCCCATGTAGCACTGAATCCCCCAATTGACCAAGCATAAATTACAATGTTTTCTTCTTTGAATTTTAATTTAGATATAGCAAACTGCATAACAACATCCATTGCATTTAATTCTTGATCAGGAAAAGGAGTACCCTAAATTGTAAAATCAATGAAACAGGAGATACAAATATAAAAATTATTATAATACATGCATGTTTATGGAACCTATAACTAAAATTTTTTCCATAATCATCATAACAAAAATAAGCATTAACAATTTAAAAATAAGAAAGAATGCTTAGATCATAAGCATTGAATTCAATCTTCTTATATTTAGCATAACCTTTAAAACTAAGCTAAAATGTATAGAATTTAATCAAAAAATTATGATTACTCCAGTATATTAAATCCAAGATGAATTAAGAATAATTTTTATTTATTGCCTCTAAATTTGATTTAACCAATTATAGAAGTAAATTGCAATTTTCAGGGAAATCTATATTAAAAAATAGCAATAGAAATTTGAAGCATTTGGTGACATTTTCAGTGGATAGGTTTGTTGCACATGAGAACTAATTTGACTGGGACCAACAGTTAATAGTGGGTTCCAAACCACTACAATCAATCGCATATTTTAACCTCGTAACTGCCTGAGGTTCTGCCAAGAATCTTGTTTAAAATTTGCTTATGATGGCAACACAGTTTGTGCTTTCACAGCAAAGCTAGTTTGTCCTCCCCAATAACTTGTTATGAGTACAAAAGCCTCTAATTCATAATAAGACATATATCTGCTTTTTCTCTTAACACTTCAGAATAAAGTCATCTTGATAATTGATTGATTTATGATGGGAATGTCTATTGGGCTATGTCACCCAAAGAAACCAACACATGTTTGCAATATACTTTTTCAGGATAAATTTCCAAAAATCAAATTCCATGAGTTTTCCAAGAGCCACATAAAAAATTTCTGGAAGATATCAATATTAATATTAAATATTTTTATTTTATTTTAAAAATTGTTCTTATCCAAATATGCATAGAATTATGTAAATAAAATATTTTTCACTTATGTTTGTAAATAGAAATAAATTATTGCAAAATTTAATGAGAATACTTTTTTTTTCTATTTAAATTAGAATTGTGTTTAAGGATTACTACAAAAAGATTTCAATGAATTTATAGTTATAACAGTATTTTTTAAATTTAAATAATCAATATTCTTTAAATTACTGATTTATATATTTTATAAAATAATGGGTAATTTTAGAGTTTTTAAACATATTCATTAGATTTTTATCTATTAATTTATTGAGTATTTGAAAATGTGTATAACACAATTTCTCTTTTCAAATAAATATACTAATTCAAAATAAATACAATTATCAGATACAGTTTCCAGGATGACTTTTCCCCCCAACTACAATGTAAAAAAAGCAATTCTAAATTTTCCATCTGTTTATTTTCAAATTTTTTTACAATGATACAATTTCACATCCATATATTCTATTTCATTTCTATTATCATTCAATAGATTTTCACATTTCTTACTTATTTCTATATGTACAATATTGCTATAAAAAATGCTAACTTTCCTTCTTTAAAGCTTCTGATTTTAATTCATTATTAATACTGAGTAATAACTGTTGCTTCTCTGAAGCACCACAGTGCACAATGTGTTTGATTTTCCGATTAATGTTAATTTATGAACTATTCCAGCTTTCTCAGCAATTCCTATTGTAGATTTTTCAAGTTCATATATGTCATCTTCCAAATGCTCCATTTTGATTTTCTTTTCATTAATTTTTGAAGAAGTGCTTTTTGCTTTACTTAGGTTATCAGCTGCTTTCCTTGCCATTTTATTTTATCGAAATATAGCTTACACTTTTGCTTGTCTCCAGCAGTAAAACTTAGTAGATTTTTGCCAATTTTTATATTATTGACATTTCCTATGCTGTAGACATAATTATCAATGATGCACTAAGCAACAATTGATTGATTATTTCCATCAAATTTTTTTTCATAGAAAACCCACACTCATCAATTGACTATAAGAGAGTAGTAAAAGCAAATTAATTACTTTCCATAAATGACAATAATTTTGTTTATTTGAGAATAAGTTAAGATAAAAAATATCTTCCCTATCTTTAATATGATTATATAGATAAGAACCCATTGTAATCTTGAAGTCTTACAATGGGTTCTTATCTATATAATCTTGAAGTCTTACAATGGGTTATATGATTTAACCTCTTTTGCAAAGTTATAAAATTTTTTTTCCAAGCCATGGAAATGATAATCTTTGTATGGCTTCTCCATAGCATTGGTTATTGGAGAGATGCTGCTCACCAGCCATATTAAATAATTTATTTCAACAAAAATTTCACTGATATTTAAACAAATTCATCATTTTTCACTGAAATTATACACAATTTCCACTAAGCAAGATATGGAAAGTATATTTTAACTCGAAAAATTTACATCAGTATTAATATTCAGTGAATTTTATACAATATGAAAGAAAAAAGCAAATAGTAAAAGAATAAATTAAAATTATTTCACTCATTGCAACACATGATAATGTTACTGGTGATTACTCTTCATTTCATGCACATAAATCTAAATACAACATCCATTCTTGACTGAACTGTATCATTTTTAAATTATTGTGGCTGAACTAGATCTTTATTTTAGTTAACAGTTATGAATGCAATCTAATATCAATAGTGCTGCCCCTTACTTGGTAAGAAAAACTTTCGAGATTCACTACTCAGCCCCACCAGTTTTCACAAAGGTGTATGTAGTTATGCAGTGTTCTTACTTATCCCAGGTTGTCTAGTTAGGCTAGACATAAACCAAAAATATCTAAGAAAAAAAAAAAAAAAAAAAAAAAAAAACAAGGTGAGTCTTGAAGAACATTTTTTTTTCAAATTTAAGCATGTTAAGGTATGTCCAAGGGAGGCCATATTGACAGAAATTATGCAGTGTATTAGAGGGAAAGAAGATGCATGCTTTCCATTCTAATTGTTTACTTTTACAAAATAAAAAACAAGAAAACAGAAAATGCAAAATTTAGATATAATGTTATATTCTGACATTTTTGATCTTGAAGATAATGTGAAGAATAGTCATCTTGCTCAGTGTCCTCACTATTAGATATATTGGACAAATAAAATACACAGTATTGAAAATAGATGCGAAAGCATGAAAAGTTATGAACTGTTTGAAAAGAAACACAAATATTAACTGCAACATCAAGCAACAGCTTCCCCTGTTCAAATAAATACTGCCCTCTCCCAAACACCCCTTTTTCTTTGAAATATGCAAGTCCATCGTAAACAATGTAGGACATTCTCTTACATTCCAAAAGCATGGGACTAGCTTTACTGATAGTAGTGCACTGCAGAAAGTCATAATCAAAAAAGTATATAGATACGTCCAAAGCAGGCAACGATTCTAATACTCAACTTCATTGAAAAATTTAAAATATTAAACAAAAAAACTCAAGAAATTATAATATTTTCTAACAAAAAAAAATGCATCAAGGTAAGTAAATTCAAGAGTAATTCCTGATTTTTAAGCAGTCAAGTTAAAATCCCAGGAGTTTCAAGGACCTTTAAAATTTTTTTCAAATTCTAAGAGTTTCCAGGAATTGTATTGATTTGTGAATGTTCTTCCTGCTCAAAAGTTTTTATTTGTATTTGCTACAAATAAAATTTTTTCCCTTACTCGATATGAAATTATTTTTCAAGTACTTTCAGTTTTTTTGCCGTGAAAATTTAATACAATTCTAAGTAATTTTAACATTTAAATGTCTAAAAATATGCATGACAGCCAATTATAGTTGAAGGGCATATTCTATTGTGTTCTAAATCTCAATATATTTATAAAATTGATATGAACTATACATGTCTATTATATTCACCAACTTCTTTCTATTTTCTAGACATGTCTATTATATGTAGGAAAATTATATTTTAATTGTGAACTTGGTAGAATGAGAATATGCGATTTAGTGACAAATTTTAAAATATAAGAAATAAAAGATACATAAAACTTGAAAAAGTCAAAATACTTCATTTTAAAAATTACTAATTTTTCTTTAAAATTATATAGGTATAGTAAGAAATAAATTGACTAATATTGTTTTAGTATTATAAGCAGGTTAAGTATTATAATATTTTATATATTCGCAATTTTGCAATGAATCTCTATAGTAATTTTATTTTTTTTGCATTTTATTACATCAAAGGCATTATTAATATTAAATTATATTTCATTGGTAGAATAATTATTCTTTGTAATCTCTCAAATTTTAATTAATTTCATTAAATTCTTAATTTCTTATAAAACATTTAAGACATGGTAGTAGAATAATCATTTTAAATATTTGATTGTATCTATGAATTATCAGTAACAAATAGAAAATCTTACTTTTAAGAAATAAACTTCATCATCTAAACTAAATCCTAATTTATTTTTCTCATTAATATCACTGTTTTTCTACCAAATAATATTTTAAATTCTTCTAGTTATACTTTTATTTATATGTAAATATTTAACTGTACATGAAATTGAAAATAAAAATCATGTGAGTTACACATTTCAATTACTGATATAATTCCTCTTCATAGTTTGAATTAGATATGTTTCTTGAAAATGTCAATACTTCCGCACTTAAGACTAGCAAAACAAAACTTTACTTCTGAGAATAAATATAAATGAAATAAAACATTTATACACATGTACAAACAAAAATGAATAAAAAACAAATATACTTTTGACTATTTGTGCATAACAATTTAAATTAGATTTATTGAAAATCATTTTTGAATTGAAAATTTAGAATATTTCCTTAGCATGCATTTTTCTAATATAATCATATTCATAGTATTATTGTTATAAATGTTATCAATTTAACATTCAAAAATTTTCCAGGAAACTTGAACTGGTGCACAATATTTTTAATTCCAAATTCCTAACCTAAATCAATGCTTTTGTTAACATGTATAATCAGTAAGATTAGTTGATTCTTTTACTATCCTTTGGTAATAGGCTTGTTAGTAATTTCATCTTAGCAATATGTGCATCAAACTTACTATTTACTCTAAAATTTAGTATTACATCTCCTTTAACATTCCAATACAGATTTTTGCTACTCATTTATGAAACATACCTTATAAATGAGTATAATGCTAGGTTTTCTTTTGTCAATCTGATGTGTTTTTGAAACAAAACTTTAAGAAATAAATTCCAATGTTTAGCTAAGAATTTATATTTTCAATAAGATTATTTATACAAGAAATGAATTATTTTAGAATAGTAAAATAATATTTTAAAGGCACATAAAATGACAATTTTTTTAACAGCTTAAAATACTAACATAAAATTAATGATGTAGAAATTAAGCAAATATTTCTTTCTTGTAGGTCATTTTAAGTTTACAAAAAATTACATTTTATGAATAACTACTACTTTAATCAATACTATTAAAATATTTTATTAAAACATGTATTTCATTGAAGTGAAAAACATGTAAAAAATATTTAATATATATATATTTTTTACATGTTTTTCACTTCAAAGAAATATTTTAAAATAAATAATTTCATCAAAATAAGTACAATAAAAGCGATACACAATGCACTTAAACTGTAATTATAATGTTTTTAACTATGAAAACTGAAATGAGAATAAAAATAGAAAAATGAAATATAATTAAAATCATTTATAACTGTATATTCCCTTTAGGCAGTTTTTCACCATTTTTAAGTAAATGTTCACATTAGTTAATTCAACCATGACAGTTTAGTGAGTGAGTTTAAAAAGCTCTGATTTCATACCAATTTATAAAAACTGGGTTGAACTGGAAGCATTACAATAAAGTTAGTTGGCTTTTCCAAGTGGCTCGGGATAGTTGGCTAACAGAAATTTTTGTCTGAATTAACCCAGCTAGTTAAAGGGTTAACGTGAGATTTGAACCCACAAAATATTGAACTGAAGGCTAGAGTTCTAACCACTAGATTTCCAATTTCAAAATATAGATGATTTTTAGCAATGCTAATAGATATTGGAATTTGTTATTCACTTTAATCTGGTAATAATACTGATTTCATGTAACTTTTTCCCAGATAAATTCACATGCACAAAGAAATTAATAATCTTTCATCATGTTATTTTGATTGCTTCTAACTGATTGTTAACTAGTTAAATTTAAACACAAAATGCAAAAATTTGTAATAGTTTAACTTATGATTATTTACATAAAAAATTGTTTTGTGATATTTCTTAATATAATTAAATATTATCTTCAGATATTTTATCAAATACTGTTTGCTGTGTGTAAAATTGAATTTTGATATGAAAATTGATAGCTATGAAATAAGTTAATAGCATCTTGAGATAATCATTTTACGAATTGCAATATTCCAAAATTATTACAAACTAATGTGAAAACTCAATCATGTAATTTAAACATGCTAGAATCTATAAACAATAGGATCAAACAATTATAAATTTTTTAAAATAGGTTTAGGTTTTAAAATTAAATTTTATCCTTTATTAATGTAAAACACATAATACTTCCCTTTTCCAGTTAAATTCATATCATTTTTGCAACAAATAACATAACCAACCTTATTGGATACTAAATATATCCATACAAGAACACAAAATATTCACGATAATTCAATTAAAACTTTAATAGAAATATTGAACTTTAAAATTCTGTGATTTTGACATACTAATAAAGTCATTATATTTATAGCAATCACTTTAAATAACACAATCTTAATTACTCTATCAAAGTTTTAAATTTTGTAATATTTGTAATTTTCTCAATTTATATACAATTCAAATGAAATTAATTTATAAACATTTATAATAAAACTAAAATAAAAATTGCTTACTGTACTGCAACCAAATCCTGGATGGTTCCAGCCAAATACAGAATAACCTGCACCAATAGGAGTTCCTGTTATCCCAAACTCATAAAAGCCAGAATTTCCTTCACAACAAATAACCTTTCATTTGAAATAATCAAAAAATATAAATATATACTAAAAGATCACATAAGCTGGAAAAGAGTAAAGAAAGGTAGACATAGAATAAAAGTAATTTGAAAATATATATTTCTTTAAAATAAACATCATGTACAATGAAAATTATATGAAAAAAATACAAGAATGACTTACATTATCTTTTAATAAAAATTGTAGAAACAAATATTTTAAATCTCATTATTTCAAGAAAAATCAATTAAATTCCTTAAATTTAGGTGGAATTTTAATTTTTTATTTATATCTTTTGATGCTTTTGAAAGATCAAAATAAAAGCAATAATTTCTGAAACAATTAAACTTTACACACGTATGTTAATTTATAGATTTTAACAGTATTTAACTATTCAATGTAATATGAATGAAGAATTTAACATATTGTTAATATACACAATGAAGATTTTTTCTCATTATCATAAGAAATAGATGAAAATATTTCACACCTGTAATAAATGATAAATTCATTGCAGAGAACATAATAAAATTATTTTAAAAAGTAAAAATCATTAATTTGGTTGTTTTTGTGTGAAAGCCACCCCTTTATAAAATATTACCCAGAATGCCAGAATGAAATAAATGAGAACAATAACTTCTCTCAGAAAATTATTTTTAATTAAAATTTATATATATATATAACAATAAAATGTAGCACTTTTACATATATCTATACAAAAAAATCCAAAATAAACTATTTAATTTGTTTATTAAAATATATAAATAAAAAAATTGGAAATAAATATAAGCTCTCAACTAAACTAGACTTTCCTGTGACTTTTTCCTAAAAGATTTAGGAGACAATTTAATACATCAAAAATTCAAAGGCTCTGTTCTTCTTATGATTCAACCCAACAATTTTTTTACTTTCTGATCTTGAAATATAAGACAATTCTTTTTGCATTTTCTTTATCTACATATGTCATCTTCATCAGTTGTTTTAAAATTAACAAAAATTTGAATAGCTTTTACATTTTTGGAACACAGATATTACAGTGTCTGCTATTTCAGCTGACGGGTTTATAAGTTAAATTCATGTTACATTTTTATTTGCAGATGAATATAATTTATAAACATTTTGTATTGAAAAATGTTACAAAAATTTTTACATATAAAGCAGCTGACATTTAGCATATCCATATCTTTCATGAATGCTTATTGTAGGAAAAAAAAAAAAAAAAAAAGCATGCAAACTCACAAACAAGGGGTAAAAACCAAGTAAGACAAAAGAAAATTTTAAGCCCTCTAATGCTACGTAGCAGTGAAAGTAAGCACCAAATAATTTTTTTTTAAACTACATTAGGAATAATGAAAGAAATTTTTCACCTGCGATTCTCAGATTGCCCATAGTTGGAGATAAAATTAATACCCCACTCAAATGGATGGAGCCATATGCGAAGTATTAACATGTATAATAAAATGCAATGAATATCATTGTCAATGAAACTTATCTATAAATCTGAAAATTTTCCAGCACATAGCATAAATATAAAGTATTTAACATACATAAAATTTTTAGCAAGCAGCATCAATTATATCTACATTTTCAGAACAATTAATTTACCATCTGTAATTTGTTAAAACTGATATAAAGTTATTCGAAATATTTTTCTCCACACCTTTTATATAAAAGCAATAATGTTCATTTTTAACTGACAAATAAAACTGCACAAAAACCTTTTTTGTTAACAAGTTTGAATTTTAATTCTAAGAGTTTTATAAATCATTACATTTGAGTTAAAATGTTTACATTTTTATGTTTAAAATATACTCTTTTTACATAAGGAAAAAATCCATGTAAAATAATGTGAAATATAAAAGTTATAATATAAAATTCTTAAAGAATTTATGAATATATGTATATGGATAGGAGCAACAGGCAATATAAACACCAACAATCAAAAATTATGCAAAGAGTGATAGAAACAGCACATTATCAATTTAAAAATATGTTAATTGTAATAAAGCAAAATATGCAAACAGTAAAATCTGATACATATTTATATGATTATTTTCCCCACTGAAGACAAGAATTTGAAATAAACAAATAATATTAATTAATATTTTAAAATAACCAGAAAATATGGTGAAAACATTAATTAAATTAAAGGCTCTTAGCTTGATGATGATCATTAAGTTACAGGAATAACTTTATAATTTTGGTATGATTACATGAAGATTCAATTTTAGCTAGCACTTTTGTCACATTAAACTTAACCAAAGATTGAATTTTAGAAGATAACACAAAGGTCCTTCCTAGTGATTCAATACCAAAATTATCTCAAACATTTAAAATATACTACAGTCGTTTGTTAAAATAAAGCAGAGTGGAAACTTTTGATTTAAAAAAAAAGGAAAAAAGAAAGAAAATTTAATAACAAAACATGAAATATAAAATAGAAATCTTCTGTCTTTGCACTTCACATGTACATTCCTCAAAACAATAAAAGGATATTATAAGTCTTCTATAAAATTGCGTTTCACTTAAATTTAAGTAAGTTGAAAACTAAGTTTCACTTGAATTTTATAAATGCTAATAATAAAAGCTTGTTATATATATGTATATATAAGAGACAATCACAAAAGGAAATTTTTTAATTTTCAAGCCTGCAAATTTTAAGTTGGATTTAAAAAATCTATGCATTGGCAACCAAAAGTATATTTTAGTTTCTAATTTACTGAAACATGAATAGTAAACAATGTTCAATATTCAGCAATTAACGAACATTGCTTCGCTTTGATGAATGTGAAGTCTTACAGGCATCATTTAACTGAATAAGAAGTTTGAAAAGTTATTAGAAAAGTAGAAAAAGACCAAACACATGGTGACATAGCAGAAGCCATTGGAGTTTCACAATGTACAAATTCTAGACTCTGGAATTGTTTCTTTCATTTTTTTTTCAGTCAGCTGGAAATGCAGAACAAAAGTCTGGGCAAGGATAATAATGCAACAACACTTAATGAAGATTAATATTTGAGACTAATAGCTCTAGACAACAAAATATGAATGTCACTCTTCAACACTTTTGCTATGCCACAATTTTTACTCAAACTTTCAATAACCAGATCTATGTTGTTGGCATATATTCTCACAGACCAATGGTAAGTTTTACATTAAAAGCAAAATACCATTTCACCAGCAAAAGAGTAGAAAACAGAGCATTTGAATTGAAGGCAGTTGAATAGAATAATATTCTTTTCACTGACAAGTCTTGTTTTATTGTTCCTTCTTATAACAGGCATATTTTTATGCAATGTAACACCAAAAACAATCCTATACTTGTTATATAAAGAAGTATAAAATTTGGTTAGATGGGAATAATAGTCTACACTGTTATCAGTATTGGGAGCTGTACAGATATCCATATCATTCAAAATGATGCTCAGGCTAATTGCCAATCCTTATATCTAATGCTTTATTTTGCTGTTAGATTATTGGATTATTTCAAGTTAACACATGCAAGTTGCAGGCATCATACAGTATTAAATGCACTTGATGGGTTTAATTTTTGAGGAAGAAATCATACCAACGTAAAAGTTAGCATGTCTTTCCAACTCGAATCCCACATTTTAGGAGATTCCATCTGTTTACCACTCCCACAAAATCTCTGAGAATTGGAAGGAACATATTTGGAGTGGAACAGAATAACCCAGTTTCTCATTAAGTGCCTCATTAATTCCATTTATTAATGATTTTAAATTTTGGGGGTTATCTAGGGAAATCATACTTCCTATGAAAAAACACTATTTTCTTTCAAAAACACATTTTTTATAATCTCACATGCAAATTTTTTCCCCTTTTGTATCGAAATGTTTAATAAAATTAATTTTCTGCCAAACATACAATTTTTTTCAACTTACAAAATACTAGATTTAAAATGCGATGAATACCTTCGGAAGACACAATTGCTCTGACACAATTGTATTAATCATATAAATTTTGTATCATAAAATCACCCTACCCACAAGATCCATTTAAAATTGCAACATTTTTTAATTGTTTAAAGCAGTAAACATTCTCTCTGTGACAAGTATAATAAAATGTTACTAGTGATAGTTTTAGAAACAAAAAAAGGTGTAAATGCAGTGCACTTTGTTAAATTTAAAAATATTTTTTAATACATTAATAATAAATGCTTTTAACTCTTTTTAGATTTCTAAAATCCAGATTAAATTCCAGATAAAAAAATTAAAACTATCTTTCATTACAAAATATAAAAATTACTTAAAATGGATATCATGGTGGATGAAATATAGTAGCTGCATAAAACATAAACTTATGGGAGTTTTTAAAAATAAAAAATATAGGCAACTAATATTTCACATACATGTGTGAATGATGGGAAATTATTAATAAGTTCATATCAAAATGAGCATCAAAATATACATTCTTATACCAAAATTAAATGATATCATAATGATTAATGACTTTAAATGCTGGTATATATAGAAAATTATTTTAAAGTAGCAAAAATTTAATTACCAACACTACTTTTAAAAGTATCCATCATATTTATAGCAGAAGAATTATTTATGAACTTAATGAAATGGATATATTTTCAATAATGTAAGTAAAATACCATAATCAAAAACTCGATGAAAAAAGGTTAAATAAAATATGAATTATGAGATGGAAATTCAATGGCTTATTAACATTGTTTGAGTTTATATTTCAATTACTATATATTGACAATAACCATGCAACACATTCAACTCATTGTCATTCAAAAGCTTTGAAGCAAAGGCATAGATAGTAAAAAAATAAATAACAGAAACTACAAACAGAAATAAATCTCCTATACTTTTCATTAGAGAGTAAAAAAGAAATTCGAAAAGGAAAAAATTATTATTAATAACATAATTTAGAGGAGAAACTTTCTTACCAAAATATCACCATTAGGGTAATTTCTATCATATCTTCGATCAACAAAGATGGAATCAATTTCATTGCCATCTTTAGTAAGCAATTTATATCTCTCTGCATTGTGCTAAAATTTAACATTAGATTATTATTAAATAAGAGTATACAAACATGCCCTCATCTTATATATACATTCATATAATCTTTTATATTACATTAAATATTACTTCATTTTTTTTATTTTGCTTGATATTATTTGTTCTTATTCCAGTATTAAAAAAATATACTATATTAGGAAATAAAAAAACCCATAACTTTATTTAAATATTTAATTACTTTAGAATTTTAAATACTGAATTATTCATCAATTAAATACTGTCAAAGAAACAAGGAATAATTGAATAAACTTTGTAGCAAATCATTGTTTTAACTATCAATAATCATCATAAAACAATATATTCTTTTTAAAATATAAGGGTTAAACTTAAATTTATCTGAAATATGTTAAATTCTAATTAATGAAATAGAAAAATTATCTAAAAAGAACCATTAAATTTGGACATAATAAAATTAAATAAAACTTTGAATATGTTATATAAGAATATTTCAGTCCCTGGTTTTGTCGAAATTAGAACATGGCTGAAATAAAAAATTAAATATTTACAAATATAAAGAAATCATAATATTTTAATTTTCTAGAAACTAACTACTTAAAATTAAATATTTATATTTTGTAACAGTGTGCTATTTATAGTTTGTAGATATCAAAACAGTTAATATAATAGACATAAAAACTTAAACATAAAAAAAAAACAATTTTTCTACAATCATATAATAAAATAATCTGAAAACTAGTTTATAGTAGAAAATTAGTTTTTATTTAAATAAAATAAAGGATAGGAAATAATTTTTTAAGCAAAATTCTAAAATATATTGGTCACTGAAATGTTATATAATGGCAAAACCAGATGAAATTCAGTAACTCATTTTATTAAAGGGATGATATATCCCAAAATAGTTCCATGATAAATTTATGAATTCAAGAATATTTTTAAGCACAAAAATTAGTATTTTATTCTCAAGAAATGTGAATGCATACATATATTAAAACATTAAATATATATTTCAAGCAAATTAAGAGATAATTAAAATCAATACATACATCTTCTATATGTTTAGCACGTCCTTTACAAAGTATTTTCCCTGAAAAAAAATATCCTCAGTACTTTAATATTTTTAACAATGTTTCATATGTTATAATTTTTATTCACAGTGAAAAACTTAATATTCTTTTTTGTTCATAAACTGTAACAAATTTTGAACACATAAATGAAATGAGAAATGATTGTGCCTAATTCCTGCCTAGTGGTAGGACAACAACTCTTCAGAGTAAAAAGTTATCCCACTTACATTAATTTTTATATACTTAATTTAGTATTTCATGAGCTACAATATAAATCATTAAGGTTTTACATTTATTATTGTAAATATATTAACAACTTTATCATAATTTTCTCAATAAAATCAGTCAGTCACAGTCAATAAAATAGAATAAAAATGATTTTATACAAATAAATTTAGCACAAATTAAACTTTTGTTTATATTGGCTTTTGGATTCGTTCGTTTGAGATTCAAAGTCATTTTTTACCCACGAGGACTAATTAGAATGAGACCTACAGTTTAAAGTGGGTTCCAAACCACCAGAAACATCACACCCAAGGTTGAATTTGAACCTACGAACTACTGAACCAAAGGATAGAGCACTAACTATTTTGGCTACCAGCTCAGCTCTTGGATATGGTTACAGAGATTAAATATGAAATACATGTTTTAAATATTTTTTTGTGAACAAAAGAGAAAAACTGAAATGTTTGTCCTAACATTAATTCATTATTAAAATAAAAATATGAAATGTTAAAAGTTTTAGGTCTTATTTATTCAAAATCTGATCAAAGCTAATTAAAAATAATAATAAATAAATAAATAATAACATCGATTTTTTTTAAAGATCAGCTAGAAAATTAATAGATTCATTTTACAAGTTGTTTAATTCAAGTAGTTCAATTTTCAGTCAAAGTAGAAAGTTGAACTATAAATTATTTCTAAATAATAAATTTGTATCAAATTCAACAAAATATTATAAGAAATATTGTATGAATGCTTTATATTCTTGTTATTAATTATTTGTATTTAATTATTGATTGTTGTTTTAGCTGTGATCTCATATTGACATCATATTTTATTTTCAGATTATTAATATTTATAGATTATAAGAAAAATGCATCAGCAAACATAGTACATTCATCTCCAAATATTCAAAACCAAGAATTTTTTTTATTTTTTATTTTCAAATAACAATATTTATTTGAATACGTGAATGTCTTTTTCTGGTATAAAATTCAAATAAGGACATGCAGCACAGAGAAAATGTTTAAAAAATAAAGATAAACACAATAAAAGAATCAATAAAACATTTATTTGAAATTGGAATTATAAAAAATATGCAATGATATTTAAACATATATATTACAATTTATAGTATTTAAAAATGATTTCCTTGTATTAATATTTGCTTTCTTGTAAGAATTTTGCTATTAACATTTGCTTCTACTATATGTTAAAAAGTGGCCATGGAAAGAAAAATAAAATAGCAATAAATTTTGAGCTGTACATTAAAAAATATATTAACACTTTACAGTTACATAACATATTTTACAAACCAATTGAAATGTTATTTGAAATTTTAAAATATGGTAATCTGAAAAACTTATTTTCTCAATATTGTAAGTAAAAAATGAATTTTGTATAATAGAAAAATTCAAGGGTTGTTTATAATGAGAAATTGATACTTAAAATAGGTTTTGCACCTAACATGGTTTGCGAGGGCCTTTAACTAGTTAAATTGTTCTTTGCTGGTTGAATCTTCCTTGAAATGCACATACATAAGTTTTGCATGACAGGAAGTGTGATATTAAACCATTTCTTAAGCACAAACTGTTCTAATTTCTAAAAAGATTCAGAAGGAAAAATTAACAGGATCTCATCCTTTCTTCTAAAACAGACTACAGAAGAACTATGATGTTTAACTTTGAGGATTTTCAGACCTTGGAAGATATGCAACAAAAGGAGTTTTCCTTCCCTCAAAACCATGATTGAACAATTTAATTAGAGTGAATTCAATGATTAATTAAACATGCAAAGAATAGTTAGTTCAAAAATTTACAATAAAAAATTGCATAGATATAATGTTTTTAAAGACTTAATGATTAAAATCAATGTTTGATTTATCTGACATTACATGAAGTTCAATTTATCTGATGTGATAAATTGAATCCTGCTTTTTTATACTAAATTTGTTCAATGAAAATTGACAAAAAGACTGAAAAGAAGGGACTATATAAATTTTCTTATTTATTGATTGTAATATTAATCTATCAACTAAGGAATCCATTTATTATAAAATATTTCTTTAAGGAAAAGATTTTCATACTTCCTATGAAGTCAATCAATTTTATTTTTATTTATTTATTTTGTATTCTATTGTAATGTATTAACCTGAATGAAATGTTAATCACTTAAAACAGAAAATAAAACGTAAATCCCTAAAACAATTTCAGGCAAAACTTTCTTTATTGTAATTGAATAATTACAACTTAGTTACTATTAATGATTAGTTACATATAAATTGATAGTATATAGACTTGAAGTGAAAAAACACAAGTTACTCTGGACAAGTGGTTCTCAAACATTAAGACCTTTATTTATTCTTGAAAAATATTTTATGTTAAAAAATAGTGTTATTTATGAGGTCATTATATTATTAACTTAATAGAATGGGAAGGAAATTTGCACAAACTTGAACTTAGTAATAAACTCATCATAACTTGAGACATCTATTTATAAATGGATTTAAATGCAACTCATTGACATTCACTTTGAATAATACTTGTTAGATATTAAAAATACATCACTGTTTAAGCAACATTGAAGTATTCCATAGAAGTACTACAAGAAAGCAGTTTAATTCAAATATCTATTAAGGATATATATATATATATATATATATATATATATATATATATATATATATATATATATATATATATATATATCTTTTTAGCATCAAATAAATTCTTTTCATTACTTAATTTTTATTATATTTTTTCAGAAGAAAACTTGAAAAAATTGTGATGCATAAATGGTAATACTTCTTTTGAATGTCAATATGCTTTAAACATAAGAGCAAAAGTTTATTTCATTTAACATATGACACTGTGATATGTACTTAAAATTTGTATACTTATTAGAAATCAGAATTTTGTACAATATTTCCCTCTTTTAAAATAATTTATTTTTGTGGAAATAAAAATGAATATAGTTTAAAAAAATTTTTCAATAAAAGCTGCATTTCATCAAACATTTAAAAGTTTCTCTAAAGCTTGTAACTAACAAAAGCATTTTAATCTCATAAGCAAAGCTTTGAAAATTATTTATATTTCAAATTGCTTATCAAACATAATTTATAGTAATAATACAAATACAGAAATATTTGAGTGTTAAAATATTTTAACTTACAAAGAAGTGCATTCATCAGACCAACAGAACCAGGATAGATGATCATACGGCCAAATGTGTGTATTGCAAGAAAACTAAGAAAAAAAGAAATTAATAATTTATGAGATGTTTAACAAGTCATTGGAGACATACTCATATTACATATATAAATATATATATACACACACACACTAACCTAATAATACTTAAAGGTATGTCTTTGCATTTTTCAAAAATACCACCAGCATGAGATTTGTTTTCAATGTATAACTTAGGCTTGTTTTGATCTCTAAAAGAAAATAAAAAAATGTTATATTTCAGCTTTTTATAAATTTTTTTCATCTTAGAGAATCATTGGATTTTACTTACAATGTACTTTCATTCCAACGAAAGTCAACAGGCCAGTGTCGGAAATCAAAATCATATTGGGAAACTTGGAGCTAAGATGAAATATTAAGGTTATTTTGAACAAACATTTAAAAAAAAAATAAATAAATAAACAAAAAACAAAATTATATGGAAGGCACTAATTTTGTAAGAAAAATTTTATTTTTCTGTTAAAAAGAAAAACTTTATTTTTAACAGAAAAAATAAAGTTTTTCTTACAAAATTAATGCCTTCCATATAATTTTAAGATTTTATTACAATATTTATTATTTTAAAGTGAAGAAATGTGTCATAAATTTATAAAGTAGAAAAACAGTTTTTTTTAACAGTAAGTTTGTTTATAAATAACTAAAAGAAAGTTTTTTTCATAAAATTTTATTGTTTTAATAAACAATGAAATTTAAAATACAACAATTTAATTTACAAAAAAAATTAAATACATATAAAATTTAAAATTAAAAAATAAACATTGGATCTTATTTTCAAATTTGTAACTTTCTCTCTAAAATTAAAAACATACTTTCATTTCTCTGGAAGGATTTTGTTTATAAGCATCTAAAGAAATTATAAAAGATAGGTATTCATAATTCATCATTCTTCCAATACCTAAAAATGGAAAGAAAATGGGAGCAAGGTTATTTTAAAATAAAACATTTTTCATAATTTTAAAACTTACTACAAATGTTCACCATTTTTATTCAAAGAGTTTTCTGTAAAATTAGTGGCATAAATATTATAAAACATACAAAATTGACCTGTCATCCAAAATTAGAGTTCGGAAAATACAGAAATGTATTGTATTGTTGGTTATCATTTAACTTAAACTATTTCAATTCCTTTTAGAAAAAAAAAAATTCTTTTAGCAAGATTGCATTTAAAACATTATTATCATTATGGCACACATCAATGCTTAGTTTCCTAATACTTTTCAAGTGAAGAAATAAGTATAGAAAGATACTAAAATATTTTTGACTTTAGACTGACATTTAATTAAGTGTGTACAAAGTATAAAATATAATCTGAATCTTTAAATATTTTTTAAAAATACAAAATAAAAACGTATGATAAACAAAATAAATATAAAACATTAGGTGGAAATGGATTATTGAACATCAAATAATTATAACTATATGAAATCAATAACTAGTTATTCATAATTCCAACTCATACCAAACCATCAAAATATCATAGCAATACTAATCAAAATATCATAGCAGTCTGATTTCTTAGTCTATGATTACCTTTTACAAATAAAGGATAATATAAATCAGAATATTTGGTTTAAAATAAATTCTGACTGTTTTATTACAAGAATGAATGTTTTTCCATGGTTGGATATAAAATCTACAAACTGAAGTAATTATTTGATTATTTCATTAAAATAGCATTGAAGATTAGCTTACAAAAAACAAAATTACATTAACTTTCCTCAAAATTTCATTGATTATACTAACCTTAATTTTTCTTTTTTTCATTTTTTATACGGTTTCTACTTATTTTAAATGATTCAACTAAGGGAATATTTACTTATTAGAAAATGAAGATATTAGAGATGATTCAATAAAACTTGTAAGCAAAATGCCAAAACAAAGAATATAGCAATAACTATAATTATGTTGATCTTTCATCTTGTAGACACTATAAGCATGTGCTTTTACTTTTAGCAGGAAATTTAGCATTAGTTTAATATGAAAGATACAAACTAAAAAACCTATTTGAAAACTTTTATCCCTTTCTTGCAATTTTTACGAATTACAACCGATTTTAAAGACTAAATATATGATTATAATCAAGTCTTTTCATTCTAAAAACTCAAAAAAACAAATGAATCCTAATTTTGAAATTAAAAATAGCAGTACACAAATTTTTAGTTTCATTAACTCCATAGTTATTTTTCTTTTAATAACTTTAAAGAAATACAATAATTACATTACAGAATAGAAAATTATGAAGTTATGTTCCAGAACGAAGCTCATAACATATAAATCAAATTATATAATTAACTACTGATCAGAAATAAAGTATTCATAACAATTTTGAACTAATTATAAAGTATACCTTCAGTAAAACTAAACAAATTGTTTAAAAATTAAAATAAACTTTCTTATTAATAACCGAAAACAAAAAAAAATTAAAAAAAAATAAGAATTTTATAAGAGTTAGCAAAATACATATTATTTTCATTTAAAAAACAATGACTATAATTAAGAAACAGATAATAGTTGTAACAGTTTGGATTTTATACCGTTATTATATAAAATTCTTTTTAAAAGAGAGAAATACCCAAATTATATCATGCATCAATTGTAACATCTTTCATAAGTACTAAATTTGAAAAATTAAGTCAACTTCTATTTAACATTTTTTATTATATATGTATATAAGTAAATATATCCAAAAAAAAAAAGAAACTTCAGGAATTTAAATGGCACAGAATGGGTGGATTGCATTTCTAACTATATATATATATATATATATATATATATATATATATATATATATATATAAAAGTTAATTTTAAATAATCCTTTTTTAATCTTCAGTAACTTAAATCTATTATACATTAAATATTGTAGACAGAACCAAACTAAATTAAAAGTGAGTGGAAATAATGGAAATAGATAAATTTTAAAGACAAATTTTGGAAAGAGAAACAAAGAAAACTAAAAAATATTACACAATTTAAATTACTTTTTCTCTTTTATATATGAATGTATAAATACATTATATTTGGATCATGTATTTTACTATCATAAGCCAATCATATAGGAAAATGGAAAGAAAGCTTTTCACATTTACCTTTTACTGTCAGGTAAAAAAAAATTAGGAACTTGCTTCAAAGTTTTACTGCTAATATGAAATTTGCAATTAGTATTTTTTTAACTATTCTATTACATTTGATATATTATAACTGAATTTTGTGAGAAAATATTAGGAAGTTAAATGAATATTAGAAGTTGAGTTTTAATGTCAAAACAAACATGAAAAATAAACAAAAATGAAAAAAAATATGCATTTTCATTTGATTGCAAACAATGCCCCTTAGCTAATATTTTCTTCAAAACATCAATATTGCAAACATTAATAAATAATTATGATTATTTAAATAAGAATTAAGCAGTTAAAATTTATAAATAGCAAATTATACATTTAATTAAATATATTTTTAGGTGTGTATTCATTTCACTAGCTCATCTCTTGCTGAAGTTGTTGGCCAGTAAAATTAAGACAATTAGTTTTACTGCTTTTTAATTTTATGAGTAAAAATTTTTTTTTCATAAAAACAGTTTTTTACTGTGATGTTAATAAAATTTCAGATAATTTCGTACTTTTTTAATGCTGAAAACCTTTTTTCCTCAAGAAATAGAATTTTTTTACTATCTATAATTTATATTGTGTGATGGTATGACGTCAAAAACTGCTAAGTGCTTGTATCAGTTATTAATGTGAAATGGTCTAGTATTCAATGCTTCTCAGTGAGGCTGGAAAAATATAGGATAAGTACACATTTATTATTGTTATTTTTATCAACATAGAAATGTTACAAATAATGCAAGAATGATATATTTATTGTATATTGAAATATTATTTAATTCCTAGTTAAGAAAACTTCATAAACTGTTAATGGTATGACAATAAAGATAACAATATTTGAAAATGTTCTATTCATTTTATGTTTTAGAATAGTTTCATAGTCATGTTAGGAATACAAAAAAATGCATCGAGCACAGAAGCACTTTTCCATTAAATTTATATTTGACTAATTAATATAATCAGAAATTAAATTTTCCAATGCTCAATTTCTTTTTTTTATAGAAATCATTTTTTACTGGTCTTAAACCTATGACTTACATTTTTTGTTTGTTACGAAGGAAGTTTATGAAGTACATGACATTCTAAAAATATTGTATTTGAAAGAGTTAAGATATTTGTTTTCACTAAACTTAATATAAGATCTTATAACATTTATTTATAATCATAAAATTTGTAAATGAATTCCACACAAACTTTAACTCTTTTGTTTTTAAAATGCTTTCTAATTTAGTACTATTTTTAAGTCAATTTTAATTGACTGAAATAAACAACTTATGCCTATTTTGTCTTAAAAGAACTCACTGTTTTAAAATTTGTATATTTCTCAAACATCTATTTTAAAGAATAAAAAACATTACAATGCATAAAAATTACAAAACATTTTAAGCATTTATAACACTGCATTTTTGTATTACCCTGTCAACAATTAAAACCATTCCATTTTTGCAACAGGGGAGTTTAAGGTATGTCTCTTAAACTTTTTCAATACTCAGATATGTTGGTTTCAAGCATTGTAACACTTTTCTTCTGCATATCCTCCCATTGTAAAATAATAACATTAGTATTGTGTACTGTACCTGAGCATGTTAAAGTTTCCTCTCCAAAATCATTATAATCCCACACTTAAGTTGTAAAAATGCCTTTCTAGAAACCTTCTGTCAAGAGGGTATTAGTTTTTAGCTGTTGATATTGTAAAACAGTGTCATTCTAAAACACAACTTTGAGATATACTATCTTTTTATAAACCCATTAGTTTAGCAGAATCAGTTAGATGATAAATGATCATGGCTAAAGCTAAATGATTTAGTCTTTGTCTCCTACCATTGGATGCTAAATATAGCATATCTTGAACAATAGATAAAATTTTAAGCTTTGTATCTTGAGATATTTCTGAAAAATAATCAAGAGTAATATCATCTGAAGTACCAATGCACCAAACTAAAAAGTTAAATAGTGGTATCAGAAAAATATCATATGTTGCTTCAACAGTCAAATCTTTTCTTTGTGGTGGGCATTCATAGAACATATTTGGTGCATCATTAACAATATTCTTCACAGAACTTGATGCTGTAAACAAATCACATAAAATATTTGATGCAGATACATTATTTTTAAAGAATGAATATTCATTGTCTTCACTATCAGAGGAAATACATTGAATATTTAATTCTATTACATCTTTTGATGGGAAGGAACAAATAACAAATTCAGACAAATACTTGGCTGATCTTTTTACAAATTCAAGTTGTGGTTGCATTTTTTGCATTCTATATTTCAATTTATCATTTTGATATCCTTTTATATCTTCTTTTTCTTCCCGAAGAACAATTTTTATAAATAAATCAGCAAGTTTACTCATTTCCTAAATTATATGCTGATTGATAATTTATCTCCTACAATTTCTTGACAAAAAATTTTATAAGACTTTTCATAAAGAATTTCTTTAGCTACTAATTCACAGGATTTTCCAGTTTAGAATTTAATATACTGTTTGTAGCATGAATATTATCTAACTTCTATATCTACAATATCCTGACATCTTAAATAATGCAGCAAGTTTCCTTTTTTAGTTGCAGCAGACAATAAATTATTGGTAATGTTTCACACATTTACTTTTCTCTTTTCTGGAATGTCTCTCTTTCACAAATTTTTCTCCTTGGCATATAATGCACACTTCTGGCAACATATGAGATCGATTTTGAAAACCAGGATTACTTTTGCTTTGTATTACATGGTTAAGGTATGTCTTCTAAAGCAATATTTTCATTGCTTTCTGATAATTCTTTACATTTTCTTTCAACAGCTGTCTGGTAAGTAAAATTGACATAATTTTTTATGACAGCCAAGAACTTTATCAATAGGTACACTGGAACATTCATCTTCTACCAGAAGTAATTTTGCAAAAATAGAACGCTCAAGACAATCAACTAAAAAAAACATTTATTAACGCATTCTTTTACTTTTGTTCCAACTTTTTTCTGAAAAAGAGGAAACAGATTTTCTTTCATCATCATTCATGGGGCACCAGCCTAGGATGGGCCAAGGCCTTCTGAACAAGTTTCTTCAAGCCACCTCTACTGGCAGCCAAACTCCTCTAATCTTTTGTTCCAAGGATCCTACAGTCTTCTTTGACTGCATACACCCCACTCAGCTTTGGTCTTCCTCTTCTTCTTACGCTGATGGGTTTAGCAAAAAAAATTTCCCTTAGTGTTTTATTGTCCTTCATTCTAATAACAAGTCAAACCCAATTAAGAAGACTTACTTTAATGTGATGCACAATGTCTGGCTCCTTGTACATTCAGTAGATTTCTGTATTGTATCTTTTGCATAAGATACCATTCTCTTTCGTGCCTACAAAGATACTTCTTAAAATCCTGCGTTCAAATAGGCACTACAGCCTCTCCTCCCTTACAGTCAAAGTCTAAGTTTCCGAGGCATAGGTCAAAACGGGATGGATAAGCGTTATATACATCTGTAACTTAGTTTTTCGTGATAAAAAAATTAGTTTTTAATAAATGTCTTAGGCCAAAAAAGGCTTTGTTAGCTGCAGTTAAATGCATTCTTATCTCTGGCAGAATGTCCTCATTTTTGTTAAAAATTGAGTCAAGATGGATAAATTTATCAACTGTTTCAAATTTATAATCACCAATGAGTAGATGAGTTTGGGTAAATTGGGTTCTAGTTACAGGGAAATATTTAGTTTTAACTTGATTAACAACAAGCCCTACAGGTCTGGCCTCCCTCTCAATAGCTTCAAAGGCTTCTATTAAGTATTTTTCACTTCTGGTTACTAGCGTAATGTCATCTGCAAACACCAATACTTGAACAGATTTTTCAAAGATACTGCCCCTGGTATTGATACCAGATTTTCTGATGACTTTTTCAAGAACGATTTTAAACAAAAGGCAAGAAAGAGCATCCCTTTGCCTTACTCCCTTATCAATAAGAAAGTCTTGAGAAAGTTGTCCCTGGATCAGGATTCTGCAGGAAGTCGAGCTGAGAGTCATTTTTAGCAAACTAACTTTTATGGAATACCAAAAACAAGCATAACCTTAAATAATTCATTGCGGTCTATAGAATCATATGCCGCCTTGTAATCAATGAACAAAATATGTAAATAGTCAACCACAATATTATTTACATACAGGATCACGTCTCTTGTACAATATTTTGGAAAGAACTTTGTAGTAAATGCATAATAAGCTTATTCCTGTATAGTTTTGCACATATTAAAGAATCACCCTTTTTGAAAATCGGACAAAGAAAGCTTGTAAGATTTTTTCTTTACCACAATGTTAATAGCAATTTAAAACTGAAGACATTTAAAAAATTCAAATTGTAATTAATTGTTAATTAAACAATTTGTTAATTAAACAATTGTAGAATTATCAACAAAACAAACTTGTTTGTTTACAATCAAATGCAAGTGAAAAGTATGCTGTTTTTATAACTATGGATGATTTTGGAGTGAGGAAAATGGTAGAAAACATTTGATTGGCTACATTAGAAGATGAACAAAGCGATTGTATGAAAAGTAATTCAACATGTTTTTGTATTTCCAAAATAAATAAATAAATAAATAAATAAAATAAAATAAAAAATAAATAAATAAAAATAAAAAATAAAAAAAAAGTGTACTCTATGAAGGAATAACTTTGTGTGTAAATAGTAATATTTGACAATGATTAATAAAATGCATGCCAAATTACATTGTCCTCAATTTGCGGGAGCAAACTTGCAAGATATGAACGTTGGGCTAAGTCTATGTTTCATATTTATAAGAATATCTGTATTGCTGTATATTGTAGGGATATACTAATTTTTTTATTATATAATATAGTATTTGATAAAAACACAATTTTGATTTCAGAAAGCAGTAAAATTTCCAACAAAAAAAGTAAAATTTATAAAAATGGAAAAAGACATTAAAAGTATAAAAAAAACATTCTAATCAAATAACCCAGAATATAATTCATAAATCTCAATTTAAGAGCAAAAAGACAAATTTTCAAAGCTTTAAATTAAGGCATATCGATTTTTTATATTCTACTAGAAGATTTACTTTTAAGATGGAAAATTTTCAGGTAATGTAGCATAACTATCAAAAGCTTTAGTTCAATTTAAATTTTTTTTATAAAATAAAAATGTTTCTCTCATTTTATATTTAGCTGAATAACAACAAAGATGAAGCACTAAGTCTGAAATGATTCAATTATCGAAATTTAATTGAATCAATTATGAGTTTCATAATATTAATGAACTATAGATTACTGACTCTAATTAAAATTAGATCATACTTTAAAAAAATTAATTTTGAAAAAAAAAAAAAAAAAGAACAAACCTCTGATACACATTGCAAAGAAAATCAGAATTCCAGACAGACCAAAAGACTTTCCAAGAGAAAGCATTCCTTCTGGAGTAAAATAACCTATAAGAACAAAAAGTCAATTTAATTAAGCAACTGTAAAGTAAGATCTAAAAATATCATAAATTTATTTGATGTTACAATATCTAACTTTTACACATACATGATAATTATATTAAGTCATTAGCAACTTTTATAAAGAAGCTATATATATATATATATTTCTCTTAAAAAAATTTTTTTTTTCAGTTTTATGTAACACAAAAACTAAATGTTTGAAGTTTCAATTTCAAAGATAAACTAGTTAATTTAATGGTTCCTATTGTCTTTCTTATTTAATTTTAGTTAGCAGAAATATTAACATATAGATTGCAAAGATTAAAATATATTTTAATCTTTGACAGATACAGATTAGTATTTTTTACACATGTTACTCAGTTAAGCAGATTCTTTTTCATGTTTCACTTAAATAAACTCTGCAATTACTTAATATTGGCAAAATTAATTTTGCATTTAAATCACTTTTTAAATATTTTCCAAACCTTTTTCCAATTGGTAAACAGTTAGGCATAAACGATGAATAAACTGTTTCCCTAAAATTTGATGGTGTTTATTTTCTTTCTCTAAATTAATGAATTGTCAAGAAAAATTCTTTACCATTTATTTAGATAAGAAGCCTTTATTAAAGACACAATGAAAAAAGGTTTATTTCCTATATAAAGATCTGTTAGAAATCCTTCCTTTTCAAATATTGCAGCAAATGAAATATGGCAAAATTTTATGTTTTGTCACTAGTTGTGACAAGTTCAAATTCATTAAACATAAAATCATACACTTTCAAAAAAAAAATGTGAAGTTTTAAAGCTTAAGTATAAAATTATGATGAATAAGGAAAATTTTAATATTAAGCTCCACAAATCTATAGGAGCGCCAAAGATGCAAATCATAATGTTATGGCAGAATGGATTCTTCTGCGTAATGAGTTATAATGCCCATATTAATTATTTGTGTTTCTTTATTGAGTTTTAATGTGCATTGAATTTGATTGGAGCTTTTGTAACCTAAGTTATTGATTTTTTCCCTTACTTACAAATATTTACTTTCAAAATTTTCATTAAAAATTCCATTCTGTTATGATATTTTAAATATTTACATGTGTTGCAAAGTGAAAGTACTACTATTTCTCCTTGACTCTACAATCGACATAGGATTTTGCCTCCTTAGCTCCCCCTTTTCCAATCTTTGTCTTTTAATTTTTGATCATCATTTTTTCCAATTCTCTTCCATCTCATACAGCAATATCTCTCTGCTATGTTCAACTTTTTTTTTTTTAAAACTCTCCAGTCTTTCTCTTTATATTTTCTTAGTTGCTCTTCCATCCTCATTTGCTCCAGGTGATCAAACCATTGTATTCTCTTTGTTTTTATTATATTTATTTTACCTCTTTTTCTTTATAAAGTTTACTTAATTCTGAATTACTCCTAATCCTCCACATATCTTCATCTCTAATTGGTTCCAATATTTTTCATTAAAAATTTTCTTTCCAAAGTAATAAGCAATTTTTCTTTGTTTTGGTTAGCAGTCTAAATTTCTGCTGTATAAATTACAATATGTCTCATTACAATTTTATATTGTTTGATTATTAACCCTCTTGAGTGCACAGGAGATTTAAGCAACATTATCACTGAAAAGTAACATCTATTTCCAGCAACCAGTTTAGCCTTAACTCATGATTTATTTCTTTTCATGATAACTGAACCAAGATATTTAAATTCAGTTACCCTCTAAAAATTGAGCTCAGTGTTTACTGCACTGATGTCCAAACCACATTCGCCATCCATAACAGTATATTTACTTTTCCCTGTTTTAAATAGAAACCCTACAGTTTTTGCCCTTTTTTCTAAGTCTTTATAGTTTTTAATTACACATTTTTCAGTTCTAGATATCAAACCCACATCATCTGCAAAGTCAAAAATTTGCAATCTTTGGTTCATTAATTTGCTCCCTCAATATGGGTAAAATTTTCTATTTTCCAAACAGGAGTTAAAAAGTGTTGTACACATTGCATCTCCCTGTCATAATCTTCTATTAATTCGAAAATTTCTTGAAAACTTTATCTGCTTTTTAACTTTAGCTTCTCTGTGGTTAACAAATCTTATTAATTTTTCTGATATTCCAAATTTATTCAAGATATAACACAATTTCTTTCTATTTATACAGCCATTTATTTGCTTAAAATCAATAAAAATTTGGTGTATTTTGATGTTTTGTTCACAGATCTTCCCCAAAACATTTCTAATACTAAAAATCTGATATATTGCAAGTGAGAGTGCAGATGGTAAAAATTGAATTTCCATTTTTTTTAAAAAGTTTAACTTGAAAAGAGTGAGGATAGTAAGAAAGTTTTTGAATGGTGGATAAAAGTTTAATTGATGGAGAATATGATAACTAGAGAGAAGTTCCCTTTCTTAGGAATAAATGATACCAAATTGCTATTTTATAGACTAAATTATTTTACATATATGATATAATGAAAGAATATTTAAATACTCTTACATTATATCATATATGTAAAATTATTATTAAAATTCTATTTCCTAAAGTAGCTTGGATGTACAGTGCTTGGAGAGAAAATAGGAAACTTGCCAATCATACACTAAATTGTAGGATATTACCAAAATTTGTAATCAAATGCAAGACTAAATTTAATATTATAAAAATGATTGTACAAATCAATAATTAGTTCCCAAATTAGAAATGATTGTTTAATTATATTGTAATATTAACCTTTGCAATCTACACAAATTTTCTTTTAACAACAATTTGTAATGTATTAGTAAACAATTTGTAGTGAAGGATGAAAGAAATTATAAATTTTGAAGTAAATGTTAAATCCAATTTATTATAATAACATATAAATTAAACAGTTGATTTAATGTGTTTAGAAGTGAGGAAATGTAAATTTTATGATTGATATGCATATCAATAAATATTGTTTCAATAGTACTTTCTATGCTGATAAAGAAGTTACATAGTATATTTGAAATTGAAAAGAGATTTCTCAAAAATGAATGAAAAAAATTTTTTTTCAAGGCATTTCCTAAGAATAACAGAAGATTTTCAGGATACATTTCAATGATCAAATAAAGGCATTACTTTCAAATAGTTAAAAAAAAATTGCATCACACATTGATAATTTTATTTGTAAATACTACTATAAAGGATAGATACTAAAATACACACACTTAATATTATAAAAATACATAATGTAACTTCTACAACACAATTATTTGTATTAAAGTGTAATTAAATAATATCTTATATTAATATCCTATTTAGCTAGATATATCAACATTTAATTTTGATTGCCTAATATGGAGTTTTATTTTATCATGCACAAATGATATATCTGTATTAGCAACAGATAGTTTTAGTTAGCATTTTTGTTTTAAATTTAACACAAGAAGTACAGATAGTTTTCTTCTCTCCACGTCTATTTATACATAGAACTGGAAATTGAAGAGAAAATTTAACATTTTCAGACTAATTTCACAATTTAGTAAATCAATTTAATTTTACCGAACTGCAGCTCAACAAAAAACATACATCACTGTGAAACAATATAAGTTGGCAAACATATTAAAAATATAGAAATAAAAATTTAATTTATTTATGACATAAAATTGAATTTGTAGAAGAATTTAATTTAAAAAAGAATTCAGAATCTAAGAAGTGTTTGCATTCACAGCATTATTTCTTTTAACAGAAAAGTGACAATTAGAAAATAGAAGTTGAAGAAAAATAGCAAAATTCAGCAAAAAATTAATCAAACCAAATTAGGTAATATAATTACACTTTATTGTTATAAAATCTAAATAACATAATAAAAAAGCATAGTTTTATTCCAATAGATAAAACTATGCAGAACTTTAAAGATTACTGAATGATGGCAAAAAGTAATGTGATATTTATTTCAACAAATAATGAAAATTAAAACAAATGAATATGTTAGTTAAAAAAAAAATGAAGATAGTAACAAAAGATGATTTCGCATTCATCTCATTGTTGCATATATTAGAAATTGTTTTATTAGGAAAATAATAACAGAAAATAAAGTGCTCTTATTAGTTAAAAAAAATTAACATAATTTTATAAATAGCATTAACCAATAACTGAACTTATATGGCAAATTAGAAAATTAAATATGAATATTGCACATAAATTTTAATTAAAATCAAAGCTCATTTAATTTATGCCAAAATATTGAAAAATTCGGTTATAAACAACATAAATATAAGAAACAAATGCATTATTTACATGCAAAATGTTAATATATTTTATATATCAAAATAATGAACAAATTAAAATTTTTAATAAAGTATACATATCGTTTACCTCTTCTATACATAACACTTGCAACTACTGGAGAAGCATACAATGCTAAGGAATAGATCATATTAAGCTAAAAATAAAAAAATCACAAATTTAAGCAAATTTCATAATAAATTGCAGTCTAATTTGATATATAAAATAAATTTAATATAAAAATGATTTCATATATATATATATATATATATATATATATATATATATATATATATATATATATATATATATATATATATATATATATATATATATATAAAATATATATATATATATACGTGTGTGTATGTGTGTGCACACACACACAAATGAAAAAGTAATTCTCAGAAATTCTGATTCTATAACTATCAAAGAAAGCTTAGTTCTAAATATTTGATGGCTAATTCTTTAAGGTTATACATAATAATTATCAAAGAAGCACTAACAGAACAAAGTATTATGAATAAAATTACTTTGTTCTGTTAGTGCTTCTTTGATAATTATTAGCAAAAATTGTAAAAATATTTAAGATGAGTATTTGACTAGTATAAATAAATGTAAATGAAAAATCATTTTTCTTTTTTTCTTGACATTATTATCATAATAAATTAGCATTTTCAGGATAATCCCTAAAACATAATTAGCTTTTTAAAGTTAGTTGAAGAAAAATATTACATTTTTCTATTATTTTAAAAGATTTGCTTCAGGACTTATGAGTTTGAATTTCTTCAAGCTGATCAATTAATAGCCATTTATTGAACGTGGGATCTAATGAAATTGGAATTTGCTTTAAACTGTAAATCTAAAACTACTGCAATCTAAAACTACTGTAAATCTAAAACTACTAATGTGGGAATCAAGCTGAAACTCTTAAAAAAATTTTAAGAGAGATTGTATCAATATATAATCAAACTTCCCTCTTCCAAGAAAAAAAATTACTCTCAATTAAGCCATTTAAAACAAAATGTTTCATTTATGATCACTTTTCAAAAGTTAAAGCACTCTTTTTTTTAATAAGATTAAAAGTATTGTTAAGTTCATCTAGATAATAATTACATAATATTATAATTCTAACAAAAATTCTATGGTCAAAAATAAAAGCTCCTATGCATTGAATTGAGATAAATGCACAAGGAAAGTTTATAAAAAGCATTGCATAGGGACTAATTTTTTTGCTGTATTAAGTGATCAATAACTTTTAAATGGATCAAATATTTATTGATTACATTTCAAGATATCTATTAAATGGAATCCTTATCTTATCTGTTGAAGGCATAAAATAAAGCAAATGTTTTCGTGAAATTAATAAACAGCAGTTTTGTTTAATTAATTTTTCAACAGTTATGTTTAATTAATTATTATAAGTAATATATTATATCTTACTTTAATCATTTAATGCATAAAGTAGAGTGTCAATTAAAGAAATATTTTTATATAAATAAACATATTTATCAACATTAAATAAATATTCAAAACAGGAAATTAATTAAGATAAATATTCTAAAAAAAATTATTGTACAAATAAACAGAAAAAAATATTATTAAATAATAATTTATTGTAAGAGACATAATGAAGCAAGGTAACAATAAAAAGTTTTAAGATAAAAATGAAAAGATTGCTGACATTACCTTCTAGATTTATGTTTTGATTTTTTTTACAAGGAAAATATTTAAGATGAGTATTTCATATTTATAAAATTAAAATTAAAAATGTTAATTAACAATACATTAAAAATATTTTTACAGCAATTACTATTAATGCTTATTATTTAAAGTAATGTTATTATTTTTAATATACACTGAGATTAATTAACATGTAAAAACTATATTACTTCATAGCAATTTTATACAGCTCAGGACAGAGAATTTAGATTTTTTATATAGCTTAATTAAACGAATGCTTGAATATGATCAAAGTATGAGACATAGTTGTATTAATAACAAGAAATGTTAGAAAACATCTCCAAAAGTACATTTTGGAATGTATTTCGATTTTGTTCAGCTTTTTGGAATTCCTCTCCAATCAAGTTGTTTAAGAAATTAAATAAGTCCATTAGTTATTACAAAAATAAATAAAAAAAAATTGAAGGTTAGTGGCTTCTATTATAAATAGTTTAAAATAAATAGTTAGTACCAAAATTACAGCATAATTTAAATTATAACTAAGAATTTCAGTTAAGATTATTCTTGCAGCAATCCTTGATTTGTAGAACAATCTGATTTTTGTTAAATTAATCTTATGCTAAAGTGATCATTAAACACAATAGTTATTAATAGTTTTCAAAATAAGGTTAGACATATTTCAAAAATAAAATATATTTGTTTCATTAATAATTAAATGAAATAAATAATTTTTGAACTGTGTATTCCATAAATTTTTTTCTTTTGTATAACCTATGCTTTGTTATCCACCTTACATTAACATGTTTTTTCCATTTTTTTTATTTGCCTTTCCTACAGCATTAAATTTAAAATTTGCTGTGTAACTTAAAACATTTTCGCTTCCACATGACATTATACTAATTTGAATGTTTCCAGAGCAAAAGATCTCAGGTGAAGACAGATGGCAAAATGCCATTTACCAAAGGCAACTGTAATATCGTCTTGAGTAACTAAATTTGTTCTTGAATGTAATTAGACAATATTGATCATGGTTAAAATATGTCAGTTGAGTCATGGTGCCACCTGTTATTTATGTTTTTATAAGATTATCCATGGTTGCATATAATACGCTTAACGATATTAAAAATATTTTTAACACATAATCTGCAGATTACAAATAGGAAAATACAGTAATTTAAAATAAAATTTTGTGCCATTAATGTCATCATATCTAAGTTATATTATTTTTGCTTCCCTGCAAGAAACATGATATTTCTTTATATTCATAATGAGGGGATGTAATGTAAAAGTACACATTCGTTATTAATTTGTCGTTGAATGAAAATATGACAATATAAAATAATAATATATGATGCTAAAAAATAATCAACAAATCAGCTGCTTTTACAGATTTATCTGTAAAATCGGCTGATTTGCTCATATTTAAAAGTACAATAACATGCAATGATTTATAATTTTTTTTGCTGTATCATTCTAAGCCAAAAGGACTTGTTTGTCTTTAAGTTTAATACCTTTATTGTATACATCTTAATTTAAGGAACAACTAACATTTAAGATTCAAATGAAGCAGCATTAATTTGTAGATAGTTTTGATTATTAACTTGTGATAACTAAAATTATAAACTTGAAAAAAATCCCAATTAATTTGGTTTGTTTGTCACTCAACAGTCATTTTTCGCACACAAGGGTTAATTAGCCTGGAACCTATGTTTAAAATGGATTCCGAATCACTACAAACATCCATACTCAAGGTGGGATTCGAACCCACAAACTGTTGAACCAAAGGCAAGAGCACTAACCATTCAGCTGCCAGCTCAGCCCAATTAATTTAAGTCAGTAATTAAGTTTTAGATATTTACAAAACACTAGTTCTTAAAATAAAATTTTGAGATAAATCCCATGAAATTTGTAATTCTGCCAGTTTATCTAATGTTTCAAACGCACAATATATTCTCAAAGGAATAAGAAACAAATAAGATGTATGCACTGCCCTGTACTTTTAATTACATATAAATGAGCATTGTGTATAAATTTAAAACAGGATGAATATAATATAACTTTTGAAGTTTGTATTGTATAAAAAACAGTTTTTCTATTGTAATAGAATTAAAAAGCAGCCAGTAAAAAATGGAGAAATTGTAGGTAATGGAAGAAAATATATTACTGATTAAAATGTTCAGTTGCACATTAATTATTATTAATTGAATATATATATATATATATAATTTTATTGAGGCATTAATAAAAAAAATTCATACAATAAATATCACTATATTTTTAAAAGACGTTAAACTTTGACACAATTATCAATCAAAAAATAAGAATCACATTTTTCAAAATGGCCATAACAGTGAGGTTAAATAAATAAATATTGAGAAGAACCTTCCAGTAAAAGTATATAATCAGATACCCTTTGATTCTCAGGGGATTTTTTAGATGCCAAGATAGAAGTGAAGATGTAATTATACAAAATTAGAATTGTCAGGGTTATTAGAAATTAAAGTTTATCACCAAATTTTATGCTAAACCAAGAAATACCCAACTTTACACTGAATCCATTTTATTGGCCAAGTTGTTCATGAGCATATTTAAAATAAGAAGATGGCTTGAAAACACAATAGATCAACCAGAAATAAACCAATATCGACATATTGTGACAAACTGAGGGGCATAACAAAGTATAGGTCACCAAAAATCTATTATTAATCAAATATAAAAAATCAAACCTTTCACTATTTACAGAATAGTAAAAAAGGTAAATGGGAATATTTAAAGTTATTAAAGTAACAAGAGACTTACAGTAAATATTGCAGTTTTAAAGAAGCCATCACTATAATGTTCTATTGCATTTTCCGTATAATCTCTTCCCTGAAATTAAATATATATATATATATATATAAATATTAAACAAATATAATAAATTTCACAGAGTTATCGATATTCACGAAAGGTTCTTACTAAATTACAATTTTAACATTATAGTTCTACGGTAAATAATAAAGCAAAAGAAATAGTTTTAAAAATAAAGTAATTTTATTATCATGTAGTAAATATTTACATAGATCTAACCACAATAATGATCATATTAAAAGAAATCGAATTTCCACAAAATTTGACTATTTAAAAAAATATGGTTTTCACTTTGAACAGTGCATATGAAATTAAAATATATAACAAATTATTTCAGTTTTCGAACCTCTTGCCTATTTTCTGTTCTATACAATCGATAAAGGCGCGGTCCTGACAAACAACGAAAGAAATTTGACATTGTTAAGTTTTATTTAAATAAATATATGTCACATAAAAACTTGTTTTCAAATACGATGATACATATTACTTTACTTTCCGGAAATAACAGGATTAAAATTACTAATCAAAATCTTTAGTTTGTTTTCCTTTCTATCTTCTGCTGATGCCATTTCTTTTTTACTCAAAAAAATTATATATATTTATATATCAGCAAATAGCTTATTATCTAGAGCACTGTAGAAATTATGCTTAAATAAGTAAAAATAATAAAATAACAAAACTACATCTTCTCAATCATCTGTTGAAATCGATAGATTGGGTAATCAATATTTGATATTTAATTGATTCGTTGTCGATGATTACTTATAGAACTCGAACGAACCAACATCATTTCATTGTTGGCATTTCTTGGTTAACAAATATTTACCGTTGAAGATTCATTATTGTAATTAAAACAAACTTTTTTAAGTGAAGACAATTATCTGACATGAAATTCAATCTCTTATTACCCGGTTATTAGATATAATTAAGAGGATTTTGGAAAAATATGCTTCTCAAATCATTATGTAAAATAGTTCTGAGTGAAACATGGAGTGAATAAAAATCATATGTTTTATTGAAAAGTTCTATGTGATCTGGTACTTATTGACAGAATGATTTCACAACAGCAAAGTAAAGCATCGATCATTTGCTAAGTCTAACAACAGAGATGGTTTGCTGCAACTCCGTGATTTTCCCTCTCAGATCTGTGGATCCCTGAATTGTCCACGTTAATTTGTGAAATCCAAAATACTTCCGCTGATGTAGCATGGATGAGAAGAGCAGTTTATTCTCTCAAGTATAATATTCTCACTTGACAGAAGTTCAAAATTATGAAATGAGTATATGTATGTGTTATCGTATTACATGATAAACAACTATGCTCTAATCACGATCAATTTGTATATGTCTGATCATTTTCTATTGAATATTCATAAGAGCATAATGGCACAATACTCAAATATAACCTCTGTTAATATAAACTGGATATGTGGATATTTTCTTGCTTTTACGTAGCCCTAAAGGAAGAAATTACCGACTGTAAGATCATGGAGCATTCCTTTGTTATACTTATGAACTACATATAATGCAGACAAACCTATAAGTTAAGATCCTATTTTATTTCAGATCCTATCTTGGTTGCCTAAATTAGACCAATTTCAGCAACCAAGCTTGGTCTTATCTTGGCCACCTAGATTAGTCCAATATAAGTTGCCAGACTTGGCCCTATCTAGGCAACCCACATTGGTCCTACATAACGAAATGTAGATCCTCCAGGATTGACTGCCAACACTAGACCAAGACAAGCCATGATTAGCCAATATAGGGCCAAGTTATTTTGCTACTTGGGGTCACTTGAAAGTAAAATACAAAAACTTTATGCTGACTGTAATCAAATGCAAGACTAAATGTATCATTTTGGAAACTTTCATCACCATGTTACCTATATTATTTTATACATCTCATTCAAAATAAAACTTTTGGATGGACATTTATTTTTATAAAAGTATTTCTAGAATTTTCATTACATTATCTAACTATTTTCTTTCTGTTTTGACTAATATTTTTGTTCCGCTTTCTGTTTTTGAATGTATACTTAAAACCAGTTTTGGCACGTAATATAAAGTGCTCAGAGCATAATTTCCATTTTATATATATTATAATACATTTTTGAAAAATATTACTTAAGTAATATTTTTCAATGCATCAATATTTTTGTAGCAATACTATTAAAATAATGCACAATTTTCACAATCTAACATTTTTCTTAACAATAAAAAGAATTTTAAATTAAATAGTTGGTATTTGTTATTTTTTATTTTAATAGAAATTTTAAAATGTATGTGACATCAGTATTATTGATCTACATAATATACAAAAAGTATTAAATACTCACATAACATTTAAAACACAAAATTGTTACGTAATTATTGTTATTAGTTGAATATTTAAATTTAACTTCTCACTCTACATAATTTTGAATTTTAATTTCTCCAAAGGAACAAAAAATATCAAATTTTTACCTTAAATACTATTATTATAATATATTGCCTCGATTTACTTAAAGGAATAAAATGCTTGGAAACCCTCATTTTGTACAGAGAATTAAAATTATGGCATGAAGATATTATTTTGCGCTAGAAATAGTAAATATGAAGGTGAAATTTGAAAAAAAAATTTTATTTTTTTATTTTATTTATTAATTTTTTTTGCTTGCCTATAAATAAAAAAGGAATAAATTATTTGTAAGAGAATTAAAAAATATGCTTATAAATATAAAATTACTAGGTATATATTTTTACCAAAACATTTTTTCAGTTAAATCTTAGATTTTGAATCAGATGTCAGATTTATTACTGATTCTTCAAAATAAATATTAATATATAAATATTATATAAAATATTTAAAAAATATTTCCTTCTCTCCCTCTCACACTTACATGTATATATATACATAAAAGATAGAAATATTGCATATATTAGAAATTACGGCATAGATGCTATATAATCCAGCATGGAAAATGTAAATTTTTTTTGGATACGAAGAAATGTTGCCAAGATGATGTTCACAATGATGTGAATACTAGGGTTTCCAAAATATAATTTTCTACATACTTTTTATAGGTCTTCATCACTATGACGTAATTTGTTAAAATAAACAAGAAAATCGGCCAAAAAACTACCCAAATTCAGAATTTGGTATACTGTATTATACTGCATCCGTGCCGAAATTATATTTATGTAGCAATACTTGATATTTTCTCTATTTATTATGCTGATTGCTTACCTTCAATTTTATATTTGTATTCTTTAAAGCCAATTGTTCTTTCGTGGCTGATTTTAAAAATAAATTTGTCTTGTCCGTGTTGAAAGCATCCTTTGGGGTATACTCGGAAAGTAATGTTTTTAGCTCTGCTTCCTTCCGTTCAATTTCTGAAATTTTTATTTCGCTGCGCCACTTTCAGCACACAATTTTCTTCAGCTCAAACCATGTTTAATTTTCAATTTTGGAGCCACTCTTCTGTTGTTTTGAAAGCTTTCATGTCATGAATTTCTCTTTAATAACAATACCGTTAATATACCAATAATTATTTTTATCATTTTTCTCAGGCAGGTAGCAAACCTGGTCACCGTCACCCGGACACGGTGGATGATTACCAGATGTCCCCAGGACATCCACCAACCATCCACAAAATGACGTCACGTATGACCAAATTGGGGCGGAGCTTCCACCTAACGAAGTATTCAGCATGTTTAATTTTTTTCATTCACAACCGAGCGACAAGTATATATTTACTAGATTTGCGCTGTTTATGGAACATGGAATTCAAATTTTCTGTAGAAATTGAAGAATTTATCACATTCAATATTTTATATAAAAGCAAGTTAAATTTATATATAAGTCACTTTTATAATATTTTTTGTTTTATAATATATACTTATTTATATATTCGATTAAATATTTTTCAGTAGATTAACAGGTGCTTGTGTAACCTATATGATAATAATTATTTTAATAAAAATTTTAAAAAATCGACTATATAATAAAGATATCAGTTGAATAATTAATAATAATTTCAAAAAACAATTATCTGGTAAAATTTCACAAGATTTTTCAAAACTATTTTCATTTTATTCAAGTCTTCCTCATTAAAATTGCTTTTTAAAATTAGAAAAATATTTGGAATATTTTTAGTCTTTAATAGAAATTAACTGAATGAAGCCTTCGTTAATTTAAAACACTGCAGAAACTTTAATTTGAATACTATAGTATAGTTATATATTGAAATTGCATTAAATACTTGAACTATTTAATGTAATAAATAAATCCATTTGAATTTTTTATTTAAATATTAGGAAACAGATTCTGTAATAAAATGTAATTATTTTTTAAATTAGGATTTTTAATATAATGCAAATGCATAAGTATTTGCAGCAAAAAAATATTTTTTTTTAATGATTTTCCATATTAGTTATTATTTATAGTTTATAAAAATTCATTTTAAAGAAATATTGTTAACTTTATTATAAAAAAGTTGCATGGGCAGTTGGAATAAGTTTTATGTTATTTAAATTTTGTCCTCCCTTTTTTCCTCTTCCAAATTTACTTCAGAAATAATATTTGTTGCTGATATTTAATTCGAAGTATTACATGCAATATTTCTTGGGGTTTTGGGTATGATTATGTTTTCAAATATGAAAATATTAACAAATACGCAATACAATAATAATGCAAGTTAAAATGTAAATAAACTTTCATTGGAGTCAATATTTGGAGTGACGTTATTAATGACGTGATTGTGTTTCTGGTATACAAGACACAGGGATCCACAAAACAGACACCAGTGAAACACCATCCACAAGCAACGCGGAATGCAGGTTTGCTGCCTGCCTCAGCTAAGCTAGCAAAACCTTTTCAAGTTGAAGATGATATGTTTCTCTGTAATATTTTTGCTGGTGTTGCTTCCTTTTCTAAGCGTTTTTTTCCTTTTTAAAATTGTTGAGAGGCTAAAAATATTTTTCTAAAAATATTTTCTTAAAAATTCCCTACTTTTTGGCAATTTTTGTTTTATTTATTATTCTTCTCCTATTTGTTTTAGAATTAGGCGAATATTTAACTTTGACTTATGAACACCTTTGTTTCTTCAACTATGACATTATTATAATTCTCTAACGGAACTGTCTCAAACGTTTTTGACAGGTAAAACTTCAAATATTGAATTTTTATAATGAAAGGAAACTAACTAGGGCTCAATATTTAAGGAATTTTCCCGCTCTTTCTTTTTTCACGCACAAGGAGGAGAGGAGTTGAGTTTAACACAGTTTTTCCCATCACATATCTGATATCCACGTGTCAGAATAAAAAACCCACAAAAAAATTAATTCATAAGAAAAGTTTCAAAATTTTAGTTGACAAATGAGAGTTAAAATTATCATTGTGTATATTGTGTTATGGTAAGGTCTTGCCTCAGTTTGTTCTATAGTTAATTATGACTCTTGAACAAGACAAGCTCGTTATGCCATTGGCTATGCGGATTTAAATCAGTAGGGACGCACCCTACTGACTCAAATTCGCATAGTCAACGGCACAGCGAACTTGTTTAACCAGAGTACTACGATGATGAATGTACACCTTTTCTCTCCTCCGATAGATGGCACCACCAGAGGACTCACTCTCTCAGTTTTGACATTGCTCTCAAAGAGGAGGAAATTTTCACCAGACCATTACACCCATGGTAAATGCTCAAAGACTGACCATAGGACTTTTGATTCCACCGATTTAAAGAGTACGTATATCACATGTGTTCGATGGGTCTTTGGTGGTAATGGGTATTCGAACAGCTCCCTTCAGGACGGAAGGCCCATGCCCTAACTACTAGGCTATCATGGTCCCAGGCAGGCACAGTTTGTAAAAAGGCGAGTGTTGATAATATTAGAGATATATAATATTAGATTTGATATTAGAGATTCGTAAATATGATATCTCTTGCATAAAAGATTACCAAATGTATCTAAAAATGTCCCATTTGACTTCATTACAATTAAAAAATAACATGTTACATTTTTATTCATGCAAATTTACATTCTTACATGTTAGAGGCAATACTTTTTAGAGTTCTGTATAAAATTTGAACTAAATATATTTCTTATACATCTATCTGCAATATTTTAATAAATTTTTATTGCATAATCTTTTTATGAACAGAAAGAAAATTTCTACAATACTTTTGTACCTAACAGAATTATTATAAAACTCAATTTACTGGGATTAAATCCTACGTGTATTAACTAAAATTTGGTTGTAAACAGTATTAATCTAATAAAATGTAAATGAAACATGCTATAAAAGAAAAAGCAATGTATGACGTTTTCATTATGAAATTATTATTTCTAACATTATACTATTAGATAAAATTAGATTTCTTACTTTAAGGTTTGATTTAAAATTAAAGCAAAAATGTTAGCAATTTCGACTTAAAACATTTTTTTAAACTCACACAAATTAACCATCTATTAGGATAAATGAGATTTTACAATATTTCTAGATTATAACATTTCCTCACATGAGTTATTTATTAAGCCAGTCAACAAACTTGCACTTCGTATCCCATATTTTAAAAGAAAAAATGTATAAGTTTTGTTAATCTAATTCAACTTTTCAAAAACTTAAATTGGTTATGATAACACTATTTGTAATTTTTAATGTGGATACCATACAAATAGCATTAAAAATTAAAATTGATTAAGAATATAACCACGATAAAGTTGATTTTTTAATGTTTTTCTTAACTCTTAATTTTCAATAAATTTTAAAAAGTTATTTTTGATAGCATTATATTGAATAACACTATATGAAAAACCGTACATGTATATATTTCTTAATATTTAAATGTTATTTTTTAATTGTAGAAAATGTTTAATCAGTATATTCCATTTTTATTTATTTATTTCTTGCTATATGGATACAATATACACATTAGAATTGATCGAACTAGAATCTATAATAAGCAAGGAATTCTGATATATAACTAGCTTCTACTTTTTAAATGGAAAACATGTCTATGAATTGTTGAAATAAAAGCAACAATATGTTTATAATTCAACTACACATTTTAAGCTCATTATCAACAACAAAAAGTTACTGAATTCTTAAGATTTTTTTTTTCAGTTGAAAGCATCATATTATTAAATAGGTTCTGAAATTTACATTTAACAACACATTTCATTTTCTTAAAAGATTCCACATTTACATATATAAATATATGTCCTTCTTGTAATACATAAAATAATACATTTATTATACGACTATCAAGCATTTTATTTGAAGGTTAAAAAGTTGTTAAGCTAAATTTTCATTCATTATCTTACATTTGATTCAACTAGGTTTTTTTCGTAAATAGATGAATCTTTTTAGGCTTTTTTTTTTTTAAGAATATCGTGTAAATAAATTTTTCAGGATATAAAAATTTTTTTTTTAAATTTTGTACTACAATATTCATTTAATTAATCAGCATTTATAAATAAAATAAATGTGTTAGTGCTGCCATCTATTGTATTTATTTCGAAGTAAATTAATTTCGGCTATTTTATTTATTTATTTATAATTTCTAAATTAATTTATGGTAAATTTATGTTTCTAGAAAAATAAGAAACATAAAAATTAATATTTACAATGTAAATTATAAAGATTTTGAGAATGACCTCTCACTACAATGAATACCCTCTCAGTGGTACTCAATACAAAACTTTATGAAGGAAATTAGCTAAATAAATTCTGAGAACAATTAAATATAATATGCTTGTTTTCAAATTAATTTCCAGGATTCATGACACATTCTGTAGAAATATTCAGATAAGCTGTTAATGTTTCATATTTATCTGAAAATGTAGATGCTATTACAATAAAGCTTGTAAATTAAGAACATAAATTAAAATATTATTTTAGCAAATGAACCTATTCCAAAAATATATCAAATCTAAAATAATATTGAAGTTATGAAAAACATAAGTAAGTTGAATACGTATAAATGCATACACATAAATTTGGAATACTATTACAAGTTCTTAATTAATAAGTAGAATTATTATAAACCTACATAAATAGTTTTACAAAATTGAAGAAATTAAAAAAAAAATGTAAAATGTGAGTGAAGTTGAAATAAAGTACTGCAGTAAGTTATTTCTTAGATTTAATTAATTTATTATATTTGAAAAATAATATTGTTACACACATTAAAACTTTATGTCTGGAATATAAATCTAGAACTAAAAGATGTCTTTAAAAATGAACCATATGTGTTAAATATTAGTTTTTAAAACTTTAATAACTTCATTTTTATACATTATTTAAAATAACTTATATCACTATTATAATATTATGTATCTGCAGTAATTTGCAGGCATCCATTCTAGCGTTGTGTGTGCCAAGGAAAAAGTTCTGTTATACGCTTCAATATCATCCATACATTATTTTATGGAATGGAAATCTCTTTAGACGTCGTGATTTTCTCTCAGAGATATGAAAAAAATTAAGCGTATATAAAAAAGTTGGCTTCAAAATATCAAACACCTTGATTAATTTGCAGCCTAATTGTTAGGTAATATTTCTCTACTTATATTATTCCAGGGTAATTTTCATTTTTTCCGATTGCTCCTTATAATTTTTCTTTTTCAAGAACTGAGCAGCCCTCTGCTCGATTAGAGTTGTCAACATTTTTCTACAAGTCAGACGATCTTAATTTTCTGTTCTTTAAATTGATGTTTTCGGTGCTATGAAGTGTGATGATTTTATATTTGTGTGTGGTGCGGCAGTTTGATATAAAAACATTAAGTTTACAAATGACTATAAGTTAATCTGTGGATTATTTATGTAATGTTTTATTGTTGTTGGATGACAACAATAACCACATTAATGCAAATATTTTCTGATTTTGAAATTTAGTAATGGCATGGATGGCTTCACTTATACTAATTAATAATATCCTTTGAAGGAATTGTGTCTGAAAATACAATTGTCTTCATTTATATATATATATATATATATATATATATATATATATATATATATATATATATATATATATATATATATATATATATATATATATATATATATATATATATATATATATATATAAAATGGAGAAATATATTAATTATCCTTGAAAAAATTTGGATATGATTAAATGCATTTAGATCCGTCCACAAACCTATTTACTTCGGACAAAGACTGCTACTGTTAGCAAAGTTTTTCAGTTTTCCAAGCTACTACTGCTTATGCTGTTTACATGTTGTTATCTGATTCTTATTAAGTGCCATATTTGTATAACTCAAGATCTCAATTATTGAATAGCTTCTCTCATAGCAGGAATTAAAAAAAGAATAATGTATGAAAAATGGTGATTATGTTGCATGGTGCTTTTTTTACGAAGCGAATTGTAAAGTGATGAATTATTAGACAAAAATGTTTGACATGACTTTCATACAGAAGACGCTCGTTTTTACGAATCTCTAATTTATGAAGTATTGGTTAATTCCTAATAGGGTCCCAAAGACGCAATAATAAATTTAATTCCCTGTTACAAGCCAAAATTTTGAAAAATCTCTTTTTTCACAAATTTACTCCTTCATGCATTTTTTTGTTTACGTTTATTTCTAATCAATTAGTGTCTTATTCATTTTTTTACTTTATGTTGAGAAACTTGGATCAATTTCATTACTGGAGCATCTTTGAATTTTGAATAACTACAAAATTAAGAAACAATTAATCAATGTAATGAATAAAAAGTAATTTCGATTATAAAATAAAAATTAAAGGTAAACATTTTTTATAAAACCTAGTATGATTTATACCAGTAAATTTTGAGATAATATTATGAGGCAGCAACAATTATCAATCACTCACATTGAATTTTTTGAAGTAATCTGTTTGGAATTTCTTCCGCCTAACTGTCGACTGTGCATGCATTTGAGAATAATCAATAGCTTAAAGTCAAAACATGATGTGAATCATTTCGTCTTGGATCATATTTTGGAATCACCTTATGAAATTGAGATTCTAGCATTCTAAGCTCAACGTTTTTGTGTGAAGTATGTGCTTTTAATGTTTTGCAGGAAAATAAAACGATATCTGAATCTTTTTGAACGAAAAAAAAAATTATCTGGCGACTTGAGTGAATGAAGTTGAGTTATTCATCCATGAACTTCAAAAAATCTTGAAGTGAAATTTCAAACCTGAATTCAGATAAAATTTGTTCGTAAAGCGTTATTAAATTATCAAATGATTGAGAGCTAAATTGAGAGAATAAACTAGAGTGGAAAAGAACTTTCAGATATGAAACATGAAGAAAAATATTTAGTGTTGCCACTACCTGCAAAACAAGCAGATGAATAATCAAGATTAAGATTCTTATTGAGAAAAACACAGTGCAATGCATTTCTACATCGGAAGAAAGGTGTTTATGAAAATTTAGTTTTGAAATAGAAAAATTGTTAGTGATTACTTTAACTGATTTTTCCTTACTTTAATTGAATTTAGAATTGTTTTGAATTATGGGAATTTTATTTTGCAAACATATAATGCATGCTAAATAATTTTCTTTAAATATTACTATGTTTATATTAAGAGAGAACAGTATAGTAACAAATAATTTTACGATGTAACAATTTATTTTTTTCTGTTTTACGAACTTTCGATTTTAACGACCATTTAAGTAATCCTTACAGCCTCTTTCACACAAGGCGACTTTTAATGGATAATAAAAATTCGTCTGATATTTTGCGTAAGAATTATTAAAATACCTCACAATAAATCGGTCTCTTTCACACTGGACGGAAAACGGATTTCTATCAGACGATCCCGTTGTAGCTGTTGTTCAAATGATTGAAAAATAACGGTATCGTGTCGTTTGCACTTTTCAGTGATGCAGGTGTTCGAAAGGACGTCTTCATACTAAACGATATTTCTGTCTGTCTTGTCTCAGATTGTTAAAGGGTTTTGTGTGTGTTTTCCCTGTTTTTAGAGAATAGGTAAACTATTTGAATATTTAAAAAGAAAAACAATAGTGTTGTAATTTTAAGGGCATAATGAGTGAAGAAATAGACACCAACATATTAATTTCTTTTGTAGGAGCGAGACCTGTCTTGTGGGACAAATCTTAAGAAGTTTATAAAGACAGGAATATCAGAAAGATACCACTTTTGACAGGGGTGGACATTTCTTTGCGTAAACTTGATGTTTATGTTAGAAATTTCTATTAGGTGCGATTAAAATTCTTAACATTTTTATACTAGCATTATTCACATAAACTAAAACTGAAAAATAAATCAGCATATATTTTGCATTATAAGATTATTATTATAAAAATTATATATTCATGGTTACTTATGTTTACAAAAGAAATGTTACATGGTTATACTTAATGTTTACAAAAGAAAAAAAAGCAATAACAAAGTACTAAATATTTAGACGTGGACAATATTATGATGTAAAGTATAATTTAATATAGCTTAGTTTTGCTTATTCTAATTATTATGTATTACTTTTTTTTAAAATTATGTTTAAGATTTATACTGTTGGCGTATACCGAATTAAGATGAAGTGTACCTATTCACATATACATATTTCTTTACAGATACAATCCATAATAATATAAGCTATAATAGGTGATCGTGAATCTCCCATAAAGAATGATTCGAGTAAAAAATGTAAAATATTAAAATTATCGTCCACGATAAAAGTCGCCCAGTGTAAAACGTATTCGTAAAAATGAGAATTTATTTTAGAAGTTTTTATAGGAGGTAGAAAACACACATATAGTGTGTTTGTACAACAAAAACACTGTTCATATACTACTCACTTTCTAAATCATATGTTACAAGAAAATCGGAAGAATATTTCGTATATTGCGACACGTAAAATAGGGTCTACGAGGCTAATTGGTGATAGGTAAGAGATTTTTAAGTGATTGAAAGATTATAAGCACTTTTTAGCCATATGAGACAAATAATTCCAATATAAATAAATTCTTTATATAATCAAATAATCACATATTTATTAGATCTTCTCTTAAATAATGGAGCATTATTCTCAGAATTGAAAGAAACAAAAAGAAATGGATAAAAATGTAAGAGTCCATTATAATATTAAGATAAATGGTCTTGCAAATGTGAACCTCAAAATGTGTTCAAGTAAAGATTTGCAATTCCATACACTGTTTGCGGTTAATTGTATTTATTTATATAAAAGACAGCGGATGTAAATTTTCTTATCAACATTTTGGTATATTAATGCATTTTTTTCCTGATTATTTTCAGAAAGGTATTTTTAGTTTTGAACTTCAGAATATATTTAGCTATACTACTACTGAATTCTATTTTATTATTCTATTATTTAATATATTTAACTATACAAACCCTAAATTCTTAACAACTATAAATATTTTTAAAGTAAAAAAATCCTAAAATGTATGTAAAATTCTATTAAAAATATTTTGTTAATTTTTACTTAACCGTTTTCTGAAACCCTCATGTAAAATTATGATTTCAGTAAACTATCTTCAAATCATTTGTTGATGTCAATCGTTGAAAATAGAGAAAATGCTGAAAAAAAAAGTCATTCTGATTATTTTAAAATACCAATATTAAAAAATTATAATTTTACTAAGAAAAAGAAAAATTACTATTTTGTGAATAATTTTTTTTTGGCAACAAATGTTCTCACATGAATCAATGTGTGTGATCTGTGTTATTGCGAAACAGGAGAAAACTTTGTTCTGGTAGTTAATTTTAAATTCACGAATTTAGAGATAAAAATTTTAATTGTGGTTAAAACATAAAATTTAAGCTGTTAAAACATTTGGTAAAGGTTACATTATAAGATTAATAGGGATATACACACTACACATATTTATTTAGTAAGAGTAAAAGAAGATTGGGATTAGCACGTTTTTGTATAATCAGAATAAATAGAGAATAGGATCTAACAAAAATAAATTAACGAAACTAAAAAATGAATATGCTGAAATTTTTTTAGAGACTGGAAGATATTATTAATTCAATATTTAGTCTAATTATAAAGTGTAGACACACACTCCTTACAAAATTATTATTATTCCAAAAATTGCTTACTTGAAACTTATTTGAACTTTTTTAGAACTCTTATATTTCAGCGGTTTACATAAGCAAGTTTATGTGTAGATTTAATATGGTAAAAATACCTTTATTGTATCAACATTCAATTATAATTCATTTTATCAATTAACGTATTTCTATTTAAAATTTAGTATTTGAATAAGGACATTTTCTCATGTAAATAACTTTTTTTAAAAATGTAAAATTTGTTTTTTTTCTTAATTATTTTTGTCCACGTCTATTGTATAATTTACACCGAACGAACTAAATTGTTCTTTTTTAATTTTATAGTATATGACAAGTTAAAATTATTTGAAAAGTTAATATTTTGTTGTATTGTAGTATCTGTAATTTTGTGAAATTTGTTGACTTTAAATCAATAGTATATTCTGTATTCGAACACACAAATCGACACTAAAACTTAGTAAATCGAATATCCTATTTAATGTTACAAACACACAAAATTATAAATTCTTGATAAATTTTCAGCGTTTATTCTAAAGATTATTTGTAAATAAAAATATTTTCCAGTAATTTTTGGCAATTAAAACGAATAAAAAGTTTTTTCTTTAAATTTTTGCAAAAAAGTAGAAAATGCTATAATAATAATTGATGTAATATAATAATTTGGATTCCACAATAATGTTAAATTGTAATATTTAAAACTACCAATTTGCGATACGTTAAACTGAAATCGTTTTCGAACTTAATGCTGTGAAGAATTTCCCGCCAAATTGTATTCCAACAAAAAGAAAAACAAGAATCGACACATTTTTCACTTAGGGAAAGATGAACCGCCTCTAAACATTAAAGTTCTGTTATTCGAGTGGTCTCCAATAAATCTCACGTGCATGTTGACCAGGTCCTGCTTCCTTTAAGTTAAAGGATTGACATTTGTGTTTTTCACATGCATTCATTTACCTCAGACAGAATGTTATTCCTTATTGCCATTCTACCAGAGAGAAAAGATCAAAGATCAAACATGCAGGCGATAATAATAAATACTTATTTTGTCAGATATTATGTGAAGCTCTCCACGTCATGATCATAAGAAAACGGAAAAAGAAAGTTTATTTTTTGAAAAATAAATCTGAATAAGTTGGTCAAGGATTTTTTAGAAGTTATTCGTGTATTTGCACTTTATGCCTCGGGATTCAGTGGGGTTTCATAATTGAAATGTCTTTTCCCCGCTGGGAATAAGGTTTGGGAAATCTTAAATTTTAATTATTGTTTAGTCAGAAATTAAAACTAACATAACTTGGAGTCTTAGTACCACGCATTTCGTTTTAGTTTAAATATTAAAAGTACAAATTCTAAGCTTCATATTATTTATTATTCATTGTGTTGAATATTTTATTTTTTAAAGATATTTTGTATTGTTGATAAATAGGACAGTGTTTTATTTTCCGAAATATTATTTCTCACTCTCTTGAAAAAATTATTCAGGTATATTAACTTAGATTTTATTTTTATTTTTTATCTGTCTTTTGGCCTGGAACGACATATGAATGTTGCTAATAGCTTATAATATTCAAAAAGTCATTCTGTTCATTTAAATAAATTTTAGAGCTTAAAACAGCAAAAACATATGAACATTTTTCTCAGATCTAAAAAGTTTCCGAATCCTGCGAATCTCCAGTCGAATCCTTCGAATATTTCGATTCCTTTTTCGAAGAATAAACCAAAAAGTAATAAATTAACTCCAGAGCGATGATGAAAGTTTTTAAACTAAAATCTGGAAAATACATAGAAAATAAAATTTAAAAAGTTGAGCGTAAATAATAAATCGATAAAATTTCAATTTTCAAAAACGCTAACTAAATTTAGTGAAAATAAAAATTGAATTCATAATTAAATGCGAATATGATAAAATGTTATGATTCGTAGGTCATCGATGATATTTTTCTAAAAACTCCCCTTGTATAAAATTCAATATTACATGTTTATTAAAGTAAACTTCTATGACAACGTATGCTTATGTGAAGCGTTAAAAAATACTAACACATAAGACCTTTCCTCAAAATAAAAATTTATTACAATAAAAGAAGATTTTTGGAGACAAGTTTGTATTAATCTTCTTTTCACACGAATAAATTTCAGAATTTATAATAAGAAGAATATATAAAAAAATTTCAAAGATCCAAATTTGATTTTCATAATGTTAATCGAATATACCAGGGTCATTGAGAAAATAAGTTTACCATGGCTCATAAAAATAAACAATACAATTACATAAAAAAGATTTATTGCAAATGATACAATATTTCAGCAATTTCTTATAGTAAGAACAATTAAAATTGTAGCATTTGAAATGCTATGGGAAAAGTCTTTGTATACCAGTATCATAGTAGCCTGGGAATAGAGCCAACATGTCACAGCTTTTTACAAGTCTTCGTCTGTGGGGAAGAGATGTCCGGAGAAGAATTTCTGGTGTAAGAACAGATAGATGTCTCTAAAAGTAACAAGGAAGAGTAACAAGAGTAACGGGAAAGTAAGGTGGATGCTTAAGCAATTCCCAGTGAAACTTCTCCAGGAAATTAATTTGTGGAATTCGCCGTATGAGGACGAGTATTCCACGCATCCTTCTGAATGTTTTAGTCGCAAGTTCTTCAAAGTTGTGCAGTAATGTTCGGCGTTTACTGTTGAATTCCTCGACAAAAAACCAATAAGCAGAATGATTTTTCTGTCTCAGAAGACCGTGAAATCATTTTCTGTGTGGATATAGTTTGCAAGACTTTCGTCCGTACCGGATATCCGCTGTGACGTCAATGCATTGATTTTTGCTTGGTTTTATGGGATGAAGTAATGAGCACAGACTCATCACCTGTAACGATCCTATCGAGGTTTTTCGTCACTTTCATCATGTTATCGTCAGAAAATTACATCTGGTCCAAACACTAAACACAAATGACGATGTATTTCTATCAGCGGTGCTTCTGTGAGTTCAAGACTTTAACACTGATCTCACTTCGTAGTCAACGGGAGAAGAAATAAGATCCGACATCTTTACACACTATGATAGCCACCCTCAATCTACTCAACATGTGTTTTCTCATTTCGGCCATATTTCTGAGCCATCTTTTTAGGCCGTGAGCTCGACACTCTTATCTTGCATCTTTGATCCTGCAAGCTAGAGGCAATATAATTCCAATTGCATTTTAATATTCAATGTCAAATATTACTATTTACATAAAGTTCTAAGTTGGTAGAATGCATATTGTTTTGAGAATTTTAAAAAAATTGTGGAACTACCATGCAAAAGTTTTGTTAATCCACAACTTTAGCTGCTCAAATTTTTTCTACCATGTTCCTCACTCCAGAATTATCTAAAGAAAAATGCAGTTATATATAAAAAAATAAATAAATAAAATAAAATAAAATAAAATAAAATAAAAAAAGCGCTGTACACATGCTTCTGGGTGTAGACAAATAAGCTAGTATGTTTTGTTGTTGATAATTACGTTTTACTTAATATTAATTTTAACGATGAGTTCAATTTTGCATTGTTGTTTGCAGTGTGGGGAAGGAAAATCTTGGAATTGTCTCTCCTTTTTCTGAAAAAAGTTGGAGCAAATTAAAGGACTGCGTACACAAATGGATATTACTTGATAATTATGAGCGTAAATTTCTGAGGACTGAATGCTTCTGGGAGAAGACGATGTAACATTTTTCTAATAACCCTCTTATTGCTTATCATGTTTATCAAATCATCCTAATAATAACCAATCAAATTCTAAATAAGCTTAACTTGAGCAGGTTTTTAATTTCTTTATCAAACACAGGGCATACTTAAAGAGGACAAGATTTGGAACAAAAAACATCTACATCGCTCGGCGCAGAATATTATTCCGATGTAAACAAAGATATTCGTATAGTGCGCCATCTATAGACTTATAATTGCAACAGACGACAGTTTACCTACTGATAAAATTCTTGAATTGAAAATTCGCAAAAGCACATTCAAATATAAATAGATTACATATTCAAGCATATGCGTTTCATATCAGATTAGCATAACTTAACATAACACTAAACATTTCAGAAATTATTTTTGCCAAACAGTTACACCTAATGAAATCATACCGCAAGAAAATGTTTCGAAGACATATTTGCTTTTTGTATATTTTTTAAAACATGCAGTCTATAATACATTCATATATATTTTGCAGTTTTACTTCGGCAACGTTTGTTAACAGTTGCACTTTTTTAATTTCTTGTCTTCATGCTAATTAGATCTTATTCGATGTGATTTATTTTCATTGAAATATGAGAAAATTTTTCCTGATAGTCACCAATTTTGGACATCAGTATTGTTCTTAAGGTAAGCATCATTAGGAGTGGTTGCCATTTGTACGATTTTCGGAATGAATTTTATTGATTAGATATTTGTCTTGTTACCGCAGATTGATGTATTGAAAGTTACTGACTCAATAAGAAATAATTCCTTTATTTTTATGAATTAGAGATAATATTAGGCACAGCAGTTTTTAAAATACAATTAAAAAAATCATTCATTTATTTTTTAAAATTATTTCTTCCATTTAGAAAATAATGTTGCTATTGATAAAATATATATAATGAAGTGTAGAATATTTAGCAGAGTAAAAGCAAGTGGTTAATCTGTGGTTTGGGTACCCTTTTCTCGCCAAATGGCGATAGACGCGCAAAGCGTGGTAACCCTGACTATTTTATCCTAAATGCACTCCTTATGGCATTTCTGTCTTTTTTGTTATATTTTGTTATACAATTATATGTGTATTTTTTGTTATACAATTCATAAAAAAAACATTGTTTTTGTTTTCGTTGCCATACCAACGGTGAAATTCATTAAGAACACGGATTTCGGTTTCGTCGCCATAGAAACGTCGTTTTTGCATAGTGTCTCTTGGAGCATTCAACTCCGCGAGACAACTCGCAAAAAACGCGCCAGGTGGCGACTTTTTGAAAATGCGCCAAGCAGGGGACTCAAAGTACATTTTCACCAAACAAAGAAATATTTGAACAAATATGTTTCAAATGTATACTTATTTTTTTAAGTATTGAAAAATCACATATTGAATGAATCATTCATCTAGTCTGTCAAAATAAGACTGATATTATCATCACATACTGACTGAGTCATTCAGTATGTGGTGATAAATTCAGTTTTATATTTGAATGTCATGAAGATGATTTAAAAGACTTGATAGAGCCATAGGTTGTAAATATCCACGAAGTGTTAATTGTAAGTTTTATACAGTAAGATGAAAAGCAACCAAAGTAGATTACACTTAAGCTGACAAGTGATATGACAGTATGTAAGACAAAGTTTGACATAAGTGATATGACAGTATTACAGTAACACCAGATGTCATACATACTTGTCAACATTAGAGGAAAAAAAAATCAGTAGATTCTACTGATTTTGAGGGGAAAAAAATCAGGAGACACTACAAGCCACAATTTTGCTTGAAACAGAATGCTGTAGTACCGCAAAAAGACACAATTTTGATCTTTCGATTATATATTCTGAGAATTATTTATATTAAAAGTATTTTGTGTCTATCTTAATTTTTTAATAAAATATTCACCAACCTTATAAAGAAACTATGAAATATAAAAGAATATACTACATGTAAAAATAAACATCAACGTTTATGTCCCAATATCTATTTTATAAAGTAACTTTTAGTATACTAGTGCAATTTATAAATATTAAATTTACAAAATTAGGTCGAAACATAAAACATAACATAAAAACAAAAATTAATTTTATTTAATGACAAATACTTTGTTTGATAGCAATATTTTCCAAATTAAATTACTAATAACTTGTAATATTCCTCCTAATTGAACTGCTTATGTAAACAGGCACCTGGTCTGTAATATTAATTATATGATTGTCCATTCGTAGGAGTCTAGGCGACCAAGTGGTTACAGGGCCACCTCCAACGGCGGACTCGAAACTCAGCGGAAAATATTTAAAAAAAGAATATTTATATTATCAATCTATTAATGCACCTTCTGTTGACTAGTTGAGCTCCTAAAATAACTCGATAGACTTTTCCAGCAAAATCTCGACTGTTTTTAAGATTTTCACTGAAATTGTCAAAAATCAGTAGATATTCATACATTATCGGGAAATCAGTATAAATGATGAAAAATCAGATGTTTCACGAAAAAAATCAGTAGAGTTGGCTGCTATGTGTCATATCAGTTGCATTTACTTGGAAGATATTGATATATTGATTCCATTTTGATTAGTGTTACAATGTATCTTTATTTAGATTCACATAGCTAGCTGGTCAATTGAATTATGGATTTATGATTACTGCGCACATATGAACAATAATTCAACCGAGGTAAGCGTTTTTAAGTAGATTTTAAGCACAATAATCATTCACGCACTGGGTGAGACAAACAGCTGAACAAAAAGCAATAGTGATGACATTATAGCAAGGCAATTTTTAAGTCAATATCACATTTTTCACCCGGCTCACGTTTTCTAAATGAAAATATCTATTCTACATACTCCCTTTTCCTTAGAGATTTCATAAATCTCCCATCATTTTCATGGAGACATTTGATATAAACTTGGTATATGAGTGTTTTTATCAATTCCATTCTCATTTAAAATGCAAAAATACATGCAGATTTCTAAAACTCATTGTTATGGCATATTTATTTTTTAAAATTGTAATAATCATACATAAAAATACTAGAGAATAATAAGTGCTTTTCGAATTACCATAACATTCTAAATATTTTGTCTTGTTTCTTACAACTGTGTGATCTTTGACCGACTCCGCGCGTCAACATATCAGAAACATAATTGCTGACATAGCATTAAGCGTCAAGAAATAAAAGAGATGACATGGCAAGAATATTAAACTCTATACCTAGTTGTAATAATATTTTGTTAGTATTCTTGATACCCCAATTTTCAAGGATTTAGCTCTTTAATTTTATTTTACAAATATATATTTTATCTACATTTGCAAAAATATAAAGTAAATTAAGGATTTTAAATGAATTACACTATATATTTTTAATGAATTTTGGATAAAAATCTTTTAAAGAATTTAATGTCATATGAATATACCTTAAAATTATAATTCATATTTTTCTACATTAGATTATAGTAATGAATTTTTATTTCAATAAAACTTAGAAAATAAATTGTGCTAATGTTAAACTTATTTATAATGTTGTATTTTTTTTTTTTTTTGAACGAATGAAAATTTACCTTTTAAAAATGTGCTGATTTTGAATATTTTTCGAAACATTGTATTTATCTTTTTATATAAATCATGCATTTCATTATTTTTATTTTTTTAATCTAAAGAACAATGCATCACACACACAAACACACGCACGCACGCACGCACACACACGCACGCACGCACGCACACACGCACACACACGCACACACACGCACGCACGCACGCACACACACACGCACGCACGCACACACACACGCACACACACGCACGCACGCACGCACGCACACACACGCACGCACGCACGCACGCACGCACGCACACACACGCACGCACGCACGCACACACACGCACGTACGCACGCACACACACGCACGCACGTACGCACACACACACACGCACGCACGCACGCACGCACGCACACACACGCACCATTCAAATCAGCTGCAAATTCGATTTCAATAATACCATGATTGATTAATTTAAAACTACTTTGATTTAAAATGTATATCTCTTTAATATTTATATTATTTAAATATTATATTTATTTAATTTAATGCATTCCACATATTCTTTTTACTTTCTTGGAAATATTTCTTTTCGAAATAAATGACTATTTTTTATTAATAATTTTTTTTTAAATTAACTTTTCCTATGTTAATAAAGTTTGTTTTCTTAGAATTTCAACATTTTGTAGAAATTTATGGCAAAAAAGATCCCCAAACTCAAAAAGAAAGTCCGATTTTTGAAGAAATTTCGTATGTAAAGATACTTTGACTTGCTATATATATATATATATTCAAATAAATAAAATTTGGTAGAAATTTGTAGATTGGAACTATACACTCGGGAGATTTATGTGAGGAACGATTCTCAATATGTAGATAGAAATTTCAGATGAATTTCAATTGTTGATATTTTTCATAGATAATAATAATACCTCACTTAAAGAATTATGCTTATTACGAGTACAGATTAATTTTTGAAACAAATAATATAGGAATAAAAATGATTGACAGATAGAATCGAACAATCGTTAAACAAATCTATGAAGTGATGCAGAGATATACCATGCTGGCAAAAGTAGGTCAACAACAGTTGTCAGCATCAAAACGGCAGCAATCAACAAAGTCAAAATAGAACAAGAATGCAGATAATTGTCTGAAGGTTTGTCATAACACTACATTTATAATTTTTTATTAATTATCCTTTAGAGAAGAAAGATATTGGACACATGTGTAACTAACAGGCACTTTGCAAAAGATAAAAATTTAATTTACATTCACATCACCGGCAGGTTCGATTTCAATGATACTATAATCGGTTCATTTAAAATTACGTTGATTGAAAACGTATGGCCTTAATAACAAGTGCAGCTTTTAAATATATCATAACGGCCACCGCAGACATATTTAAAGATTTCCACAGCAACGCGGAGCTCTTATCCTTATTAGGGAAGGTCACACATGTTCTTCACAACATGGTGTTATGATCTAGTGTACAATCTACTTCGAAATGCGGACCCCATTTGATAAACATTTTTAGGACACTTACTGTCCTGCGGTAGACCGTTGAGCGGTTATCATGGTTGTAATGGTCTGGAGAAAATTTACAGCCCCTCCATATCAATGCCAAAATTGAGGAAGTGGATCCTCTGATGGTGCTATCTATCGAAGGAGTGTGGAGGAAAGTCGTACTTTCACTTTCGTGGTACTCCGGTTAAACGAAAGATGCACCCTACTGACTTAAATTCATAGCCAATGGCATAGCTAGCTTGGCTGGTCCAAGTGTCACAAGTAACAACAACAGGAGACTTACAGCACAGCTGTTCGCAGACAATATTTTAAGATTTGTGTTACTTTTCTTTTGTGACACTGTTGCTGACTTAATTTTCAACGAGATAAAGCCCTACCACATATTGCGCATATTACTAAGAATGGTCTTGAAGCTTATTTTATTTTTTTTTTTACTACTTTTTGTTCAAATAAAATCTCCAAATCCATTTTCAATAGAGTGCATTTGGAACGTTATCTGAAAATGATTGCTAACTTCACGAAACGTTAATGACTCCATGCTGTGTCTACTACTAAGCTTAAGTGTTTACAATACACTGAGCTGTGTCAAAACCATCGGGGTTTTGGCACAGCTTAAAGAACCGAAAGCCATTGAAAGGCATTTTTTCATTCCCCGTGCAGTGACTTGATTTTTCATAGAGAGTGGGACGTATTTACATGTCGAAATCCAAGAACAAGTGGGACATATTTACAAGCGAAATCCACCTCAACAGACATGCAGATAGATGCGTATCATCCATCTTCTGCAGTACAACAGTCACTGGAATCGAATCCACAACTTTATATTTCGTAAAGATTCTGTTGATCGTAAGTTACGGTGAGCTCTATATCTCGATAGTTGAAAATACTTTGAAAAGAGATATTCTGCTGAACATTATTTGGAATCTTCATTAGCCTATCCTCATCTGACTAGTCTTTTAACACAGAATTTTTACTTTAAATATTGTACCGCGCAGAAATGTCCAATATTGGACCTTGCATCAGTAAACCTCACAAAATCACAAATCACATTAGTCTACCCTATCCTCAGTGGCACCTTGAACATACGACAGGAAAAAGAAAAGCAAACGTCTAAATGATTTCCTACTCTTATATAGTCATATTTTGAAATAAATCACTCTACGATTCTGAAAATTTAATCATTTATCTTTCCATAATTGTTTTTACTACTATCAGTTTTTATGGGAGTACTATTTCTTTTTCGTTATTACAAAAGTAACGAGATAAATTTCGATATTTTTCTTAAATGCTTGTGCAAACTTTTTTTTTAAATATACCATTCTTATTTTTGATAATTTTTTTACTTTTAGTATTTTCTATTTAACATGAAATTAATAAAAAAAGTTGTCCTTTCGTCTATATTTTTCAATATGGCAGATATTAAGAAAGAAAACAGTGTTATTGAAATTTATTCCTTATTACATAAATATTCAGAGAGAGAATGCTGAGATACGATTAAAATTAAATATTAAAATTAAGAACTTATGCCTTTCTATCGGTATATGCACCTCAAATTCTCTGAAAAGGAAATGAAATGTTAAATATGATGTTATATGAATGGTGGTATTTACGTCATTGAATGTATAAGATAAGATGTTAATGACAATTCCCAATGTGATATTTCAAACTAATTCATGAACAATATCTCGTAATTTTGGATCATATTTGAAATTGATCAATAAGTTGGCAAATTTTGCTTAGAGATTTGACTTCAGAAACACACTTATTTTGAAATATAGCTTGTGAATGATTAATGGACATGTTTATGTACACCAACAAAAGAACCGGCGAATTATCAAATCCATTATTCACCAGTTTTAGCATCAATAATTTTATCTATGATTTTCCAAAAATAATAACTCTCATTAAAACAATTTTTGTGAGATTTAACATAGATTAAAGAACATGACAAAAATTGTACAAAAATTTTATTAGATGATTTGTTTTAATTTTTTTAAATTTTTTATATTCTGTTTCTCTTTTTTACTTAATTAGTATGTACATACTACAATTTTACTTAAAAATTTCGTATTTCAAAATTTATCTTATAATATAACCCAAGAGTGTACTACATAAGTTAATTCTTGATTTTTTTTTCTGAGTTCATTAGTAATTCCAAAAAATGTTTTCTTTTATTTCTAAATCTTTTTATTTCATTATTTTCTTTCAAGAAATTTCTTGGTGTTACATTTTAATGTTAGTTTTTGAAAATGTGTACTTTATAAAGTTTAAAATTAGATGTTTAAATTATTAACTATTTATTTTCCCCATAAAAGAAAATTATTCTTACCGAGAGTAATATTCAAAATTTAAACTAAAGTAGTAATTATAAATATAACTATATTTATATAAAGATTAAAATCACAAATTTTTAGAACCCGGAGTTTTTCTAATGCATCAGACTATAATTAGCATTCATAATTCAAAATTAATTTCATCCAAAAAAACTTTCACCCAATGCATGTTTTGTTATACGAATATAGAAAGTATATAGTCATTATTAAAATAAAGATAATTAAAAGAAATCATAGATAAATTAATGAAACTAAATATTAGCATCCCTTTTAAATCATAAACATATATGTATTATAAAGTAAATGTATATATAAAAATATTATTAATATTTTTATTTATTTATATAATTTCTTTTAATTTATTTGATATTGCGATATAACTTTAGAGATTACAATATTTATTCATCAGCAAGCATATTTTCTTGTTTACGTAAACATCTGCGTTAACGGCAAAAATTAATATATACTACTTAAAATCGAGGTTAAAATAGAACATATTTCTTAATTTTAATAATAAATATTATTATAAAGTTTTTTGAAGAGTTTATTATTAATATTTTACATTACTTGAATTTTCGATTTGTATTGTTGCTATAAATATGTATATTTATATTTTATGTGATTTGATAATCTAAAAATACTGATTAATTAATTTTTACATTTTTCTTTTCATCAAGAATATTAGAGGTGAACATTTAAATTATCTGAAATTAAATTTTTGTGGATGTAATTTTGCTTATATATAATTTTAATTTTAAAATTTAATACGTTTTTATTTATTTTTTTAGAGCAATTGTTAAAATGGAAAAAAAATGTATGAAAGTACTGGATTTTCTCTTTCACTGGTAATTTGCATATTACATATAATGCTGTTGAACGAAAAATTGCATTAATCAAAATAATTTGCTTTTTTCCGTTTTCTTACTACAATACTAATGTCAAAATTACTTACTATATATATATAGTTCTAACCTACACAGTATTAAAATATCAGCTATTTGTATGATTTTCAAATGAATTCCTAATGAAATTCATTTAAAAAACATAATATTTTTTATTTTTAGTAATGTGAGCCTTAAAGGAGAAGATTTCGAGTATTATTCCCTTATGTTATACATTTCTATTGCGAATATAGTTGAAGAAAATAAAATGCTTGATTTCATTTCTTATGTTTCCGTATTAATTTGTAACTAAAGGAGGCATCAGTTGTTTATTTTAAATTAATTTCAGTTCTTGAACTAACATCTTAAGGGCTTTGGAACCATGAAAATCCTTAACTAAGTGAAATTAAATGTTGTCCTGAAATCAATCAAAAGTTTGTTTATAACCGAAATTTTTTTCCCATTCTCGATCAAAAATTGGTCTATTATTTTCTACTAGGTCAATGGAAGCTATGATGAGAATTTTAACAAAAAATCAAAAATTAGTCTATTATTTTCAACTAGGTCAATGGGAGCTATGATGAGAATTTTAACAAAAAATCAAAAATTGGTCTATTATTTTCTACTAGGTCAGTGGAAGCTATGATGAGAATTTTAACAAAAATATTAATCTTAAATAAAAAAATAATAAATTGTAATAAAATATTGTAGAGTACATTTATCTCATTAAACTTAAGCTAAAACTAAATGCGTTTGCAGTTATAGATGATATGAAATGAGGACAATAAATTAATTGAATAAATTGCCTCTTTTTATTTATTTTATTGATTTAACGGAACTGTTAAATATCTATTTTGAGAGGAATATAATCATTCTTAAAAAGTATGGCCTTCAACTATCCACCATTTCTAAAAGCAGTTTTGAAATCAGAATTATTTACCGCAGCTGCTACAGATTCATTCTCTGGCTATATGCATAGTTATTGGGAAAATGATTGCTCAAAGTAATTTTTTGGACATTTCAGCTTTTTTATTTATTTTTAGTCAGTAACTCATGAAAAGCAGCTGTTTTTTTTAGAATTTTTAATGAATTATGGTTTAAAATTACTGTAACAATTTCCTTTATTCCAAATGCATCAGAATTCGAAATACCTAAGCTTAATGGAAAGTCTGTGTATATTTCTCAATTATGTACATTATTATTGGAAATATATTTTCTTATCACTTTTACAGAATAATTAGATAAAAATCAATAACTTAAATAAATTCTTAACAAGAATTCCTTAAAGAGAAATTAATTTAAATTCAAATTACTTTACTTACTTATTTTGAACCCAGGAAAACTCTAATTTTTTTTCTTTGTGGTCATACTTTTAACTTTTCAGGAATAATTTTGCATGAGACTGCATTTTGTTAATCTTTTTTCGTATAATAATTTGACAAGTAATTTATTGTATTATCTTTTTTTCCATGAATTATGGTTCTAAATAATTTTCATTTTCATTTTTATGTGCCAAACAACGTACTTGAATAGAAAATTGACTGGTCAAAGATGGAAACACGATTTTTCCGGTCAGGGCTGCTCATGAAAAAGAATAAAAACGACAGATGTAGTGGAGTCTTAATCTTTGACAATCAAGAATTTTTCCAAATTTTTTTTTTTAATTTTTATTCTGAAATCTATTAAGTTTAGAACTCTGTCTTCAGCTGTATTTTATATCACCTCTAATTCCCTTCCTTTTTTTTAAATGAAAATTAATAATAATAACGAGTTAAGCAATAAATATGAAACAAAATTGAGGAAAAAATTATTTTTATTATTTCACTAATTATTAAACATTGTACAGACAATATTTTCCCAAATTAACCGAAAGCTGGCAAAAAAAAAAAAGTTCTATTTGTTCTTTCTCTTGCTATTCAAGTATTCAGTTCGCTTTAGGGATACTGTATTTCAGTGGAATATTCGAGGTTGATGTAAATCAATGAAGTTGATGCATTCATTCTTATAGAATAAACATTGCTACTGAGTTTATTGCTGGTGATTTATGCTGAATGTGGTCTGTCTTATTTACGAGAGAACGTGAGCTGATATTTTAAACTCAATTTGACTCCAGGGGCCCACCCACTCTATTGCGAAGAAAAATACTATAACCACCAACATTTCATGTATTTCTTCTTAGATAACATGGAAAAGTGGGTCGAAAAAAACAAAAACGAGATAGCTAGATTTCAAAATTTCTTCCTCATGAGTTTTTTTTTTATTATTAGAATGGGAATCAAAGGAAGAATGTGAATGTTATTGTTGGAAAATGCAAATAATATTCCACGATTTTGTCTTAAAATTTGTTTTGCCTTGATGCAAAATTAAAGAAATATAAAAACATTGCCGTGTGTTATACACCAGTCACTTGGTAAGAAAATAATAGGTTTGTTTTATGATATTCTGTACTTCATTTTACAGTTTAAAATCAGCATTAATTTAAAATACATCCTATCATTTTTAAATTTGTCAGATTTTTGTAATTTATCATTTTTGTCATAAGGTGAAAGTAAAACCAGACTATCATTTAAGTTTTCTGACTTTACCTCCTTTGTTGAAGGAAAATAAATGACATCAATTTTATTTATATTAAGTTCAAGAATTGAGATAGCTTCTTAAGCTCCAGCAGCTGATCTTTGTTTCAAATGACGTAAAAATACTTAAATACAGAGACTTTATTTGGGTACTGTGTAAAAAGTTTGCTAAGTCTTTTCCTAAATAAAAAAAAAATATGTTTTGTTTCCTGAGATCATCAAATGCTTTTCGATGGCCTTGGTAATGATTATTATTTTAACATAATGTAGACAATCAAAGTGCTGTATATTATAAAATCATTTTCAAACATATTGAGAACCGTGGTTGCCTAGTGGTTAGGGTATCAGCCTTCCGTCCGGAATGGTGGGAATTCGGTATGCAGTGTCGCCAAAGACACATCGAGTATACAGTGAAAACTCTTTATTCATATTTCCTTCATTCGCGCTTTCACTATTCGCGGATTAAAAAAATGCGATTCAATTCCTATATTCGGGGCTGAAAATTTCTTTATTCGCGGATCTAATAAGTACATACATAACAATAAAAGGATTCCAATAGGTATCTAACATAATATCGTTTGTAAATGCCGTCAAATGGACTGATAAAAAAGTAAAATAGATCTCATTACAATTTGCCTAAAGTATGTTGCTAAATGATATCGTCGAGGACTTTGACATAAGCCACCTACGCCGCGATCAGCGTTTTTGAGAATGTAAACAAACAGAATGAAAGCAACCTTATTACTCAATGAATAAAGTATCTTTTTAAATTTTGCTGTTCCGTTCTATGGTAAAAGTCGCTTTGCGTCTTTTATTGTTTCGTCTTTCACATTCGTTACAAAAATTGTGATCGAGTAACACGTCTCTACCGTTATTTTTCTAAATTATAATGTCAACAAAAAATATGTGAGAAACGAGTTTAGACATAAAAAAAGAATTTGTGTTACCACTTAAAGTGAAAATGAAAATCCTTATAGCTTACGCCTTGAAGAGTCATTTGCATCCATATCAAGCTCATTTAATGTCAATGAATTAACTGATACCGACTGATATGAATCAACTGATCGATAAAAAAAATCCAAAGGCAAAATAAAGTCGTCTGTAGCTTCAGCTTCACTGTTAGCGAAAATTGTTCGTGATCCAGCAATAGAAAAATTGGAAGTGGCGTTGTCATTATGGATCGAAGACCGCAACCAAAAAAGTGTGCCCCTGAGTGGTCCAATGGTCCGGGAGAAGGCAAAGCGTCCTTAAGCTCATTTTAAAGAACCTGATGGTATGGTATTTGTAGTGGTGAATGTACAGGCGGAGGATTTCAAACATAGGACAGTTGGTTAAAAAAATTGAAAGTGAGACAATCATTGCATAAAATTAAAATCGTTGGAGAAGCAGCATCTGCAGCCACTACTGCAGCAGAACGATATCCAGAAGAATTTGCAAACTTAGTAGCTGATGGTGGATACAAACCTGAGCAAGTATTTAATGCAGATGAAACTGAGCTGATTTGGAAGTGAATGCCAAACAAAACATTCATCTCTAAAAGCGAAAAGTCTGCTCCTGGATTTAAGACAGTAAAGGATAGAGTTACACTGCTGCTATGTTCTTAATGCATCTGGGGAATGTGCCATTAAGCCATTGATGCTTTACAGATCGTTTAATCCTCGAGCTTTAAGAAATCAAAATAAGGACAGCCTGCCAGTGCTAATAAGAAATCTTGCGCTATTTTTTGTGACTGGTTCCGGAATTGTTGTGTTTCTAAAATAAAAAATTAAAAAAAAAAAAAAAAAACAGAATTTTTCGATTTTAAATCATTTCTAGTTTTCCACAATGCAGCCGGTCATCCTCGCGATCTTGAAATTATGCATCCAAATATAAAAGTGACATTTTTATCTCTTAACTCGAAGGTTTTGTTTCAACCTATGGACCAAGAAAGAATCCAGGCCTCTAAGCTCTATTACGTTAGATGAACCTTCAAAATCATATTGGATAATATGGAATGTAATCCTGATATGAATGTTATGGAATGCTGGAAGAAATTTGACATAGAAAAATGTATCGTAAACATAAAAGAATCATTGGAAGAACTGAAGTCACATACATTAAAGCCATGCTAGAAGAAACTATGGCCTGCTCTGATTGCAGAAAATGGCAAAGAATCTCTGCAAGTTCAAGATTTGACTGCAAACATAGCCGAAATCACGAATAGAATAGGATAAAATGGGTTCGAACAGATAGAATCAAGTGACAATCAGGAATTGCTTGAATCGCAAGATAAAGATTTGACTGAAACCAACTTGGAGGAAATGTTAAATTCACGGCCCATTGAAGAAGAGGTTTCAGCAAGCATTGGAAATGTGACATTTTATTTGAAAAATCTTAGTGAAGCTTTAAGAATGGTAAATGAGCTTTGCGATTTCTTTATGAACATTGATTCGTCTAAGGAACGAAGTCTTATTTGTAAGAGGCTAGTTGCTAATGCGACTGCTGCGTATCAGTTTGAATTGAAGGAGATTTTAAAATTTTAAAAACTACTAAGTAGGAGAAAAGTACAAAATTCTTCAAACCATTGCTTAAGTCTTAAGATAATTAATCAAAACGTTCAAAATCTTCAATTAAATTGATTATATATATATATATATACACTACTGGCCATTAAAATTGCTACACCAGGAAGAAATGCAGATAACAAAATGATATTTATTGGACAAATATATTATACTAGAAATAACAAGTGATTAAATTGTCAAAAAATTTGGCTGGATAGATCCTGAGAAATCAGTACCCAGAACAACCACCTCTGGCAGCAATAACAGCAGTTATACGCCTGGGCATTGATTCAAACAGAAATTGGATTGCATGTACAGGTACAGATGCCCATGCAGTTTCAACACGATGCCACAGTTCATCAACCGTAGTGACTGGCGTTTAGTGACGAGCCAGTCGCTCGGCAACCATTGACCAGACGTTTTCTATTGGTGAAAGATCTGGAGAACGTGTGAGCCAGGGCAACAGCCTAACATGTTCCGTATCAAGGAAGGTCCGTACAATACCGGCAACATGCGGTCAGGCATTATCCTGCTAAAACGTAGGGTTTCGCAGTGCTCGAATAAAGGATAGAGCCACGGGTCGTAACACACCTGAAATGTAAGGTGCACTGTTCTAAGCACCGTCAATGCGAACAAGAGGTGACCGAGACGTGTATCCAATGGCACCCCATACCATCACGCCAGGTGATAGGCCAGTATGACGATGACGAATGCATGCTGCCAGTGCGCGTTCACCACGATGCCGCCAAACACGGATGCAACCATCATGATGATGTAAAAAGAACCTGGGTTCATCTGAAAAGATGACGTCTCGCCATTCGTTTGCCCAGGTTCGTCGTTGATCCCACCATTGAAGGCGCTCTTGTCTATGACGCAGCTTTAAGGGAAGCCGCATCCATGGTCTCCGAGCTGAGAGTCCATGCTGCTGCAAACGTCGTCGAACTGTTCGTGCAGACACTTGTTGTCTTCCAAACGACCCCGTTTCTTGACTCACGGCTCGTGATGTGGTTGCACGATCCATTACGGCCATGCGGATAATATGCCTGTCTTCTCGGCTGCCAGTGATAGGTGGCTGTTGAGATCCCGCATGGCGTTCCGTATTACCTTCCTGAACCCATCGATTCCCTATTCTGCTAACAGTCATTGGATCTCGACCGACGCAAGCAGCAATACTGCGGTAAGATAAACCGCAATCCCGGTACGCTACAATTCGACCTTTATCAAAGTCAGAAACGTGCTGGTAGGCATTTCTCCTTCTTACATGAGGCATCACAACAACTTTTCACCAGGCAACTACGTTCAAATGCAATTTATGTATGAGGTACCGGCTGAACAATTTCCTCATTTAAACGCAATGTAGGTGTCGCTACTGGCGCCTGCTTTGTCTGAATGTGCTGAAAAGCTAATCATTTGCATATCACAGCCACTTTCTTCCCTTCGTATAAATTTCACGCCTGTAGCATGTCGCCTTCTTGGTGTAGCATGTAGCAATTTTAATGGTCAATAATATATATATATATAATATATTGTCACCCAGGAACGTATCCCCTATAATCCCATATAAATTACCATTCCCTATTCACGGTTTCGGTATTCATGGGATATTTATGAAACATATACCCCGTGAATAAAGAGCTTTTACTGTATACTGTTTGCATGCTCGTTAAATTTGGAGAATCGAAAGTCCGGTGGTCGGCTATTGAGCAGTTACCATGGGTGTAACGGTCTGGAGAAAATTTCCTCCCCCTCCATATCAATGTCAAAATTGAGTGAGTGGATCTTTTAGTGGTGCCATCTATTGGAGGAGTTTAGAGCAAATTCGTATTTTCACATTCTTGTTGCTCTGGCTAAAGGAAAGACGTACCCTACTGACTTAAATTCGCATAGCCAACGGCATATCGAGATTGGTTTGTCCAACTGCCATAAATAACAACAACAGACATATTGAAGATTTCGTAATAAACTTTCTTTCTGGATTTCAGAAAAACATTTATCAAGTCTACATCAATATTCACAGCATAAGCATGAACAAGTAAATCGTATTATTTTTTTGTTCGAACAAAAAATATTATGGTTTATCAACATTTATATAAGTTCTTTAAATTACTGTTTGTCGGTAGTAAAAGTGTAAGAGCTTCGATGATCGTAATGTTGACGGGGTTGCAGTCAAGTACAGACAGCTAATTCAGAGTGGGTAGACACGGACTAAAACACTTAAGCTGACACCGTGTAGTTACTTATAGAATAAATGGATAATCAGTTACCTGGCTTAAATTTAAAGACAGATATAAAATTATTTATGTTTGCATAAATGTGCCGGTATCAGTAGAAGTAAGTAGTTATTAAGACATAAATAAAACTGCGTTTCAAAAACTTTTTCTCTTACTTTTCAGTAAAGTTAAGTTAGTTTAGATTTATAAACTTAAAATCTTTAAGAAAAAATGTATATATATATATATATAGGACTTCTGTAAAAAATGCGAAACAAATGAGATAATAAATTTTACACTGTTTTTATTTTATTTAAAGTAAATTTATAAAAACTCAATTTGCTTTTAGAAAGAGTTAAAAATTCGGGAAAAATAAAATAACATCCTTATCTATATCTCATTATCCAAAACTTCATGCTGAGCAGGAAACTTAATGGTTAGAACTTTGGCTATGATTTTAACAGTTCAAAGATTCGATACTCACCTCATTGGCTTGGGATCTATTTCAAAGTGTAAATTTATATTTAATTAAACCTCGTGTACAACAAAAAAGGGTTCTTGAACGGTCAACACCAAATCTAAATTTTATTTGACTCAAATGTCTCTGATTATGTTTTTGTATTTTTGGGCACTAATCACAATAAATAAATTAAATAAAATTTAACAGACAGTATTTACAGACTATGAAATCTCATTTTCATTTAGTACAAAAGATATTTCTCAAACAGCTGTTAGAGTCAGCACAATTAAGTAATAATCCCGAACAGTGCGACAATAAAGATAAAATAGTGTTCCAACTAAATACTTTCCGCCCTATAAATGGAATATAATGCTAAAACATAATTTAATATTTTATAAATGATAACGGTAGAAAGAATATTAAATGCACTTTTTTATCATGAAATTCAATTGATTTTGTTACGTTCAGTACGAAGTTATTAAAAGCTGCTTTCCATATGTTCAGTAAAACCTTATACGTTTCAGCTCAAATAAAGCTATTTTCTACAAATTCTATTGTTATGGATAAATTTTTTATATCTATCTACGAACTATCTTTTTGTACTGGTTAAAATTATTATTATTTTATTTCAATTAGTCATCTTATAGGAGATACGGCTATTTATTATTTGCTTTAACATATAACGATATCAATTCCATCAAAATTGAATTTACCATTTTGCAGAAACTTTACTCATCTTGCTAAAAACACCAACGAGATTTTACACATATGTATGCTAGTTAAAATAACTATCATTTACTTCAATTGATCATCTTACATGAGATACTGCTATATATAAAATTGGCTTTTATATAATAATGATATCATTTCAGCGAAATTTAACTAACTATTTTTCAGAAATTTAATATTAGTTAAAAAAATGCAAACGAAGTTTAGTATTTTAATGAATTTATACAAGCAAGCTTTATTTTACGAGAGTTACTCTGAAATTTTTGAGATACAAACAGACGAGAATTTACAAAATGAAAATAACGGTTTAATTTTAAAATACAAAGTATTTTAACACAGAAGAAGATTTTTTACTGACTTACTTCAACTTGTTTAGCGTAAAATAAATTTTAAACAGTAGAGAAAATGGAGTTGACGCGAGAACATTTTCGAGCTATGATTTTCTACGATTTTAAAGCGGGATTAAATCAAGAAGAATGCATTCAACGGTTGCAATTAACATTTGGTGATGAATCTCCAGCTCGTGCTACTGTATTCAGATGGCTTAGAGAATTTAGAAGAGGTCGCAATTTTCTTCAGGATGAAGAACACACAGGAAGGCCGCCGTCGGTAGTAATCCCGGATAATATGTCTGCCATACGAAAAATATTAATGGATGATAATCGCTGTACCTATCAAATGATAAAGAAGGAACTTAACATTGGATCCGCACAGCCATACACTAAATCATTCATGAAGAATTACATAGGAAAAAAGTAGTTTGCCGTTGGGTTTTCCATAATCTAACTGAGCACCCAAAAGAGGAGCATGTCAGAATCAGTAAAAAAACTCTTAAATTGTTAAATGATGGTGGCCACCGCATCATTTCTAAAATTGTAACAGGTGATGAAACGTACATACCGTTTTTTGACATTCCAACACGTCAAGAAAGTAAAGTATGGGTTTACTTTAAAGATGATCCCACGCCGACAATGGTGGCAAAACAGAGTGACTGAAAAAAGTGATGTATGCCGTTTTCTTCAGAAGTACGGGATTGGTCAAAGCCATCAAGTTGGAAGGGCAGAAGACAGTAACAGCAAATTGGTATACCACTAAATGTATTCCAGAAATTCTACAAGAACTGAATGTTAGGGGACTAATGATTCACAATGACAATGCATCTTCACATACAGCCGGATTAACAATTGAGTTTCCTAAACAAAAACAAATTAAAGTGATCGAACATCCGCCGTATTCACATAATCTAGCTATGTGCGACTTTTGGTTATTCTTTAATCTAAAAAAGAACTTACGTGGACGTCGTTTTCATTCAGAAGAAGAGACTGATGTGGCTAGAAATGCATTTTTTTAATCTATTCTAAGAAATGAATGGCTTGTGGCATTTAATCAGTGGAAAATTCGTCTACAAAAGTGCATTGATGTTGGAGGAGATTATTTTAAACACATCTAATTTTTTGTTAAGTATAACTTTCAAAACCTAGTTGTATATCAAAAATTTCAGAGTGACCCTAGTAGAATCATTTAAAATATTAACAGGAATTAATGAAAAAAAATAATTACAACATAAAAAATGGTAAAAAAATAAATAAATAAATAAATAAATAAAACAATGGTTGTAGCCTATCTTTGATTACATATTGACATTAAAATAATAACGAACTTATTTATATTAAATAAAATTAAATGAAAAAAATCGCAATTATAAAATCAAAGCTTTTAGAAGTAATTAAACATTAAATATTTATACTGAAAACAAATGTAAGGAAACAGGAACAATTATGTCTACTTTGACAAATTACATTCTTTTCACAATTTAATGTGCAAGTCATCATTGTTTCCCGATTTCCAAATATTTCATCAAAGCAAATAATTCATCAAAACTAGTTAGGAGCTTGTCAACGTGGTTTGGGAATCTGAACTGAGATGAACAAGGTAACGAAGCAATTAACCTTTCAGGAAAAAGGAAGAAAAAATATTCCTTAATTGGTACTTACTATAGTTCATATTTTTGCGTGAAGGACAATGCTTGAAAGATTCTTCGCAGAATGTATTTTAAAAAGCATTTTAACAAAATACATTTTTTCAAATAACACAATATTTTATCCAAATGTATTTAAAAAAATTTAATTAAATAACTATAACGTATCCATACAAAAACTGTTTCTTATTCATTTATTCGTTCCAAAAATTCTTCTTACTGGAGTCACAATAAGAAATTGACACATTTTTTTATTAACATCACTAAAACTCTCTAAATGCTAAAAAAAATTTCAAGTTTAACTTGATGCACCTTACAAATAAGACAATTTCTTTGATAGCAAAATAAAATATGAAATCAATTTTAAGGTACTAATATGTAAGATTTCGGTATTCGAAATATAACACAACAATGGCGTGGTAAAACGGTCAGTAAAACCTGTGAAATTGATCACTGAATGATAATACGGGTACATTTCATGTGAAAAAGAAATTACAAATTGTATTGAAGTTATTTTGAATATAGACCGATGAAAGTTCGTTGCAACTGTTAAGGCATTAGAGAAATAAGTTCAAAAACAAATCTATATTAACTTTCAGGGAATGACACTCAATTATGGAAGAACCAATACCTCGTGAGAGACACGTTATACGTTGATTGCATTCAGTGTTTAATTTCTGTACAAATTTAATTAAAAAGGGTTTAATCTTCTTGAAAATTCTATGTCTAACATCTAACATGTATTCAATAGAAAAAACTCTCATAGTGTTATTAATAACAATTAATTAAAAATTTTTATAACAATATTATCATATTCAATAGCTTTAAATATTATAATATTGCCATATTCAATAGGTTTCATCAAGTTTAAATCTAGCATTTGTGTACCATTTAATTATTAATTGAACAAAGAACTTAGATTGTTACGGACTTCCAGATAAACAAAAAATAAATAAATAAGAAAACAAAATTAAGGGAAGATATTTAGACTCGGGTGTTGCTAAGAATTTGGAAAACCAAAATTCGATTTTTGATAAATAATGGAAAAGTAACCTCCATTTTTATGTCTTGAGTCAAAATTTTGGACAACAGATGGAGGCCAAATTTATAAATTGAGAAGATATAACACTGTTTGAAACTACAAAAATTTAAACCAAATATAATTTTAAATTGCATATAATTTATCGTTATGTCGCAAGTATAATTTATCGTTCTTTTTTTGTTAAAAATGTGAAACCAGAACTTAAAATTTTATTATTTACAATTGAATATTGATTACACAGTGTAAGTAATTTTTATTCTCTAGTAAGTAAAAATGAGATAGATGTGTTTACTTCTTAATTTTAATAAAATTCTCAAGAATATCCAATATTAAAATTAAGGTATTAGAGTTCTAATTATATATATATATATATATATATATATATATATATATATATTTATATATATATATATATATATATATATATATATATATATAAAGTAACGGTTGTATAATCTTGTGTAGCATGCTTGTTTTAATTATTTCTGGAAAAGATGTATCTACAATCAAAAAGGAGCAATCGTTTTAATTTTTTCAAATGTTTTAAGGGCCATTAAATGGTCTCGAATCATGGTAATTTTAAATGTTTCAAATATTTAATCAAAGAACGAAATGAGAAAAAAAGCATCAAAAGCTTTTAGCTGAACTTAAATTTAAAATTTAAATAATTTGTAAAATTTAAAATCTGGACCAAGCTGAGGATAAAAATTTACATTTTTTTCACAAGATGAGCATTTTCATTTCTATTTAAAATTTTGCTGAAAGCGTTGCCATTTGAGTCTCTTTTTCATATGAATTTTCAATTTATAAATACTAGGAAAAGTTATTTTTACAATAATGTTCGAAAAATTCGACAAAGTTTTCCAAAATTTAAAGTGATAAGAATGTAACAATGAGATTGGTTCAATCATTATTTTGCAGATTTTCATACTAAATGTTGAAAATTCTGCTCAAGAGGTAAATCATCATCAAAATTTCACCTCACATTTTAAACTCACACATGTTTAGAACACAAGATAACTCTTTTTTGCAAAAATACAAGCTATTTTTGTTTTTAGCTATACAATTCAAACAGTGAAAGGAATCGGAATGGGGAAATTAAGATAATTATACAAAAGAGGAGAGCTCTTTGTAGCTATTTATCATAGTAAAATTAACCTCAAAACATTGTAATTAGTCTTATGCAGCCGGTTGGACTGATTCCAAAGAAATATCAGTTGGCGGGTTGTAACACTTTCACTGGATCAGAAGTTTGGAACGAAAAGGAAGATCATCTTGATGGACAGAAAGTGCTGGAGGTTACATCAAAAGGAATAATATTTTTCACCTCTTGACCACCTGCAGGTTAGCTGCACACCAGTCAGTCTGACAGTTAATTTTACACTGCATTATATAAGAATCGTTAAGAAAGCGTTAAAAGGCTCGAGGGCTGTGTGTGTATATGTGTGAGTGAAGTTATCAAGGTATCATCTTGTGGTTGCTTGGACTCGAAATTATGCCACCAATTTTTCTCATTATTGTTATTTTTTTTAACTATTTTTCCCAACCATCTTCAGAACTTGTTTTTGTATAAAGATGAAATTTGGCGTAATTTGAATATCATCAACTAATAATAATATTTCTTCACTATATTTTTATTTCATATAACAGAATTAATTCAAGAAAACCCCCAGAATTTTAATTCGTTGTTCTTACTTGGACTCAAAATTATATATATATATATATATATATATATATATATATATATATATATATATATATATATATATATATATATATATATATATATATATATATATATATATATATTTATATATATATATATATATATATATATATATATATTATATATATATATATATATATATATATATATATATATATATATATATATATATATATATATATATATGTATATATATATATATATATATATATATATATATATATATATATATATATATAAATATATATATATATATATATATATATATATATATATATATATATATATATATATATATATATATATATATATATATATATATATATATATATATATATATAATATATATATATGCCTTCACTTATAACATAATAACTTAATCAGAAAATCAGTTAATAATTAGTTAACCAATATATTTTCAAATTAAATTTCATATGTGTAATTGCTTATGCATTGCTGAATGAAAGACACTAAAATATGATTGGTTTTTATTGTTCATTCATAATAAAAGGTAATCAAAGACTGTAAAAAAAGCATCAGCGGCAAATAATAAAAAATTTAAAAACATTTTATTTTGTTTTTTCGTATTATGTGTAATACATTTTGCGCAGTTGTACTTGTTTATCTTGTTCTAGAAAAATAATTCAATTTAATGGCTAATAAAATATTAATTTATATAAAATATCTATACGAACAATAAAATTAGATTTAAAAATGAATTTTTAAAGATGGTATTAATTTATAATAAGCTGCAATTATATTAGCAAACTTTTAGGTAAAATTAAGCATATAGCTTCCAGCACAATAATATCACTTTAATATATAATTAACTTGCCCAGTATACAATAATTAAAAATAAGTAATTTTGTTCAGTTAAGTTAGCATTTTGAAATTCCATTGTAAAATATTCGATGCAATGGATATTTTCAAAGTCTCATGAAGATCAATTATACAATAATACATTTTCAATTCGCGTATTTTAAGTTTACTTTAAGTAAAGAACGTAATAGATTTCGAGTATTTATACAGTAAAATACTACGTGAAGTATCCAGTGATTTACTTCAAACACATCTCTGTATATTTTTTAACACGAGTTAAAAAGACAATATTTCATTATGAATTCAAAATTAATTTTCTCAGGGTAGAATACATCTAAATCTTTCTTATCTTTGGTGTACTGACCGAATATTAAATTTCAGACACGGACTCCTCATAAACATGAACACTACGAAGTGTTGATGTCTCTATGTGCGGTTTGCCTTCTTTATGTATCATTACGAAGTCTCATTTCGTCTTATGTGTTGACCTTCACAAAATTATTTTGTTCAGTGCAAAGTGATAAAGTCATTACACTGTGCGCGAAACCTTTTAAACTACCTTGAACTTGATCTGAGGTAAACTGAAAATCAAAATGATTTAAATTCCTGAACGGTATAAATTATGTGTTTATACTTCTGTTAACTATTTTATTCAAGTATACTGTTCGAATGTTAACCAAATTATAACATTCTCTAAAAACAAATGATAGTCCATTTGAATTTTTTTATTTAATTGTCTGTTTCTAATATGTAAAATTTAATAGTTCGTCTTAATTCTTTTGTAATTCTATTTAATTCAATAACTTTTCTTTCAGGTTTTACAGTTTTAATTTCGTTTTCAAATTTGGCGTTACAGTGAATTCTTCAATTTAATTTGGCAACGTTAAAAAAGTTATTCCAACCTTTTCGATTTTTCAGTCACATAGTTTTTGAAATATTTCGAGATGAATTTGAGCCATTGGATATATTTTAGTAAAACATTGGATATTTTGATTTTAAAACATTGGATATTTTGGTGATAAAACATTGGATATTTTGGTGGTAAAACATTGGATACTTTGGTGGCAAGACATTGGATATTTTGATGTTAAAAAAATTGGATATTCTGATAGTAGAATATAGGTTATTTTGATCATAAAATATTGGATACTTTAATAATAAAACATTGGATATTTTGATAGTAAAGCATTGGATATTTTGATGATAAAATATTAGATATTCTGACAGTAGAATATTGGTTATTTTGATAGTAAAATATTAAATATATTGATAATAAGGTATGAATATTTTAATAGTAAAACAATGGATATTTTCATTGTGGATACTCTTAAATGGTAGATAATTTGAATAAATTTTACATTGAAGATTTTTTAAAAACATGTAATAAAATTTAATAGTTTTTCCCACACAACAATGCATTATATTTCTTTAAAATAATTAAAATTTAAAGCTACACTTGTAAGTAATTTTAGAAATCTTGTACACTTTTCATTATTTCTAAAATACTCTAATAATTAAATATAAAATTTCAAATATTCCATTTTAAAGTTCAGTTTCCTGTATTAAAGAATATGTGTGTATTGTTATTTTTTAAAAATATAATTAAAATATGTAACAGAATAAACAGTAAAATTCTGTGAGCTAAATATGTTTTCATAAACTTCTCAGGGAAAAACGAAGATGTTATACATGCTAATTTATTATTTATCGACACTTAATGTAAAATATTTAGTTATTTTTTTAAAGCTTCAAATACTAGGTTTATAAAAGAACAGGTTATTTTATGGAAAAAAGAGTCTTTGTTTTCTAATAATCCTTGTGTTACAAACATTTTTATTTGGTACTTAAAACGGTAGTTTTTATTTTATTCCTAAAATCTAGGTCATCGTAGTATGCTAATGGATTTAAAAAATTATTCTTTTAATTATAATTTGTTGTATTTATATGGTTAGAAAACAATGCAATATGTGTTAAGAAATATAGTATAGATAAAAATATAAGCGATATATTAATATAGAAATAAAAAGTGAGATATTTTAATTTCCTAGTCCCTAATAAATTTTATTACCCTTTTTATGACAATATTGATCATTAAATCTGAATATTTATTTCAATTACTTTTGCAATAAATTAAGAAAAGAACATAAAAATACAAGCACTTTGGAGTTAACTTTTTATAATTTAATGCTTTATTCTCATTTACCGTTTTCAATTTTTACTTAAGGAAATAAGATTAAGTACATTAATTAAAAATATTCAAAATAAACAGTTAAAAAATAGTATCTTTATATAACTTTAAAAATTGCTTAGAAGCAATTAAAGTAAACTGTCTTAAAAACACAAATAATACATCATGATGTTAAAATAAAATAAAAGGGATTTAATATTGTTTATACACCAGTTAAGCAGAATTTTAATGTTTTAAAAAGCTCTGAGGATAATAGTCAGCATTTCTGCAAAGTTTCGGTATTAAAATCCATCTTTAACTGGAAAAATATTTTAAGTTATATAAATTCGTAAACGAATATTCTTGAATTTTGAAAATGGTGTTTTTTAATAAATATTACAAAATATTATTTTTTATATTTTTTATGTTATTACAATAATAAATAATAAATTTCTTTATAGAGTATAAACATGCAACATTAAATTTTTGTTACCAATGATATATAATATTCCTTCGCATGTAAAATCGACAATTATAAGAAACGTAACATTTGGTGTCTGTGGCAATATTTCTATACATTTTCTTATAAGTTTTTTTTATTCAAAAATAAAAATGGCAGTAAACTATAAGAAAACGTTAGAATTGTGTTTCATTTAGCGAATATTTTTAGGATTCGTTTTGACAAAAATTAAGTTACAGAAAGTAAACATGCATGTTTATTTAACATGGAACAAATCCTGAAAATTGTATTATTTTTTTTTCTTTAAGAGAAATATAATCTAAGTAAACTGAAAAGAGGGAGAGAGTTTGCAAAATAAAATCAATTATATGTGAAATGAAAATTGTTCAAGAGTTTTAATGTGACACAATGCTTTTAATTATTAAATACAAATATTTAAATTCAATGTGCGATTAACAATATATAATTTGGATTATTATTAAACTAAGATTTTAACTAAGTATACTTATGATTAAAAATGTGTAAAACTTAAAACATTTAATTTAAAAAAAAGGTATGAAAAGCAAGTAAACATCACTTTTAAAGTTTTGCAAGTTGGTATATTGTAGGTATATACAGATAATGATTTTAGTACCCTTGTCGATTCGTTACTTTCAAGCCCGTGAAGAATCACATTTTACACAATCATTTTGAAGAAGTCATATCAATGATTTTTTTTAAATGTTTGTGTTAGATATATATCATATACAAACATTTCAAAATCTTTTACAATGATATCTTATTAGTGACATTTTATACAGTGTCATTGAAAAAGAATGCCGGTATTTTGAAACCTTATAAAAAACGAATTCTTAAACGTATGGAAATAATTTTTGTGTTGAATTGTTGGAAAAGAGTGCTAGTTTTTACTTTGCTCGTTAGATGGTACTGCTAGTATATTATCATATAAGAGGTTTTTTTTTCGTCCAATTCTTCAAGATAAAATTTACAAGTTGAAGAATGTGGACCATGCGACAAAAAGCGCAACTAGTGTTGTGGTATGCATAATTTAAATCGATTGTTGCAGTGCAAAGAAAATGTCGTTCGTTACATCCCGGATAAAGTGTTAAATCTTGGAATGAAACAATTCAAAGAAAGCGTATCTTCAGGACGTCCAAGCATTTCAGAAGAAAATGCCGAATGCATAAGGCAGTCCTGTGTTAGAAGCCCTAAAAAATCCATTGCTCGTCAAAGTTTAGCATTGTGTATTGCGAAAACTACCATACAAAACGTCCTCCATAATATCATTTACGATTCCATGCTTACAAGGTTCAGCTTAGGCATGAGATTAAATTTGATGATAAAAGCAAACGAGTTGAATTTGCTTCTTTTATGCTTTCGAAAATTAATGACGACAAAAGCTTCCTAAAACGTATTCTTTTTACAGATGTGGCGACATGTCAATGGTTTTGTCATAATTGCCGCATTTGGGGATCACAACAACCAAAAGAAATCCGCGAGTATGTTCGTTGTTCTCCAAAAGAGAAAATGTGTCGTGGCTTGTTCTACGCGATTGCATTTTTGACCTTTTCTTCTTAGCAGAGAGTACCGTAACTGTAAACATTTATCAAGATTTGCTAGAAATTTCTGGCTTTCTCCAAATCAATGACTTCGAAACTGTTACTGGAAATAAAATAATTTTTATGCAGGATGGAGCTCCTCATTTTTTCCTATCTGTGCATGAAGCCTTAAATAATAAATTCCCCGATTCATGGATTGGAAGAGATGACCTAATTTCGTGGCTTTATGGAAGCAACGACCTTATGCCTCTAGTCTTCTTCTACTGGGGGTACATTCAGAACATTGTGCATAGTGAAAGGATTGGTGATATTAGTCACCGGAAACGTCGAATAATTGCAGCAATTGAAACTGTAGCCCCTGATATGTTTTTCAAAACATGGAACGAGATTGATTATCGTCTCGATGTTTGTCGAGCAACTAATGGTGCACATATCGAAATATATTGATATGGGTATAAAACTTTGGACACTTCTTAATATGTTTAAACTAAATTTATGTTCATATATATTTATTAATTTCTTTGTTACAAACTTGTAATCCCGGCATTCTTTTTTGATGACCCTTTATAAACATTATATCTTATATATAATACTATATCTCGAGATATCCTATTTAATAATTCTGTAGCCTATATGTATAATCCTTTTGAAAAAATTAAATATTTTATATCATAAATTGGAATGTTGATATCAAATGTACTTAAACATTGTGAATTCTCTACTCTATCTTCAAACACAGATGCAGCCAACATGATACAATACGCTCACACATACAAAAAAAGACTATAGACTAGTGATATAATTGCAATGGCACAGATGCCGTGTAATCCAGGATGCCGAATTCAGAGTTTGGTATTTTTTGGGCGGATTTATGTATCTGGCATTCTGGTTTTTATTACTTAATAATTGTAGAAGCATGTAAGAATTATTCAGAAATTTCTATTCTGGCAATCCTAGTATTTATGCTATCGTACACATCGCAATATTTCATCTTGGCAACATTTTTTCATCACCAAAAAATTTCAGAATTTTTCCGAATGTAATTTACATTGTGTAACATTGTTTTCATAACATCAAGATATTTTATACATTTTGTAACTGGATATTCTCGGTGAATTATTCAGTGAATCGGTAAGAATTGTGGAATTTGAGAATTATCTCTTAAAAGCAGTTATAAGACTGGTTTCTTTTTACCCAACATTGCTAGAGCTCCATCAATTGCAATGCTTACAAGTTTATCAAGAGACACGTTAAAAGTTTTCATTATGGAATTTAATGCATTTTTAATATCGATATCGCGGGTTGATTCTTGAAATGCTGCTAAATCTAATAATTCTTCTTTAACAACGAAATCATGGGAAACTAAACATAGGAAAACTGCCAATTGCGAAAGATCTGTGTCGATTTGTAAAGGACTAAGATGAATGTAATACAGCTCTTCAAATATTTTTTTAAATTATATCCGAGAGATGTATTAATTACAATTATGCATCGTTCGGTTGTATGTCTCGAGATGGAAATTTGTGAAGCCACTTTGTTCAATGCTGCATTATTTAGATCTAAAACTTTAAGTACATCTTTCTTTCAAGTTTTTTTTTTAAAAAGCTCTACCTCTCCGTGAGGGCGTTTTGCACGAGCAACATTCCCAACAATGGGAAAACTAACTTCAGGCTAATTATTAGCTTTATTGCTAAGGCTCATCAAAATTAGCTGTTGTTTATTTAAAATAAGCAAGTTTATCTGATTTTAATTTGGTATTTTGGTGGATACTGATTAGAAAACTGAGGATGATTGGTTTCATGATGTCGACGTAAATTGCTAGCTATATAATTTTTGATCATAGAATTATAAATAACACATAATTATTTTCCATTGTTGTCTGTAAAAAATAAATTCTTCTCCCATTCATTATTAAAATTTCTCTGTCTCCTTGCTTGTATTTTCATTTTTTATTTTCGCTCCCTGTCATTACATTTTTAAAAGAAAAAAATAAGAAAAGAAATAAAAAAAATACAAATTTTGTTTTATTAAAACAATAACAGCTCTTATTACATATTACGAAACAAATTATAGTAAACTGACCAAAAATTCAACTGTCAGTTGCAATGAAATTTTACAAATTCAAAATAGGCCTGGAGATGGTGGATTATGGACGATTATGTCACTGTTAAGGTTTGTTCGCGCAGTTTTCGATGAGTCATATCATTTTTAAATTGGACGACAAGCGAATTTACGTCACCTTTGCACTAAGTCTTTCACATTTATTATCAATATTTAAAAAGACATTTTGAAACATACATGGAAAGATAGTAATTTTTTTCAAATATAATAACACCAAAATGAAAAAGGAACTCGGGTACATTTATCGAGAGCCACAAATAATCATTCAAAGACCCGCGTGTGGCTCACGAGCCACAAGTTGACCAACTCTGGTCTATGCTAAGATGAATGGCTCTAAGTTATTTGTAATTTTTTTTTCAAACTTTATTTCTTGACAATCTACTTCTGGGTGTCAAAGACCTAAAACCAGTGCTGATAGTACCTGCTGTAACGAATATCATTGAGCTGTTGTTATTGTTAGTTTTCAAACTTTATTTCTTGTTTCTGGGTTTTAGATGTACGCACATGAGTCTGTAAAGTCATACAAATAAAATACTTATATTTCGGCTATTAGTGAAGAAAGATCACCAAACTCTTTAAGAAGTATCACATGATTGATATGAACCCCTTTTTTTCCTCTATTTTGTCGATAAAGATGGTATCTCGATGAATTTGATCAATATTAGTACGAATGGATAGAATAAAACAGAATTTATTTCTAATATGCTTTGATCAAAGACGCAACTTTGACATTTTTATTCATTTGGAAACAACGTTCAAGTGCGATTTCTGCAAAAGAAATCTTGTCTGAAATATTTTACCCTGTTTTGTGTCTATTGTTATCCCTGCCTCTCCATTTTGCGCGAAAATCAGTTTTTCATCAGAAAAGTTATAAAATATAATCATAGGCGAATATTTATGGGGCAAGCAACATGGGTTTCTTGAAATTTGTTTAACTCTGCTATAGCTTTTTGGTGTATATTTAGACACGCAGTTAATATTTGTATACATAATAATATCACCACCTGACTTTCAACTCATCATAATCCTCTTTTTAAGCATAATATTTAAAAAAATGTAAAATTATATAATTTGTAAAATAATGATGTATTAAAATTACACAATGAATTATTTACATTGATCTAAGATTAAATGTAGCTGTTTTTGGAAGTGATTGAAAAAATGCAACATCAATTATTTTGTTGTAGTTGTTGATAATCCCAGATGGTCCAATGTCAATACTAGACCCAATCCACAAGTCCATAAACAGCCAGGAAATACAAAAACATAAAAGACCTTTAAAAATTCGCTTCCAAGTTAAAATTCAAACAGATCAAGATATGCTCAGGAGAAGTTCTTTCAACTTTACATTTTGTGCACTGACTAAAAGTCTTCTGACCCTGAACATATACGAGTACAGTTCAATTATTTTACTAACATTTAGCTGGAATTTAAATCGTAAATCTTTGGACGAAAAGATCCCGAAATGCTAACCATTAAATGATATAGGCTTGACTTTATGCATGCATGTGTAACCATAATTATATTATGTTATGTATGTATACAGGTTGTCCCGAAATGATCGCATAATCTCTGCATAACTAGACTCGTCGTTGGGAGTACATAAAAACTGCCCGAAGGAGCCTTCCTATACGATCAATAGTTTACGAGGAAAATACAAAAAAGTATACCGGTGCAAGAAAAAAAAATACTTTATTGGATATATCAACGACATTATTTTCATATCTTTTCAGACTATAATGCTTAAAACATTCACCGCGCATATCACATCATTAATGCGCGTGCCATGGAAAGACGTTAAACCGCCGGTAAACTGGTATTTAAAAGGCTGCATCCTGCAGCTACCGGTAGTCTTCGTATGGTGGCCATGTATTACATTCGTGACTACTAAGACATGTATTTGATGTACGGCCGATGTAATGGAAACGCCTTACAAACTGATAGGGAGTATGCCCGTCGATATCCGCTGCATATACTGCTGTTGATATGTTCAATAAAGTGATTTTTCTTTCACCGACAGTGACGTCATACTTTGTTTTCCGTATTTTTTTCGTAAACTATGGATCGTACAGGAACGATTTTTTTGGGCAGTTTTTATGCACTCCCAACGAGGAATCTAGCTGTTCAGAGTTTATGCGGTCGTTTTGGGACACCATGTACATTTGAAATTTAACTATACAGTGTCCTGGATATCAGATGCAAATCGGAAGAAAAAACAGTGAATTTCGTTTAAGTAGTCTGTATGGTTCTAGTGAATGGAAATATTTGCATTACTGCTCTGTTATATCGACAAAATACTTTACGAATGAATCTTTTACCAAATAAACAAACATTTACTTGCGTAAATCAGTTTCGTTAAATGAAATTTTTTCTAAGTAAAATGCAAGATTGTAGGTGATCATGAACAATTACAGTAAGTATATTAGAAATGCAACTTTTTACATGGTGTGTTCGAAAATCTTAGAGCAATTACCAAGTGATCGTTTTTAGCAATACATAACTGTTACTCATATTGATAACTGTTACTCATATTAATAACTGTTACTCATATTGATAACTGTTACTTATATTGATAACTGTTACTCATATTCTATATGGTCCTAAAACATACTTATCTTCTTAAGATTCAATTCTTTTAACCGAATGATCATTAACTACACGTCATTTACAGGCTTTAGTTTTTTTTAATTTTTTATATAACGGTATAACCAAATCACAGTTTTCTAATTCTGTTATGTGCAATGTTGCATTAACAACATTTTTACATAAAGAAGTTTTCATTACCTTTTCACGTGATACAGTAGCTTCATCCTTAAATGCCGTGCAAGTAGCATCGATCCGGGTTGAGCGGCTTTTTTCCTCATATATAAACCACTGACATATCACATGGAATTTGATCACCCACACCATATTGCGTTTTACGAGTTAATATATGAGCGAGTACGATGGTAGAACGTGTATTCGATTGATATCTCTAACCACTTCAATGGGAATGATTGCAAGTTTTGAGAATCTTACAATAATTTCAGAATTGATGGAAATTAATTTTGCTCATATTGAGCGTCGGTCGCGCATTTTAAAATGATTAAATGCCATCTGATTACTACAAATCTTCACGAAATTGTTTGGAACACTCATTAAATTAGGCTAATTGGTGTTATACACAGTCTTCTAAAATCTACTTTTTAAAAGCAATAAAGAATATTTGTTAAGTAGTTAGCATACAGGCCTAAAATGACAATGGATACACTTTAGAACCAATTTTTGATACTTCCTAAGTAATTTTGCCCCTTTTTTGTTGCAACAGAAATTGTTTTTTCTACCTTTTACTATAAATAATCGTAAATTATACTTTCATTTTGGCAAGAGACTTTTCTGCATGTTTTTTTTTTTTTTGTAGATTATTATGATTTGCAATGATATTTTCAATTTTATCTTGAAATTACCTAAAGTTATGGAATATTTATTTATTATATAATTAAATTATAAAATATTATATATATATATATATATATATATATATATATATATATATATATATATATATATATATATATATATATATATATATATATATATATATATATATATATATATATATATATATATATATATATATATATATTATATATATATCGTAAAATGTTTAATTATAAACTATCTAGAAATTAAATTATGAATTTTTTGGAATTGTAATTTCAAAATATCTTATACAAACGTATTACTAATAATGTTTCATATTCATTCAATATATACTGCTGGAAAAAAGTAGAAGGGAACTCATATTTTATAAATTATGCATTCAATTTTAGCATAATTAATGTAATTTTTTATTTTATTAAACTAATTTTTCTTTTATCATTAATGAATGAGTTTTATTTAATAGTAAGAAAGTATTATAAAATAGTACTTAAAGATTTTGTATCTGTGAAAAAAGTAGAAAGTCGCCTGAAAATATATTCTCATTTTTGAATCTGTAACAGTTTAATATGTTGAAAACATTGTTTTTTTTTTTTAAACTTTTTTTCAAAAGATATATTTTGTTGAATAAAATACTCAATTTTTGTACAGTTAAAATGCCTAAGGGGGGAAACACTTAAAGGAATTACAAAAAAGCCAAATTGTAGTATGTAAAGATGTAGGCAAAAGTGCAAAGGAAATGGCAAAGCACCTACACACCAATCCAAACATTGTTTCTAACTTTTTGAAAAATCTAAAGAGACAGAGGGAAGCAAAGATTGGCAGGCCTAAGAAACTGACACAACGTAATCAAGGAAAAAAATCTGCAAATAAAATCTAAATAAACGCTTAGAAGCATTGGAAAAGCACAAATCTGACTTCACACATGTAACCAGAAGAACACTTTACAACTACCTAAAAATATTGGATAGGTTCATATTCAAAGAAAGAAAGGACCATCCTAAATGGAACAAAAGACATATTGAGCCCCGGCTACTGTGGGTTAAAGAACACATGTCCTGGAACTCCAAATGGACCTCAGTTATTTTTTCTGGTGAAAAAAGTTCAATTTAGATTACCCAGTCGGTTGTCAATATTATTGGCATTCTTTGGGTACACAAGGAAAAACTTATTTTACTTGACAAATAGGAGGAGTCACTTTAATGATTTGGATATCAGTTGGCTACGTTGGAAAGATCAATCCAGTGTTTCTATATGAAAGACAGAAACATACAAATTACATTCAAATTTTAAATTCTTTCCCTATGGCGCTGAGCAAGCTGGGCAAAACTTGGATATTTTAGCAATATGTAGTTTCAATTCACATGGCCATTGGCGTTAAAAACTGGTTTGAAACAAATTATGCTCTGGTGTTGCCATAGCCTACTAAAGTACAGATCTCAATATTGTTTAAAATGTATGGTCAGTAACTGTGTTCGGCATATTTACGCCACAGGCAAGAAATATCAATCTTTGATGGAGCTACGAGAAGCTTTGAATTCTGTTTCGGACAATTTTTGTCAAACCAAAATTCAAGACTTATATGATTAAATGGCAAATAGAGTTTTTGAAGTAGTTAAAGCAAATGACAGAATTTCTTATCAACAAGACTTTTATTTTCATTATTTAGAACTGTCCTACTTTTTTCACGCAGTATGATGTGAATGAAATTTGTTTTTAATTATAATAAATTGCAGCAATTGAGCAATTATGTTTTTAATAATAACAAATCGTTGTTTATTTTATATTACATATATAATTATCTGATTGTAAATAAGTTTTTAAAAGCTTCATAAAGAAATTATTTTGTAAAAAGTCAAAGTTGTTCTTTTATTGGAAAAAAACCTAGTTCCAGCAGTGTATGGAGTTGTTATCAAAAGTAAACATTTTATTTTTTACATTTATTCTACTTAAAATTTTTTATTAAGTATAAATATATGTAGAAGAATCATTTTTATTAAATATAAATTACTAATTATAGTTGATATTTTATGTTATTTTAATCTTTACTTTATAAATTAATTCCAACTAAAGAGTCAATAAGATAAGCTAGAAATTGTTTTTCTTGCAACAAAATTGACAAGAAATATTGTAACTTTATATCAATTAGAAGAATTAAAACATTCCATGCTCACCATTCCTGAAAATTATTCTGAAGAAGCACTTTGTAACAATATATTTAATAAAAATTTTCAATTATTTTCCAATTTTAATGAACTATGATTTCATTTGTTATTTAGGAAGATGTTAAAATGATACATAAATTATATTTTGTATCGGGTACGAACTTATAGCTGCTCCGTGATACATTTTGGAAACAGTTTCATGAAACAGCATTAACGTTTTCGGAAGAGAGTGAAACCATCAATTTCCAACAGATTATTGCAAAATTATTTTTGTTACTTATGATATTTGGGCAAGCCAATTTTGCTTTACCATTGGCTATGTGAATTTGAATCAGTAGAATGCGTCTTTTGTTTACCAGAGCACCACGAAGGTGAAAGTACGACTTTCTAAGCTCCTCTGATGGATGGTACCACCAAAGGATTCACTCCTTCGATTTTGAAGTTGATCTGAAGGGGCAGGAAATTTTCTCCAGACCATTGCACCCATAGTAACTGCTCAACGCCTAACCCCGGAACTTTCGCTTCCCCAGACTTAACGAGCACGTATATCATTTGTTGTTACTTATGATACTTGAACATGTAAAGCTCACTTTGCAGACGTCTATGCAGTTGCAAAATTGTTTGGGAGATAAGATTTGTAGCTAATCGCCATTTTTATCGATTTGTTTGACTGTTTATTGTTAAATTTCACATATCTTGTTATGCATTTATCAGAAGTCAAGGAATTTATGCATACATATACTTTATATGTACTTCGGTAAAATGTGCATTACTTTAGCAGATATGAGGATAACGTACGAGTGAATCACGTGATTAATTTTTATCTCTTGTTATTCTTTCAAAAATAATTCTAGCAAACTAAGTGATCAGCTTATTTCTAAACAATATTTTTGTTCTTCAATTTTCTGTATTTTATAAGATTCTAAGTTTCGAGAATTATTTTGACTTATTTTTCTGTCCTAAACATGGCGTTTGATTAATCACCATATTTTCACATTCGATCTAAGATTGGCCATAATTTCAACTATATATGATCATACGTAGTGGTTTAAAACTATTAACTAGTGTTATATAATCATTAGTATTAGTACTTTCAGTTCTAATTTTCTAACCATTGCATCTAAAATAAATGTATGAAATAAGAAGGAAAGGAATATATTTTCCCAAACGCATATAAAATTATCTGCTTATTTTTGTTATAAATATTTTCTCTCATGAAATCTAATCTAATCATGAAATCTCTCTAAATATCTACAAAGTATTTGCTTTGATCTAAATTTTATATGATGTTTGATTTCTGTATACCAGTTCTTTAATAATGCCTTTCCTTAAATTAAGAATATTTACGCATGCTTACATTTTTTTTCTAGACTAAATTATTTTTTCTTTTAAAAATATTTGTTTCAAATGTAAAAATTATATAGTTTTATACACGTTGTTGATTTTGCGCTTAACGATACTGAAAGCAGATAATTTTTGGAATTTCCAACTTTGGTGTCAATCCACGTGTGCCTTTAAAATTTAAAAACTTTAGAAAATCGATGAATCTAAATATATCAAAAGTGAAGTAATTATATTTTTAATATCATTATCTGATATTAAAATTCCCAATCACAGTCAATGCGGTTTATAAATTAAAAAGTATAAATATTATTTTGCTAAGTTTATACTTTATTTGCTTAAATCTGTAGATATTAATGTGTAGAACACAATTTTCAAAGACAAAAATTTCTCTGCAGAATGGAATTATAATATTACAGGGAATTTTTATGTGACAAAACAAAACAACTTTCTTATGCCAAAAAGTATCGTTTCGCTTGATTTTAAACAGCTTAACTTTTTTGACATAATCTTGAATAAAATTATTTTTGCGTAGTTTGAAATTTAAGAAAAAAAATTGTTGAAATATGATACAGTTTCTCAAAATACCGTTATATTAAATGGATTATTTTTTGATTAAATGGATTGCACTGACTAATTTTTAAATTCAAAATATATAACTGAACAACAATGCACTGAGTTTTTAAAAGTATTTCTTATCATAGATAAATGGTTAAAAAAGAACCACATCTGTTGTATATAAACACATGTAAAATTTACGTGTTTCAGATATCGAATTTTGAGGATCATAAGAAAGCTGTCTTTTATTTAGATGAGATTAAAGTAAGCTAACATTTTCATCGTCAACTTTTTTCAGAATTCCAAATTTGGTGAATTATCGGTGTAACTCGCGATAAAATAGTTAAAATAGGGATAAGAACCACATCTGTTGTATGTAAACACATGTAAAATTTACGTGTTTCAGATATCGAATTTTCAGGATCATAAGAAATCTGTCTTTTATTTAGATGAGATTAAGGTAAGCAAACATTTTCATCGTCAACTTTTTTCAGAAGTCCAAATTTGGTGAATTATCGGTGTAACTCGCTATAACTGATGTCATCAAAGTCTAATAAAGAATCGAAATGTGGGACCTCCTCTCTTAAATTGTATACGTTTTTTAAAATTATTTAATTATTGTTAAAATTAATGGTATTATAATTATTCAAAAATTTTACAATGTTAAATATAATAAAATAAGAAATTGATAAACTAATGAAAATAAAATGGATAAAATAAAATGAATGCAAAAATATTTATTCTTTCAAATGATCTCAACGAAGAAGACTTTTGTTTTTCTCTTCGATCTCTCTTTCATCTAGAATCCAAACATTTCTTTAAAAATAACATTATTTAATTATTTATTTGATAAGCCTTAGTTTTATGCTTTTTGAAGTTAATTAAATAAAATGAAATTTTAGAAATTAATTCTGATTTAATGATATAAAATCCCAATTTTTTATTAATTAAATAAATTGAACCGTTTGGTTGTGTACATACCATATATTTAACATGATTTTTTAATTTATTCTAAAGTTATATGATTGCAATATGCTAAACAAGTTTTAATCGCTTAATTAGCATTTTACATTTAACATCTTTCTTGTAACCATAGATACTCATTCATTTTAAGATAAACACTTCATTTATGGCAAAAAGTTCAAATTTTGTAAGAAGAGAAGGCCTTAATAGTAGTGACACCGTTACGGTTTTTAAGTTCGCCTTTTTAATCGAAAAATATACGTGAGCTCAATCAGAAAATGACACTTTTCCACTGAAGAATAATTTAAAAAGCTATAATTTGTGATGAGAAATGTGAATGGAAAATCATGTTGATTTGAAAAATGTGTGCCGACATGAGCGGAATGTATTTAAATTCTGTGAAAGCAGCGTGTCTAGTGCCATAACTGTGAATTTTGACCTTATATTATTCATCTTCACGAGACAGAGAATGACACATATTTCAAAAATGGTATTTTAGTCAAAGTTACTTTTGAAACTTTTCTTTTTGTTCTCGATTTTTTTTCGAGAGAAACATCAAAAACCGTGATATTAAATACAATGTTGCAGATTTATACTGTGTTATTTCCTTTAGGGTTTAAAATTACAAGAAAAGATCATGGAATTTTTTCCGACATGTGTTTTTTAACATTTCACAATTTGAGTTATTAACATTTCTTCAGAGTTTATAATAGTTGCTTATTTCATCCTGTTGAAGGGATAAAGGAGAAATCTATTATTTCAGAGGGATTAAGTTAAGATTTATGGCGTCATGTTATGGTGCAATTCTTTGGTGCAAATGGGAATTTACTCCTTAGGATTTAGGGCGGATATTCTAATACAATCATTTAGTTTTTATTTCGATAATTGCCAGCCTTGATTATTAACTTTTTATTTAAATTCTGTTTTTATGATATTTTTTCATCTCACTGACAATTTGTCCCATTTTGGATAAATGGTTGGACTTACTTGGTTGTCATACTGATCAAAATTTTGAAATTTGTATTATAACAAAATAATAGAGTTAAATCCTCCAAACAATAAAATGAATTTTTCACTGGAACAAGTAAATCCAAATTTACTTAAAATTAGTCATATTTATTTAGTAAGAATATTTAATGTTGTGTTTTCATGCAATGTTCTTCCTGTAAACTGTCATCTGTCATAAAGCCAAAATTTTTTAAGGCCAGCGGCTGAGAAAGTGTCATTTCAACTTTGACTTAAAACCCGTTTTCTTAATTAAATGGTAAGCTCTGTGGCTTTTGGTTCAATTCGTACTGAGATGGGATGTCATTTAGGAATTGGATATTACCAGAGGGTTCCGACTCTATATTAAATTGTATATATATATATATATATATATATATATATATATATATATATATATATATATATATATATTATATATATATATATATATATATATATATATATATATATATATTTGTGAGTGTGTGCATCTTTATTTTCACTACTAACAATGATTTAATGCTTTTCGATTTAGAAATTTAACAAAATATCAGAATTCAAATTTGGTTTAAGTATATTTTTAGTTTTAAAATTTGTTGGGTACATATATAAATTCCGTTTTAAATTTATATTTTACCATAAAAATAAAAGTACACTCAAAAAATTATGCTTTGAATATTTTGAATATATGAATTTTACATGAACTTTATATTTTAACTTAAAATTATTAGTATACAAATTTGTACTAATTTGATGCTCTTAAAGTTATATTTTATACCAAAAATGTTTTAATATTGAAAAATTCATAAATATTTATACAACGAAAATCAATTAGTTTAAATTTTTGTGGGAGCAGAGTAATTTATATAGTTTCTGTGTTCGTGTGATATGCAACACAATAATTTTTAACTTTGTTTAAATACAATTACATAATATTTTGGCATTTTTATATAGCATTATTAACATAATAAGATATAAAGTTTTTATTTGTTAACTTTCTAAACGCATTTTTACTTTATAATTCTAAATTATTCTTTTCAATTACTTTAATTCCTGTTTGCTCATTTGTCGATGCAATTTCTTTGTAATGATGAAATTTGAGTTGTTTATTAAACATGCATATATGAGATTTTTTAATACATTTGTTTTTTCTTATCATTTTGATTAAAAATTTGTTGATTTCGTAAGCTAATTGAAAACATTAAAATTTCGAACAAGGTCATGTATTTTTATTTGTATTTAATTATCAGTACATTTATTAAATACCTTTCACATTGCAAATATGAGATTTAAACTTCTTATTAAAAATATTTTCGCTTGTATCAAATCCATGAATCACTTCATGAAAAAGCATTAAACACTGCAAAGTATATATGGTACACTTAATATTGCATAACGAGAAAGTCATAATTAATAATAGAAGTGCAATGTTCTATACTGTATGACAGCTAGTTCTGTTAAAGAAAGTGAAAGAGAAAAAATTTTTAATATACTAGTGAGCTTACAGATTATTTTAACTTAGGAATTTCCTTTTCAGGGAAATAAAAGTTGGTGGAAACTTGATAATAGATAAGGACAAATTCATTTCGAAATGAAAACTTAATTTAAAACCGCTTTTTGAATGTATTAGTATATGCATGAGAACTTCATAAAAAGACATGAAAAATTTCATCATCATTGAATTTGTCATGGTATGTGTGCATTTGTTATCGCAGTCACGGATTCGGCTTATCTCACTTTATTGTTCTGTGATTGGACAATTTCTGGCAGTCGAGGAATGCAGCAGGTGTCTTTTAAGAGCTCTCGCGTTAAATCGAAGCAGATATGTATCAGGCCCATAGCCATCTTTCAGTTTACTATTGTAAGAAAAATTTAGTAACAATTATATAGGACGAATTTACAAAAAAGATGTACAATTGACTTAATAAGAAATCGCTCGATGTTGATGTCCCAACATCGAGCGTATGAATAACAAATTAATAAACATGAAAACTATTATAGTGATGTTGCCACTTAAATCCTACAATAACAGTTAATATGTTAGAAAAAATGACATAAAATTCTGTAAGATGGGTAAATTTCACTAAGCTCATATATTCGAAATAGTTTTTAAATCCAATTTATTGATTTACTTATTTACAACGTAAAATAATCTAAGAATAATGTCTCTTCCAGTAATAATTTACAAAATAAATCAAGCTATAAGCTACTAGGTCAAAAATGCAAAAAGTACATGATTAACATAACAAAATTATAGTAATTTGACTTGAAAAGTTTACAATATAAAGCCAACATAAAAGTAGATAATAATTCTAGTATTATATTGATACTAGTTATATAACGAAACTTCTTTAGGTATCAATTACTACTTTTCATATCCCTAGAAATTTTTAATTTAAATTGAGGTTTGTAAAATTTTTGTATACACATATTAAATATCAGTTACATTTTTTTTGAAATAAATGTGACAAGTAGGTTTATATTTCTAAAACAATATTTGTTTGTTCAATCAACAGTTTTAACCCATAAACATTTATAAACTGTTGTAGACAAAAATCTGCTAATTAGGGATAAGAAATAGTAATACATTTGATTTAGATTTGTCGTTTATGTGTGTATGTGACTAATAATTTTAACTAGTTGTTAACTATTAAAATTAATATGTTAGCATTCATTAATTGGATAATACTATATAACTGTTTTCAAATAAACTTTCACAATTTGGCACTTATTTATCAAGATTTTCCAATCTATTTACTTTAAATCAACTTACTTTAACTTTTGCAAATATTTTCTTTAAAAAATTTCAATATGGTAACTTTTTCAGGAAGTAAGAAATTTGAAAAAATAGTTATATTATTAAGTAAAATGTAAAGCGTGACTACGGGTTAATTTTTAAAATTTGAAATCAGAAAAATCAACTAAAGTTATTTTATTCTTTTCATGCGGAAATGCTGTGTTTATATTTATGTATTTGGATCACATTAGAGCCAACTAATGAATTACTAACGGTAATTTTGCATATTTATTTTTTGGAAAATTTGCCTTGCGATTTTAGCAACATTAATTGAGATTTATATCATTAAATTTATTGAATAAATTAATGGAACTGAATGTATGACCAATTTAATGTAGTTATATCAGTAAGAATTTATGTCAAAATTATAATAATATATATTACAAGTAATTAATTAATTACATGTTTTAATTTGTATAAATGTCCAAAAAAAAGCAAATATCTTTTATATACACAGTTATCCGTTTTTCATAATGCAAATTGTTGTTTTAGTAGAATTGTTTTAAGACATCTATTTCTTTTCAAACAAACTCCATGTTCACACATAAACGATATAAAATTATAATCCGCGTAATAGTGGATAACTTGGTATATGAAATGATTGCGGTATAGATGTTTGGAGAATAAATAAAATCTTAATGAAACCATAGCAATTAAACGAGAATATAAAATTTAAAATGAACGGAGAGTAAACTTGTACAACACATTATAAAATTTTTATAACTACGCTCACTAAAATATTTCTTAAATATTAGTTTGATAAAAATTTTATGATATTTTTAATAATAAAACCAAAAATAAAAAAAATTTAAAACAGAAATACAAACAATAAATAATATAAAAATTAGTAGACTGATATAATCATAATTATTATGGTAACAAACATTAATTTATTATTTTGAACAATTGATTAATAGGTTTTGCTGCAAAATTTCGTGCATGCTTTGATTAAGTTTTTCTAATTCTGTAACTGCTGCTTGTTTTAATTGTTCAGTATTATTATATTGCTTATTAATATTACAAATTTCACAAATTAAGTAAGTTAAAAAAAAATTCTAAAAATTTCATATGTATATCAAATGAAATAATATTCGATATATAACTTGCAATACACGAATCTAAGAAAATCCGTTGAAAATTTAAAAGTTATATTCAACTATTTTTCATTGATGGAGACATAATCTTCTAACATCCTGATACTCAAACTATTTTTCAAAAAAGTAATATGTCTCATCATTTAATCTAAATTTAGATCAAATCGCAAAACAACCTCATTTATGGCGTCTTCCAATTTTCAGCAATACATTTCCTTATTTTTCGGTAAATCGAGCCATGGATCATGTATGGGTCGTTGGGTCATCAAGATGTCACATACCTGAATATCCGAAAATAATCACTCTTAGATATGCTTAATTCTAGTTATATGGTAATGAACCTATTCCAATGTTTCAACTATGTTCAGCCTTGCTTGCCATTTTTTTTCAGAATAAGCTAAAGTTTTTTCTATAATCCGCATTTCATAATGGAAGTTTTGAAAATTTTAGATCTTTTGACTTTTTTTTCCAAATGAGTTCTTTTACTACTAATATACCAAGAAATAGTTTGGTGATAAATTGGGGAACAATTTTCGGTCATGATTTGTAATTCTATTCTATTTCTATATTTTACTCTCGATTTGTTTGCTTCGTTTACTTGTTGCTCAACCTCCTTTTTTGCCCACAAGAACTAATTACACCGGGATCTAAAGTTTAAACCACACAACAACCGAACCACAACAACAATCCAAGCTCAAGGTGCGATTAGAACATACAGACTGTTGAAAAAAGGCAAGAGATATTTTATTCTGATATTTCAAAATATAAAAAATTATTCCTCCATATGAGTGATCTGACGTTTTAACAATTTTCATGCAAATATTCTTAAGTTAACAAAATGTTTATTTTTTTCGATTTCATTTAACGGATTTTTTCGATTTATGTTTTATCCCTAACAGTGGAAAAGGATTTATTTATTTTATTACGTAAAAAACTAAAATCAACTATTCTTCCAAAAGTATCTTGCTTTGATGATTGATGGGTTAGCAAAAACTTTAGACTATTTGCTTTTTAAGGAAAAGCACTTTCTTGGTTAGACGAGGGTCACTCTGAAATTTTTGAGATACAACTAGGTTTTTAAAGTTATACTTACAAAATTTCAGGTGTGTTCAAAGTAGTCTCTTCCAGTATCAATGCACTTTTGTAGACGAATTTTCTACAGATTAAATGCCTCAAGCCATTCCTTTCTTGGAATAGATGAAAAAAATGCATTTATAGCCACATCAATCTCTTCTACGAACGACGTCCACGTAAGTTCTTTTTTAGATTAAGGAATAACCAAAAGTAGCACATAGCTAGATCAGGTGAATACAGGTGGATGTTCGATCACTTTAATTTGTTTTTGTTTAAGGACCTCAGCTGTTAATCCGGCTGTACGTGAAGATGCATTATCATTGTTAAGCATTATTCCCCTAATATTCAATTCTTGTAGAATTTCTGGAAGACATTTAGTGGTATACCAGTTTGCTCTTATTGTCTTCTGTCCTTCAAACTTGATGGCTTTGTCCAATCCCGTACTTCTGAAGAAAACGGCATACAACACTTTTTTCAGTGCGCGTCACCATTGCAGGCATGGGGATCATCTTCAAAGACCCATACTTTGCTTTCTTGACGTGTTGGAACGTCAAAAAACGGTATGTACGTTTTATCGCCTTTTACAATTTTAGAAATGATGCGGTGGCCACCATCATTTAGCAATTTAAGAGTTTCTTTACTGATTCTGACACGCTCCTCTTTTTGGTGCTCAGTTAGATTATGGGGAACCTAACGGCAGACTACTTTTTTCATATGTAATTCTTCATGAATGATTTTGTGTATGGCTGCGGATCCAATGTTAAGTTCCTTCTGTATCATTTGATAGGTACAGCGATTATCATCTATTAACATTTTTCGTATGGCAGATACATCATTCGGGATTGCTGCCGACGGCGGCCTTCCTGTGTGTTTTTCATCCTGAAGAAAATGGCGACCTCTTCTAAATTCTCTAAACTATCTGAATACAGTAGCACGAGCTAGAGATTCATCACCAAATGCTACTTGCAACCGTTGAACGCATTCTTCTTGATTTAATCTTGCTTTAAAATCGTAGAAAATCATATCGGGAAAATGTTCTCGCGTCAACTCCATTTTCTCTTCTGTTTCAAATTTATTCCACGCTAAACAAATTGAAGTAAGTCAGTAAAAAATCGTCTTCTGTGTTAAAATGGTTTGTGTTTTACAATTAAACCGTTATTTTTATTTTGTAAATTCTCGTCTGCGCGTATCTCAAAAATTTCAGAGTAACCCTCGTAGGATCGTGTTATTTTTTTTCAAAAATTTTTCAGTAATCTGATACGCATGCTGATTAATCGTGTAATTATTGCATAATATCATAAGAAACATGGTAAAATTCTATTTAGGATCGCACTGTTTTGCGACAACAGAAAATAAAATGGTGAAATCATGTTTAATATAAGGTAAATAAGAAAATTGACTAATAAGAAAAAGAGTTTCCGATGCATAAATAAAAAAAAAAAAATTGTTTCCTTTAATCATTAATAAAAGAAATATATTTTATTTTTAAAATAGCTGTTTAAAATTATTAAAATCTAAAAAAGTGATGTTTTACTAGAACTTGGCGATAAATCGTGTCCTTTCTTTTCTTATCGAGTTTATCGCTCTTTTTATTAGAATTTTCTTTTATATTAATTCAATGTTTTACAATTATTTTATTTATAAAAAATACTTTTGATCAAACTCGTTTTTTTAAATATACAAAAGATAATTCCTTTTCTCGGTAGAAAATAGTCATAATTTTCTTATTTTTTTAAATTAAAAAAATTTCAGCAGTTTTCTGTTTAATTTTTGATATTGTACTTAAACAAAGTAAACTAACGAATAATGTGACAGATTAACTCTCTTATACATTTCTCATATTACAATAAAATTCTGGGATTGTTCTTGGTCTGTTAAATTTTGCCCTACCCAAATTTTATTAAGATCATTGCATATTAAAATGAAAGCACTTAGGCATTTTTCTTATACTAAATCTTTATATTAGTTTGGGAATGACAGCATTCGATACACATTTTATTTGGTTGATCCTTTATGTCCACTTTACTCTTATAAAAGCAAATTGGACAGACACATTCAACTTAAAGTGCGAATTTCTAAACATTGTGAACATTCCGGCAAGGAATTCAAACGAACTTTTGAAGCTAAAACCACCGTGATAAACATTCATTAGCTAGTTCACCGCGGCTTGTTATAAAAAAAGCATTAAATAAACACATATTTTAGGAGGAAAAGGACGATAAAAAGTTTGCAAAATCAATCATGCCATGTTCCAGATAATTAATAATTATTTTTAAAATTAAAATTGCCCTAAAATTTCGCAGCAATTATCTAATCTCTTAGTTTTTACAGATTCACAATAATTCTTTCATGAATTTCACATAACAATTCTTTTATTTTAATACTATTGAAATGATAATTATAAATATTTTCTTCATAATTTATTCATAATAAAACGTTTTCTCATATCCATTTTCTTGAATAAAGCATGTAAAGTTTATGACTAAAGAATAGTTTTAGATAGGACGATAAATCAATCATATTAGAGTTTGTTCTTACCTGAAATGCAAATTCAATTCTGTGCATATAAGTTCTTATTTTCTTCTATAGTTTTATGAACTAGAAATAAATTCCATTGATTATATCCTTGAAAAATTTTTAAAAAAAAGTAATTTTTGAAAGAACTTCTCACAAAATCTTTGGTAAAACCCACTGCCAGAAAAGTTTTATCGGAGTAATATTTTCCAATAAAAAAAAGTTATTCTTAACTTTTTAATTATATAATAATGATAGATGATACTTTTTGGAAAAATATAGAAGTGTTTCCAGCCTCGCGATCATCTTGAAATTTTTTCCTCTAAACACCTGTTGATCAATGGGGGCTATTAATCTTCTTATAATGCATTGGAATCTCACGATTTGACATTTGTGAAAGGATAAAATGTTTTACTTGTAATATTTCAATTCTAAGAGTATCTATTTATGTCAGAATAACACATGATTAAATGCTTTTGTTAGCAGTTCTTACAGCTATGGAGTTGTTACTGTGTGTGTGTTAGTTCTCTTTTAGAATTTTTTTTTTAAATAGAAATATATTGGACTAAAAATAAATAACGGTCATCTGAAAAGGAAATATTTCTTAAGAAAATTCAGTTGAGATTTATGACGTGAATTTGAGTTTTAGTGCATTATATTTCACACAAGCTTCAGAATTTAGAATTTTTAAAACGTTAATGTAAATAAAGAAATAAAAATTACTTTTTAAACACAATGTTTCCTAAAATTCTTATTTTATTTAAAAGAAATCTAAAAAAATATTTTAAGCAATTGCATTCTTAAGCTATTTTAAATAATCCTTTAACATACTAGACATTTATCAGTATTTGTTGTATTTAGTTCCTTTTTTTATTGTGCTTATGAATAGATATTGCCTCTTGGAGTAGAAAAGGTTTTTATAGGTACTGCATCTGCCAATAAAAGGTCTCTTGTAAAGATTATAGATATGCAAATTTACAAAAATTGCCTTTAAGTAAAAAAAAAAAAAAAAGAAAAAGAAAAATTAAGTTTTAATGCATTATTTCTCAAATATTAGAAAAGTAAATTAAAAAATCGTTTGATTATAACTTCACAAACAAATGAAATCAACTTGATGGCTTTGACCAATCCCGTACTTCTGAAGAAAACGGCATACATCACTTTTTTCAGTGCGCGTTGTTTTTCCACCATTGTCGGCGGGGGATCATCTTCAAAGACCCATACTTTGCTTTCTTGACGTGTTAGAACGTCAAAAAATAGTGTGTACGTTTCATCACCTGTTACAATTTTAGAAATGATGCGGTGGCCACCATCATTTAGCAATTTAAGAGCTTCTTTACTGATTCTGACACGCTCCTCTTTCTGGTGCTCAGTTAGATTATGGGGAACCCAACGATAAACTACTTTTTTCATATGCAATTCTTCATAAATAATTTTGTGTATAGCTGCGGATCCAATGTTAAGTTCCTTCTGTATCATTTGATAGGTACAGCAATTATCATCCATTAACATTTTTCATATGACAGACACATTATCTGGGATTACTGCCGACGGATTACTTCATCGTGAAGAAAATTGCGACCTCTTCTAAATTCTCTAAGCCATCTGAATACAGTAGATTGAGCTGGAGATTCATCACCAAATGCTAATTGCAACCGTTGAATGCATTCTTCTTGATTAAATCCTGCTTTAAAATCGTAGAAAATCATAGGGTGAAAATATTCTCGCATCAACTCTATTTTCTCTTTTGTTTAAAATTCATTCTACGCTAAACAAGTTGAAGTAAGTCAGTAAAAAATCTTCTTCTGTGTTAAAATACTTTGTATTTTAAAATTAAACTGTTATATTTATATTGTAAATTCTCGTCTGCGCGTATCTCAAAAATTTCAGAGTAACCCTCTTATATATTGACAGGAAAACCTAGAAACAAGAATTATCAGAAAAATTACATAAAGTTTAAGTATAGACTCTTGTTCTGAATTTAGCGATGATCACTAATGTTCTGTGATAGAATATATTGTTAAGCATATGCACTTAAGAAGTATTATGTTATAATGCGAATCTGTGGTTTCAAGAAACTAAATTGTATTTATGATTAAAAAATCAATCGTAATAGAAATTTTTAAATCGTAAAAAAAGTTTAATAATTAATCGTAATAAAAATAATTATTTCAGAATCGTATAAATCATGTATTAAAAAACTTAATTTGTTTCCAGAAAATTTTTATCGTATATATAACAATGTTTTCTTGGAGATAGAGCTCTGTTAATTATTATGTTATTTACAAATCGATTTACTTATAAGTACAATATCTGTAAATAACGTTTAATTTGCAAGAATAGATTACCAGCAAATAATAATTCCTTTTTTTCTAAAATACACGTAGAGTATGCTGAAAATTTTATACCTGATTTTTTTTTTTTTTTTGCTGAATGAAACACAATCAAATATCATTTATCAATATATTCTGGTAAGGAAGTTGTAATCTATACACCTAGAGTGACCTAAAAACTCAAAATCAGCCACTTATGATGTGTCTAGGTTAAAGAACCAATTAACAGCTCATGAGTTGGCATGTTAATTCATCCTAATTCACAGATATTTATATGAAGATTAATTATTACTAATTTTTTTGCATGAAAAACTTTAATGTGATTCTATAATTTATCAAGTTAATTGAAGTATATTTATTTTTTATTATGAAGTGCTAATTAGTGCTAATTTTAATATTAGAAATGTCCTTTTCTCATCGGTAAAATACTAAAACACACACACATGTTGGTTTTATTTATTCCCACTAACAAAATAATTTATTCAAAAAAAATGCGAATGAATTAATTATTAATTGGATTGACATTACAATCTTAATATTATTTAAAAAGTAACGAAAAAATGAGTTTGAATAAAGACAATATGAGAATAAATAAAGATAATGAGAATACTATTAAATTTATCAAATTTAACTGCATAATAAATATAATCTAACTTTCGTCTGCTCATTTAGCTTCGAGTATCATTCAATTGCAATAAATTAAGTTCATGTGCAAAAATATTTCAAAGATTTTATTTGAAATAATTTTCTTCAGCAGTAGTATTTCATAAGTGTTTTATAGTATTTTAGTATTCAGACAAATAGTATTCTGGTTAATTTGCTATTTGATTGTGATGAAATTCATAAAGTTTTTGAATCATTTTTATCATTGTTTGAATATTTGAAATCTATGTAAATCTAAATAAATGAATAGTTGAAATATCGTGCCAATATTTGAAAATTATATGAAACTTATGAGTAATTCTTGTTAGACAACCAATCATCAAGGATATAGTTTAATGAATTAAATTAATATGTTTTAAAACTTTCCATAAGTGATTCATAAGCGATTGAAGTCATAAAATAAATTTCCTTAAAAGGTTGTATATCGTTTAATTTTCATAAACGCTCTCTTTTTTTTCATTGTGAATTTTTGATCACAATAAGATCCAACTGTTTAGGTTTACATAATCGGCATTTAAAAAGAACTTGCCTTAGATATTTAGGGCCACACACAAATTACCTTCGCCAACAGTTTATATAAAATCTGGTAAATCAACTACTCAGAGGTTGGAAGGTCAAATCCTTCACCTTTAAATAATCCTCTTAAACCATATCACACACATTCCCTTTCTGAGGCATGGGAAAACCTTCAAGAAGTGACCACCAAGTTGACCTTGATTGATCGACTAGCCTTGGCATGCAGCTGCCTTCATTACCTTTTTTTGAGCGACAGAATGAAAATGCCCATATTCAATTTGAGGCAATTCACAAGATTGGAAATATATGTGCGTGTGTGTGTTTTTCCGTATTTATTTCTGAAGTAATAACCAAAGGTGGCGAAGTTAAATTAAAAATTAAGATTGTTTGTAATCATCACTAGAATCATGGGAAAGTTAATCGATGAAATTTCAATTCTAATAATTGAGTTACATAAAAAAAAAAAAAAAAAAAAAAAACACGAATTACTTTGACTATCAATGACATCATATTAAATTAACGATGTGTCAAGGTCTGGCGAAATCGTGGCAGCTGATTATGAAAATGAAAAATGGGGAAAACAGCTTTTGCGGATATTATTTGAATATGATAATAATAAAGTGAAAATAAACAAAGTACTTAAGTCGTAAAAACATTAATGAAGATAATTTGAGGCTGAAGTAATTAGATGTATGACTTTTAAGGAACGAGACTGATAAAAGCATTGCTTTTTCCTGGGATTCGAATACAGATTCACAAAACAAATAGCTTATTAAACCGTTAAAAGTATTGCAAAAATTATTATTGAAAAGAACTAGTTTTTAAAGCATAAATAAAAATTGGGATTACTTTTTGTACTCTTTTGGTTAACTAGTTATTTTAAAACCATTAATGCACTAAAATATTTTTCTTGCATCAGTTATGGTTAACATATCATTTAATAAATGAAAAAAATTATAATGATAAAATATTTTAAATGGGGCGGATAGTATTTTCTTGATTTAAAAAGATAATATATTGCTTACGTTGACAATGATTCGTTATTTTTAATGTTTTATGTACCTATCATTTGCATTTTGGTCTTTCTAAATTATCATTAAATAAAAACTATATATATATATATATATATATATATATATATATATATATATATATATATATATATATATATATATATATGTGTGTGTGTGTGTGTGTGTGTAGTTTTATATTATATTAGTATAATTTGTGTTTATTACTTTATACTTAAAAAAATAAATAAATAAAATAAAATAAATCAAGAGCTTATTTATAGCATTTTAATTAAAAATTGCTTTTTATTTTCAAAACTCTAGAAAATTAAAATTATTTCACACTTTAAAAACAAACAGTATAACTTTTTATGTAAACGGTTATTTGAAGTAATAGCACAAAACATCAGCTTGAATATTTATACACTTGATTGATACGAATCTAATATTATTATTTTTAATACTTTGAGCTGGATAATGTTAAATATTGTACAATTTGTAATATATATATATATATATATATATAATAAATTTTTGTCACTTTTAAATCTGTGTTGTCATTAGTAAAATATAAATACTGTCAATCCATTAGATTATATGGTGTAAAAAAGATAGCTCATTGATATCGATATGTTAAATTCTTCTTAAAATTCTGATATCATGTATAAATGTAATCAAAATCGCTTGCTAAAAGTGAATTTGAAATTCAAAACAAATAGGCGTAACTGCGTTTTTAATTAGCGAAATTCGGAAATATACTGCATAAAAACTATGTTTATTTGTGTGTGAATAAAATATTTAACTAGTTGTGAAAGTATTAACAGTCTCCAATTAAATTTGTTTTTAAAAGTGGTATATTTTACATTTCTTATGAAACCTAATTTATGTCAATAAGTTAAAGATTTATTACATATCAAAATTGCCTTCCTGCGTTGCAAACACACACACACACACACACACACACACACACACACACACACACACACACACACACACACACACACACACACACACACACACACACACACACACACACACACACATATATATAGCGAACGCGTGATGTGCATCTGCCTCCACTAATACATGTTGTAAATTTCATGTTATTTGCATGCTTTCTTCAGGGAGTTGCGTTTACGAAGGCCAATAGTGTAATTTCCCTCTTCTTTTTTATATCATTGCGAAGACTATCCTGAATAAATAATAATTATTAAAATTATAAATTATTACGGAGTTGTATAATGTTCATGCAAGCAATTATTGACATATTAATAACAATACATTAGTTATTTCTTATTATACTTATTGCTATTTTATACGGAAATAAACAGAATATTATCTAATAAAATGCAAGAATAATATCTGAGAGATTTTGTAATTTCTCAAATGTATAATTATTTTATTAAATATAATATTAATTATAGAATTAGATTATTTCTTGACAAATATATAATCATATTTTAATTTTGTTTAAATTTTATCTTTATTTACATCTTTATTGATATACATTTTCAATTAGCACTAAATGTTTTTATTAATTACTGTTTACTGATTAGTAATGTTTTTTCTAGTTAATTAATGTTACAAAAGTGATTCATTGAATTAAGAATAATTTATTAAAGAACTTTTATGGAAAATGCTCTTTTAAAATCCCTTTTATTTACCCTTAAAACATAATGTATGTATATATATATATATATATATATATATATATATATATATATATATATATATATATATATATATATATATATATATATATATATATATATATATATATATATATATATATATATATATATATATATATATATATATATATATATATATATATATATATATATATATATATATATATATATATATATATATATATATATATATATATATATGGTAGATGATATTTCATGATTCTGAGACTTACAACTTACGAGTTTCTGAAACGTAAAGAATCTTAGAAAGAAAATTTATACTTTCAATTAAAATTATCATATTCCGTTTAGAGATCAACAGAGCTCAGTTCATATTTTTACACATTTTACACCAGTATCTTTGAGAATCTACGATCTATGTATAACAATTTCATGATACTGCTCTTCTTATAAAGAGCTCAAAATTTTCACAATTTTTTAAGCTATTGCAATAGAGATACGGAAATCAGTACAGATAAGTCTTAACTTCAGTATTTCCCTTGAAAATTGAACAGTTTTATTGACATTTGACATTTTAACTACTTATAAACTTTACTTAAATGTTTTTTGCTAGAATATTTCCTTAATTTTTGTTTAAACCAATTTTCGTTTGCAGTTTTGCGTTGAGTAAAAGAAAAATAGTTGTGAAGCTTTTATTATTATTATTATTATTATTTTTTTGGTGTCATAAAATTTACTAAAACAACAAAAACTTTTTCTCATACATTTGGGATAAAAATGTCTAAAATTCATGAAAACTCCCTCTGACACATCTCTTATGTACGAATAGAAATACACACCAATCACATTTATTTCGAAATACATAAACATGGTCTTCATTTGATTCCATATTTGTTAATATAGGGACAAACTTTTTTCTGTATGAATATGGTGCGTGGTTGAAGTAATACGAACAGTGACTTCACCATCAATTCATCAAGTCTTGGAAGTAGTAATTTATTACAATCGAAGAAAAATTATCACATAAAAGCATAAAATATGGTAAAAAGACTATATTTTTATAGATTTTTTTGAGATTTTTGTAAATGGAAACAAGAATTGAAAGAGGTTAAATAATGTGGCCTTTAATGCCTAAAATGTTTTCCGTACATATCCAGTTTATTGTATAAGATATTGGAAATATTTTTAAAATTGAAAGGGAAATATTTTATTTTTAATTGAGCCCCCCATTCTGAACAACTCTTACACGTTGGTTAAACTAAATTATTTTTCTTAATATTAAAAAACTCTCAAAATGAAATACTGTGAATTATTTTTCTTTCACGAATCTTGACAATAAAATGAAGTGTACAGATTTAATACACATTTATTTTAACATATATATTTTTGGAATTAATTTTATATTTTACTTAAAGTACAAAAATGTATGTACTATGAATTAAATTGAAATGAGATAAAATTTTTCTTGTATTTCAATATGTATTGCCGATATTAGAATCTTTCTATTGCATATATTGCAAGATGTATAAATATACAATATATAGAAAGAGTAAATATTTCATTCTGTACAGCTGTCATGTAATGGCTTTCTTCTTTTTCTTCTTGTCATTTTATAAATTAGGCCAAAACTTAACTTTTCTGATGATTTTTAAATGGCATCGCTTAAACTTATTTCAGATTTGAATTATTTTTCGAAACTTTTTTTTAATGGAAAATTTAAACATTGAATATATATATAAATCAATTTTAATCAGTATATTAGGTTGGGGAATAATTTCGTAGTGTTTGTACCAAAGACTTTTATGTAAACAAAAATTAATAATTATATCAATAAGTTAACCAATTATATATTCTCTGTTGCTGTTTACAATTTCTTCCTACCTCTCGATCCATTTGTTGGTATTGTTCCATCAAAAATCGCTTAGTCTGGTGTCAAAGAAGTTGTTGATCCAGTTTTTAAGGACCTCTTGGTGCACTGGGAAATGTTCGAAAAGAATGCCACCGTCAACAATATTGCCCAGCTTCACTGCGTGAATGAGGCTATTCGGACGAAAAGACCTGATCAACATGGCCAAACGATATTTCTTCATGACAACGCCAAGCCCCATGTTGCACAAGTCGTCAAAGCCGCATTCCAAGAGCTGGAATTGGAAGTTCTTCAGCATCCGCCATATTCACCAGACTTCACACCGACCGATTACCCTCTTTTCGGTTCCTTGTCAAACCCTATGAAGAGCGTTATCTTCAATAACAAAGAGGTCCTTAAAAACTGGATCAACAATTTCTTTGCCACCAGACCAGGCGAATTTTGGAGGAACGCATCGAGAAATTGGTAGAGAGGTGGGATGAGGTTGTAAACAGTAACGGCGAATATATAATTAATTAATTTATGAATATAATTATTGTTTTTTTGTTAAAATAAAAGTCTTTGATAAAAACGCCATTAACTTACTCCCCAACCTAATATAATTCGCAAAACATCTTAAATAAAACATTTACTTGTTTAAAAAAATTATCAAAAGAAAAAGAACAAGTTATCTACGATCTATAAATAATTAGAAATATTATACATAAATATTATAAGTAAACTGTATCTAAAAAGCAAAGCAATCTTAAAATTTTGAAATGATTATTTCTATAATCATACACATAAAACGTGCTGTTTCTTAACTGTAGGAAAAATTAATTTTATATTCATTGAATAATAATGTACAATGTATATTTATTAAATTTAAAATAGTTTCAAGCATTTTTGTCTCAGAGTTCAACAACTTTTTAAATAATTTATTTTCAGGATATATACAAAAATAGAAAATGATAAATAGTTGCATTATCATCTACAAGCAATTTGAGTTTCATAGATTATGATTTAGCTCTTGATATCTATTAAAGTCAAAGATGACCTTAAGTAAAAGAAAAAGAAGATTTTCATACGTAGGCACCGCCTTGTTTTCATAATGGCTAAAGGGTAATGCATTATTATATGTAAAAGTTATTCTTTAAATACTGTTATTTATTTAATCTGTCGAACAACAGTCACGATTTGCGCAATGAAGGAGAAAAATAAAAACTCTTATCTTTAATGTACAAATCAGATATAGTGAAAGATACCGTCTGACTAAATAGTTCCAAAAATAAAAAACCATTTATTGAAACATAGTTTACAAGCTCTGACACTAAAAATTACTCCGGTTCAAGTAAAAAATGGATTCAAATTTACTACTTATATAAGTTTTTTCGGTTCCTTTTATTCACAGTAAGACACGTAAAATCCAACATTTTTTTGGTATCTTGGTTTGAAAGTTTATAATTATAAAATGTAATAATAAATAGGCAGTTATCTTTGTATAAATTTTTTTAATAAAATATATCTAGAGTTTAATTAAAAACCTGATTGAAGAAACGTAACAGCATTAAATGCAATTAATCACCATGAAGTAATTCTATATAAAAAAATTGTCGATCGGGAAAACTTGTGCGTTTAAGTTTAAGTTATTGATAAATGAGAGAGAGAGAGAGAGAGAGAGAGAGAGAGTATATGGTTTTCCTGAGAAATTTACTGTTCACACTGAATTTTAGCATTAAATCAATGAACTGTGTAGGATGTAATATCATATATACTCGTATATATATATATATATATATATATATATATATATATATATATATTGCCACTGAATTTTACCATAGCTTCTATTATGCAAGTTAAGGGCATATGGCCCAGACGCTCAAATTCAAGTTGGCTGATGCGAGCAACATGCAGTCGGGCATTTTCCTGCTGATAAAGGGCACTGGGCACATCCTGAAGGTAGGAGAGTTTCACCGGCTGCAGCACATCATCCACGGGACGTTGGGTTATCATAGTGCTGTGAATCGAACTAGAGGTGACTTGGAATCGTACGCAATGACACCCCAAATCATGACACTGCTTTGTCGTGCGATGGGCCAGTCTACCATTGCTGAAGGATTGAACACGTCTCCAATTTGACGCCACACTCCTATGCTGCCATTATCACTGTAGAAACAGAAGCGTGACTCATCTGAGAAAACGATCCTGTGCCACACCGTCGTCCACATTTCTTTAATCTGGCATCATTCCAGACACTGGCGTCTATGTTGAGAAGTCAAAGGCAGTCTTCTTAATGAACGTCATGAGAGCAGACAACCATTGCTGAAGGATTGAATCTGTCTCCACTTTGACGCCACACTCCTATGCTGCCATTATCACTGTAGAAACAGAAGCGTGACTCATCTGAGAAAACGATCCTGTGGCACTTCGTCGTCCACATTTCTTTAATCTGGCATCATTCCAGACACTGGCGTCTATGTTGTAAGGTCAATGGCAGTCTTCTTAATGAACGTCATGAGAGCAGACAACCATTGCTGAAGGATTGAATCTGTCTCCACTTTGACGCCATACTCGTATGCGGCCATTATCCCTGTAGAAACAGAAGCGTAACTCATCTAAGAAGACGATCCTGTGGCACTTCGTCGTCCACATTGCTTTAATCTGGTATCATTCCAGACATTGGCGTGTATGCTGTAAGGTCAATGGCAGTCTTCTTAATGAACGTCATGAGAGCAGACAACCAGCAGCTAAAGACGGCAAATAATTTTGCTTGATATGAGAACATCCAGGGTGTCTTGCACATACTGAAGGGCCAGAAAATTCGCATAATATTCTGCCCTTCCCTTCTTTTTTGGTGTTGAATTTTCAATGTCGGGCAGTGTATTCTTGGCTGGGCCTTCTGGAACTACAGCTACCATATATGAGTTAACTTCTTAGAGAAGAACCTCGCCATTTTAAAAATGACGAATTAGGAAACGTGGCCAAAATAGAGACTTAGAGGAAAATTCTCATGTATTATTCAACTGTAAGTTAAACATTTGTCAAGTATTATTTTTTATTGCAAGTTGGAGTCTGGTAGCCCACAATTTTCAAAAGTATAAATTCTGAGAAAAATAATGATGCGTTTGTGTGTCTATTTAAAAAAAAACTCACATCACTAGTGAATGCATATTTTTGATATTATTCTCTGTGCGTACGGTCTTATTATAATGTATTTCAGATGTTTACTTATTTGATGCCGTTCGCAAAAGCTTAATTCTTTTGAATATTTACATTAATTTATAACTTTTGCCATATTTTTTATGCGTGCTTATTATGCTTCATTGTATCTCCTCTGAAACCATGCCGTTTGATAATGTTCAGTATGCCAAGCTCTGAAACTACCATAGGAAATACAATTGGAGCAATGGCTCACAGGCATTCTTTCTTCTCAAGAAAAGTTGCCTAGAAATGAATTCTCTTTTAAATGATGTTTGTATACGTTTTTCTAAATTAATGGCTTTAAAGGAATTCTTTATCGAATTTTTTTTAAACAATAAAGTGGTGTAAAATATAGCAAGTTAAAACAAGTTAAACACACTGTCATAAACATTTCTTGAAAATAATTTTTCTTCTAACAAGTCTATTCAAAATTTCTTACTAATGAATATTGTTTTTATTAAAAAAATATACTAGATTTAATGTTATTTGTTAATTTTGTAAATACTGTTATTTGTGTCCTGCTAAAATTAATGTTCCTTTTACAAATAGGAGCATTGAAAAAAATTCTTTTTATTATATCTAATGGGAAATTATTAATATCGATGAATTAATCTTATTGCAGGTAATTACTGTAGTTATTTTAGTAAAATTATAAACATATTTTGTTGAAATTATTAAAGTATTTGAACTGTATACGTTGAAGTTATTATGATCATAAACACAATACTAGCGATTTAAATTGATACAACTAAGAGAAATGCAATTAGTAAAAATTATATTTATTAGATGAATAGATTATAATAGAAGTAACAAGTGAATAAATATTTTCCAGAAATTTAAAAGCGGATATCCTGAGAGAAAATGTATCCAGAACACCAACTTTTAGAAGCATCAGCATTTACACGCCTGAGTTTTGAATCAGAGTTTGGATGGCATGTGCAGATAACGCGTTGGATGCAACTTCAACACTATACCATATTTCAAAGATCAGTAGGACAGGCTCGTGAACCATAGATCGGAATTTTCTATTGGTGACAGATCTGGAGAACGCTTATTGGTCATGACAACAACTGAACGTTTTCTGCATACAGTAAGAAACGTCCGTATATTACCAAAATCATGACTGTGCATTATCTGACTGAAATGTAGAGTTTCGCCACTCTCAAACTAGGAATAGAGCAATGGATCGTTAATACAATCTATGGTTTTAATATTGAGCAGGATATGTTCTAGAGAATTAAGTTGTATTTCGCAGAAAATAATGACTACATAAATAAAGTTGAATTTTAGTTTAAAATTTCAATATATTTACATTTGACATATATAATTACAAATATAAAGTGAATAATACTATGTATATACTATTACAAATATAAAGTGAATAATACTATAGGTGATAAAAAATTAATGTTGGTGTAAGCAAGGCATTAGTCATAAGATTTAAAAGAGATTGTTTATAAATATTGCTATTATATATATGGGTACTTACGTATCATAGAAATATGTCTTTAAATTTTGCAAATTTTAATAATTTTTTTCAAATATCATAAAGAAAAAGTAGAATAGTTTATTTATATTTTCATTGTAACAAATAGATAAAATCTTTATTTGTAATTTATATAGTCCTATCCTGGTTGGATCCTAGTAGAGCCCACACCTTTGGCGCGAATGATTTTGGTTGGCGATAATTGTGGCTTGTGCCAATCTTGATAACCCTTTTTCAATGCACTAGATATGGTAAACCAAACTATTTCTGGAATTACGCTCTATATGGATGCTTTTTTTTTAATTTGTTGCTAAGGGTGTGAGCTCTCCTAGGATTTTAGCGCTAAATTGCATCATTAAATGACATATATTTTTTCGCGATATGGTCGCCGGGATAATGCACAAGTACACAATTATTAATTTAGTATTCAATTAATTAATGAAATTTTTGGCACAGATGCTGTGTAATTCAGAATACCAAATTCTGAATTTTTTTGGCAATAAAGAAATATTGTTAAGATGACGTATTGTGATGTGCACCATGACGTGAATACTAGGGTTGCCCAAATAGAATTTTCTGCATAATTCATACAGGTCTCCATATGCAAGACGAAATAAAAGCTAGATTGGCAGATATATAACAAAATCCACCAAAAAAATCACTAAACTCAGAATTTGGCATCTTCAATAATATGGCATTTGTGTCAAATTTTTAAAAATTTAAATCGTCCTTGCCAATTTTAACTAACAATAAAGTGGATATTTTGTCGGTAAAAGTTTACAATCCCCTTGATTCTTTGGCGATATTTTGACGCCAAGATGTGAATAACAAGCTGGCCGTTACACAAAAGCTTTACAAAGATAGGTTTATCAGAACTTAAACTGTACCGCTGTGTTGCTACATTTTTCGTCAAACCAAGGGGTACCCGATTCTACGCCAAATCCGTTTTATCTTGTCTTTTCCATTTTTTTTCTTTTTTTTTCTGTTCTAATGTTAACGTGTTAATATCTTAAACCAATGGAAAACGGCTTCTCAAACCGATGCTTTGCTCTTTATGTAAGAAATCGTTTTATTAACAAAATGAACTTCGGCAATATTTTCAGAATATGACCTTGATGTTAAACTTCGCTTTGTATGCTACCAATCGATTTAAAGGCAGACAGCAAATTCCTTGACAAGCTGGATTTATGAAGCCGTCTCAATATGATGTGACGCAGAAACGTTATCTGGCGTCATGGATATTTTAAACCAAACATAAGAATTGCAATAAAAAAAGCCATAATCTCAACTGGAATGAAAGAAACAACCACTTTATGGTTAATATTAGGGATTATGATTGGCATAATATTTATTCTATACATTTTAAGCATTTGAGCAGTTAAGAATATTGATATAGTTAAAAACATTTTCAAGGTGTTATTAGGAAAATACCACATACTATATTTGAGAAACATGAAGCACTGTGTACATAAATAAAAAATATTATTTTTATGTTTGAGTTGCTTTTGAATCAATTGAAAAGTGATGCACCCATAAAAGTTTCAATGTGTTTCTGAAAATATAAATATTTCTAGTTTATTAGGAAAGAATAGTTACAGTTAAAATGAAGAACTAAACCACACAAAAATTGTGTCTTATATGTAGATTATATAATAAAAAATGTTTTTTTTTGATTACTCAATATCAATAAAAAATTAATGAATTATGTTTATTATATTTCTACATTATATTATTTTTATACATTAATAAAAATTAATTATTGTATATTGAGTGGAATACACACATCAATGATTATTATAGGAATATCTTTATGTTATTCTTATTTGTTTCCGTTTAAACTTTAAATCCATATTATCATTAGAAAACTGATAAAAAATGTTTTCTAATTTTATGATGTATAAAAATGTTATTACTTTCTAAAAAATGGAAAAATAATAATGGCTTTAGGCTCTAATGTCATTGCACGATTTAGTTATTTCTGTAAATTTAAAACTTTTGTAATAAATGCTGTTAGATTTAGAAAGCCAATTTTCGCTATAAAAAAGTATGCTAACATTTTTTTAATTCCTCCAACATAGTTTATTTTGAATTCTACACATGAGTAAGCATTTTTATGCAAATTCATTGAATCGAAATAGAACATATGTATAACTTCCTTAATTGTTACTCTTTTCTCACTTTAAAAAACGCAGTGTTTACTTACGGAAATGAATATTAACATGATAAAATAATCATCTTAATACAATATGATTATTATATGACTTAGCATGTAAAAAACTCTATAAATTTATATTGAAGCTTGTTTACTACAAACATTAACGATCAAGATGTCTTAAAAGCTTAAAATTATGCACAAAAATTTAAAAGCTTGAATTTTAATTTCCTTTGATAATTATTCATATAACATTGCCTTAAAAGTTTCGTATCAAAAACCCTTAAATATTAATAATAATAATAATAATAAGAAATAGGAAATGAAATATAAATATAACATATATATAGTCTTAAAAATATTGAATACTGTTAAATAAATGATTATTAATAATAATAATTATTATATATATATATATATATATATATATGTACATATATATTGGATTAATTAATCATATGTTATCAAGTATTCCTTTAATATTTATTAGTTAATATGAATATGTTTGAAAATTATAAAAAATATTGAAAGATTGTTCACTCACAACAGTTCCATGATTAAAGATAGAAGTATAAGGCGAATGTCATAGTTCTTAATTATTTTTTTTTTGCATTTTATTGTTAATAAATGAAAAGAAGAAAACAAATTTACGTGAAAAGTTTCTACAAAAATTTTTTTAAATTTGAAGAAAATAGAATAATTGAAAGGCTTATGAATTAACAAAAAAATAACATTTGCTCGAAACATATGCTACAAGATTCTTATATTTCATATATCGAATTGATTAAAAAATATGGCTAAGTTCATTGAAATGGAAAACAAGATGCTTTTATCGATTGAAATGAAACTAACCTTTAAAATTAGATTCATGACGAATTATTTTATTTTATTTTATTCACTCTCTTTTTCTAGAAAGTTTATTAAAAAAACGTGAGCTTTAAAGTAGGAGAACCAGTCTGCCACAAATTATTCCGAAGAAGCTCATCGCACGCAACTCTTCCTGGTGATACTTATACAAAACCAAAGGCTGATAAATGGAAGAGTATTTTGTTCACTCTATGCACTTCCGGGTTATTATCTCTGTTACTACTTTCTCTCCTTTTAAAAATATCTTGGCTCGGTATATACACCGCCACAGCTTGATGGTATAAAATAATAATAGCTCTCTGGTAGAAGATGATTCAAGTGGTTTTCGCGCGTCCAATCCTTGTTTTTGTTGACTTGGAAGCTTGGTTCAACAGAGCGTTTCGGAGTCAGACTTCTCATAAAGAAATGTCTTGCTTCCTTCTGAATTTTATTTTTAATTCTTATGCAAATGGGTTAGAGCTCATCTTATTCAAAACAGGATTAATGTTCGATTCGATAATAATGGAGAGGATCGGTTTCGCTTAAGAATTAACGGATAATAGTTGTTTGGATAGAATCAAAAGGGAAATGGGACAAGCTTTATTTTCTCCCTTTAGAATTCAAAGGCAATTACTCCTGGTCTATCTCATGGTAATCAAAGTAAACTTTCGATGGGGATTAAAAAATAAAGAGTCTTTCAATATCGGGTAGGTTACTATGGTAATAAAATTCTTTCATTCGGAGAACAATCTTGTTTTAAGATTCAGTCGTTAAAATGAAACAAGAGGAAAAAGCTTCTAACTCTAAGTTTTAAATGACAAAAAATACTTCTACGAAACGTTTTTCATCTATTGCTTACATAAACTTTATTTGATTGCATTAATAATTTTGAGTGTGTGTTTAAAAAAATTAATTTTTTCCCATGCCAATCATGAATTTCCAATCGAATCTAAAAACCAACTAGAATCTTAAAAGGTTCTCTAATCCTTCGAAAATTTTATTTACCAAATTAAAAATACGATATATTTTCTTATGAGAAAAGTATTTTTTATGGTTATTATAAAACTTAAACTGCATCAAATAAAAAAATACAAGTTTTCAAATGTAAAGACATATTTATTAAAATAAGATTGCCGGCCAACTTGTCTAGTGGTCAGCGTGCCTGACTAAGCATAGGGAGGTCCTGGGTTTGAATCCCGGTTCAGGCATGAATGTACTTTCTCCCTCTCTATCCTGTCCTTTCCTTGTGTGAATGAGGTGTGAATGGTTGCCTACCCTATAAATGGGTCCCTATAGCATGTGTGTGTACTGAAGAAGTCGGACTCCACACCAAATACGGTTCAGTTGGAAAAGTGGAGCAGCGCACTCCAATTTGCCAGCCTAGCTGGCACACGCAAACAACAACTTTAAAACAAGATTAAATAAAATTAACGAAGTATTCAGTTACTGCATTTCAGTTCCGTAATCCATAATCTATCAATTTTTTTTTTACTTTAAACAAGATAATTTTAGTACAAGTAACAAGTAAGTAACAAATAACAAGTAAAATAAATAATGGAAATTAATGTTTTTAAATACATTCGTTTTTTTTTTTAATTTAAAAACTCATTAATTTTTTAATGTTTCTTTAAAACAAAAATTACGCGTCACGTAATTGATATCATGCATTTATCCTAAATTACCATTATATTTCTTGAATTTAATCTGATTACTTTTTAATAAAACTTTTTAATATATAACAGCTTGATAAAAAATTTTTTAACAAATCTATTATGCAAAAGAAAAAAAAACAACTAAATTTAATGGAAAAAAATGTATTATTTTTTCTGCTCTTTAATGTCAATTTGCTGTAGAGCAGTATAAAAAATCTTTTTTTTTTTTTAATTATCAATATTATTTCAACTTTATTTGGAAGATTTCGTAAGAAATTATTCTTTAAAATATCTTTTTATATACAACTTTATACAATAATCTTTTTTTATTTTTATCAAATATTAAAGAGAAATTTCTTATCCTAAATAATTCAAACAAGCAGCTATGATTTAGGTTAACCGCTGGAAATAAAACAAAAAATCATTACTGAATCAAATGTGTAATCATATAGTTAATACACATAACATCTTTAAAATGTTTCTCTGTAGTACTTGATTTTCTATACGTTGATCATCTTAAGTACTGACCAATTTCAATATACTTTAATAGTAATTTCTTTCATTATTACGTCGCGACAAAATTTTCAACAAACATTGTGTATCTTTTATCCCATACATTCTAAAAATGTGTTATAAAATTTGAGTTTAAGAATTTTATCGGAAAAATCCTATTAGGCATTTTCTTGCTTATCTTTGTAATTTCAACAGGGAGGAAAAAGGATACATTTAGCCCGAAAAATAGTTGACTTCCATTAGGCTGGGACATGAGAGAATTGATGGGCAAGGAAAATGTATGACAGGGACAGAAAGTGATTTTTGCGCAATTTCAGTTTTCATTGAATAAGTCATTTTGTAAGTCTAGCGAAAATTCTATAAATTAACCTCTCTTAATAAATGCCTCAAAAACGAAAAAAAAACTTTAATAAAATTTAAAATGTATTAAAAATAGATTAAATATTTAATAAAATACACTAAAATTCCGAAGTTGAAAATGAAACATCAAAAAGGAGTTGGCGAAACAGAAAGTGACGAAACTTGGCAAACAGAGAGAAAGCGAGACAGCAACGAACAATAAGTTAATCTGTATTTCGAACTGATGTTGATAATTCAGAGCAAGAACAGGGTCTTGTCAGTAAGTCGGAGGACAAACTTGAACAACGAATCACGAAGCAACACTTATTTAAGAACATTTGGTACTGCATTTTTATACATAGCTATTTCAAAGTCGGATTTTCTTAGACACCAATATCTTATTAATAAATTCGATTTTATAAAAAATAAGAGAGTGTATTGTAGTTGTAGTTTCCCTTTTCGTAGAACTTTGGTTCGTTTGGTGATTCTTATGAATAAAGAGTACGCTTATTTGAACAACACAGTTTATATTGTACATAAAACTGAATCTATTTATAAGAGATAGATTAAAAAAAAATAAAAAAAATTACAACTGAGCTCAGGCGTCAGTTGGAGAAAAGATTAGTTTTTCCCTTCTTTTTATTTTTACCCCTATGGTGAGTGAGCGACACGCCCTCTGGCGAAGATGTCTGATCACTTCAGTAGCTCTTTAATTTACAGTGATTGAAGGTATGCATTACGCATAAATAATTGGAAATTCGTAGAGCGATTAAAATAAGTTGCATTTGTATATCTCGGATATGCTATGGCAATGCAAATGTGCTGTGGTTTATAATCTCACAATTATAAAGAAATCTTAATTATAAATGAAGACCACACTTACACACACATCCTTAACAGATAGTTTATATCACAAATAATACGAGTTATTCCTCGTGAGTTTGAAGGTGTAAAACTGAAAATAATTAAGGGTTGAATTTGAATTTTATCAACACAAGCAAATTATCATTTCTATAATAATAGTTTTTAAATATTCTGTATGACAGTTGAATGTCATTTAAATTGTTTAAACTGAAAATATATGCCTGAAAATCTTAGAAAAGCTGCTTCCCACTGAATTTTCATCTATGGAAAAGATAACATTTAGTAGTCAGGAAAAGGAGTTGAATCATATTTACTTATAAATTTTTATTAAAAAAAAGCTTCTAATAATATGGAAAATTATATTTTTTATTGGTTTCATGACAATAAATATATATTGGATGGAAATTGTGATTTAATAAATTCTAATTTTAAAACACTTTAAAGATGGAAATATAAATGGGGATTTTGAAAGTATCTCTTACAATGATATGCGTAGAAAAATTCATTCAGCATAAATTAGCCTTTAAGATTTCTTTGGATATTTGACAAAAAATGCTAATTGTCAGGTTCCAAATTAAAAACGTATTTTCTCATGTATGATGAATTTGATATGAAAAGAAATATTATTTTATAAGTATTTAAAAGATTAAAAATAATTTAGATAATTTTATTAAAATCTTGAAATATAAAATTTAAAAATACATTGGTATTAATTAAAAATTCCTGATGAAAACTTCTAATGAATAAATTATTGTTTACTCTTTGAGAATAAATCCTGAGAAAAATAATGATTTCTTCTGATACATATCGAAGCTAAACTTAGCACATGTATTTTATTTCAGAAATATATAATAATAAGTGTGTGTAATTCTTTTATCATTATAGGATGATAAAAAAGTATACACTTATAAGAAGAGAAACGCATTTATCAGTATTTTGAAACTTTTTTCACTTTAATGGTTATTTATTCAAAAATAGACTCTATAAATATTATGCATATAATCTGCGGAATATAAAATATTTGTTATTTAAATTAAATTTGAAAAAAATTACATATATTTATAAATTGATATAATATGTAAATTTGCAAATAATCTCTATTTTGCAATAAATGTATCTTCGCTAATGCACAGAAATGTAATTCTGTTTGAACATTTTCCTGTTTCATCTTTCATCATACCTTTCATGTACGATAAAACATAATAATCAGATGATTTCTCATGCCTATTTAAACCCCTTTCGGTTTTTCAAGGATATTTAATTACATTTTAAAAAATAAAATTCTCTGTTGGAAACATAATAAGATAAATAGTAAATTAAAATCATCTTTTTTCACACCTTGATCAATGGCAGTCTTTATTAAGATAGGCAAAGCATGAACACGTCAATTAATTATGACGTCATTTCTATTCCATCACGATATTCGGAACCATTTTTCAAGCAATTTTAACCTCCTACTGTTTCATCTCAGGTTTGTGGTGAAAGTTGATGGAAGGACTGATGATTGCTTAACGTCCCAGAGGTTAAAAAAGAAACAAATCTCATTTCTCAGCATCTAATATAGAAAAATGAGTGCCATTTCTGTGTGAAAGGAGAAAAACAACAAATTCCATTTCATGAAAAAAGGCAATTATTCACATGAGATACTTCAATTTTTCATAACTTACATCACTGAAACGGAAAAAAATTATAATTTATTTATGTAAGTGTGTCATATCCCCTATAGTCATATATAATATAGCACCATATTATGTTTTCAGTGTTTGCTCATTGCAAACGACCACAGAAATGAACTGTAATTTAAAACTAATAAAAGTGAAATTATTTAATAATTTTTTGAATAAAGTTTTTCTGAAATAGTAAATTTTGGGCTGTTTTTACTTTTCTCTTAAATGTTGCCAACTTACAGATAGTAAAGAATATAGGATCCTATAAAAATCTAAGCAGCCATTTTACTTCTGTAACAGAGCATATGAGTTAAATACATATTATTAAGCTTCTGGCACTGCTACGTTAATTTCCAAATTTTTAGTAATTATATTTTTTTAGTATTTCAGAGCTTCTAATTTTTTAGTATTTGATAACTCGTAGCGGTTTGATTTTGATGCTTAAAGGTCATTTTTGCATTTTTTTTTATTTGGGAAAACAAAAATATCTCCCTGTGCACCAAGGAATACTACACAGGGCCCGAAGGTACAACAAATGTACTACATAACAAATCCAAATAAATCATGAGATGAAATAATAATAGGAAAAAGGCAGAGAGAAAAAAAAGAGATAAAAATAAAAAGGAATTAGATAACAGCATGGATAAATTTAAAAAAAAATTTAAAATTCTCTTTCTTTACTAGGTTTAACGAAATCGGGGGCCACCTGTTATTTAAGTCTTTACAAAGCTCGTTCCTTTCTTCTGAAACAGATGGGCATCCAAGAAGAATGTGAGAAGGGTTGTCACTCTCAGAGTTGCACATACACACCTCAGTGTTCTTAATGTGGAAACGGTGAAGATAGCTGTTGAATTTCCCATGTCCAGTGAGGAATTGCGTAATTTTAAAGTCGGTGTAAAACCAGTAGTTCTTAATTCTGATGGGAACTGACGGGAAAAAAGACTTTGTTCACTTACAATTAGGAGAGGACACAAAACCTGAGTGAGTTCCATCCTGTGATAATCTTCTTTTTGGATTTTTTTTTTTTGCATATGAGGACTAATTATACTCTGGTGCCAATAGTTTAAAGTAGATTTCCAATCACTGCAAACATGCAAACCTGAAGTGAGTTTGGAACATACTTATTGTTGAATGGAAGGTTGGAGCTCTAACCCTTCATGTACCTGATCGGTACCAGGTAAAGAATTGTCTAACAGATGATTACCGTTTTGAGCATTTATATATTGAAGCATCAAGTATAAACATCAAGACAGAATTTTCGAAACAAATTTCTTCAATTGGCTTTTTACCAAATTGACATTTACACTAATGGAGGGGATGCAAGAGAGGAAATATTCCTGTATTAGGTACAAGCTAAAAACATAAACTTATGACTACTCATAATTAATCCTTAATTAAAGATTTAATTGCTTAACATCATTTAGTTTTAAATTTGATTTAAAACTAAAAATAATGGTTTAGAAAATTTTCTTAAATTATGGTTAAGAAGTAGAGTAGACAAAAATGTACCCCAATTTCATTTATAAAAACGAAAATTATGAATATATAACTGTTGATTATCTGATACATTGATTGATGCTGCATTGATTGATGAGTTTGGGTAAATCCCAAACTGTGGTTAGTCTTCGTAATTTAGAGAACTAGAGACCAAGAAGGAGATTTACATATTTGGCTTACCATTTCCCGAGATATTATTTCACTTGCAGGACACCACAATCACAACTTATTTTATGTGTCTCTCAGTAGACAAAAGTAAGCATGATGATTTTCGGTCAGCACTTTTCCTAACCTAACCTTTTCTTTATCTGTATATTAACTTCGCAAAGAAATGTTAATATAAAGATACTGAAAATGAAAAGAAAAACATTAATTAAAATTATAAAATTAGAATTTCAATAAGCTAAAAATTGTTGTTAATCAATGTTTTACTTGTTTCTTGATATATTAAAATACACTGTCTTCTTGTATTTATTTAAAGGAGCTTTATTTCAAATATTCTTTAACAGAAAAAACTATTTTCAAGGTTTATGTAATTAAATGTTACTTTTTTTTTATCAAATTTTTATTGTAACAATAAGGTAATAAAGTAAGTGATGAGTTTAGGATCAGACTTGAATATTTCATACAGTTGGAATTTCTGAAAAATTTATGTATGTGCGTACATTAATATGTAACTTTTGGACTATTTATATTTATTTGCTTTTTCCACGAATGTTATGTATTATCACATTGTATTAGCTTCGTATTTTATAAGATGATTTGTGTGGCTGCAGTAAAACTAATCGACTACACATAAAGCCTCATAATTAATTTAAATTAATTTCATCACTATAATCAGTTTTTGTCTAAAAAAACTTGTTGACTAATTTCTAAAATTAATCAATATACATTTTTCTTGTTTCCTCACGATAAAATATTTATTACCTATTAGTTATTAAAAAAGTTTCGATTAAATTTCACTTTGAAAGATCTCGGAATTTATAATGTAAAATGGTATCAAAAGATTGATTAAACGTTTGCTAAATCGCAATAAAGTCACAATTATGAAAAGATACACATTGAAATGAAATATTGTAAATTTATAAATACATTATATATATATATATATATATATATATATATATATATAAATACATACATATATATATATATATATATGTATGTATGTATGTATGTATGTATATATGTATGTATGTATGTATGTATGTATGTATAAGGCTTTAATAATATAAAAGTGTTCAAACAAAATGAACAAAAAAAACTTCACTTGACAGATGCATTCCATGGTATATAATATTCACAATTTATTCCAGACTTTTGAAGCTTTTCGCCATTGTTTAATATCCTTATCACGTTGCCTTTTATGTTCCTAACAGCTTTCTCACTCTAAAGTTGATAGAAAAAATGCTCTAATGTATTTTATTTTTGCTCTTGAAAGAAGGCTCTATAATGCAGATTGTATCTTATCTTAGCAGCCCAATCGTAACGAATGGTAAGATTCAATTAATCTCCCTTTAAGAATGTCAGATTTTATCTGGACTGTACATTTTACATTTTCAGGGGAGACATGTCTTGCTCATAAATTTAAGGACAAGTAAGATAAAAAGCTTTCTTTAACCAAGTTTTGTGTAATGGCCGATTCACAAGTAGAAAAACATTTTTACTCACTCAATGTCATGTACCGCTTTACTCAAGATTTTGTCTGCCATTTACGTGTTGAAATTATAATAGGGAAAGCCAAGAAATGACAAGTTTCAATCTATTACAAAATATTTCTTTCACTTGCTATTATATACCACTTTATTTATTTTTTCAATTGGAATTCTCTCAAAATGTATGGTGTCTATTAAATCTATTCGTCTGTACATTTATTTTCACAAGTAAGGGAATTTTAATGACGGTAAAAATAAGTATCGTTTAAGCCTTTCCATTTCTGTTTTACTTTAAATTTTATCTCGTTTAAAAAAAAAAGCAAGGTAATGATTTTTCTTACCTTATGCTTGGTCACATATCATCAAAATAAATTTACTGTCTATCTGTTTTAGATGCATTTGTGCATCCATTTTGAAATCAATTTGGAAAAAGCACATATTACCTTTTAAATGGAAAGTAAGGCTTATGTTTTTTAATGATATATTTTCTTTAAGGGTTTTCTTATTTAGAATACTAGTATATTTACTTAACTTATAAGTATTCACAGTCACATTTAGTACAAGTTTGAGTCTGTAAATATGAATTTGAATGAGATATTACTTTTTTTTTTATATAAAATTTTCTTCTAAATTCAAATATTTCGCTAACGATATATGCTATATAATCAAAATTCCCCATGCTGATCCTGTAGTTAGAATACACTTGATATTATATAAACAAAATTCATTTTATTATAATTATATACAGTGTCTCACAAAAGTGATGGGACTCTTGTGCTTAACGAAAGGAAATTGTAATAAAATAAATTGAAAAATACATGATAATTTTTTGTGGCTGTGTTTCATATTTAATGTTAGTAACAATTATTACATAACATAAATTTTGTCAAGATATTAACATATTATTTAAATAAAAATATAATTGCTTAGAACGGAGCAAAAAAAAGCTCACATAGTTGATGGGACATTTACTTTTCCATCAAATATTTATCAAAAAAATCTACTTTTTATAAAGTTTTAATATTTTGTTGGATTTTTTTCCTTTTACTTTTAAAACATGATTTGATTTACTTGGGATGGATTTGACTAATTTTGTTCGTGATTTCTGGAGTGATTTTACCCCATTTTTCTTGAAGCACCGATTTTAATTGCTGCTTTAACGTGGTGAGTTTGCGTTTAGAAATGGTTGTTTGCGAATTCTTGATTTCAATTCTTGACAAATATTCTCTATGGGATTTAAATCTGGAGATTGTGGCGGTGTTTTTATTATTTCTGGACAATTATACAGTAGCTAGAGTCTAACGTTCAAAGCACTGTGTTTTGGGTCATTGTCCTAGAAGAATTTAAGATCGTTATGCAGATTCAGTTTTCATGCTGAAGATTTAAAATTTTGCTTTAGAATGTCAATATACTTGTACTGATCTATTTTATTGTCAATAAAAACAAGATTACCAACTCCGGCAACCGACATACACCCCCTTACCATAACTCCTCCACCATGTTTTACTATTGACACCAAGTTCTGTTTACGAAATTTTTCCCTCGGTTTCATCCACACCAAGATTCTACTGTCAGAACCAAATATATCAAATTTACTCTCATCAGCAAATATAACTTTATTCCAGTAATCAGAATTTTTATTTATGTTGTATTTTGCGAATATCAGTCTGAGTTTTCTATTTTCACCTACGAAGAATTTTTTCCTGATATCCAGTAGAATCTACCACGATATCCAGCAGATTGAACTACTCTTCTATTAGTCTCAGGATTAACAATTGCTCCATATAATGCTTATAAATCAGCAGCCAAGTTTAGGAGCATTCATTCTTTTTTTTTAATAATTCGAACGACAATTCGCTTTATTCCATTGGATAGCTTTGATTGTCGGCCATGTCTTCCTTTATTCTGAATCATATGATTATTTTTATATATTTTAATAATATTGAAAACTGTTGAATGACTCAATTTAACTGTTCCATCAGTATTCTGTAAAAAGCAATATAGCTACTCTATCTCTAAGAAAAAATGTAGAACACTCACAAAACTTTCAATATCTGTATTTCAATCGAAAACATAGTATCTTGATATTGTGAGTAGTCAAAATCTTAAGTAAATGTCTCAAAATATATATTGTGAGATAATCTGAAGGAAAAAGAGTAGCTTTTTTCATACACTAAAAGTAAGCTTTTTCTCGCAAGGAAACAGAAGAAAGTTAGTCTGTAAAGTGGAAGCAAAAAGTTTGGAGAAATATTCTAGGTTGTTCAAAGTAAAATGATCATGGATACTTTAGTTGGATAGAAGTTGATAAAAAATTTCAAGAAATTTGTAACAATACCAGAATTTAATGTCACCTCTTAGTACCCATATGAGTTGTGCTGCATGGTACTCTTAAGAAATGGAAAGTTGGCTATAATCCTGTAAACCCTTTGAAGTATATCATCTAATTTTTAATATTCATTCTGTAGCCAGGTTTGGAGGAATAACTTGGTAATTTCAGTGATAATTCTCTGAATGATAATGCCTTTATCACCGCACATACAATCAATAATGCTTCAACATTTAATTAAAATCCTGTATTTAAGACATTAATATCACCACCGTATTCATAAATCAGAATAAAAAAAAGTTAGAAAAAAATATTAAAAACTAGAGTAAATTTTTATTGCACTAAATTATAAAGCAAAAGTTAGATGAAATTTTTTCATAGGAGTGGAGATGATATTAAATGCTAACCACATTGTATAGAAATAACAATTCAAACTAGAAGAGATATCATATATCTAGATAATTTTGTGATTTATTCTTTATGGTGATCAGATAATTACTTCTTTTTTTTCTATCATTAATCAACTTCCATAATAAATTATGTAGGCCTCTTTTAATAATTAATGCTATTATAATTGGTTTCATCTTTAATTATTTTTATGTTCACAATCATTTTTTGTAAAACTTAATATATTTTTTAAAATTAAACGTACAATTTATATGCTGTCAGAGTTACATGCCTTAATCGGAGACTTTTTGCCAGTGTATGCATAACACATAAATTTACTCATAAACTAATTCTCCTATTAAAATAATAGCCGTGTTAAAAATTTCTAAAATACTCCATTAGTTTTATTTAAAGCTTAGATTTTATTAATTGATTGAAGTTTTGTTGATGATTATTCATGAAGAAAACTGCATTCAAATCGTTTTCATTCTTGATGCGTGTATCTAATCTTTAAATCGAAAATGGCTAATTAAATATTGCTCTTGGGTATTAAAGAACTGAATTTTAAAGGCCGTGTACTTAAAATAAGAGGCCCTTATATTTTATTCTAAGCAATTTTCGCTGATTTTTAGTTCCATTAGCTCAACATTAGATAATGCACTGGTTTAGAGTATGTTTGACGTATTTTGAAATATTTATCCTCAAAACTTTATTACATGTATATTTCCAATTCTCGGTATACTCATAGATCCTTGAAAGTATACAGCTTTTCCATACATTAATGTTAAAGAGAATATTTCCTTATGTTATTCTGTGTGTGTATTCTTTCGTAGTTACATTAATTTCCCCTTTGTGACCCAAATTATATATTTTGCTCCCCCCGCCTGAGAGTATGAATTTTTTACTAAAATGTTAGTTAATTTCATAGATTGCTAAGAGGTTTTAGTCACACATTTAAGGTTTTTTTTAAAGCTATTAATTTATAATTTTAAAATAGTTTCGGTACCATTTTTAATAGGAGTTTGTTTCTTCTAAGCATTAAATTTAATGAGTTATGTATGCGAATACAATAAAAATATGCCATTGAATAATGAAAAATGCATTTATAATTAGAAGCGAACATTTTACTCTATCTTGAACCAAATGAGTTGATTGTTTTAAAATTAAAGTTTCCTTTGATATTAATTGCTAAATGTCTTTAAGTAGAAGTAATGACAGTGAAAACTATTTCTGAGTGAATTATGCTGTTCTTTCTCTGTGAATGAAATCAAGTACAGTTTTCCTCATTTGAATAGTAAATGAAAGAGCCAATTTTTGTATTTATTTGTATTGAATGTTTATGATAAAAAAGATGGATCAATGTTTCCTTGAGAAATTTGAAGTTCAAGATATGTGCTTTCTTTTTTCAGGAAACTTTATTAATATATATATATATATATATATATATATATATATATATATATATATATATATATATATATATATATATATATATATATATATTATATATATATATATATATATATATATATATATATATATATATATATATATAATATATATATATATATATAATATATATATATATATATATATATATATATATATATAATATATATATATATATATATATATATATAATATATATAATATATATATATATATATATATATATATATATATATATATATATATATATATATATATAACTATCGTTTTACACACACACTTACACAGCTTGGTATTATATTATCTATCACACATACTCGTATAAAACATTACTTTATAGTATTTATAAGTTCGATTTTTGTATCATTATCTTATTTTGAGAAAAAATATTATTAAAAAATTAAATGATATTCAAGAAAACCAGGAGTAAAATACATCGAATTTGTTTTAGGATTCGCGTATTCAAAAATTTGAATGCTTTATTTTTTTATTATTCAATTAAAATTATTTTGCAATTTTTCGTTATATTTACCAATAGCTGTCTACTTAGAATAAACTATACCTAACAGTTCTGTTTCAAATTAATAAGATTAACTAATATATATTAATGATTATGAATTTTATATCACTGCGAGTCGTAGATATTTCCAATCGCATAAATATTTAAATTTTTTTTCTAAATTTATAACCTATATTTTTCAATATGGGATTTATTTGACATATTTTCTTGCTTAAGCAATGTGTGTTTAATGAAAAAAGTATAAAAAAATTATTTTATATACCATAAAATAGTTGGAATAGTTGGATGTTTGTGAAATGAGAAATGAGAGAAACTTCAAAAATTTTAGCTATAGTAATATACAGTAATTTAGAGAAGTTTAACTCTTATATAAATTAGTTTTAGATAGAACACTAATTTTATTTTCAGATTTATTGTTTTTGATAATTTCTTTTGATTAAATATAATAAAACCATTATAATTTATTTGTATGAGTGACTATGAATATCTCATTATAATATTAATTTCTACTGCTGCCACTACGACAAATTTTATATTTTTGACATTTTATAGGTATTTAATTTTTGCATCTATTGGAACCATAAGAAATTTTGCTTTTTTTCCAAAAATTGATTGATTTAATATTCTTAAATAAATATAGAAATCATCAATTTGCATTGTAAGAAGATTAATTCTTAAAAACTTTAATAGTTTGGAAAAATATTTTTTATTATTTTGAAATAGACTTCTTTTTTTTGTGGTTTATCTCTCATATAAGTACTATTTCAAATATTTACTATCACAAAAAAAAAATTCAATATGATGAAGTAACGAACTAGACTATAAATCATTTTCTTCGAAAGTAGGAGACCTACTTGTTAAAATACCAAATGCTAATATCATGCAGAAATCAGGTTCTCCTTCTCATCAACTTCTAAAAGCAAAAATTTAATCCAAATTGAAATGGAAATCCTCACATGACAATTCGAAGCTGAAAATCATTCGAAATTTTTTCGGACATGGTAATGGCCAGAGGTCAAGTCACCTGCTCGAGGGTGACGCATCCATCAACATCACAACACCTGCCCTTGCAACAGGTCGGAGGTGACAGACGTGACAAAAAAAATGCCCTATCCGATTAATCGGTTAAAGGATTGATGTCAGGGAAAGCCAGATGAAGTAGCTTCTACTATCAACTCTATTGTAATCAGCTTACTTTTATCATTCATGCTAATAATTTTGAATAAAAATAAAAATGTTATAGTTTTATTTTTCGAATAAATTCAAATTTCTTGTTAACATATTTGAATTACTATATTCGAGATGTTCATTGAGAAATTACGCAGAACATATTTTTGTAATCTTTTTAAAAGGTTGCAAAAATATCGATTCAGAATTGAGAATATTTTTCAAATGATTAAAAAAATGTATTACATTTAAAAAAGACATAAAATGTAATGGATCATAATAAGCAAATAAATATATATTACACAGTTTTCATTCAAATTTTTTAAATTCCATAATTACGTTGTATACTAATGTTTATGGTTACTTCACTTGTTACGCTTTTGTTAATCGACGAAGTTTTCTCAAAAATATCATAGGCGATTTCTCGATAAGAATTACATATGATGATTAACATATTATTAACATAATGATTAACATATTTTTTGTTTTCCCAAATGTTTATGATATTTCATGATAACCAAAATTATTTAATTCTTTAAAAATATTAAAATTTTTTTACAAAAAGTATTCCATATTAGGAGAATTCTATCTAATCGAGTCAGGATGAACAAAGTTATAATATACAAATATGTTAAGAAATATTTTAAACAAGATCCAATTAGTAATATCTTTAATATACAACATACTTAATAAAATTTTAAATTAAAATGAACAATAACTGTTACATAACAATTATTTCGTTTCTTCATCCGCCCAGTCATAAATCAGTATTTAAACAAATAAACATTTAAATTAACTAAACATTTCAGAAACTCCACAGATCCTCAGAGAGATTCAGGTCTGGAGATCAAACTGACCATTCCATTTGCTCTAAACCAAGACCCTCAAGGTATTTCTCAACAACTACAACTCCATAAGCTCATTCGACATCATCCATAAGAATGACATCACAGCCAATTGCACCGGCCTGTGAGTGAACATGTGGATCAAGAATCTCATCCCGATATCTTATTGCACACTGGAACATATGCTGGTCAGTGTGACAACAGAGGAAGATTTCTGTCTCTGCCTAAGCCATTGCTTCACCCCTTTGGTAACTGTAACTTTTCACAATGTTTGATTTATTGTGCGCAGTACTTTGTTCCCTCCATGTCAGTACTCGACCAGAACAGCCCTCCCATGTGAATCTGGACTCATCCGAAAAGGTGCAAATGCCCATTGCTGTCTGCTTCAGGAAACGTGTCCTCTTGCTGAAGATAAATGAGCCCTTCTCTGTCATCAGGGAGGGGTACACAAACAGCTTGTCACCAGCAGGATGAAGACGCCTTCGCACCGTAATAGCGATTATTCTTCTCCTTTATGCTACAGATTGATCTGCAACAAGTCACGGCACAGAAATGCTTCTTTTCCTTCGAGCCGAAATAGCTATAAAACGGTTTTCTTTATTTTTTGTGCTTCATGGTTGGCTTGGAACATGTATTCCGGATACTGAAGTTTCGATTTGATACTGATTCTAGAGAAAGTGGAAATATTAAAGACCCTAGAAGCATCAACCTGTGTTATCTCCAGTTTCATCCATCCCGCTACTAACCATCTTAACGGCTTCTCCCAATTACTGCTTGATCCCACTGACAATCGTCAACGAATCTGCTAACAAAAGCTGAAAATCAGCATATAAACATAGCATATATTGCGAAGGACTGATGTTTGCGTATTTTGCTCTTATTCATATATACCTATTAGACGCATGCTACCACAGAAAAAGTGGTAGCATGCTCTTTTTCATAAATTAACATAAGTTCATTTTTATCATTTATATAAACTATAAATTTTATTGTTATTGTCATTAATTTTATGTTGAACATCGAAAAACATGTTTTTCCTTAACCTCTAGAGGCCATTAAATGTAGATGATTCAGTCAGAAATAAAACCAGTGTGCAATTAAAATGATCGATTTTTCAAAAGAGTTACAGATAATTATGTAACATGTAATATGAAGTTATGAGTAATTTTTTGGATTGAAATAACTTAGATACTGACTAAAAATAGCTTATATATTAATCTAATTAATAAACTGCCCATCGTTAACACGTTACATTTAATAATACTCGAACAGTTATAAAGCTGTTAGTAATATCCATACATTTTGGATATAGTAAATAACGGAAATACTTTTCGTTTTTCTTAATAATTGAAAATGTGATTAAAGCAGACAAAATTCATGTTTCTTGAGTAAATGGGAAAAAACTGTTACAAGAGAATTATATAAAATCTACAGGTAAAACTTTAACTAATATAGTAACATAGAATATAATGCATTTACTCATTTCATGCTAAACTAGAATAATATGCACCGATTATTGTTGTCTATTACTAGAGTAGTATGCCCCGGTTATTGTTGTCTATTACTAGAGTAATTTGCACCGATTATTGTTGTCTATTACTAGAGTAATTTGCACCGATTATTGTTGTCTATTACTAGAGTAGTATGCACCGATTATTGTTGTCTATTACTAGAGTAGTATGCACCGGTTATTGTTGTTTATTACTAGAGTAATTTGCACCGATTATTGTTGTCTATTACTAGAGTAGTTTGCACCGATTATTGTTGTCTATTACTAGAGTAGTATGCACTGATTATTGTTGTCTATTACTAGAGTAGTATGCACTGATTATTGTTGTCTATTACTAGAGTAGTATGCACCGGTTATAGTATAGTTTGGAATATTTCAACGAAAGAAAATCATACAAAAAGTACTTTTTAAATAATTGTTACCATTTAAATATTGTAACTTTTATAACAAAGTCCAAATATTATATTCGACAGAAAAAAATGCATTTAATTTTTAATTCCAATTTTTTTAAAAGTAAGAAGAATAAATAAATAAATAAACTTCTTGTTAGCGTTTATTCATCATAATTTTACTCACGAAATTTCATAATATTATTTTACTTCCCTTCTTTATTTCGTAAACATTTTAAAAACTACATTATGATATTCCATGTCTTTCTCTAATGAAATAGTTCCTCCTTCGCAATTACTACCTGCAGAGAAGACAATTTTTAATTGTGATTTGTCATAAGGACGCGTGACACGAGATCTTAAGGAGCGTTTGCGGAAACACTTTTCCTCTTAAATCGTTGATGTGAAATTAAGTGACATCCTTAAAAAGGAGAATTAACACAAGAGTCTGCGCCTTCTTAATGGACAAAAAACACATTACCATCGGATGTCGTTAATTATTTTGCTCCCAATGTCTCTCTTCCTCGTTCCCCGAGGGTCCTCGTTTTTTCCTCCATGCCTCATTTATAAATCCAACATTGTTCACCGAATACCAAATTTCTATTCAAATAATTGTTATTTAGAGACGGAAATTAATTCTTGTTTCATATGCTTATCATTTCGCAGTTTTTAACAATTTATTTTACTATCCCGCTTAAAATAGGTATTCTTCTAATTTTTTTCAAGATTTGACTTATTCGAATGTTTGTTACTGTTAAAGTACGGAAAGTAGTTTGGAGATTTCTTACGTTACGTTCAGATTAATTTAAGTGATTAGTTAACCCATGGAAAATTGCCTGTGTACTAAACTTTCCAAATTACCTGTGTACTATGCGAATCACCTAAATAATGATCTTAAGAAGTACCTATTATGCACTCGTTAAAATAAAAAAAAGATATCTGTTGGAAAAAAAACACAACTTTTAATCTTTAAATAATATTATTCATTTCCCGATACCTAAAAAACTAAAATAATACAGACAATTTATGAATAAACTGATAGAATCGATATTCAATTTATTAAAAAATTAGAATATACAGAAACTAATAGTTTAAAATATTATTACAGGTAAAAACTACGCATGCTTGGAAATTAAACACTGTTGGGGATTCGTGCTTGGCGGACCACCTAATAGGGAAATGTGCTTCGCATTTCAGTGTCTCTCAGACAGAAAAACATGAAGTGTCGTGCACAAAATTTAGTTTTAGTAGTATCACACTCTTAATTCCGCAATTTAACGGAACAAGTTAATTAATCTGCAGATTACCTCAGTAATATTCACAAGAACTATTTTCAAGCTTTAATGATAAAGTATTTAGAAGGAAGCGATTAAAATATTAGTTGTTGATTTAGAATACAGAAAAGTTCGTAGTCTTGAGTTAAAATAACAAAGCGAATAATTAATATTTTGAAATAAGAGGAATTTCTTATAATAAAAAATCTTTAATAATTTTTCAATCATGAAAAGTTTCATTTTTATTTATCATTTACAGTTTATTTAATTTCAATACTGGGAATAAAAATACTGCCTCTTTCATAAAAAATTTCAAGCTAACAGGAAAAGACATAAAAGTAAATTTCTATGTATAATGAACACACAAGAGTGAAATTTTTATTTCATGTACTAAAACTAAAAATGTAACATAGTTAAGAAATGAGACAAGTTTTAATCATCATATTAAACATATTGGTTGAATTATGTCCTTATTTTTTTCTCTCGATTACAAATATTAATTTGAAATCTATAAAATGAAACCACATCTTATTCAAAGGTTATTTCAGTAACACTCTCCAAATCTGTATTCTAAATATACATTTAATTTTTCATATATGAGCACACAATCTTAAGCTTTTCTAGTTTATTGTAATACATAAAATATTTTGCCAAGTTTGTATGTTAATTTTTATTGATAAACGGATTTAAATTTATATTTATTTGTATTTTGAATTCACGCTTAAATTAAGCAAATAATATAGGTTTCTCGAATTTCGAAATAACGAAATTTCAGCAGATTATTTATGAACTATTAATAAATTCCCAACTAAATAAAAAATAACATATCGATGCTTACAGTTGACATAAGGACATAATTACTTCCCTTTCACTTGAAATTTTGTTACAGCAATTACCATTTAAGCAAATGAAAGCTTTTTACATTTTTCTTGTGATACTCTTTTTCTTTGAAATCCAATGTTTGTTTTGTTCTTTTTTTTGTCACTTCACATAAAAAATTGTTTCTAGAATTTTTTTTCTGGGAAATTTCAAATCTAACTGCTTAACCTATAAACGTACTTAAAACATTCGAAACTTTGTTTCTATCGAATTCAAGCTAACTTGTTTCTTTTAGAATGAAATGATATATAATAACAAACTTTATTCAATTACTAATTAAGTCAGAATTTATTTTTGTTAAAGTTCAAAATCAAAGAAAGGAAAATTATGTTAATTGAGGACTTTAAATATTATATACATCATCAGTTTCTTAAACAAAAAATATAAATCGGGAAGTTTTTTGTTCCATCTCTGTGGATGATTATAACATGTTGAGGTCAATCATTTGTAAGAATGCAAAATCTCTAAGCAATCATCATTGACATGCAAATATCATATCACCATCCCTTGACCTTTAAATGAACTCTTCAATGATTATATATTAATTCACATTTTCATTTGTCTTCGCATTTCCTGTTGCTTTTTTAGATCTGCCTGCTTAACCTTCATTAATGGTAATTATACGCTGAAATTTCTTTCATGTTTCTTTTGTGAATACCTTATTAAGAAAAAAAATGGCATTTCTGAAAACTTTACATGGTTTTTCAGTTACAGCTTAACTTCAAATTGGAGATTCCTTTTTTAAATCAACAAAAAAATTTTGATGATATAAGAATTAATTGCTAATGAATAACAGAAACGTACTTTATATAATGGAACACAATCATGAAACATTCGTATATCAATATGCAAGCAAGCTGGGACATTTAAATTCGAAAGATTAAAATTAAGTATTTTTTTCATTCAAATTTTACATTTCTAAACAAGCAGTCGAAAGTTTAAATCCAATAAAAGCTATGAATACATTAATTAAACACTATATATTTTAATCTAATTTGTAATATTAAGTATAAATCGAATGTTTGCTTCTGTACAATTAATTCGTACTTTTCACGCTTTCGATGTAAGTTAAAAAACTTCTGAAGTAATTTTCTTAGAATCAGTAGAACTTCTCCATATTAGGTTGCCGTATTTTATGGATAACAAATTTTTAAATTTCCATCGATCTATAGGGTGATTTTTTTTAAAGTGTCAGTGTTTGGAGTCTTCTGTAGCGCGATCTAATAGCCAAAATGGCACCAAACTTGGTGTTTAGACCAATCAAAACCCGTGAAAAAATTCCGTAAAAAATATTTAGTTCCAAAACTTACCGCTAGGGCTTTTTGTGGCGCTTTAATAATTATAAAGTGTGAGAAAGGAAAAATACTAACACATTTTATCGTTCAGTTAAATTATTAATGTTTATTTATTGTATTAACTTTCCTGATGAGGAATTAGACCTCATTCAATGTGAGCACCGTTTCCAGAAATAACTGTGTGCATTCTGTGCACAACGTTCTCCAAAGATGTGCATAACATATCACGAGGAATATTCCGCAGTGACCTTGTTATGTTATCCTTTAGAATAGACAAATTTGATACTCCACCAACATACTGCACGTTCCGGTAACGTGAGAGGCATGGCCACTGGAGCTTGTTTACTTCAGCTGAGATTATTTGTCAGAGCTGTCTACTACCTGCTTTTATAGCCCCTATAATTGGCGATGTCATTGCACAGCACATTTGCATTTTTTTAATACCCGTGTTTTATGCTAATTCTCATTACTGCAAACTACAGCAGCGCAACAAAAAATTTTTTTTTTATGTTTTGATTAGTTTAAATACCAATTTGGTGTCATTCCGGCTATTAGGTCACGCTACAGGACGCTTCAAATACTGTCATTTTTGAAAGATCCCCCTGTATATCTCTTAATAAAGGAAAGTAATTTAGGACTAAAAATATATATCATGTAAAATAATAAAAAATATTCTACAAATATTGTTATTCAGCAACTGGTGTACAAAAATCTAAATTAATTTAATTTTCAAAGATTTTTCGCATTTAAATATAATATATATATATATATATATATATATATATATATATATATATATATATATATATATATATATATATATATATATAATTTTGGAATATATAAATGCTTATAAATATTTTGAAGTATATCTCAGGTGGTGAAGTTATTCGAGGTCAATTCTTATATTTCTGCAAATGCATATAATCCAAAAGTGTCATAACGTGCTGTAAATCTATACTCATATTATTTAAAAGTTAATTTACAGAATATAAGCCTAAATATGATTATTATTAATATTTAATAGGACCTTTTGTGATCTTGCTTACTCATATTATTTAAAAATTAATTATTTATTATTTAATATGATTGATAATATTTAATACTGAAGTTATATACTCACATTATTTAAAAGTTAATAATAATGTTTGAGACACATGGAACAAATAAGTTCATATAATAATTCCACAAAAATAAGATGATGACACCAGCAAATGTTTTTAAATTTTTTTTTTCTCTTTTTTTGCTAATACGATATTTTTTACTATTTCGGTGAAAATATTCAAACTTAAATTGTCAAATAAATTTAAATATAGTAATTATTTAAATTATCTTTACACTAAATGTCTCTTGTTCTGTAATAAATGAGTCGCTATAATAATAATCTAAATATTATTCAAAATGCTATCATAATCAAAATAATGCACATAAGACTATCATCAAAATTATATAGCCATATAGGATGGATTATATAATAAAAAATAGAATGGGTAAGCCTTCAACAGCATTGTATACGTATTAAAGTAACAAATATATGAACTTATGAGAAAATAATGAACTAATGATAACAAACTCTAAGAGTGATTCGCATTTTGTATTTGTGAGTGAGATACAAATGCAAGTCTAGAAATCAACATATTCGGAAGAATTAATGTCATATATGATGTATTTACACACACACACACACACACACACACACACACACACACACACACACACACACATATATATATATATATATATATATATATATATATATATATATATATAAGAATTTTTATTACCTATAGTCTTATTTAATAAATATCTTTTTCAGCGGGTACTAAAATCAGTGATTTCCAAAAAATTTAATGTTGTGATAATTTCTTTTTTTCTAAGGAATTAATCATAAGTTTGAACATAATTTAAAATAAGATGAAAAGATAAACTTGACTAGTGGTACCTATAAGTGAATTTAACGTATCAACTATTACTGATTTATGGGAAAAGCCAATTTTAAAATTTTCTAATGTTTAGCTCGAAACTTCACCTTATAAAATTAATTCAGATGACTTGATTTTTTGATAAAAATGCAGTAATCTTAATGACATTATTTTCCCCCTACATTTCAAATATACTCTTATTTTGAATACATCTTTTATCGTAAAATTCATAATTTTTTATTAATATTTAAAAAAGAATTGGAGCATTTTATTTCCATAAATTATGGTTGAGATCTGAAAACGCGTGGAGGAAAACAAATTTTTTATGCTATACATGGCTTTCTCTATGAATTGATATTAATTACTCTTACTTAAATTGATATTAATTCATAAAATTATTGATTTCACATAAAATTGGGGAAAGCAGTGGAATATTGATAAAATTTGTTATTATGTGAAATATTTAGGATTTCACTAATTTTTCTGACTCAATTTCTCACACAATTAGTCTATTATTCTCATTATTAGAGAGAGTTTCTAAGTTAGATTGAGATTACCTGATATAATGACATTACACTTTACTGAAGAAAAAAGGCTAAGAGATTTTCGATATGTATGATTACATGTACATATCGAAAACAGTAGACACTTTATGCAGTAAATAAAAACCGAATTCAACAAAAGCTTGATGTAGTTTCAGTCAATAAGCCAGTGAGAGCAAATATCAAATGTAGTTAAAATTTTTTCAGTTATAATTTTTAGACATTATTTTAAATGTATGATTACACTAATTATAAACCAAAGATTTGTTGAATTTTTATGTTAATTTGTGAAACTACTTTTATTTCTTTGTTTAATATTCATTTGCTTTACAATGAGCTGTAATATGTAAGAAACGATGTAAATTTTTAATTAGATAGTCATGACATTGCAGAAAAGATGTTCTTGGGATCAAGACAATACACACATAATTCAGTAGAAAAGTCTTGCATATTTAAATATCAGCAAGAAAGTATCATAGCCTATTTCAAACGCATGCGGAAGACGTGAGTATGATTTAACGAAGATGCCATCAAAGAGATTTGCTGCTGAAGTTAGTGAGTCCCTTCGTGAAATATCGCTAAAAGAAATCACGTAGATGACTTCACATATGGAAAAATGATCGGTAATCTGGAGGAAGGCCGTTGCGGTCAATGTATGTGAAGAGTTTGGTATCAACAAAAAGTTGTTTCACGTGCTTGGAAAGTCTTACCAAGCAGTTAAAAAGTTTGGTGACAGCACATATTGGAAAACAACTGCTGTAGATGGCCTAGATATCTTCCTACATGCAAAAAAGAACTCTAAATCAGTCAGAAAGTGAAATTGCTCAATAAATGTGCACATCAACAATGTAGAAAGCTTTTCGGTTTACTGTGTCCAGACGCTTTTAGAATGCTGCAACCCTTTTAAAGTTGCCCATCCACCCTCATTGCACCAGTTAAAGGGGTGCAAGGAGAGCTGGGTGGTCAAGAAGAATATCTGATACTAATGATCAACTGCTTGTTATTCTTTCTCTTGGACAGATAATCTTTGACAGATATTATGAGTTTAATTCTTTTCTCGTTTGATTCCATACTGGATGAATTATTATAATTTCTGCACAATTATGCTATCATCATTGTTTCAGAGCAAAGTACTGTTTTTCATTTCTGAATTTCAAGTCCCTAAGATGATTTCTCGTGGAATTGGGGCATAAAAACACCTGTTGTTTAAGTTTTGCACGCCAGTGTATGTTTATATTCATTTCTAAATAAATACTGGAAAATGAATGAAAAAAAGCTGTTTTCGTTCGTTTTCACAAGTTTCGTTCATGCAATTGAAAAGTATAAGATATAATGCATTTAGGAAATTGAAAGCGGGATTGTGATCATAATATTACAATTATTATTTTTTTTTCTATAACATTCCTTTTCTCCTTTATTGCAAATCGTTAACTTCTTTTGAACAAGCTATGCTATAGTATATTTTGTATGTGTTCACTTGAAAGGTATTGAAACTGATTTGAATTTTTACAATTAAAAGAGTATCTGTGGTTTATCACAGTTTTGAAACTATTACTTTTTATATATTTTAAAGCTTAAAAAATTTGACATTAAAACTTTTTGTTTTGATGGAACGGTTTTCACTTTGTAAATTGCCTTCTTGCTTTTAAAAATATATTTTATTTTGCTCGCAGATCCTTAAAAATACCATAAATTATTAAATATTTCTGAATTCAGTAAAAGAGATAGCATATTTTCAGTTGTATATCATAATTTCTAAAAATTTCATAAATGAAAAAAAAGTACCAAATTTTTTTTCTATAAACTGTACATTCACTCCTCTCTAATCTTTTTAATTTGACAGATTAGATGCATATACTCTTGAACATTTAATTTTAAGTTTAGGTAAGAACGTATAACTTTAAAAATTTATTGAATAAAAATAAAAATCATTCACATTGTGTTAATAAAAATCAAACGTTCTTAAAAGAGAAAAATGAAATATATCTATAAGCAATATATACATAGATTCTTCATAGTAACTTTAAAATTTACAATTGTTGATATATTACATTTTTCTCCATTTTAAGTACCTTAAATTTTTTATTAACACACACACACACACACACACACACACACACACACACACACACACACACACACACACACACACACACACACACACATATATATATTATTTACTTAAATTTTTTTAATAATCGAAGTAAGAGGAATTGAAGAAGTTATTGATTACATTCTAACAATTTATTCGGAACTCAATTTAAAACTGACCTTTTATAAATTTTCTTAAACTAAATATTTAAAATTATATTAAAAAGTTTATTAAAAATTAAATTAAAAATTATATAAAGCTAATTTTCTTTGAAAATGTTTTTGAATATTTTCAAATGCTATTTTATAAATTCAATAAATAGTTATTTAGCTACTTGACATAAAGTTTTTTTTTTTTTTGTCTCAAAATTTCAATTCACTTTCACATTTCTTTTCATTATTATTATTATTAAATTGAATTATTTTTTAATTCATTTTATGAAGAAAATTCATCAGTTTTTACTTATAAATCAATACTAGGCATCTAAATCTCTCTAATGGCTGTTGTGAAGTTCAGAACTGAAAAATGATGAGTGGCAAAGGCCATCAAAGTGTTCCATCCCTTTTGTGGTTTCCATTTCCGTTAAATTACGTGTGGGATGAGCGTGCAGCAGGTAATTCTAACCACAGAACGTTATCCCAGAAGGACGCTTCCAAGGGGTCAGACAGAAAGGGTCAGTCCTTCCTGAACGGAAGAAGAAAAGCAGGTCATACTTACATACTTAGATCAAAAAGAAAATACATTTTCTCATCGAAAGCGTAAAATGAGTAGTTGTATTTTTAGCTTGTTAAGTACTTTCACTTTTGTTTTCGAAAATTTTCTCTTTTAAATGATTTCTGAGGGTATACATCTATAGCCAGTAAAGTAGACAAATTATTGCTTTTACCATATATATCAAAGATACAAAATTAAGAGGACACAAAATTAAGAGATGTTGAGAAAATACGAATAATTTAACAAAATAGAATATAAATCTCTCAAAACAAAAACATGCTCTATTAGCAATTTAACAAAGTATGTTTAATGTTTTCCGGTGCTTAAAATGTTTCCTCAGTTGGGTTCTAGGTAACTATTTTGCTTGCCTAGTTTAAAATTTCATTGTTTTATATTCGATTTTACGTATCAAAAAGAAGTTTTATTCTCCCACTTTATATTAATCACAGTTTTTGGCGGAGTAAAAAAATATTTCTGAAATTAACAAAACTAGTATTATTTCCATGAAATTAATTGGAAAATGACTAATTTAACAAAATAAAATAGTCTATTTTAACTAAATTTGATTAAATTTCATAATATAGTTTCATACACTTATTGTACAGAAATGATTAATCTTTTTTAGAATATAATGTCTTTTTCTTTTTAAGAGGTTTTTTATTTCTTCCTGCGAAAAGAATTTTTCTACTATGTTCTAGATAAAAAGAAAACATTGATAATTTCAATGGGTTTGATTGGTTAAAATTTTTAGGAGAATATAGTACGTATTTTTACTAAACTAAGCATTTTTTTCAATTTGGAAGAAGAATTTAAAAATATCTGGTGACTAAAAATGTGTTTAATATTTTTGGGAAGCAAAATTATTACTTCCTGCAAAATAATTATAATTAAAATATATTCTTGTTTTTATCAACTTTCTTGTCTCTCTCTCTCATTACAATTATATTATACTGTCATTTGAATTCAGTTATGCATGCTATTCTATATCTTATTCGCTTTTTGGTTACCCAACACATACATACATTGTTGCAATGTTGAAAATAACTAATTTAAAATTCACAATATACATCCTAGTAAATTATATGACAATTTTTGGAATGCAGATAAATTAAAAGCAGTGCTTATTCACATATTTAAACTTTTTAATACTACTGGAACTATGTATATCTTGTTTTATTGTAATCTTTTAAGAACATAATTTTTATAAATGATAAATAAATCATTTAACTTTAAAATTCATACGTAATTTTATATTAATTCACATTTAAGTATAATGTTTTCCAATTAATATTATTTATAAAATCACACAATGAAATCTTATTATTATTCTATGAAGATCATAATCGAAAATTCAATTTAGTCTCAATTTAAAACTTTTTAAACCCTATTTAAATTGACGCAGTATTTAAACTATAACTGTGCTTGCACAGTATAAACTGATTTACAATACTTATAATATGAATTATCGACACAGCATTTAATATATCATAAAAATTAAACTGTTTTTATTCTTTTGACATTCCTTGGAATTGAAGGTCCTCCATGACTAATGAATACTCCAAACAAAGTGGTCCCGCATAAGCATTAATTGACAACAATAAATTTCATAAAAACTGTTGTCCCCCGTTTTTTTCTTCGTTATTATTTTATGAAGAAAAATGTAAAAGCTACAGTAGATCATAATTCATAATGAAGTTTTATGGAATTAGCTGAGAAGTATCTCTCAACAGCCAGATCAAATACTGAATATATTTTCCTAATTCATATGCTCAACTACTAAATATTTTTCTAGACAAAAATACAAAAAAAGGGAAAATTCTAAATTTTATACAAAAAATTTGTTAATTCTTTATTTTACAATGATATTTTTCTTCTCCTTTTTGATTGAAGAAGGAGAATATGAGTTACTAATAATGCACGCGCTCATACTTTCCAATGAAGGAGTCATATTAAATTAACAGTAATTCTGTCATTTAATAATTACTTTTTTCCATAAGTAAAAATAAAAGATATATATATATATATATATATATATATATATATATATATATATATATATATATATATATATATATATATATATATATATATATATACATATATATATATATATATATATATATATATATATATATATATATATATATATATATATATATATATATATATATATATATATATATATATATATATCATGTACCCAACTGGTAATCTGCTGACGTAAGTACCAATGTCTCCTGTTCATTGGCTCTTTCATCTACTGAATTTTACTTTATTTCATAACAGTGCTTATTGATTGTTTGCATAGTTAGTCAAATCACATTCGCATGCTGAATTTAGCAGTGGTGTTTTTTGTTCTATCTGTATGTACGTATTTCTTCATAAATAGGTGCATAATTTTTTCTTTTAACAAAAATTTAAAATTTATTGTTATATTAGTTTAATATTTACGAAATGCGAGAAATAAAAATTAAGACATTTTATAAGAAAAAAAAATCTGAATCAAAAAATGTTTTACCAATTTTTTTCTTGCTGTTGTAATTTGAAAATTCATCATTTTTTACAAACTTATTAATAAATTTCATATGTACATCAGCTCTTAGAATTAGAATTTTGTGTTCTGTAATTAGTTTTGCATGCAGTATTGGGTGCATTATTACATTCATATTAATACCTTAATAAAATAAGTACTTTCCCAGACAATGGAAAATAAATATTTGAATTTTTACAAAAGAAGTTTCTAAAGGTTTTTACTATCATAATTTTTTTCACTCATCAGCTTGTGCAGACAGAAATTTTAATCTAAGTAAGAGCAAGTTTCTATTGAAGCAAGTAGTTTTGTTTTTTCGGATATTTTTTCTTTTGTCGTATATTCGGATATTTTTTCTTTTGTCGTATATCGATACAATAACACTATTTATCAATTAGTTATTTGATTTTATCATTTTATATAAATATTTCTGCAGAGGGCGTGTTCTTTGAGCATCAGTGTCCCAATTTCAATAAACAAACAAAATATTATCGTGTATTTTGCTTTTTCTTTGAATGTGTCGATAATTGTAAAGTAGAAACCACCAACTGGAAATATTTAGGTTAACCACAGTGATAATATATCTATTCAAAAAATTATTAAAATAATTCACTTCTCTTAATTTATCGGGTAAAATAACCATTCTTTTTTCACAAATATTAATTATTCAAGCATTTAATAGTAAAGGATGGATGGAGGATCAGTTTAAAGCAGAGACAAAATATCCTAGATCTATGTTTAAATATTATATAGATTGAAATAGAGACAAGGGAATGTTCCGAATTTTTAAAATTATTCAAATTCTAACCAGTTTTTACTTTCAAATCCATTGTTGAAAATTATCAAGTATTTTAACTCTTTTTAACTATAAAAATCCAAATAAATGCAAATATATATTTGAAATATTTAACTTTTTCATTTTGGCAAAAAAATTTTTAAATTAAATTTTAATTAATATTGTAAATACATTCACACTAGTCAGCATAATCTCAGTGAACTTTTTTTAAAAAAATTTTTATCTATTAATCTATTTCTTATTAATTATTTTAAAATTTGTTTAAATTATTTATCTAAGCACTCTCTAAAATTTTCAAAACTACTAATTGAATTTTTCTTGTCCCTTTGAAATAGTAAACATTTAGTTTGAAATAAATTAATATTTCAAGTGATTACCATTCTAGCTTTTACATCGGATTGATCAATGTTGCTTTACTTTGAAGTCAGAATCCTGTTTATGTTTCATTTCTAAGAAATATATTTTTTCTAAGACAACTCATGTATACATGTACGTAATTTGTGGATTATTACTTAATCTGAGAAATATTTTTATTATCATCTGTAACCGCACAGAGTCAGACAATAAATCAAAATAAAAATGTATTATTATTAAATGATTTGAACAAGCGTCTTTAAGGCCACAGGGAAATATGCATGAAAAAACGCGAGCATTTCTAACGTTTTTTGTTAAATGTTCCATATACACGTGGAGTCCTCTACAATGATTTTTTTCCTCTGACAAATGTTAATCAACTTCCTCATAACATAAAAGTGAAGATTGGTAGTTCCACACCTCAAAGAATGCCACTCCTTCTTTTTACAGACCATTTTGGTTTTTCTCTTGCATTGGGGTTAAAGGATCATGTTCTCATCTCGTACAAGGTTCTAATTTTCTGAAAATTTTTGCTACACGGAAAACGTGAAAGCGAGGCATCGAACTCCCACATCCAAAGGAAAATCGAACATTTTTTTTTAAATTTTACTACTCTCCGCATTCATTTACAACAGTTTTTCATGTTACTCATTAAACTAGGTTGTGGTATGTTGCGAGCTGGTTAATTACAGAAATGAAATTCACTCTTACCATTGTCTCTCACGAAGGGAAAAAAAAGCAAAAGCTTCTAATTGCATAATTTTAAGGTTATTTGAATGGAATCGTTATTTTATTGACCTCATGTTTTTGATGCAACCTGTGACCTTTGTTCTGGGAATTTTTTAAGATATATAGGATAGTATTCCACGCTCTTTCTTAGAAATTTTTGCATACGTTTATAAGTTTGGTGTTTTTTGTGAAAACACCTTTTAATGATTGAAATTTTGTGTCAATTTAAGTTTTATTTTCGCTAGGAGAAGATAAACAGTCTGATTAGAATATTATAATTAAATATTAAAGAGTTTAATGATGCTTCTCCCCGATTCTTTAATAAATATTCTGTTAAAACTATATAAAAACTTTCTAAGTGTAACATTTTTATGAATATCTGAAGAATCGGAATGTTAACCACAATACTGTAGTTGGCGCAAGCTATGAAACATTTGATGACATGAGCCACTGATATTAATTTTTTTACTAAATATTTCTTATCTGTAGAACAGAAATTTGAAATAAACGTTTTCTTTTCATTTGAAATTAATGCAAATTATCAATAATTACTTCCATGTGTTTCTAAATTCGCAGTTTTGTTTTTCACTAATAACGGAATCTTCATTTCCAATCTGATATAAATAGTAGACTAAAATAAATGGCTAATGCTTTATCCTATCTCTTTGAAGAAGATTAGCAATATTTAACAAAGCTATTAATTCGTAAGTGTGGGCTGCTTAAATCACTTTAGTTTTATAAAAGGTTTCGTAAGTATATTCACACAAATATCTAAACAATTGAACTATATGTGTTTCTTAAATGTCAAAAATTTTAACTTTTCATACATTTTATACTTTTATCTCTCTAAAATTTGAGACATTTTTTCCTTCTAAAGATTACATATTGGATAAAATCAATCAAAATTTGGTTACAAATATTTAGAGTTAAAAAATACTTATGCTATGAATTCTATCACGTTATTTGTAAAGCTACCACTCGCAACTACTTCTTAATATATATATATATATATATATATATATATATTTATATATATTATGGATTTTCTTGTTCAATTCGAAATTAATTTCAGTTTCGATATTAATGTAATCTTAAAACATTTTAGAAGCCTGATATAGCCTTACTCATCCTTAAATTAATTTCCAAATGCCGAGAACCTGTTAAAAGTACGTAGATAATAATTTTTCAACAATCCTTAATTTTTTTAATTTAAAAAGAAGTACTCATATTTATTTTTTTTAAAATTCAATTTTTTTGCAAAATAATAGTTAATACAAGACATTTTAATCCTTTGTAATTCCTGATAAAAAGATTTTTATTTTGTAACTTATTCTATAAACATTTTAAGTGATACTTCTGCTAATTAGAGCTCCTCTACTTTGTCTTAAATTGCTCACATAATTTGTTTGCAATTCGCGAAAATTTATGGCACCATGTGCAAGAATGTTCTGTGCTCTGTTTCCAATTTCGATTTTTACATGTAGGCAAATATTAAGGAAATATCACGTGTCTGAATATTTTCCAATATGTAAAACTCTATATTACTTTTGATTAAATATAAATAAGTTCTGTTGACATTTAGGGCAGTCAAGGAAAGAGTCGAAATTTGGAAAGTCTCCCATTTTGATTTGGAGCAATAAATGCATTGTTATATTTTGGTCATAAATTAAATACCCTTCGTATGTATTTTCTTAAAAATGGAAAAGAAAGGTAGATAATTGATGCAGAGTTTAAAGAGCAACGAAGCTATCAATAATTTGTAATTAAGTGAAACACTATAGGAATGTCTCGATAATTTATAATAAAACAAAATCAATCAATACAGAATAGAATACGAAACATTACCATAGAAAATGTTCTGAGAAATATTTGAAACTTCTTTATAGTCTACGGTTAAAGCAATTTGAGTTATAAGAACTTGGGTTAAAATCTCAGAAGTTGTTCAAAAAAAGTAAATGCTTCTTAATAATTTCCGCGTGACTCATTCAATAATGAAGCATGAGAATCAATATATTAATGGTGAGTAGTCAAAGACTGAATATCTATAATGGCAAAAAAATGTATGTGTGTTCTATGAAAATTATATTTAAAAATATTATGTCTGCAAAGATTTTGACTTCAAATAGATTACATTGGAAGTACATACTCATTTAATTGCCAAATATGACTACTTACAATGGTTCTCGTTGACCTTGAAAGAGTCATTCTTGTTTCGGGTACTTCAATTGTTTCAGTATTCGAAAATGTTTGAATTTCATGAGATTTATTAGAGCTTCCTTGTTTCGGCACGTGTGCCTTATATACCAGGATGCCAAATTCTGAGATTGGCAATTTTTTGGTGAATTTTCTTATGTATTTGGCAACTTCATTTTATTATATCATACATATGGAGACCTATAAGAATTATGCAGAAAATTCTATTTTGGTAACCCTAGTATTTATGTCATCGCGCACGTCACGATATGTCATCTTGGCAACATTTCTTCATCGCCAAAAAAATTCAGAATTTGGAATCATGGATTATACGGCACATGTGCCTTTGTTTCCAGCATCCCACCATTATCATCCGAGAATACATTTTTTAAAGCAGTTAATATTACTCAGAAAAGCAATATTCAATGGAAAAACTAAAGTGTACCCCAAGTAATAGTGAGAAGTATATGTGTGGAAGGAATATTAGCACGTTTCTGCTCTGATATTAGAAGCCATTGAAGAAAATTGTGGTTTAAAACCATTGATCGTACATTGCATCATTCGCCAGAAAATATAGGGCGGGAAATAACTGGTGTCAAAAGTTTTAAGGCCAATCATGTCAACTGTTAATCATATCATAACACATGTGCTCAATCATCGCCAATTTTAAGAGTTCATTAAAGAGACTTAAAAAGATTACTTGTCATATTATATTCTAGTAGATGGGCTCGATACGGAAAAAGTTTTTGATTTTTTATTTTAAGTTTCATACAATTAATTTTTTTTCCTTAAAAATTTTTTTAAGGAAAATGATCTATAGCCGTTCACTGTTCTGTGCTCGAATTACAGAATAGAGATTGGTTATAATTTATACTGATTTCATTAAACATGTGAATAATTTAAAATGGCTAATTATAAACCAATTTCTATTTGATTTATTCACTTATATATTAATCCCTTTTTTCAAATACATTGCTTTGTTTGAAATTCAGGTGAACAAATGATATTTCAGTCTTTTGAAATATTACAGACATTTTGGTAACATCATTTCTGGTAAATTTACGAAAGTATTGAATGCTTTGAAAATACATTTTGAACCTCATTTTTTACATTTTGAAACAATTTTAAAAAAAATTAAATTTTCTTAAGACTAATAAGAAATCTTAAAACTTGAGTTTCTCAATTGGAAATAATTTATTTTTCTCTAAGGAGATACATTCATTTTTAAAGAATAAGAAGTAAGATGCCCCGTTGACATTAATTGTAAGTCATTCTCTCGAAAATTTAATCAGTAATATAACTTTTTCGTAGATTTCTTTTCGGTTTCCAAAGAACTTATTTGTGTGAAAAAAGTAATTACCGAAAATGAAGCAGATAAGATTTATTTAACAGAACCAAATTGTTACTTTTGAGCTTTTAAGAGAATGCTGATAATATCAATGCGTAAACTTGATCTTTACTTAAAACAATTATCCTTGGAAAGTCACATATACATAAATGTCAATGAAAACTATTATTATATCTAATATAATTTTTAATTTCATTATGTTGTTTATGTAAATATATAGTTTATTGCAAGTTTTTAGGACACAATTCCTATTAAAATTTGAATTGTAATTAAAGCGTTTAATATTGAATATTAATTTTTTTTATAAATATTGTGTCGTTATTGCTTTGTTTAAAATAAGATTTATCCTTTTGTTGTAAATTTCATAATTTAACTAAAATCATTTTAGCGGAGATGAAATCATATTTTCATTTCTCAAAAAGTGTAACCTCAGTTGTAAAAATATACTATAATTTCAAATGAATTACTACACTTGTCTGACACACTATCGTTAAAGAACTTTGAGACATATAATTTAGTCAAAGTATTCGAGGAAATACGAGGAATCATTACATATTACTCTAGCAAATATTAGAAAAAAAGTGTCAAACACTATTTTACTATTCTAACTCTTCTACTATAACTTTTAGACAGTAAAGTAAAATGTGTTTTACTCTCAAAATAAATATAAACATAAACTTTGTACTATTGACAACATGATAGTTTTTTGTACTATTGATGATGAGCTATAAATACAATTGTAAGTTATAAAAATTATTTAAAATATAATATTTTGAAATAATTTATTTTGTACCCAAAAATACATTTTAATAAATAATCCCGAGAAAATCATAGATGTAGTTTTTTGCTCATTTGATTCGTCTAAATATATTCTTATTTAGAGCAATTATCCTTATTAAAGGAAAGAATTTGAAACTGCATTAAATGGGAAACATAACTATAAGAAAATATTTCCAAAAAACATTAAATGAATTTATTATTCAGAATACAAATGAAAAATATAGCTATAATTACATTGAAGTTTTTAAACTTTCCTTCAATATTGAAATATGCTCATTTTATTTAAACAAATATATTATTCAAGATAATGTAATTTTACTTTCGAAAATATTTCGTTGATTAAAGCAAAAATGTTCAGATTAATTCTCAAAAATCTATTGTTTTAAAAATATTATACAGAATTTTATTATTGACTAACTTTTTGTCAGGTATAATCAACTAAAGGAAAATCATTTAAATGTACCTTAATGATCTTGATTAATTACAATTGACTAATACGTAATTAATCCTACACATTTCTCTGCATTTTTTAAAAGAAAAATCACTTTTCTTAGGAAAAGAATTTTGTTCAAATATTGGATTTATTGAAGAATTAAAAGATTCTCAGCAAGGGTAAATGTACTGTGATTTAAATTTACAGTTTATATTTTTACATAAAATTTATCGAATTATTAATATTCGAGAAATTTGAGTTTCCATCTTTTTTTTATATTTTAACAGTTTAGTTTTCTGGAATGGCTTTGCATTGAAAAGTCTTTACTGTTTATTGAATTTCTGTTGATGTTTCATGTCCCAGATGGTGTAGTAAGTTAAACCATCTCCATAAAACCAAAAATCACTAAAAAGTCTTAAAATAAAATAGGATTCTCCAATACCTCGTTCACAGTAAAATTCAGACAGTCAAGAATATGTCTAGGGGAGGCCTGATCAGCCTTGCACCAATGACGCTCCAGAAAGACTTTCTGGCCCTGTTGAAAAGAAAGATGTGGCCACTCAACAAACGTGAAAGAGCAAACTGCTGTATCCTAGAGATACTGAGCTGGTGCCACCAATGAGGTTTTTTACAAAATTACCAAGAGTGGGCACACAGGTGGATCTCTCCAAATTACGTTTAATTCTATTATATTATATCTATTTATTTCTATTATATCTTTTTAATTTAATAATAATGACAAATACGAACAACATTACATAATACCGTTATTAAATACGAGGGTAACTCTGAAATTTTTGAGATACAACTAGGTTCTTAAAGTTATACTTACAAAATTTTAGGTGTGTTCAAAGTAGTCTCCTCTAGCATTAATGCACTTTTGTAGACGAATTTTCCACAGATTAAATGTCTCAAGCCATTCATTTCTTGGAATAGATGAAAAAAAATGCATTTATAGCCACATCAATCTCTTCTTCTGAATGAAAACAAAGTCGACGTAAATTCTTTTTTAGATTTAAAAAAAAAAAAAAAAAACCAAAAGTCGCACATAGCTAGATCAGGTGAATACGGTGGATGTTCGATCACATTAATTTGTTTTTGTTTAAGAAAATCAACTGTTAATCCGGCTGTATGTGAAGATGCATTGTCATTGTGAAACATTAGTCCCTTAAAATTCAGTTCTTGTAGAATTTCTGGAAGGCATTCAGTGGTATACCAGTTTGCTGTTACTGTCTTCTGTCCTCCCAACTTGATGGCTTTGATCAATTCCGTACTTCGGAAGAAAACGGCATACATCACTTTTTTCAGTGCGTGTTGTTTTTTCACCATTGTCGGCGTGGGATCATCTTCAAAGACCCACTTGACGTTTCTTGACGTGTTGGAACGTCAAAAAACGGTATGTACGTTTAATCACCTGCTACAATTTTAGAAATGATGCGGTGGCCACTATCATTAAGCAATTTAAGAGTTTCTTTACTGATTTTGACACGCTCTTTTTTTGGCGCACACCAAATGTTAATTGAGATTCATCACCAAATGTTAATTGCAACTGTTGAACGCATTCTTCTTGATTTAAACCTGCTTTAAAATCGTAGAAAATCATAGCGCGAAAATGTTCTCGCGTCAACTCCATTTTCTCTGCTGTTTAAAATTTATTCTACGTTAAACAAGTTGAAGTAAATCAGTAAAAAATCGTCTTCTGTGTTAAAATACTTTGTATTTTAAAATTAAACCATTATTTTTATTTTGTAAATTCTCGTCTGCGCGTATCTCAAAAATTTCAGAGTAACCCTTGTATATAGCATGGGAAACAGAAATCGTTCAGTAATATTTTTTTTTTGTTTTGATATCTGATCAAAATTAAATCTAATTAGGGATAAGATTCTTTGAAGTATGATTATAAGCAACTATGGGGAACGTATATAGAATTATGTCGTAACTGAACAGAGATTCTTAATGAATATAAAAATAAAAAATAAATAAAATATGAAAGTAACTCTAAATTATTTAAATATCTTTCTATGATACTTAATTGTGGTAGAAGGTGAATAGTCAAGGGTATTAAAATTTTTTTCTAGGTCTCGTTGACTAGATATATTTCATTTTTCTGCAATACAAGGAATAGAATTGATATTTAGTGGGGTACAAACTGTATACTCCATTATAGTCTCGTAGGTGGTTGAGTCTTTGAAATTTAAAAGAAAGTACCAAGTTGAAGACTTTCAGAGTTGTCATACCACATCCAATGATATTATTTCTCTTGGAAGACATTGCAACCCCAATCTATTTTATATGCTCTATTCACGATTAGTAACCACGATGGCTCTTCGATAAAGTATGAAATATAAATCACTACTTTCCAGTAATGAGAAAAATGTCTTTCGCAACCAGGCCAGTGCGACTTGTGTAATAAAATGATTTAGAAACATTAGGACGGCAACAACAAAATATTAAAAGTGTTATTATTCTCATTTTTCAGAAAAAATCTGTTAGACATATTTCACTGGTTGATAAAATGACAATAGAACTGTGAAGACATTAACAATGATTTTTTCCAGCAGTTTCTGTAGTTACACTGAGAATAACAAAAGTAAAATTGCAAAAATCTATTGTTAAAAACACTCATAACCAGCTCTATTTTGGGTGTTCTGAATTGATAGAAATGAACTATATATTTTAAAATATATTCAATAAATTTTCTTTTTAAACAGCATTATTTTTTCAATGATTAAAAGGTGTAAAATGTAATAATCTATGCGCAGTCACGGGCGTTCTAAGCGAAATCTATGGGAAGAGGCTATATATTTGTCTACGTAGGAGTTTTAAATACACACACAGCTATTCATCTTTTCCGGGAGACGTTCTTCCGTCTTTCCCTTTTTCAATCTTAGATTTTGTAAGAGACTCATCATTTAAGTCATCATTTCTTCATCTCTAAAACCTGATGCTGTCACTTTTTTTTTCTGCATTCGCATCTTTCAGGAAGAAGGGAAATAGCTAGAATTTCGTTAAAGTGTGTTAGAGTTTTTTTCTTCATTAAAACGTACAAAAGGTTTGGATAAATAAAAATAAAAAATAAAAAAACCGAAATGCGGATGAAAATCAAAACTCATACCTTAAGGCAAGAAGATCCTTCTTCAATGAATGCAAAACGGGAAACATCGAAGCCAGGGGTCAGCGTATGGGGTCAGAAAAGAACTGGTCAGCCACAACGTTATTATTACTTCATTGACTGACAATGAGCTTTCGCGGCACAGTAATTGAGTTCAAGTAGATTCGGTAGTTTATGACTCTTGGGAAGAGAGCGACTAATGGCCATTAGCAATAATTTTTTTCAATTAATACAAATTCTGTTAGAATGGGGATTTTGTTAGTCGTGTGAACTTGTTAGTAAGGAAGCTTGAGTAAAAAGTCAGTTTTAAACTGCTCTTGGCAACTTAAAGTCCTGATTAAATAATCTGTGAAATCAGAGAAATTTGGCTGACAGCAATTTATTAAGAAAACTGCTTTTATTTTCTTAGTTTTATAATCGATAGCTGATAAATTAAACCATTAAGTGGTTTTTATTTATTTATTAATTAATGAAATTGATGGGAATAATTTTGTGTGTGTTACTGTTTAGATATGAATGCATTGATTTAATTAAAATTTTCTATTGATGAGTATGAGAGTAGAAAGTACCCAGTTTCGATAGCAGCTTATACAGAACAAGAGAAAAAAATTCCTTTTAGCAAGCATATTATTTAACTGCCTGTTTTAGAGTTTTCTGGTTTTTTTTTTACGTTTACCATTTAAATACTATCACACTATCTATCGTGAAAATCCCTCATCAAATTAATTTGCGAGATATATTCGAATGTGTCTTATAACAGTTTCAGCTACTAGATGCACTTAACGGTATCAAACCAAATCATTCTTTTAAAAATTTCACTCGTATTTCGATCATATACCTTGATTAACATTTGTGATAAAATGCTGCCACCAATAGTGTTTATAATGACAGTCCATTCATGTCTATCCATTTGTGATAAAATATTACCATAAATATCATTCCTAATAAATAACAATTCCTTAACTAATAGCTTTTGATTTGAAAAACAACAAAATAAAAACATTATCATTTAAATAGGAAGGTGTATTTTCAATTTCATATAAGTTTGTTTTGTTTATTCTTGTGTGTTTATTGTATTCAATTTCTGCATTGAATAATAAATAATCCAAATAACAAAGCTGATAATTCTTAGATGTTCATTAAGGGTATTAATAAATTTTTTTTTAAAAAATGCTAAATTTAAAGTCCTTAAAATTATATCATCTTAAATTACCTTAAAATAATGGATAAGATAATAGCATATTTGAAAACACTCATAAATATATCAGACTGTATGCAAAACCATTGATCTGAGATGTTAAATAAAGGTTAAATACAATATGAGAGTAGAGAACGTCAACAGTTCAGTCAGAAATTGTGACAATAATTCGTAACAAAAGGCACTTTGTGACAATGAAAGAAATATTATAGTTGTTCCATTCATGACAAATTCATTCAAGTAGCTCGATATAATTGTCATATGCTTACCAACTATTAGTGATGCCGTGAAGAAATTGAAGACTAAGGAAGCTGAGACGTACACTGCGTATGTTGATAGATCTCTTAAATGTTTCTTTCATCGAACAGATTTAACGTGTTTTGAATCGTAAAATTCATAAGAAATGCCAAACAATATATTACAAATCTTCCGCAGTAAATTTAAACAGACACAATCGTCAAAATGCAACCAAATATAGTAAAAAATGATTATTATGGTCTCAATACCCATGAGTAGGATTTGCACACTGCATCCAGCAAAGCCGACAGAATCCTTGTAAGTTTCTTAACGAACGTAGGACATGCAAAAATACTGTTTCATAGAGAGACGTTACAAGATTTTCCAATCGACAGAGTGGGATAGGAAATATTAGGGTAAAATCTTTTACCCGAATATATTTTATTTAATGAAATTGCGGTTGTTGGTGCATTTATTTGTGAGAGTTTTTCAACGTCTTTTTTTGTTGTTCTTGATAAATTGAATGATCTCTTCAAGAAAAGTTTGGACACTTGTGTATTTATAAGCCCTGACAGTTATTTTTTTAAATTAATGAATGTTACCTTCGCGATAAGTCACCGTATTATTCTACGATGAAGAGTTTTGCAAACATTGGTATCACAATATGGATATACATTGTTTTCTCTGACTTACTCAGTGTCCCGATTTTTGCTTATTAGACCAGTTGTAGAACGAGAAAACAATATGTTCGGATTGGCGAACCACGCTCGTTAAATCTACAGCTGAAATGTCAATGAACATTCCTGGTAAAATGGTCTCCATACCAGTAACTATGTAACAAAATTTCGTTGAAAGGTTTTGCAGGACTGTTAGCGTGATTGCAGCAAGCAGAAGAGAGTAGTCCTTAGCAAATCATATATCCTTTTCGTTATACTTTCACATCTTGTTGTTAAGTTCATTATTGTGCATTCCAATATCTTTATCAAAACCACGAATACAAAAAAATTTCTATTTAATAAATTTCACTTATTATTTACTACTTTCATTTATTGGTTTGTTTTATTAAAAAGCAAAGTATTGTCTTAATGAAACAGATGAAAACTCATGATAATATATACAGCGATTTAAGCTGCTGTAACTGTAATAAAAACTTTATTTTCATGCTTTAGTAAGCAATTTAAGAGTAAATCTTAAAAGATTGTTAAAGATACTTGATTTATTAATGATGTTTTGAAAATTATTATGTATACAGTATTCTTTACCAACTGTAGATTTTATCAGTTTGCTTACTAAATAACTATTCAATGACAAGCATTTACGAAATTTGCAAACACAGTTGAAAATGTATAGACTTAAAAATTTATTATTAAGTAGCTTGAGAGATTTTTCTGCTTTACTTATGTATTTTAATTCATTTGGTTAATGTAATATTAATTATTTCGAATTGCTCACTTTACATTAATAAGAAAAAACACATTGCATACAACTTTTTTTTTAATAATTTTATATATTATTTCTTCAATTTACAAAAAAGAAATTTAAAAATAAAGACGTTATAGACAATATTAAGATTATTAAATGTATATTTGAATTTAGTCAATGTAATTATCGTGCTTCACAATATTTCAGGAGAATATCGTTATTATTTGATATCATCCTATATTCAGTTAATTGGTACTCTATATTTTCATTTATAGTACCAATTAATGGTTGCTTAATTCATGCATGGTACCAATTATCTCCATATGATTATTATTCAATTGAGAGCTGGAATGAGAGTCTTATTTTTTCATAGACTGCGTAAGGGAGGATGTAACATGACCCATTTAGTAATAATAAAAATTTATACAAAAGTTATATTATAAAATGTGATAATTTTAAATAAAAGAAGCATATACATTGACTTACCTGTATAATGCGCATTATATTCAGGTGTACATAAGATTCTAAAAAATGGTTTTATCAATTTTATTGGAAAGACAATAGTATCTATGCATCAACTTTGGTAAACAGTGTTTTATATACTATACGAAAGTAATATTGCATGCATCTTATAAAAAGATAAAAATATGTTACGCAAAATAAAATCATCAAATCTCCGTGGATTGTTCAAGAGCTTGTCAAAACAATTATGCGGTTTGCACTGAACTGAGGGTTTTGCAGTCATACATCTTGCAAATAAACATATTCGTTCCATAAGTCTGTTGAGAAATTATAATTTAATCCATCTTAAGAAACACCATAATACATTCTTTATAACATTTTAGCTACAATTGTTAATTCCTAAAAAAAAAAGTGCTTTTAACTCCCTATCCAACTTGAAATTTTTGAGAGGCACACAGACGAGAATTTACAAAATAAAAATAACGGTTTAATTTGAAAATACAAAGTATTTTAACACAGAAGGCGATTTCTTACTGACTTACTTCAACTTGCTTAGCGTTGAATAAATTTTAAACAGAACAGAAAATGGAGTTGACGCGAGAACATTTTCGCGCTATGATTTTCTACGATTTTAAAGCGAGATTAAATCAAGAAGAATGCGTTCAACGATTGTAATTAGCATTTGGTGATGAATCTCCAGCTCGTGCTAATGTATTCAGATGGTTGAGAGAATTTAGAAGAGGTCGCCATTTTCTGCAGGGTGAAGAACACACAGGAAGGCCGCCGTCGGCAGTAATCCCGGATAATGTGTCTGCCATACGAAAAGTGTTGGTGGATGATAATTGCTGTACCTATCAAATAATACAGAAGGAACTTAACATTGGATCCGCAGCCATACACAAAATCATTCATGAAGAATTACATATAAAAAACTAGTTTGACGTTGTGTTCCCCATAATCTAACTGAGCACCAAAAAGAGGAGCGTGTCATAATCTGTAAAGAAATTCTTAAATTGCTAAATGATGTTGGCCACCGCATCATTTCTAAAATTGTAACAGGTGATGAAACGTACATACCGTTTTTTGACGTTTCAAGACGTCAAGAAAGCAAAGTATGGGTCTTTGAAGATGCCTCCATGCCGACAATGGTGGAAAAACATCGCGCGCTGAAAAAAGTGATGTATGCCGTTTTCTTCAGAAGTACGGGATTGGTCAAAGCCATCAAGTTGGAAGGACATAAGACAGTAACAGCAAACTGGTATACCACTAAATGTCTTCCAGGAATTCTACAAAAATTGAATGTTAGGGGACTAATGCTTCACAATGACAATGCATCTTCACATACAACCGGATTAACAATTGAGTTTCTTAAACAAAAACTAATTAAAGTGATCGAACGCCGTATTCACTTGATCTAGCTAGGTGCGATTTTTGGTTATTATTTAATCTAAAAAAGAAACTACGTGGTTAGTCGTTTTCATTCAGAAGAAGAGATTGATGTGGATATAAATGCATTTTTTGTCATCTATTCCAAGAAATGAATGGCATAAGGCATTTAATCTGTGGAAAATTCGTCTACAAAAGTGCATTGATGCTGGAGGAGACTACTTTGAACACATTTAAAATTTTTCAGGTATAACTTTAAAAACCTAGTTGTATCTCAAATATATCAGAGTGACCCTCGTATTTAAAATTTTGAATCAAATGAGAAAGAAGTCTGATGATATGCCATCACATATTGGATATTAAAACAGTTGTTTTAGCGATTTAGCACCAATTTGGGATATTTCTTATGGACTTCTAGCCCTGAAACTTCTGAGGAAAAACCTTATGTAGTTTAGAGAGCAAAAGCATTTTGCATGCCTGTATAGCGCCAATGACTTATGTAATTATTTCATTTAACTGTATTTTTATTCTAACTTAAAGTTGTCACCTGTTACAAGAAAATATCTGTAGTGTTATCTTTAAAATTCACTAGGACCATTTTTTACCATCAAATCATGAAAATTTTCTTTGTATCACATTTTCGAATAACTTTCTATTTTAGCTATTAACATCAAAATAATTAAAAATAAAAATAATAAATTTTAAAATTCCTTTTCTAATTCATTTATGTTAGAAGAATATAAACATTCACGTAATTTAGAGATGTTAATATATAGCATGTACTTAAGCAGTTTTGCGATTTTTATATTATTCTTATTACTCATTTTCGAAAAAAAAAATGTTATTGAAGTATATTTTCAAACAAAGTAAATCAAGGAAATATATTATGCGGGAAATTATTTCATAATGATAATTTTTAAGTAATAAATTTCTATTATTTTAGTAACTTATTATCTTAAGAACGTAAAGCATTCTTGAATGAAATTATCTACAATGGTCTCATAATTTCTTTATGCACTATTATTTTGTTTCCTTAAATTGTGATTCTCCAAGGAAATCTGCACGTACGATAGGCTGAAGAATTTTCTTAAAATCTCTAAGAACAAAACGTATTTCTACATACATAAGTCATTAATAAACTGCTATCTTGACATATTCGGGGAAAATGTTACTTAAATTTTATTGTTTCCGGAATTTGGCTACTGTTGAAAGGAAACAGTTTTGAAAGAATGAGAAAAATGGGGTATTATATATTAAAAAGATTTATTTTCAACGAGTGATTTGTTTCTCATTGAATCTAACAACAACCTATAAATATTATTACACAAAAATCTTTTCATTGTTCCTTTGCTGATCATATGTGCCGATAAAGGAATTTAAAGGTCTTCTCTGACTTGGCATTCTGTTTCATTGTTAATGTTACCTTGTTTTATAAATCAAAATTAATCTGAAATTTTTTAAGAACTTGTAATATTAATTTGCAAGCAAACACCTAAGATATCTCAATTTGTCTACCATATGTTCTATCTTTTTTTAACTTAAACTACACATAATATTTTTCTTTTATATAATTAATATTAAGTTTAATTTCAAACTATATCTAAGAGATTGGTATCACTTATTTGTCGATTTATGTATATAATTTATATATCTTTATTATAATTTTTTCAATATACTATTATTTCAAACGTAACCAATGTTTTAAATAGATTCCAACCAATACAAAGTTTGAGCAAAACAGAATTAAAAATTAACGGAAATTAATCTACTACTGATGACAACTTTAAGAGAGATTGGAAATAGATTAATTATGATTTTAAGTATTGTCAAGTAAATTCAAATATTATTCTATATTGAAAATGAATAGAATTCTATGTTTTGAACAGTAATTCATTATCATCACGGATTGACTTCAAATTTAAAGTTAAGTGTAATATTTTATAATACATATGTGTTCATGTGTTTTACGAATGCATTCCTGAATTGATAGAATTTACAAGCTATTATTTTGTACTTTTTAATCGTAATAAAAACACTTCAATTATCATAGTAAAATTATTTTAATATTCATGAATTAAACAAAATTATAGTATAAAATTATAAATTATTATTAAATTAATTCATCAAGGAATGATTTTAATGCTGTGCAGAACTTTATATCTTCCTAATTAATATTATTGATTTACCGCTTCATTCTTAAATACTTTGAAAAACGTCATGAATAACAAACAAATAAGTTCCTCCAATTTCATTCAGTGATACAGTTACATTTATTATGCGTGTTTTGTACCAAGATTAACAGAATATTGTTCTTAATTTATTAATGAAAATTAGGGATTTTCATGAAAAGATATTAAAATATTAAATCACAAAAGTCATAAATATCAGACTCTTTTATTGTTAACAGATAGAAAAATATTGCTAACTGCTATCATATTAAGATGAATTTTTATATTAGAGTATGATAAAGAAAAAAAAATTCATGCCATAATTATGAAAAGTGATAAAAATGGGATGACCATTGTTTCACATTTATTTGTTTATTAAATTATACTCTACTGCATATGAATATTTTCGCAATGTATCTGCATTACGGTACAAAACGAATAGATAAAAATTGATAAGAATGATCTAGCTGATAAACACTAGTTAAACATTCATTAAAAATGTATACATTAATCAAGAACATGATCGTGAGTAAAAGTCATATTGGAGATTGAAGTATCATGACAACCTAGACCCGTAACAAGACGGTAGAAGAAAGTTAACTGGTATGAGCGGTAAAAAGAGTATTTCTAATTTATTTTGTAAAGTTTATTGTATGTTTGGAAAGTTTTATGATATGAGAAACATATCTGGTACTGAGAATCATTACTGCTTATGGATCTATAATCGAAATACCAAACATAATTGGGAACGTTCACCTATCTTTGCTATGTCGATTTATTTTCTGATCGCATTTTCGAACACCATACTTCCTCATAAAGTAGAATGTTATGTAAATAAATATCTGCACATCTTATTTACTTTTTGCACTTCTTTTTTCATTATTAAGCTCTGCGGTCATTTTACCGCTTCTGGGTTGTACTTAAGTCCTGAGGGTCCCATATGATTCCTTCTAAATCCAGAATTTCTAACCTACTTGTAGATTTTTGATCCAAAATTCTGAACAGTTATGCGAATAACGCCAAAAATTAAAATACTGTTGAGAAAGGAAGAATAAATAGTTAAATAAACACGTGCCGGAAGACAAAATAATATTTAAGAGTAAATTACAATTATTGCAGTCACAAGGTAAAACAAAATCTTAAAATAAATTAAATATTCAAAATTTAGATTAAATAAGAAAAATAAAAAAAAAGTGTGAATTCAGATTAAAGACATACATTAAACATAATAAAGGAATTTTCTACACAAATCAAAGAATGTAAAAGATCGCACACACACACTCATATATATATATATATATATATATATATATATATATATATATATATATATATATATATATATATATATATATATATATATACAAGAATAGATATAAATTGAAAAAGACAAGAATAGAGAGAGATATGAAAATTTAAAAGTACAAGGTTAGATATAACACTTATGTTTAGCAATACATTCAGCGCAAAAGCAGTTAAAATAGAATTATTAAAATATAATTCATAGTAAATTTTTTAATCAAAATCAAATGGAGAATAACAATAGATTTATAAATTAGTTAAAAACCAAATTATTGAGAATAATAATCAAATACTAGATGAAGAATAATACATTGAAAATACGAAATATATTAAAGAGATAGAAAAATGTTCAATATATAGTTTAAAATTTCAAAGAAAATAGAAAAAAATAAAACGTGGAATGAAGTATAAAAAATTTAACATTAATTATATATATATATATATATATATATATATATATATATATATATATATATATATATATGTATTTATGTATATATACATATGTATGTATATATATATATGTATGTATATATATATGTACATATATATAACTGTTGTAACGAGTATCTATAAAACCTAATTTAATCAGAATAGATAAAAAATTCCCAACCATTTTTCTATTTCTTGTTGAAGATCTTTTCTTTTCTTTTTTTTAACAATGCAAATCACAAGTGAAATGCTTCTAAATTCCGTATAAGAGCATGCTTAGTACAAACTTTAGAATAATTATATAGCACGTATGATCTCTAAATTTCTGACAATAAGTTACGTCCTTTTCGATTTTAATTCAAAAAATATTTTGCTTCAATTTAAAGATTATCTCCAATATAAAAATCACCTCTAGTAGTAGTTATTTCTTTAATTACCTAATATTCTAGCTGTAGGCAGTTAGGCGGAGATAAAGTGCTTTTTAACACGTAGGCGATCCATTAAATGCATAAATGTATGACAAGAAAAATACTCTACGCTCAATGAATATTATTATCTAAAACGATCAACTTTCCAAAAACAATAGGAAATAAAAAAAGGAAAGTAACCAAACACAAAAGGTCATTACATCAAAGTTATCGTGTGGCTACTTTGAGCCATTCACATCATAATCTCTTCACCATTTTCTATTTATATACTGCTAAATTACAGATTCCAAAACAATTTAGTATAAATCATTATTTAATGTCTTGAAAAAAGGGAACTTAGAACAAAATGCTGTCTTTCACAGGAAGAAATAAAATATTACATTAAATCTTTTCGAAAAAGATTATTGTGGTTTAATTTTAAACAAGTATTTTTAGTTGAATTAAAATAAGTTGGCTTGTATTCCAGTTATCACAAACGCGTTTTATAATGTGTAATATTGAAACAGGAAGTTGAATTTGAAAAAAACTATATAATGCGACTCAATATAAATTTACATTCCATTGTAACTTTTTAGGTAATATTTACAAGAAATTTTATTTTATTAGAGTAATCAGTTATAATTTATATTAACATACCTCTTAAGTCAAGAGTTTTCGAAAGTGAGAAAATCAATACTATTTTCCTAAAAATTCCTAAAAATTAGCGATTGGAACTAAAGTTGTCTTTATTTAAGTAAAACTTTTAGAATTCTAATTAAAAAAATATTAAAAGTTTGAAATGTAATTAAAACATTAAATCATGAATAATTGTACTGGATTTAAAAGAGCGCTTATTAACTGATGGCATTTAAATGATCTAAATACGTATTTATTGCATTTTACAGTATGCAGTATAATTGAAAGGAATAATATTCACTCTGAATTGGGCCATTCCATGAATGCAAACATTTCTTTCTTGTTTACAATCTTGCATGTACAAGGACCGATAAAATTTAGTTCAAATAGGCAACAATGTTGTTTCAAAATTCCTTAAATTAAATTATTTAAGGTCAAAATAATTAGTTTTGTAACAGTTGAAGCCACTGAACTCCATACGCAATCTAATTTCTGGAAGACACGTGACTGTTATGTGTCTGTGTGATACATAATTATAGGATTATTTAATCAAAAAAATAATTTTAAAAATTTTGTTTCACTCACTCCCAGACCTTCATATTAGAACCTATGTTGTTTAAAGCTGTCTAACTCTAGTGTTTAGTTGGAGTGCAGAAAAAAAAGCTCCAAATTATGCGTAAAACTCGACAAATCATATTCCAAGTGGTCCAAAGTGGGTTGGATAAACATAATTATTCTAAATGAGTTGAAAAAGTGACGAAATCAAATCTAGTTCATAAACTTGTAAGGTTATGCCAGTACAATTAATTATAGTGACCAACTGAAAAAAAAAACAGTCTTGATAATGGAGTTTTAAAGGAAGTAGTCTATTTTTATTTTTTGTTAAACATTTTTAAAAATGTATTTATTATTTCTGAAAATATTTAGAAATATTTCAAATAGTTTTATAGATAAAATTAATTAAATGATTTGCATGTTATATGATAGTATAAATATTTTCCCTGATAGATTATTAAAAATAGGCCAAGGAATATTCAAGGACCGACCGTCAAACATTCAATGCTTTAATATGAATATTTTTCTATTACTTTTCCGTAATAAATTTTGTTCCGTAATTTAACGGAAATATTAAGTTTATTATTTTTTATTAACATAAGAAAAAAAATATAATGTTTATATGATCTCATAAATGTAATCAAATGTTAAAACTATCAATTATTGCAATTTAAATGAAAATTCTTTTTTCTGCTTTTGAAAAATAAGTGGTAACAAAGTGTTTATTCTGATTTATATGAATTGTCTGGATGGAATTTAATTGAATCAGAACAAGTTACTGATAATAATTTAACAAATTAATTCCTTTCTTTCTCTGGCAAATTTAAAATTTTTATAAAATAAAACAAACTGTACATATCTTATTTTTAAAAAAATATTTTACTATGTTCAAATTCATCTGAACTAAAAAACATCACAGAAAAGCGTTCCTTATCGAATATACGAGCTAAAAGTTTGACTAATTGTAAAACGAAATATTTTTAATTAATATTTTGATAAAGATAAATAACGATAAAATAATTGTAAAAGAAAAATTATATGAAAATTTTTCTAAAGTTTAAGTATAAAAATAATAACAGTTTTTAAACATGCATTAAACTGGGCTTTAGTTCTTGTTTCAAATATTATTTTCATTTGTTTAAATAGAAAACCTTATATCAGTTCTAAAACTTATAAAATTTTAAGGTTCCTCAAATACTACTGAAAAATGTATAATTCAGTGATGCTTATATGTCAGAATTATTAATTAATACAATGTGATTTATTAACCAATATATATCTCTTTTTTAATATGCAGAAATTAGTTTTTTTTTATTTAGATGTGAATAGTAATTTATAAATATAGCTATGAATTAAATGCAAATATTTGCACTTAAAATGATAATCTCGATTTTAATGTTCAATCTGAATAATAATTTGCATTCTCATTATTCAATTTTGTTGCCTTATTTGACGTGAATCGTTTATAAATATGATGTTAATAGATATCTAATTAATGAAATAGGACTAAATAGATAACGTTTAAATAAAAAAACTCAATATTTTATTTTAAAACTGAATTTTTTATTTTTCGCATGTGTTTATATTATTACTAATTAAACATAGAATGGTTATTTTAAGTGGAGTTTTTATCAAAATATAATTACACATAATAACACATGAAGATGGGGATTTGATAAAACAATATGTTTTAAATATTTTCAATGAGAAAATAGTGAATGATTTTAATTTTTAGTTAGTTAAAATAGGATAAAGAATATTTAAAATACTGAGCGATATACATTTTACGAATTGAAAGTGCTAATGGTATTTTTATTTATTTTTAATTATTTAGTTAATCAACATCTAAACTGATATAGAATTTATTACAATAATTAATATAAATTTATGCAAATTATAATAAAGTGTATAAAAGCTGCAAGATATAATAAAACTTAATTCGAAAGTTTTTTTAAAGTTTTAAATATAGGTAAAATTCATTTTGTTCATTATTAATAGCCACCATGCATTTTTTAGATTAAATTCATTGGATTATAATAACCTCAGAAATATACTTTAAAAACAAAACATTTTTAGAATTATAAGTAGAAACTCTTGTGCTTATGAGTTTAAGTAAGAATGAAAGTTTATTAACTTCTGAGATCTTTGAATTTGAACTTCCACTATGACTTTGCAGCCTATTTTCAAGTTCTTAGTAATTCTGATTGTTCCTTCACATTCTTCAAAGGCATGAAACAATACTCAAATGATTCTCACGCAAAACAGGAATCGTATAAGAATAAACTAAGTACAGCAGGATATTGAAGAGTGAAAGTAATCCTTTCCATTGGTCATTTTAGGCTTAACCACGCGCTTGGAAATCCTGACCCATCAACAAAAGAGCCTAAACACATCATGCTTAAGTCTATTCTTGTTGGAAGGTAATAAGAATGAAATCCAGATTACAACTTCGTGCATTTTACAATTCATTAAAGAGTGAAGAAATTTCTCTTCGGTTTCGAAGATAAAGGATCGCTCGGGTCCCAATTCCCAAGGAAGATGATGGATTGGGATTACATACCTCTGACATCATAACATCTGCTTCATATGAATTATAAAGAATGCTTCAGGCATAAGTGTAAGATTTTTTCTTGAATATATTTGATTACATATACTGTGTTTTTCTTACTTGAATGTGGCACAAAAAGCAAATTAGAAAAATAATCGGATGGCATACAAATATTAACTAACTGCTAATATTCAAATTATTAAATAGTAAATATTAGCTTTATTATAACAGATCAGATGGATATGATTCTATGCTTAGAAGTTTTTCATGTTATTGAAAGTCATTGGACTTCATAACTGCAAATTATTTGGGGTTTATGAAAAGTTATTTTGATTTAGTTTTAATGTAAGTGTATAGGACATTACAAAAGAATATTAAAATAATATCAATATAACGACTATTTGAAGAAGAAAATATATACTTGTATTTAAAAACTTGAACTCTGCATAGTATTCTGAACCCGGATATTTCCTTTTTAAGTTGTTTTAACAGGATAAGTTATGAAATAATCAGTAAAACCATTTTTAATAAGAAATTAAATACTGTTCTAAGTAGAAGAGTATTCTATAACTTCGAAATTCCACATTTATATATATTTGGTATTTTATTATATTATAAAAACCAAACCAAAAATGTACTTCAAACCAATAATTCTATTCCGTTCAACTTGCGAACATAGTTCAAATTTATTTTCTGTAAAGAAACAAAGCACAGAATCTGTTAATAAAATACTGAGTGATATAAAAGTGGTTATCATACCAATGATTGTGTTTAAGAAGAATCCTTTGTTTATATGGTGTGCATCATCTTTGTCATGAAATACAGCTAGGTTTCGAAATATTCATACAAGTTTAGTGGTTAGAAAAATATTGTATCATGGAGATATTGTGAATGCTCTAGGATAGATGCCGATTGACTATCGTTGAAGGCTCTAAAATATACCATAACGATTTAATTGAAATGAGGTCATGATTGTGCGGGCCAAGGTAAATATTTAACTTCATCCTCGTCTTCACCAAACTATGACAAGATCCGTCCAACAGCATGAATAGGTTCATTTTTCGATTGGAAAATTCCATCTTTTGCAGGAAACAAAATTTAGTCATAGGATGGATTTGGTCCATTAACATTTTTCTATATTTTTTCCGGCGATCTTTCATTTCAGGATTGGTCCAGCAGAAAACCTAGATACTGCTGCTCTGATCATGATAAATCAAACTCCATTCATGACAGTTAGAAAAAGGCAATCATAATAATACGATTGTGCAGGTGTACTCCAAACGTGTATGTGTGTATAAAGTGCAATCTGACTTCAAATATTGAAAATGGAAAATGCAGATGCTGTTTGAGCTCTACATTTACTTCTGTAATTGTTTGCTTTTTAGATATTACAATTCATTCCAATGCCCGCCAGTCTCTTTCCTGGAGCTTTTCTTTGTGTCTATTGCTTTGCTCTACCAAGATTTTCTTGCCGCACCGTGCATATGCTGTCATGACTTTAGGTATCATATTCCTAGAAAAACCCAAAAACGGGAAAGTTTTGGTCACACTCGCTCCAGTTAAACGAGCTCCTATAACTTGGCTTCTTTGAAACTCTTGAAAAAAATTTTAAATTTTTAGAATTTCAATAACTCTACCATATGTTACAAGATATATACATTTCTCTTTATAAAAAAACTAATAGCTTCAATCAATTTTAATGATGAGGTTCAATAAATTTGAATATTTACGAAGATTATTCAAAGATGTCACTTTCATTCATATGTATTTCCATCATTCTGATATCCTCCCACATATAGAATAAAACTAACACATGTTGAACGTATTAAATATATTTTCGGCACATAGTGCTGCACGAAAAATTCAAAACACGTAAATGAAAATCAAGACAGCTAATGGATTAGGCCGATGTGTCTAAAAATCCTCTTAATATATTTCTTACTGTTATAATACAAAATCTTAAGTATAATAACTTCATGTATATTCGAATGAAATTACGACTTAAGATGTAATGTTTTTAATAACATTATATTTGTTTAAAAATAACTTCATTACTTTAAGAAAAGACTAGTTTTCTTTCTATGATATCAAAGGATTTTTTTTATTTCTAACCTTATCGAAAGTACCAACATTAGTGAAATGTCTTCCTAGAAAATATTATCTGAGGAATTTTTTAAAGAATTTTATAGTAGTAATGCGTACTTAAGCATCTTTATTGATTTAATTAAATTTAGAAAATTTAATTGAAATTCAGTTAATTTAAAACTAAAAGTATATTTTATTTTAAAATCATAAAAATTTATGTAAAGTATTCACAAATAAAGGTATACAAACTACAGGATTTTATAATCTGTAAAATTATTTTTAACATTTTAAGCAAAAAATTTGCATTCATTCATCTAAAGTGAATTAATTTGAATAATACAGTTTACAATAAACATGGGATATTTTTTAAACAACAATCATGATTTTACGATCTAGGGGCTTGTTTCTGACATAGTTCCACACCCGCACAATGATAATTTTAATTCCTCTATACGAACCAAAACAATAATATAGAACGAAAATAAATGAAAGATGCAGGAGATCTTCATGCAAATTTCATTTATTTTTTTAACTTATTTTTTTGTTTTATGGTCGAAAATTTTTGGTAAACAAAAGTTAATTTGTTTTATGGTCGCGGTTAAAAATCTCAAGAAATCGAGATTTTTAAGTTTGTTGATTTTATTGAACAAACTTAAATGTTTCAATTTGAGGATACTTAATTGTATTGATGATGTCGAAATTCCTGATTTTTTTTAAAAACAACTTGTATGGAATTTTATCATATCTTAATCTAGCTCCCATATTGCTACCCATGCATCAGAGTATTATCAATGCATCAAATGAAAATACAGTTTGTATATTTGCAAGGGCTATGACTTGATACCATCTTATGAAATTGACAATCCCTTCGCAATACGCTTGTAAATCTGTATAGCTTCTATATTGCATCCCATTCATCACAGCACCATCAACAGCATCAAATGAAAATACAGTTTGTATGTTTGCAAGGGCCATGACTTGATACCCCCTTATGAAATTGACATTCTCTTTGCAATGCACTTGTAAATCTGTCTAGCATCCCATTCATTAGAATATCATCAATGGTATCAAATGAAAATACAGCTTGTATTTTTGCAAGAGTCATGGCTTGATATCACCATATGAAATTGACATTGTCTTCGCAATGCACTGGTAAATATGTGCTATGAATTGAGCAGTAGGAAAAACGGTATGCATATCATTTTGTGATGCAAGTTTTACGAAAAAATATCACCATAACTAAAGGAAGCTAAGAACATTTATTTGACAATTGAAGTGCAAAAGAGTTACTCCTTCATATTCTTATACAAAGAAACATACAACTTCCTCCAATTTCGTTTCAGAACTTTTTGAATGTGGACTTAGGTACTTAGGTATAATTTGTATTTAAGATATATATCCAATTGTTAAAATGATTTAAAATGCGATGGAGGAGAAGAAAAAGGAACTTGTTGATATCAAACACGAAGAAAATGATGTAGTGCTGGTCTTCCATAAAATAAGTATATGAAAATAAGATTGAGGTACATTTTTCAGAAAAATAACAATGAAATGCTTTTCTACATCCCAAATAAAGTGAAATTGTGTTACTAAAAGCGCAATTCAGAAGTGGAAAGAATAATTCATTTTGGCTTGATTTTAAAAATTAAATTACTTTACATACATTTTCGTCTATAAAATGACAGTAGGAATTTTCTAAGTATGGTTAAAAAGGATTTAACTATGTAAGATTACCAAAATAACATTTTCTACACAAAATTATTGATTTGAAAAGTAGTTAAAATTATTAAAATTATTGATCTATATCTGAGGAAACAAAAAAATTGTCTCAATACAATAAGGTGCGAGAATTGTTTATTTGACTATCAAGAATTAAAATGGGTTAATACGTATTACTAACCCGTTATTGCAGATAGGAGTACATCCGCTAGATAATGTTAAGTATCTCATAATGATGCAATTAAATTGAATATTTATGCACAATTCAAAAGTTTCTAAATTCTTTAAAAGTAGCCCTAACTTTGCGCTTTCCCAAGTAAGGTTGTTTCACTAATATAAGTACACTAAAAGGAAATAAAAATGCTAAATATAAATCACAGAAAATTATTGAAGCGCTAATATAACTAACCCAACATTAGTTTTTTACTATTTGAAAGAAATGTATGGTGCTCTCACATGTATTCACAACGAATGAAATATAAATTTTTATCATACAAAAATGCATAAACTCGCTTCTACATGTATTTTTACTGTAGTAATGGTATCAGAGAGCAATCTTAAGTATATTCATTAACACAATTTGAAATCTGGACATAATTAAGTAATTATAATATGGAATAAATTATATCCATATCATAATTTCTTCATTTCTCTGTCAAGATCTCAAGAAATTACTTTGGTGCACGTTAACACACAAATATAACTTCCTTCAGTGATTTTCTTATGAAGTGTGAAAATGATCCTTGCGGTTTTTCGAAATAAAAAAGTAATAAAGAGTAAAAGGAAAACGTGTGATACTAGGAAAAATTAAATTTAAGCATGTTTAATAATGAATTCCAAATCATTTGTAAGAGTAAAAAATATATACGTAAAACAGATGCATTTGGCATCTGGAATGATTCGCATTGATATGCACAGAATCTTGAGTTTTTATCTTGTAAATGTAAAAAAATACTGAATAAATTTGGGGTTGCAGCTTTAAATTTAACAATATATAATAATTGCATTAAAGTTATATTAAACTGCATTATAATTATATTAAACTGCATTAAATCGTTTCATTACAGAGTGTTCTGATTGGCTACAATTATAATGCAAATGCAATAAAAGGAAAATTGGTATATGAGTTTTTATAAAACACATTTTTAATACGAAACCATGTGTATATACTCTTGGGTAATATTGACACTGCTCTTTGGAATTTATAATATAGAAGCAAGATTGAAGCACTATAGAAGCAAGTATGACAGCCTTCCTAAATCACTTACGAAGAAATAGCAATGTGTTTTATTGATTTTGTGAGAGGCTAACCTTGAATATGCAAATGAATAAGGTATACAGTTGATCAAAAGTATGGTATTTTTATGAAGTGTGATAAGTATGATTTTCTGGGTTGAATCCAAGATGGAGTCTTATATTACTGAAAAAACTTACACATAAAATAATATGTAGTATTAATGACCATTGATGTTTTTTTTTTAAAAAAGATAATATTTATAGTGTTTTTAGATAAAAACGTTAACTGTGAAAAAGAAAAATGAATAAAATCTTACAGTCTTATTTTAACTGTTCTCTCTCATTTCGATAAATATATTAATTCGATTAAAATATGTTATAAGCGGTTTAAGTTGTTTAAATACATCCAAAAAAATTTTCTTGAATTAAAAAGAAAATTGGAAATTAATTAATGTTACAAATGAATTATAAAGAATAGTTTAGAATAAGATTTAATAAAAAATACGACAAAAAACAAATTATATTATAAAAAGTCTAAAAAGATTAAATTTGAAAAATGTATTGATCAAAAACAACCTTTCCTAATAATTTAGTATTGTTTTCGATTACTGATTTTTATACCAGTATTTCCTTTACCATTTTACTAAAAAATTTTTATACAAGTAAAATAAAAATTTAAGAAGTTATTTTTTAAATGAGAGCAGATAAATGACTTAAAACAGTAATATATTTATATCCGACAACATTCGGCACTTTATTTTGAGTTTTAATTCTTCTTATATTACCATTTGATTTTTTAATGTTAGAGCTTTTTAAGACTTATTTTCCTTGTATGTATATTGTATTAAAAATTAACATCTACAGTAGAATCCCAATTATCCGAATCAATTGGGACCAGAACCCATTCGAAAAAAAAGAATTCTAGAATCATTGGATTTTTTCGAAAAAAGGGGTCTAGTTTAATTAAATATTTTACTTTGAAAAAAGAAGTCCAGAGTATATTCTTTTGGTAGGGCCAACCAAGGCGTAAAGGCCCCTCCATTATTCTCAGTTAAAATTAGTATGCACAGGAGCTAAGTCAATCTTCTGCCTTTGGGACTTCTGACCTTCAGAAGTTGTCCACCAACTTCCTTTGTTTTTTATTGTTTATGATTTTTTGAAGATGTACAAACTCCTGGACATGCTCTTGTTGGCACCTAGACCTTAAGGAATAACTACAACACAACAACAATGTTAAAAACGAGAGAAGAAACTTCATATATTTTAAAGAAAAATAAATTTTAATCAATTAAATGAAAATTCAACAATTTATATATTAAGGTACTTACAAATGCTGTTCATTAATACAGTATGTATTTACAATGATGTAAATGGAAATCATTAATTGCTGAACATCTTGGTCAGAGGAAGCTGTTTTACTGCCTGCACCTATTTTTCGGGCAGCCAAGTCACTCATCTGCTTCACAGTGAAAATTTGCATGTAATCACACTCGAACTGACGCTTAATTGACTTCAGAGCAGTTTCAAAGGTCTTGTGTCTGCTTGGACATTAAAGTCCTCTTCTTGCTCGAACTTTCAATAAGTTGACCATCATTTACTAACTGAAATTCAGCGTTGTACTCATAAGCCATTCTGCATGTATTCAGCACTATCTTCTGAACATCCAGAAATTTTCTAAGGAATGTTTTTCAATTCCTCAATATGTGTCTCATTTTCTTTTTCTACTTTCTCTTACCTCTCCTTTACTTGCCTTTTCGTTTTTCTCGTTTTTTTTTTCTTTTCTTCAGTCTAATTAATTTTTCTGAAATTTTGAAAGTTATTTGGATTAGACTTCTACAGTATAATGCAATAATATCATGATAAATATAATTATTTTTTTGTGTTTTGTTGACAAGTTATTTCTGCACAAAAATAACAGGTTCATAAGTTGTTCATAAATAACAACATATTCGTGCTGGCAAATTATGAAAGATGCACTCGTTACCTGTCACAAAAGTTTCACTTGCTTAACAGACTTGCCCTGCAGGTAGCTTTGACTTTAATATTCTCCTTTTTTCTGACTCTATATGTTTTCAATTAATGGATAACATGGGTAAAACGTGAAATTCTACCTTTTATCTAATATGTCCTGAAAAATGACTCCACTCATTTTATATTTAGAGGCTTCTATGGTATATATATATATATATATATATATATATATATATATATATATATATATATATATATATATATATATATATATATATATAAGCTTCTTGTGACATATCCTTCTAAAATTGGTGAGATTAAAAGTTTTATAGGAAGAATATTAATAAACAATCAATATATTGGATAGCAACTATATTTTAGATCATTTTATTCACGAATTTAAAAAGATAAGATAAAGAAAGAATATTATTCTCTTGCGATAGTAATCCTCTTAAAAATATTTTCAATGTACATGCAGTGAAAGCAATTTTAAATGCTTTTTCTTGGGTAAAGTTTGGATAGAAATTGATCTCATGAAAGGCTAAACGAATAAAATTTGCTGACATGTTGTTTGATTGAAAATTAGACAGAAATCAATTTATATCATTTTGGTCGAGTTTAAGATGGTAGTTTTTGTAATATGACCACTGTATTCGGAGGGGAAAGACCAATGTTTCAATTCCTCATATTGATGAACGATGGTTTATAGATATTCAATTTCTACTTTCTGATTGCACATTTGTCGGTATGATTAATTTTGAGTTTTCAAATTTTCTATCTTATGATAAATATATATTCCTCTACGACTTTGAGCTTTGTCAACGTTTTTTCAAATCATTAGAACATGCTTTAAAATTGTTTTGGTGAATGATCGTCTGATATAGGCCCATAACAAGCCCTTAGCTCATTACGAAATTCGTAAGAACTTTTTCAATAATGTCTTTTGTTCTCAAACGATGATTATCAATCATTTATTGTCAGACAGTGATCATTTGATTGATATGTAAATCATTAATTGAAAAAGGTAGCTCTCCAAATCATTAATCATCCTTGATGAATAATTTACATCGTTGAACTTTTAACGTTAATCAAATACTGTTGCCCTAGAAAAATAATTTATTTAAAACTTTTTGCAACTGTTTAATTGTTTTTTTTTTAGCGGAAACTCTATTGGAAGAAAAAAAAATTCGTTTATTACTTTGTCACCTTAGTTATTTTAGTCTTCACTTGTGTGTGAGTAGCCTTTTCTCATTAAAAACCATTAATGATGAAATGATTAAATAATATATTATATTTTGATTGTTTCAATGTTATTTACAGAATTCCTGAAAAATGATTAGTAACTATTTGCAAACAGTATCAATGTAGATGAATTAATGAAGCATGATTAAATGAAAGATTCAAGATAATTCTATGTAAACACAATAGTATACATTCATACTATATTCATGCGTCTAGGTATTACTGTGAAAGATAGACTGAAACTGGAAAATCTGAATATTAACCGGTGTATATTGACAATCATCAAAATGCTCTGATGTTGTTGCTGTTATTATTAAACCCAGATGGTTCAATTCCAATACTAAACCAACTCCACAAGTCCATACACAGCCAGGAAATCCAAAAACATAAGGGGATTTGAAAATGTCTCTTCCAAGTCAAAATTAAAGCAGCTCAAGATATGCTCATGCGATGCCTTTGAGCTTCACATTTTGTGCACAGACTAAAAATCGTTTACCACTGCACATATTTGAAGGCCCTTCGGCGACCACTAAACTGGACTCATAATAAAGGAAAAGAGTTACAGCTTCTGCAATCCACAGAGATCTGGAGTACCACAAACAAGCCAGTGATAGAAGTCTGATTTTCCACCGAGGAACTCCTGTTAGCTTTAGCTGGGCATAATACAATGGCCTTTACTGCTTGGGTGACCCTGCCAGGAGCTATGCTCCGACCGTACTTTGCCCATTCCATCCAGTGTCACCCCTTCCCCACTGTGAGGCCGATAACAGAACTGGGGAGGGGCTTGTAAAGAAACGTTGCAATCAACACAATTATGAGTTTCTTGCTATATTTTTTGTCTTGCTGCAATTGAAATTACATGGAATGTATTTGATATATTCTGGAGCTTTACTATTTGTCAGTTTTTACATGGTTTAATGATGAGCGCAATGCTTCATTAAATTTCATTTTATTGTCCAATATCTAAATTCGAATTGAAAATATACTTCATTTAATTGTGATCTTTCATTGATCTGGGATTAAAAGAGGCGGCGATTTTTTTTATTTTTCTTAAAAAAGCACTCTAAAGGATTTTCTGAAATAATTAAGTGCTTTGATTTAGATAAGAATAATAAAACTTTGACTTCGATAGTAAAGAATTAATTAAAATTAACTATATATATCATTAAAACCAGGAGAAAATGTATTAAATTTTATCACTACAATGATGAATTATTTTACATATTATTTGAAACTCACATCCTTATAATCACACATAATATCTACATTAAATAAGATGTTATTTCATTTCAAATATTCCTTTCTTTGACAATATCTTATGATTTAGAATTATTTTATACAGTATAATTTGTAATACTTTGTACTGATTTTGTTACATTAATTATTTTTCATTTTTCACTCATATATTTTTTCATTTGATATTATCTTCTATCAAGTTGAGAATATGTATAATGCATAAGATAAAGTTTTCGCATCATTTCGTACATTTTTTTAAAAAGAAATAAATATGGTTTAAGGCTCGAATAATTTCCCTCGAATAAGATTGCAAGATGAAACAGTGAAGTACAGAGTAATTACAGAGGCAGAGATGAATAAAGTGACTGTAGATTAAATCTATCCATTTGAAATAATTTAATAAGAGCTATACGCTTTTTTTAGTGGATAATTCGAAATTTTGAGGATACGTGTTCTTGTTGAATTATAGCCATATGCATGTAAAATGTATTCATGTATAGAAAGTGTTTAATTTTTTCAAACTAATTTATTATTCCACATTAGTTTGTTCCTACAGAAATGCTCTACGTTCTTCACAATCCAGATTTCTAAGCAGATTAGAGTATGAATAATTAGACAATGAACTCTTTCTATTTTAAGTGCGATAAAAAAAGTGCGTAGAAGTTATTTAAGTAAAAATCAACAAAACGATAAACTTTTAATCTATCATGATATTTGTTTTATTCTATTTACTTAAAGAAAAAATTATTGACATTTAAGGTAAATAAAAAGAATTAAATATTTTATGCGTATAAAATATTCATAAAGTTACTCTTGCATATTCTGATTATCTAGTTAGCAATGTTTGACACTGGCTTCCTTGTATGTTTATAGCTACCGACTTAACTATATCACATGTTATCATCTGGATTATTTCCACCCTTTGATCACCTTTGATCGTCATCGATCATCAATAAAATTTTATCTATAATCAGAAATTAAAACTAAAACAAATATTAATAGTACAAGAGGCAAGCTTGATATTCTCTTTTCTGAAATATTAGAAAACTGACATGATACTAATTATTTCTTTAAAATCATTATGAGAACTATGTTTCATCAAAGTCACAATCAATCAACCATTGATAACTGAGATTGTCTACTGAGCATAATGTACGAGGGTTACTCTGAAATTTTTGAGATACGCGCAGACGAGAATTTATAAAATAAAAATAACGATTTAATTTTAAAATACAAAGTATTTTTACACAGAAGACGATTTTTTACTGACTTACTTCAACTTGTTTAGCGTAAAATAAATTTTAAACAGAAGAGAAAATGGAGTTGACGCGAGAACATTTTCACTCTATGATTTTCTACGATATTAAAGCAGGATTCAATCAAGAGGAATGCGTTCAACGATTGCAATTAGCATTTGGTGATGAATCTCCAGCTCATGCTACTGTATTCAGATGGTTTAGAGAACTTAGAAGAGGTCGCCATTTTCTTCAGAATGAAGAACACACAGGAAGGCCACCGTCGGCAGTAATCCTGGAAAATGTGTCTGTCATACGAAAAGTGTTAGTGGATGATAATTGCTGTACCTGTCAAATGATACAGAAGGAACTTAACATTGGATCCGCAGCCTTATACAAAATCATTCCTGTTCAAGAGTTACGTATGGAAAAAGTAGTTTTCCGTTGGGTTCTTCATAATCTATCCGAATACCAAAAAGAGGAGCGTGCCAGAATCAGTAAAGAAACTCTTAAATTGCTAAATGATGGTGGCCACCGCATCATTTCTAAAATTGTAACAGGTGATGAAACGTACAAACCATTTTTTGACGTTCCAACACGTCAAGAAAGCAAAGTATGGGTCTTTAAAGATGATCCCCCGCCGACAATGGTGAAAAAACAACGCGCACTGAAAAAAGTGATGTATGCTGTTTTCTTCAGAAGTACGGGATTGGTCAAAGCCATCAAGTTGGAAGGACAGAAGACAGTAACAGCAAACTGGTATACCACTAAATGTCTTCCAGAAATTCTACAAGAACTGAATTTTAAGGGACTAATGCTTCACAATGACAATGCACCTTCACATACAACCGGATTAACAGTTGAGTTTCTTAAACGAAAACAAATTAAAGTGATCGAACATCCGCCGTATTCACCTGATATGTGCGACTTTTGGTTATTCTTTAATTTAAAAAAGAACTTACGTGGACGTCGTTTTCATTTAGAAGAAGAGATTGATGAAGAGATGATAAATGTATTTTTTCATCTATTCCAAGAAATGAATGACTTGACGCATTTAATCTATGGAAAATTCGTCTACAAAAGTGCATTGATGCTGGAGGAGTCTACTTTGAACACACCTAAAATTTTGTAAGTATAATTTTAAAAACCTATTTGTATCTCAAAAATTTCAGAAAGACCCTCATATTATTTATTAGTTTATAGAAAATTATTTTTGTTATTAAAATTTCTGGAGATATATATTATTTACTTTATACATTTAATAGATTTATATGAATAACAAAACCCTTCTATGTGATCACTTCTCCTTCATCAATTTTTTTTATTAGAATCAGGTATTTCTGTACCGATGGACATTATTTAGTCCCTAATCATCTAATGATATAAAATCAGCATATAACTCATAAAATGAAATATGTTTCCAAAAAGGTTACTCAGTGTACTTGCACTTCATGAGAACTTTTTTGCAATGATATGAAAAACTTTGTAGAGTAATCAGGTTTTCTTATTTGGGAATCAATTAACATAATGAGATTGATAATGGAGATCGCATTCACTTCTCCGTCTTTTACAAAATAAAATAGAAAAATTAAAGCGTTTTTGTTTTTAACTTTAGCATAATAACCTTAAACTGACGTGAGATATAATTCGAGCTTGTTAGGCCACAAGAGAAACCACATGGCAACCTCGAATCATATAGGAATGATTTAATTTATTTCTTTGCTTAATCCTTATAAAATTCTTGCTCAATGGTAACCTTTTTTTAAAGACAACACAACTACTTTCACATATTATTCATGAAAAAGATATGGCAACTAGTTTGTGTCTTTTAATTTTTGTTCTCTTTTTCCGAACAAATCATTAATAAAACTTGTGAATGTGAAAAATGAAGTTAATTTCGAATTCAAAAATTGCTGCGAAAGGTTTCCAAATTGCTGATCGTTATTTTATTTTATTAAATTGTTATCTTAATAATATTAAAGTTATTTGAATCTAAATTTAAAATTCTGAGTAAATTGCAGAAATCAGTAAATTGGTGTACTTCAATTAGGACACAAAAAATATTCGCTTAATATTAGGTTCAATTTAATATGTAAAATAAATTTTTGAGATAATATATATATTCTTATCATAAAAATAATTTTAAGTTGAAAAAATCCTTTACTAAAATTAGGCTTTCTGAAGAATAAAATGCACTTTACTATTATAAGTGGTTGTAATTTATATTTTAAAGAAGAAGCACATATACATATATAATAAAAAAATATAATTGTGCAACTTTACATCCAACTTATGTATGTAACTTTGCTTTTTTAACTTTCAAATACTAATTGTGTTTTTAAAGTTACTCGCATTAAAATATCTTGATAACAAAAAAATAATTTTTTTATTTAATTTTAGATTTTTTTATTGTTTTTATTTCAGTTAATTAAAATAATTTAATGTTGAGACATTTTGTACTAGTCTCAGATTATTTACAAGAAATAATTCAGCATTCGAATAATTGATGCTTAAATACACGAGAAAGAAAAAGGAAAACACCCATGACAATATGTTCAAATCACGTGACAAAAAGTTTTTTATTCATATCTTTTAAAACATATTCAAAGATATATTCAAATAGGTTGTTAAGAAACCTGATCATGTAATAAGGTCTTCATTTTTTTTTAATTTTACTCAAATTCTATTTTTATCTCGAAGAAAAAATTGTTATAAATGTTTGAATAAAGGAACTCTTGAATGTGTGGAAGAATGATAAAAGTGCTTCCTTTTCCTCAGTAAAAATGCACTGACTTACAAAAAGTAAAATCAAATACAAATGAACAACCAAAAATAAAACTCCAAATTTCGTATGAAATATTTAAAAAACAGATTTGTGTCTGCGATCACATAAAATGATAACAAAAACATATGAAATATATACTTCTAAGTACCTTTAACAATAATTTGGATTAGCTGAGAATATTTTGGTGCTTATTTTCATGACAATATGGATAACTACAAATATTCATTTGAATGTAAAAGCAGTCATTTTATTCCTAATGCACCGAACGACTTTTAAAAGCGGAAATCCTTCGCATAAAATTCATAATAATGAATATTCATAAAGTTGCGCAAAAGTTTAAATTTTAAGCTTCCGTTTACTAAGAAACTAAAATAGAACAAAAAAGAATTTTCTAATTATTATTATACATGGGATGTTTATGCATATATGTATTTCAAACTATGTAACGAAAAAATAAAAAAAAAAGCTTTTAGCACCCTTTTTATTTTTAAAAAAGTAAGGGGTAATTTATTGAGGGTGAAATCTTAAAATGAAAAAAAGTTATATTATTAAAATAATAATTATAAAACTTTCTAATTTTTGGGCGCCTCAAACTGTTTAAAAGACGCGGGATTCATTTATAGAGCAATATTCTATAATGTGCGAAATGAGAAGGATAAAACAAAATTATTATTTTGTTAAGTTCAATTAAATTGTATGTTTATTGGGATCTGTGTATAATGAATTTTTATACAAGTAATTAAATTCTATATGGGGCTGTTCAATTTATAGATTAAAGTGAATAAGCCCAACAATACTTTATGTATTTTTAGTATTATTGCACTACTTTCAACTACCCTATTACGTTACTTTCCGATATACTAGTAAAAAGTATTCCAAGATTAAAATTGAGAAAATTGTTCTTTAAGGATCTTAATTTCGATTTTATCAATAGTTAATTTGATTCTATGTGAATCTTATATAATGAAGTTTTAATTCTGTATCATATATGTCAGTTCTTATATATATATATATTACACACACACACACACACACACATATATGTATATATATATATATATATATATATATATATTTATATATATATATATATATATATATATATATATATATGTGTGTGTGTGTGTGTGTGTGTGTGTGTGTGTGTGTGTAAGCCTAATTTAGGGTGACAGATTTGCTGATTCGTCAAACAAACCAAATTTTTTTGTATACATACATTATGAAGAAAATTATGGTCCATAACGATTTAACTATAATATATATTATACATTATTATATTTCTTTTAAGTTTTCAATATATTATTCTTACTATAACTTATATTAAAAATTCCAATACAATATTGTAAAAGTGGCTATGTAAAATCGTATGAAAAAACTCCTAAAGAGACATTATGTGATAGTTCGACGAATCAACACACATCGTATAGTTTTATGCAAAAAATTATAAGTAATATTAAATTTCAAAACATTTGCATTAATTTCAACGAGCTGAAAAAGTGTGAAGAATTCACAAATATTAATATGGACCCAAAAAGGAATTATAGTTACTAAATTATTTCATACACCAATAAATTTTCAATACTAGTTTTGGGACTCTAACTTGCTTCTTATTCAATTTAAATATGCAAAAGAATGATTATATCATTTTATTTGAGGTTATGAAGAAAGGTTAAAACTAAATGCTTGGTAATTTTCAAAAATTATAGTGTGATTAATAGATATTTTATAGTGATTAAAATAGATAGTTTGTCTTCACACCTTTATATTTCCTCTAATTCAATATATTCAATAGCTTAACTAAATAAGAAATAATAAAATTTGATGAAATTTAAAACCAAACCATTTGTATTTTTGCCAACGATTTTGGAAGTTGAGATTCATGGATCTCTAAGATTTGATTAGTATCTTGTGAGGGAAATTTTGGGTTTGTGTTCTCGTAAAAATAAATCTAACACTGAAAACATTAATTTTCATGTTCACAGCAGAATTTCTAAAATTGCGTAAGATAAAAAAAAAAGTGTGAGTGAAGTTATCTAGTTAAGAAGAACTATATCTTTTTGGAATGGAAATTTATTAATATTACAAGCGAATATATTCAGTCTTTAATATCAATAATTTCCAACGCTTCTGTAAAACTGCATAACTTGTATAACAGATAAAAATAAATAGAATTTCAGACATACGTGCTTTCTCCGCTTTGATAAAATTGATTGAGTAAAAATGAAATCATTTTCTGTTTCCACATAACTGAACGGGCTTCGAGGTAGAGTGACCTTGGATAGAACACGGAGTAGATGTTGCAAGTATTTCTGCCCAAAGCGTGCTAATGACCGATAATCAGAAGACATTCCACATCAAGTATGCGTTCTCGAAATTTCCCTCCTTTTTACTTTACAACGAGATTATTTTGTTCGAAATAGAAGCGACAGATCTGAGCATGCATGGGTTAATCACATATTTTATTAAGATACTTTAGTGACTTAAGGTAGTTTTAAAATTAGGTCATCTATACATATTACATTAAATTTTAAACTTAATTTAACTTAATTCAAATTTTAGCATTGATACAGTATGGCATAATGATTAGTTTTTCTCTGTCTGATTCGTGTTTTATGGATTACATTTTTAAATGAGAGGAAGAACGAGACAGATTTTAATATATTATCCAAAATAATGTTTGAAATTATTTTCGAATGCACTAAGACTTGATTTGATATCGAAAGAAAAACTGAATATTTTATATTATCATCTGAACTGTATGTCTTTTTACCAAATAGAAAATATGATTTTAATATTTTCAGATTTATTATTGCCACATTATTTATAAGAAATATCTAAACAGAGAATTGGGAGAAGATAAACTAACTATAAATTTATCTTCTGCCAAGTCTGTTCCCAGGATAACATTTACACAACTAGAAAAAGATTTACATCTCTTTCTCAAATAGAGAAACAAGATACATTCAAAGAGGGATAATTGAAGTAATTAGCAACATCTAAATTTATGTTTATTTATAAGCATTATTTGAATCTTTCAGAATCAAAATATATAGTAAATAATTCCTTCACTGATGGTAAAATAAGGGCTTACGTTAGATAAGGAATTATAGTAACGATATATATTATTCTCTTCTTCAATTTTTATTCAAAATAGCTCGTTCTAATCCATCTTTGTCTAAAGCTTTTATAATAGATCCTCTACATATTCAGTATTTGCCATTTAAAAACTTTAGATTATTGCAACTAAGTATGTAACTATACAATTCCCGAATATAATTAAAAGATTTCAAATACTCCTCGATATTTTTTTGCATTTTAAAATAGTGCAAATACTATATTATCATGTTTGATCAAATTTTGTGCTCATAAAATAAAATTTTTCAAAAAGCGAATAATTTTTCCTTGTTGATTCTACTGTATTATTTAAGTTCATTGCAAAAAATTCATAATATAATTTTCTGAAATAAGAGAAGCATTATATTTAGCTAATAAAGTTCAATAGGGATATTAAGTGAATCTTAAGTAACTTAACATTCACATAATTATCCTCAATCATATTCTTAAATAACTTTAAAATTCACTTAATTATCCTATAATTTATGAAAAATCGCTGTATCACACATCAAAGAAAACTTTATAACAGATATTTTATAGTAGATAATCCATTTGGATGTAACAGTGATTAAATTGAATTGATTGTACTAGAGTAATTAGAATTATTTAATCTAAATTATTTCATCATTAAGCATTTTTTTCACTTTTCGAATTTTGCCCTACGTATACAAGCATACGCAGATTTATTTTTATATGAACCTTAATTTTTGAAAAGCATTTATACATACTGATACATACAGTTACTTAGTCGAAAAAAAGTGTGGTTTTTAATACTTATTAAGAATTCTAGTAAGTTTTTAGTTTGTTTTTTTTTTAAATAGATTTAAATTAAGAATTGTTTCGCGGACAAAGGTTGCATTTAATGTTCTTAAGTTTTCTGTTTTGAGAAAATAAATTGTTTTGTTAAAATTCAACTTCATTATATGATTTTCTTAATTTATAATTTTGATTGCTTGTTTTACATTGCTCTTATTATTTTTTATAGTTTACTATATATTATTCAGAAATTTTTTAAAATAAAGTTGAAATGTTGTTAAGTGTCTTCATCAGATTTTATAAACAGTACAAGTATTAGTTCAAAATTTAGCTCAAATTTTTATTACAATTACTAAGAATTCAGCTTTGAAGCAGTGATTAGAATTATAATTTAGGTGATGAGGCTTTGTTAGGAGAAGTTTCGAAATCTTAACGAAGGCAATTTCCAATTAAGAGGTAAAATTGAAAGACAAGTCACATACTAATGATGAAAAAATCTGTTCTGAAACAGGTGGGAGTTCTTTCCAGAAATTCTTAATTGCTAGAGAGAAACCGATAACTTTGCGAAACCAAAGACTACCATTTTACTTCCTCGGTGAATATCGATAAAAATTGCATTTTAGCCATTTTTTTACCACATTTTCACAATTTTGGAAATTTAAGGAAATATATCACATAAATATTTTCGTAAAAATATATCCAAGAATTTCCTTATGTTTTTATAAGGAATGCGAGCAATAACTTTCTCGCATCGCGAGAAATAACTTTCTCGCAAATTTTTCATCATGTGTATTTTCTAAAATGTTTTGCTTACACTAATAATCTTTATATTTTTCCTTTTTACATTTGTAAAATTCCTCCAAATATTTTTATAAAATAAAGAAATACTTACAAAAATTATCACGCATAAAATAATTATACTTAAACTATATTATAATAGTATTATAGATGTAAATAATATCCTGTATTTATGAATACAAGAAAATATGCAATGCAAATTACTATTTATTTTTAAAAAAATCAAACTCAAGTGAAAAATTTATATTAAATTTAATTAATTTAAAGTAATTAAGCATGATTTTTTAACTTCACCTTCAAAGTTTCAGGTGAAAATGTGTTGTGTTGTTGTTGTTACTTATGACGCTTACCAATCTCGATATGCTTTGGCTAGGCGAATTTAAGTCAACAGGGAGTGTCTTTCTTTTTAATCAGAGCACCACGAAGGTGAAAGTATGTTTTTTCTCTTTAAATCCTCCAATAGATGGCGCCACCAAAGGATCTACTCCCTTAATTTTGATATTGATATGAAGGGCCAGGAAGTTTTCACCTGACCATTTTACCCATGGTAACTGCTTAATGACCAACCACAAGACTTTTGATTCCACAGATTTAACAAGCACGTATAAGATGAAAATGTAAATTAAATTTTTGTTGTAATTTTAAAACTTTAATGCAGTTATTTTAAAATTAATTAATCTGTTTAAGTATTGCATGAGACAAATGTGCAATTAAAAACGATGTGTTTAAATGACCCATACGTGAAGTAAACAGAAATACAAAACATTCGTCCTATTGTAAAATTGTACTTGAATTTAGATGATTCATGTTCTACTTTGAAAAGAAATATGATTATATCCTAGAATAATATCTAGACTATAGAACTCAGATCTTAATTGATGAGATTATTACTAGATTATCGCTAGACCAAGGTGAGATTATCAATAAAAAGTTTTAAAAGGATTATATGCTGCTATAAAGGATGAATAGTTTAAAAAATGCTAGCATTTAAATGTAAGAATCAAAGGAAGTTCTAAATGTTTTTAAAGACAACTGTTAAATGTAATAAATTAGTTTTAAAAGCTAATTTTATTTGCTAAAATTTAAAATTTATTCTGAAAAATTTTTATACTTATATTTCGATAAAATATTTTTACGACATTAAAAAGCAGAAAAGTACAAAAAAATAACATAAAATGTTCAAATATCAAAATTTTAAAGAGCTATAACAATTGATTTATAACTCACGTGACATACTTTATGTTAGTAAATTTGACATAAACGAATAATTTATTCATAAAGCAGCAAGCAACTGAAGAAAATGCTTATTATGTAATAAATAAAATAAAAAAAGGCGGACAATTGTGGTTAATGTCAATCAAATACTTCTCATGAAATCTTTGAACTTAAATATTTAATGAATTTTTAATTGAATAATTGGAGAAGATTCAAATTAAGAAAGAAATTGACTTTATGATTCGAGATTTTTATAAAATTTAGTTTTTTCTTTAACTTAACTAATCTAAATTTATAGAATCTAAAATTAATCTAATTCCTAAGAAATAAAAGGACGTGGCTCAGAGTTTCAAAGTGCTTTGACTTTTGTCAGTGAGGAATATCAAGAAATATGCAAATTAATATTCATATTTATGAGATTATTCAGCAAATAAGCATACAGTTCATATTTAAGAATTTATCATTATATCAAAGATTTTCTAATGCAGAATTGCTTTACATCATATAAATTATTTGCTGCTGTTGTGGCTTATCATACAGCTGTCTGACAAGAGCCATCAGACCGCTGACTCTGGAGAAGAAGGGAGAAGGACAAAAAGGGAGGACGAATATATGTCCTCTCTATAGAGTCCCAAACAGTCCATGATGTGCTCAGCAGAAGCTTGCTGAGATTTACATTTTGAGCAGGCTGCAAAGATCTTTCTGCCCTCGAAAAATGAGATTCTAGACTGGCAAGTGGCTATACTAAAAATGAGATTTTTAGTATAGCCACTTGCCAGTCTAGAAATTGCCATTCGAGAGGTTCTGTCATAATTGAGTGCAAACGAAGACCCAGGCTTTTTGTCCACATATTAGGAATGACCAGGTGAATTACTCGTCTCCTTCGAAAATTCTGTGTTGACAATGGATTGATGTTCTAAAAAGGTGAGAGTTGAAGAGGAAAAATATGAAGTTGCTTCTTGGAAAAAACTATCCATTCTCTCGTTGCCGTGTACGTTGACGGGCGATGGGATCCATTGAAAATAAACATCATGGTAATATATAATAAGTCTGAGTTTGAGAAGGATAGAAATACTTGTTCTGTCTCCAACTGTGATCCAAATTTGGAAGTATTGAAGGGAGGAGTGATTACCTGAAAGGATCTAGAGCTCCCCTTAGTCGTTTTCATGGAGAATAACTTCAAGGCCATGATCAATTGTGGTTAATTCACTTCGAAGACTGATGAGACGATCAGGGTTGCGGAGGTAGATGGACAAATTAACCCCTGGTTTCTCAATGTGGATAATCTAGTCTACTGCCGTCCGTATAAATTTTTATGGCATTATCAGGGATCTCATTTGCGATATCCAAGGCCAACCCCTTAAGATGAGTTGGGATCAAGCCTTTCTTGCCGATCGGGATAGGAAGATCCAAGGAGATATGAGCTCCGGAGAATCCCTCTGAAAGACAAGGGCAAGATTTTAAGGAGTGGCGCTAAACATCCTTATAAGGAAAATGCAAAAGCTTAGCATAGATAAAAGGACTGTTTTTCTCAAGTCTTTGATTTGAAAAGAACAGTTGAAGTAGTAAAAAACCGTACTTAAGTTATTGAAATATCTCAATCGGAATGTAAAAATTATTTAACTTTCTTTACATACCTACTACTTTAATCATTATCAATTTTAAAGCAGAAATAAGGTAATTTTTTATTATTTTTCTTAATATTTCATATTTTATTTTACCCCATAAAACTACCCTCTTCAAATTTAGAAGTCGAATTCAAATAAAACGTATGCATAGATCTATTTTACTTTGAAATAAGAAATGGCATGGTTAAAAATTTTAAGTTAAAAATTGTTTTAAACTAAGCATGGAAATTTGAATCTAGACTACAATTTTATTTTGATATCATGTTAACTATTTATCACTCGTATACAATTAATTATTAAATGTAAATCATAATTTTTCAATGGGTTATAAATTTAAAATATTAATATATATATATATATATATATATATAAGCTTCTAATATACATGTATATAAAAGGCTTAAAATGCCGGCAGTGTGCGCACTTAGTCTTTAGATTTATTTATTTATTTGGCTTACACGTAGTATTTATTTGCAGTTCTTGCGGGTTTGGATCTGGATTTAATTTTGATTACTGTAAATTAATTGTATATTTTGGCAACATTGAATTTTATATTATACTCGTATATTGGTTTGACATTTATTTTTAATCTTGGTTTGATATTTTGGTTTGACATTTTTAGAGTAGCTTTGTGGTGTATTGGCTTTTTTAAGACTAGTCTTGAGCCAGTGCAAAAAGACATTTATATATATATATTAGATATACTTTGTGCCAATGTAGTTAACACCCACTGAGAAGAAGCTGGCCGTATTGGTACTTCGTTCCATGTTTCTTTGAAATTTTAAACTATCTATTGAACATATTTTCCATCTGTTAACTATATTTCTTATTTTCAATGTATTATTCTCCATTTAATATTTGATTATTATTCTCCATTTGGTATTTGATTAATTTTATAAAAATTTACTATTACTTATATATATATATATGCATATATATATATATATATATATATATATATATATAAATATATATATATATATATATATATATATATATACATATATATATATATATATAGATATATTATATATATATATATATATATATATATATATATATATATATATATATATATATATATATATATATATATATATATATATATATATATATATATATATATATATATATATATATATATATATATATATATATATATATATATATATATATATATATATATATATATATATATATATATATATAGATATATAAAAAAACACATATATATATAGATAAATATATATATGTATAAATATATATGTATATATATATATATATATATATATATATTATATATATATATTATATATATATATATATATATATATATATATATATATATTTATGCATGCACTCATCTCTTAGTAATTAAATAGAATTTGCCATTTCAATGTATGCCAATCTTTTAAATTTATTTAATATATTATTCACATTACAATTAATAGCCCTGTTAATTCAAATTTATTAATATTATAATTACAATAAATATTTCACATTATATTATCATTCGAATAAAGGTATACTAAATATTTAAATGATTCTTTAAACTTGAAGTCAAAAATTATTTGCTATGTCATATTATTTTTTTCCAATGGTAGATTGTAGACAGTTACAACTGCAACAGAGTCTATTAATCTTTTGTTCCCTGATACCAAGGAACCGGCCAGACATAGCGACCTCTTTGTCACCGAGGCATTGCCCCGGGTCTACCACGGGGGGTGGGCTACCATCGCACTCTCACACATACCATAGGGACCTATTTGTAGGGTAGGCATGTGTGAGAGTGCGAGGACAAGGAGAGCACAAGGAAAGGACAAAGATAGGATAAAGAAAGTACATCCATGCCTGAACCGGGATTCGAACTCAGGACCTCCCTATCCGTAGTCAGGCACGCTGACCACTAGACAAGTTGGTCAGCGCTATGACATATTATGAGACATTACGAAATTCTTAAATTATTTTTTAATCATGCGAAATGTGCATTCACATTATTAAAAATAATTTTGGGCCGCAAAATTCTTTAATATTTTTCCTTAAATTTTAAGATAATGAGCATCAAATTTATAAAAATAAACAAAATCCTTGTTATTAAAGCATTCAAAGCACTCACTAGAATGATATGTTCCCAGATTTGGTTTATCATTTATAATTATTTCTCGAATTACTGGGTTAATTCAATGGAATCTTTATTTTAAAATAGAATCTTATTCCGAATTTTTTCAAATGTCCATGTTCCAACTAAAAATCTAGAATTGAAAAATCAGAATCTAAAATCATAATTTTTGGACTAAAAATTAGCATACAGCAGCTAACTTTGCGAGAAAGTTTTCCGTACAAAGAATAATTATTTTTATAATACAAAGGAATGGATATATTTTCTAAGCAAACTTTGCGAATTATTAAAAAAAAAAAAAAAATCCTAGCTCAAATACTGTAGTTTTAAAATACAAGATTTTAGGAATAAAATTTGTCATTTGCTCAAATGATTTTAAGAATTACACTTGACTTTATATTACATAGAACCAATATTTACAATTTAGAAAATTAATATATGTTTGCGACCAACTTGTCTAGTGGTTGGCGTGCCTGACTATGGTTTGGAAGGTCCTGGTTTCGAATCCCGGTTTAGGCATGGATGCACTTTCTCTCTCTCTATCCTGTTTTTGTTCTTTCCTTGTGTGTGTGAATAAAGTATGAGTGATGCCTACCATATAAACGGGTCCCTATGGCATGTGTGAGGGTGCGATGGTGGCCCACCCCCTGTGGTGCACCCGGGGCAACGCCTCGGCGGCAAAGAGGTCGCTGTTTCTGTCCGGTTCCTTGGGTATCAGGGAACAATAGATTAATAGACTCTATTGCAGTTATATATATATATATATATATATATATATATATATAACTGTCTACAATCTGCCATTGAAAATATATATATCTTGGCGAGTAAAACATTTGGAAAATATTAAGATATGTTTTCCAACAGTGTTACAACTATAAATGTTTTTAGCCTTTGCGAATTTTAACGGAATTTCTTGACAAAATGTAACTTTAACATTCTGTCACTCTTTATACAAATTTTAAAATAGTCACATTTATCATTAGTTAATATCATTTTTAATTTAATCACTTTAAATTTTCCAACCATTTGTTGAAGTAGCAATATCTGTACTTATCATCTCAGGAGAACTTGTGATATCCGTTCTTAGAAGGTAACTTTAGAATATACCCATTCTTAGAAGGTACATAAGATATGTGACAACTGTCCGTTGTCACATATCTTATGTACCTTCTAAGAACGGGTATATGAAGAAAAAACTGATGACAAATGGAGTATTGATATGCATTTGTCTCAAATTTTAAAAACCACGAGTACAATTTTGTGCAACATTTATTAAATCAATCACGTAAAAAATTATCTTATCATGTTAACTAAGAAGTTGAGTTTCAATTTCCTTTTGCTCTCTGTTGAAATGGGTGATATAGTTAAACAACTTGTAAACATAAAAAAAGAACACTTTTATTAGTTGACATATTTCTGTTCAGCAATACTTTATTAATACTTAATATATGTAATAATGAGTATTGTGATGTTTAAAAGCCAATTTATTCTCAAACATGATGCATTATTTAAGTAAATTATTGTACTTTTTAATAATAGAAAAATCTAGACTAAAGACAAGTTCTTTTTCAATTTCTTCTACATTCAGTTTTGAATAATTAGATAAAAATTTCAATGATGCATGTGCAATCAATGGATAATGATTAAATTGAAAGATACAAATGCAAACACTTATGAATCTCATTAAGAAAACACGGAATCTTAACACGCTTGAAAATGAGAAAAAGCTAATGGCTGAAAGTTTCTGTAGGGAGAAGGGAATAAGATTTATATCTTTGTGTATAAGCAGAAGTTGAATACGGAATATCAAGTGTACATTTGTCGCGTGACTACCTGATTAAAAATGTAACAAGCTGTAACTTCAAACACATTTACAAATAAACCATTTGAAATTAGATCACTTCAGCCAAGGATTAGGATTTAAAAATAGATTAAAAATATCTACATGTTGAGTCTGTTTTCCAACAAAATTATCTTAATTGTTTAAAAGTCATAATTAAACGATGTCATGCTTAATGATATCTTTTTGTACTATTTTCGAGAGCATTTTTACGGAGTGCTCATTATTTTGTGGAAACATTGTTAGTGGAGATAACTAGAAAATTTTCACATTTATTCTTTAAAATAAAAAAATTTACAATTGTTTTCGGATTACTTATACTGTCTTTTCTCTAATTTTAAATTATATATCTTTGTGTATTATTAGTTGATAAAAAAAACAAATATAAACTTCAAAAGAATTAATTTCATTTGAAAGAAATACACATTTATTTCTTTGCTCCAAGAAAATTTGACAATATAACCTTCCATTAATAATTCCTTTTCTATTCTTGCTTGTATATTAGAAATGATTCTAAGCCCATTTTAAGCTGTAATGCTTGGTCTATTTAATTCTTGTGCGTAAAAAAATATTGCTAAAAGTAGTGACATTTTACATGGATTGTAAAGTAACAAACTAATTATTGACGCAATTTTTTCATAGAAGAAGAGGGAAACGAATTAATTTACTTTAATTAGAACTAAATTACTTTATTTTTCGTCTCCTAGATTTTTTTCTTAATTGATCAAGATTAGATTTAGTATAAATAAAAGCAGCTCCTACTATAATTCATTGTAAACACAATTGTACTTGATGTTTGAATTAAAAAATACCTTTGCAAAATTGTGTGTCATTATATTTAGAGAGTAGTAGTATTTAATACTCTAATAATAAATTATAGTTTTCAATTGTTTGAATTCAATTTATAATTGCATTTAGTATCATAATATATATGTTCAAATCATGGAATGCATTTGTTTCATAATAAGAGTTAATTTGCGAGAAATCTTGTATCAAAATATATTAAACTACTATTTATCTTAATATCTTTGTATAATAAGGTAAAGTATTTCTAAAATAAAAGTAAATTTGTTTTCCACTTTGTGAGAAATAATATGAAGAGAATGATTGGAAAAAATATAGTTTATCCACGTATAACTGTATTGTAAAATATGAGTTTTAGACTAACAAGGAAAACTCCAACTTCTCACTTGACATAGTTTTCATAGAGGATTAAACAAGGATTAAGTTCAAAGACAATCGTAACCACTGAATTCAGATAATTTGAAGATTGATTTTTCTCTAACTTAGGGCCATGACATTATGTCTGTCCTTTAATCAGTTGTAAAGTTTTTAAAATGAATTTATGAACTTAGTCATGGATTCCAAATATTAAGATATGATGATACTTCTTAAAAGGAATTATAGATTGTGAGAGCACACACAAACACTTTTTTCATTTACAAAGCTCCAGTGAATTGAGCAAAAGTGATAATTGAATGATTAACACTCTGATTTTCTGTCAGCAATTTGTAGATTTAATTCACAAGGCAGATATGAATTTCTACAATGATTAGGAATGTTATTTAGTTAGAAAATTTTACCATTTTCTTCAACTTAATCTGTAAGAGCAGGTAGAAATAACCCTTCCATACGAAACGTAAACATAGAACGACAAACAAACCAATCAGTGCGAATGGAAAACAAAATTACACATTATGTAAACTAATGATCTAACTTCCAGTGTAAAAAAATTAATTCATTAAATAAATGAGGTAATTTTTTTCTTTTTGAACAATGTATGAAACATTTGTGTCTGTAAGTAAAACTAATAACACACACACAAACACACACACACACAAACACTCACACACACACAAACACTCACACACACACACAAACTCACGCACAAACACATACACGAACACACGCACAAACACATACACGAACACACGCACAAACACATACACGAACACACGCACAAACACATACACGAACACACGCACAAACACATACACGAACACACGCACAAACACATACACGAACACACATAAACACACACACATAAACACACACACACATATATATATGTGTGTGTGTGTGTGATAGTGGGGATGTCTAGGGTTTTGTTGAATGTGATTTAACACACGTTAATTAACAACTGCACGTTAATTAACAAAGCTATTTAATGATACAAAAGCTTAGATTATGTGGGAGCGTTTTTACAACATCTGAATTTTTTAACATCTGAATTTACAACATCCTGGCTGATGCATCTCCTGCGCAATGTTGGAGTAGATGAGAAGCACCGATGTGAGTTATAGCGGTGGCGCTGCAGTCTGAATTTAAATAAACTTGGTAAATATTAAAATTTGAAATATGTTTTATTTTTTCTCAACGAAACAAGCAATTTTCTAAGTTAGTAAAAATGTTTTTATAAGTATTAAGCATCGTTAAAGCACTTAAAAATGCTTCTTAGTACAAGTATATGTGGATACTATACAAGTATTTAGTACATGCATATTAGTACTTAATACAAATTAGTACAAGTACAAGTATACTTCATTAATCGCGTATTTCTTTAAAATGATAAATTGCTTAATTGTTAAATTAACAATATAAAATTTAATTTAAGATTTAAAATTAATAATTTCAAGAGAAATCTTATAACTTAAAACCCTCTTATGAGAAAAAAATTAATTTCAACTTACCAAAATTTTTCTTGATAACCTCTAGTGTTATTTTGATCTATTATTATATATTATCTTAAACAAAAATACCATTATTTTGAATATAAGTATGTATTAAAAAGATTTATTTAATCACAGTAATGCATAATACAAGTGGGAGTCTGTTTTCTTTTTCCTTTCTATTATTTTAATAATTTAAATTCAACTCGCTTTATACTTATGTAGGGAAAGTTTAACTTATTTTTTAACAAAAATTTCTCTTTGCATTATTGCATGAAAATAAAATTTGATAATACCATAAATTATGTAAGTAGCATAATATAATAATTTATGCCAACAATAGCCTCGATATCTATTGATTTCACTGTGAATTACACGAGAATTCAATTGATTCGTCTTGAAACTGATGTTGATGTAAAAATAACCAAAGATGTTCAATGTATAAAGAAGCGATCTTTGTGGATAGATATCGGAATTTTCTTACCTATTCATAAGAGTCAATATATATTTCCTAAAACCATGTGACGCTATAAGAGCTATAATTTATTCTGGTTTACAATAGTAAAATTATATTGTGATGCTTTTATAAGAAAATAGAGATTTCTAACCAAAACGTATATTTAAAATGAAATAAAATATTTTTTATGCTTTGACAAAGCAATGTAGAGTTTTAGCGTTGAATTTTATTTTATTGTAAGAGACAATATTTGATGCTATTGAAACAAATATTCTGAAGATTATTCACATAGTTTTAATTGATGTCATTAAATTATAATTTTTTTTTACAAAATAATAGGATTATGTGTCTAATTTATCTCTTTTGTATAAAATTTCATCGAATCTTTTTTATGCTTCGCATTACTGCGTTAAACTTTTCACACAATTTTGTTTCTTTTGCTTAAAATAAAAATAGGTGCCTTCTATCTAATAATCTTTGTACTTCTTATGCTTATCAAAAGAGAACTTAATTATCTTACTCAAAATATATATTTAGTTTAATAAAATTTAAATTTTTACTTTTTTTGGTTTTACTCATTCACATTAAATTTACAAACAAAATAATAATGTTTTCAAGATATCTAAGCTGAAGTGCATATTTTATAAATGTTTACTTAAAATTTGAAATTTTGTCTTGATGTTTCGTAGTCTTGATAAAAAGAAAAACAATTTTTAAAGGCTCGGATATATGCTATGTTATAGCAATTTTAAAACACAAAAAAGAAATACAGGTATTAAATCTGAAACTGTAAAATACCTCCTTTTCAAATGTTTTTATATATCTTTACCATTACTAGTTAAATAATGATATTGCTTTGTAATAAATACTCTTAATTACATTTAACATTTCTTAACAAAAATTAATAATGCGTCAACTTTTAAAATAAATTCTTATTTGTCAATAAATAAATCGCTAACGGCAATCTAATCTTTTAAATAATGTAAAAATGAAATAGGAAAACATTTACAAGTTCGAAATTAAATATTAAAGTATTTTTATTGACTTGAAATTATTCAATTTATTAAATATTTTATGGATGAATAATGATGAAAAGCACAATATTATCAAATAAAATTAATTTTAATAAAGTGACATATTTATTTCTATTAAAAAAACAAATACAATATTGTGATTTTAAAAATAAAAAAAATGTTTGAAATCAAATTTAACTGTCCACGTAAATGACTTATTTAAATGCTTAGTCTTAAATTTTAAATACATTATGTCAAACATTTTTATTTTAGCTGATGAGATTTTCGGTTCAAAAAAATTAATTTTATTCCTTACATATTTTTCAAAGCTGATGAAATCTACAGTAATCTGGAGACTTCAAAATTTTTTATCGATAGTAATCAAAAGGGCTACTTCTATATCGATATTTGATTTTATTGGTAATTATGCTTCTCTTTAGCTTGGTCAAATCCTTAAAACGGCATTATAGCATTCGAAATAGTCATAAGATTATTATTCATAGGATTCATATTATCATATATATATATGGATAAAATTATTATTCATAAGTAGGTCAATAGGTTTCTATTATATTATAAGGATACTAAAATTAAAAATATTTTAAATTACATTTAGTTTTTAATGTTATTTGAAATTAATTTGACAAAATCCAATATGGGGTAAATTTCTTTAACTACGCATCTTTTTTATGTTTATACTTTCAATTTATTTTGTTTCGTTTTCAATTATTGGCGACATTTTGGTATACAGTACTGAAACTAATGCAAAAAATTAACTTTTAAATATGATCAGAACAAATGCAATATCACTCTACAGCCCATGAGTTATAACTTTAACTTTATCAATCAAGGCGGGAAAGTAGAATGTCACTTGACACGTCGGAGTTTAAATATGAACGACCAAACTGATTTTATAAATCTTCAAGGAAAGAAAATAATTTAAATGAGATTAAAAGAATTTGACTGAGTATTTCATTTGATGATTGAAATTAAAATGCAGAATCTGTTTTTTCCTAAATACTAATGGAACAGCAATATATAATGAGATGAATGAAGTACAGACTGATAGATGGCTACGGAATACATCCATTCTTCAGAATTTCTTTCTTCTTTAAAGGGATAAGGTCAGTTTTCAAGAGCATCCCCCCTTCCACACCCTAAATTAATCTCCTAACGGAAAGATAAAAGTCAAATTTATATTCCATTTTTTTCTTGTCGTCTGAGAACTCCTGCCATTTTGCAAATCTGAAATCTGCGGGTAAACACGTAAATTTATTCGCTTTCTTCATTGGATCTCAGATTCTGTCAGAATATGGCTTATAAATTTTTTTTTCTTTATATGCTTCATTAGATACCATTTCAAAATATTCAAAATCCAGTCACGCCTCGATTTTTATCTCTTTTACTGTGAGAAGAAAGGGGAAGGGGACGAAAGAGAGAGAGAGAGAGAAAACCGCATCTCTCTTTCTCTTCTTTTTCAAAGGAGAAAGTTTTAGGGGAAAAGAGAAAGCATAGTGGCCTATTTCCTCAGGCCGCCGATAGGCCAGGGGATGACCTGTTCCTTCCTTCCCATCTTTTTTCACCTCTGACCCCTTACCTTAAGTATTAAAAGAGGTATCCCCCGCGTGCGACCAGGTAAAACAGCCCTTCGGTCCCCGGTTCAGAACGTCTTCTTGTCGTGGATTTTTTTTTCTTTTCTGCGTCTTCAAGTTGTTCTCTCCCTCTGTTTTTTCCGAAAAAAAAAAGCGTCTCATCTCAGCTTATACTGAAAAAGAAATGGATGACTAGTTATCAGGACTAGTGCTCGAGTTTTTGTGTACCGTTGATTACTTCAGCAGCAGATATGACTGTGAGTTTACAATACTTTTTTCTCCATTTGCTCAAAAAGAATTGATTGCTTCTTTAATGCTAAAAACTAACAACCAGCATTAAACCACCTGCTGTCAGAATAATATTTGGAGAAATGTTATCATATGAAAATTCGATGTTCGCGTATAAAAGTTAAAGTGATTATGTGAAATCAACTGTCAATAACTAGTAAATAACTTCATAGTACCATCTATTCATTATTATAATTAAAAATTAGAAAGCTTGTAAGTGAATATTATTGAACTGGTTTTAAAAAAAATTTCATGGGAGAGATTGTTTTCTAAATATAAATGCATGTGTTGTCAAATAAACAAATTTATTTTACTTTATTTAAAGTTTTGTTTAAAGATTAATGAACTAAAAATTTTCTGTGAGAATTATTGTCCTAGAAAATATATTTTAATCTATAAACAGTCGAATTCTCAAATATTTTTTTACCAAATTCAAATACTTATATCAAAAATTATTTTATTGAAAAAATGTTTTAATTCCAGTGTGAAAACTAATATACAAAATTTTATAAATCAATTTAAAATTTTTAATATTAGTTTTTACACTGGTATAAATCAATTTAACTTTATGAAATATTACATTTATTGTACTTTAAATTAAGTGAAACATGTTTCAAAAATAAAGTTTAGCTTAAATATCAATCAGAAATACCTGGGTATGAGTGTCTCAGAATGTTAAAAGCCTGATATAAAATGTGTCATGATTATTAAATTGGGGTTTTCAGAAACGCTAAACTTTTGGTATACTAATGGTAAGAATTACTTTAACAATATTTTTGCACGCTAAAACTTTGTTGTGTAACAAGTAAACGATATTTGTTGAACGTTTAAAATTCTTTTAGTAAGCAATTAACGTCTTTAATAAATGTAGAAGTCAGTTATTTTTTCGACACTTTTTTAATATTGTCATCAAATGTTCAGTTGGTGGCTAACATTCTGTGAATATTTTACCATGATTATCCTATTATCAACGAAGGAAAATTGTTCCAACTTAAATTGTGAATACTTAATAAATTCTCTAAGCAGTCATTTGTGTTTTAGTTTACCACGTGTTTCTATTCAATGAATTAAATTGTTTATTTCATTTCTAATTTCATTAAGTTTTCAATCTGAAAATTATATTCTGAATTATTTTTAATATTATCATTCAATTAATTACTCGTAATCTTAAATAAGTTCTCCATTTTTATTTTATTTTATCGGTTTCACATAAGAGACTTCTTATATTCATAAAATTTGGGGTTTATTTTAAAATTTTATTCCAATTTGCGGAATTTTAAAATTTATCATTTTTAATGTTAGTATATTATTGCATTAATCTCTATAAATGGTTGATTTCATACAGTAAATATTTTGTTTCAATCTTTTTATCCTTATATACTTATTCATGATTATCATTCATAATATTCTAAATAATTTATTATTTTAAATTAAGAGCTGCTACTCATGCTTAAAAATGTAATTATTTTTTATATATTTAGATGATTTATACGAAGGAAATTGAAAAAAAATCTTTTGAGAAGTGTCTTCCAATATAACTATCACTAATCATTTAATTATATCAATATGAAAGTAATCATGTGTTGTATGCCTATAAATTATTAACATTAAACTATTGGATAAAATTTAATTCTGAAATTTCACTAAGCACAAACACTTCAAAATTTTTAGTTGTCATCAAATGAGGAGATATTTATTTTGTGCTTGCTTATTTATATTGAACTTAGCCACTACACTAGCGGAATAAAATAACTTTATTCATAAAATAAATTTAACTGTTGAACAATTTACATCTATCTATTAGTTAATTTATACTTTATTAAAATAATAGGATATATAAATTTAATCAAATTTACTCTTTAAATCATACTTAATACTTTCATTTATGAGTTGAAATTTGTATTAAATTTATAAACTGTTATTTTGCGTATCTATCTCATAAAGTGAAAACTTTTTTTTAAATTTTGGATACTAAATGTTTTATAAATTAATTAATTTAAACTGAATCGATGAGCTAAAGATTAAATGGAATAGTAAACAGTATTTTCTATTCTTATAAAAATATTTTATGAAATAAATTTAAAATAAGTAGTATGAGTGGTAGAAGTATAAAAACTGATACTAGAAGAAGTTAGAAAGTTAAAAATTAATTGAATAATATCCCCCCCCCCCAAAAAAAAAAAAAAAACGAAATATAAAGTTTTATTTAAAAATAATATCTAAAAATGTAAGACTTATTCAATTAAAAAAAGATGCCGTTATTTTTTAATGAATTATAAATTTATGCATCTGAATCAATTAAAAATGTATTCTAAATATGAAAGATACCGTTAAAAGGACACTTAATTATTCATTTAAATTAAAAAATGGTATCAAGTATTGTTGTATAAATCATGTATCATGCAACCTTATTCAGTCAGATTGTCAATAAGAATATTTCATAACACCATTATCATTAATATTTTATGGAATATAGACTATATAATGCAATAGAGTATAAAATCAGAGAGAAAATTTTTATATAATTATTCATCCTATAGAAAGAACCAGTAATAGTGTTAATATGGGATAAGCTTAAGGAAGGAAGCAATATTTAAATGCTATAATCTTATTTAGTATTTTACATAACAGCATAGGGAGAATTTAAAATCATTTTAAAAAATGTATTGCATAATTCATATACTAGGTATCTTAAATTTGCAATGTAAATTAAAGTAGAAACTAAATTTTAATTTCTATAAAAAGATCTAGAATTAAAAGGCGCTTTGGTTTCATGGATAATATTACATATAACAAGTTAAGCCAAACAAATTTTAGCTTATAAAGATAACCAAAATTCTAGTGAGGATCATAATTTCAATTCAAAAGTGGCTTTCGAAACGAAACTTATTTTGCAGGAAGGAGTGATTTTACAACAATCTTTTTCAAAACTTTTTCAATTTTTTTTAAATGTTATTATTAAAATAATTTTCCCTTTAGTTTCAGTTTAATATAATAATTTTAATTGTTGTCATAACAGTCATTTATAATGAAAATTAAAAATATTAAATTATTTTCTGTAATCCTGAAACTAAATTAAATAGATCAAACATATTTGTACTGTAAAATATGAATACATGTTTATAAAAAATAACAATTTAAATTTAATTTCTCATTACCTATGATGACTTTTATTACCTGAAACTTTGTGCTTGATAATGTGATGTATTTTTCATATCAAAAGTGATTGTTAAATCGTTCTAGTGAAATAAGAGGTAATAGGTTTCATTTAAAATCATTATTCATTTATTAACTAGTTTCCATATATTTCATTATTTATTCCTTCTTCCTGTTATCCCCATACTATATTTGTTATTAATTTTCTCTAGCTCCGTTAATGATTACATTGAATCTGTTATCAAAAAGGCAATTTTTAAACCACTTATTTTCTTATATTTTCATTTAAGTAAAACACTTTTGTGCGAGAAATTTATCAAAATCAAACTATATTTATCATAAGCAAATACATACCAAAACTTTCAGTAATTTTGTTTTCAGCTTTATTTAACAGTAAGATCATTAAAAAGTTTTAGTATTACATAGTGAAAGAAAAACTTAAACTTAAAAGGAAAATCCTTAATTAGAGAAATGAAATAAAGGAAAGAACCCAAATTTTATTGAAGTATAAGAATTATGAATTTTTTTCTTCTTTTAATTCATGATTGCATATTCGAGATTATACAATGTCTACAACAATTACTATAAAATTTAAAAAATAACAATAGTAAGTAAAGATATTATAAATAGAAGTAAAAACTATACTGTTCATCTTTATTTATTTTCTTTCACAATTTCCTATTTTGTTTTAATGTTCAATAACGGATTTTTTTACTTATATTTGTTTGTTTAGTATATCATATGCTAAGTGCAGCTTTATATATGTTTTATTATAATTCCATAGACATGCATACATAATATATCAATTATCTTAATTTTTGAAGGAAGCATACAGAATTTCCATGTAAGATTAAGTTGATTTATTTATATAAAAGAGGATTTATATATTATGTATATGAGGATTCATAAATAGTTTAAAAGTATATAACCTTTTAACTTAGAACAACCACCACATTTCACTTAATGAGATTCACAAATTCGTTCTCGTTCCGAAAAACAAAAAAAATTCCAAAATAAATAAAATTTACTTAATTAACTTTTAATATTTTTACAAATATTTTATCCTTAAAATAAAAATTTTCAAAAATAAAATATTAAAATCTTTTTCACATTTATAAACTGCATGAAATAATAATTTATATCATATTTTGAGATACGAATCAAAAAGTTAAAAAACACAATTACTTATCGAATACAAATCTATTCACGACGCATATTGTCTATCGTCCCTTTTGTGAAATGTACATCATTACATTCAAATGTCATCTTGTTTGATCAGATAGACTAGGTTTGAAAATTCAATTTTCTTCCCTTTCCGCGAGAAGAAAGCGCAGCTCAGATTAAATTAACAAAGATCATGGCGACAAGTTTTGCGCATAGTTTTCCGCGTTCTGAGCATCCGTGCGGAAAGTGATTCACCAGTTTTACCACTGAGGATTAAAATGCTCATTTCAACTTCCATCGCTGCAGGAGTCAGCAGCTTTTTTTGTGAGCTGTATTGTTTTGAAAGTGCGAGGGCAGAAAAGAAAATAACCACAGGGAAATAAATCTCTTGACCCGAATCCACTAGAATTTACTGGTTAAAAACAAATACGTCTCGTAAGTTATTTGCTTATCGGGAAAGTTTGGTTTTATGTTTTACGCTATCATAATACTCCTGTGTTTGTAAATGCAAAGAAAACGGAAAATATTCAGCCAGAAAGAATTGATGGATGTTTGCATTCAGGAAAGAAATCTAATTTGAAGTTTATTTTAATGTACTTGCCACTGATGTAATTCCATCACACAGAATTAAATTCGGAAAATAAATTCAGGTTGTTCGGAAAGTAATTTCGTTTTTCCTACATGGATCAGCTTTTTTGCTACTGAAAACCAACCACTTTATAACTGTGGAATCGTGCTACTACCAGAAAGATGGTAAAAGCTATTGGACTAGAATAGACAATGGGCAATGCAATACAATATTTGTTTGCTCCACGTTTTTCATTTTTCATGAAAAAACGAAATGATTTTCCGAACAACCCAATATATATTTTTAATTTAAAAAGGATTTTCAAGGAGTTCATCAAGGAGAATGTATGCATAGTTTGTGGTATGTCTGTGGGATATGGGACAGGTTTTAAATATTTGAATTATAATTCCTGAAGGGTATTTATGAACTTCGAACAAAGGCGGATTGTTAGAAAAATACATTTATGATTTGTCAGTATATTGTATATTGTTTTGACATTACGATCAATATTATGGCTTCAGTATAACTTATTAAGCACAAAAGCATAACAATAACGGTTTTTGGTAGTTCATTTATTGAAGATGAAAATTAAAAATAAAATAAAACGTGCTTTAATATATAGATAAAACTTCTTTTTTGAGTACCTGAATTTCAGTAAAATAAGAAGTGCTTGTATTTTGTAACCACTAATTTAACATTACTAAGCAATTAATGTATTTTTAAGCTAAGTAAATAATTTATTATTCAATTTCCATAAGAAAAAATGTCAAAAACATGTGAATTAAATTATCACACTCATAAATTTACTCTTTTTAAAACTTTCTTGATACAAGCGAGTTCTAAGTGTTAAGCAGCAAACTAAAAGTCAACAAATATCAACTAAGAATAATCTAAATTTTTTTTAACGTCATGCCAGTTATAGTTGCTATGAAGAAAGTTTTGCTGCCACTCTTTACTTAAATCGAAAATTTAAAATAAAGTGCTTAAAATGCAATATTGTTTAAGAAACGATGGTATATTAGAGTTTCCAAGACACAAAATTATGAAACTGAATCGGAGACAGCGTTTCTTAGAACTCAGTTTTGTCTTTAAAATTATGTAATGTAATTTTTAGTTATTTTATGTGTATATTGAAAAAAATAAGTAAAATTTTTTACAGTTAACTCATTTTAAATTTCTTGTGTTTGCATTATTTTTACATTATAAACAGTTATCTGTATAAGCTGATTAGTTCACGAAATTAGTGTTTTTTCATTTAAATAAGAGTTTAAGTATTTATCTAAACTACTAAATTAATCCTCTATTTTCGAAACTTTTATGTAAATCTAAGAATAAAAAAATAGGAATTAGTTTGCTCACATTGGTGTTTTAAACAAGACGGTCTTAATCTTTGTCAATATCAAACTCACGTCGCCGAGCTGATAGCTGAATGGTTAGTGCTCTTGTTTTCGGTTAAACAGTTCGTGGGTTCGAATCCCATTTTGGATATGGATGTTTGTGGTGATTCGGAATTCACTTTAAACCGTAGGTCCCGGTCTAAACAGCCCTCGCATGCAAAAAGTGAGCGACACACAAACAAACAAAAAAACTCACATCATTTACACGACGATTAATAAGGAACGAACTGCTAAAATCGATCTTGATAGTTTAAAAAATGCCCAAATTGATTCCAAATATTTGCATAATTTTCTCAAAACAGAACTTGTCGTGGTTTATGAATAAGACAAAATTTTCTCGACCACAAATTTATTGGCACGATTCTAGTCGCTATTATGAGTAAAAGGAGATTAATTTTTTTATTCGTGCCTAAGGAAATGAATATTTAATAGCTCTTAGAATTTTTCCCAAATAATAGGTAAAAATGACTACCCATTTATGTAAGCCTTCGGAATATAAAACTTCTCAGTTCTTTAACACCGTGTTGTAAATAGTACAATAGCTATAGATTCCTATAGGGGGTACATGTACCTTCGTCACTTATTGCACTGCTTGGATATTAATTCATATTCACTTGTCATAAGAGAAACTAAAAAAAAATATCTTACTACCCTATCAATCTTGCATCTTGAAGCTGAAATCTAAATTCTATCTCCAAGTGTTCAACACTAGATGGTAATAAATCTAAAACTTTTCACACACAAAGGCGCACAAGGACTTAGTCACAAGTGGCCTAAATGTTGAGCAAATATAAAACTAGAAACAATTATCGTCAATTTTGTTATTCTATACGTATTGAGAAATGTAGTCAAAATTAATTATATATTTAATCAATTTTGATAACTAATATATATATATATATATATATATATATATTAATTATCAAAATTAAATATATAATTAATATATATATATATATATATATATATATAATCAACAAAATTATAAATTTAAACTAACGTAGTACAATAAAGAGTTAAAGCAATATCAGTATTAGTTTCAGCCATACAAATTCAATTCAAGCCATACAAAATTATAAGAAAACAAATTCATTATAACGCAGCAGGGAAGTATAAGCAACAATCAAGCAAAACAAGTAAAATATATATGTATTTGATAGAACAAAACAAAAACTAGGTTAAATGCAAATAAAATAAGTGAAATTCTCCACATTTCTTGAAAATGTCTTTATTGTAACAAATAAGTATCCAAGAAATGAAATTACTCTGTCACATCTTAACATTAAAAGAAGGTTGCGATTTCAAATCCTTTGCTTAAATAAATGTTTTATGAAAGTATTTTTGTCTTAATATAAAAATGAGTAATAGATTTTGTTAATTAATGAAAAATAGTATTATACATTCACTGATTTCTGTAAATGACAGTGAACAGTTCAGATTATCGTACATTTGAGACAAATATAATAGATATTTAAGCAAGCTTTTAATCATAAAAAATGAATAATTTTTAATGATTTATCTTGAGAAATTCTTTGCTGGTTGTATAAATTAATTTAAAATTTCTAATGTATATAGTTTGTATATCATTTTAAAATATCCCTCTTAGGAAAGCACTTTATGCATTAGGTTGGGGAATTAGTTTTTAGCGTTTTTACCAAAGACATTTATTAAACAAAAAATAATAATTATATCAATAAATTAATCAATTATTTATTCGCTGTTTGTGTTTACAACCTCTTCCCACCTCTGGACTCATTTGTTGATGCCATTGGTCTGGGGTCAAAGAAGTTGTTGAGCCAGTTTTTAAGGACCTCTTTGTTATCGAAGATAACACTCTTCATATGGTTTGACAAGAAGTAGAAAAGATGGTAATCGGTTGGTGCAATGTCCGGAGAATACGGAGGATGCTGAGGGGCTTCCCATTCGAGCTCTTGGAATGCCGCTTTGACGACTTGTGCAACATGCGGCCTGGCGTTGTCGTGAAGGAGTATGGTTTGACCATGTCGATCAGATCTTTTCAGTCAAATTGCTTCATTTACGCTGTTTAGCTGGGCAATGTAGAGCTCCTTGTTGACTGTGGCATTCTTTTCGAGCATTTCCCAGTGCACCAAGAGTTCCTTAAAAACTGGCTCAACAACTTCTTTGACACCGGTCTATGCGTTTTTGGCGGAACGGTATCAACAAATGGGTCAAGAGGTGGAAAGAGGTTGTAAACAGCAACCACAAATGTATAATTGATTAACTTATAGATATAATTATTGTTTTTTGTTTAAATGAAAGTCCTTTGTTTTTTGTTTAAAGAAAAGTACGAAGTTATTCCCCAACCTAATATATAAATAACCTATACGAATTGCTTGTAAATTTTCTATTCTTTCATTTATACTAGCTTTTATGTGACTCGATTGTTAAGATTATTTCATTTGAAAGTTCTATCAATCTTGATACACCTGTGAGTCGAGCATTAAATTTAATGCCTTCAGTAAATATAGCCTAATTGTTGAAAATTATTTTAAGCATTTGCACATCCATTGCTTATTCAATTCAGATAAATGGACATATTAACATTACACATGCTGAGAAATTCCTTAAATTCTAAAGCATCCATCCAACAAACATATCCAAAAAATTGAGATACAGAATCAATATCCGTTTCTGATTTCAAAATAGTGATTGTGACTGAATATGTCGAACAATGAATCTTCCTCCGCAAAGTGCTCGGCTATAGTATTAAGCTACAAATCTTTTTGAAAATGTTAAAGTAATATGAATTTTTTTTTCACACAAAAATCACTCTGATATTTGGTATTAGGGAACGGATAATTTAGCAGGTAAAGTTTGTTGTATTATATTTGAAAATCCGTTACATATTATCTTGTGAATGGGATTTTCAAAGTCAGTTTGCTGTACTGAGAGTAATCACAAAGAAGAAAATCAAAGAAACCATCCTGAACTTTACCAGAGAAAATGTGAATTTAGAAAACACAAAATAATTCGCTTATAGCTCATTGTTTAACAGTGATTAGGCCAAATCCAAGACTTTCTACTTCGATAACCACTAGATCATCCTACTAATAAAGTAACCTAAGTACTATTTGGTTCTCCATTAACAGGTATCAATAACCGGTTATCATATTTTATTAGCAATACTGGAGCTAAGATACCTTGCTGAAAGTACATTGCGTTTATAACTAAGTTATTCAGTTATAAATACTAGGCATCTTCAACAAGTTATATTAACTCCAGCATTGCTTTAAATAATCCTGTAATCTTTTTCTGGAAGGTACAATCTTTCCAGAAAAAGATTTTCATAGATTCTACATATAAACTGGGTAATAACATTTTATTATAAAAAAGATAAATAAAATATTAGTGAATATAATTAAAAGGAGTTTGTATTGTAGAGAATTTTAAATTAAAAGTTTACATAAACGTTGTGTCCTTGTTAATAATAACTAAAACCAATATTTACATTTCATTGAAAAATATTACGTTACTGCTAAATTATCATCATCTGGGGGTTGTAGATAATTGATAAGTTTATCCTTAAGGTTGTAGATAATTTTGTTTGACCAATGAATCCATTTTAATTGAGCATTTATTTTATTCTTTCGAAGTTTTATGTTTATTCTTGAAAAAATTTGGCATTAAGTATTAAGTTTAAAATAAACTTTTGAATAATTAATTTAATAATGTAGATAACATAACAAATATAAATATAATTTTTCCAAAATGTAATACTTTTTTGAAATCTAGTAATGAATTTTAAAAAATGTGAGCTAAAATGTCTTTCGGTTAATTACTTTTTACGCATATTGAATGCAAAATGTTGTTACAAATTTGATTCCGGTAAATTAGATAAATTAGTGTGTTAATTGAAACGATCAGCATATAAGTTGACATTTTTTCTCTTCTCTCCAAAAGAAGTATATTAAGCCTCACAAATAACTTAAATCTTTTCTGCTTGGTCATTTCTAACTTGCTAAAGTAATATCAAAAGAAATCTTTTCTGCTGTCAATAGAATTCCCGCAATTACAAGCCTCGTAAAACAGTTTAAAAGAGTATGTAGTCACCCTGTAAAAGTTATTGTTATTTATAACACTTGGACAAGCCAAGCTCGCTGTACTATTGGCTATGCGAAATTAAACCAATAGGGTGTGTCTTTCATTTAACCATAGCACCATGAAGGTGAAAGTACAACTTTGCTCTAAACACCTCCGATAGAGGGAACCACCCGAGAATCCACTTTTTCGGTTTTGACATTGATCTGAAGAGGGAGGAAACTTTCTCCAGATTATTACGCACATGGTAATTGCTCAATGATCGACCACAAAACTTTCGATTTCACGGATTTAACGAGCACGTATATAGCATGCACTCAGTGGGTCTTTGGGAATCGAACCCAGCCCTTCCAGATGGAAGGCCGATGCTCTATCCATCAGGCTACCACGACCCTATCCAGTAAAAGTACTGTCTACCAATAGTAGTGATTCATTTTGACAAGCCATAATCACACAAATTGTTCTTGAGGATTGTTGCAGAATATTTAAACAAATTAAAAATACTGCCATAATTTTGGAAAGATAATATAATTTAAAAGTATGTTGAATATATTTCAGCTTCAAATTTGTAAAATAATTTACATGGGAAACAGGAAAATGTTTCTCAAACAGGAAAATTTCATAATTGTTAACATCAGTTGAGCAACTTAATTAGCCTCTTTATATAAATAGAATAGAAACTTAGTATATGGTATTAATCGATGCCATTAGTATTCAAAATATCACTTGTATTTAAATTTTTAATGTAGAATGTGAAAATGCTTTGAATTTTGAATATTTCTCTTATCTTACTTAAACTTACGGTTGCTTAGAGAAAAGATGTCTATTTTCTAAACTAAAGGTGGGGATTCCTGGTGTAACTTTATATCGTTTTCCTCTTGCATGAACTTAATTAATAGGACATATGCATTTACTTTTTGTATTCGTTTGAAAAAGCAAAAGTAGGTTAAGTTAAGAATATATTTCTCTGACTTTTTCTCCTCATTATTTAAAAAGATAACAATTCATAAAAAAACGTTAAGAAATTTTAAGGAGTTACCTAAATAGGCAAAATAAGAAAAACAAAGAAACCGAATTGCTTTACTGTTACAAAGGAATTTATTCGCTTACCAAGGGATATAACTATGAGACATTTTCACATAACGAAGAATACTCTAATTATATTCGTAGAATACACTTGTAATAAAAATACATTTATAAGCAAATCAACATTATTTTCTGTATAGAAATAAGGTTAAACTATTTAGTACTAAGGTACAAATCTTCACAAATATTCAGAGGAATTTAGGATATAAAATTCCTTCTGAAAACATTTAAAAAAAATAATGAATTTCATAGTTGGAAATTTACTTTTTACCTTTCCGTTACACCCGGGAATTAATTATATATATATATATCTATACATATATATATATATATATATATATATATATATATATATATATATATATATATATATATATATATATATATATATGTATATATATATATGTATATGCATAAATATATATATATAAATATATATATACATATATAGACATACACTCACATATATGTATTTATATGTATACATAAATATATATATATATATATATATATATATATATATATATATATATATATATTCAAAGCCAATTTAAACCCATTCTATGAAAAACAACTTTAATATAAAAATATTCACTTAGTAGTTTTAAAGATTAATATAAGAATTTTTTAAAAAAAATAATATTTAAAAATCTCTTTTATGCATCTTCTTAAATTTCAGTTTCTTGATTCCAAATGAATATCATTACCTGATTTTTTAAAAAAACATGCATCTCACTATCACAATCAACTTTTTCAGTTCTTAAATTTCCCATATAATTTATCTTAATTATGCAGTAAAAAAATCTAATTCCTATAAGCATATCCTGTGTTTTCCCTGACGGCAATAAGATTTTTTTAACCTCAATTATCATTAAAAGTCTATTTTAAATAACCTTCAAGAGAGTGTGGATTTACGCTGATGTAAAGTAAACAGGGATGTGGGGTTGTGGTAATAAAAGAGTTACTTCGTTAAAACTAGGCCAAGGTCTACTGGTAATAAATTTTCCATTTTTCTCCTCCATGTGATGTGATCAATGGAACAAGATGATGTGAATAGGTACAGTTATCCATCACGAATTTTATATTTATCCTAGCGATCTCCGAGTGCTTCTACCTCCCCCACCTCAGCATAAAAAAAACTGTTTTTTTTTCCTTTCTCTTTAAGGACGCAGCGGCACTGATAACTGTATGGAATGTTATGCGTTATATCGCCATTATTTATTTATTTTTTGTTAAATCAGGTGATTAATTATGTTTGATAGTTCAGGATCCAACTCACGATTACTGATAAAAGGATGCTATGGTCTTGGTACTACCAACTTCATTTTTGTTGAGAGCGTTTTTATACTCTCTAAATACTTTTATTGAATGCCCAGTCCAATCAGCTCTGTTAGAACCTTGACATATGATTAATCGCAAAGTAATTTTTCTGTTGCAGTTCATTTCCTTCCATATTTTGCTGGGAAAATTTTGAATATTTTAAGATAATATGCTTATTATTATGTTAAATTAGCTTCACGATTATTATCAATACGCACTTATATATACGTACACACACACACACACACACATATATATATATATATACGTATATATATATATATATATATATATATATATATATATATATATATATATATATATCAAATGCGTATTGATAAAAATTGTGAAGCTAATTTAACATAATGATAAGAATATTATCTTCAGATATTCAAAATAAATTTCCCCAGCAAAATATAGAAGGAAATGAAGTGCCATCAATTTATATATGTATATATATATATATATATAAATTGATGGCACTATTTAAGAAACGCATGGAATCTCTTTATATATAAATTTTATTAGGATGTATTTGTTGAGAAAGTTCTTAAGTACTTGAATGTATGTATCGTTAAACATAAAATTATGACTCAAAAGTTGTTTTCTTTTTAAAACTGAATAAATAATATTGAAAAAATCTGATATTAGATTTTTTAATATAAAATGAATATTTATTTATATACATGTCAGACATATGAGCAACATAAGAACAGCAGAATCATAAGATAAAATGATTTTTCTATCCATGAACTGTCCGTTTTTCTACTTTTTTTATCCATCTGTTTTCCTATTCATGAAACCGTGGTTACTGAGAATGCAGATTGGAAAGTCTTTGAGTCAAATTTTAAAAAGATCTATTTTAAGACAGAGTTTGGTCTAGTAGAAACAACGCTACGGTTTCGGGACTATGAATAAAATTTGAAATAACTGACCAGTGAGATACTTCCACGCCTTTCCCTTAAATTAATTGGTAGGAGGTAAATCACCTCTTAAATTCTAAACTAATTCTAAAAAAAAAAAAAAAAGCGTTGTGGGTGGTAGTGTTCTTTTAATGTGAATGAAAAGATGACAAACAATGACGATGTAATGTGACAGACGTCCTCGTGGTACTCACAGATTAACAAAAAAAAAACTGTCGCAGAGTTTTCTTTTTCTTTGGGGAAAAACTACTGATTTATCTGTCAAAATTTGCGAACTTCTGGGACATAATAAGAAATGAGTATTTAAATTGATGCTTTGTAGTAAATATGCTTTAACAAACTACTTTACAATGAAACTATACAGTATAATATATAAAAATTAGTCATTTCATTTGTTTTTTCTTCAAATGCATGTAACTCTGTGTCACGACAATTCATGTGGGACAAGACATATAGTGTCCATCTCTGTTTTTCTGACCAAACCGAGAGGCATTGGGGTATGAACCGATTAGGTGGTCAGCATAATGCTAAACCTCTAATATTTAGTTCCCAATCATGCTTGGTACTCAGTTTATCGACCCACTGAAGAAATAAAATTTTGAATCAACCTTGATCAGCCCGAGGATCGAACCTCGGAGACGGCTCATGCTTGCACTGGTTTCGCACCTTCGGCTGTCGGAAATAGAATAACACCTCGCTGCTCCTCAATCGTCGAATACTACAACGGGAACGACATCTTGTCCTCATGCGGACTGCCGTATCAATCGGAAGACGCTTTTGATGAGAGCCTCTGCTCTCTCCTGTGCACACGGAAGTGCCCGAGCATGCTCCGATCCCAATCAGACTCCCCAATACTCCAATCATATCCCGAGATGTCTCGCTACGTTCTCCCATGGCGCAATATGCACATATTTAACTATTACGTTTTTACGTCCATTCATATCTTTTCATTGGATCACCCCTTAAAAAATACTACAAAAATTCCGCTGCTATACAATGCTAAATGCATAAGATATTAAAATCAAATTAAATTTGATTTCTAAATTAAGTTAAATTTGCAAATAAATTTTTTGTAGGTCAATTTAATACATATAATTTACTATAACTTTATACGTGTAGTTTTTTGTGAAAAATATTTTAATTGTTCTCTATTTACCGAACATTATTCACCATATTATAGCTTATTTCATGAAGAAAGAAAATTTGATTTCTAAAAATTGGTATTAGAAAATAACTTTTTGCGCAAAAAGATTCAGTAAAATATAATAACAATGTTTAATTATAGGAAAACTAAATATATTCAAAGGAAGCATTTTTAGAGGAAGAATATTAAAACTATGAATAGGAATTATCAATTTTCTCTTCTTTACATATTAAAAAGAATATTTTGATGTAAAAAATTTCATTTTCTAAAACGTAATTAAAATCTATAATTAAAAAGATTTCTAATGTGTATAAAATTATTAATTCTGCTTTATTTAAAGCATAAATATTTTTGTAAATAGTTAATGACATTTATATATTTTAATTCAGTTAATTTAATTATTGGAATTAATTTTAAAAATTAACTCCAAACTTTTAAAATATTTTTAAATTTATATAAAAATTAAAAATGGCATTTTTATTATTACGAAATATACCTTGATACATTTTCTACTTTAATTATAAAAAAATTTGAAATTATAATCAATATTTTAAAAGCTAAATTAGTAACTTTGATATGTGTGTGACAGCTCTGTATTTTTTATTTTTTCCAGAAATGGACTTTAATTATTTTGTTAATTTCTGCTGTCACATCTGTTAACGGTGAAGAAATAAACCGTGAAAAACGAGCTGTAAAGGGCGGAGGAGGACGAAAGACAGGTTCCGGATCATCGCACATTGGAACCAGCAACAATGTAGGTGGTCATGCGGGTGAATGGTGGAAAGAGTGGTGGCTAAAATATATTGGTGAAGTTACAGATCCCACAGTAAGACCACTAATTTTTCCAACAGATGAATATGGCAATAGAGTCCCTTGTCCCTGTCTCTTACCTGGGACAACTCAATTGCCTCCTCAACCACCACCAACTGCTAGGCCACCTCCTGTAAGGCCTCCCCCACCCCCAGTGAGACCCCCACCAACACAGCCACCAGTTAGGCCCCCACCTCCACCTGTGAGGCCACCGCCAATTCAACCACCAGTTAGGCCTCCCCCTGTGAGACCACCTCCAGTGCGACCTCCACCAACTCAAAGACCCATACCCCCTCCTGTAAGACCCCCACCTACTCAACCTCCAGTTAGACCACCTCCTGTCAGGCCTCCTCCACCAGTGAGACCTCCTCCAACACAAAGACCCATACCACCTCCTGTAAGACCACCGCCTACTCAACCTCCAGTTAGACCACCTCCAGTCAGGCCTCCTCCACCTGTGAGACCTCCTCCGACTCAAAGACCAATACCACCTCCAGTCAGGCCTCCTCCTCCTGTGAGACCTCCTCCCACTCAAAGACCAATACCACCTCCTGTAAGACCACCACCAACTCAAAGACCTATACCCCCACCAGTACGGCCACCACCAACACAGCCTCCAGTTAGGCCCCCACCACCAGTCAGACCACCACCAGTACAACCACCAGTTAGACCTCCACCACCCGTTAGACCGCCACCAACACAACCTCCGGTTAGACCACCACCTCCAGTAAGACCACCTCCTACTCAAAGACCAATACCACCACCAGTAAGGCCACCACCTACTCAACCCCCAGTTAGACCACCGCCTCCTGTTAGACCACCTCCCACTCAAAGACCTATACCTCCACCAGTAAGACCCCCAGGGAAGCAACCTCCGCCACCTGTGAGACCTCCTCCAACTCAACCTACAGTCAGACCATTTCCCCCACCAACTAGACCACCTGGTAAGCAACCACCCCCTCCAGTACGACCACCACCAATACAACCACCAGTTAGACCCCCACCACCAGTCAGACCACCACCAGTACAACCTCCAGTTAGACCTCCACCACCCGTTAGACCACCACCAACACAACCTCCAGTTAGACCACCACCACCAGTCAGGCCACCTCCTGTACAACCTCCTGTGAGACCACCTCCACCAGTCAGACCACCACCAACACAACCTCCTGTAAGACCACCACCACCAGTCAGACCGCCCCCACCAGTCAGGCCGCCTCCTGTACAACCACCTGTAAGACCGCCTCCACCAGTCAGGCCGCCTCCTGTACAACCACCTGTAAGACCACCTCCACCAGTCAGACCACCACCAACACAACCTCCTGTAAGACCACCACCACCAGTTAGACCGCCCCCACCAGTTAGACCACCTCCTGTACAACCTCCAGTTAGACCACCACCCCCAGTCAGACCACCACCAACACAACCTCCAGTCAGGCCACCACCACCTGTCAGACCACCCCCACCAGTCAGACCCCCACCTACACAGCCTCCAGTCAGACCGCCTCCACCTGTAAGGCCACCACCACCAGTCAGACCACCCCCAACTCAACCTCCTGTAAGGCCTCCCCCACCAGTCAGACCACCACCAGTACAACCTCCAGTAAGACCTCCACCACCTGTAAGACCACCACCAGTACAACCTCCAGTAAGACCTCCACCACCTGTAAGACCACCACCAGTACAACCTCCAGTAAGACCTCCACCACCTGTCAGACCACCACCTGTACAACCTCCAGTAAGACCTCCACCTCCAGTCAGACCACCTCCACCATCAAGACCACCTGTCGATGACGACTGTGTATCAGAAGGTCCACCCGTGAAAGTTCCCCGACCAGACAGACCACAACCAGATGGATCTATGCCACCATGTGCCTTAAGTGGCAAAAACTTTTGCATACTCACGGATGATTATCCAGCGTAAGTACTCTTTTCCATTGCTTAGGTAGTATTTCCTTATTTCCTTCAAATAAACACTGTTTTAATACATGAAGTGATTTTTCACCTAAGAGTTATTTTACTTATATTTTAAAGAATTATAAATCGCAGTGTATGTTAACTAAATATTTAATAAATAATGCCAATTCGGCCAAATATCTTATTCAGATTCGTAGAGTTTAAATATAGATTGTTCAGAAATTAGTAATTTTCCTTTTTTAATATCATTTTTTTTTTTGTAAAACAGATTGTTTATTAATTCTTTTAAAAACTATTTGTAACTTATTGTTTTGGAAACTTTTAAATAAATATTATCATTTATTCACTTTACTAAATATTATAATTTTCAGATAAATCTCCATCTCGGTGAAAATAGATAAAAAATAAGGACAAAAATTTTTAAATTATTTTTAATTGCCACTTTCTTAAATTATTCAAACATTTAATCCAATTGTGTTTAATATACCGTGGATCAGCTTTTATTAATTTATGTCAAATGAAGAATATATATTCATCATTTCCACTCCGAATATTCATCATTTTACTCTATAATGCACATAAACTCAAAGTTCACAATCGGGCTTTACAAACTTAGCAATATTTTGAAAATCAGTGCTCAGTAGATCATATCCACCGTAAGACAAACTTTAGTAAAGAAAAGTCCTTGTCAAATTCAAAATGTAAGCATATGTGATCTCAAACAGTGTTCAATAGTGAGAAAAGTTCTTTGACTTCTCGAAATATAAATTTGCTTGGTCCTGAACAAAATACAACAAGGAGAAATATGACAAAATATTCAAAATTCAATCTCAAATGGTGTAAACTGGAATGTATTTAACTGTCATTTTCACATTTTGCATTAATAATCACAATAACAACCATAAAAACTCTAGTAAACATTTCATGATTAATATTCTGTTAAAAAATAACCCTATTTCAATTTTTACAACCCTATTTCTATCTCCTATGTTTAATTTTAAATGTACAAAATTATAATGCAAAATATTGTACCTAATACAATACAATGTGTGTGTGTGTGTTGTGTGTGTGTGTGTGTGTGTGTGTGTGTGTGTGTGTGTGTGTGTGTGTGTGTGTGTGTGTGTGTGTGTGTGTGTGTGTGTGTGTGTGTGTGTGTGTGTGATATAAAATAATACAAAAGAAATTTAGGGTTGGATCCTAGCAGAGCCCACACCTTTGGCGCGAATGATTTTAGTTGGCAATAATTGTGACTTTGGCCACTCTTTATAACGCTACTTCGATACCTAGATATGGTGAACCAAACTATTTCTAGAATTTCATTCTGGTTTGGTGATTTTTTTCAGTTAATCACTAAGGGTGTGATCTCTTAGGATTTTAGGAATTATAGGAAAATATATAAGCAAATTTTTCTCCTCATTGTAATGTGGTCCTCTTAAACTTACGTGTTAAATTCCTGTTTCAGCAATTGCTGACTATAATATCGAGTATGAGAAGTCAATATGCATTAATTTTAATGCTTAAATTATTGATAAAATATGGTTTATGTTACTATATACACTACTATAATTTAAAATACTTTCAAAATTTAGCCTCTTTAATGATTCATTTAAAACCAATTCATAGTTTGATGATGAATGGGAAAACATTCTCGCCATCATCATCATAATTTAAAGAATTTAGATGTAACTCCTTATAAGAAATTTTCTAGAAGAATTCTAATGTAATTTCTTGTAGGGAAAAATTCATTCTTTATTGTTTAAATAAATTTTTATAGTTGATCATAAAATAATTTCCTTAAACTAGATTTACGCGCATATTTTAGGTTCTTTTATTAGTGAGACTCAAGGTTTATTTATTCAAACACTACAATTTGTTATGATAATGTGTATATTTCGAATTATAATTTGAATTTATTTTTTGAAGTTCAGCAATGTATTACATTTTGTTTACAGTTTAAAGGTATATATAAATAAAATAAATAATGCTTAGATATTCATAATATTAAATATTTTTGACATCAACAGAAGATAGATATAAGAACTAGTAGCAAACAACAACATCAACAGAAGATAGATATAAGAACTAGTAGCGTTCAGGATACCATGTTTTAACTTCTTAATATTTATTAAACAATTAAATATTACATTGTTTGGTGAAGTCTGAACACCTTAATATGTAAGCTTTTTCCAACAATTAAATTAAATATTTTGGTAACATTTATTTAAATAAAATATCTTACTAAAAATTACTATTGAGGCATTGTAGTTCTTGCTTCTCATGAATAATGTGGTTTTTCAAACCAATGACTTGAAAAAGTTGATTCGGGAAACCAGTTTTACAACAATGCAGAAAAGTTCATAATACAAATATTATTCATTAGATTTAATCACACGGTAACAGATTTGATTAAACTGTGTAACATTTAAAAACTACTGAAATTGCCTTTACAATTATACATTGTCTAAATAAAAAAAAGTTATACATCCTTGATGTTTTATAACTTTTAATGTGATATATATGTGTATATATATGTATATATTTATACGTTTACATACACACATACATATATATATATATATATATATATATATATATATATATATATATATATATATATATATATATATATATATATATATATATATATATATATATATATATATATATTACATCCACCTATAGTTAAATGTATAGTAAAAAGAAAAGGGGAATTCTAAAACTATTTTTACTTTTTTTTTAAATTTTATTGAATTAATTTTATGAAAAAAATAACTTTTTCAACGGTAACTTTTTGTTAAAGGTATAATTTTTTGTTAATGATTAATCATTTATGCAAAATTATTCTTAATTAACTTAAGGTATATTTTTTTGTTAATGATTAATCATTTATGCAAAACTATTATTAATTAACTTAAGAAAGATTAAAGTATTTTGCTATAAAGAAACTGTCTGCTTCTAATATAATAATATAAATATATGCAAGGAAAAACTAAATAAACTTAAATTCCCAAGAAGACTTTCAATACAAAATTTAAATTTGTAAATTCAATAAGAAAACTAAATGCAACTGTGCTTGTAACTTAAATTATAACATATCTATTCAATGAGATGTTGTGATTTCTTATATCTGATGAATATGATTCTCAAATGGTACAGAGATAATTATTTAATAAAGAGAGAAAGAAATCTATTATTTAATAAATTTCCCCACAATATTTTAGGATTTTATTCAACAAGACATAAAAAGCAAAATATCTCACTGAATATATATGTTATGATTTAAATTAAATTTTTCTTATGTAACATTGTTTAAATTTTATGTATTCACTGATTATTATGCAAAATTCATTTATTATTAAAATAACTATAGATTAATACAAATCTCTGGGCTAGTATGAACCTCTGGACAGAAATTTTTCTATTTTGATGTGATTATCTATATTTTTCGCTTAGTTTATGTCCATTATAAATTATTTATATACCGTACTTTTTTTCATTTCTAAAGTTTATTCGTATATTTCTTTACTTTTAAAATAGATAAATGTTTACCATATTGTACTGAACAAAATATCAAAATTTTCGCGTGTTTCTAGTTTGAAATCATCTGACTTCTATTGAAATATTCAAAAATTAGTATTCACGCATCAGAAGTTAAATAAAGGTTAATTGCTCTTCTTACGAGATTTCTAATTTTATTTGAATTGTTCTGAGTAAAAAAATTCAGCTGTAAAATTGTAATTATTTTTAATTTTAAATTGCGGTGTAGAAAGAAATAATTGTTTATGTTTATTTCTGTTTTATTTAAAATGAACACAATGTGGTTATTTGAAATTACGTAAAAGGCACCATAAATTAACATTACTAATTTATATTTCAAAAACATATTAAATTAGATAAATCAAGAGATTTTACATTATTACTTAATACTTTGAATGATAAATTTTTATTTTGAATCTTACAGAAAAATATTTTATAATTACCGAAGGGTCTATTAAATAACTTTTTCCTTATTTTAAATTTCCTATGCATCGGTTTTATTTATATTTTCAAATTTAATTCCCTATGTATCAGTCTTAATGTTATATTTATTTTTTCAAATTTAATTTCTTATGTATCAGTCTTAATATTATATTTATTTTTGCAAATTTAAAAACTATGTGTCAGTCTTAATATTTTATTTATTTTTACAAGTTTAATTCCCCATGTATTAGCCTTAATAATATATTTATTTTTGCAAATTTAATTTCTTATGTATCAGTCTTAATATTGTATTTATGTTTGCAACTTTAATTTCCTGTGTATCAGTCTTAATATTTTATTTATTTTAGCGAAATTAATTCCCTATGTATCAGTTTTAATAGTTTGTTTATTTTTACAATTAAATTTCTTATATATAGGTTTAATTTATTTAAATAAATTATTCAACAATTAAAATCATATTCAAGCAAATAATTTATTTAACAATTAATATCCTATTTAAGCAAAAATTATTTTCTAAAAAGCGAATGAAAAGCAATTTCATTTATTAGACATAAAATTTTTTTTTTAGATGATAATTTTTGTTTGATAGATGCGTATGTATATAAATAAATATTTAATACTAGAGAATCTCCAGAAAAGGAGTCATGTTATCACAATAGTATAACTTTTAAAAAAGCAATTGAGCGGTGTGAAATTAATAAACTGCGTTATTTCTTTCAATGATATAGATAAATATTGAAATATGTAAAATGTCAAGTCATATTTAATTATTTATATTTATATGTGAATGAAAAAATATTATAATTTCTGATGTACAAACATTCCTGAGTATTGAAAACTGCATTTCTAATTATCAGAGCGTCTTTTTTCCTTCCTGTAGGGATTTTGTGAATCGAGTCGTAGATAAGAGTATGTCAAAGGTGCGAATCATGTACGAAGAATTGCAGACAGTCGGAGATCCAGAGCTCTTTAAGAATCAGTACGGCGACAGCGCAGCAGCCCGAGGCAGCTTCGCCTGTGAAACGCAGGCGAATGTCATGAGGCCAGGTTGGGCTCAGGAGAGCGTCAGCGGAGACTGGATGGTCATCATCAACACAGATCTCTTCCCGCAGAAGGTCCGGACCGAGAGTTGCTCGTAAGTATTGAACATTCTTTATCATTGATTTCATATCATCGGCACATTGCCGCGATCAGTGATTGGGAGGGTGACCGCGTTCCCTTCCTCACCGGGTTGCTGGAACTCCTTGGTTTGGGGACTTATTCACGTTAACGTGTGATGTCGAAAGTCCTTTCGCTGTTGTGACGTAAACGTGGAGAGGATGATGCCAGCTTAAGTATGACCTCGTCACTTAATAGTGGTTTAAAATTAGGAGGTACTTCGTGATACGCGAGTATTCCAAACCCCTTAACCTAACGGTGCTATCCAGGGCTTACATGCACCGCTATGTATGTATGTATCATCGGCACAGATGCCGTATAATCCAGCATGACAAATTCTAATTTTTTTTTATTTGGTGACAAAGAAAAGTTGCCTATATGACGTATTGTGAAGTCTCGCGTTGTCGTAAATATTAGGACTGCCAAAATAGATTTTTCTCCATAATTCTTAGAGGTCTCCATCTCTATGATGTAATAAAAACCAGGTTGCCAGATGAACAAGAAAATCCACCAAAAAATTCACCAAACCCAAAATGTTGGATTAGACGGCATCTGTGCCTTATCATCAAGTCTGAATCATTTATTTAGCGAAACAGTTTAATTTTTCTAGTTGAAATTTTATATAGAATATATAAAAATTTGTACATGGAATATTTTTCACTTAACAATAATAACTATAAACTTTTTAAATATCTAGTCGAATAGAAAGGGTATTTACAGGAATATTCGTATTTTCGAATACAGCTCTAAGCGATTATAATTGAATGCGCTTCATAGTACAGCATTTCCTCCTTTATAAAAGTATGACATCATAATTTTAGATTATCGAATGGTTGCTGGCATGCCATGCCTCTCACCAGTTATTGGACCAGACTTCAAAATTAGCTTCAAGATTTCATATCATGTTGACCATATCAGTTGACATTAGAATGGAAAATTAATTGTAAGGAATTCTGATAGCTTTGTTAATCAATTACAAGGACGCATTTATAGTTTATATTCTATTGTTCTAAATATTTTAACTCATGATTCGAAGATAAAACTCAACAACTAACAAGTTGCGTCCTATAAAGAAGTATTTAATTGTGATTTTTATATTTTAATAAGCAAGTCAGAAACTAATATTCTTATGTCTATATCAACAATAAAGATTATCCAAACAAGGCTACCATAATATACGTCCATTTGTTAGTTGATATAGTCAATTTACACAAGTCATAACTTTTAGAAACTTGAAATATTGGTTTTTATTAAATACTAAACACAAAAATATAGCAGTAATAATGATACATACAGAACAAAAATTCGTCTAAATCTGAGATATATTTATATTTTTTTTTTCATTTTATAAATCAATTTTAAAATTGCATTATCTCTGTGTAGTAATTTGTAGAATAAATGTTTTCAAGCTATTATTACTATAAATTACTAACAATTCTATATAATTTTTTAAATACAGTCGTCTTTGCTGATAGAAATTCATTTAAAATATAAATTGTGAGCAACTTTTATTAACAGAAATTTGCCCAAATGTATTAAACAATCGCAAACGCTTTTGGGTAATAAGATTCACAAATACTATCTTCACCATAACAGTTATTCATGTTACTTATGATACTTGAACAAACCAAGCTCGCTATGCCTTGACTATGCGAATTTTAGTCAATTAAGGGCGTCTTTCGTTTAATCAAAGCACCACGAAGGTGAAAAGGTGATTTTATTCTTCAAATCCTCCGATAGATGGCACCACTAGAGGATCCACTTCCTCAATTTTGACATTGATCTGAAGGAGGAGGATATTTCCTCCAAGCCATTGGTAACTGCTCAATGACCGACCACAGAACTTAGGATTCCACAGATTTAACGAGCACATATATCGCATGCACTCGGTAGGTCTTTGGCAGCATTGGGAATCGAATCCCGCCCTTCCGGAAGTAAGGCTGATGACTTAACCACTAGGCTACCATGGCCTTTACCACAGTTATTCATTTTTGTTTTCATGATCATGCACAAATAAGTAACTTACTAATATACTGATTCATAGTATTTTAATCTTTCAGACGTCCGAACGAACCTTGCGACTTCATCTCACCATTCTATGATTCAACATGCCAACAGCGGTACAGTCTGCACAGGTTGCTGGCAGTCTACCCCCACGATCCCAATCGTAGTCCTGTGGTGGCACTCTTCAAGTTCCCAGCTGGTTGCTCTTGTAGGGTGGACCCCATCAGGAAGAACGACATCGAACAAAGGAAAATCAAACGATAACAGAACTATATGAAATGATATGAAAGATCTGTGATGTACATAAAAACTGGTTGAAGCGGATAAGGACATATTCTTTAAAATTTTGCCAAACAGATTTGTCCGGATTCAAAATCTATGGACAATGATTCTGTGATTGTGTTTCTCACACAAATCTTTTTCTAGCATTTGGAGAGTAATGAAATGCTAGGGGAACAATGTAAATATTCACTTTATTGATAAAATGGAGTGATGAGAACAAGTTAAATTTTTGAATTGAATGCAGCGAATTTTGTTATGAAATAAACATAAATGTTGCCAAAATGTAAAATAAATACTTGTCTATAACGTGTAAAATATATTTTAAATATCATGATATTAAAAAAAGAAAATTATTGTAAATACAGTATTCCTCATTGAAAATTAATGTATATTAAAATTCCTCTTACTTTAAAAATTTTGGAAGGATTTTATTAAGGATATTTAATGAAGGAATTGTGTGTATTCAAATCGATCAAAAATTTCTTCCTAAAGCTTTGTCTACTTAAAATTAATAAATGTTTTCTTTTAAAAAAGAAAAATCTTGTCTGATTAGTTCAATTCGATTTGAACCATTTCAGATCACCTGCTTTCTTTAAATTGCGTTACCATTCTAAGTCTAATAAAAAACAAAATTTGTAAGATATACCAAAAGTGCCTTAAGATATTCATTATTCATATAATAGACAAAAAAGTGACTACTATAACTCTAAGTCACACTAAATCGTAATAATTCATTAAGTTTCACATTAAAAAAATATGAAAGAAAGACGGGCGGTGTCTCTTTAACAATTATTAACTTTAATTATAAGAATCATTTGAGCTGTAATACCTTCTTATCTGGACACATTTTTATTGATGATCTCCCATTGTTTCGAGATTCAATACTGGGTGGGGCTCAATAGGATTAATGTTTCAAATATTTCATTTTTATTAAATGAGGCTATCAAAAGGCCAGCAATCATGTCATAATATATTTTCTTAACAATCTTTTATATATACGTAATATATAGAGGGCAATAATCTCCAAATAAATTTCTTTTGATTTGTTCGAATTCTTTTTTAAACATGCATAATTTACATGAGCATTAATTGGAATTGCATTGATTTTTTTATCAACCAACCGGAAATATTTTGTCATATAAGAACCCAATTACCATGCATTGTTTATAAGAAAATGAGTAAAATATTTTACTATGATAGCTTCGATAAAATTAAGTATTTTAGTAAAATTTCTGATGCATTTATTGTTGAATTTGGATTGTTTTGTTCATTGAAGTTCCCTATATGTTTTATGTAATTCTTTTTCTATCTTCTTTTTGTAAAATAAAGATTTCAACTTTTTGTTGTATAACTTTGTATTTTATTCTATTTTTAGTGAAACATATCATAAATCTTAAGCTCAAATCAATTTTTAAGTTGCTGTTTGTACATTATTAAAAAAGCATTTAACTGTGCAAGACATTTTTACGAAACAAAATACAGTTCTACGTGCATTTGTCCATTTTATTTAAATGATAATTTTTTGCTATTTTATATTTCAAAGATCAATCACAATCACAAAATATTCGATATTGCTTGAAATTTCATTGCTTGTGTAATATTCTATTGCTAAATTTCATAGTAATGATTCAATATCTTAATTTTTTAATTTCTTTCATACCATTCAAAATTTTATGATTTCTGGACACTATCCATTATTTGTAAAAGAATAAACATTTAATAAAATAATAGATTGATAAAATTCAAAACAAATATTAATTTTATAATGAAAGAATTTCTTTACCAGGAAATAAACTCATAAGAAAACTAATACAGTATACAATTATGGGGTATTATTCATAGAATAAAAAGTAACTTCCATACAAACTCATTTTTCATGGTTAGTGTTATTGTTGCACTAGCATGCTTCCCTTACCTAGCCCTGAGTTGGGTTCTATCAGTTTATCGTGGTGGGTGTAAAATTCTTACTAATAGTTTTGTTTTTCTTAAAGAGTATATGTTGTTGTTGATTGCCCCCGAGGTCAGCAGCGCTAGACCAGGTCCATGAGCGCGTACACCTTCAAAAAGTAAAGCACCATGAGTGGATTCTCCATCAGATCTCTATCGAAGAAACAAAGGCATTGAAAAATATGTTCAGGAGAGGCCTGTACATTTAAACACTTAGAACAAATTTCTAATTTCCACGTACCCTCGACGAAGTTCAAGTTACTATGTTGGGCACTTCTGAAACGGGCAATAGCCGTTTGTTCTTGTCTATTAAGACAGGTAGCCAGGGAAGCACCTGAATGCGCGCAGTTGTACCAACGATTAAAGAGTATATTATGCGTGTTACCTATGATTTACTTTTCAAGTGTACATTGTGTTACCATTAGAGTATTGGACGTTTAAATAATTTTTTATCTAAATATTAGCACCCTATTTTCGCGAAGAAATACTGACAAACTGAGCATTTTTTAAAAACAACATTGTATGACATTTATGTCATAGAATGTATAACATTTATGTGTCATACAATGTATGACATTTATATCATACAATGTTGTTAATATTATAATACATTTTTCAATATAATTGTAAATAGCAATTTTTAATAACAAGTTTTCCTAAATTTTTCGAAATAACTTTATTTCAAGTAGATAAAAATGAAAGGGATTTCTGAAGGACAATTATTTCTATCCAGTTGTTTCTTTTGCCATTTTTATTCAACAGGTTAAACAATTCTGTAGTTCGTTGAATGATTCTGATAATCCTTTCCTTCGATGACCTTTGGAACGTGACGTCAGAGTTGGGGTGGGTGAGACGAAACACACAAAATGATGTCAAAGTAACAGCAACATATGAGAGAAAATAGCCATTTTTACACTCTCTGAAATAAAAAGGAAATTCAAATAGGGTCAATTCTTTAATGGAAAGACCATTGGTCAGCTGGTTTATTTCTGTTCACATCAACAATAGGTTTGCAGGACTTGAAAAGTGACTCCTTTCTGAATTCTATAAATAAAATGTTTACAGAAGACTTTTGATGCATTGACTTGTCATTTGAGCTCAGAATAAACTTTTATTTATCTATGTCTTTAATTTTACAGTAAAAAAAGTATCGAGGTTTCATAAAAAAATAATGTAGTTTTATTTTCGGTTTAAATAATTTTTTTGTTTCATTTGTTGGAGCGTACTTTTGAAAATGAGTTTTAATTTTAATAAAAATATACTTCTGAAAAAGTTTAGTGTTTGATTACATTATTCCATTCATTTTTGTTTAATTATACTTTGTAATTTTTAAGCTAATTTCATCTTCATTTAAATAAGGTATAAATAAGGTTTCAGCTCGCATCTGTGCACAAACATACATTTAATGCTTAAAGAAATGCAGATTATATTCTCAAACTAGCCTGCCTCTTGATTGGAATCTTTTTTACTATTTACTGACAAAATTCAAATTTGCGCCCGAATAAAATTTACAGTCTTAAATTATTAGTTTTTTTATATATATATTTATGAAGAAATAATAAAATAAAAATACATATAATTTCATTGATAATTGCATTACCTGATCTATAATGTGTCATGAGATTGAAGTTGAATGTCATACAAACAAGGATAAAGATGGAAGTTGCAATTTTTTCAAAACTCTAAACTAGAAAATAATTATAAAATGACTTATCTAGGCATTTCTTATAGTACTTTGGATCCTTTTTTTCTGGGAAATATACAGCCCAATCTATAGATATCTTATAAATTATATAGTATTTCTATAGTATTTAACCTAATTAGATACTAATTAATAATTTAACTAATTGATAATTTATAACTAATTGATAATTTAACCTAATTAAATACTACAGATACCTTATATCCGCCTATAGCAGACCTCTTGGTCTTAAATAGTCTCATCCAAACCACAGTTACAGCTGTAGTCAATTATGCATAAAAATGGAGTGTCTATATCACTGTTTCAAATAATCTCTTTGATCTCAAATGTCAGGTATAGCCATAGAGCATATTGATCATGGAAGATTCTAAACAAGTTTATGGCTATGAAACCCGTATGAGAAATGCTCACAAACGAATACGAAAAGTGTGAGAAAACTGATATTTTATTGATAGATTACACTAGAAAACTTATCAATGCATTAAGTTGCAATGGCATCGTAATCTTATCAGTGTACAAGAGGTCATTTAATGTCTTATACTAAACAGTATCACAAAGGCGTGACAGAGGTTCTTAAATTATTATATTTGTACGGGGGTAATTCGTATAAATCGACAGCTCGATTTTATTACGTCATTGACTTTAACACTAATCTGACTAAAATTCGGTTCATCATATACGATGAACAGTTGTTCCCCAAAGGAAGCAGCTTTAACTGGTAACTATTAGAAATACCTTTTAGATAACATAGTGTTAAAGCTGCGATGACTATTCATGTGTTATTCCATTCTATTCCTAAGCGTATAAAGGCTATTATTACTACCAAGAGTGCCTAATGCCTTGGGATTTATACTTCCGAATTCCAGCAAATTTAATGATGTGTTCTTCTTACTATAAGGCATGTGTTTGATAAGTATCATTTGGTTATTTGTATTCCTCTTTATTGAAGCAATTTTAATACCCATTAGAGTAATTCCACTTAATGTTCTATGTAAAATAATTTCACTTAAAGTTCACTTTAAGTCAAAAAGTATTTTTTTTTTAGAACTGAATAATAGAAATATGTTGTCCTACACAAATGTAGGATTAATCCAGGGTAAACTTTAAACTCAAAATCGTTCTACACAGATGCTGTAATTCCAAAGACAATTTTCTTATGATACTTGCATAAATAGAGAGGAAGCAAGTGTGCAACGAAAGTGAAAATGTCACGACACTGTAAAGTAAAGCAGAAGACGGATGCCAGTTTATCTGTTTCCATCTTAATTTTAAAAAAATAAAAGAAACTTAAATTTAATTAATCATTTTTCATTTTAACATTTCTTGAGTTTATGTAAAGGGAATTTAATTTAAATTTAATCAAATTATTTTTACTGAATCTTTCGTTAAAGGCTTTAAAGTTTGCAAAAAAACATTAATATTAATTTAATATGATCTGACACACGTTAAATTTGTATGATTCTAACAGAAATTTAAAAAAAAGCACTCTGTATAATATAATTGAAAAAGTCAGCATTATATTTTTTTATTTATTTAATAGCAATTATGCACGCTTAGGGCTGATATTACTATGTAGATGTGTAAAGTAGTAGTAGTTCTATCATCTACATATATAATTACTATGTAGATGATATTAAAGTGTAGAGCTGTTATTACGATGTACTTTTTTTAATATTATTTCATTGATTATCGCTTAATTTACACTCTTTTTGGTTATTATACAATCAGAACATATTTTTATATTGTTATTTACCTCGATTTTTTTTTATTTACTGAACCAATTAAATGGGATTAAAAGTGTTTGATGTATTACAGCAATTTTTTAAAAATATTTTTATAGTATTTAAAATAATGCATAATTTCCAACTTTTGACCAACTTGAGAAAGAAAAACGAAAGTAATATTTATTTGTACATTTATATATGACATTACATCAAAATTTTATGTTGAAAATGTTTATAAAATGGAAGTTTTTGTACATTGTCATCTAAATATTACTTAATGTTGTTATTTATTTATTTTCTTGAGAATAAATTTTTTGTTAATGAAACTCATAGGATTAAAACAATTAGTAATTTATCTTTCTTATAAATCGTTAAAGAAAACGTCTTTTTTCCCGTTTATCTAAATATTCTTTATCAGGTGCTGTAACGTCGAAACGCCTGAGGCAATTCATGTCATAATGTTTAAAGATGTATGTCATTAATGAGATATTTATTCATTGTTTCAAATAAAATTGCAGGCCAAGGTAATCTTCTAGTTTAAAAAATTTCTTTGCTAATAGGAATTGACTTATAAATCCCAGTATGACACCCACCAGACAGAGACGTAAATATTTCTTCCATACTCTTAACCTTGAAGTATAATGAGTTTTTCATGCATAAGGTCAACAAATATTGACAACCTTAAAAGGATGTAAATTCTATAGAAATAGAAAGTGGCAAATTATTTTGGTTTAAAATTAAAGTTCAAAACAATGATTTTTAAAGTTTTTTACTATATTCGGATTAAATTTAGCTAAAAAAAAAAAAAAAAAAAAAAAAAAAATTCTTATTTAAATTTTATTGGACTAAAGAACACGGTAAAAATCTGCACTTCGTTATTTTTACAAAAATCTATTCGTTGACTTCATAGTTTTAAAATACCTTATCTCATTTTAGGCATACTTGAAATCTGGTAGAATACATTTCTGATGAAATATGGAGGAAATAAACACTGAGCGTATTAAAGATGAATTTTTCATATAATTTCTCTCTATGAGATGCATTCAGAGTATTTTACTTAAATTATAACTTCTATTCCCAGTGGATATTATTTGTTAGCTGTGATGGTGCTGCCATCTACTGTGCAATACTGAAATATGTTCAGACTGATTAAAGTAGATATATTTACAGTTCTACTAATTTTATATTCAAAGTTCTTTAACATGTGTGCCATGATAATAAACACTAATCAATAATTTTCATTCTCCAATAGAATGTTTAATTTAATACATCTTACATATAATGAATCATTTACTAAAATCTACTGGCTACTCATTTACTAAGTCAAATTTGAATATTTTGATTTAAAAAATGTGATAAAAATAAAAATATCCTTCTTTATTAATAATTCTCTTGTTCTTTGAGTATTAAATATAGTAACAAGCTGAATATGAAGCTAAAAATATAAATTAGTACTAGTTATAATCTCCAGATTTAACGTAGTGTTCATGTGATTTAATTATAAATAGAAAATAATATTTAAAAAATCTTGAAAATTAAAACTTGGATCCCTTTGAAATTTCCCTTTTTTACTATCTACTGTAGGTCGGATATAATAGCATGGATAGTCTGAATTTTTATCGCAATCAAGGGAGCAAATATAAATTGAGAGAGTAATCGTATCACACATCAACTTTGGTTTCCGATTTCAATTCGTATCACACTAAAATTTCTCTTCAATTATAAAATCCAAAATCTTCTCTTTGCATTCATTAAGCATAAAGAGTTTTTTTCTTTTGTTCCAGTTGAGATCATGGGTACATCACTTTATTATAATTCTCATTGGTTTAAAGATCCATGACGTCAGATAACGCTTCATCTACGTCACACATAATTAATTACGACATCGTATTGATACGGCGTCATAAATCCGACTTGTCGACGAATCTGCTTTCCTACAACTCGCATTCTTCGAACGGCAGCAAATAATGCAAAATTCACCACGGAATATACGAGAAAATTATTAATAAAACGATTTCCAAAGCATCGGTATAAGAAGCTGTTTTCCATTGATTCAATCTATTAGCAAGTTGACAATAGAACAGAAAAAGCAAAATGGAAAAGACAAGACAAAATATCCACTTTATATTTACTTTAAATCGGCAAGGATTATTTATACTTTTAAATATTTACTTTTTTCTATTCTTCTTTTATAGTACATTAGTAACTATATCTTTAAGAGAAAATGAGTACATATTGAATTTTTATCTGGATAATCCACACAAATGGTGCTTGATAATTAGAAAATAGCATTTGAACTTTCACTATTGATTCTTTTGTTATTTATTTCATAAGCAGACCACAAAGACTATCATTTATCTGACTATAAAATAAAAGTACTTTCTGCTGTAATTATCCTGCTTAGATATATTATGATTTTTAAATATTTCCATCAAAAATCTTTATTAAGTGATATTTATTAGCTATAAAGTAGTTGTTTCTTTCGTTCCTGGAGAGATCATGGCTACATTACTTTATTACAGTTCTCAATGGTTTAAAATAATCATGATGTCAGAAAACGTTTCATCTATGTCACATGCAATTAATTATGACATCTTTTTAAGACGACGTCGTAAATCCAACTTGTCGCCGGATTTGCTGCTTTCCTTTTCTTCAACGACAGCAAATAAGGCGAAATTCTCAATCGAATGTCTAAGAATACTGACGTTCATTTTGTTAACTAAGCTATTTCTTGTATAGGGACCAAAGCATCGACTTAAGAATCCGTTTACTATTGATTCAAGCCTTTAACACGCTGACTATAGAACATAGAAAAACGAAAAAGACAAGGCAAAACATTCACTTTGTAGTTAGTTTAAATTCCCAAGAACGATTTGAATTTTTAAAAATTTCATTGATTAACAGAATTTTAAAATTAATAATTGGAATATTTGTAAGCAGTCTCTGTTAAATCTTAAGAGTAATACTTTGCGTACTCCAACATTAAATTTTTAGTGTTTCTTATGGGTTTTATAATTTACTTTTTAATGCTTATATTGATAATTTGATGGTAGAATTGTATGAAAGAAAAAAATTTCATAAAATAAAAATGGAGATAAATATTGCAGCTGAATTTTAAATTTTATTTTTAGTAATGCATTTATATTTTTTTTATGTTTAAAAAATTCTTTGCATTAAATATAGTAAGAGTTAAGTTGAAACGATCATAAAATGTCTGCGTATGGGAATTTCTTTTCCAGAAAAAATCTCATCTGGATATTATAAAGAGTAAAAAGTTATTGTGATAACCTTCAATAAATCGGTTATTAAACAGAGATTAGTTTCAAAACCTTTTTATTAAAAAAAAATGATTTACTTAAATTAAATCTGCGACTTTTTTGTTGTTGTGAATTGTTTTTTCTTTCCAACATGAATTTGTAAAATTAATCCTTCGTTTATTATAAAAATTAATTATCTAAAGATACATATACATTGATTATCAGAATTATATACTACTTTTAAAGCTTTCTCTTGTAGAATCATATGTGTTTCAGACAATTTGAATTATTTTTATATACGGTATAGAAAGAAAATTCATTATTCAAAAATAAAGACAGTTAAAATAATTAATGACTAAATTACTCTTTAAAATTTTTAATTTATTGGTATATTAAATATTGAATATAAAGATAGTTTGAATATTCAACTTATTCCTGATTGAGAATATGTACATCATATGATTAATATTAATTTAATTAATTTATTTTGTCTAGATTCGATAGAATCAATAGTTTCTATGAATTCTCAGTATCAAAAACATCTTAATGCAATTGTTCAAAATAAAAATGCTTACACTCTGTTATACTAATTATAATTATTTAAATTTCATTAAATAGTAATAATTTTTATTAATTCTATAGCGTTTCATAGACTGCATACAATTTGTAAATTATTTTTTAAATACTTATAACAATAACATGCTACAGTTTCATAAAAATAAATGTAAAATAATTTTATTCCCATTTGAAAGAATTAATAATCATTAATTTATTCCGTTAGTGATAGAGGAGAATAATCAAAAATTTTATATAAGTGCGATCAAATAATTCTTTATTTTTGTATATACATGCAAAAAAGGGGGGAAAGACCCAAAGTATGTTTGCATAATACTTGAAAGAATTTTTATGTTGTAATACCTCAAAGAAATACTTGAAAATTTTAATCAATTGAAAAAATGACATAATATTTTAATTTATATAAAAAGTTCATATCATTCATTTGATACCAAAAGAAAATTTATTAATATTTAAAAATTAAACGTGAATTATATATGAAATAAAATGCAACTTTAACTTTTACTCTCAAGATATTTTATAATCTATAAAATTAATGTTTTCTTAAAAAAATTTTGAACTCATCACCTAGAGCTAAACAGTCTAATAATAGCTATTTGGAATTATTAAAATATAACTTTTTCAAAATGATATCCGGCTGAAAATAAATATTTATTTTCATCTAATAATGTGTACATTAAATTAACAAGTATGAAGACTTACTGAATATATTTAGTATGTATATTTAGTCCATATATACTTATTTAAATTTTAATAATAATATATAAAGATTTGTAATAATTCATGATTCTGTTGTACATGTTTTATTTTACAAACAAAAAAGCATAATTTTATTTATCACAGTTGTAAGTGCTTTTAAATTATTTTATTATATAATTCAATAACAAATAAATATTTGTATTTGACTCAAAATTATTAATTTATATTTTATATTCAGATGTTTTTTCAATAGAATGTAAACATCAATTTTTTTTGATGTTTTAATATGATTATTATTTAAGAATTTCATCGATTAATCACTAATTGATTTTATAGGATGACCATTTTTTTAGTAAAGTAATTTTATTAAAAAGATGTTGTTTTATGGGGTAGTTTGTCTAATAAAAATAAAAAAAAATCAGAAATATACAAAATTTATTAATCACTTTTTTTTTTTTTTTTTTTTGTTAACATTCATAAAATTTACTAATTTTCTGAAGATCTAAATCTGTAAAAGCAGCATTTTTCTGTCCAGCACCCAATTTCTCGACACCGGTGCCATCTAGCGGTATGAGGGTGGGCTCGGATCTGTCCTTGGCAAACATGTAAGCTCTGTAGTGCATTATGGAACGATAATCATAAGGCAATCCCAAATCATCTAAATTCAGTGGCGAAAGTTTTTCAAAATTTGGTTCCATACCTGAATAAAAATATCAGAGATTAGAAAATACGGTGATTGCAATAAAATATTGGGACATAGAGCAGAAATCTAATATCAGAGCTGAAAATAATATTTAGAAGATATCCTGTTGAAATTATTAACAGATTTTATATATTTAGTTTCATAAGAAAAACGTATGCACGAGAACAAAGAGCAATTTTCATCAACAAATAAGATTACTTGCTTTATTTATCAAGGTTCTTTCAAAAATGTTAAAATAAATGTATCGATACAATCTTCTTCAATTGTTGGAAGTGCATGGCCAATTTCTTCATACACACATCACTTCATTTTCTGGAATTGAATTGAAATGATTGATGTAAAATGATTTGCAAACTAATGAAATCTTAACACAGGTGTCTGGATCGTATTATAAAAATTTCTTTAATCACAAGGAATAAATTTTAATAAAAATAAGCTTTGAGGTAGTCAATTTGTACCTGGTTTTCATCATTTCTAAACGAATCTGGCATTACAAGTTTTTATTTTCAATAAAACATGAAATGATATTTGTCTTATCTGTGATATTTATCTCAGATAAGACAAATATCAGAACTACTTCATTCCTAATTTAACTCAATCATAAATGTTAGATGAAACCATAACCTTCTGGTGTTTTTCTAAAGATTTTTACCTATATATATATATATATATATATATATATATATATATATATATATATATATATATATATATATATATATATATATATATATATATATATATATATATATATATATATATATATATATAGGGATACTCACCTTCTACGATGTTGTCCCAATTCACTTTCACATAATCGTCACGATCATGCCTTGATTGTTCGTGCATGAATCCCAAAGTATGCATCATTTCGTGCATAATCACTCCTTTCTTCATGCATGTGGGAGTCTCGAGAGACAAGGACTGCACTCCACCCATGCGACCCAGCTCTGACCAGCAACTGATAGAAAAGTTTTCTCATTTAAAACGTAATGATTTTTCTTAAATTAGTTACGTAAATATTAAAACAAAAATGATGTCACTTGTATAAAAAAAATGGTTTTTAGGAGAACTACTGTATGTTTTTCAGAAGATATTTATATTAAGTAATGAATATTGCCACAATCAACGTACTATAAAATTATTGTCACATTTATTACTTAATATAAATATCATAAAAACGTTTAGTAATAACAATACTTATATTTTTACATCAAAACATTCAATTTTATCACATAATTGTTCATAACAATATATTCATTTAGGTGTGTTTTAATGACTATTAAACGATGTATAACGTTATGTCGATTATATAACGATATAGTATTTTGATATATATATATATATACATAAAAAATATTATCATCTAAAATATTAAATTTACAATTAGAGCAGTTAAGTAGCTTAGTACAATCTTTCGATATATTTTAAATAATATTCATTGAAATATTCTGTATATACTAGTGTCACGCAAAAATATTTGTGATGCGTGCAAACGAGAAGAGATAGAAAAACAGTTAATGTTCGATTTTAAATTACGAGCCATTTTATCTAAACAGACGATTTTAATTGGTTACCTACAAGCAATGTAATACAAAATAGATTTTAGACAAAAGAAAACACTATACAATTGATGATAAAAGGCTATCTTGCTATGGTTTTCTATAAATTTAAAGTGAAAAATAAAGAAGAATAAATTCATCATTTACAATTAATCTTTGGACTTCGAGGTTCATCTGGTGTTATTGTATTTAGATGGCGTACAAAATTTCACAGAGGTTGCAATTTTCCTCCGGATGGAATACACACCGCAAGTCATTAGTTTTAAAATTTTTTGTATAATTGTAAATAATATGTCTGTTCTACGATAAATATTAATTGCTGAGAATATCTATACCTAAATGATACAAAGGGTTTTGACATTGGATGCACTAAAGAATGCAAAATTATTAATAAATAGTTGCGTGAAAATAATTTGCCTTTATTTTTTTCCATACAATGCATCCATCAAAAGAGTAGGTCCGAATCAATAAAAAAACAATTAAAATATTTAAAAATGGTGACCATAGCATTATTTCTAAAATCATGACTGGTAACAAAACGTATATATTTTTCAAAAAATGGCAAAAATAGAGTTTGGCATGTAAAAAACAATGTATGCCAGTTTCTTTAAAAGTACGTGTCAAGTCAAAGCTATTAAACTGAACAGACAGAAAGTCACTTAGTTGTCTATTATAGTAGTAAATATCTTATTGAAATTCTTCAAGATGTGAAAGTTGGAGAACTTCTATTCTATTAGAATCGCATTTTTTTATTATTATTATTATTTTTTTTTAATTTAGCAAAACTGTCGTCAAATTTTCATAAACAGAGATTAATATAGAGCACACCAAATTAAAAGGATACCTACTTCATTCTTTTGATGGTATTATTTCCATATTTTGAAAATTTTGTATCGAAATAAATCTATGCGGGCTTCATTACCTCCTAAAGTTTGTTTTATATGATTATAATTGCTTTTTTCATCGATTTCAAAAAATTAATGGTTAGAAGCATTTAATCTTTGGAAAATGTGCCTACATCAGTGTTTCTCAACCTTTTAGTATTTACGGCCAAATTTTCAATCATAATTTTCATCGCGCCCCCTCTCCACCACAGACAATAAAATGAATACAATAATAATGTATTTTGAGTATTTTGGCGCTAAACCTACACTACAACCTTAATTTTAAACTTTACAAATTATCAAGAATACGGAAATTTATTGACATTTTGCAACACCGATCCTCAGCATTGAAAAAACAAGAATCCTATGCCTTTTTACTGCTCTTGCGTCCCTCCATGTCGGGCATTCTCACGGTTTCGCGAGAGGTTTCGATATGTCTGGTCAGCTTAAAAGTAAGTTAGGAGCGTGCGCAGATGTGAATAAATGTTTTTTCCTTGGAAGAAGGAGAAAGTTCTGTGAAGGCAATTTTTTAATTCCACACAATCTCATTCGAGTCGATCCTTCTATCGCTATTGAATCTATTCTGAATGTGTATGTTATATATATTTTCATGTAATTGCAATTCACAGTATTAAATATTCACGGCAGCCGACTTATGCTGAATCATGGATAAATTTTTAAGCGTAAGCGAGCATTAAGCGATAGACAAGCATCAACAAGTACACAGACGAGCGTGGTCCCGAAAATAAAATCAAGAAAATATTCTCAAGAATACTTAAATTTTGGGTTCACTAGTACTGAAGTAAATGAAGAAGAAAGGCCCCTGTGTATCATTTGCTCAAAAATGTTGGCAGTAGACAGCCTGAAACCTAATAAACTTAAAGAACAATTGGAAACGCTTCATAGAGAGTATGTAAACAAACCCAGAGAATTCTTCGAATTAAAATTAAAATCATATGAAAAACAAAAATCATTGTTTAAAAAAACTTTGTCTGTGAATGAAAAAGTTTTAATTGCCTCTTACAAAGTTTCATATAAAATAGCCACACAGTTGTAAAATGCCTCACACCATTGGTGAAGAGCTTATTTTGCCAGCTGCAATTGAGATTATAGAAATTATGTTTGGGGATAATTTTACAAAACAATTGCAGTCTATACATCTTTCAAATGATACTGTTGACCGTCGAAATGCTGATATAGCTGAAGATGTAGAGTATCAGCTTTTGTCGAAATTGCATGACAAATTGTTTTCAATTCAACTCGATGAGGCAATAGATAGTAATAAAGATGCTCATTTCATTGCCTATGATAGATTTTGTGATTTGTCAGTAGTAAAAGAGATAATTACTTTTTTACAAACCAATAGAACTCAAAGCAACAGCACTCGCATCATTTGCTATCTTAAATGATTTTATGAACGAGGCAAACATCGAATGGAAAAATTGTGTCGGAATATGCATCGATGGTGCTCGTTCTATGTCCGGAAAATTCCAAAGTATTTAAGCACTTGTGAAACAAAAAACGCCACAGTGCATGATTCACAAAGAAGTTTTGGCTTCCAAAGAAATGAGTCCTGGTTTGAATATTGTGTTAGCTACGGTTGTAACCGTAGTAAATTATATAAAAACGAGACCCCTGAAATCAAAAATCTTTTCCTCACTTTGTAAAAACATGGGTGCAGTACATTCAGCGTTACTATTTTATTGCGAGGGAAGATGGTTAACATGAGGGAAATTTTTGCAACGTGTTTATGAATTAAGAGAAGAAATCGCCGTATTCCTAGAAGAGGAAAACAGACCGAAAGTTGAGAATTTTCGCGATAGTTTATTTGTAATGAAACTGAGCTGCATGGTCGACATATTCGAGAAATTAAATAACTTGAATCTTCAACTCAAGGAGCAAATACACATATATTGGAGACTAGTGACAAAATTAATGCTTTTCGTTGGAAATTGGAAATGTGAAGCAGAAATTTAAAGCAAGAAAACTTAACAATGTTTCCAAATTTGAACGATTGTACTAAAACATTCAAGGCTGAAGAACAACCTGTAAAAGTTGTTTTTGAAACCATTGAAAATCATTTAGCAATACTAGCAAAGAATTTTAAGAAGTACTTTCTTGCTGACGACAAACTGATATCAAATTACAAGTGGGTGATGGATAAATTCCAAAATATTCCCGAAGGACTCTCAATTGAAGAGGAAGAAACCTTCATAGACTTCACGGCAAGCGGCGAAACCAAAAGACAATTGATTAATAAATCACTCTTTGAATTTTAGGCAGGAGTGGATGATGAGTTTTCTTCACTAAAAACAAAAGCGTTTCACATTCTACTACCATTTTAAGCATCTTATCTTTGTGAAACTGGATTTTCTGCGGTGGCTTCTTTGAAGAGAATATATTGATCTTAGCTAAATATAGAAAAAGAACTGAAAGTGTCTATTTCTAATATTAAACCCTCCTTCGAAAAACTTTGCTTTGAAAGACAGGCCCAAGGAAGTTACTATTACTTATTAAATTTGTTTTTAATTTAGTAAGTTATTTAATTTAATAAGTTAATTATTAAATATGTCGAAATGTATCTTGTTCTGTATGTGTGTGTGTGTTTTCCTTTCAGTCACTTAATCAATTTTTTTAAATAACATTTTCTCTTGGATATACTCATGCTCCCCATTATTGTGCTCGCGCCCCCTAAGGGTGTTGAGAATCACTGGCCTACATATATGAGTTTATACATGAAGAGACTACTTTAAGCACACCTGTCGCTTTCTAAACATAACTTTAGTAAACTGCGCATACTTCAAACATCTCAAAGCAGCCATTATATTTTCATTTTTCTACAAACTAATATCACTGAGTTATGAAAATTGATAGTTTAAATTACTACGTATTTACTCTCAACAGATCAAGTTCTACATAAATTCTAAATTTATCAGCCTAGTAATTATTTAATGTATGAAAGAAAAAGAGGTAAAAAAGATTTATCCTACAAAATATGTAAAAGAAACTTGAATTTTTTTTTAAACTTAAAATATGATAATATATTACTGGTTCAAATAAATGTATTGTTTTATGATAAATGAATGTTTAACTTTTTTTAATTAAGAAACTAAAGCAATAAACTTATTAAAGTAATTAGACTTTTCCCAATATAAATCTGAATTCAATTTTAATATTTTCAGTGTAATTTTATCATTCCCTAAGCTGAGCTAATTACGTAAAAGCTTAAAAAAAAAAAAAAGTCAAGTTTTTCCTAGTAGAAATAAAATATTTCCATGGGCAACATAAACCATCTTGGTAGCCCACATATTGACATCCACGGTAATACATACCTGCCAATCAATGTTGAAATTTCCTAAAGCCTACTGATTAAATACCACAATGATGCTGAAAACTAAAAAAGGAACTCATAATATTTTCGAAAATGAGATTGGAAGAAAATGGTGAGCGTACCCCATGTCACTATATATTTCTACATAGTTCTCCTCATCCGTTTGTTCCACCCATTTAATGCACGTATTCTCTTCAAATGCGTCCATCGCCGAGCGAATCAGGGCCTTCTCGTCTTCAGCTGGCAGAAATGATTTAAGTAACATTTTATTAATTAGTTATACATCAAACATTTTATTAATTATCAAATAAATTCATCTTGATGAAAAATTGTAATACACTAGAATTCTCAAGATGCATTTCATGCCATAAAAAGCACTTTTATATTATTGGAAAAAAAAGCTTATAAATTTTTGAAATAATATAATAGTATCTTCATCTTATGCTTCAAGTAACTTGGGTGAACTAACCATGAGTGTGCATTTCTACTGTAGGTCTAGTCAAGATCTAGCGGCAAATCAAACTTTTAGCGATTCAAAGTTCGGGTTCATTTCCAGGCAATAATAAACAACAAAAAAAAATTAATGATGCATTTTTGTTTTCTATATACATATATGTTCGAATGGATGTTATCGAGGTATCCAGATTTTTTTTTCCTTAGGATATATGATAAGAATGTTATCTACGAAAAAATTTTCATGAAAATGATCATGTTGTGAATAATTAATTACGATTAATTAGGAATTTTCAGCTGTTTCAATATGCACTAAAACTTTTCAAAGATTTCAACAATGATTTAGTGGCAAATTCATACTTCTCAGAGGGAAGAGTCCCAAGCATAATCTTGACTAATGATTAGCAATGAGCAACGAATGATGTATTAATCCAGATAGATAGTGGATAGGAATTTTTGAGGTTACTTTTATTTGGCCACATTTATATGCATTTTTTACGTATGCCACTGAAAAGTTGTTTTTGACTTATTAGGGTATGTATTACAGGATATTAAAATAAAAATTTCACAAGACGTCATTACCATCCTAAAAGATAAAAGGAATTTAATGTTCGGCACAGGTGCCGTATAATCCATGGTGCCAAATTCTGAGATTGGTGATTTTTTAACGGATTTTCTTATGTATCTGGTAACCTTGTTTTTATTACGTCATTCATATGGAGACCTATAAGAATTATGCAGAAAATTTTATTTTAGTAACCCTAGTATTTACGTCATCGCGCACGTCACGATACGTCATCTTGGCAACATCATCGCCAAAAAAATTCAGAATTTGGAATCGTGGATTATACGGCACCTGTGCCTAAAAAAAGGCGTAGTCATACCACTAGCTCCTATTGTAAACTAATTTCTAACTAAACCAGTAAAAGTAAACAATATGCTAAAATAGGAGAAATATTCAAAATGGTTTTAAATAAATCTCTCGTGATTATAAAATATTCAACCAACCCAATCATACACTTGGATTATTTATCTCATTATTATATTTTGAAATTATTTCTACCAATATAGCTAATTTCTTATACATAAATATCCAACAAATCTTAGATAAAAATTTTGAACAACGACATACATTCTTTATTTTTCTCATTGTGTGACCAAGATTTAATTATTTACTTAATGGGAATTAGATTTTCAAACTCAGGAAAATGTAATTTTTCATAAGTTTTATCTTGAATTAATCAAATGTGTGTACAAAACTGTATATATATATATATATATATATATATATATATATATATATATATATATATATATATATATATATATATATATTAGAATTCACAGCATTATAAGCAGTGACGTTAGACATATATTTTCGTTATCACTGAACAACTGTTATCAATAGCTAATTTATCGATTCTTATGTTATATTTATGAAATTCTTATATAATAAAATAAAATTCAATTTATGAAACCCATCTTCCATGCCTTGCAATTTCATAAATAATAAAACACTATTTAGATATTATAAGTAATTTTATGATAAATATTATCAGTTATATCAATTTTATAACTTCTGATATACCTAAATGTTGTGTTTGATGCCCTTAATATCATTTCTTATATGTCTAAAATAAGAAGAATAAATTCCATTTGAACTTGTTTATTTTAGAAACACTTCTATAAAATACTGATTTTATGAAAAATATAAAAAAAAAATTGACCGGTATATATTTCTGATACCGAACATTAAAAAGCAATGAAGCTTAAAAATTATAATTTATCTTATGACCTTTTATTTTATAATATATACAAAAATATGAATTTGCAGCAAATATGTAATATTTTTCCCTCAAACCAAGATATTTTCATTGGTGATTGGATCAATAAATAAATAAAATTAAAGATGTTTCCGATTATAAAATATATTGTATTCATTCTTATAAAATATTTATTTATAACATAGGTTTTTCAATCTAAAAAGATAGAACTTACAGTAAATATCGTCTAAAATATATGGAACAACTTTATTTGGCCACCGGAGTGATTTTAGAGTTGTTGCAAATCTGTCCTATAAAAAGATATTTTTACAATCAATCAAAATATTTGAAACATGTCTTGTGATAAAAATGCGATAAAATTATATATATGCAGATATATATATATATATGTTTATACAGCAAAGAGTACAAATAGAAAAAGTAAATGTGTGTATATACATGAATATATATATATATATATTTATATAACACATGCAAAATGACAAAAGCCTATGATTGAAGTAGAAAAATTAATAGAATTAAATTAAATGATAAAAAATAAATAATGATATGCAACATACTATAATAATGTTTTAAGCGAATTGTGTATTCATTTCCAAAATCATTCATCATATATAGTTTTTATAGATTAAGTGTAATAATGTTTGAAAAGTGTTTTAAATTTGAATCGAAATTAGTGCTTATTAAAAGAAATACGAAATTTAATTATCACATAGTAACTGTTAAATTTCGATACGCTTCAAAAATCACTTTCTATATCATAAATAAATCAACATATAATATTAATAAAAAATTTTATTGGATATTTAAAATAACGAATATTAGACGGAAAAAACCAATGGGGGGGGGATGAAGATTAGATGATAGAACGACAGACATTATCCCCTCAACAATGCTGTTATTTTAAGTTATTCAATACTCTACAGCCACTTCTACACCAATTATCATATGTTTCTTTATTTCTTGTTGGTTGAATGATGCAAAATTGGGTCTACAGCTGTGTGCCTTAAGTCTACCACAAATGCAGAGACATAAAAGGTGCAACTTTAATTTATTACAACACTATTTCCAACTGATTTGCATCTCAATGTGTTCAGAATTCAATCATCTTCAATCTTAAAGTAAATGCTATTCAGTTCGTGGGTTAAGCGAATCATACTAATAGTCAAAATTATTCAGCATTTCACAGAAACATTAAATTATTGACCCTTCTAGTATGGGATTCCATTGTTAAAACCCCACATTTTCTCCACTACCTGCATGCAGCTTTAAGAACTCAGTATTATGTTGATTTTACCCTGAATCCAGTCGCCTTACTCATCATAATATACCATTCTAAAAGAATTTCGCAATAAGATAATGTCAACCTTCATACAACCCGTGTATCGCTTGCCTATATTTATATTGAAGATACTTTTTCTGGTGCTCAACAAACTCAAGAAACTTCTCGCCAATCGCATATTTAAGGCAGTCCACAAAATTGTAGATGATTGCATCAGACTTGTCTCGCGAGACAAGCAGATCATCTCGCGAGAATCGCATGGGATGAAATGACGTCATTGATTTCTTTAATGCTCCTGTAAAGGGGAATTGACGCATGTATTTCCCGACCAGTCCCAAACATTACGGTTGCCATAAAACTTCGTACGACACAACATTCTTACATAGTTTACATTTGATACGTTTCTTTTCATTGTTTGATACATTTCTAAAGTAATATTTTTCTTCCGTGATAAATTTTAAAAAGGACTGTAATGTGCAAAAACAGTTCTTAATATTTTTTTAAGAATTTAAATTGTGTTTCACTAATAAACAAGAAAAAAATGTCGGAAATAAAAAAAAAATTTTTTTGCGCATAGTAAGCGATTTATTATAGTAAGTATATTAGTATAATATTACTGACAAGCAATAATACATACTTACAATTTATGAACCTATGTTATAACTTAATTAATAATTTATACCTGTGCATATAGTGTTATAAAAAAGGACAGTGGGAAACTATTTTTAAATTATATTGTATTGTAAGTAATATATAACAACAGTTTTCACATACATAATAACTAACAAAAATAAAAAATAACATTTCTCTTACATATTGTAAGTATATATTATTATTAACAAGTAATATATTCTTACAACATATGATTTGAGAGTGATACATATAATATAATCTGAAATCGATTTTAAAGTTCTGCATTTTAAGGCTGTAACAATAAGAATAGCAATATAAAAATATTTTTTATATTGTTTTTCAGTTATTAAAGAAGAACAAAAAGTAGGGATAACTTTCTACATAATATTTCGTACTAAAACTAATGTTTTCTCTTGTTATAATTTTAAAAAAGATTGTAATCTACAGAAACTATTCTTAATGATTTTTTAAGAATTGAATAAAATTGTGTTACACAAATGCAAAAAAAAATTTAAAAAAAAATGAACATTGTAAGTAATTTACTATATTAGTATAATATTACTGACACACATGGAGTAATGTACATACTTACAAAATATAAGACAATGTTAAAACTAACATATAGTGTTATAAAAAAAGGTCTAATAGAAAAACTATCTTTTATTAAATTATGTTAAACTGTAAGTAATATATAACAACAGTTTTCATACACATAATAACAAACAAAAATAAAAAAAAACTTTTTTACATATTATAATTAAGTAATAAGCAATATAAATTTACAATGTATAATTTGAGAGTAATACGTACTTAACACACAAATATAATATAATCTAAAATAAATTTTAAAGTTTTGCATTTTACTGAGATATTTATTTCATTTCATTTTTTTTTTATTATTAAATTTGTTTGAAGGCGGAAAAATACAAAATTTAAAAACATAGCAAAATTAGTGTACAAAGACTGTAATTCAGATACAAATAAAATGATAAACACTTCAAACAAGATACCTTGTAATAAGATGTTACTTTTAAGCTTAATTACATTTTAAATAAGACTTTCCAGTAATTAAAAAATATTAGTTTTATTTGTCTTAAGAATAGTCTGTATAAAACTTTTTAACACGTAAGTTTCTTTATCAAAATAAGCGAACCCAGACTGTGCCAAAAGGGCGATTTTAAAGCGAAAATAGCAAACCTTAGGCATCATAAAATACTCGTAAACGTTGCCGTTTTCATTATTTAATGACTCACACAATAATCTTATGGCCTATAGCCAGCGTTTAGTAGCAGAAAATTCTGAAAAATTTGCTTTAAATTCCTTTATTTCTCAAGGCAATTAGCAAAAAACTCCATAGAAATACATTACGGTCGCCAAAATTTGGACAGCGGAAATCTCATGCGCCGGCCTGGGTAATTAAGGGGCTCTAGATGTCTTAGTTACGTCAGAAAAGGGCAAGAAACGATTCTAGATTTCAAGCAGGTTTGAAATATCTGACAACAATTCCACGAGGCATCGCTCTCATTGGTTTAAGAATTCCATGACGTCAGATACAACGTTTTAGCGATGTCACACTAAGATATCGATGAGACCGAATTTGTCTACTATAAGACGGCGTCTTAATCGGATTGTCTACCGAATTTGCAGCCTGCCTAAATGGATATCGTGAAGCCATTAGCTACGAGCATTTCGTGTGTTTCCGATTAAATCAAAAATAGATCAATACCTCCCAGAAAATATCACAAACCATGTTTAGGGATTTTTATAACTCAATTTAAATAAATATGCATCACTGCCAAAGGGTACTTTACCAACTACTGATTTAAACAGTCAACAGGGTTACAAATTTTTTTTAAAACAAACATCAAAGATCTTGTTCATCCTCCACGTTTAGAAGTTATGTATTTTTAGAATTATTCCTCACCAGGCTTGACTAGTTTATACAGTAAAGGAACGAAAACTAATTAGGAATATCTGAATGGAATAAAATTAAGTAATTCTATTTTTACGACACATTTTTTTTTCAGAATATTATACTAAAAAGAACTCCCATTTCCCATAATTTAACTGTATTAAACTTTTCTCAACTTAAAAACTTATATTTTGAAAAATTACAGCCTAGAATATAAACTTGTAGTTTACATAAAAAATTACTGAAAAATTAGCTTCTATTTTTCAAAACTATTTGTGATTTGATAGATATTTTTTATTAGTTCTTAGAAAATTAAAATATGCCTATATCATAAAACGAAATAAACATTTAATAAAAATAAAGAAAATAAAGGCTGTGTATTTATAGATATTAGAGATGAATACTTTTCCAAACTGGGATAATATTATTAAAGGATTGCATTGATCATGTTTACATCTTATAAAAGCCATTAACTTCATAATATATATATATATATATATATATATATATATATATATATATATATATATATATATATATATATATATATATATATAAATTTTAAGAAATTCTATTGACAGTATAAATAAATTAAAATTTTACTTTTAAAACTTTAAGAAAATTGAAATAATGAGTACAAACCAGAGAATGGGTACCATTACGAAGAAAAATATCACCTTCAAACAATTCTTCAAGATCTAAAAACAGACAGAAGTTTCGTTAATAATTATAACAAAATACTTAAATTTTCTTAAAAAAAAAATTAAATCTGTAAATAAAATTTCAATAATTGAGGTTTTTATAGATCAACGAGTTCAAATGGAAATGGAAAACTTCATTTCCTTTGAAATTAATTTTACTTATGATCAGTTAGTATACTCCATTGTTATTAATTAACTGATTATTTCTTAGACGTACTTGTGATATCGTCAAAAGTATGTAGCAATAAAACCAAATGCTCCTTTAAAAAATAAAATAATCAGAAATTATAAAATGGAAATAGTAAATAAAAACTGCTAATTTACGTCATTCTGTTCGTAATATTTAAGAAGATTGTTACATTCCTCGTGCAAAAAAAAAAGCTTATCAATAAAATAAAAAACAAAGGAAAATATTAAACAACATTAAAATTAAAAATTAGAAATGTATCATCTGATTCGCTAGAATTGATAGATCTCTGTTCGCTCGAATTTTTCAAAATTTCAAAAGTAAAATTCATTCAAAAAAGTGTTGAAATCTAGATGCAGAATTACAATCAACATTGGATTTGCAATACCAACAGAAGTCAGAAGTGTTAAGATTTCATAACAAGTTAAACTTCATAAGCAAAATAAATTCAATAACTTAGAATTAAAAATATATAGGGATCAGGTAGTACAAGGAATTATGCACATAGTCATAGCAACCTGAAAAACGTTTGATGAAAAAATGAATTAATTGAGCTGCTTTGAATGGAATGTTACACGCATTATTAAATTTAACAGTTAAAGTAGTGAGAATTTGCTTATAATTATTTGAAAATCTTTTTTCCTGTGTTTGCATATTGCACCAAGGCTACCATTAAAGTATATAAACCAATGGTAAACATTTAATACATACAGAAGCTCAGAAAAATTGAACTGGAGATAATGACAACTACAATTCCTGCGATCACAGGACATTTCAAGAGAGAATAATTTAAATTAACTTTTATTATTTTAGTTCCTTCTTTGGTTTATCTTAAGCTGTGACCTTAACCTTATTATCGACGTGATTGATAAGTTAGAATATTGAATGATCTGTAAGGTATTGATATTAAAATAGACTATATATAATATCTAGTATATAACTTACTGTGAAATAAATCTAAAAAATTCAACTTAAAAGTATTGAAGTTTAATTTTTTAAATTTCATTCTTAATGGCAAAAAATAATGTTTATCAATGTTTAAGAAAAATATATTATAGCTTTAATAATATTACAGATTATAAATCGAAACTCTGTGAAAGGTGATAGAAATTTATCTGGATTGAGCACTTTCTTTAAGTTGTTGAATACCGATACTAAAATGTTTATTGTAGTTTTGGGGTTGCATCTGCTCTTGAACGTTCAGGAGTATAGTCAGAACTTTTTGACAAAATAATTTTTGAACACTAGAATTTTTCCACAAGTTTATTAAACCAAGATAATTTTACAAGAATGTCTGCAATAGTTTTGAAGAAGTAACAAATGTGGCAACCAGAAAATTACTAAGCTATGATTCCAACGGTCTAATAACTTGCTAAATAAAGACGTGTTATGTCAGCTTCATCATCCCTGAGAATCCATAAAAAATCCATATTTATAACACCAAGATAAAAACATCATATGCAAAATAATTCTTCAGTCTATTCATTAAATTACCTCCATTTTATCAAACAGTTTTTAAATGTTATAAATTAAAACTTAACACACAACAATAATAATTGATCATATTCAGAAACATTGATTGTTTAATAATGGATTGTGTTCAAAAATATTTGAATATTTTCCTATCTATAATAATGAACATATCAAAATTATGAACTTCAATCCAACAATGAAAGATAATCCTCTATTTAATCTATAATGAAAAAAACATTGAATGTTATAAATCCTGTAATATGGTTAAGTTTGAATCAGTAACAATAACTATCCAAAAACAATAATTGATATGATTGACAGTTTTCCGTCTTGGCAATATTCAGCGTCTATGATCGATCAGTAACATTCGCTTTAACAAATCACAACTCTCTAATTCACTTACGAATTATTATCCCAGAAACAGTTAAAAAATCTCGTTTTCTTTGGTGATTCATCTTTTTAAATAAAAACATTTATAATCAGATGTAATACATGCATATGCGTAATGTATATAATAACTTTGTAAAAAAAAGTACTATACACATAAATTATGTTACTAGCTGTTTTTATTTACAAATTTGAGTTTTTCTTTTGTTAAAAAATAACGTATTTCTCTTGGCTAAAATAATCTAAAATCAATTAAAGTAAAATTTTTAAGCAATTTTTGTTAATTCAAATATATTATTAATATAATAACCGATCCCATAAATTGTTCAATATTATTGAAGAGTGATTGTTCACAAATCTACTGTAATCATTCTAGTGAAGTTGTGCAATTATTTTAACGATTTCACTATTTCTGTGAAAGAGCTAGTAAGTATTTAATCACACACTAATGCTTAAGTTAGTATTTTATACGAAAGAGAAACATTATTTAACTTATTTAACATATAATTAAATAACTTACAATTTTCGTTAGGGTAATGGACCTGATGATATTTCACCGAAGATTCTCCAAGGCCCAGTAAAGTAAGGAATAATACAGCAACAATGAACATCTTGTAGACCTCTACCACTGGCTTCAACATACTGCTCAGAATTTTAAAATTATTTCCCGCTCTGTGGAATATACCTAATCCAAATTATCTCTTACAGCGAACAGAGAAAAAAGACATCTGGTTATCTCACTTTTATAATGCCTCGTTAAGAAATAGCGAAAAACATCGTGATTATGTCAGATAACGCAATCTAGTATTTTGTATACATTTCCTAAAATATGCATTAATTCAACATAAAATGTAATTGTTTACTGGACGAAAATGTTGTCGGCAGGTTGATACGGTTTGCAATGAGTGACCGAATCGGAAAGAGACATACTGAAATTTCTGTACTATTGCTTTTAAAGCTGTTTCAAAAAAAAAAAATTTCTCTGGGTGTGAAACAAGAAGATAAACATAAATTTCTTATTGGCTCAAGATGATGATATTATATCATACGGTTTTCTCCTTTTTTTAAAAAAATTTTTATAGATTTTTAATTTAAATCATATAGTTTCTATTTAATTATAAACGTGTTTTAAGGCTATGATATGTTTTGAATATATAAAACTAAAATGTGAAATATATTTTAAAAAAAATGTAAAATGTGAAATATATATGAGTTTGAAAAAGTAACTCAGTTTAAATACTAAGGCACTATTGTTAACATAAATAATGACATAAAAATTGAAAATTAAGAGCGAATCAATACGGCTAAAAAATAATATCATGGATTAAGAAACCAATTTAAATCTAAATACATAACAGCAAAACGGAAGTACAATTATACAAAACACTAGTAAAACCAATAATTCTATATGGCACTGGATGCTGGACAATTAACAAAGAAGACGAAGGGAAGCTAATGACGTTTGAGAGAAAGATTTCGACAAAAATTTTTGTAGCAATTATAGAGAAAATGGAATATGGGGAACCCGATATAACAACAAACTACAATTGAAATACAGAGATCCCAACATACTTAAAGCTATCAAGGCCTCCCCAAATAAGGTGTCTAGGGCATATATAACGATATGACGATAAAACCCTATTAGAAAAGTAGCTTTCAAACATCAGACAGAAAGAGGAAAGGAAGAGCAAGAACCAAATGGATAAATAGATTGGAGAGATGGTTATTGGTGGACTTGGGAGTAAACCGTTTGAGGAACTTGGCGTCTAGAAGGTCTAGATGGAAGAAGCAGATTGTTTTGGCCGGTAACCGGCTGTAGAGCTTATATATATAACTGAATATTTAATAATATATTAGAGTAAATTCCTGAAATACTCAAATTTACTCAAATATATTACTTTGCAATATGCAAAGAACAATGTTTCACGCATACTGGAATTCAAATGATTCCTTTCATTATTCCACAAATTTGACACTTTTTCGTATCAACACAATTTCACATCCTAATTGTCAAGCACAATGTTCAATTTGATTTTATTGTAATTTTAGCGATTTTCGACGGTAAATGTAATTTTTAAGTAAACCTAAGACAGTGTAAGTCAACCAAAACCTTGTCTAATAAGTAGAGTGATAAATTTTTGTCGGATTTTTATGCTCCCATTTTATCACATCGATTAGCTGTTTTGAAATTTTAGGTTAGCGAAACTAAATTTCCGCTACTCAAGGGAGCCTGGAGACGGTTTTACTTGTTGAAACAGAAAAATGCTTAGACAATAGACACTTTAGATAATGTGATCAAAGTTTCTAAAATAAAAAATAGTTTGAAATATCTCCACTAGATGGCACTACGAGTTATGTTATAAAAAAAGGACAAGCTGAGATCCCGAAACAATGAAGGACCAATGGTTTTACAGAACTCAATAAGGAAGATACGCAATTACAATATTGCACTTGCAATTAGTTAAACAAAAAGAACTTCGCTAATGTACATTGCTAAACACGCAAGTCAGAGTGCTTTAAAGCGTGTTCAATATAAGAACCATCTTGTTCAGCAACAAACCCCATTCTGAAAATTGCGCTTTCTACCGCTGAGAGAAGAGAATCAAAATGGATGTTCTGAATATGACGGCGAATAGATGTTAAAGGTTCCCAGTAAACATTGTTTTTCAAAAATCCCCATAACCAAAAGCCGCAAGTCGTGAGATCGGGTGATGGTGGAGGCATGTTGTTAAGAAACATAGGCTGATCGCCCGTGCCTCTGTAAACGTCCGCCTCAACAATTGTTGGACTTGGATTTTGATGTGAGGTGGGGCTCTATCTTCCATGAATATGGTTTCTTCTAGACAGCTTCGTTGCTGAAGAGTAGGAATTACGTAGGTCTCCAACATGTTACGATACCGTAGTCTCTTTATACAGCAGGTGGTAGGTCCTTGAGGGGACACTTGTTGAAAAAAATATCGTTCGATAATGAATAAAGCAGTGAACCCGCACCATACGGTCACTTTCGTATCATGCAAGGGTTTGGCGTGCACAGCGTGGGGATTTTCTGTCACCCAGATGCGACAATTATGTGTATTCACATGCCCATTAAGATGGAAGTGAACTTCGTCTGCCCACAGAATGTTCCATGGGTAAGAATCATCAACTGCTGTTCTCGCGAGGAATTGTAGCGCGAAAGTTTTGGGAATCTCCGGGTCGTGCTGTTCTAATTCATGAACCACTTGAATCTTATACGGGTAAAAGTTTAGAATTCTACGCATGATATGTTGGACAGTCGAGTAGGGCATATCAAGGGTACGTGAGATTGTCGGTACACCGACACTTCCGTGAAGCGGTTCACTGCTGCCTTCCATGACCTCTGTAGCAACATTCTCTACGACGGTGCTGTTAACCTTTTCTCTACCTCTTCCCGGAAGAACACCTAGCTGTCCTGTATGCTCGAATTTCGCCATCATGTCTCTGAGAATTGGATCCGACATCAGTCCACGTCATAGTTTCTTCGGGCGGCAGAACTCACTGATAATAGCCGCAGCATTCTCACCATTGCAGTAGTAAAGTTTGACTAGAAGTCCTCTCTCCACCAACGTTGGCATTCCGCAAAGTTCATCTGATAGTAGCAGTAACAGTACCTTCTTCTTATTGTGCATAACATTTGCATACGTTGCTGTAAGAAGCTGATTCACAATGCCATCTAGTGCCGATATTTTAATTCATTTTTTATTTCAGATATCTCCAGAGCATCGTCCGAAGTGTCTATTGTCCAAATACTTTTCTGTTTCGACTAGTAGAACGACCTCCATTGTCCCTTGAGTAGAGGAAGTTTATTTCGCTAATCCTGTATTTATTTTACTCTTGTAAACGTAGTAAATATTGGTGCAGTTCTATAAAAAGTTTAGAAATGTAATCTTTTTTTTTTAAGAAAATCAATAATGGATGGAAATTTTTGATTATCAATAAAATTACAGCAAGGGATGGTAGGTAATGAAGTTGACCATAAAAGGTTACAACATATTTAAGAGTCAAAGATTTGAAAGATGATACAGAGGGTATTAACACATTTTTAGAACGATTTCGCTGCTGTTTAATCAATGTTTAAAATGTAAAGATTATTTTTTAAATGTTTGATCTGATAACCTCTTTTCTGGACTATAAGTCTAAATCGTGATTTCCATGATGGAAGAGCTTTTCGTAATATTTCCAGTTGTATATGTTTCCATTCCTCTACCACTACTTTCCAGAGTCCATCCATCGCAGTGGGTTTGCGCTTAAAAAAGAGCCTTTTTAACAGATCAAAGGGACAATAGTTCACAGAAGAAACATCAGGAGACTTCACAGGAATATGTTGAAAATGTATGAATGCAATACTTGTATTAGTCATCATTTTTTCAAGGAATGCAGTGGTAGTTTTCGAAGTATGACTTTTAGCTTTGTCTTGATGAAGTTTCTCTCTTTGAAAGTCATTGGGATAAAGAAGTGGAATTTCTTTTGTAAATATTGAGCGTAAAACCTTCTCCTGATAGTACGATGAGTTGATTTTAACATTTCTTTCCACTCTTCTTATTTTTAATTTCCCATTATAGGAGAAACCTGCGACAATCATAAACCCTTTACTGTAACTTTCTTTACATTGACGGAAGCGGGTTTGTACATTTTTTTCTCCTCATTTTCTATAGTAAAAAGACCTTTTTTGTTATTGTCATTTAGGTAAACCCATGCTTCATCAAGGGTCCCAATGGTTTTCCATTTATCTCCTGCTAAGTGGTTTTCATATATGATTCCACAAAATGTTTTGCGTTGAGCCACATGTCTCGGCAAAAGCTGCTGATCATTATGTTTTTTTTAGCATTTTTAAGTTGTAAATACTGGTTTATTATTTTATTTATTGTTGCTACAGATGTATTTAAAGATTTTGCAATTTATTTCTGTGTTGGCGGATTTTCTCTTGTTATCAGCGATTTCACTTTAGAAACATTTGAAATAGTACGTACTTTTTAATGATATTCGCTTAGAATCTTCTTTCTATGTAGAAGTAATGATTGACAGTTTTTACCCGTCTGATTAATAATATTGTTTATTTTGCTCTTAGAAATTTCAATACCATGCATTTCAGAACGTTTTTGAATTTTGGAATAAGAACGTTTGTCTTCGGAAAGCGCAAAAACACATCATTCAGTTCACAGCATGTTTAAATGTGACATTTTGAAAAAAGAATAAATTTAAAAGTAGCAGCCGATATTTTTCATTTCAAATAATAAGCTGTTGCCAAAAATTTTTATTCTTAAACATTTACTTTTATTTAATTCATTATCGAAATCGTTCTAAAAATGTGTTAATGCCCTCTGTATATTAATAGGTACGGTACAGGTTTTAATACTAAAAAATTAATAATATTATTAGTTCACGAAGTTCTGAAATGTTTTAGTAACAAGCACAATAACTTAAAAAACTAATGATGGAATTTTAATAAGCATAGTCTTTGAGTCGTGTACTCATGATATATTATTTAGTTATAATAATATGTTATTTATTTATTGTAATTATATAAAATTAAAAAAGTAAAAGTAATTTTCAATATTACTTAAATTGTTGTAGCATGACTTTTTGTAAATACATTTTTAGTAATGAAAACTAAAAAGATTTCAATTATTTTGTATTAAAATAGAAATGGCACAAAAATTATCTTAAATTAATATGCTCATATAACATAAGCAGTTACTTCTTTCCTAAATTCAATTAATGGATTTAATTTAATATAAATTATAATTTAATCCACTTAAAATGTTATTTTATTCCATATCTAAGTTAATTAAGAAATGTTAGTTTATTTTTTAAATATTATTTAAAAATATTTAAATACAAAAATATATGTTAGCTACTACTGACAAAAATTAGATTGTTTTCATAACCAAGTATCTTTACCAATCTCCTAACATTTCAATTGCCACAAGAAATTGCTTTGTGAAGGGAAATTTCTTCGAAGTGATATATTGCCTTCTTGTGACCAGAAAACTATCATGTGAAATCGTTATATATTTCGATTAATTGCATGATATGGTTGGTTTTAGTTGAGCATTGATTTTCACAATGAGATGAACATTACAAGTTCATATGAAATAAAGTATGACGATAATATAATTCTAATGATTTAAATTGAAAAATTAATCGCAAAAATATATATATTGAAGAGAAGATAAAAACCAACACAATGCTTTTATGACTTTTTCCCTGAATTTCGATAAAAAATTTTCTTGTGGAGTGAATGAATACATTAATAAAGATATAACTCTGTGACAAGATACACATACGAAAATGAGTTTTTTTAAACTACATAAATGTATGTGAGAGAGAATAAAAATCATACCTTAAATTTCTTATCAGTAATTTATTAAATAAAACACCGAAATATAATCCAGAGAAACGAAATTTTCATTAAGCTATCCTCCTAATAATTTATCCAGTTAAAATTATACATTCGAATAATTACGCGCAGATTCTTTTTTGTATAAATATCAGATATAGCATTATTTTGTGTAAATATCAGAATACAGTAACAATTTTTTGAAATGAGAATTTTTTTTTCATTTTAAACTTTATTTTCTTCAAATCACATTAAAATTTAGTGTAAAACGAATGCAAAGGAAAATAAAATTGTTTGTTTTGTAAAGTTTGATACATCAAACACCCTTCTTATTAATCTATAAAAACTCCACACCGAGTTGAGAGCAGAGGTTTCACTACACAACCATTACAAATTTATCAAATATTAAACAAAATTAAAGAGTAATTTTATGACCCGAAGAATTATTTTAAAACCTTTGAAATCATGAGCACAAATTATTTCCATTTTTTTAAATATATTTTATTGTAGTTATGATAGATATATCATGGAAAAACTAGTTTTCAAATAAAAACATCTTACTGCAAATTTATTTATATGATGATGATTATGGAATTCTAAAGTAGAAGACTGCTAATGATAACGCCATTCTGATTATCGGAAGGTAGTGAGTTCGAATCCCGGCCGATTGAAGATCCATCGTGTTTACTGATGGTGGCTGGGCATGTTAAAAGTGGACATGGCTGCAATGTCCTCCAAATGAAATTATACCTTTGGGGGTGGCAGGCCAAATATTCGGAAGGGGGGGGGGGTTCTCCCGCTTTAAAATCATGAAGACTCCACCTGGCTGCTTCTAACAGGTAGACTCCAATTCAGAGTTAATACAAGGAAGCATGCTGGTGTAACAACAAATGATAACGTTTCATGTAAAAATAAAAATAAAAAATTGTAAAAATTATCGAAGTATTAATTATATTTTTAAATTAACATCCGTTAAATACACACGTTCCTCTTTTGGATTTTAATTTTACCAAGAGAAAGAAAAATATTTTAATTCAAGTCAGTCAAACCTAGCAAATGATTTAGCTTCTTTAAAATCTTGATCAGAAATTAACGGTCTCAGTTAACAGTTAGTATTGAAAATTAATAAACGTAATGTGCTATATTATTGCATTCGATTCCTCAGTTTAAATGTAAAAAGAAAATACTTGATTATGAAAGCAAATTCATTTACAATGAAATTTTCAAAAGTTTTAATCAACATCAGTTGTTGAGAACCAGTTCATGGAATTAACAAGTAATACTTGTTATCGTATTACTTGTTAATTCCATGAACTGTTACTAACGGATATGAGTAGAATGTTCAGCCTAAATAAATATCAACATAACATTATAATCATGTAAGTGTATGATATGTCATACTGTAGCTATATACTAAAATATAACAGAAGACTATTTGTATATGTATATTTATGCAATAGATTTCTAGAGTTACAAAATGTGCTACTAAAGATGATATATGTAAAGTAGCAATGACCAATTCAGAGGACGATGTTAATTCGAGACTGTGCAGTTTGTTTTTTAAAGTTTCGTCACCACACCATCAGAATGAGGTTGAATTAGAGCTAATTAATAAGTAGTTCGAAATCACAGCTTTTATTGGCCCAATCATTTTTGGCTGATTCAGAATTTATATTGATTAATGTTGAGAGTTCATTTTCACAACCATGCCAACACAGAGTTGACGGTATTTTATATGATATAGGATTATAGCATCCAGCGTTCACACACAGGAAAACATTTAATTCATGGCATATACTATATAATTAATTTTCTTAATAGAAAATGTTTTTATAAATATAAATACATTACACTTTTGTAATTGTTTGATGTTCAACATTACATTCATAACAAAAAAGTCGAAACCGTATTTCTAAATGGTATATTATTTTAAAACATTAAATGTTTTATATCGGGCCAACATACAAAAATTGAAACTATTAGCATTTATTCGGTCTCGTTTTTCAATGGTGTATACTCAATATTAAATTTTTCTTGTACATAAAATGAAGCGCGACTAATTTTTAAATATTGTCTCTTAATGTTTAAAGTATAGTAATCGTAAGTAATTATATCATTTTTTTTATAGTTTCTTTATATATAAGACATGAATATAACAAGGTTAACAGCCAGGAGTTAGAGATTCTAATTTTAGTTGAGATAAATTTAAAAAAATTAATACGAGTAAAAGAATTTTGGTAATAGAACTCAAAAATATTTCTACCATACACCATATAAATAGGTAACCAAACTCTCTTTAAACAATGTTCATTATCTCATAATTCACAAAAACAATGTATGGCAGTATTTTAACATCTAACGAAATTCAGTCTGAGAGAAGCTATAATTTTTCGCTCTAACATTTCGATACATTAATGATGTCGAGTCATCAGCTATAATGATTAATTAGTAAGATTAAAATCTTGGGATAGTTTGGATAAGATCGCTTTAACTTCAAATAAGGAAATATGCAACAATAAATCAGAATATGTGGATGACATGTTCTGTAGCATTTAATTGTTTTGACTAAAAATTATTATCATTCCGTAAAATTTGAATAAAAGGGAGACCATGTCTCATATCTGATAATAAAGAAAAACATTTTTAAAAAAAATCAAATTTTGTAACAAGGTATTGGATATTTCTGAAAATATATAATACAGGTAAATAAAGAATTAATGAAATTTTTTAAAAAAAATATATCTTTGATCTCTACATAATGTTTACTTCTATATATCAGATTTCATTTGCTTATTGCATATTTTACATTTCCACCATATGATTTTTTTTTTAAATTCCAAATTAATGTGAAACATTTTTACAGAAATATTTCTTACTAGTTAAAAGCTTTTATTCTAGTCTAAAACCTTGAGAAGTACTTTTTGGTTATGAATATTTGCACACAATTTTTGTACGAAATTTTTTTCGGAAAAAAGCTACGGACGAGGAAGAAATACTTCATTTTTTTATAAATGTACAAATGCCAAAATATTGAAATGCAGAATCAAGAAAACTGGAATCAAGTTGCATTTTTTTCATAAGGCTTAATGCATTTATTGTTTATTGTCAATAAAAACAATATAAAAATCACTGAGCATTTTTGACTAGGGTAAAAAAAATTTTTTTTATTTATTTATAATAGGCTGTTTTCTAAAAGTTAGGCTATCAACAATAAATTTGGCAAGTTATGCTTTGATAGGCCAAAATTTCGCAAGAAAAGAAGTTGCCCTCTTTATACATAATAGTTATGTTTTAAAAACGGAACAAGAAATTCTGCAAATGAAAGAAACAATTATGGCTCATGAGCAAACCTGTTAGTCACTTTACAATTAAATGATAAAAATGGTCCAGCCAAATCCCCCCTTTGTTTTTGCGTAAAAATCAAATGTGTAATCCTCAGTAAAATAAAGGATGACAGTTTCCCTTTAAGCTGAAGCGGCTGTGGACAGGCAATGGAAAACTCTACTTGACAGGAACAATAAAATCCCTGGATCCTTACAACGAGCTTGTTTCCGGGTGGCAACTGGACTTGACTATCTACAAAGGCATCTGCATCAAATAGGTGTAATGGACTCTGCTCGTTGTCCTTTGTACAATCATAATGATATGGATGCCGCGCACCTCAAGAACTGCCCTGAAGTTTTGAAGTTTATGACTGACAACTCTTTTGAG